>JASAUF010000198.1:7467500-8772500 GCA_030180095.1 Magnolia changhungtana | reverse complement strand
GTCGTCCTCTGGTAAATTTGATGTAAAGTCAGCCTAGGATATCAGTAGGGCTGTTTCCAGTAGAAAATTCTGGGCCAAATGGGTTTGGCACTCGAAGCTTCCCCCGAAAATCTCTCTGTTTGCTTGGAGGGCCCTTCATGGGGCTATCCTGGTAGATGCTCGAGTCAAGGATAAAGGGATTTGCCTGGCATCCTGATGCGACTGCTGCCTCCCTTATGTTATACTACAACTGCCAAAGGAAACGGTGGACCACCTTCTAGCTTCTTGGGGCCTCGCCAAGAAGGTTTGGTCCTATTTCGTAGCTCGTTTTCACATTCCCCCTTAGCCTATTCATTCCATGAATACTACCGCGCTCCATTGGTGGAGAACGGCTGGTTCTTCCAACGCTTCGCTCTGTGGCCTCCTCCCCTGCCTCATTATTTGGGAAATATGGATTGCAAGGAACAGCTCCAAGTTCGACAACAGGCCTATTAGTGGGGCCCGCACCATCAGTCAGGTCACCCGTTGGTTGCATCTCATCGGTCCTTCTCTCCCAAACCCCCGTCCAGTCAAATCCTACGGCCAATACACTCTACAGCAACTCCAAATCAGGTGTGTCCCCTGTTTTTCCAGCAAGCTCGAGGTAGTCAAATGTTCCAAGTCTGAAGCGGGCCGGGTGAAAATCAATGTTGATGGTTCGGCCCTGGGTAACCCGGGCCCCTCTGGTGGAGGGATATGCAGAGACAGCAATGGAGATTTTCTTTTCGCATTTTCCACGAATTATGGCATAGGCACTAACTTCATGGCGAAAATCACCGCCCTTGTCGATGGGTTGGACATGGTTTCTCTGCCATTGATATGGTTAGTGATTCAAGGTGCCTAGTGGATCTCCTGAACAACGATGGCTCCCCGGGTTGGAGTTATTGGTATTTGTGGGCCGAATTATCCCACCTCAGGAGGCGGGCCTCCCTCAGAATTTCTTTCTCGCCAAGGGAAGCTAATGGTGTCGCGGATGGCCTGGCTAAGTTTGGGAGTGCTTCCTAGGGCCGGACACGAGATCTCGACAGTAGCTGATCTTCCGTTCCCCGCCAAGGGCGCCTTTTTTCTGGACAAGGTGGGATTAGGAGCCATCCGATTTGGTTAGATAGCTCCCCTGTTTCCCTTCTTGTAAGTAAGTGTGAGTGCTTCGATAGGATAGGTGCGGCTCTCAATTTTGGCGAGGCCCACCCGAATCTCTTGTAATCTCCTTCAATGAATATATATGTTCTCAAACACACCATTCTCCTTCTCTCTTTCTCTCGCCCTTCCATTTACCCACATCCCTCTATTTTTGCTTTGTACGCCATGGCATCAAAACTTCAAGTATTTTCCAAATTCCCATAAAGAACAAAGACTGCAGCTTTATGTGCATGTTCCTTATGCATATGACCCATGAGCACTTGTTAATGTGTAACTGCTAATATTTTTAATATCGCAGGTCAATCATATGAAAATATCCAGGAGTACAAATATCGATATATGCTGATTTATCATGATATTTGTGATGCTACTCCAATATCGTGTGATATCTGTGATTTTTTGCCAATATATCGTTTATGTTGGGGCTATATTTGCAATATTTTGACTGAAACCAGCATAAATCAAAACAAAACAGAAAAGACAAGTTTCTTGTCCAAGTTTTTTGGGGATTCTCCTTACAGTTGTTTTTTAAAAATTTAAATTTAAAATAAAATAAAATAAAATAAAATAAAAATCAGCTTGAGTTGTTTCCACATCGAAACATGAATTTGGTAGAGAAGCCGTGATCTGAGAGGATTTTGATAGTTTTGTACAACAGCACATCCTTGGACGTTGAAACATAGTTTTGTTCAACAGAACATCGTTTCGTCCCCTACAATTGATAACTTTTGTGCATGGCTTTCTTTTGCCACGTTTTGAGTTCTAACTAGCGTGTAATCATGTGCATTTTAAAACCTCCTAAAGTTTCACTGAAAATTTTCACCAATTTCCTTAAGTTTCTCCAATGTTTCCCTCAAATTGAGATGCATTACATGATACATAAAATATTTCCCGTAAAATATTTCCGTATCCCAAGGGCGCTGTACATAGTGCAATACCGAAACTCAGAACACTACCCGGAAAAGAAAATCATCAAAATAAAAGAACTTAAAGAGATATTATAGATCTATTAGATTCAAACCTGAAATGTTTGGGAGGAAATGTTACACCAAGGATCAGCTGCTACTTCCAAGCCTTCAACATAGATATGATAACCATGACCCTGAAGAAAATTGATTACACTCTCCAGGTCATTAATAGTCCTAGGTCCCTATTAAAATTTGATTAGCATAGAATGCTTAAAGAGATGCCTAACTTTATAAGGTTCCTTTTTTGGAGTTAGAAATAAATGGGCAACAGGTTACCATAAAATTTTGAAAGAAAGAAAAAAGATATGAAGTCAGCAATCATAGAAGCCCTGGGTTCATACTCATCAAATGCATGACAATATTTCATCTTCCTACTTTTGCCTTCACTCACAAGCGTTAGTTCCTTCAATTATCTTTCAAAATATGTGAAAATTATTGTTCCATGACTTTGCACTATAGTTTCATGAAGCGTGAAGAGAAGCAGCAACAAATTCAGGTATGGGAGCAATGAACTGTCTATTCAAATGTAAAAAAGTATGAATAGGCAAGAAGTGGGAGTGGGAGTGAGAGTCCAAAGCACCATTCAAAGTGAGAGCGGCACCTAGTTAGATGAATACTACAACTAAGTTTTCACATCCAACATTGTGAAAACTATATAATATATGGCCACCAGTTGCTACAATTACCACCTGCCAATTTGTTATGTGTATAGTTACCCACGATGACCAATTTGATTGCAATGCAAAAACATAAAGCAAACCATTGGCTGGTGAGTGAAGACCATAACTAACTAGTTGGTTCTCTCCATGGTTGACAATTTACTATGAAATCATCATCATAGCCATGTCCAATTTTTTTGGTAATTGCTTCATAAATCACAGTGCTTAGTGGAATTGAGAAAGTCCATATGTTTTACAAATGCCGCCTGTGTGTGCCTGACCCATTAATAAGGTGAGCTCCATCGGGTATGTGCCATGGGAAAAATCAGGCCACCCAGTTATTCAGTGGACTACACATGTACCGTGACTAGAGACTGTTGATCGATATTTTAACCTCCATTTTTCGATACACTTTTGGCCCACTTTATGACCATACCAACCTTATTATTTGGCCATGGGCATGGTAAACACAGAGTTAGGCCCACCAGATGAACCACCCAGATCTCGCACTCAGGTGCCACAATAGAAAGCATAGGAGCCTTCGTATCTTTTATGAAGAAGTAATCAGTAATATAAAACACTAGAAGTCTATCTGGTTGATCCCACAAGTCGAATCTGGCTCTCATATGATTCCTTTGGGTGACAACAGCTGCTATAACAACCACTGCATCATAATGAAATATGATATCCACAACCAACAAATCATCGTATCCAAGATTAAAATTGTTACCATTTTATATGAGAAGCATCTGCTGTCTTGTGTGCCACATTATAATACTTTAAGAAGTCAAGACAGCAATTACTAACCTGATCGAAGTTTGAATAGAATGGTAATACTTTTGGATAGTTTTGTTGTATTCCCCAAGACTTCTCAACCAGTCCCCACCAACTGCATAATTAGAGTACAAGACCTAGACGGTCAGCATGATAAAGCTCAAGAAATAGCAGTACGACTTAGACACAAGAGAACTCACAAAAACAAGAGCTTAGTTGTGTGATGCATGAGAAAGGAAAACTAACGAATATCAAAAGGCAGATTAGCAATAAAATAGTTCCATCAAACATCAAAAGTTTTAGAATGTATTCAGAACTAACTGAAGATAATGAAACTTAAAGTTCATCGAGCTTTTGTGCTTATGAAAGCACACAGAGACAAATCAAGCAAGGTACTCGCCACATAAGACAACCAAGTCCAAACAAGAACAATCTGAATTTTATGTGGAAAAATCCTTGCGGGAAAAAACCACGGACACAAAGCGACAAGTAATGCACACTATGAAAGCAAAAATTACAAGAGATAGAGTCTTACTGATTCGAACAAGCCTCGAATCTACTTCAGAAGCCCTACTATGCCCTTGAACCCTTAGGAACGAATTAGAATGTCCTAAAACACCTCTATTCACCCAATCCCAATTACACCCGATATATAAAGTATTGCAACTGGAATAGGAAACAAATCCCGCACTTTCGTAATTCTGCGTGTGCGCTTGATGGGAGCTTCGACGGCATCAACATCCCATCGAAAACCTCGATGGCATTGAACACCTTCGATGACATCGAGTAGCAACACCAAAACGTTCCAGCAACCAACATGGATTTTCCAAATTTTTCCAATGGCATCGACATCTGCTCGATGGAATCGAGTGGTCTGTCAATGGCATCAACAGACCCTTTTATTGACAGATTTAAGACATCAACAACAATCTCCATCATGTCTTCAATCTCTGTTCATCATAGCTCCTTATTAATCCTCATATCTAATTCTGCCTTCCATCTGATGCAGGACATGAAATTCAAATATAATGTGCAAGATTTCAGGCTTAAGATCATGTTAGTTCAAAAACAATTACACAAATTCGATATCCCACATAAAAGTCCAAACATTCAATTAAAGGGGAATCTGCACGGGTCCAGGCCTACGCAGGCTAGGACTGGATCAATAAAATTATGACCAAACGATGCTCAAAGGGAAATAGAAATCAACCACACATGCATACGAATCAGTCCCTAATCCAAGGGATTCCCCAATTTCAATTCAAAGAACCCTAGGGTGAGAAAATAGGCAAATCAATTAGGGATAATGTAATCTAGGGTTAGGGTTTATGAAATTAGGTATAAAAAGAGGAAAATAGAAAGAAACCTGAACCTGAGACAGCCCTTGTGTGTGGACAACGGGCCAGGTACGGACGCACGTGCACTCAAGGCTGGCTGCACGTGTGGTGGGGGGTCGAATCCCCAAACTGACTCCTTGGCCTGGTCAGCCAGGGGAGGACTTCCAACCCTACAAATATTGTAGCGATCCGACGTGCGGTTGGGGCATGGTACTCCGTCGAAGTTTCAACTCTTCTGTAAATCCAAATTCTGGAAATTGGCTGTAGGGGGGATGAACAACTGCAAAACTGAGGGATTCAAAGAAAGGATGATAGTAGAAGGTGAGAGATATGGATGGGAGGGGATAGGGGCGGATGGGGATAGATGTGGCTTCGCACCACGGTAGTTAGCCCTATGAAAATGGAGGGCTTCGCACCCACTTGAATTTTTCCACGACTCAGAAACTTAGAGAGTAGAAAAGAACTTGCAAGAATTTTTATTAAACTTGAATGAATCAAAAGAACTACAAAGGGTGCCTATTTATACGAAAAACCCTATACCCCAAAACTCACACCATGTGCGCAACCTATTACTTAGCGATGAAGTAAACCAAAACAAAAACCAATCAAAGAAATATAAAGTGTTCATGATGTTCTAAATAATATAAATAAGCAAAACCTAAAGTATGAACTTAATCCGACTAGTGGGCCACGATCATGAGATCCCATGATGGGCTTTTCGTGACTATCAGGCCTACTCTTTGAATCAAAACTTCGTCTTCTAACTAGGAGACCCTCCGTGGACGTCATCATCGAGCGCCAGATCGACGGAGGAGCCCTCCTTCGTGCGTACGTGCGTAGAGGGCGGTGTGTGTGCGCGTGTGCGCATGATGTCCCCATCACCATCATAGCTCTACTATCGCTTCTCGTGCACACTTTGTCTTCCATTTACACATTTGTCAATCCCAAAGTTGTACAAAACTTTAACTTCTCCATGGGAACCACCTTACTAAGAATGTCAACCGGATTAACGCTCGTGAGAATCTTCTTTAGAGTCGCACCTCCGTCCTCAAGCACCAATCGGATAAAATGGTGATGCACATCAATATGTTTAGTACGTGAGTGATAAACAAAATTCTTAGCCAGATTGATCACACTTTCGTTGTCATAATTGACTGGCACAGCCTCCTGTTGAAGCCACAATTGATTTATCATTCCTCTAAACCAAGCACCTTTCTTGAATGCTTCTATCACTGCCATATACACAGCTTCGATCGTGGAAAGAGCCACTACAGACTGAAGCTTTGACATCCAACTGATCGCTCCACTCGCTAGCACAAACAAGTAACCAGAATATATCAGAATCCACTTAGCCTACTAACTTGTCCCCTGATTTTTAAATGATAAGAGTCCTGTGTACCTCGAATATATTGAAGTAGCCATTTCACTACCTCCCGATGTTGCTTCATGGGGTTAGACATGTATTTGCTAACAACACCCACCACATGTGAAATATCCAGTCTTGTATAGACCATGGCATACATGAATCTGCCAATTACGCTCGAATAAGGCACACGAGACAAATCCTGCTTTTCTTCATCTATTTCAGAACACTATTTAAAAGAAAGCTTAAAATGAGTCATGTGGGGAACGCTGACCGGCTTTACCTTGTCCATCCCATATTTCATCAATACCTTCTCAAGGTATTTGGCCTAAGATAACCATAACCTGCTCCTCTTCCTGAAAAGTATATTGATCTCAGACATTCTATGACTGGCGATAAGCAACTCATCAACATACAATACCAAAATAATTAACTTCCCATCACTTAGTGTCTTGTAATAGATACATTGATCATACTCACTCCAGGTAAACTTGACTCACCATGAAAGAATCAAAATTCTTGTAACACTGCCCAGGCAACTGTTTCAGGCCGTACAATTACCGTTTTAACCTGCAAACCTTGTTTCTCTACCCCTTGTGTTGCGAAACCTTCTGGTTCATGTAAATCTGCTCTTTCAATTCCCCATGCAGGAAGGTAGTCTTCACATCCATTTGTTCTAGCTCGAGATCGTATTGAGCAACTAGCGTCAACACAAATTTGATAGATACTTACTTTGCCATAGGCGCGAATATGTCAGTGAAGTCGACACCTTCTCTCTGAGCATATCCCTTCGCTACCAACATTGCCTTGTATTATCATGTTTCTTCTTAAAGATCCACTTGCATCTGATCGCTTTACGACTAACAGGAAGCTCCACTAGCTCCCACGTCTCATTCTTGTACAAGGAGTCAATCTCATCATTCATCGCTGCTTTCCACTTTTCAGCATCTGCATCATCAAGAGCTTCCTAAAAAGTAAACGGATCCCCCTCATTCGTAATGAGGGCAAATGTGACATTTGAGTCATCCATATATCTCGTCGGTAACCTGCAATCCTTTGGGGGATTCATTCTCACATTTGGCTGCTCCACCTACTCCTGTACTTGTGTTTGCATCTCAGTATCATCCAATGTCTCATCTCTGTCTAACTGAACGTCCACAACCAACCTTTCCGCTTCCTTGTGTTCATCCTTACAGAACAAGTATCCTTCATCGAATTTGATGTCACGATTAAGGACGATTTTCTGTGTAACCCAGTCATATTGCCTGTACCCCTTCACACCACCAACATAGCCAACAAAGATATACTTTTTAGCCATTTGGTTCAACTTATCTCTCTCAACTAATGGTATGAAGAGTAAGCGTCGCAACCAAATACACGCAATCCCAAATAGTCTACCTGTTGACCACTCCACACGTCCTCTAGAATTTTACATTCATGGCCATAGAAGGGGATCGATTCACCAAGTAACAAGTTGTGTTAACGGCCTCGGCCCACAATTCCTTGCCCAACCCAACATTACTGATCATGCATCGGGCCCTCTCCAAAAGAGTGCAATTTATCCACTCAGAAGCTTTAGTTTGGAAAGTCTTCGGACAACCTCTTATCATGCCCAAAGGTATAAAGGAGATCGACCCATGGTAGAAATCTTGCTTAAGAGTAGTGATGTCATTGTCAGATATGTTGAACTCTTGTTGTAGAGCTTTATTCTCAAGTTTTCTTTACATGGGGAAAGAACATTTGAAAGAGAGAATGAGCCACAAGGAAACACTAAGAGGCAAACTTGTTGATCCAATCAACAGAAAGTCGGTAGACCTAAAGAGAGTGTGCGCAATATGTTGAAATAGGGATAGGATCTCTTCCCTCTTCAAGATTGCAAACACCTTAAAGAGGTGGATCTGAGAAAAGATATGAGAGGCTCTTCAAGGACTATCTATGAGACCACATACCTAGCATATGCGACATATTGCCATCAAATGCGTATCAGTTATAGCATGGGATATATTGTTCGGAAACATGGGAAAACATTGGGAATTTGATTGAATTTTTCAATGAAATTTCAAGGACTGTTAAAAAAGACATTAATACACACTTTTAAATCATAACATTAGAAGAAGAAGAAAAAAAAAAAAAAAAAAAAACTCCACATAATAGGTTTCCTTTCTATAGGGTCCTAAGATATGCGTTGTATTACTGAACTGATGCAGCTTTATTCAAAGTGAATTCATAACATTTTAAATGTAAGAAGAAATTTATGGAAACACAACCAATATATTCAAAAGCAAAAGAAATAGAAATTCTGGTAAAAAATATTTTTAAATATTTTTCTTATTATTTCTTAATTAAAAATCATTTTTATCAACAAATCAGAAAAACTAAATGAACCAGTAGATCAAGCCTCATACATGTCTGATTTCGTGTTTGGAGTGTAAGATTGCAACCAATTTGAGAGAAATTGGGGAAATTTTGAATTTTTCCCAATTTACCTCAAATCAAACCACCCACCTCAAATTTCGAAATTAGTGTATGTGACGATGATTTCATCAAACACTCCTACATATTATGAAATTGGACTCAATTAACCGCCGCTAGAAGTGGAATTTTGAAAAAGAAAATATTTTAATAACTTTTTATTATTTTTAATTTTTAAAAAATCCAAAAAAATCACAAAAACTTCATGAATTAGTATATCAGGCCCCATACATGTTTGATTTCGTGTTTGGAGTGTAAGATTGCAACCGATTTGAGAGAAATTGGAGAAATTTTGAAATTTCTCAATTTCCCCCAAATCGAAGCACCAACCCTCAAATCTCGAAATCAAACGTTGAAATTCTTGATTTTCCATACAAATCATAGAGAACCAAAAATTCCTAACCTTTTGGCATTGATTTGTATGATCTAAATTTTTTTTTTAAATGGATAAAAATGGAAAATCACTCATTGAATGAAAACCAGCCCCAAATCCGTAAAAATCTTGATTCCAGTTTCAAATCTCTATTTTTCTCCCAAAATATTGCAAAGGATGGACCAAAATCCACCCACAATGTGTTCGAATTAGAGAAAAATCAAGGAAAATGATGAAAAAAATTTAAGTTTGGAGAGTTTTTCACAATAGGCGGCAAAGTTCCTATCGATGTCGACGATTTCTGTTGATATCGATGGATATCGTCGATACCAAAGACTTTTTCAAAGGAGAAATTGTTCATATTTCATGATATTTTGCGATATTGTCGATACATAGCGATACATTGCAATACAAGATGTGATACGCCGGATTTTCTGTAGGTTTCATATATCGCTAACGTGCGATACTGGTAATATTGGTCGATATTATCGATATTACAAATATTGGATGCAAGTGTTGTTGTACTGGTGGAACACTCTTTGGCTCTTATTCCAAATTATGGAATAAGAGCCCTCCAATGGAATATGAAGATATCTACTAAACCCTTAACTCTAATAAGAATTGAAAGTACAACATGTCAACACCACTACACTTTCTGACGAAGGGGGGTAAGCAAGTCATACTGCTTCTAGGCGAGTCCAACTTGCTTATACTTGTAAAGCAAGTTAAGACTGGATTATTTTTTTTCGTTTGAAAGGTAATATCAATTTATCAAAAGGCCAGAAGTGGGTTGATAGAGCTGCAAGTGAGTCAAGAGCTTCACAAAAGTCTTCCATCTCCTCCTCTAAAAGGTCCCACCTATACGGAGGAGACCAAACCGTAGCACTCCACAACTTGGGTGCACAACGAGCTACTATAATGTATTTTGCTGGAGAAAGATTAGCTAAACTCGAAAAAAGAACCTGAAGCATTGAATCCCACACACCACCAATACTCCCACAACTGGATCCGGTTACCATCTCCCAATGAGAAAGCCACTTCCTCTTTAAACTTCACCCATATCGAGGACACCCCCCCTCCAAACAAAACCCAAGGTGGAATTCGTGGCCTTCCTCGACACAGTTCCAATGGAAATCTTGCCTTGGCTTCTCCAATCTATCCAACACCGAATATGGACACCAAAATAGGGACAAGAAGTAAATGGGAAGGTTTGATAGGGTAGCCTTGATGAGTGTGATTCTTCCTCCTAAAGATAGGTGACAAGTTTTCCATCTCGATAGCTTCCTTTCTACCACCTTATCCCATAGATGCTTGGTCGGCTTTCCAATGCATTGGGAAAAGGCAAGGTACGATGACAGGAAAGAACTAGCCTTACAACAAGAGACATTTGCCAACCTTTCCCACTCCATCATCGAAATTCCCAACACATCACTTTTTCCAATGTTAACCTTAAGACCTAAGACTACTTCAAAGCATTTGATTTTCCTTATATTCTCCACCAGTTCCTCTTCCGCTTCACAAAATAAGATGGTGTCATCAGCAAACAGAAGGTGGGAAATATGGATTGATGCATTACACATCTCAAAACCTAAAATAAGGCCCACCTCCCATCCCTCATCTAGCATTCTACTAAGGGCCTCCACTACAATCAGAAACATAAACGGGGAGAGGGGATCGCCCTACCATAGGCCCCTTGAGGGTTTGAAGAAGCCTTTAGAGGACCTATTCACCAAAATCGAAAAGGACGTTCAAATAAACCCACTCTTATATCAACCCGCTCCACAAAACCACTCTATCTAGCATATAGTGCAAGAATTCCTAGTCAACGTGATCGTAGGCTGTTCCAAATCAAACTTGCAAATAAACCCTTTTTTACCTTCCCGATGCCATGAGTCGATGCATTCATGAGCCGTGAGTGCACTATCCAAAAACTACCTACCTGCCACAAACGTCCCTTGGTTCTCGAAAATGATTTTGGCTAGGACCATCCTAAGCCTAGAGGCTACAATTTTTGTTAGGATTTTGTAGTGCTTCCCCATAAGACTTATAGGCAATCTTTCAAGTTATCCGCTCCCATTTTTTGGGATGACAGCTATAAAAGTGGCTCCAAGCTCTGTGGATAATCGACCCATTCGAAAGAATTCCAAGATGAACTTCACCAAATCTCCATCAAAAACTTCCCAAAACACTTGGAAAAAAGGCAATTGGAAAGCCATCTGTGCTCGAAGCTTTATCTCTTCATAACAAACCAATTGCCTACTTAATTTCATCCTTGGTAACCAATTTTTCAAGAAACAATGTATCCAAATTGGCAATATGAGGTAACTCCAAATTATCCAACCTTAGGTGCATTCATCCTTCACTAAAGGGAAACCTCCCGAAAAAAATGAACAATTGAATCACATAGTTGATTCATTTCTTCCACTCTCAGTCTCTAATTATCCACTATTAGGTTAGCAATCATGTTATATTGGCCCTTTCACTTGTGAATCCATAAACCGAAGCTTTGATCACTGAAATAGTCACCTGAAGCTAGAAGTTATAATGCAAGGCCATTTCACACTGGGCCCGAGTGGGGTAACCCGTAGGATGCGGGGACACACTCGGGGTGGGCGGCCCATGTGATTTGGGGCCCATGAGGGGGGTTCGGCCGAGGTCCCAACCCATGCGATGTGGGGCCGGGGCTATGAGATAAAGGGATTAATTTGTCATACTCTAACAGTTCGAGCTTTTAGAGCAAGTGGTTAATTGTCCTGCATCAAATTGGTATCAGAGCAGGAGGTCTCGTGTTCGAGACTCCTCACCGGGGGTGATTAATGCAGGGGCATTTTCACACCGAGCTCGAGTGCGGTAGCCCGTGGGATGCGAGGACACACTCGGGGTGAGTGACCCATGTGCTTTGGGGCCCACGGGGGAGGTCTCGTGTTCGAGACTCCTCACCGGGGGTGATTAATGCAGGGGCATTTCACACCGGGCTTGGGTGGGGTAACCCGTGGGATGTGGGAACACACTCGGGGTGGGCGGCCCATGTGATTTGGGGCCCATGTGGGGGGTTCAGCCGAGGTCCTAACCCATGCGATGTGGGGCCTGGGCTATGAGATAAAAGGATTAATTCAACATACTCTAACAGTTCAAGCTTTTAGAGCAAATGGTTAATTGTCCTGCATCAAGCTACTTCCAAAGCTTCGATCTCCTCTCTAACTAATACGGACCATAAGCCGAAGTAAAAAGCCACCTGGAGCTAGAAGCTACTTCCTGTAAGACCAATGAAACAGAAAATGAGCCACACCAATAATACTCGGCGAGCCCATAGCATTGTTCTACGATACAATGATGCCTAGTGCAACACCAACTACATCTAGTGTCCACGCATTCCTTATTTTTTATTCCCCAAATTGATTCAATCACCTTGTTATCCACTAACTAAAGCTTGGCTTCCTGATTTGAGATCAATTGGGCCTTCCCCTTTCAACACATATCCTTAATCTTGAGCCTTTTCTCCCAACTTCCCAAACTACACACGTTCTAACTATTAGCATCTTCATTGGGAAACTAGTATTGCCTCTCTCCCTAGATGAAAGATTAAAAACCTTTGAAAGAATGATTGAAATGATAGAAGAGGAAAAAAAGTGAAGAGAATGGAGAAATGAAAAAACATGAATACTCTCTCACGTCTCCCCCTTATTTTATTAGAAAATCCTACCATAAGAAAATGACAAAAATACCCCCAACTACAAGGATATTCCCCTCACACACATGTATACATACAAACTTAACCAAATAAACCGAAAACACCCTTATATAGCTCAACACTCCCCCTCAAGCTAGTGCAAACATATCTATCATTCCCAACTTGCTTAATTTTTCAAGCAGTGTTTGTAATATCGATACTATCGGCCGCTACGAAACCCCTCAGAAAGCCGTTGAAGAGAAAAAAAAAAAAAAAAAAATCAAAGAATCTTGTGTATCGTGCTATATATTGCAAAATGTCATGCGATATCGACAAATATTATCGCTTCTACCTTTTTTATCGGGGATTTTAACATTTTCTTCGCAATTAAAGGGTCGGGAATGTCGGAAAAAATAGAAAAAAATCGGGACAGCCCCAGAAAATCAAAATATATATATAAAAAAAGGGGGAAATCTTTCAAGAGAGTGTATTTCGATACATGTAGAAGAGACTGCCTAATCGGAAGTTGCATTTGGTGGGCCAATAGATCGAAGTGGTGCGTCATTCGTAGGTAAGTGTGAAAAAATCTTTGATTCCCTTCGATTTCGGCAAATAATTTGAAAAATCTGGAGATTTGGAGTGTATTTGAGAGAAAAAGAGGGATTTTCGTGTTTTAGGGTTCCAGGCAAGAAGGACCGGAACCCTCTCTGGTTTCAAAAAGAAGGCTTCGAATGCCTTTTTACGGATGCAGATTAGCTACTAACAAGTTTGAGTAGCGAGACTCACTACTGAAGTGACGTCGCCAAGTTATATGGGCCCCACCATGACGTATGTGTTGTATCCACACCATCCATACATTTAGAAAGATCATTTTAAGGCATGTGACACAAAGAATGATTCAGATCCAAAGCTCCAGTGAACCCCACCACAGAAAACAGTGGGGAGAGTGACACCCTCCATTAAAGACTTCTAAGGGTACAAAAGTTTTTGACCAAGCTGATATTTATTTTTTCCCTTATTTCATTTCTATGTTAACTTATGAAAAGGTTGGATGTCAAATAAACATCATGGTGGACCCTTAGGAAGGTTTCAACGGTGGGCGTCACTCTCCCCACTATTTTTTGTGGTGGGGTCCACTACTGCTCTGGATCTGTCTCATTCTTTGTCTCTTGCCTTAAAACGATCTCTCCAAATGGATGGACGGTGTGGATACAACACATACATCATGGTGGGGCCCACAGTGCACTGGTGACGTGGTGACGTCACTACTCAATCAATAGCTAATCCACATCCTTTTTACGGGCAAAGGCAGATTGTATAGCAGAAGATAGACGGTCTTGCCAGGGGCTTTGTAGGGCCCACCATGATGTATGTGTTTTATCCACACTGTCCATCCATTTTGATAGGTTATTTGAGGGCATGAGCACAAAAAGGAGGCAAATCTAAGGCTCAAGTGGACCACGCCACGGGAAGCCGTGGTGACAATGATGCCCACTGTTGAAACTTTCCAATGGCCCACCGTGATGTTTATTTGCCATCCAATCTGTTCATAAGGTCTGACAGACCTAGATGAATAGAAAACATAAACATTAGCTTGATCCAAAAATTATGAGGCCCCCAAGACATTTCCATCTATTGTCATTCAATCCTCATTGCTTCCTATGGTGTGGTCCACTTGAGCCTTAGATCTCCCTAATTTTTTAGCTCATGCTCTAAAATTATCTGTTAAAATGAATGGACGGCGTGGATAAAATACATACATCACAGTGGGCCCCACAAACCCCTTGACAAACCATCCGTCTCTAGCTATGTATCCACGCTCTAAAACCCTAGATTTGAGGAAGCGGATTGCATATTTGGCTTGTGTTTGGGGAAGCGGACTACGTAGTTCGTCCCACCCAACTCTCTGGGCCCACCTCGATGTATGTATTGCATATCCACGCCATCCATTTGTTGGGACTGCTTATTTTAGGGCCATGTTTCCAAAGGCGTGGTCCACATGAGATTTGAATCTGCCTCATATTTTGGATTATGGTGTAAAATTATTTGGAAAAATAGATGGATAGTGGATAAAATGTATATATTATTGTGGGGCCCTCATATTTGGATCCAGTAGCAACTGGCTACTGACAGCGTCAATAGGCAATCCGCATCCCACCAGGACCTAGTTAGAGACAGATGGTCCTGTCGGGCTCATGGTGGGGCCCACAATGATTTTGTGAGAAATCCACTCTATCCATCCGTTTTTCCAGAGCATATTAGGGCATGACACCAAAAATCAGTCAGATCATAAGATCAAGTGGGCCGCGCGACACGAAACAGTGAGGATTAAACGTCCATCATGCCCCGAAAATCAGCCAGTCACATCATTTATGGGTACGTTTACAATTTCTACTTCTTTTTTTTTTTTACGTTTGAATGAATTAATTGTGTTTTTATACATGTTTTAATACATTTATTAATGTTATGCATTCAATTTGAATATAGTTGCATTAGTTTAGTAAGCCAACACATAACTTAGGACCCTTTACAAAGGAATCCTATTATGTGCACTTTTTTTTTGAGATTTAATGATTTAAAAGTGTGTATTAAGGTCTTTTTTAATAATCCTTGAAGTTTCACTGAAAAATTCAACAATTTTCCCAATGTTTCCCAAAAAGTGCGATAAATTACGTGATGCAAACGATATATCCTGTGCGATAACCGATACGTATCTGTATCCCAAGGGTGCGATACATGGTGTGATACCGATATTTCGAACACTAGTTTCAAGTAACCTAGCTTTGCAAACTTCTTTAGTAAGAATGCCCACCAACTGAAGTTATGTAGAAAAGTGAGTACAAATTAGTCCAGCCCGCAGCTTCTCCATAATGAAATGTTGGTCCACCTCGATGTGATTAGTGCGATTATGATGGATAGGATTATGAGCAATACTTATGGTAGCCTTATTGTCATAGTATAGACGCATTAGTCGTGGAGTGTTGTATCCCAACGATGATAACAAAGATCAAAGCCATAATAGCTCCATACACCATGAGCCATGAATTTGAATTCTGCTTTTGCACTAGATCTTGTCACAACAGATTGTTTCTTACTCCTCCAAGTGACTAAGTTCCCCCTAACTGAGCAATACTCAAAAGTCGATCATTTGTCACTAACTGAACCCGCCCAACTGCATCAGTATAGGCTTCGACCCTTAGGTGACCATGTCTAGCAAACAAAATTCCTCTTCCAGGAGATGATTTCAGATATCTAAGAATCTGATAAGATGCCTCCAAGAGTGTAGTCCTTAGATTATGCATGAATTGACTAATAACACTCACCGCATTAGCAATATGTGATCGAGTAAGAGACGAGTAAATTAATTGGCTTACTACCCTCTGAAACTGCCCCGCATCAACTAATTGTTGACCATCCTCATCATTCAATCTATGATTTTGTTCAATTGGAGTATCTGTTGGCTTTGCTCCAAGGTTACCTGTCTCTTTTAGAAGGTCTAGTCCATACTTTCTTTGAGAGGTAAAAATGCCCCGCTTTTAACATGCCACCTCTATCCCAAGAAAATACTTTAGTGTGTGCTGTCCTTAATCTCAAACTCCTTTCCAAGGTACCTCTTGTTTCAAAATCTCCTCCTCATCATCCCCAGTTACCACTATATCATCTACATAAACAATGCGAGCCATCATCTTCCCCTGGGATCGTTTGATGAATAAAGACTCTAGATAATCAACCCTTTTTACTACATTACCAAAGCACTCAAACCATGCTCTAGGTGACTTTTTGAGACCGTGTAAGGCCTTCTTCAACTTGCAAACCTTTTCTTGGGTATTAAGATACAAAAAACCCGAAGGTATCTTCAAGTATATCTCCTCCAAATCACCGTGAAGAAAGGCATTCTTCATGTCCAACTGATAAAGTGGCCATGTCAAATTTGCAGCCCTAAATAGGAGTAATCATATAGAGTTTTATCTTTGCCGCCAGTGCAAAAGTTTACTGCTAGTCAATACCATATGTCCACATGTAGCCTTTGGCAATTGGGTGGACCTTATATCTATCCACATATCCATCTGGTTTGTAGGTCATAGTGTACACCCACTTACAGCCCATTGGATGCTTCCCTCTAGGAAGGTCTACTAAGTCCCACATTCAATTCTTCTCTAGAGCTTTCATCTCTTCACATAGCATTTTTCCACTGTGGTCTGGACAAAACATCCAAAACACTATTACAAAGAGAAACAGAGGAAATGGAAGCTAGGAAAGAACAATAAGATGGTGAAAAAAACCAATAAGAAACAAACCCTGCCATGGGACATTGAGTATTGTCTAACTTTTTGAACAACAATAGGAAGATTGAGTTCATCAGTACTATGAACAACACGAACAAGATTAGGAGAAGAAGATGTGATAATGAGAATACTAGTAGTAGCTGCATCCAAGGAAGGACTTTCCTAGGGTGGTTGGTCCTTATAACTCCTTTGCAAGCAATCATATCCTATAAGCTAATAGTACCACTAGGGCTTGTAGCATGTAAGATAATAGTACCACTACAATAATTTAAAAAAATAAATAAATAAAATAAAACATACAGTAGCATAGGAACATGAAGAAATAACGAGTTGGTCCTCTCTTCACCAGCTCTTTCCCTTGAAGAGAGGCACCACAAGAGGCGAAGAAAGGAATAGACTCATGAAATATAACATCAATGGACACAAGACGACACTGAGAAGTAGGATGATAGCATTGATATCCCTATTAAGAGGTAGAGTACCCAAGGAAGACACACTTGAGAGCATTTGCATCAAGTTTAGTGAGTGATTGTTTGTGGATATAGATAAAACACATGCAACCAAAGACTCTAGGAGGGATTGGAAATAATGGACAACCAGGGATAAAGACCTGAATAGGAGATTTAAGGCCAAGAACACGAGAAGGCATGCGATTGATGAGGAAAGTTGTAGTGAGAATTACATCAAACCAAAAAGTCCTTGGGACATTCATACCGAATAACAATGTTCTTGTCACTTCAAGGAGGCAATAGGTAACTGTTCTCTCGCTTTGCCACTCCATTTTGTTCCTGTGTACCAACACCAGTGATCTAATATTTAATCTCATGATCACAATGAGTGGAAAAAAAGATTACGCTACGATTCAAGGATTTTGCGCTACTACTAATAGACAACAAGTTAGAGGCGAGATTGGGGACATGTAACACAGAAGAAAGGGACAAATTGGGATAAACAAAGACATTTCTCTTTTTGGCAATAGAAGAAAGGGAACCATTAGCAACTTAAATTTCTTTCTCCATAACAAATAGAGTAACCAAAAAAATAAAAAACAGAAGACAAACATGTCATGTAATCTAAGGCACCGGAATCAACGATCCATGACGACGAAACGGAGGAAGAAAATGTATCGATGTGAAATGCAGACCCATGTAAACCTGTGTGAGCATAAGCTAAGGTATATGGATTTTCCGACTACGATATTTTATAGCACAAGCACTCCCAACTCATTTCTAACACCTAGACCATCCTAGGTGAGGATTAGCGCCCAGAGGTGTTTCAATAGGAGTGGACTATAAGTTGGGAGTGATGATGCTAGTAGATGTGGATCCTTCTGTAGTAGACGTTGTGTTTGTTGCAGATATACCCCTCTTATGATTGTATCTGGGTGGCCGACCTATAATTTCCCAACAATTCTCTCTGTCATGACCGGTCTTTCCACAGTGTGGGCACTTCAAATTCTTTTTCTCCTTGATAGGTTTTTTATCACCTCCCTTACGATATCGTCTAAGAATTACACTCTAATCAACTTGAATTCCAAATTCAGACCAGCTAGAAAATCGATAATGCGATTCCTTTCTACCTACTTCTTATACATCATAGAATCTTTAATGCACATTGGTTAATATGGATCATAAAAATCCAACTCTTACACATACACCTCAAAGTTGCAAAGTAGACTGCCAAAGTTTTCTCCTCCTGTTGAAGATAAGCAATGTATTGTCGTAGTTTATAAATTTGAGTAAAGTTTAATTCCAACCCGACAAAATAGGTTTCTTTATCTCAAACAATGCTTCTGAACCCTTCTCGGGCTCTGGTACACCAATCGAGAAAAAAACCTAAGTTTGAGCTTTGAGTCGTCTTTGATCCTCGTTTGTTAAACCCCTATGACGATCTTAATGCTTTGATACCAAGATGAAAGATTAAAAACCTCTGAAAGAATGAATGAAAAGATAAGAGGAAGAAAAAAGTGAAGAGAATGTGGAAATGAAAAAACGTGAATATTCTCACACCTCACCCTTATTTTATTAGAAAGTATTATTACCCCCACCTAGAAGGATATTCCCCTCACACGCATGTACGCATACTAACTTAACCAAATACACCCAAAATACCCTTACATTTCAACATCCCCTTCTTCACGGTGCTAGTCCTAGAGTCCGAATCATAGGTGATGACCTACCAATTCCCTCCAGCCCCTTATTTTCTCAGTTGTTTCCTAAATTACTTTTGCAACTTCTAGGAACCTTTCTCCTTAATGAACTTGAGCAGGGCGATGACATCCCCTTCATTTTCTCCAAAGTTTACTCCCACCAACTTACCAATTGAACCAATCGCTTCCTCAATATTGCTCAAGCCGCTAGGCGGAAGAGAAAAGACCCCTGCCTTCTCTGATGGTGTCCTCTCCAACGCTTGGGGGTTTGCAACAGGACCACCTCCCTTTTCTATAGATTTTCAAGTTGTTAAATAGGCATTATAATAGAGTCTCCTTCAGGGAAAACTCTTGAACTTACTTAAGCAAGAGCACCTCCCCTCCTAGCTCAACATCCAACTCGTGTTATCATGTCTGCTAACTCTCTTTCAACATCATACAAGGAAAGGTCTAAAGATAGCTCTTGTGAAGGCCAAATCACCATAGATTGGGCCTTTGCACAAATTCCTTTACTGCTCATCTTAAAAGGCAAAGCCTGGAACTTGACTAAAGGACTATCCTCCCCCTCAGCACTCTCGTGGTACTTGATGAAGAGACATGAAAATCAAGAGGCAAAGCCCCCAACTTGAGATATAAGGGAGGGAGCTCACACGTGAGAGACAAACCACGTCGCACTACACAAGTCAAATACCCCAATGAAACCGCACATGTTGGGGGTGACACAAGTGGCAACGTAGCATCGAGTGGACCCCCATTACTATGTGTCATCACCAGAAGAATGCAAAGGCCACCCGTCCAAGGAGAGGCGATCTCCCAATCACACATCCCTTGATGCAACCTCGAGAGCGCATGCGTCGTCCATTGTTGCCTTGAAAGCCTCCAACCCTACTTTGATAAGAGACACTCATTCGCCCTATGCCACATCTCTTGTTCAACCACATATGAAAACCATTTGTCTCAGACATAACAGTTGTCCCCCCCCCCCCCCCCCCAAAAAAAAAATCATGCCTATACGGATGACAGACAGTCATCGACACCCGCCTGCCATCTTCTCGACCACCATCACCATGCAATGGCTTGGCTCACTACATGTTGTTGCAGGCGGAGCCCCATAGCCACCTACCATGCCATCTCGACCGGGTTGGCTTCTTGCCTCAAGGAGATTTAGACCCCATCTTCCCCAAGAGAATTCAACACAAAGTCCTCCTTCAAACAACAACAAGTGTCCAGCTAGATCGAGATGTCCTCCAGAGATGCATCCTTTCTTGGATGAGCCACCAAGGTCAACTGTTGAATATCAAAGGAGTTCTCGATTACTCAGGGATTGACCTTCACCTTTAGCCCCAAGTTCGTTCCAACTTCCAAACGCATCTTCTCACCCGACAAGTTTTCCTCCTCTGATTTCAATGACTCCTCGTACAGACTCAGAACTGATCCCTTCCCGATAACCACATTCCTAAAGGATCTATTCCTTTCCCGATTTCCCACCTTTCCATCCTCTTCTACTCTCTAGGATACCTTCATGACTTCTCCCGCCTTCTGCTTCTCATCCTCCCCTCCTTTATTGAGCTTCCCCTTCAAGGGGAGTCTATTAATCACCTTTAGACCATACTTCGCCTTTTGGACAGAGAGCTTTCTCTCCCCAAAACCATTCCCATTCAACACTATCACAACTTGAGAGGCTTCCTTTGCCAATTCAATCTAGACAAAGGCAAAACCCTGGATTCCCAAGTTTTTCAATCTTTTGGGACGACTACCTCCTTCACCACCCCAGTCGCCTGAAAAACCCATAAGAGATTGCTCCAATCCTCTAGAAAGTTCCCCACAAGCACTCCGATAATGGATTTGCACCTCTTATTGTTCTTCTTTTCCTCAATGGCTTCTTCTTCTTCACAACCTGGATCCAATGTTCGAAATATCGGTATCGCGTTACGTATCACACCCTGGGGATACAGATACGTATCGGTTATCACATGGGATATCTCGGTTGTATCGCTTAATGTATCATTGTTGTTGGAAACATGGGGAAACATTGGAAATTGGTCGAATTTTTCAACGAAATTTCAATGATTGTTAAAAAAGACATCAATACACACTTACAAATCAAAACATTACAAAAAACAAGTGCACATAATGGGTTTTCTTTGTATGGGGTCCTAATCTATGTGTTGTCTAACTGAATTGATGCAAGTATATTCAAAGTCTATTCATATAATTTATAAATGTAAGAAGACATGTGGAAACACAAGCAATACATTCAAAAGCAAAAGAAGAATCACTAGAATAGGTTACATACATGTTTGACTTTGATTTATTTTTTTTTTCAATTTTCCGCAAGTCGGTCCTTCTCCTCCAAATCTCGAAATCGAAGTTCCCAATCCATGATTTTTCATGCCATGCAAAACATGAAAAATCATGGATTTGTAACAATTTAACGTTAATTTAACATGATTTATAGAAAAAATAAAATAAAATGTTCGTTGGATGGAACGTGTGGGATATATCCCACTACTAGTGTGTTTCGTATCGCATAGGTGGGATACAAGACACATCATGGGATATATCGGCCAACATCGTCGATATTTAAAACACTGCCTGGATCCACTACCCATCTTTGAGCTTCTCCTTTATCTTCCCCACCCCTTGCTTCCAAAATCCACTTCTCTCACCTCCCTCACCCATTATTGTCAAAACCATCTTCTATCACCTCCCTCACCCAATGATGCCCCTCACTATTCCAAATCTCCGAACTTCCTCTTCTAACCCCCACTCCCCTTTCCTCTCAAAATTCTCCTTGCCCCCCCCCCCCGGATCCACTACCCATCTTCTAGCTTCTACTTGATCTTCCCCACCCTTACTTCTGAAATCCTCCTCTCTCACCTCCCTCACCCATATTTGTTGAAACCCTCTTCTCTCTCACCTAGTGATACCCCTCACTGTTCCTCATCTCTAATCTTCCTCTTCTAACCCCTACTATAACCCCCGATGTTGATCCCCCTCTCCTTCTCTCGTTCTCCCCTCTTTTGCCCGATTCCCATTTCTCGAAGTTCCTATGCCGTCAAATCGAAGCTGCGGGCTAAAGGAAGAATTTTTCATGCACCCAAAATCTATTCCCTCTCCCCATGGTTATTCAAATAAATGTCTTGTTAAGCCTTCGGATTACTTACTAGAATCACTAATGACAACTAATTGGTTGGAACAAGAAGAAAGGTAAGAAAAGGAGGATGAAATTTTATTGATGACAAAAAATTATGTAAGTAAAGCTCAACAATATAAATCTAGAGACAACGACTTAAATTAACTTGCCCCAATGGGGAAGGAGGGAGGGAGGGAGGGTGAGAGAGAGAGAGAGAGAGAGAGAGAGAGAGTTCTCCTTTTAAATCCGAGCAAGGACTAGCTTACACCATTCCTATAATGCACCACACCAATCAAATGACTGATTAAGCGCACGCAAATTGTGTGCAACTTTATCACTAGGCAAACACCCACTTCTACCATTTTCTCCTCTAAGGGCATGTTTGTTTAAGTAGTGATCCAAGGGAAAAGAAAGGGAAAGGTAATAATTACCTAATGATGATTTCTAGGAGAATTATCGAAACATGGATTCCAACTTTGAGTTCTTGTTTTATCTTTAGAAAAATTTTGAGTTCTTGTTTAAATGGCAAGTGAAAATCTTATATTTCTCTCACAATGTTCACCCAGTTTCTTTTGTTAAGAATCCAAATTATGGAAAAGTGTAATGATTGCTTGGTAGAATCCACCCTTTCCTTTGTTAACCAAACAACACAAACTATCACATCAAATGAAAACCATTTTCCTTATCCATTGTTTGGCATGGAATCCATGGTCTCCAAACATGGGCTAAAGGAGATTGAGATGACCAAAAGTGAAATAAGAGAGTGTGAAATATATCCCATTTACACTTATGAAAACCTTTTTCCTTTTCCATTGTTTGGCATGGAATCCATGGTCTCCAAATATGGTCTTAACGAGATTGAGATGACCAAAAGTGAAATAAGAGAGTATGAGATATATCCCATTTATGCTTATGTCACCTAAAAGTTATGAGAATTGTACTTCTTCAGCCTTTCCTAGATTGCTTATGTGGCAACAGTTATCATAAGATGCTTTATCGAGATTGAAAATTGTGTTTAAAGGGCTTGTTTGTAAAAAGTGATAACAAAAGTGCAAACATGGAGCCCCCTTCTCAATGCATCTAAGCAACAAAAACAATTCGAATCCATTTGTGTTTTTGATGGGGACATCATGCGCACACGCACACCCCCCCACCCTACGCACGTACTCAAGGAGGAGGAAGGCCCCACTATCGATCTGGATCGACAACGACATCTATGAAAGACCTCTTAGCTAGGAGGTTGTGATATGGATCATTGGAGTGGACCCGATCATCATGTGAATCCCACCATTGGATCTCATGATTGTGGCCCACTACCCTAGATGATCTAGGATTTTAAGTTTTGCTTATTGTCGCTATTAGAAACATCATGAACGGTTTTGATTGCGTTAATTAGTTATTATTTTTGTTACTTCGTCTGTAAGTCTTAGTGTGCACACATGGCGCGGCTTTTGAGGTTTAGGTTTTTCTTATAAATAGGCAATCCCATGTAGGTATTTTTCATTGAAGTTTATGAGTAAAATTCTGCATTTTTTCTTCCCTATCCCTCTGAGTTGAAGAAGTTAATTAGGCGTGAAACCCTCTCTTCCTCGAAGGGCTAACTACCGTGGTAACTACTGTGGTGCGAAGCCACAACTATCCCAAATCGTCCCCACCTCCTCCGCCCCACATCCACCATCTTCCACAGAACTCCCATCTTCAGATTTATCCTTTTTTATGCCCAAGTTCCCCACTACAGCAGATTTTCAGATTCTGGCCCACCAGATGGGTTGAAACTTCGGCAGAGCACCACCCACACACTGGAAGTCAGATCGTTGTGAAACTTGGTGTGAGGTGGTCCTCCCCTGCCCGACCAAGCCCTAGGTAGCCTTTTTCAGTTTCGTGGGCCCCACACACGTGGAGCCAGGCAATCACGCACGTGCACCCAAGTGGGCCTGTTGTCCACACGCAAAATCCTTCTCAAGTTCTTCTCTTTCCTCTATTTCTCTCCTCTCTCGCTTTAAATCCCAAACCCTAACCCTAGAAAATCCCAGATTCCAAGTATTTCCAACTTTTGTAAACCCTAGGTTTTCCCCTATTTGAAACATGGTGAATCTCTTGAATTAGGGAACAGTCCTTTGCAAGATTGGATGAATCTTATACTCCTTTAGGTATTGTTTGGTTTATAATTTTACTTGATCCAGCCCTAAACGTGTGTAGGCTTAGACCCTCGTAGATTCCCCTTGTTGAATGTTTAAACGTATGTGGGACGTGGATTTTTTTGTGATTGTTTAGAAATTGGTATGATCTAAAGCTTGAAATCTTTCACCTCATATTTAATTTCATGTCCTGCATCAAATTTGGTATCAGAGCTTAGGTTTTTTTTATAGGGGAATACATTGCATGTTTAGAGTTCAGTTTACTTATGTCCATTATGCATTAAGTCTTCTCATATAGGGCTGTTTAGGACCCATCATTCACGATATGGGCTGCAGAATTTTCCATTACCAAAAAATCCCCAAATTTCATGGCTGAATTTTCTGTTAACAAATTATTTAGGCAGTTATATTGTTGGAATTTTAGTAGCGTTGTGTAGTTTCCCTCATATAGTCCTATAGGATCATTTAGTCCCATTTAGACGCATATAGTTGCATTAGAGGGTCTTTAAGTTGAGTGAGTGGTTGTATGCCCACACGTACTGGTCGTGGTTTTGGTTTGCACCGTACGCTAAACATGGAGCAATTACAAGAGTCAATGGACAACATAACCTGGCAATTTGAGTCTTTTGGTAAGTGCTTTGAACAACGTATTGACTAACGCTTTGATCAAATCAATGTGCGCGTTACCCAACTAGAGACCTCCACCCGGACAAACCACGCCATGGGGGAAGATGCCCAATATCAAACAGGTGGCTAGGAGGACAGACAAAGGAATGGGGGTGGCCAAAGGAATGGTCATGGGCGAGCACCCGTGCACCCACACCGCGAGGGGCATCATGATCATTATGACCAAGATGTGCAACTCCTCAAGGGAGTTAGAGTAGAGGATCCTACGTTTGATGGCCACTTGGACCCTAAAGCTTTTCTAGATTGGTTGGCAAATATGAACCACTATTTTGAATGGTATAACATGTCGGATGCTCGTCAAGTCTAATTTGCCAAGATGAAGCTTGTGAGCCAAGCAAAGAGGTTTGGGGCTACTGTGGAGCGAAAGAAAGAAAGGTTGAGGGAGCCCTCAATAGTCTATTGGGGAGAAATGAAAGAAACTCTTAAGTAAAAATACCTCCCTTTCTCTTATCACTTGAGGTTGGTTGAAGAATGATAGTCTCTTCGACAAGGATCCATGAGTATGGCTGAATACATTGAAAAGTTCGAAGAGTACTTGTCTCAATATGAAGTCGAAGAGGATCCCGTACTCACTCTTGCTCGATTTAAGACAGGCCTCCATTCTGACATTAGGAGAGAATTGCTCGCCACAGACATAGACACTCTTAAACAGATATATCAAGTAGTGTTGGAGGTTGAGCAATACCTTAAAGCATATGTGGGAAGGTGGTTTGAGTCTCGTGAATCTAGCGCTAGGCCAACCCTTCTGGGGCTAAACCTGGCACTGGATATCAGTACAAGCCTTCCAGTAGTTCTCAGTCTAGGCCCAAGGATGATAAGGGTAAAGAAGTTGTCGAGTCTAGCTCACGCAGAAGCGATGCGACTAGGTGTTTTACATGTCAGGGGTTTAGTCACTTTGCCCACTAGTGTGGCACGAAAAAGGGCACCAAGGTGTTCCTTATTGAGGGGCAAGTAGAAGTAGTGCCCCCAGAAAGTGACGGTGAGGAGGAAGAATATGAGTCAGCAGAAACCCCTAGTAATGAGGAAGAGGGAGCGCAAGAGTCCACGACCCTTGCAATTGTGCGTTGCACCTTTGCCCAAGTAAAGAATACCAACGATTGGCGCCGTAACACGATCTTCGATACTTACGCAAAATGTGGTGATAAGAGCTGCAATATGATCGTGGATAGCGATAGTTATGCCAACGTGACATCAACTGGCACTGTGAGCCGTATGGCTTAAAGGTTGAAGTCCATCATCAACCCTATAAAGTGTCTTAGGTTGATGAAACTTCCATTCCAATCTCGCACCGTTGTCTTGTTCCTATTCAGTTTGGATCATATAAAGACACACTTTGGTGTGATGTTGTTCCTATTCAGTTTGGGACGTATAAACCTAGGAAGCCTATTGAACTTGTCCCTATGTCCCTGTCCCATAGGCCATCTAAGTTTGCAGAGTCCTTTGCACATCACATTCATTCATTGCATCAAGAAATCAAGCGAAAGATCAATACTAGTAATGAACATAACAAAATTTCTACAAATCAACATAAACGATTCAAGGAATTCAATGTAGGGGACTCCGTGATGGTCCGCATCAGGCTAGAGCGGTACCCTCTAGGAGCCGTTCATAAATTACATGTGCGTAGCGCTGAACCATTCAAAATTATAAAACGAAACGATCTCGATCCGTACGTGGTAAATCTTCCACCTTCCATGGGAATTATTTCCACATTCAATGTGGAGGATCTAGTTGCATTTCAGGGGACCACTAATACATTATCCAACCTTTCACCGAACATCCCGATTCCCCAGACATTTCCTTTGATCCATAGTCTCTTCCCGACCCATCTTCTCAGCCTCTACCTCTCATGCCTACCCTTCCCACACCTAGAGAGGAGATAGAAGATATTTTGGACCATCGGATAATCAGATAGTATCGACGTTGGACGGCAGGTTTCAGAAGTTCCTGGTCAAGTGGAAGTCATGCCAGCTTCAGACAGTACGTGGCTCACTGAGGAGGAGCTTCAAAGACTTGATCCTGACATTTTGGAGCAGTTCAAGAGTTTTGTTTCACCAATGAAGAAACCTTCGCAGCCGAGAAGAGTTGATGGGGACATCATGCTCACACGCACGCCCCCCACCCTACACATGTACTCAAGGAGGAAGGCCCCACTATCGATCTGGATCGACGACAACATCTATGGAGGACCTCTTAGCTAGGAGGTTGTGTTATAGATCACTGAAGTAGATCCGATCATCATGTGGATCCCACCATTAGATCTCATGATCGTGGCCCACTATCCTAGATGATCTAGGATTTTGAGTTTTGCTTATTGTCGCTATTAGAAACATCATGAACAGTTTTGATTGCATTGATTAGTTGTTATTTTTGTTACTTCGTCTGTAAGTCTTAGTGTGCGCACATGGCGCAGCTTTTAGGGTTTAGGGTTTTCTTATAAATAGACAACCCATGTAGGTATTTTTCATTGAAGTTTATGAATAAAATTCTGTATTTTTTCTTCTCTATCCCTTTGAGTTGAAGAAGTTAATTGGGTGTACCCCCCTTCCTCGAAGGGCTAACTACTGTGGTGCGAAGCCACAACTATCCCAAATCGTCCCCACCTCCTCCACCCCACACCACATCCACCATCTTCCACAGCCCTCCCATCTTCAGATTTATCCTTTTTTGTGCCCAAGTTCCCCACTATTGCAGATTTCCAGATTCTGGCCCACCAGAGGGGCTGAAACTTCGGCAAAGCACCACACACACACTGGAAGTCAGATCGTCGTGAAACTTGGTGTGAGGTGGTCCTCCCTTGGCCGACCAAGCCCTAAGTGGCCTTTTTGAGTTTCGTGGGCCCCACACACGTGTGGCCAAGCAGTCGCGCACGTGTGCCCAAGTGGGCTTGCTGTCCACACGCAGAATCCTTCTCAGGTTCTTCTCTCTCCTCTATTTCTCTCCTCTCTCGCCTTAAATCTCAAACCCTAACCCTAAAAAATCCTAGATTCCAAGTATTTTCAACTTTTGCAAACCCTAGGTTTTCTCCTATTTGAAACATGGTGAATCTCTTGAATTGAGGAACAGTCTTTTGCGGGATTAGATGAATCTTACACTCCTTTGGGTATTGTTTGGTTTATAATTTTACTTGATCCAGCCCTAAACGTGTGTAGGCTTGAACCCCCGTAGATTCCCCTTGTTGAATGTTTGAACGTATGTGGGACGTGGATTTTTGTGTGATTGTTTAGAAATTCGTATGATAAAAAGCTTGAAATCTTGCACCTCATATTTAATTTCATGTCCTGCATCAGTTTTGTATTCAAACAGGCCCTAAAATAATCTATTTACAATGCATCAGTAAAATAATCACCAGGAACTTGCATAAGACAAAGTTCACAACTTTAAGGGGGAAAAACCAACTTACCGATTTTGGGCAGTCTGAAAGTCAGGTTTTTGTTTTGTTTCATAGACCCACCCAGGAGCGAATATGGCAGCTGACACATTATCCTTCTTCAGTACATCAAGTGCAACATTCGTCTAACATGCAAAGAGTTATTAGAACTATAAATTAGCTAGAACGATTTCTCTCATGATGTCGAAAATATGCAACAAAAACACAAATTTAAAAAGTATATATATTGTAAGTTGTAACACGAGTCTATTTCCCTCTCAAAGAAAGCTTGAAGAACCAAGGATTCAAAGGCCATTATCATCATTTAAGCCTTATCCCTATTTATTGGGGTTGGCTGAGGATTTGAAGATACAAACAAAAAATAAGGAGAAAGCTGCTCCCTCCCCATTCTTTCAAAAAGGAAGAAAAAAAAGTGAGTGAAGGTTGCCTGACTGCCTGTTGCACGTGTTAAAATATGAGATGTTTTCAAAAATTCGAACCATTGATTAGACACGCCAAAAAAAAAACACTCATGGTTGAAGTTTCGGGCCCATTGGATGATTAAGTGAGCCGCAATCTCATATTTAATTCTAGCCATTGGTATGCTTTGATAGGTGTCTATGCCTATCGGGAGAAAATAAGATAAAACACGTTTTTCAGTGGCAAAAAACATGCCCTAAAGGATTTGAGTTAATAACATACCCTCAACTACACTAGTAGGTTCAATAAGCCGTGCGCTTTTATATGAGCACCATCCCATGGTCACTAAACCCCAAGAGGCTCCACATGAATTATGGTGCACGTGATTAATGGCAGAATTATTATAAACCTCGATTATGACCCCATTCTTGTGTCTCAGGAGAACCTTGACAGGTAAGTATATTTCAAATCGAGAAGGATGTTCCCAAGTCTGATAGCCAGAATTCCAATTGTATACAATAAAAGAAAAATGAAAAACAATTTTTTATAGCAATAAAGAACAGTATTCAATTTCTCGAGAATACTAAATTGCACACCAACCATATTTTTTTTCAATAGACGATCGATATAAAAGTCAAAAGAATATCCTCTACCTAACTGGCCCAGTATTTGACCTAAAGTGATCATATAGAAGCCCAAAAAACAACTTCAATTGAATGATACATGATTTCTGAAGGTTATGGGTACACTCAAAGGGAATAGCTTTTTGCCCAAATAAGTAAACATCATGTTTCAAACTTTCAGGTAGGGTTTGAGACAAGAAAGGAAGTGGTGTCCACATGATGCAGTTCCTGTTTTCCACACAAGAAGTCTACAACAGACTTTCATGTCGTTCCTATCCATTATGCTAAAAAACCCTTCATAAAGTTTGCAATTAGGGGTACATCCAAACCCATCCTCTCCCTCCCTCGAATTTTATTAACCAGAAAAAGAGTAAAGACAGAATAATGAAACCTGATACAGCAAGCACCTTGTGCTCCAAGATTCATCAAAGAGATAGGAACGACTTTCATGTCGTTCCTATCCATTATGCTAAAAAACCCTTCATAAAGTTTGCAATTCGGGGTACATCCAAACCCATCCTCTCCCTCCCTCAAATTTTATTAACCAGAAAAAGAGTAAAGACAGAATCATGAAACCTGATACAGCAAGCACCTTGTGCTCCAAGATTCATCAAAGAGATAACAGGACAATTAAAAAAAGATTTTTGAATAGACCCACATTCAGTATACTTCTCAAAAACACCTCCCCTGGAGTAGAAATATTGTGAAAAGATCTGCGGTTGTGTTCAGCCTAAATCCACCAAAGACACAAGAATGCAAAGCCTTGACAAACCACCCTTTTGGCCAGCAACAACCATCATGCAAGGCTAAAAGGACTCATTGGATTGAAGCATCACCAGGAAAATCCTGAAAAGATCAAGGAACTTTCCCCAGATAGCCCTTGCAAATCACAATGCAAGAATAAGTGGTCCATCATTCAGCATTCCGAAGGCATAAAAAACAGTATTTGGAATTATCATTTGCCTTCTACTCGAGATCACTATTTAGCACCTTGCTCTTTCCCCATGATCCAGCTGAAATCAATAACTCTTGGTGAACAGAATGGGAACAAATATGCCTCCCATTTTCAGATGAGATTTGTTAAAATATTCTTCCCATTTTGGGCCATGTTAGAGAAGAATTTCTTTCTTTCATAGGCTGATTATGTTAGCCCTTGTTCCAAGCCGGGCCTCATTAGGATGCTCCAGCTTGAGCGGGAGTATTGAAAGGTTGATAGTTGAATAAGGCCTTGTAATAAGGCCCATAGGGCCCATTCACAAGTCCATGTAATAAGGCCCACCCATTCACATTTTTACTATTGTAAATAAGAGTAGAGTGCTAGGGTTTTTCAATACACCCTAAGCATCTCATGTTCTTGCCATCTCTCTCCTCTTTCTCTCTTTTATTGTTTCTCTCTTCCATCTTTCTTCTGTTTCTTCTCATTGTAGCTTCTCATAGGCCCTTGAGATTAGCACCATGTAGGTGTTTAATAGGCCATTTGGATGTCCTAAATCGGAACTGCAGAAACTGTTTTTCTGGGCTCAAAACCAGAGTTTTCATGAAAAATCACTGTCAATTGCACTTTTCAAAGAATTTTTCATAACCGGACCAGATTTTAGGCACCCTTCACCCTTCTTTTTCCCTTCATCCTCCCCTCACTTGAGTCCGAAGCTCAACAGGAATTCCACCAGAAATAAGGTTTTTCCACTAAAAAATTTGACTATTAAATATGTGATTTCACTTAATCTCCTAAAAATGAGTTGATCTCATTGTTGTTAACAGCAATTATGCATTACAGATCTTGATCTCTAAACATAATTGTGTTTTAGAGATGAAGATCTCTAATACATAATTACTGTTAACTAAAATGAGATCAACTCATTTTCTGGTGTCTACCAAACAGGGTCTTAACTTTTTTAATAATCCAATTTTTAAAAACAATTCGTCCAAAGTTCTAAACAGGGCCAAAGATTATATTTGACAGGATACAAATTCAACATACAGTCCATTGTCCACCACCATATGTGCCTCGACCAAAAACATCAATACCCATGTAAACATCAAACTTTCGCTCACCAGCTACAGCAGCTGAAAGTTTTGGGTAATTTTCCTGCAAAAAACCAGCGACATATTTGAGTGTTAAGAAAACAATGGAAGGTGAAATCACAGATTGAGACAAGTAGAGGAAAAGGAAGGGGTATTGACCATCCACGAATAATTGACAAATATGCCATCACATAAATCAAAGAAAGGTTTGTTTAGCTCATTCAGTTGATTTTGCCAGCTAAGATTGCCGTTTATAGTCACACTATCATACCTGCATTACCAACAATAACTGATGACAGCATGAGTCAAGAAGGCAGACACAACCAAAGAAATTTCAATGACGGGGTGAGAGACTGAGAGTCGAGTAGACAAATTTGGGTGTTTTCCACCATTAGTAAAATGGTTGTGACTCATCCACCGTACACATGTCATGACTGCACAGAAAAAAAGAGTCAGAAACATTGGCCCTCCTGAGCATGGGGCATATCCAATACATAAAATAATCATAATCATCTAATTGGAGCCATGAAATGGATGGTTAAAATGAAAATGGCCAGCTGTCCAAATGCAAACTCCAATACAGATAATTAAGATCGGGGTATGCTCCACCCAGAATGGGCCCCACGGTTAGGGAGGTCTCATCTTATGAACATGAATGCTGCATAAACAGTAGATGAGCCACCACCATTCAAGAAATGATGGAAAACACACATAGGTCTGGCCCCCCAACTATTAAGAATAACAGTTATCCTTGAAAAGTTACCATATGACGAGAGAGTCAGGCACAGAGGCGTGCATGGTCTGAGTTAAGTGATTGACAAATTCTTTCAAGTTAGGGATTTGCTCCTTATTCAGTTGAACCTCCATATTGATCTACAAGAACAATTCATTGTAAATTTTGGACAGAACACCAAAAGAATGGGCTTCTCAAAATTCAAGATCATCTATTACTCTATTCAATGTATTTCGTGCATCCATGATTTAACTTCCTTTTCTATGATAAACAATCAATCCATCATAAAGTTCCGCTTATAATTGGATAATGACTTAAATCAGAGCAGTCCTGCTATACTCAGTGTGATGGTTTTGGATCCACATATGGCCACATGTGACAGTGTGGAATGTGTAAGTGAGGTCCAAGCCATCCATTAGTGCCTGCTATGTAGCTGCTCTGGCCCAAGAAAAGGCTAGTCCAACCATTACGTGGTCATACATATGTTGAATGTGGGCCCTAGGAAACTTTTTTCCAATCTTTTTTCATATTCCATTTTTAGTACAGAATGGCTCAATAGATGATTGGAAGGCTCTGATTTTGGGCCAGGGCATTTACAAAATGGAATCCCCGCATATCCACAAGAATGTGGGCTTGGCAAAATGCATCAAATCTGTTATACAAATAATCCAGACAATGTTTTCACCCCAAAATAAAAATAAAAAAGAAAAAACTCCTTCAGATAAACAAAGAATAAAAAATAAGAAAAATAAAAATAAAAATAAAAGAAAAAGAAATCCTTTAAAGGATGAATGTATTAGAAACTAAAATTGGGACCACCAAAATTGATCAGGCAAGCATTCATATTAACTTTGCAAAAAGAAGGTAAAGCATGCAAAAAATCAAGTTACCAGCCAGCCATCAAATCCTAAGGCAGCAGCAAGCTCTGTCAGCAGCTCCGCGTACATTTGAGCGGACTCCTTCGTAGATAGAACTGTATTGGCAATAACTTTCCCTTCATCCCATTCCATGATGAATGTCCCCAATATCTTCATATTCATGCATCAACAATATCAAACATAAGTCCAAAAACAAGTGAAAATATCTGACCTTCATTCATTCATCTAAAATCGAATGCAAACTCAAAACTAATATGCAAGAAAACACACATTTCAGCCACCTCAATCCAGAAGTTAACAAAGACGATTAGTAGTCCACAATAGAATAAATATAGTTCTCCACTTCTATGGCCTCTGATTGGCAGATGAAATAGGTGGTCAACATGAAACATAGAGGGTGTCATGTCGCTTTACCAGTAACCCAATTTTAGGGCAACAATTTCCTCGTTCTACCTGTCCTTTTCCAAAAGCTAAAACACAAGCTAATAGCAAAATAGAAGCCATGTAAGTCCAAGGGCGTGGTGTCCTCCTGGCCTCCAAGTGCAACTGCTGCTCTTTCGGCGCGTTCAGGGGCCACTCGACGGAGACCCTCCAGCACCATTTCATCAATAGTTCGTTAGCTGCCACGTGCTGGGAATTTTTTGGTCAGATTTTAGGTATCTCCTGCAGGGTGTACCAGCAAATTGAAGTTCGGCTAGCCAACTGGTGGAATTTTTCTCCTCTGATTGGTCGGTCATCTCCCTTCCAGAAGCTAGCTCCATGCTTCATCCTTTGGGAGATTCAACGGGAAGTCCATCTCAGCGGAGGAGGTCATAGCTAAGGTGAAATGGTGGCTTTCTCTACTCACCAACCGCTCTCCGGCTCCTCTTTTCCCTCCTTCAAGCATAGAAATTGCGGCGGAACTGGGTTTCTCTGTTTCTCCACATCTCTGGAAGCCTCCTAAGTTCGTAAAATGGGTCAAGCCTCAGTTGAGCTGGGCCAAGTTGAATGTAGACGGATCGGCTAGAGGCAACCCGGGTCTTTCGGGTGGTGGTGGACTTTGCAGAGGAGACAAATGGAAGTTCATTTTTACCTTTTCGGAAGGCTATGGGATCGCCTCCAACATCTACGTGGAGTTCCGAGCAGTGCATGATGGTCTTTCATATTGCTGTGGTTTGGGTCTTTCTAAAGTTGTGGTCGAATCCGACTCTAAGCTCGTGATGGATTTTATGAACGGGAATGTCAGCCTGGGTTGGAAATGGGCCTATTGGATTGCCAGAATCAAGAGATTCAGTACTCTTGGAAATCTCAGATTCGTCCATATCTTCAGAGAAGGCAATGGGCCTGCTGATCGCATGGCTAGAATGGGCAGCATATCTCAATCTTCCACATTTACTCGTCAGATCTCTCTCCTTCCTCGCCTTGTCAGGGGAAGCCTTTTCCTTGATAAGGTGGGCCTGGGGGCCATCTGGCTTAGCTCAGTCTCTGGTTAGCTGTGTCTGGTTTTCAGCACCTAGGAGGACATTTCAGCGTCAACACGCCTTCCTTTTTGTAGTGAGTGAATTGCTGCTTCCTTTTGCCTTGGCGGATGGGCTCGTGGGTCTAGGTCGTAGTCCTGGTGCAGCTGCAGGGTCAGTTGCTCTTTCAGGCTGGCTGTTTCTTCTCTCCGGGATGCAGTGTGTGAGCAGCCTTGGATCTTTGAGGAGGCTGGCTTTTGGTGGATTTAGGCAGTGAGATCTTTTTAGTCAGTCATTTAGTCTCCTAGTTTTCTGCTGCAGGTCTTTTTCTTTCTTCCTTTTGCTCAGGGTCATATGATAGGCTGCTCTCGGGGTTTTTTGACCCAAGCTGCTGCCTGAATTGTAATCAACTCTTCTCCATGTGAATAACAGTTTTTATTATGATAAAATTATTTTTTTTTTTTTTTTAAAAAAAAAAAAGAAGAAGAAGCCATGTAAGTCTACAAAACATGAACCTAATACACGAGTTCACATATCTTCCCTATGCATAGTTCTCTTTGCCGGTGAACGGTGTTTTAAATATCAACAATATCGGCCGATACATCCCATAATATATCTTGTATCCCACCTGTGCGATACGAAACGCACAGGTAGTGCCGATAAATCCCACACGTTCAATCCAATGAGCATTTTCAATTTCCGATCCCTTTTTTTTTTTTTGAAATTATGTTAAATCGGTGTCAAATGGTTATAAATTCATTGGTTCTTCATGTTTTGCATGAAAAATCATGGAGTCGGAGCTTCGATGTCAATATCCATTGGTTCTATGTTCTCCGGGTTTTTTTCAAAATTTTCCTTCAACCAACTATCAATTGAGACTAATTTCGTAGTATTTAAGAGTATTTGATGAAATGATTATCACATACACTCTAATTTTGAAATTTGAGTGTATGTGGTCCAATTTGGGGAAAATTGGGGAAATTCAAATTTTTCCGAATTTCCCCCAAATTGCTTGCAATGTTGCACTCCAAACATGAAATCAAGCACATATGAGGGCTGATCTACTGATTTGTTAAGTCCTTGTCAATTTTCAAAAAATAAAAATCATTTTTTTTTAATTTCCCTTCAACCAGTTGTCAATTGAGACTACTTTTGAAGTATTTAGGAGAGTTTGATGAAATGATCATCACATACACTATAAATGTTATTAAGGGGAAACGATCATCACATCAAACAGCGCATAACTTATGACCCCATACAAAGGAAACCTATTATGTGCACTTCTTTTTTGAGATATTATTATTTAAAAGTGTGTATTAAGGTCTTTTTTAACAATCCCTGAAGTTTCATTGAAAAATTCAATCATTTTCCCAATGTTTCCCCATGTTTCCTAAAAAGTGAGATAAATTACTTGATACAAACGATATATCCCAAGCAATAACCGATGCGTATCTGTATCCCAAGGAAGTGATACATAACGCAATACCGAAAAATTTATTTGCCTATTCAATCACAAATTCGGTAACAAAATGTATTCATCTATTCGTTTAGAACTCTTATAACTATTGTGTTAGCCAACACCTAAGAACATATTCCACATGTGCCGATGTGATTTTTCAGCGCAACTCTTATAACTATTATACAACTTACTTTCCCCACATATGCCAATGTGGTTTTTCAGTGTAAGATATAGACTACTCATCAGGTGGAGTAAGCAATCTGTGTTGTGGACTAAAAATTGAGGGGTCCAACATGTGTAAGTCAAGTGGGGACCTTTTAATGATCTATTTTCTTCATGCAAACGTGGCCCACCTAATGACTACATTGGCCCTAATTTGGGTTAGGACATTTACTGTGCAGCATACCTGATGAACTGATAGGATATCCCACACAATCCAAATTGGCATATTTGGGAAGAAGGATTTCAAGGCCCTGCTCTCACAAGTAGCCAGCACATCTCTTGGTTTAAAGAGATTCTTAATCTTGTTAAAGATTTCTAGTTGACGTAGAATGGATAGGAATTTGGAGGAAGAGTAAAGAAGAAGAAAATAGGAGAATAAGCGCACCAAACAATTCAAAGAGGAATACTTCTAGGGTTTTCACCCTCTGCAAGAGAAACTCCTCACTAAAGTATCAAAACTATTTTTCCTTATTCAATACTCATATATCATCTACAAACGTATTATACATAAAAAAGAAACCAAACCTAAACTTGAACTCATCCATGAAACATTATTATATTTCAATGTCCTTCCGGGACCATACCCAAGATGCATTCAGACCACTCGAGATGGCTAAATTGAAGACTTGACCATCAAAACACATATTCAAGACCAGATTAGGCCCACCCAACACTCTTGATCAAAGTTCAGACAGATTCGATGGTCCAAATTAAAGATTTGGACCATTCAACCAGAAGATTGTTGATTGGGACCACATCGAGTGTCTAGATTAATCTGATTGAGGACCTATCAAATAAAGGGCATGATATCAATTCTGGATCCCATTCATGATCTAATTAGACTATGGAGTCCACAAGTACAATAGAATGATGACCTCAATATTCCTTCTTGCCTTTATGCTTATGGACCAATGGACCTCACAAATCCATAAATTTGTGTACAACCATGTGCGGTGTATTTTGGTTGTTTTGGATAAGATCTTTCAAGACTTGGAATCTCCCAGCGGACGTTTATTTCCCTTTTGTATCAGAAGTCCAGTTGTATCTTCTCTAGGTATCTATTTAGTGTTTGTGAGTTGTATGCATTGTTTGAATTATCTCCGATATTATCGTTATCTCCAGCTTGGGAATATCGATAACACCGGTAGCATTAGGAATTCCAGGCATCAGCAATGTATCGCTAAGTATCGCCAACGTATCAATATCGTCAATATTTTCAGTTGTGTAAGTTCCAAGCGTCGCTTGTATTGCGAATGTATCAATATCACCAATGTATAACCAATACTTTCGACTGTGTAAATTCTAGGTGACACTTGTATTACAACTGTATCGATGATATTTCAATAATATCGCCAACATAGAGATATCACATAAAGTTTGTTTATTAAAAAAATCTATTTCAAAATTTTATATGAGCACATTGTTGTATGCAGTTTTCAATTTGTCGTTGCTAATATTGAGAATATCTCAATATCATCACATGCACGATATCAAGACCACAATCTTTCGTTTCTTTTCCAGTTGTTAATGATTTCTTTGCAAAATATCGTGACTTGTCGATATTCTGGAATATAGATGGATGTTTGGATGGAAGGTTGGATAGATGATTGGATGGTTAAATGGGATGGATCGGATGGTTAGACTGTTTCTTATGATGACACATGCTTTTAAGACTCAATTAAATGGAAACTTATTCTGTATACATTCTTTTTTGCAAAACATTTAATCCTAAATATGCAAATATGTGCATTTTAGCATGATGCGGGACACATGATTTAATGCTAACATGCAATGTGGAGATTATGAAAGAGTCCATAAAGTAATTCAATTAACAAAAGATGCTAACCTACCAAGTAATTAAGAGTAAACAATAGGAAATAAAATCTAATTTAACTTAAATCACATGCCCGCATTCTAAGAAATCATATAAATCAATTAAAACTACGACCGATGGAAGGATAGAACTTCCAATTTAGCATATGCACGTTCCACGCTCAAGGGACAAATTTGTAGGTTTTATGATTAGGGTTAGGAAGGGGAAAATCTGAAATTTGGAAAATTAAGGTTCCTGGGACTTGGGGGTTTTGGAATTAGGGTTTTTAAAAATTAGGGAAAATAAGAAATTAAAGATCTAGGGTTTAGAATGTTGTAATGGAAAAGAAAAGAGGAAGATAAGAGAAGAAGAAGAAGAAGAATTCCTTTCGAAGAAGAAAGGGGAAGGATGTAAGAAGAATACTACCTTTCGAAGAAGAGGAAGAGAAAGGATGTACCCTGGGAAATCCACCACCGAACAAGTTTCTACCCTTCCATAATTTAATTGGAAGGGAGGGTTAAAAATTTTAAATAAATAAATAAAAACTAGAAAATAATGAGAAAAATTCATTCACACAAGCGAGCTTCTCTCTTCTGTTTTTCTTCTCAAATCTCCACTAGGGTTGGAACTCCACCCTCCCTGTGCTTTTATAATTAAAAATTCGAAGTTAAAATCTAGAATAATTACAACTATGTCACTCACTTAAGTAAAGTGGCCCATCATCCAAAATAAGAAAACTAAAACATGTATTATCAATCTCAACCATCAAAAAACTCGTAAAAATAACAAAAAAAAAAAAAGCAGGATCAAATTTCAAGGGACCCAGATCTAAAAGATCTGGTGGCCCGATGGCCTAAAATAGAAATCCTATGACTAAAACGATCTCCTAAGTAGCCCACATGCATCATCCCAAGGTGGGGTCTTCCTAATGCACGTCCAATGCATGTGGGGTCTTCAAAATGGCCCGGCAGGCCCCATCTGGAACTCGTCTCCCACCCACAAAGAAAGATGCGCTGATGTGAGTGGTCGTCTCCATCTCTGGTACATCCGAGTAGCTCCTCTGATGTCCCAATCATAGCATCTCCTAAAGTTTCACTGAAAATTCTACAATTTTCCCATGTTTTCCCACATTTCCAGTTATCAGCGATATTATCGGCGATATCGATATTGTTTCTGTATCCCCAACCAACAAAACTTGTAGCGATATCGATACTTCGAACACTGGTAGTATGTACGAGTTAAAATAGCCAAGTCCAGATCTAGGAGGATTCTATTTTGCAAGGTTTATAAAATACCATGAGCCATTCATATGAGGAAGTTATGATGAATATTATTAAAAGAATGCTTTCAGTCTTTTAATCTAGTAATGTGATTGTTTTCCTCTTCTAGTGCAATGCCATTAGAATCGTGGTGGGACTCCATGAATGGGTGGTGTGACTTTGCCTAGTTATCCTTTTTTTTCCCTGTTGCATCTTTTGGAGGCTTGATGAAGTTAGAGATGCAGAATGATCCAATGCAAAGATTTGTGGGTTTTGGAGATTTAAAGGGTCCAGATCTACTATGAATGAACTCAAAATTCTGTTGTGCTAACTCTATTGCATCACTCAACAATTGATTATCATGTTACTATAGTGAGTAATGTGTATGTCCTTTCGCACACCACTATTTAAAGAAAGGCTATTAAAACTACTAAAACCCTAAAACGTGAAGCCGTCCCATGTTGTGGACTTAAACATGTGTTAAGCACAATTGTGGCAGGTTGAACAAGCCACATGGCCCAAACTCGAGTCTTTGGGACTCACATTTTCATTGTGCATAATGTGATCATCTTCGACCTACATTGCTGCTCTCTGGTTGGAATGAATTTCACCTTGTCAATTTTTTTTATCTTATCACACTCGTGACAAGTATTCAACAGTTTTGACAGTTGGATTTCATAAACCACCTTCAAAATATACATTGATGTCATATGCCTACTCATGCAATATGAATATCACACCATCCTTATCCGACTATAGAGTTTTCCTTTCCACATATAGCAGAATCCTGAACACAGTGCCTGTCAATCAAGAAACCACACTCTCAAAACGTGGATCTCATTCAATCATGTACTATACTTAGGTCGTCTATTTTAGGAATAGAATTATTCTCCTTCCTTATGCCATATCTCATTCAATCATGTACTATACTTAGGTTGTCTATTTTAGGAATAGAATTATTCTCCATCATCATCCCTTAAACCAAGGATTGTAATCATCCAAATTATGGGTCAACATAAACCATGTATAGCATTTTGTAATCTATTTAAGAGGATGAAATCTCACAATGAGACCGCGGAAATGAATCAAAACTTGATTTCAACATTTCAACATTTCAACAGAAATTTCATGGTATCAGAGCCACGGTGCTCTCTTTGAAGTTCGTAGGATTTTCTTTGCGATCAGAGACTTCTCGTCTTCGATTGACTTCTCTCGTCATTCCCATCAATTTTTTATTTGCTGCAATACAATAAAGTTTCAACATCTTCTCTCAATTCATACACAACGAATCTACGATCTTCCAAGCAACGTCAAAAATTACTCTCAGTTCATGACAACCTAAATATTCAGAACATTCATAAGATTTTTAACATTTTCTGCTCATCAGAGATCTGATCCATTATTAGTTGTCAATCATGGAAATGAGGAAGTCTAGGGTATTTTTTATTCAATTTACTGGCAAAAATTATACTACTTGGGCTTTCCAATTCCAAGTATACCTTGAAGGCAAGGAATCGTGGGGGCATGTCTCCGGATCTAATTTGCTACCTAGAGATGATGAGAAAAAGATATCCTCCTGGCATACTCGAGATGCGAAAATCAAATCCTAGATTCTTTGATCAGTAGATCCTCAATTCATTTTGCATCTCAAACCCTACAAAACCGCAAAGGACATGAGGGAATTTTTTAAATAGGTATATCATCAAGGAAATTATGCACGTCAATTCCAATTAGAATTTAACATTACTCATTATCATCAAGGAACTTTGTCCATTCAAGAATATTATTCAGACTTTCTTACTTTATGGGTTGAATATGATCAGATTAAATATGCTAACGTATCTGGCATCGTTCTGGCTTAAATACAAGGACTTCAAGCAACTAGTCACTGGGACCATTTTTTTTATGAAACTACGTTCTGAATATGAGACTGTTCAGTCCAATCTAATGTGACAAAAATACATTTGGAACAAAAAACTACATATGGTATTGTTGATGTTGCTTACAATGCTCAAGGAAAACCTTCTCCTCGTGATATGAGTATCGTGCAGTGTTACAGTTGTAAAAAAATTAAAAAAATTAAAAATAAATAAATAAATAAAAATTGTCATTATGGCTCCCAGTGTCAACAGAAATTGTGTACTTACTGCAAAAGAACCGGTCATATCATTACTGAATGTTCTAAACGACCTCAGAATCGGAGCCTCCCAGTGTCAACAGAAATTTTGTACTTACTGCAAAAGAACCGGTCATATCATTACTGAATGTTGTAAACGACCTCAGAATCAGACTACTCCATATCGGCTTCCAAGTGCCTACACAGCAACAACTGTTGCATCTGTTCTAGAGCTAGTGATTTCATTTACTTCGACTATTGCCTCCTCATCTAGTACACAACCTGACTCGTCTGCTTCTCTGACCCCCAAAATGATCCAGCAAATGATTCTAAATGCCTTTTCTAGACTTGGTGTCTCAAGTAAAACCAGAAAACCTCCTTCTATTTGGTATCTTAATTCCGGAGCATCAAATCACATGACATTCACATCTGAAAATCTTTCCAATGTAAAAAAATACACACATTCTCCAAGTTCAGACTGTAGATGGAGACAGTCTTCTAATTATTGCAGTTGGTGATGTTCCTAGCTCAGTCACATTAACAAATGTTTATCTCTCTCCTTGCTTGACCACCAATTTACTTTCTGCTGACCAAATTGTTGACAATAACTGCGATATCTTATTTTCACCTTCAGGTTGTGTGATACAAGATCGGATTTCGGAGAAAGTGATCGCGAAGGACCGTAAATGTGGACATCTCTTTCCTCTTTTCCTTTCTGCACTTCTTCAGCATAAACCAATAAATGGTTTGTTTTGCTTTTCTGTTCAGAATAATTGCCAATTGCAACACAATAGGCTTGGAGACCAAATTCCAAAACTTTATCGATGTTGTTCAATTATGTATTGACAAATAAATCTGTTGGTGTGAAATTTTGTGTTTCTTTTTATTGCAATACTTGTAAGTTTCGGGAATGTAAGACCAAGGAGTATCGTTGCAGTAACTGTGGGCATTATGGTCCCCACCCCGTATCGGCCAATACGGAGCCGTAACGGCTGATACGCCCCTTGTAACGGTCAATTTTTTTTGTCAAAAAAATGTAATATATATATATATATATATCTAATAAATTTGGAAAATTCTAAATATTCCAAATATGCATTCATTTATAATTTTGAACATGTTTATAGTGGTGTAACAATCCACACTTTGGTGAGAAAGTTGTATTGGGTTGTATGATAAATTTATTAACCTGACAACCTAAAATTGACTACAAAACTCATAGATTTAATTTTCTAACTATCTAATATCAATGATAGATATATTAGAATGAATGTAATATCAAAATATCTCAAATGTATAGGTGTTTGCTATTATTTTTCATAATTTATTTCTATATTACATACTTGAGGACTTGCATAAATTACAATGTTCATTTTATTTAAAGTCTTCGACATGTCAGAGACTTCTCCTATCCTGTGATTCATGTCCTGTCATCCTCAAGTTAAGATATAAAAAAATAAATAAAAATTAGTAGTGTTTGATATACCCCCATACAACTTGATTAAGTATTATTTGATTGTTTGTCAGGGGATTTATTTTAAGTACAAGTTCGGCAGTGTCAAGTGTGTGCTTGCTTGGTGAATGTGTAGGTAATGGGTGTATAGCAATACTTACCTTAAATGTAAGTAATGTTTACAAAAATATATACTTCCCATAATAAAATTCTCGAGTCACCGCCAAAATGAAAATCTATTTCTTGTGGTTGCTCGACCTCCACGTCATCGTCATCATCAAGTTGCATCTATGGAATAGGTGTTGCATATCCATAATATCTAGTGCCAAAGAGAAAGACTAGCTCAATGAAACCAGAGGATGACTGATCTTGATTAGGCAATGACTTTGACCCTGAGTAAGAATATCCACCAGTGCCCATCGAATAATCATATTGGTGCCCGTACTCGGGCTATTGAGAATCTTGAGATTGAGAATGTATATGTGATGAGTAACTTGGATTTGGATCTGGATATCTATAATCATATAGACATGGATCAAGAGGACTACTCCAACATGAATGTGACAGAACAAGCTCCGTATAACTATAATTTCATTAGCCATAAGAATATCCATCATAATGCCTGGGACCATGGGCCTGTTGATGTTCCGGACCTCCCGGTGTACCACTAGACTTAGCCTCCTCCTGTTGGTTGTATTGTCACTTAGTACACTCATAAGTCTAACATCTTGTACCCTGTCAATGTTCATCGGCCTCGCAATCTGTAGACAACTATATGGTGTGCTGAGCAATACCAGAAGTGGGAACAGCATCAAGTGCATCATCACCACCACCATCATGATCATCCGGCACGATCTTGCTACTATTATTACTCCTACTCTTCCGTTGAGCCGAACTTTGCATGAACTCTACCCTTATTTCTAGGTCCAACACAGCTACACGACTCTCTTGTTGCGTCGTGCATATTATTGGGTCAATAACTTACAATTCTTCACTATCCTCTTTATTATGTTTTCCCTTGCTTCCAACCAAGATGTCGTTGCATTATTAGCCTCATGTTGTAGTGAATGAAGACAAAATCTATCCAACATCCTAGTCTGTAATCTATTTTTTTTTAATGAATAAGTGCAAAACAATTTCAGTTCCTTTCGCAGCTAGAAGAAGATGTCTGGCTCAACATTTTTACAACGATTTTTTGGAGAGCCTTCGTACTCTCTATGAAATTCATCCACTATTCGCCCGATTGCAACCTAAATACCACATGTTATGCAAGAGCATCTCCAAAGCTACCCTGGAAATTTCCAAATGTATCTAATTCATTTAACGTCTTTATTTGTATATCTAAGTCAGGCTCTAATCTCTTTATCACATTCTTTAGCCCGACACGAACTTCATTATACGCAACAAATGATTCAGCATATCTGTACCTAGGATTTAGGCAGTAACATGCTGCAGGAAGATCGTGATGGAATTGTGTTGTAAATCCATTGTCGATCATATTCCAATAAGACTCACAGCTTGTACAATCATATTGAATAGCCAACTTCGCCTTATCCATGGCATCGTAGAGGAAACCCGTGGTAGGTGATTCGTCGATTTCAACAAGACAGAGTACCCTCATTAGTAGCTCCATCACCTTTAGGATCTTCTGGACCTTCTTCCAATATTTGTTGTCCCTTATGATGTTTACAACATCAACCGAATATGCAGGACACGTGATTTAATGCTAGTATGCAATGTGGAGATTATGAAAGAGTCTATAAAGTAATTCAATTAACAAAAGATGTTAACCCACAAGAGAGCTTCTCTCTTCTTCTTTTTTTCTTCTCAAATCTCGACTAGAGTTGGAAATCCCCCCTAAAAATTCGAAATTAAAAATCCAGCATAATTACAACTATGCCACTCACTTAAGTGAAGTGGTCCATCATCCAAAATAAGAAAACCAAAACATTTAATATCAATCTCAACCATCAAATAACTCATAAAAATAACAAAAACATAAAGAAAGTAATATCAAAGTCCAAGGGGCCCAAATCTAAAAGATTTGGTGGCCCGATGGCCTAATTAACAAGATCCAACAGTCGGATCGATACGAAATAGAAATCATATGACTAAAATGATCTCCTAAGTAGCCCACATGCATCATTCCAAAGTGTGGTCTTCCTGATGCACGTCCAATGCATGTGGGGTCTTCACAATAACCCGGCGGACCCCATCTGGAACTCGTCTCCCATCCACAAAGAAAGTTGTGCTGATGTGGGTGGTCGTCTCCGTCTCGGTTACACTTGAGTAGGTCCTCTAATGTCCCCGTCAATTCCCCTCGATTAAGGAGATTTCGCCTCTGGCAAAATAAAGCTGCAGTGATGCTCAAGGAGATCCGAGTCTCGTCGTTGAAGCTCTGCCTCTATAATCCACATACTGTCTGATTTTGTTCTGCCCTTCCACTTGACAAGGTACTTCTGGTAACCGTCATGTCATGTGGAAACCGCTTCTTCATCTAAGATATCCTCTATCTCCTCTCTTCTCATAGGTATGAATGGTACGGATGGTAAAGGTTGAGAAGAAGGGTCAGGTAATGGCAATGGGTTTTGGGACAGGTCAGGGGCATCATCATCAAAGTTCATATGAGGGTTAGGGGAAGGTCCATGAAGCAATACAAGATCTTCCACATTAAAGGTCGAACTGATACCCATGTTAGGTGGAAGATCTATCGAGTAAGCAATCGAAACCAATCTTTCAAAATTGTATATGGTCCGGTGTTACAGGCTTATAATTTTTTATGGTTCTTTATGGAAACCTTTTTGGACATATTTTAATCATGACTTCATCACCCATAATAAAATCTTTAAACCTATGGTGTGAGTCAGCAATCATTTTGTATGTTTCATTACTTATATTGATTCTTTTTCTAATCTCCACATGCAAGTCATGCATATGTTGTGTAGATGCATGTGTAGACTCTGAAGGCCTATGGAACACAAACATCGGTATGCAATCTATAGGGGTCCTAGGCTCATCTACTTGTCTTTCCAAATCCACTTCCTCCCCAGGACTCATTTGATCATGATGAAAGTTTGGTAGAGTAAATGCATGAATGTCCCACACGGGTGTAAGCTCATCCGGTATGTCCTCTAGAATAACAACACGACTCCTCCAATACCAGACTCACCTTAGACGGTAACTCTACACTACCCTCGATTGTAACCTCAGGGGGCATCTCCATAACAACCTTAGATGTGACCTCACTTGCCACGTGGGCATACAACGTCAATCAGTTTTACTCTCTCTTTCAGACTCTTTGGCATTAACTATAAGAAGAGACTCAAGTTGTAGTTTCATCACACCTTCAGGACCACGTTGTTGGACGTCCTCCTTTTCTAAGGTGCTTTTGGGCGAGAGAGGCTTCAAGACAATCATTTTGCCTCCATATAGAAACGAACACGCAGTGTTGCGTCACTGTCATACAACTAAAGCATGCCCAAAATGATGCAGCCTATATCCATAGGCAAAACATCACACCACAATGTGTCCGTATGGGAACCAAACTGGATGGGAATGGGATAACGCTAAGAAACGAAGATGTGTCAACCCATGAGACTCAATAGGGCTGAGGGTGAGGAACGACAAGCATACCTAAGCGGTCCATGGGGCTAGTAGAGACCACATTGATGCAATTGCCACTATCAATCATCACCATGCAGTTTTTGCCACCACATTAGGCATAAGTGTGGAAAATTGAATTCATGTGCCAATCATCACTTTCTACAATTTGGCTTAAGGTGCAGGCAATAATTGCAAGTGGCACAATCTCAATTTAATCCCCAACTTGTGATTGGACATCTTCCCCAATGTCGGGGTTCACCTGAAGGGAGGCTTCAAGCTTATTGATACGCGCATTGATCACAGTCAATTAAGTTGCGATGATCCTATTGTACGCTTCAATAGCCGTCAGACGGTTGTTGATAGCATTAAGGGCCTTGGCAATCTGCTCTAGATTCATAGTGGGATGTAGACCAAAGCCACGTCCAAAAACGAGTGGCCATACACAAGGTAACTCTTAGGGGAAAACCTAAATCCTAGGGTAATGTTATGACAAAGACAAAACCAACCTAGAAATCAAGTTGGAAACACTAGGGACACTAATCTAAAAATTCAGCAAGCTACTACCCTCAAATATTATGTTGAAAATTCAGCAGGATGGTGATCCGAGGGTGCAAACTGAAAATTTAGCAACAGTGTAATCTAAAAATTATAAACTGAAAAGTCAGCAATGTAACAACTTGAGATTACTATTCTAAAATTTCAACAATGGTATAAGTGGAAACGCTAGCAAAAAATTCAGCAATAGGATACTTTCAAAAAAAAAAAAAAAAATCAGCAATATGATCTTATATGCAATGTATGCTCTACTAACCCTGGATGTGACTCCAACCTAGATGTAACACAAAAATCCTGTGCTAAACATATGTCTCTAATACCAAATTTGATGCAAGACACATGATTTAATGCTAGCATGCAACGTGGAGATTATGAAAGAGTTCATAAAGTAATTCAATTAACAAAAGATATTAATCCGCCAAATTATTAAGAGTAAACAATAGGAAATAAATTTTGATTTAACCTAAATCACATGCCCGCTGCTAAGAAATCACATAAATCTATTAAAACTAAGCTCGATGGAAGGATAGAACCTCCAATTTAGCATAGGCACGTTCCACACTTAAGTGACAGATTTGTATGTTTTATGATTAGGGTTAGGAAGGGGAAAATCTAAAATTTCGAAAAATAGAGTTTATGGGAATTGGAAATTTTGGAAGGGTTTTTAGAAAATGGGGAATAGAGGAAATTGAAGATATAGAGGAAATTGAAGATCTAGGGTTTAAAAGGTTGTAACGGAAGGGAAAAGAGAGACAATAGAAGAAGAATAATAATACATTTCTAAGAATAATATCTGGGTTTAGAAGGTTGTAATTTGAATAATTCATCATATTGAACCATAACAATAGAGATTAAAAAAAAAAAAAGTATAAATACCTAGTTTTAAAGATTTTCCAGAAAATAGCTCACAAAGCTTCGATTCAACAAAATTCTTAAAATAACTAGTTTTAATCCTCAAATTCAAGCTACGAGTGGTTGAAATTTGCAGTAAAGTAGTTTAGGAAAAAATTTGAAAGAGAAAAGTGTCAAAAATGAAAAAAAATCATAACTTCAAACAATGTTGTCAAATCACATATGCGATTGCATGCGATCCGCATATGCTGTTCGCATATGCGATCGCACAATCGCATATGCCATGGCATATTTTTTTTTTCCAAAAAAAAAAAAAAAAAAACTAAAAATTCTAAAAATTCTAAAAAAAAAAAAAGAGGGGAAAACTCATCTAATTAGTACACATGATTGGATTGGGTTATTTTACTTATTTCATTACAGTTTGTGTTTTTCATTAAGTGATATATTTAATTACTTATATTATATAAATTTTAACAAAACAATCAACAAGCTACATTAAAAGATAACTAATTATTATAAACTTCGAAGAAAGAAATTTTAATGATAAATGGATAACTTGAAATAACATACAAGTTTTAACTTACAACAACACAACTTATAAAACACAAAAAATAAACATAATTGAAATAATTGTAGAGAGATTAGAATAAGAAAGAAAGAGGTGTAAGAGAGAAAGAGTAAGAGATTTAGAGCTTTGGAGTAAAGAATAGTGAAAATGGAGGGGATATGAGTGCCTAATTATAGGCAAAAGTTCTCCAATTTGAAAAAATAAAAAATAAAAATAAAAATCTTTCACTCTTGGCTATTGGGAAATATGCCATCGCATATGCAGTATGCAATCGCATACTCGCATATGCGATCGCATATTTATCGCATACAAAAGTATGCCATGGCATACTTGCCAGATCGCATATGCCATCATGGCATATGCGATGCGATTAAAAGTATGCGCATATGCGATCGCATTTAATAACAATGACTTCAAAAGATAAAAAAAATAAAATAAAGATAGTAGTTTTTTTTTTCTGTTACGGGGGGTAACGATCGTTATGGGTCATAACGACCGTTACGAGTCTAAAAGTTAGGGGGTCACCGTTTCAACCCCGTATCGCGTAACGGTGCCGATCATTACTGTTACGTATCAACCATTATGACTGATACGTAACCGATTTTAAATACCTTGACTAAGACCCTTTCATTTCCTACATCCACTACATTAAGTTCAAATTGTTTTGATTTAATACATAATGATGTATGGAGAATTGCCAAGGTCTTCAAAATCGGTTACATATCAGCTGCAACAGAAGATACGTAACAGTAACAGTCGACACCGTTACATAAGACAGGGTCAAAATGGTGACCCCCTAACTTTTGGACTCATAACGGCCGTTACCCCACGTAACAGTAAAAAAAAAATGACTATTTTTTGTCTTTTTACGTTGCGATTTTTTTCATTTTTGGAATTTTTCTCTTCCAAATTTTTTCTTAAACTATTCTAATACAAATTCCGACCATTCCTATCTTGAATTTGAGGATCAAAACAAGTTATTTCAAAGATTTTGTTGATTCAAAGCTCCGTGGTCTATTTTCCGAAAAATCTTCAAAAACGGGTATTCGTACCTTTTTTTAAATCTCTGTTGTTATGGTTAAATATGATGCATTATTCAAATTAGAACATAAGAATGTGTGTTTAACAGATTATGCAACTGATTTATATTTTTCTTTATTTTTTTATTTTCGAACAATTTTCGGCCGATTTTTAAAATTTAAGAAAAATAATTTTTTTACAATCCTTTTCTATTTTAATGGTTGAATATGATGTGCTAATCATGGTAGAACATATCAATATGCATTTAACAGATTATGCTACTTTTATTTTTTTTATTTTCAGATTATTTTCAGCTAACTTTAAAAAATTAGGAAAAATCATTTTTTCAATCTTTTTCTATTTTAATGGTTGAATATGATGTTTGATCACATTAGAACATATCAATGCGCAATTAACATATTATGCAACTGATTTTCTTTCTTTTTTTATTTTTTTTATTTTCAAAATATTTTTTACCGATTTTAAAAAACTAGGAAAAACCATTTTTTAATCTTTTTCTATTTTAATGGTTGAATATGACGTGTTAATCGTAGTAGAACATATCAATCAATGTGCATTTAACATATTATGTAGCTGATTTTCAATTTTTTTTCGAACTATTTTTAGCTTATTTTTAAAAATTAGGAAAAATCATTTTTTTCATTCCTTTTTTTGTTTTAATGGTTGAATATGATGTGTTAATCATAGTAGAACATATCAATGTGCATTTAAAAAATTATGCAACTAATTTTATTTTATTTTTTCAAACTATTTTCGTATAATTTTTAAAAATTAGGAAAAATCATTTTTTCAATCTTTTTTTGTTTTAATGGTAGAATATGATGCGTAAATCATATATCAATGTGCATTTCACATCTTATGCAACTAATTTTCTTTTTTCTTTTCTTCTTTTTTGGACTACTTTCGGCCGATTTTTAAAAATTAGAAAAAAAAATCATTTTTTCAATCTTTTTCTGTTTTTATGATTGAATATGATGTGTTACTCATAGTAGAACATAATAATGTGCATTTAATATGCAACTGATTTTCTTTTTTTTTCTTTTTTTTGGATTAGTCACTTTATGTTTTTATTTTATTTTTTTTACAAGTTTTGGAGGCTTCGCAGGGTTTAGAACTTAATTTCTTCTTTATTGATTACATTCAGAAGTTCGAACTTTATTTCATTAATTTATTTACATTAATTTTGAGATTTAATTAATTCATTCTCCTATAAAAACCATATTTAAACTTAGAGAATCGAGTAGACTCTCACGTAGGCCATATCTACCTTAAAAAATGTCTAGGTCTGGCTAACAAGGAAGTGAGGAAATTAGATGGCAATATTGTCAAAGGGTAGATGGTGGTAGTTACCAAATGAAGTGCAACTACAGTGATAGACTAACAACTGGTGGAATTACATGACTCAAACAACATTCGGCATATCGAAAGGGTCAAGTTGCGAGACACATTAGAGTACCAAAAGAGATAATGACCTCAATGCAAGCCAGTTTAGATGAGTCGAAGGGAAAACGTGTTGTTGTGCAAAAGAAGAAATATGAGATTCTGAAGGCAGCCCGACATGAGGTGTTTGGTCTTGAATATATATATGAGCATTCATGATGGAGATATTATTGATTCTGACGACGATTCAGATCAGAAAGCAACCATAATTAGGAGAGAGAGCTTACGCTTTGCTCGTGAAGAAGAAGAATGTCAGTGCATGTTTGGCACGAGGAGGTTGCTACGTGATAAGGGGGAAGGGGGCATTGGGAGTGGGAGTGCGATTGCATTTGCAAGTGGGGGTGAGGGTAGGTTGGGTGGATTACGACGTATATTTGGCAGCCGACAGGATACATCTTCATGTGATGCCCCTATACATGTCAAAGAAGTAAACGAGCCTAAGAAACCCTTTGTTGATCGAATCCTATTTAGGAAAGAATCAACTAAACAAAAGAAGATGAAACAAATGTAGAGTAAAACTTTCATTGAGAAGCAAGGTAGGGAAGCAGCAAAGTTATTTATACATGCCATCATACCCCCTAACATGACCAATTCTCCATATTGGCAGGTGGTAATTGATGCAACAACAAAAGCAGGGGAATGAATTAAAGCTCTCACGGCTAGAGAGATTAGGGGGAAATAGATAGATGCAGAGTATGCAGAGATGTAAAAGCATACGTAGCTACCTTTAAACCCATATAGTAGGCCAGAGGATGCACGATCATGTGCGATGGTTGGACTGGCCCAACCAAAGGCGGCATGATCAACTTCATGGTGTACTGTCACTTGGGAACGGTGTACCATAAGTCAATTAATGCCTCAAAAGAAACAAAAAATGCTAATTATATTTTTTCCTTAATGGATAAAGTGGTGGGTGATATTGGAGAGGAGAATGTGGTGCAGATTGTGACAGATAACGAAGCAACATATAAGGTTGCAGAATAAAAGTTGATGATAAAGATACCACATATATTTTGGTCATCATGTGTTGCCCATTATATTGATCTTATATTGGAAGATATTGGGAAGAAGAAGAAGAAGAGAGTTAGGGAAATGGTTGAAAGGGCAAGACAAGTGACAACTTTTATTTACAAACATAATTAAGTAGTCGCAATAATAAGTACACGAATGGATGAGAGTTGTTGAGGCCTGCGGCGACTAGATTTGCATCAAACATTATAGCATTGGAGAGTTTATATGATGCAGGGACATGTGATGACCTAACCCTAGATGTATGTATAATCAGGTTAAAGAATATTCATATAAATACACCAATTAATTAACCGTTTCCAATCAAAGGGATTAGGTAAATCTCAACACAACGATGAGGTTATTCCGTCAGGATCATACCCCTTAGCATAAGATCACGTAAACAGTAAAAAGAGAGGACCTAGGGATATGAGGATATCCCAGATCTAGCATAAGTCATTCCACGGTCAAGTTTGGATCTGGTTCTACTGACTAACCATCCCTCTTTTCCATTCAAACTAGCAAAGGGGTATCCAGAGAAGAACGAAAAGGGTGAAGAACGAAGGGTTCAAAAAAATGTGATTGCAAGGGCTAGACGAATCATAGTCTATAGGTATAAACACATCATTCTTCTCAGTCGAATGAGAAAACACATTGGGGGTAACTTGCTACATCCAGTAGTCACCCGTTTCGCTACAGCTTTCTTAACACTATAAAGGTTACATGCAAAAAAATCAGAACCTAGAAGTTTTATAGTGTCGACCGATTTTACAAGTGGGCATTGGTCAAAGAAGGTTGAAGGGAAACAGGTTCAATAAACAATCATTTCGCAAAGTTTTTGGACTCATGTGGTAAAGGCGCTAAAAGCATCCAAGCCCTCAATTACTATGTTGTGATTGGCGAACAGGGATGAGAAGCCTCCGCTGGGTTACATATATGCTACAATGGAGAGAGTGAGAAATAAGATCATGGACCATATTAACTATAGCAAGTGTGATTGCAAGCCCATTATAGATATTATAGACAGTGTTCGAGTTGTCGGTATCGCTACAAGTTTCGCTGGCCGGAGATAAAGATATAATATCGTTATCGCCGATAATATCACCGATAATTGGAAATGCAAGGAAAAATGGAAAAATATGGAGAAAATTGTGGAATTTTTCAGTGAAACTTCAGCACATACCTAAATACATATATTTTCATATTCAGGAATGAAAAAATTGCAAAAAGAATGCATTAAATAATAAGTTTCCATTTAATGGGGGCCAAAAGGCATGCGTTGTCGTAAGAAATCACTCAAATAGTAACCAAAATGAGTTTATATAATATAAGTATAGCTAAAATATAATAATTAAACAGGTAAAAGTAAATGAATTAAAAAAGTTTCTGGAAAGCTTTGAGATAATGCTGCTTTTCACTTCCCTCGTTCGAATGGCTTGGATCATACCACTGTTGTTGTTAAACAACCAACATCAAACGGGCCACCGCCAAGAAAAAGGTTTTAAAAAAAAAAAAACTAATCCAATGGCCCCCAAATGTTTCAATGGTGGAGGTTTAATTTGAATTATTTCTTGTCATGCGACCCACTTGAGTTTTGGATATGCCTCATTTTTTGGCCCATGTCCTAACATGATCTAGAAAAACAGACGAGCAGAATGGCTTTCTCACAAATATCACGGTGGGCCCACCTACCATCCATGGCAAGCCCTTTTTTGAAGGCTTTGTATGAAATAGATTGCAAACCGAGCAACTCTTAACATACTGAGTAAACTCCATAGGGTCCACCGTGATTTATGTATTTTATCCACTCTGTCCATCCATTTTACCAAACAATTTTAGGGCTTTATTCCAAAAATGAAGCATATCCAAAGCTCAAGTGGACCACACCATAGGAAACAGTGTGAATCGAACATCTACCGTTGAAAAATTCTTGATGGCCATAGAAGTTTTAAATGAAGCTGATACTTGTATGTTCCATTCATCTATGTCTTTGTGATCTTATGAATAGGTTGGATAACAAATAAACATCATTGTGGGCCCTAAAAAGGTTTCAATGTTGGAAATCATCATTCTCACGATTTCCTGTGGTGTGGTCCAATTGAGCTTTGGATATGCTTCAATTTTCGGCTCAACCCCTAAAATGAGCCCGAAAAATGAATGGACAACGTGGATAAAGCACATACATTCACGGTGGGCCCAACATAGTTTACCGAGTACATTAAAACCATACGAGTAACCCAGTACCGGAGGATTTTTTCACAGTCCATTAGTGGGTGGGACCTGGCCATGGGGCTACATCAATAATATAAGATGTATATCTACACCGTCCATTCATTCTGGCATATTATTTTAGGGCATGGGCCACAAAATCAGTCAAATCCAATTCTGAGGTGGACCACACCATAGAAAATAGTGGTCATTGAATGGCCACCGTTAAAAACTTCTCAAGGCCCAAAACTTTTGATCATCAGCCTAATATTTGTGTTTTCCCTTCATTCAGGTCCATGTGAACCTAATGAAGTGGTTGGGTGGCAAATAAAAAGTGCAATGGGCCATAAAAAAATTTTAATGGCAAGCGTTCAATCACATTGTTTCCTGTGGTGTGGTCCACATGAAATGCGGATCTAACTCATTTTTTAGCTCATTCCATAAAATGAGTGTTCAAAATAGATGGACGGAGCAGATAAAATACGTTACATCATAGTGAGGCCCATGATACCGTAAGTAGCTGCGAAGCATCATCCGCGTCCCAACAAAAAAAGGACGCAGCTTAGATACTGACAGGTTGAGTAGCGAGTGGGCTACTGAAGTGACGTCACTAAGTTCTATGGGCCTCATTATAATGTATGTGTTGTATCCACACCATCCATCCATTTTGAGATATCATTTTAGGGCATGAACCAAAATGAGGCAGATAAAAAGCTGTAGTGGACCCCACCACTGAAAACAGTAGGGAAAGTGATTCCCACTGTTGAAACTATCCTAAGGCCCACCATAATGTTTATTTGAAATCCAACCTGTTCAAAAGTTCAAAAAAAAAAAAAAAACATGAAATAAGGGAAAACACAAATATCAGTTGATCTAAAACTTTTGTGGCCTTTAAAAGTTTGCAATGGTGGGCGTCACTGTCCCCACTGTTTTCTGTGTTGGGGTCCACTGGAGCTTTGGATTTAATTCATTCTTTGGATATTGTCCTAAAATGATATCTACAAATGGATGGAAGGTGTGGATACAAAACATACATCATGGTGGGGCCCACGGAACTTGGTTACGTCACTTTAGTAGAGAGTCTAGCTACTCAACCTGTCAGTAGCTAATCCGCACCTGAAAAAATGCGGTCTGATGCCATTTTCGGAAAGGGAATAGGTTTCCCGTTTCTATTTGGAACCCAAATCCCAATCTAAGGGTTTCCATTTCGAACCCAAATCTCTAAATCGAACCAAAATTCGCAAGAGATATCGCAGATTATTCGCCGGAATTCTCGTTGATTTTGAAAATTTTCATCCATTCGAAGAAAAAAAAAAGGAAAAGGGGAGGTTTTTTCGTATCGATCAATTGATTGGCTCACCGAATTCTTCTTCCGATCAGGCATACCTCTTCTACAGGTACCGAAAGCACCTTCTTACAATTTTTATTTTATTTTTTTCGCATTTACGATGCTCTCCCCAAAATTTCTGATACTACCTTTTTATCGGCGAGATGGAGTTAGGCCGCTACAACAAATTTGTCGCTCGACAACTCTGATTATCACGAAAACTCTCAAACATCGTCGATAATTCGCCGACAACTGGCAGAGAAACGAAAAAAGGGGTTTTCGGTGTCGCAACGCTGGCGACACCGATATTATCGTCGATATTATCGACTTTTCGCCGATAACTTAAACACTGATTATAGATAGAAGATGGGGCAGTCAAATGTTATCTCCATTGTATTCAGTTGCTTACATCCTTAACCCGGCTTGTTTATTTGCTTCTTCTAATCCAGCAGAAGCACTTACTATACATATTGTTGGATTTATTGATGTGTTGGAAAGAATGATTCCAGATAGAGAAGAACAGGACAAGATCTCAGCTGTACTAGACTTCTATACAAAGAGTACGGACATATTCTCAAGAGATATCGTCATCAAGCATCGGACAATGAAATTGCCCAGTAAGTAGTATGAATGTATCAGCTCTCTTACAAATAGTTTTTTTTTACAATGTAATCTACAAAGTCTAACCTACTTAAACTATTTTTCTTAGCTGACGAGTGAGTTGCCTATGGAGCGGACCCGAACAGGAAGGATCCGGCTCTAAAGAAGTTACCCATGAGGATTCTTGGACTCACATGTTCTGCCAGCAGTTGCAAGCACAACTTAAGCACGTTCGAAACGGTAAGTTTGGAATGAAAATGTTAATATGTTAGTATGTTACCGAATTACAGTTTGGTAATTGTAACTTCAACTTATAAGTGTAAGCTAATTAACCAAATGGCTAATACTAAATGCGATTTCATTCATGCAGATTCACACCAAGAAAAGGAATCAGCTTGAGCAAAAGAAGCTTAACGACTTGGTCTTCGTCAAATACAATCAGAAATTGCAAGAACGATTCCAGACTATGAAAGAAAAGCCTGATTTCTTTGACCGTATCTGCTTAGACGAGCCGGATGCAGATAACGAGTGGCTCGCAGAGACGGAGGACCCAGTATTTGCAGGGGAGGACTTGACATGAGACCAAGTTAAAGATGCCGCATACGGATCGACACCTGGAGAAGGTACTACTTCCACTCGAAGGTGAAGGATAGGAAGGCGAGTAGTAGCAGTCAACCTATGAAAGAGATTGAGAAGATGGGAGGAGAATGAGATGATGATGATCAAGCTGAAGATCCACCGTTGGATGTTAATGAAGTATTAATACATACAGATGATGAAGAAACAAAAGAAGAAGAAGTGTATATGGAAGGAAGAGATTACTCGGATGGTGATGGTGATGGTGATGGTGATGATGATGGTGTTGATGATCAAATGCCACAATGGAAAATAGATCAATGTATATAGTAGCATTTACAATTTAGTATTATTTTGTTATAATAGATCAATAATAAATAAATAGCTTCTTCATTTTGTTTACTTACTAAGTGTATTGATTGATATTTGTGAACTATATTGTCAAATGTTGATGACATAATGTTTAATTTATTGTTTAATTGGTTTTATTTTACTCAAATGTATTTTAAACATATAAAATTATTTATCTATTAACTTAGGAAAGTTTTCCATACTTTCTTATATTTTTTTCATTTTTTTTTCTTATTTTCCCCCCATTTTTCTGATTTTTTAAAATTTTTCAAAAATATATATATGCGACCGCATATGCAATGATGTGCGATCGCATATGTGCACAAGCATGTGCGATTGCGCACGATCGCATGTGCGATATGACAACATTGTTGTTCAAGCTTCCCTCCATGCATCATTTCATATGAAGGATTTGGATCCGCTCACTTCCTTGGAATGGAGGTTCATCGATCTTCTAGAGGATTGTGTCTCAATCAACACAAATATATTGAGGATCTCCTTGAACTTGCCAACCTTTAGCGTAAATGTCAAGTTGAGTAGAGATGACGGTGATCTTCTCCCTGATCCTACCTTATATCCACAACTTGTTGGAAGTTTAATTTAACTATCACAAGACCTTATATATCTTATGTTGTCAACTTGTTGAGTCAATTTATGAGTGCTCCCCGGCATCTTCACTTAACGACAGTCAAAAGTCTCATTTAATACCTTCTTGGCACAACCCAAAGGAGTTTATACTTTCCCACAACTAATGATCTTACCCTACATGCATACTCTAATATTGATTGGGCCAGTTGCCCCGACATTCGTCGATCAACCACTGGTTGGTGCATATACCTTGGCAAGGCATTAATCTCCTAGAAATGTAAGACGTAGGATCGGGTATCAAAATCTTGTACAAAAGCAGAGTATCAAACTATGTCCTATGCTTGTTCTGAAATCCTTTGGCTCCGTGGACTTCTGGCTGATCTAGGCTTTGTTCAACCTCATCCTACGCCTCTACATGTTGCTAATACCAATGTCATTAAAATTGCAAAGAATCCAATGTTTCATGAGCATACAAAATGCATCGAAGTTGAATGTCACTTCATTCGTGATGAATATGAGCGCCGAGTCATCAGCCTCCCTCATGTCTCCACCAACCTTCAAATCACTGATACCTTCACGAAAGGACTACCTCAACTACGCCGTTGATTCCTCGTCGATTCCTCGTGTCCAAATTGATGTTGTTTGATTCTTTGGCATCAATTTGAGGGGGGTGTCAATCAAGGGACACCACTCTTGAAACATGGATCCCATCAATCATGTACAATACTTAAGTTGTCTATTTTAGGAATGGAATCATTCTCCGTCATTATTTCATTCAATCATGTACTATACTTAGGTTTTCTATTTTAGGAATAGAATTATTCTCCTTCATTATCCCTTAAATCATATATTATAATCACCCAAAATTATGGGTCAAAATATACCATGTATAGCATTATGTAATCTATTTAAGAGGATGGAATCTCACAATGAGACTCCGGAATTGAATCAAAACTTGATTTCAAGATCTCAACATTTCAAATTTCTATAGAAATATCAGTGTCATTGCCTCCCATGTAGTATATTGCACACATCTATCATGTTGCATTGCAACAAACTTCATCATATCCAACATCAATGTTAAAATAAATCAAGCAATGACATTATTTCTTTGATTTCATTTTCAATCCTAAAGCACACCACTTTTTAAGGTTGTAAAAATATTTTGACCTTTCTCTTTAATGCTTCAAACCATTGCCCTCCATGTGCAGTTTTCACAATTACCAGTATCGATCCCCAACTTGCACTATCTCTCTTTCAATGTGCAAGCTTCATGAAGGCTTCGTACAGTTGGTACTCCTCCAACCTTCTTCCCTCGACCATTTTGGAAACAACAGAACCTGTCATACAAACATATTGTCAGTTTTGTTCCCATTTATATACTCGTGCACAACAGCTTTATTAGTTGCTAGCTCCATTAAGCTTCTCTTCTTCAAGTGCATCTTCTTCTTGAATCTTCACAATTTGACTTCACCTTTGAATTTTCTTTCAAAACACTCGAAAGGAACAATGTCCAAACTAGAAGAACTCGTAGCGCCTTGGTTGATCCTTATTATGCCTAGGGGCAGGCTTGTGATCCACTTCCTTTTCCTTTCCTCACCCTTGTTTATGGTTTGGTGGTTTTTTATTCGGAAGAGACGCACACTGATTTCCTTGAAAAAAACTTGTGCAAGGATTTTGAGCTACCCACACCTTAGGTGCTCTTTGGCTTTCAATGCTAGTGTAGATAGGCCTCATCCACCAAACAAAACCCTAGTGACCAAAATCTTCCATTGGATCTTGTAATCCAACCAGATAAAGTACTTTGTTATTGACTGATCTAAGATTTTGCAGAGGTCTTTTTGGATCGTAACGTTGTTGCAACATGTGATTGCAACAAAGTACCATAGCACATACTTCAGGGCATATCATAGCACTCCCCTTTTTTACAATAAGGCAATTAAAAGCTACTAAAACCCCAAAAAATGAAAGTAAACCCTTTCATTGGCTTAATAACAAATTTAATACATGATGGGCATGCTAAATAGTCCCACAACTTGGGCTTTGGGACCCACATCTTCATTGCATGCTTCTTGTCCTAGCTTCCATTACTAGTTACTAGTTGGAAGGTTGATAAATAAAGGGAGAATCCTACACAATGACCAAAATTATTTTTAAGCAAGCACTAAACAAATGATACATCACATTACTTTGTCCTGCAAGTAATAAAAGAAATGGGAAATAAAATAAATGATTAACACTACATGCTTCCCATTGAGCCACTGCGTCTTGGTTGTACAGATGAATAACTGGGAGCCATTTGTTCCAGGTCCGTCATTGACTATGGACAGGACCCTAGCTCGGTGTGCTTGAAAAAAACCCATCTCCATCTCCACTAGGGTTGTACACAAGTCGAGCTAGCTCGACAAACTCGCTCGACTCGGCTCGAGTCAGCTCGGATTGACTCGGCTTGAATGGCCGATTGGGGTCGAGTCAAGCTATTTTTGTGAAGCTCGAGTTGAGTTCGAGCCGAGTTAGAGCATGGGTCATTTCAACTCGACTCGACTCGAACTCGACTGGACTCGAAGCTCGAACTCGAGCTCGGCTGGATTAATAAATATAAATTTTTTAATATTATATATAAATAATATACTTATAGTTTAAGTTTTAAAAAAAAAAAAAAAAAAAAAAAAAAACCAAACAAAAAACCCTAGCTAATCCGACCGGCCCTACTTTTGGGGCTTTCCCTTTCTTCTCCTCTTTCTCTCTACTACCCTACCCCACCTAGCCGCTGCCCGCACGCCTGCCCGACTAGCATCCACCGAACCTCAGGGCTTCCAGCACTCTGCCCGCATGCCCACATAGACTCGTCTCCACCGGACCTCTCTTTCTCCCACACTCCCGACTCCCGGTCTCTCCGAACGAACCCGCGCCCAATCAGCCAATCCCGATCGAAGGTGGAAGATAGTATTACTGAAAATGGAGGTTTCGGTGGGCCATCAAAGTAGGCCAACAGCATTGGATAGTTCCGATCGAAGGTGGAAAATAGCATACACATGTAACACTTCTAAAATAGCATACACTTGTAACACTTCTAAAATACCAGTCAGGCTCGAGGACTGAGCCAAGCCGAGTTCAAGCTGAGGTCAGCTAGTGGCCGAGCCGAGTCGAGCTGAGGCCAGCTCGACCCGGTTCGACTCAATGTACACCCCTATCAACAATCAATACATTCGAGCTTTTAGTTTGTACAAGTAGGCCCCATAGTTCAGTAATCCAAACCACTGATATGATAAGCCCCACCTTGGGTGACCCAAGTAGACAATTCCTCCATACTGGAAGATCCTAGCCACTGAATATTTGGCCTTTTTTTGTGGTTGAATGTGAACCATTGTTGTGATTCCTTTCTTCACCGTCAATTTATTAGCCATCTATCAAAGACTTGGGATTTCTAGAATCTGGGTTGTTTTCATTTCATGGACCATCCATGGCAAGGCCCATTCTATCAACTGTCTGGATCACTGAATGATGGCCCCACTTACACAAATGTGAATCTGAACAAACTGTACAAACATTTGGCCTGAACTGTTTATCAAATCAAATCAAAGACTGAAAATTAAAAAAGAAAAGATGCCAGAAAACCTTGACTCCGTGAGTGTGGGCCGTGTTCGTCCAGCATGGCGGCGGGATCGTGACGAGGCTATGCGAGAAGTAAACGAAGACATCGATCAGATACCAATGCCAGATTGCGTACGCGTCAGCATTAGTTCCGCCCTGGACCCACTTGTCGTCGAGGTACCCGCCAGCCATGTCATGGCAGACGAGCATCCTCGGGCGGGAAGGCGATGAGGAGCCCGGCGGCAAGGGGACGGATGCTTTGTTGAATGGGAAGTGAAAGGAATCGTAATAGGATCTTGATTGGAGGTCTTGGAGCTTGGTAATGGGGAAGGAGATGGGGATAGACGGCTTGGATGGGTCGAAAGGGGGAGGACCGGACCGTTCTGACGAGTTGGGGTTTTGATCTTGCTGGGGTTTTGGGTCCATGGCGAGAAAGGAGAGGAGGCGTTGAATTGGTTTGAGGAGGACTTTGATGGGGTCTTTAAAGCGGTAGAGGAAGACAAACAGGGATTGCATCAGGACGATGAACGAGGGAGATTTTTCTTTTTTTAAAATTTTGAACGGTCGCCTGTTTTCGTCAGTTGCGTTGGAATTTTCTTCGATGGAAACTAGGAAGGGTTATCACATGGCTTGTCGAGTGGCCAGCGGATTGCGTGCTGAGTAAATTCTGTGGGACCACCATGGATGCATGTATCTTATCTACGCTGTCCATCCGTTTTTTCGTATCATTTCTGGGCATGATCCCAAAATTGAAGTATATTCAAAACTAAAGTGGACTGCACCGTAGGAAACAGTGTGAATTGATCTCCTACCGTTGAAAACTTTTTTCTTTCTCCGAAGAGTCCAAAACTTACCTTCCCAACTTAGACGACGTATAGGCAAGCATTTGACGACCAAAATACCCCTGCCATCCTCCAGTCGACCCGGCACAGAAAACAGTGGGACAGTGATGCCACTATTAGAAACTTTTAAAGACCACAGAAGTTTTAGATCAAGCTGATATTCGTCTTTTCCCTTATTTCATGGCTTTTTTAACTTTTGAACAGGTTGGATTTGAAATGAACATTATGATGGGCCTTATGATAGTTTCAATGGTGAGAATCACTCTCCCCACTGTTTTCTATGGTGGGGTCCATACAGATTTTTATTTGCCTCATTCTTTGTTTCATTCCCTAGAATAATATTTAAAAATGGATGGATGGTGTGGATATAACACATACATTATAGTGGGGCCCACAGAACTTGGTGACGTCACTTCAGTAGCCAACTCGCTACTCAACCCGTCGGAAACGGATTGGCTACTCCCACCAGCTAGGTGGCTGATGGTCGGTGCTCCGTGTGACCCACCATGATGTATGTGTTTCATCCATTCCGTTCATCTATTTTTAAAGATCATGTTATGAGTTAAATGAGAAAATGAGGGAGATATAAATCTCAGGTGGACCACACCACATGAAAACAGTAGTGATTAGATATCCACCATTAAAATCCTCCTAAGACTCACTATATTGTTTATTTAACATCCAATCTGTTCATTAGGTCATATAGGCCCACATAAAGAGGAAAAACAAAGATGAGCTTGATCCAAAGCTTTTATAGCCCCCAAAATGTTTTTAATGGCCGACCCTCATTCAACATTGTTTCCTTTAATGTGGTCCAATTGAGATTTGGTTATATCTCATTTTTGGACTCATGCGGTAAAATGATCTCTAAAAATAGATAGACGGCATGGATGAAAAACATATATAGTAGTGGGCCACATAGCACCGACCACAAGCCATTGGCCGGTGTCAAGGTGAGTAGCCAATCCGTTTCCGCCGCGTCCGAGCGTCAGCGATCGTCTTCGCACATCAGCCAATCCGCTCCTAAAAGGAAGGTAGCGGTAGTCTTGAGTCAAGATGGTATTTTTTGTTTTTTCCCTTCGTCCATGTCTGTGTGACCAGGTTTGTCATAGACCCTAAGAAGGTTTCAACGGTAGACGTAATTATTCACCTTCTTGTGGTGTGGCCCACTTAAGATTTTAATCAGCTTTAATTTTGGGCTCATGCCATAAAATGATCTGAAAAAACGGATGGACAGCGTGGATAAGACAGACGTATCCACGTGGGCCCCACAGAGTTTACTCTGTACGTAATCCCTTTCCAGACGCGTGGCTGTACGTTCATTCCCCACACGCGACTAGGTGCCCGTATACGTTCACACGTTGGCACACGTACGTGCGATTTGAGCCTTCCTGAAGATTGGAAATGATGCTAGATATTCTGTCGAAAAGATCGGACGGCCACAACGTACAACGTAAATCGAAGGTTACGATATTATTATCGAGCCAGTCATTTGTTTCATGTTCTGTCGCCCACCTGAGGTTTGAAATAACCTGATTATTACGAAGAAGATCTAGTTGGCGTGGATTGCCTGATGAACGGCTCAGATCTCACACAGGTGCTACATTATGACGCATGTGCGTGTAGTTTGTACGTACGACTCCGACGCTGTGGACTTAGAAAACCTCCAGATTCGTTTGTTAGTTTTGCACCGTTTAAAAGAGGGCGGTGACTCATCCTCCTCACACGTGTGACACTTATGTACAGCTATCCAGACCAACCAATTTGTGGGCCCCATCGTGGATGGAGCAAATATCTAAAACCACACGTATCAGATGGTCAGGCGGTCCAGCTGCCTGTACAATTATGCCGTGTACACGTACAAAGAGTCACCACTATTCTAAAATGGTGTAGAACCGAATCTAGCGCGAATAATACGTCACAGAGCCAGCACGTGTGCAGAGGACACGTGACTAGAGGGTGTGATGAGCGGGGCCGCCCATGTTCTGATGCTGTCTATACACGCAAGTAAAGAACTTATGCCCAATGTGCGTATTCGGTATCCGCTTCCCCGGATAACACGCATCCCCTGACAAATCGGCCCACATTGACTGGAAGCGGATTGGGTGGTGTACCTTACACCGGCTATGGACGCGGATTGCGTCCTACCCCCGCCCGGACGGTAATCCGTCCGGGCAGGGCTCCGTGGGGTCCACCGTGATGTAAGTGTTTTATCCAAGCCGTTAATTGCTTTTCTCATATCATTTTAAGGTACGAGCCTCCACGTCTACACACGTCTACATGACCTTATTGATAGGTTGGATGATAAAAAAAAACCATCATAGTGGCCCTTAGAAAGGTTTCAACGGTGGGTGTCATTATCACCGGAGCTTCCTCTGGTGTGGTCCACTGGAGCTGTGGACCTGCTTCAATTTTACATGCATGCCTTAAAATGATGCATGCCTTAAAATGATCTGATAAAAGTGATCAACGGCATGGATAAAATACTTACATCACGGTGGGCACCACAGAGCCCTGCCTGGATGGTAATCCGTCCAGGCGGGGGTAGGACGCAATCCGCGTCCCACCGGCTGTATAGCTAATGTATTGACATCAACAAGTTCCGTGGCTATGATCAAGAGGTATGGATTACCCCAGCCTTACAAAAGACGGTGCAGCCCTTGCCTTTGGGCTACCTTGATGTGTGTATTCGGTATCCACGCCATGAATGATTACTCTAAGGCATTATCTAAGATATAAGCTGATTTTATTGTTCATCTCCATTGTTGTAAATTTCTAAAAGTCAATTAAAATGAGTTACATGAGATTTAGATGGATTTGCATGTATTTGAAATATGTAGAGAGATTAAAAATGATGATACAATAATATAGTTGGAGCATGTCGTGCAATAACACATCATCTATTAAGTGGTAGGCCGAAGAATGATAGTGTATAAGTGGTTACAAGATAAATGGTAAGATTATAAGCAAGAAAAGTAAAAACATATAATGCTGAGATAGTTATAGTAACCAACATAATGTGAGAAAGCATTGAGATGGCCGGATTATAGCTATAAATAGCAAAGGAATTCCGTAAGAAGATTTATCTCATACCAACCCAATATATCTTTCAATTACTTGTGATTTACATTCCCTGCTGTAATCACTCTACATTTCTGCCGGTCAATTAGATTTCTTAATGTAATCCTTTAATTTTTGTTTGTTGTTTACATTCCATAGTATAATTTGTAGCATTAATCAAGTAACCGGTAATCTTAGTTGTAATTTGAATCTACGCTCATACACTGAATTCAGTTTTCCATCTAGAAATGTGTTCTTCAGCTACTCTTTGCGACCGACTATTAGGTTTCCTTTCCTATTTGTCTTTTATTTATACTGAAAAATCCTTTCGTATGGAAAGCAAAGGTGTAACCCATCATCAAAGGACGAACCATACCCTCTGAATATCGCTTAATCCTATTTACATACTAAGCGAGTGGCTAAATATGGGGTCAATCTCATTTGATCTCAGTCATATACCACACATCCGCCTATCTTGATGCTTGGGTTGTAGTTATTCGGTTTGAATTGAGCCGCAAATTTAATTCTAGCATGCCCCCACTAATCACGTAACCAAGAACTCAAAATCGAGCCACAACAACAGTTTAGAATGCCCGGTGGGACCCTAAACTACTTTAATAAATATTTACTGTGCACCAGCTGTGCAACAATTTTGGCTAGCGCCAACAATAGTTTGGCATGCCCGATGGGACTATGTTTCTAACTTACCGGTGTAACATGGCCAATCGAAATTATAAATAGAAGGATTAACCAAATCGTTGGGTTCGAACCTTCCATATCGACGGCACCACTTTCGACCAAGGACAAACTGATTCAAGCGACCCCCGAAGTTTTAAATTTGAGTAGTACTTTGACACTCAATACCGAGAATCAAGAAGAGGTTTTGACTTCTCAGATAGTTTCTCCTAAAGAGATAATAGTCGCGCTCCGAGATATACAACTGAGTATCCAACATATTAAAGAATACAAAAGGGCCCAGGTCGAACAATTCCATATTTGAAGTAAGAGCATTAATAGATACATGTCTAGCCAAATTGAGGTTGTGCATCGATTCATGGCTATAATGGCTGAAAGAATACCTGCAGCAACGCTGTATAATACCAAAGAAAGTTCCATCGATAATACAGTCCAACCACCACTAATGCCTCCCCATAGCAAAACCCACCACCAATTCCAGTTCATGAGGTGTGGAATGCCCCACCACTTACCGAATTTAGACGATTGGAGTGGGATGCTAGGAATTTTGTTACTGAAGTTAAGAATCAGGGTTTATCAAAGGGGCATAATTTCCAACAATTCCCTATGAAGCCCTTATTCCAAGAGGGACCAAACCAATTAGGTTTTGATCCACCACTGATGGTGGAGCCTTGTCAAGTGGATCGTGACCTAATAATGCAGATTGTCCAGAAAGTGTCAGGATAAGTACTTGGCTGCAATACTATGTAACATCCCGAAATTTTACGGCTAGAGTTCATACTCATGCCCGAGAAAAACCGAGTGTTAATGAATGAATTGGATGCTTTAAAAATCGCACCTTATTATTTTCATTTCGATCACATTTAGATACATTCATAAAGGTAACATCCACAAGAATAAAATTGACTGTATTAATTATTTCATCAGAGTAAAAGAATCCAGTAAATAATCAAATGCTCTCTCAATGGGAGCTTATTACATTTATCGAGTTCGCAGCGAAAGTATATAAATCACAAAACTATCTTCTTATTCATTCAATATAATCTTTCATAGAGAGATGGTCCTCTAGGTCTTCAATCTGTACATCACTTGCATCATCTGTACGGTTGGAGTGGGTCAACGCCCTACTCATAGTGATGGTTATCCTTTAAGATTAACAATGATTCAAAAGATTTATAAAAGTAATATAAAGGTTCTAATACACCTCGTATTCCACTACTACAAGGGATATCAGCATCGCAAATAACCTACATGAGATGCATGCCTAGCAAAGTATGTACAGCTCATCATATATAGTGATCATTACAATGTGGAATACGATTTATATAAAACCTGCATCGCCCCGCATTCTTACACTACAGAGATTCACCGACATATCTAACGCTACTGTGGATTTACACGAATACCTTAAAGCGGCACAACATATGAGTCAGATGAATTACGTAACATGATTTGATCGTGGAATGATCATTTGCGACATCCAATCCTGAAAGTGATGTAACACACATTACGAATTACTTACATCAATTTGTGCACAACTACCTAATACCTATAGAATTACCCATCAACCAAGTGGGTCTCTACTGAGAGCGCATTACGTCCATGATAAGATATGTGAATCACTAGTTGTAATACCTCTTAACACATCACTTGCACTTATAGAGGGATAAATTGAATTATGAGGATTTTGGAATATCAAGACACATGAGCCTTAAAGGTAAATATCACAAGACTAACATATTAAAGAGAATAGTGGCAATGGCCATTTCAGCAATATAAAAGTGGTAATGGCCCACTTAATAAAGAGGATAGTAGTAATGGTTAACTCAACAAAAGAGGAGAGTAACAATGACCAACTCAATAAAGAGGAGAGTGGTAACGACTAACTCAACAAAGAGATGAGTAGCAAGGGTAAACTTAACAAAACTGGTAAAAGAAAGGGCAAGGCTTGTATTCATCGCCCTATATAAATTCATAAAAATTACTTATAACAAACATTATATCATAATTCGCAAAAAGGAGTAAATAAATGTTGATGGTAAATTAAACAATTGCCGAAGGAACATCATGGTAACATGAAAACATAGCGTGTAAAAGGCAAGATAAAACATATCAACTTAAATTATTGTAAGCTTAAAGGAATAAAACTCTCACCTTTGATTGTCTGATTGTCTGCTATCAAGATTAAATGACCAGAGAAACACTTGGTGGTCAAATCTTTACCCTAATTCACATGTTTTGAACGGTTAGGGTTAAGCTAGCTCCTGGTTTTAAATCTAACTAAGTTAATGAGTCTGAAAGAAAACCTTGTTTGTGGTATGGTTTAGATGGGCTATATCTCCCATAAGTTGGTGAGTTTCAACTTTAGAACTCATGGGTTTTTGGTATATATTTTTACCTAGTCAGCTCAATTCAACACGATGGAATTCTGCACTCTTGATGCTGGAAAAAGAAAAGAAGAAGAGATGGAATAAAGGGAGAAGAAGAAAGAAGAAAACAAAAACAGTTTCGAACCAAGGTATAAAGTTTGGATCATTAGGCCTGATATAAAGTTTCATGTGAAATGGATCATGAGAACCATGTGATTTGGAATTCAAGGCATAGGTTAAATGACATTTTCGTAATTATTGTTGATCTAAGAGTTTTGTGAAATCTAATGGCTCTACATGGTTGTGGGCATGTTTCTAAGTAATTCTTATTAAAGAACTTATATTTAAATCATTATGGATGAATGGTCATTCGTTGATGTAGTTAGGGGAATGTACATATATTAAACCACGTGATAAACGGTCGGATGACTTTATTTATGGATGGAGGTTATTCTCAAGGGTTAGATTCGTGTCAGGGAATAGATGTGAGGTTATGATAGTTAGATTAGTATCGTATACATGTACCATTTACGTTAAGTTTCATGGTAACACTCGAGAACTTTCAATACTCGAGTATTAAAATGTTCAGTGTGTTACATACTATCCTGCTTTATCATAAGCATTATCGTAAATGGATCGATTATCAACAGTTGTTGCCGAGGAATTCTCGACTAAACTTTGCCCTATTTTTGGGTGAGGCTGGCCATTCGACTATCAAGCATGTGGGTCGATTCCCCATGTTATACAGAGAGTTAGAAAATAACGACTATCATAAACTGTAATTATTTAGACATTCGCTGACGACGACGGCCTTTACGTGGTATTCCAACCTATTGCCTAATTCAATGCATACTTGGGAAGAGATGGAAGGAAATTTCTATGATTATATTTTCTTTAAGAACAAGGAAATAACTATGGTCGATCTCACCTGTTTTCGATAGCTACTAGGGGAAACTTGTGAGAGCTATATTGCCCGGTTCAAAAGAGCAAAGAGCCAGTGCAAGGTCGTTATGATTGAAGCTGAATTTATACAACTTGCACTAAATAAGCTTGAATACAAACTCTGTAAGAAATTTATTGGAACAAAGTTCATCGACTTATATGACCTGACTAAGAAGTTCTCTAGATATAAAGAACTTCAGGAGGGTTCTAGGCAAAAGAACTCATTAATTGGGACATTATCATGATCCAAATTACGAGGTCGTGATTGCCAAAGTAGTGACTAAAAATCCACTCATATTGTAATGCCCCGAATTTCAAGGGCCGAGTAGGAACTCGGCTCCCGAATTCCTTGGTTTCACATGTGCCCTAATGGGCTTCAGATTTCAATTACATTTGGATTATCTCATAAGACACGGGGAGTTTAACAACCCATGAAGCATAAGTAAGTCATAAAATAGTAACAAGTGCCGCTTAATATGTAGAATATCCAAAATACAATCCCAAGAAAATCCAAGACATGGAACTAGTCCCACCCATACAAGTGTCCCAAAACAACTAGGGCCCTAGCCCACACCCTACGATCGTCCATACATAAGCTAGAAGGAGTCACCGAAGGTCTAGTAATACGACCAATCCTCCTCCTCATCCACGTTGGCATCCTCCAGCGCATCCAGCTTCGTCATCCCTGCATCTATGACAGGTTCTGGTTGGTGTTTTGAAACACCATCCCAGAGTGGGAGTGAGTAGCTAACTCAATGGTACCATTACAATAAGTTACACAGATTATCATACACAGGAACAAATTTAGTGAAAGGCATAAATTCACAGAATCTTAAATACTCTGGTTAATGCAGATGTATGATTTAATGATATGATCCATGCTTCTCACCACAACACTCCCTCGAGCGACAACATCTAACGATTGCGAATGACCAACACTCCCTCAGTGCGACCACGACTGCCAAATCGTCAAAGTAACCAATGCAATGTAATGTAAATGTTAGCCAAGTTGATTAATTATGTTCATTTATCCAGCAGTCTAGGGAAATCGAGATACCCGGACAGATCAATGCCCTAATCCGATCACGCGGCTCTTGCGGCCGTAGCCGTATGGCTCTCGCGACCCTTGGCTCGTTTGGTTCGTCATTCCCAACACTAGAATCATACAAAGGTGGTTAAGACAAATAGCGCCTTTGCTCGAGGTCACTACGGGAAGCTCGTCAGCCCAGAATAGGTCGACAGTTCAGGCATAATGTCTCATACCACCATACCCGGCTCACAAGACTTGTTTGCTCAATGGTCACTACAGGGAGGCTCATCACCCCAACGTAGGTCGACAGCTTGGGCATAGTGTCCCATACCACCATCCTCGGCTCATAGTCTTGTGGGCCGTAACTAATGGTTGTCAGTCGGCGTAACGGATATAGGGTGCCTCAGGTTCAAGCAGGCGTGTAGAAACATGGTTAACGTACAAGGGTGGCCAACTAGTGGGCCAATTTGCCCCCACGAGACGAACCACGGGTTGTACGACTTAAGAGCAACGTCTCGTATAGTCTAACTACAACCGACAACTTGTAGTTTGGCTAGTCGGGCCAAACTTACCCGTTAGCTAACCTAACAGAAGGGCTGCCCAAGAAAGTTCCGGTTGGTTGGAAGATCCGAAAAGGGCGCAATGTGTAAATACAATACCAACAAGTAGAAGTCGATCTACTCCTAGTTGTGAGGGCAATTAGGCAAGTGTAGTTATAGTCCACATTCATAATCAGGGCACAAGACATCGTTGTGCATAATTCAGGGAATTCCTAGTTATACATGTACATGGGTCGAAGTTTCAAGAGATCGAGGTGTGGAAATGAACACCACGACCAGTTATAGGGAGAATTAAACCTACATGGTGGGGTGTGGGTACTGAATTCATCCATTTCAAACCTACGAGAGACATGTGCACAAATCCATAGTGCTAATTTAGCAAAATCAGAGACATTCCTAACTGGGAGTTCCACCATTTTAGCAATTTCAACAGTACAACCAACAACACACCAATCTACATATGAAAGTTGCATGCAACAGGATTTAACCTATGAACTCAGCAAGGTTTGTGGATAATACACATGCAACTTCATAAATTGCTAAACAATTCAACAATGCATACATCAAGGAGATTAGAATTTGAAATCCCCTTCCTAATTTAGGGAAATTTCAAGCACAAGTTCAAAATCAACAATTTCATACTAAACAGCAACATGCAAGCAAAATCTTCACACAAAATCACTAGGGTTCACTATAGGCATGATAACAGGCCACCTAGAGGTAATGGTCCGCACCTATTATAGATTGGAGGTCCTAGGAGTCGCTCTAACGGCACCGGGTGTGTAAATTTGATGTGTCGGGGCCCTGTGTCAGAGGAATTGCATGTCAAGACACATGCAAGCGGCCCTAGCTAAGAAAAATGGAGGAGAGCTCGAATTTGTTACCTTTTATCAGCCACACTTCGCCTTTAAGGCGGTAGGGCTGTGATCTCCAGCGAATGGCGATTGTAGGAGAGGGGGATTATTAAATTCCCAAATCCCTCTCACAACTCCCCTTCCTCTCTCTCACTCACTCTCTCTCTCACTCTCTCTCTCTCTCTCTCTCTCTCTCTCTCGCTCTCTCCTTTGCTGGAAACGTGTTGAGGGAGAGAGATTTTGAGTCCTTTATAACCTGAAAATTTAATTAAATGGCCCTAAAAACTCTCACTCTAATAAATATACCCCTAGTGAGATGATTTCTGGTGTTTGGGGCTGTCTTAGTGGCCCCCTAGCCCATCTGTGCTATGGAATAGGTGTCCCATGATCTGATAAGGGGCTGTCCAAAATTTGGTGGCAAACAGATGTGAAAATTTATCGCAAGGGTTCGATTTGAAATTAACGATCATTGTTCCTCGATCAAGGGTCAAATTTGACGGACGAGTGCAGGAAAATATCTCTGATCTATGGTGCGAGTTTGGATGAAATCCAACAGTTGGAATGTCATAATTTATTGTCCTAAGTGCTGGGGCTAATTGTTTTAAAAATTCATATTTCAGGTTATTACTTGGGAGAGTTGCATTTTACAAGCGCCGGTTGGACGACGCAAATCGTCCGTTTTCAAGCGACGATTGAGTCCATTTCCCACGGTGGACCACAAGCCCAGTGAGATGGACATTACTCTATAATTTCGGAACTAGTGGCCCACTAATGAGCGGCCCAGAGCTTATTCGGGTAATTGGGGCATTTCTTGAGTAAATTGGGTAGGAAAATTTCTTGGGCGCAATTGTTGAGGTATAGATTAACCAAGTTCATAGTATGACCCATTTGAAATTAGCGAAAATGGTGATTCAGTCATGATCACTCTAAACCGTCAGTTTTAGGCTAAAAGAGTAACTGGGTTGATTTGGATTATTAATTAAGGTCCGAGCCATAACTGACTCGGCTTTGGTTAGATCTTGAATTTAGTTACGATTATCTTGATTAGTCAGTGATGGGTCGGTTAGATTTGGTCCCTATGTGAACAAATCATGGGGCTAAACTCAATGTTTAAGCGATCAGTTGGATTCGTTGGTATTCTACGGTTGATCAATCTTATTTGTATGGTTCTTTATCGGTACTAGCCGCATATAGCTCACCTCGAGCGTCAAGGGTCAGTAAGTGATGACGTGGCTAGTTATTAAAAAAAAATTAAGGATTTTTAGCAATCCGAAATAGCGAAAATTCGGGGTGTTACACATATGCTCGGTGTTGGTCAAGGCAGAATTGACCGTGTTAATGTAACATCCCGGATTTTTGCCAACCTGGAATTAGACGTCCTTAGGTAATGGGTCGCTCCTAACACCTTATTAACTTGTCAGAACCCAATCCCATAATCTAAAATCGCCGGTTAACCCTTTTCCTTCACAAATCCCACCCTTCACCACCATCTTCTTTCAATTTTCCTAAGTACTTTGACCCTAGACACTATCTTAAACTAACTAAGTATTATAACTTAGATCACCTTATATACAAAATACAAAGGACTAAGTAGCCTCGCTGGGCTTGACAACCATCTAGGAAATCAAATCCAAACAGTGTCCCACGGCTGTTCGCTTGAGTCCGGAGCGAGAGAGGGTGAGAACACTTGTTTTCTTTACAAAATAAATATCTCAAATAGTAATCTGAGACTTGTCGCCATGGGTCGATATAAGCAACCCGACCGTCAGAATCTGACCCAAATACACCCTCGAATCAGGAAAAATTTCATAAACATATCCATGTACTTAGAATCTCCGATCGAGATCCACTGACCGTTGAACTGAAACTGGTCCGCCACGCGAGATCTAGGAATCCGACTGGAACGAAAACTTAACTAAACCTAGATCCAATGTTAGTGAGCTTAAGTCCGACCACACATAGAAAAGAGGCCATCAGAAGTCCTCTGTTGAGCTGAAACAGCCTCGCTTTGGCTATAACGTAAGTATACCTTGACCTGAAGTCTATTTTAGTGAGTTTTTAGGCTATATAAGGACCTTAGAACTCTCTCTCTCACAGCCATACGAATTTGAGATTGAGAGAGAGAAAAGATAGAGAAAGTGAGGGAGATGTGGGAGGATCTCCCTACCATGCTTCCCTGCTGATATTCGTGTTCAACCACCTCGTTCTTGTCACTTTCTCGGCGATTTCAGCTCCGTTTCTAGGTAGGAAACCCTAACCCTAATCTGATTTGGGGTGTTGATAGTTGTAGGTTATGAAATAGCTAACCTATTTCATTCTATAGGTTGCCAAACTGCCGAATACAGAAGCTTAGCAAACCTATCGACTCCGTTACGATTCTACGACAAAAGGTGCGGACTTTAGGTGTATAGGTTATGGTTTTCAACCCTTTTAACGTCAGATAATGATAGATTCGTGATCTGCATGCAATTGCACATGTACAAAGTGTCGTCTGTTTTCCATTTCGATTAAAGATGTAGAATATGGAATTTTATATACTCTAGGTATTCGTAGAAAATACGTATACGTATATATTTTGAAAATGCGTTTGACATGATTATTTGTTGTATGAATATATGATATATGGATAAAATACTTATTTGGAGAAAGGATTCGCCCTAATACATGATTTGCTAATATACACTATGTATGTAGAAATAATGTGTTGTAGAAAGTACCGTATACGTATATATTTTAGAAATGTGTTTGCCATGATTAGTTGCTGTATAAATATATTATATATGCATAAAATACTTGCCTAGCGAAAGGTCTTGCCCTAATACATGTTTTGCTAACATACACTATGTATGTTGAAATAGTGCATGCTAAGTATTTGTGAAAATGCTTGTGAGAGTAAGTGTTTGGATGATGATGCCTTAAGTAGGTGTTGAGATGAGATTCTCAACTACCTTAGAGACATGTATGATTTCCTCCATGAGGTTGTTTACTTAAACCGCTTACTTGTGAATTATATGTGTTTGTATTCTTGTTTATATGGTGCTTTATGACATGCCTTATAACATGCTTTATACATGCTTATGACATGTTTTTTAGCATGCTTGAATTACTTTATTTATTATGCTTTACTCCACATGCTTTTGTAACGACCCGTAAATTTCCGTACTTTGGTTCGAGTATCACCTCGACCAGAAATCACTTAGGATTAATTCCTTTAGAAATTTAACAAAGTTAACTAGGTGCTAAACTCGATTAGCCATGAAATCTGTTTGGATCGCTTTAAATACAATCTGCAAGACCCAAAACATGTAGAATCATTGATGCTAGGTTACCCTAAAGATTAGGATCAGACTCATTACCCGGGTATTCTCGGGAATGACTTGAAACTTCGTATTAGGTCTAGACCGCACATCAGAAATCCGATTAACACGAAGTTAAGGACTTAGGACCGCCTCCCTGGGCTCGATAACCATCTCGAAAATCAGGTCCAGTCGATGTCCCACGGCTATTCGCTTGAGTCCGGAGTGAGGGAGTGTGAAAATCACTCTTTCCTTTACAAAATAAATATCTGGAATAGTGATCTGGCACCACTCGGTTGCGGATCAGTATTAAGCAACCAGACCGTCAGAATCAGACCAAATTACACCATCGGATCAGGAAAAATTTCAGGAACATTTGCATGTACTTGGAATTTCGGATCGTGGCCCACTGACCGTTGGACTGAAGCTGGTCCGCCACGTGTGATCTGGGAATCCGATCGAGTTGAAAACATAATCCCACGTGGATCCATGAGTGGTGAGCTTAAGTCTGACGTTTGGCTCAAAGGGGGCCACTAGAAACACTCTTTTGAGCTGGAACATCGCCGAAATGCCTATAATAGCAGTAACCCTTGAACCTGAGCCTATTCTGGGAAGGTTTTAGGCTATAAAAGAGCCTTAGAACAGCCCCTCTCATAGCCATACGAATTTGGGATAAAACCCTAGAGAGAGAGAGAGAAAAAAAGGAGAGAAAAGTTTGGGATTTGTGGGAGTACTTTCCTCCTACTGTTGTAGATCATCCAACGGGCTGCACCACCACTTCCTTGACGTTTTTCCGGCGACACCGACTCCGTTTTAAGGTAATAAACCCTAACCCTAGACCTGTTTTGAGGAGTGTAGGCTGCAGGTTATGAAATAACTAACCAATTTCCCTCTTTAGGCTAGAAAACTCCCGAATACGGAAGCCCATCATACCTTGCTGATCCGTTGAGATTCCAAGAGGCAAGGTGAGGACTTTAGGTGTATAGGTTACGGTTTTCAATGCTTTCAATGTCAGATAATGGTAGATTCATGATCTGCATGCAATTGCACATGTACAAAGTGTTTTCCGTTTTCTGTTTTGATTAAAATTGTAGAATTTGGAATTTCACATACTCTAGGTATTCGTATAAAAAACCGTATATGTATTTTTTATGGAAATGTGTTTGACATGTTTATTTGTCGTATGGATATATGACGTATGGATAAAATACTTATTTGGCGAAAGGATTCGCCTAAATACATGTTTACTAATAAACACTATGTATGTAGAAATACGGTATTGTAAGAAGTACCGTATACATGTATATTTTAGCGAGGTGTTTGTCATGATTAATTGTTGTATAAGTATATTATGTGCGCATAAAATAATTGCTTGGCGAAAGGAATCACCGTAAATCAAGTTTCCTTGTAAATACTATGTATGTCGAAATTGGGTATCCTAGAAAATACCCCATGCGTATAAATTTTGCTGATGTAATTATCATGATTATTTGCTGTATGAATATGATATATACGTATAAAATACTAGTTTGGTAAAGGGACAACCCTAGTGCACTTTCCTCTAACATACGTCATGTATGTTGAAATAGTGCATTCAAGTGTTGGTGAAATTGCTTGTGAGTGTAAGTGCTTAAGTGTTAGTGCCTTAGGTAGGTGCTGAGATGGGGTTCTCAACTACCTTAGAGTCATGTATGATACCCTCCAGGTGGTTGTTTACTCTAACCACTCACTTATGAAATATATGTATTTGTATCCCTATTTTATAGTGCTTTACAACATGCTTTTGAATATGCTTTGTAACTTGTTTATTAACATGCCTTATGACATGCTTTATAACATGATTGCTAGTGTTCTTGAATTACCATGTTATCATGCTGTACTTCACATGCTATGGTTAGGAATTGATTGAGCTTGGGACTATGTCCATATTCCAGCATCCCAGATCGACTTGGAGTTGTGGTTGAGATTCGTTTCGCCACACATGATGTGTTGGCGAACCCGTGTCGTACTTCGGTTGGCGATAGTGGTTGGCCACACGAGGTGCTTCTGCGCTTCATATCGCCCAACTTGTTGTGCGCTCAAGCCAACCGAACACGTCAAGTAACTCGTGTGTCTTATGTATGTTCACCATGTTTGGTCGCTAATGTTTGAACCTAGGGTACCAAACTTACCAGTGAAAATTCCGTTAACCAAGGTACCTCGATCCGCTAAGACTCATGAGTCGGGCATGGTGGTATGGGACACCGTGGTCAAGCTGTCGGCCACGCTGGGGCTACGTGCCTCCCCAGTAGTGACCAAGTGAGCAACTTAACTCGTGAACCGATTATGGTGGTATGGGACACTATATTCGCGCTGTCGGCCTACATTGATAAGGTGATGGGGGAGTGGTGCAACCTTTGTGCGTAATGCCCTGACAGCCCTTTGTAGTGACCGCGAGCATATTCTGAAGTCGCAGTGCGCCTTAGGGTTCGCCGCGATATATAGAGTATGAACTAGGCCTGTTTCTGTATAGTGATGAATCGTTTAAGGGGTGATGGGGAGTGGTGCAACCTTTGTGCGTAATGTACTCGGCAGCGTTCTCTGCGATGACCTAGAAAACACACCATCGTCTGATATTAATTAGGACTGACGACCCTAGAATGGATCATGTTTGGGAATGATACAAGGGAGGTACCTTAATTAGTTTCCCAACCCTGCTGTTTGAAATGGATAAATTAAAAACTCGGTAATCATGTTCATCAAGCATCGCATGTGCCTGGAAGATGTAGAGCACTGTGGGATGTAAGCATGCCACGAACGTGAGATGGTGTCGCATGAGGGAGTATGTCGGTAAGGGCATCCATCATACCTGCATTCATACTTGCATTAATCAGAGTAACTAGGAGTGTTTGATTTACTGCTTTATCATTACTGCTTGACTGCATTGATGAACATGTTAACCTATGCTTTATGGTTCCATTGAGTTAGCTACTCACTCCCACGTTACGGGACGGTGTTGCGCACACCAACCAGACTCTGTATCAGGTTTAGGCGAGCCGACGACTTTGGAGGCGGAGCCTGATTATGACGAGGACCAGGAGGAGTTCTCGTATATGCGCTTGATTCTCGCGGCCCGACTAGGTTGCCAGGACCGACGGATTTTACAGGGGATTGTACCTAGTTTATTTTGACATTTTGTTTATAAACGGACATGTATATGGTGACTCGTATGATTCATACTGGAGAATGAAACGTTTATTTTGTTTCTTTACATACACATATTTACAGTTCAGTCTTCCGCTTGCTTTTATACAATTGATCTGGAGTATGAATTACTGTTTTGGTATAATCTCATTCATGTTTATTGCTCTAACACAAACAACATTCAAACATCATTAAATATGTTGCATAAGTGATGCGTTGGAACTCGGGAGTTGAGTTACACTCGACCCCCGATTTTCAGGGCGTTACAGCTTTGAATATGGAATAATTGCTATTGAGACTATGTTTATAGTCCAGACAATCGGTACGAGACTTGAGTTCGTGGTTGAGATTCTTTTCGCCATGTAGGATGTGTTTGACGAACCCGAGTCGTACTTCAGTTGGCGACAGTGGTTAGGCTACGCGAAGTGCTTATGCACTTCATGTTGTTCAGTTGATTGTGCACTCGAGCTAGTCAGGCTCGTCAAGTAACCCGATACGTCTAATGTATGTTCACCATGTTTGGTCATTATTGCTTGAACCTAGGGTACCAAACTTACCAGTGGAATCTCGTTAACCATGGTACCTCGATCCGCTAAGACTCATGAGCCGGGCATGGTGGTATGGGATACCGTGGTCGAGCTGTCAGCCTACGCTGGGGCCACGTGCCTTCCCGTAGTGACCAGTGGGCAACCAGACTCCTGAGCTAATTATGGTGGTATGGGACACTATATTCGAGCTGTCGACCTACACTACTTAATGGGTGATGGGGGAGTAGTGTAACGATTTCGTGTAATGTTCCTCTAGCGACCTCCGATCGTACCTGGTGTAGTGACCTCGAGCATACTTTTTAAATCTACGGTGAGGCGACGAGCCTTCCCGTAGTAACAGTATAAAGCTAGGCCGTATTGATAAGGTGATGGGGAGTGGTGCAACGATTCCATGTAATGTACCACGACAGCCCCTTGCAAGGTGACTCTAGAAACACATCATCGTATGAGATTGTCTAGGACTGATGACCCTAGAATGGATCATTATTTGGAAATAATATAAGGAAAGTACCTTAGTTTCCCAATACTGCTGTTTGAAATGGACTAATAACAACTCGGTAATCATGCTCATCATGCATTGCATGTGCCTGGAAGATGTGGAGCATTGAGGAATGCAAGCATGCCGCGAACGAAGAGGGTGTCGCACGAGGGAGTATGTCGGTGAGAGCATACATCATGACTGCATTCATACTTGCATTAATAAGAGTAGTAAGGAGTGTTTGATTATACTGCTTTATCATTACTGCTTGACTGAGTCGATAACACGTTAACCTATGCTTTATTGTTCCACTGAGTTAGCTACTCACTCCCATGTTACGGGACGGTGTTCCGAACACCCACCAGACTTTGTCTGATTGCAGGTGGCGATGCTATTCCTAAGGCGGAGCCGGACTTTTGTGACGATGAGGGTGCTTTTTCGTATATGTTACTTATGGCGGCTTCATTTGAGCCGTGTCTTGATCGATGGGATTATAGGGATGTTGACTAGATGACACTACACCTTAGGTATATTTTAAAATGTACTTGTAATTATTTAACCTGGTATTGTTATTACACTCTGGAGACTCACCACAGTTTATATATTACATATAGCTATCACTGTCTTTTGCTTGCAAATTTAACTGTCTCTGGAGTATGATATGCTGTTTTGGCTTAATCTCACTCATGTTCAATGCACGAATACAGTCAACATTCAATCATCATTCATTTTGTTGCATAAGTGATGCGTTAGAACTCGGAAGTTGAGTTTATGCTCATCCCTCGATTTTCAGGGCGTTACAGTCAACCACACAAAAAGCCTAGAAGGTATATGCTTTTGATATTGGATGAGCTGAAGAGATATTTGAGATTGTGTTAGGTGAAAAGTTTATCAAGGTTCCCATAAACCATAAGATACCATCGGCTGATGAATTACAAAAAATTGAATACTGTAAATGGCATGGAACTCATTCACATCGAATAACAAATGTGTTGTATTTAGGAACGTGGTTATGGATAACATCGATCGCAAGCTGCTTAAGTTCCTAGAGAAAGGCAAGGAAGCGATGTTAATCGATACTGATCAATTCCCACCTAATCTTGAGGTTAATATGGTTACGAAAAATCTACGAAGGGCCGATCGACCGTGATTGAGGGTTAATCTCGGTCCAACTAACCATGAAGGCACGTCACGGCAACAAGGGCGGGGGTGATATTAACCTCCCAAATTGACCGTCGGGCTGTCAAACATGGTTTAACAAGACGATCGAGGTTCACAATTATGCGACCATTATGCCAGAAGGACTATCCTAGGTTAGGGAGAGCCTCCTCGACCGAGGATGCAAGGCCAATACATGGCCCCAAGAAGAGATGAAGGAAGAGATCAACATCGGCCACAAAGAACATCTTCACCTCTTGATCATTACCCCTAGGGCATAAATTAAAGGATGGTTAAACCTCTGTCAACCCAAAAGGAGTCTGGAAGCAGATCATGCACCCCAAATTCCCAATTGTGCAAGAAGCAATGACCCAAACTCAGAATGTCACTGGCAGAGGCGCATTCAACCATGAGGAAAGTCAACAGAGGTTAAGAGCGTATCTCGATCGAAAGCGGTACATCCCTAGCCATTATGGAGAATCCCTTTATCAAAAGAACAATTGGGAAGAACAATTAGGCGTTAACATCGTCGAGGCAATTCTACAACATGTGTTATGTGGTCAGGATACGAACGATGTCACCTAACCCAGTGGGTTAGTTGTTTTAAAGGACAAGAATGAGTATGATAATCTATCAGATTATCTCGGTAATGAATGCTTCCCAAGGGATGGGTGGTTGGTAAATGGACTATTGTCGATCACTAAAGCGTTATAGACGACTTCACCTACAACCACGCTGTTTGGAGACTGTGGTTGGGACATTGCCGCATGTCATTTTTCATTATAATATGGTACTTACCCTGCCTTCTAGTCTTCAAGTCAAGCCATCCCAGCCAACTAAGATGGTGGGCGATGTAGAGAAATTCAATCATCTTGTAGTAATACAACACGCTTCTTTCCCTTTAGAGGAAACAATTGAAGGGAGATCAGGAATAGACGAAGCGCCACATGTGAACACGTACGATGGAATCAAGAGCTACATTGGAAAGGGTGGTCATAGAAAGACCCACCCATGGCATGATACAGCACCTTAAGTTGTTATATATCTCAGCTCATCTGGAGGGTTCCCCAGTCACCATGATTCTAGTCGACAATAGGGTTGTTGTCAATCTTCTCCCACTAAGAATGATGTCAAAATTGGGAAAGACTGTGGACAATTTAATCCCATATGAGGTCACCATTAGTAAATTTCATGGTCACATTACGAATACAAATGGGGTTCTGCCAGTTGACCTAACTGTCAGGACTAAAATGGTGGTGGCTCCATTTTTTGTAGTCGACACCTCATCTAGTGATAATGCTCTACTTGATATGGATTTGATCCATTCGTTTGCATGTATCCCATCATCCTTATACTAGTTTATAAATTTCTGGAACCAAGATAAAGTTGAATTGGTTTTGGCCAATAATAAACCCTTATTGGCTACATCAAATGCAAATGAAGCCTATTACTATGGTGAAGAAGTGCAGCCAATTCAGTTCACCGGAAGGAATAAGCACGGCCGACCAACCAGAATATTGGTAAAAAAGAATCCAGATAGCATCTTGTAAGATATTATGGAAGTGGTCCATTCAGTCAATAAATTGCCAAGGGATATTATTCCATTTCGCCAGTTCCATACTGTATCATCAAAGAAATCCCATGATTAGTACGCCGAGAGGTGACCAGCGCAAGGCCGATTTCACAACCATTATGAGAAGGCTTCTAGAAAGCCTAAAGGATATCGACAATGGTTGTTTTATGAATATGGCCGACACAGATGTCTTGACTAAGGAAGAAGACATGAAATTTAAGGAAGCCCCTGATAAGCTAGAAGACTCCAAAATAAATTAGAATTAACCAGTTTGCTTAAAGAGTTTGCCGATTGTTTCTCATGGGACTACCATGAGATGTCGAGACTAGAACAGGGCTTGGTCGAGCACATGCTACCAATGAAGGAAGGGTATCAGCCGCATAAACAACTTCTTAAGCAGATGATGGCAAAAGTAACCCAAAAAATAAAAGAAGAGATCAAACGACTATTAAAAGGTGGTCTCATCAGGCTCATTAAGTATACCGAGTGGATCTCGAATGTGGTTCCAGTTATAAAAAAGAATGGTAAGTTGTGAGTCTGCATCGCCTTCCGAAATTTAAATCTAGCAACATCAAAGGATGAATATTCGATGTCGGTTATTGATCAACCGATCGATAGGGCTACCGAACAACGGGTTCTGTCCTTCATAGATGCCCATTCCAGGTACAAGCATATTTATATAGCACTGGATAATGTGCCAAAAACAACATTTAGGTGCCCTGACCCTCTAGGGACCTATTTCTGGGTGGTAATGCCCTTAGGGCTTAAAGAATGTAGGAGCTACATATTAAAGGGAAATGAATGTCATATTTCATGATATGATCAACCAGTTTATAGAGGTTTACATCGATGACGTAGTGGGTCATTTTGCTCATTTACGTAGATCATTTGAGCAAATGAGGCTTCATAAGCTAAAAATGAATCCCCTTAAGGGTGCCTTTGGGGTGTCGGTCGGTAACTTCTAGGGATTTTTGGTGTATCAACAAGGGATACATGTAGATCGGAATAAGGCTTGAGTGATTATAAACACTCATCCACCAAGGAACAAACCTGAACTGCAGTGGTTTCTTAGTCAAGTTAACTTCATGCGGAGATTTATATCTAACTATGCAAGGAAGACTAATATATTCTCTCCATTGGTGAAATTGAAGTAGGAAAATGAATTTAAGTGAGAGGCAGGGCATCAGTAGGCTTTTGAGAAGATTAAGAAATATTTGATTAAGCTGTCAATGTTAATTCCACCAGTCGATGGTCGACCGCTGTAATGCCCTAAAAATCAGGGGTTGAGCATAAACTCAACTCCCAAGTTCCAACGCATCACTTATGCAACAAAATGAATGATGATTGAATGTTATCTGTATTAATGTAGTGAACATGAGTGAAATTAATCCAAAACAGCATATCATACTCCAGAGACAGATGAATTGCAAACGGAAGACTGTGATAGATATATAAAATATATAAATTGTGGTGAGTCTCCAAAGTGTGATAACATTACCAGGTTAAATAATTACAAGTATAGTTCCAAAATATACCAAATGTGTAAGGTCCTCTAGTCAACATCCCTATAACCTCATCGATCAAGGCAGGCTTACATGAAGCCGCCAGAAAATAACATATACAAGAAAGTGTCCTCATCATCGCAGAGGTCTGGCTCAGCCTCACAAGCATCGCCATCTGCAATCAGACAAAGTCTGGTGGGTGTTTGGAATACCGTCCCGTAACGTGGGAGTGAGTAGCTAACTCAGTGGAACAATACGGCACAAGTTAACATGTTATCAATACAGTCAAGCAGTAATGATAAAGCAGTACAATCAAACACTCCTAACTACTCTTATTAATGCATGTATGAATGCAGTCATGATGGATGCCCTCACCACACCCTCCCTCGTACGACACCATCTTACGTTCGCGGCATGCTTTCATCTCTCAGTGCTCCACATCTTCCAGGCACATGCAATGCATGATGAGCATGATTACCGAGTTATTATTAGTCCATTTCAAACAGCGAGATTAGGAAACTAAGGTACCTCCCTTGTATCATTCCCAAATATGATCCATTCTAGGGTCGTCAGTCCTAGTTAATCTCAGACGATTGTGTATTTTCTAGGTCACTGCAAAGGCGCTGTTACGCACAAAAGTTACACCACTCCCCCATCACCTCTTTAACGATTCATCACTATACAGAAACAGGCCTAGTTCATACTCTCTACACTGCGGCAAAACTCGTCGCCTCACCGCAAATTCAGAGTATGCTCGAGGTCGCTACAAAGGGCTGCCAGGGCTGTTGCTCGCATTCATTGTACCACTCTCCCATCACCTTATCATGTAGGCCGACAACACGAATATAGAGTCCCATACCACTATAATCGGCTCACGAGTCTGGTTGCTCACTGGTCACTATGGGGAGGCACGTGGCCCCAGCGTAGGCCGACAGCTCAACCACGGTGTCCCATACCACCATGCCCGGCTCATGACTCTTAGCGGATCGAGGTACCATGGTTAATGGGATTTCACTGGTAAGTTTGGTACCCTAGGTTCAAGTAGTAGCGTCCAAACATGGTGAACATACATTAGACATATTGGGTTACTTGACGGGCCTAGCTAGCTCGAGCGCACAATCAACTGAACGACATGAAGTGCATAAGCACTTCGTGTGGCCTAACCACTGTCGCCAACCGAAGTACGACTCGGGTTCGTCAAACACATCCTACGTGGTGAAATGAATCTCAACCACGATCTCAAGTCCGGTACCGATTGTCTGGACTATAAACATAGTCCCAAACTCAATCAATCCTTATTCATAGCATGTCGAGTAAAGCATAATAAACAAAGTAATTAAAGCATGTTAACAATATGTCATAAAGCATGTTATAAAGCATGTTATAAAGCACCACATAAATAGGAATACAAACACATATATTGCACAAGTAAGCGGTTTAAGTAAACAACCTCATGGAGGAAATCATACATGTCTGTAAGGTAGTTGAGAATCCCATCTCAACACCCTCCTAAGGCATCAACATCCAAACACTTACTCACACAAGCATTTTCACAAACACTTAACATATACTATTTCAACATACTTAGTGTATGTTAACAAACATGTATTATGGCGAGTCCTTTCACCAAGCAAGTATTTTACACATATATAATATATTCATACAACAAATAATCATGGAAAACACATCTCTAAAATATATATGTATACAGTACTTTCTACAATGCAGTATTTCTACATACATAGTGTATATTAGTAAAACATGTATTTGGGCGAATCCTTTCCCCAAATAAGTATTTTATCCATATATTGTATATTCATACAATAAATAATTATGTCAAACACATTTCCAAAATTTATACGTATACGGTATTTTCTATGAATACCTAGAATATGTAAAATTCCATAATTTACATCTTTAATCGAAATAGAAAACAGAAAGTACTTTATACATGTGCAATTGCATGAAGATCATGAATCTATCATTATCTGACATTGAAAGCGTTGAAAACCATAACCTATACACCTAAAGTCCGCACCTTTTGTCGTAGAATCGTAATGAATACGATAGGTTTGCCAAGTTTCCGTATTCGGCAATTTGGCCACCTATAGATCGAAATAGGTTAGCTATTTCATAACCTACAACCTATACAACCCCAAAACAGATTAGGGTTAGGGTTACTTACCTAGAAACGGAGCCGAAATCGCCGGGAAAGCGATTGGAATGAAGTGGTTGGGCTTGTGTAGCAGCAGGGAAGAACATCAGGGAGATCCTCCCACTTCTCCCACACTTTCTCTCTCTTTTCTCTCTTCTCAAATCCAAATTTGTATGGCTGAAATGGGAGAGGGTTTAAGGTCCTTATATAGCCTAAAAAGTCACTGAAATAGACTTCAGGTCAAGGTATACTTGGGTTATAGCCAAAGTGGCCCAGTTTCAGCTCAACGGAGGACTTCTAGCAGCCCCTTTTCTGTGTGCGGTCGGACTTAAGCTCACTAATGCTGGATCTATGTTTAGTCAAGTTTTCATTTCATTCGAGATTCCAGATCACGCGTAGCGGACCAGTTTCAGTTCAACGGTCAGTGGATCTCGATCGGAGATTTTGAGTACATGGATATGTTTATGAAATTTTTCCTGATCCAAGGGTGTATTTTGGTTTGATTCTGACGGTCTGGTTGCTTAAAACTGATCTGCAAGCGAGAGGTGCCAGATTACTATTTGAGATATTTATTTGAAAAGAAATTCAAGTGTTTTCACACTCCTCGCTCCGGACTCAAGCGAATTACACTGGGACACTATCTGGATTTAATTTTCGAGATGGTTGTCAAGCCCAGAGAGGCGGTCCTAAGTCCTTAACTTCGTATTATTCAAACTCCCGATGTGCGGTCCAGACCTGATACGGAGTTTCAACGTGCTCCCGAGAGCAGTCAGGTAATGAGATTGATCCTAGATTTTAGGGTAACCTAGCGTCAATGATTCTACAAGTTTTGGGTCTTACAGATCGTATTTAAAGTGATTCAAACAGATTTCGTAGCTAATTTAGTTTAGCACTTAGTTACTTTGTCTCATTTCTAAAGGATTTAATCCTAAGTGATTTCTGTCTGAGGTGGTACTTAGTCCTGTAAGATTTCTGTCTAAGGTGGTACCTAGGCCTTTGTAGTTTGTATATAAGGTGATCCAAGTTATAATACTTACTAAAGCACGTCCTAGTCACAACAGAAGGAAATCCTAGGGCAGGAGAGGCAGATGTTCTAAATAACCTATTCATTTTGTGAAATTCCATAAGGGTATTGGTTAAAAGCCCATTATATTTCTGTATTTACTAGTTGCAGCAATTTATAGTTTAAGTATTGTTCTTCATCACCTAAACCTTAAGATTAGTGTCTAATGTAAAAGTACATAGGTACTTTGTGAAGGATAAGGTAGTGAAAGTGAGAGTTGTGAAGGAAATGGGTTAAGAAGCGATTTTAGACTATGGGATTCAGTTCTGACAAGTTAATAAGGTGTTAGGAGTGACCCATTGCCTAAGGACATCTAATCTGTTCACTCCCCAAGTATAGGGTTGTGATGTAGTAATAAACTCGGTAAGATCGAGGTCGAATCCCACGAGGACTGGTTGTCGTAATTCAAATCTATGATTCTTCTTAACTAATCCAATGAATAATGAACTAAACTATTAAGCACAATTTTAGGAAAAACAATTAAGAATAGGGAAGAAAATTCAATCAGAGAGAAAGCACTAGGACTTTCGAATCCACCCCTAATTATCCTAACCCTTGTTTTGTCTGTTGATTCACCTTGATCTAGATTGATACCACTTAAATAGAGAAAGCACAATCTGTGTCCTAAATCGGGCATACAGACTGTCTAATTCCTTTAAGCAATGCCATGAATAACAAATTCCATGTCCTTGGTCGGGCACAAGGAATGTACATTCATTAAAGCATCCTGTTTCTTCCTCTATAGGAAACCTGTTCTTGATCAGACACAAGCACCCGTAATAAGCATCCAAACAACATCCATCTATATACCTTGATCAAGTTCATAGATGGAGAAGTATGAAATTTAAACCCATAAAGTCCACTTAGAGAAAAAAAAACAAATTAATTAAAATTCAAAGTAAATCAACCAATACAAGAGCTGATCAAATTAGGGGCTTCATCTCACCCTAGTGCTGAGAGATTAGTTACCCATAAAATCCATAAAAAATATTAAATAAAATTCATAAATTAAAACTCTAAACCGAACAATCTCTCTCTCTTTCTCCTTCTCTTTCTTCTCTCCCTGGCTCTGGATCTCCACCTCTCTCGATCTCAATGCCTCTCCCACGTCCAAAACTTCCCTTTATAGTCACTGGATGGTCGAATCGGTGGCGAGTCGTGAGACGACTCGAAGTGCGTATTTTCGCAACCGTGATCGGTGGGCCCCACAGAGGTGTTTTCTGGAAAATCCACCCCGTCCATTGGATTCGTGACGAATTTCACCAGAATGGGTGGTTTTGAAGGTCCATTGGCGCGGCCCACGTAAGAAATCTCGAAAAGATCAGTTTTGAACGTCGCCGAGAAATGTTCTTTTGTGGCCTCTGTACCGCACACGTGTGTACGCATGGGAGTGGAATCTCAGCATGGTTTTGTAGTTCTCGTGGCCCTCTACGCGATGGACGGCTCGGATCTTCCGGAAGGTTGACGAGCGGGGCCCACAATAATTCGGAAAATCGGCCAGCGGCCGTGCGTTACGCGGAACGGAGAAGTAGATTCGCTGCGGAAATGGTGGGGTCCACTGTGATGTTTTCTTGAGAAATCCACTCCGTCCATTGCATGGAGGAGGAAATTTCGGTCGGAAATACATAGTTCTTTTTCATTTTGGTGCGGGCCACGGAAGATCTCGTTACACCGTCCATTCCACGTTTGAACGGCTAGATTTCACTCAGGACGACCGTTTGCAATTCTGCCACCTAGGCAGTGATTATGTCCTTCATTTAGACCTGATGGACGGTCCGGATTATCTGTTTGATGGACGGTGTGGACCCACAACTCCAACGACCGATCGTCGTTTGCGGACGCTGGAAGCGTTTTCCAGCTGTTGAAGACGGGCGCGGGTCAGCGCCCGCGCTGACCGTCGCTAGGTGCGGTGCACGGCGGCTGCACGTATACTCGGTGTACATGCATCCCACATGGGGCCCAATGTGATGTTTTTGAGAAATCTGCACCGTCCATCCTTTTTTCTTCATATAATTTCAACCGTCAACACCAAGTTTGAAGCACTTTCAAATATCGTGTGGCCCCAAATTGGAGATTAATGGGCTGATCATGTCTGTTGGACCACTTCCGAGATCTTCAAGGGCCGAAATTTAATATGTACATGTTAATTTATGGCCTCCATCACATGTATACAGTTTCGAGTTGATCGGATGGCGGGAAACATGTGATCTTGTATTCTGGACCCTTTTCGCCCCTTTGGCTTGCTTTCCTCCGATCTCAGCGTGTAAAATCTTCACTATTGGTTTTCTGGAGTCCATCCCGTGCTCGTAATTTCGGAGCGTCAAATCCATGCTTTTAACATCATTTTTCAATACATGCTCCTAATTTCTCCTGTAACAAAAATACAATTAAAATCTGGCATTAAACATTATCATGTATGTAAAATCAGGTAATTACTGGGTCTGATATGCAATATTCGACCCTGATCATAATCCCAGGTTAACAAAAATCCGGGATGTTACAACCGCTCAAGCTGTATGTTGCAACATTGGCAAAGTCGGTCAAAGCCCTCCTAACCCAAGACGACAACAACCAAAAAGAGTGTCTAGTCTATTACTTGAGTCGGACACTCCTCAGTACCTCACTGAAAACAGGCCCTACAAAACCATTCTTTTCAAAAATGGAAAACATTCTGTCACAATCCGCGTAAGCTCTCCCTCCCTGCATCTTAGCCGTCCATGGAGGGTAAATCCTGACCGTTGTGAGAGGCGTGCACTGTTGCCAGCTATCCAGCCGAGCAATCGGATATCTCCAATAAAGAGAGAGAGAGAGAGGCTGGAAGCCCTAAGTCTTATCTGACCATCCATTCTCCATCCAATAGTATAGGGTCCGTTAGGGCAACCCTGGGAAGGGGAATAAATCCAACAACAACGCCCCTCCTTTTGTTGCTTACGACTGTTAGAGGAAAATGGCCGCCACCTTTAAACCTGCGAACCCACCGCTCTAGCCTCCACAGAGCTTTAACTTGAAGCATCCCTAAGCTCTAATGCATGGATTCTAACCGCCTTGAAGTCTCATTTTGGAGGAAAACTCGCACGACGACGATCCACCATTAAAGCTGGGTGTGTCTTCCCTGTCACTTCAAATTGAGTTAGCTCAGTTCGAGTGTGTCGTTTCTCGAGTTTTTACTGTCGGATGATGTCCTTGGTGTGGGAAAAGAGTGATGGAGAGAAAGAAATCGGGAGAAGAAAGAAGAAAGAAAGAAGAAGAGAGAAGAAGGAGGGTGGTGCGGCTACAAGCTACACCAAACTGCTGCCCGACTCGGTTGGGTCGTGACTAGTTCGAGTGTTGCTGGAATTCCAGCAAGGAGAAGAGAGAATGGAGGTAAAAGAAAAGAAAAGGAGAAGAAATAAGGGAGAAGAAGAGAGGGAGAAAGGGAAGAGAGAGCTTGGGTGTGAGTCATGGGTTGACTCAGCAACTCACTGAGTTTTGGCCCATTGTTGAGTCAGGCCGGGTTGAGCGGCCACGACTGGATATTTCTAGCAACAACAAAAGAAAAAAAAAAGGGAGAAAGAAGAAAGGAAGGAAAGAGGAAGATAGGGCAAGGTCGAGTCAACTCGACTGGAGTCGAGTCAACTCAGTTGTGACCGAGCCTGGCTGGGCCAGATCATGCGTGGGCCTCATCCAAGTGCTGAGGTTGAGTTGGGACAACTCGGTTGCGTTGAATCGAGCCACCAAGTCGACTAATGTAAGTCAACTTTTCCCCTTAAATCAGGCTATTTTAAATTTTCCATAAATTGTTATTACGGTAATTGTTACAATTATTAAACATGATTAGCCATTGGTAGACTATTTACCTTGAAATTAAATATCATAGGCATAATTACAATTATTAAATAGTAGTATTTTAACTATCATCCTTAAATATTACCATTGACGGTGGACGATACTAGCTATCACTATTAGGGCTGTAAATGGTCGGGTTCGGGGCGGGTTTAGCCAAAACCAGACCCGCCCATTTACTAAACGGGTCTGGGTCCAAATTTTAGACCCAGACCCTTTTACTAAATGGGCGGGTCCGGGTCGGGTCCGAGTTAACCCATTAGACCCATTTATAAATGGGTCCGGGTTTGGTTGAGGGAGATCCACCCAGACCCATTTATAAATGGGTCGGGTCTAACGGGTTTGGTTAAGGGAGATCCAGACCCTGAACCAAACCTGTTTAGAAACGGGTTCAACGGGTCTAACGGGTCCAACAGGTTGTTGATGCATGAGAAGTGTAGTTTTGTTTTTAGCCTTAAATAAATAATTTTTTTCCAAAAACCTAAAATTATTTTAAATATCATTCAAATAGAATGTTTGTAAATGTTAAAGTTATAGAAACAAAATTAAAAATTTGAGAAATTAAATAATATATACATAGAAATTATACATCTATTGGCTGGAGTGGATCTCAAATAAACAACATGGTGGGCCAGATAAAAAATCAAGGAGGTGTATCTTATTTTCAAACTAGTTTGTATTTTATTTTGAAGTGGGAACGTCGTTAGTTGCTTAATATATAGGGAAGTGAGAACGCCAGTAGAATATATAGGGAAGTGGGAAGGATATGGGTCCAGGCGGGTCCGGTTCAGGCGGGTCTCATGTAAGGTAGACCAGACCCGCCCATTTACTAACAGGGTTCGGGTCGGGTCGGGTCTGGGTCAAATGAAAGGAACCTGCACCCGCACCCGTTTGACAAATGGGTCTATCCTCTGGACCCTAACCCGTACCATTTAGCAAATGGGTCGGGTTTGGGTCGGGTCTTAATGGGTCGGGTTCGGGTACCCCATCGGGTCCGCTGACCCATTTACAGCCCTAATCACTATCATAACGATTATGATTACCAAATTAACTAGTACTAATTGTATCATTAATATTAATAAGTACCTGGTGGCCATTATAACATTTATCATAACGATTATGATTACCATATTAGCTAATATTAAGTGTATCATTAATGTTAATAAGCACCTCGTAACTATTAAATTAACATTTTAATTAATTGTACACTGACTAGGGTTCAAACCCTAAAACTTAACCTAGACCTAAACTATAGGATAAAATCCTAGCCCTAAGTAACCTAAACTCTAAATCCTAGCCCTAAGTAACTTAAACTCTAGGTCTATACTTTAAACATAAGCGATGAGACCATAACACCTATTGTCATTACTAGATCCATTATTATAACTATATTATCATTTTTCTCCTTAAGGGATTATTATAATACTTGTTTATATAATTATTAGTATTAATCCTTATTATATTATCATTAGTAAATATTCTATTATTATTACTTGAATTATTTAAGGGATCATCAGTAATTATAAAAATATTAGATGATGTCAATACGTTTAAATATGAACTTATGGACTACCATTATTATATGGATGGAATAATACCCCTATTAGGAATATTATTTGGCCTATTGTATAATAATAATAATGATAATAATATTGATAATAAATTAGTATCCAAATTCCGGGATCTAAGTTTAGGACTAAACTCAAGAATGAAAACCCTAACCCTGCAGCAAAACCTTAAAGATAACTAAAACCTTAGGCTATGATCTTAAACCTTATGTAGTGTTTAGAACTTGGATTTAATTGTACAGATTCCTGATTCATGGTAGGATTCGATTCTAAGGGAATGCGCATTCCTTAGCAATGCCGGTAGGCGATGCGAACTATGAGGTGATGATTTCTTTCCCTTGAGCTTTCCATTTTCCCATTAACTTAAGTTATAGTCTTTATTTTAATTTATAATTGATATCTCTATTTCATAGTCACATATGTTAAATTGTTGGAATTGAATTGCTACATTACATGCTTAATGTTTATCCTATATATTTAATTCATGTTATTGGATTACTTGTGGATAGCTTCTGGGATTTAAACTGGTACGTTAGTGGGAAACCCCAACTTATAAATATACACCCATACTTGGGATGTAACTTGATTGATTTTGGTTGTAATGAACCTTCGACTTAGTAGTTATTGAATAGTGGGGTGATTCGAATATTGATGTGGGCCTACCATCCAAGGGTTGTATCCAAGTGGTTTTTAAGGATGATCTTTATCGCATGGTTTTGATACTTGCGCTATGTGGCTTTGGTTTGGTATTTGCCCTATATGGGTTCGATGTTTTATTTTGTGTAACTGTGCGATGGTAAGCCCCATATACTGAGTATGATTGGCTACTAGTCGATTTTGATTCATTAAACATCATAAGGTGGTAGCCTCATGAGCCAGGGATGGTAGAATGAGACATTATGTCTGAGCTGTCGGCCTACGCTAGGCTCTAAGCTCCCCATAGTGACCTTTGAGCTTATTAAACCTACTGGTTGTTAAACGGACTAATAATGGTTGGGCTAATCTTGCATTTTCATAGCATATGGTCTTTTCCGGGTGATTAGATTCTCCTTGGGGGATCTATACTTTATGGTCTTTTCCGGGTGATTAAATTCTCCTTAGGCGATCTATACTTTATGGTCTTTTCCGGGTGATTAAATTCTCCTCGGGCGATCTATATATTATGGTCTTTTCCAAATAGCTGGTTCTCCTCGGGTGTACCTTTGTGTATTTTTCCAAGTGGCTAGTTCTCTTAGGGCGACCCTTACTTTATGGTCTTTTCTTGGTGATTAAATTCTCTTTGGGTGATCTATGTATTATGGTCTTTTCCGGATAGCTGGTTCTCCCCGGGTGTACCTTTGTGTATTTTTCCAGGTGGCTAGTTCTCTTAGGGTTACCCTTTATTTCGAAAGTGGGATGTGCACCCCAGGTCGATGATGCATCCACGCATCCATGCATTTAATAAGACTGCATCATGTATTATTTTGTATGCCTTACCATATTTTTATAACTATACTTACCTAATGTGACGGTGTGTAATCTTGAGGGGAGTTAACTCTGAGTTGGCCACTCATACATCGAATAAGTATAACCATATAGGTAGCACAGGTGACTTAAGTGATTTTCAGGTTCAGGCCGATGAGGAGCCGGGTTCAAGTGTCAGGGTTGCATGATTGTATCTACCTTGAGAAGCTGAGGGTTTCGGCTCAAATTTACTTACATTTTACTATTCCTCATATATTGGATCATATAATTCTTGTATTTGCTAAATTTGGAGACGTTAGTTTGTATAAGTCATTATGGGCAGCTTCTTGTATATTTGAATGGTAATGAAATTTTCCTTTATGTCGATTTGTCCATTTTACGCTTATCTGCTTACTCTGATAATTGAATATATACATATATATATATACTTGAATTTGACCATCCTCTAAGGTTAACACTCAGGTTTTTGGGAAACGGGTCGTGTACTCGGGTCCTAAAAAGTCGGGGCGTTACAATAGGAGACAAGGTGTAACGCCCCAAATTTTTGCCAACCTGTAGTTAGATGTCCTTAGGTAAGGGGTAGATCCTAACCCCTTATGAACATCTCAAACCTCAAATCCTTTAAAAATTAGACAAGTTTAACTAAGTGCTAAATTAGATTAGCTGTGAAATCCGCTTGAATCACTTTAAATACGATCTGCAAGACCCAAAACTTGTAGAATCATCGACGCTAGGTTACCATGAAATCTAGGATCAATCTCATTACCCAGTTGCTCTCGGGAGCACATTGAAACTCCGTATCGGATCTGGACCGCACGTCGAAAGTCCGAATAATACGAAGTTATATAATTAGGACTGCCTTGCTGGGCTTGACAACCATCTCGGAAATCAAATCCAGATAGTGTCCCGGGGCTATTCGCTTGAGCTCGAAGTGAAGTGTATGAGAAAATGTGGATTTCTTTAGAAATTAAATCTAATTTAAGTAATCTAAGACCTGTCGCTTACGGGCCTGATATAAGCAATCAGACCGTTGAAACCTAACCCAAATACACCCTTGGATCAGGGAACATTTCTCATACATGTCCGTGTACTTGTAACCCTGATCGAGTTTCAGTGACCGTTGAACTGAAACTGGTCCACCACGTGTGATTTGGAAACCCGACTGGAACGAAAACTTAACTCGACCTATATCCATCATAAGAGAGCTTAAGTCCGACCTTTGGCTGAAGGGGGGCTCCGGAAGTGCTCCGTTGAGCTGAAATAGACTCCCTTTGGCTATAACCTAAGTATACCTTGGCCCTGGGGCCATTTCCATCAGTTTTAGGCCTATATAAAGACCTTAAGCCCTCACTCTCTCATCCCATACGAATTTGGGAAACCCTAGGAGAGAGAAGAGAGGAAAGAGAGAGAGAGAGAGAGTTGGAGTTCATCCCTGGGATTCAATCCCATCATTCTATGGACTAAATCAGCACTTCCGTACCGCTCTACCGGCGATACCGATCCCGTTCTTAGGTAAGAAAACCTAACCCTAATCTGTTTTTGGGTTTCAGGTAGTGTAGGTTATGAAATAACTAACCCAACTCATACTATAGGTTGATATACCCTCGTTGATGAAGCCTTAGAGTTTCTAGCGAATTCGTTACGCTTCTACGGCGTAAGGTGCGGACTTTAAACATATAGGTTATGACTTTCAAGGATTTCAATGTCAGTTAATGATATATTACTGACGTAGATGCTATTGCACATGTATAAAGTGTTGTCCGTTTCGTTTTTTAGATATACGTTAACTATGTTGAATATACTATATTCCTCGTATTTGTAGAAAATACTACATACGTATGAAATACAGATTTGTGCTTGCTATGAATAATTGCTGTCTAGGTATACTAGATGCATGTGTATCAACTTCTGGGTGAATGGATTAGCTTAATACCTGTTATATTAACATATGTCGTGTATGTACAAGTTGTAGCCTAAGTATTTGTGAAAATGTCTAAGTGAGTATAAACTATGCATTAGTGTACGCCACGACTAACCGTCGTGGATATTTGTATAGGCGGCAATCCTTTGACGAAAGGACTTGCCTTAATACGTATTCTAACTACTACATACCATGTATGATGTTATGTGCAGACTAAGTGTATGTAAAAACAAAATGTCTGTATGAGTAAGTGCTTATAAATTCTTCTCTAATTAGGTGTTGAGATATGATTCTCAACTCCTTTAACTATGTGTATGCTTTCCTCCATGTACCGTATATTATCGTGTTTGTTTATCTATGTAATGCATATGTTTAAATTTATGTTTATGTTGTATTCCATAAACTGCAAAGATAAAACCGTGAAGGGTGATGGGGGAGTGGTGTAACGATTCCGTGCAACAGCCCTGGCAGCCCTAAAGCGGACATGATTGTATGATTTGAAATCTTAATCCATTACTGCTTTAACTATCTTCTAGGATATTTTGTTGTAATTGAATGTGATTGGGGCTATGTTATAGTCCAGACAATCGGTAACAGGTAGGGCTGTTCACGAGTCAAGCTAGCTCGAAAAGCTCGCTCGACTCGGCTCGAGTAAGCTCGGATTGACTCGGCTTGAATGGCCGATTCAAGCCAAGCCAAGCTAATTATTTAAAGCTCGAGTTGAGTTCAAGCCAAGTTCGACCAGGGGGCATTTCAACTCGACTCGACTCGAACTCGACTCGACTCGAAGCTCGAACTCGAGCTCGACTCGGCTCGATTAATAAATATATTAAATATTATATATATGTATATTATATTAATATAAGTTTTACATTTAAACTTAAAAATAAAAATAAAAAATAAAAAACAAACCGTAGAGTCTCTACCCGACCGCACGCACCCCCTTCCCTTTCCCTTTCTTCTCTTTCTTTGCCCACTGCCAGCCGCACGCCCGCCCCGACCACCACCACCAGTTTTCATTTCAACTCCACAATAGTATGATTTCAATCTCTTGAGATCTACTTCTTAGGCGAGAAACCTAAGAAATTCGAGATGGGTTCTTCTCAAATTTGTTAGAGCTTCAAGGAAATCCAATGATCTGATTGGCTAGAGCTCTTTACTTGAATTTCTGATCTGTGTTCTGCTCTGTTTCTTTTCTAGTACTTGAATTTTTATTGGTGGAAGAAGATCAAGAACAGATCGGTTCTTACAGGTTTCTCATCTGATTTAAAGTTTTGTTTGGTTTTTTCATTGGGTTTTGCTTTGATTCTGTTAAGATTTTTGAATTTTTCATCAATGGAGGAGGATCAAGAATAGAATCCATTACTCTCTCACCCAACAAGCTCGAGCTTGACTCGAGGTAAACTCGACTCGACTCGAACCACTAGCTCGACTCGAACTCGACTCGACAGCTTTGGCAAACAAGCTAAGCTTCAATGTTGAGCTCGAGGCCAAGCTCGAGCTCGAGCTCGAACTCGAGTACATCATGGACAAGCCAAGCCAAGCTTGGCCCACCTCAACTCGACTTGGCTCAATGCCCACCTCTAGTAATAGGCTTTGAGTTCGTGGCTGAGATTCATTCGCCACGTGGGACGTGTTTGACGAACCCGAGTCGTACTAGAGTTGTCGGCAGTGGTTAGGCCACACGGAGTGCTTATGCACTTCATGTCGATCCACTTGATGTGCGCTTGTGCCAGTCAAGCTCGTCAAGTAACCCGATTGGCCCTATGTATGTTCACCGTGTTTGAACGTTACTGCTTGAACCTAAGGTACCAAACTCATCAGTGGAAACCTCGTTAACCATGGTACCTCAATCCGCTAAGACTTATAAGCCGGGCATGGTGGTATGTGTCACGCCCCAAAATTCGGGTACCCGAATAGGGTGTCCAGGACCCGAATTCCAGACCCGTGACCTATATAAATATAAATAAAAATAAAAGATTAAAAAAATGACAATTTCATATGCATTTCATTTTCTTCCACCATAGCCCAATATTTAAAATCCAAACACATGCTAAGATCATTAATTACAAAATCTATTATTACACAATGCATAATTATTTAATTTAACTTGAAGTAAGAAAATCAAGTCAAACATTACTACATTCATAGTTCTAAAATAAAGTAAAATTTATTCAATGTAGAATAAGATGCCACGTGCATCCAACCACATTCCATGCTCCATTACTAATAGTAATATCCTGCATCTTCAAAATATTCGTAACCTGAAACGGTTAAAACATAATGAGTTGACAACTCAATAGGATCACATCAATCCCGAGTTGAAAATCTCACAATTACTACCAAATTTAATCTTGACACATTAATCAAAATAAGACGAACACAGGATGTAAAAATCATAGTTAATAATTTGACATTCATGAATATGAAATAAATGAATTGTTTAACATAGCTTTCTAAAAATGCTAAGATTTGGAGTGGCAAAACACTCATGTGTGCTGGTCCTTTTAGGGGATGACCCACGGCAGAGCACCGGTGTTAATCCTTTCAGGGTATGACCCTCGGCAAAGCACCGGTATAACCTTTTAAGGACAAAAGCCCAAGGTAGTGCACCTGTGCGTACTGATCCTTTTAGGGAATCACCCAGGGCAGAGCACCCGTGCTGATCATTTCGGGAATGACCCTGGGCAGAGCACCCATGTTGTGCTGATCATTTCGGGAATGACCCTGGGCAGAGCACCCGTAAGAATCATTGTATAAAAATAATTGTTCACAAATGATACATCTAACTTACAAGGAAACATTTTAATAAACAATATCAGAGCACCCATAATAAATAATATGGTGATCCTTTTAGGGCAGAGCACCCGTAAGGATCATTGCATAAAAAAAAATTAATAATTGTTCAATAATAAATATTCATCATCACCCCTAGATAATATCAAATGCAAATAATAATAATAATAATTGCATTTGTACAATAGTCAAATAAAGAATATCTTTCAAAGGAGAATTATTTATGAATATTTCAATGTTTATATTATATAAGGCAATAGATATGAATTTTTCAATTTGGGAATGATCACCTACTTGATATGGAAAAATAGTGTGATGGAAGGAAAATAATCTGAAGTGCTGATTTCTACGTGTACTAGCTTAGCTTGAATAGCTCCGAACTCGATGTCGAACCCTCACGGATACTCTCCCTTTTCCTGAACTCTTTTTTTCTTCTCGCAAACTTTCTTTTATGATTTTCTCTCTCGTTTCCTCTAGATAACATGAGAAAATGGGGTATAAAAAAAAAATCACAGGTGAGTTAGTGGATTGGGAGTTTAATGGACGGTTTAGATTGAGGAATGGGTCCCACCATGATGATGGAAATCATGGTGAATGGGTTCGTGTGCGCAACTAAGCCGCAAAGAACAAGGAAGGAGAGAGAAATGTGGAGGAGAGGGGGTTGCTTGTGGGTGACGTGCGTCAGCACGTCACTTGCTTGCTTTTTTTTTTTAGTTTAGTTTTTTTTTTGAAAAGTGGGCCCCACAGCTATGATGTGATAAATCCACACCATTCATGAAATTTGCCCTTCAAAGTTAGGGCATGGGCCCAAAAATGAGAGACATCCAACTCTCAGGTGGGCCACATCATATGAAACAATGGGTCAACGGTGGAACCCATTGTTTAAAAAGAAACAGGGTATTACATTCTACCCACCTTAACAAAATTTCATCCTCGAAATTTATATACCTAAAAGAGGTTAGGATACTTTTCTCGAATTTCTTGTTCTCGCTCTCACGATGCTTCTTCCTCGCTGTGATGACTCCACTGTACCTTTACAAGTGGTATAACCTTCGTCTAAAGTACTTGTTCCTTACGATCGAGAACGCGTACAGGTTGCTCTTCATATGTGACATTTTCTTGAATCTCTAGCGGCTCCCATTCGATGACATGAGAATCGTCCAGCTTGTATTTTCAAAGCATGGAGACGTGAAATACATTGTGGATATTGGATAACTGAGGCGGTAGGGCCAGCTTGTACGTTACCGCTCCTACTCTTTGTAGGATTTCGAAGGGTCCGATAAAATGTGGTGCGAGCTTCCCTTTCTTTCCAAAACGGATAACTCCTTTCATTGGAGAAACTTTTATAAACACATGATCTCCCACACAAAACCCTAAGTCTCTGCATCGATTATCTGCATAGCTCTTTTAGCGACTTTGGGCGGCGCACATATGTTCCCGAATGATATCAATCTTCTTGGAGGTCTCTTGAATAAGTTCTGCTCCCAACAATGTCTTTTCTCCTACTTCGGTCCAGCAACTTCGTGATCTGCAGGGTCTTCGGTATAAAGCTTCAAATGGTGCCATACCAATGCTGGATTGGTAGCTATTATTATATGTGAATTCCATCAGCGGCAGATGATCGTCCCAATTGCCCTTGAAGTCGAGAATGCAGCTGCGTAACATATCTTCTAAAATCTGGTTCATCCTTTCTGTTTGCCCATCGGTCTGTGGGTGAAATGCTGTGCTGAAATCGAGAGTAGTTCCCAAAGCTTCTTGTAGACTTGCCCAAAACCGCGATTTAAACCTGGGATCTCTGTCGGAGATGATGGATACTGGAGTACCATGAAGTCGGATGATTTCCTTAATATAAATTTTGCTTAACTCCACTGCAGATGTAGAAATCTTTATCGGGATGAAGTGTGCGGATTTGGTTAACCTGTCCACGATCACCCACACAGTGTCATGGTGTCGACCTGTCTTCGGAAATCCAACTACGAAATCCATGGATATATGCTCCCATTTCCACTTGGGGATTGGTAACGGCTGCAAAAGTCCTGGTGGTCTTCGATGGTCTGCCTTCACTTGTTGACATGTCGCACATTTAGATACGTACTCGGTAATTTTCCGCTTCATGTTGTTCTACCAATATTGGCGCTTAACATCGTGGTACATTTTAGTCTCTCCTAGATGGATAGTGAATCTTGATCTATGAGCCTCGTCCAAAATCTCTTGCTTCAAATCAGATTCGTTTGGAACACATAGCCTTCCACGAAACCTAATCCCTTCATCAGTGCCAATTCGCCATTTTGCATTCTCCTTCCTCATTCCTTCTGCTCCTTTTTCTTGTAGCCCAACGTCTTCTTTCTGAGCTTCTAGAATACGCCGAATCTAAGAGAAAAGTTTATCATGGTTTAATCTCAATTTTAAAGATTAATAAATTAAACTTAGCTATTAAACTTAAGAAAATAAAATAAAATTACACACCAGGGCAGGCTGTACTACTAGGTTACTTATATGCGCATGAGGTTCTTCAAGCTGGAGTTACAGATCGAAATCCTTGATAACATTTAGCATCTCCCACTCTTTGATCATTAAGCTGGCCACAAGTCTTCGTGTCTTTCTGCTTAGGGCATCGGCCACAACATTTGCTTTTCCCGGGTGATACGAAATATCGAAATGGTAGTCTTTCAAAAATTCCATCCATCTTCTCTGACGCATATTCAATTCATTCTGATTAAGGGGATACTTTAAACTTTTATGGTCTGAATATAAGTCGAATTGTTCCCCATATAGGTAGTGCCTCCAAATTTTCAAAGCAAAAACCACTGCTGCTAACTCCAGATCATGCGTCGGGTAATTTCGCTCGTGAGTCTTTAACTGTCGAGATGCGAATGCGATAGCTTTGCCTCCTTGCATAAGAACACATCCTAAACCCTGATATGATGCATTGGTATAAACGACGAATCTTTCTCCTTCGGTCGGTTCGCCAGAATCCAAGGGCGATGTCAACCGCTTCTTCAGTTCGGTAAATGCCTGCTCGCAATCTTGATCCCACTTAAAGTTTGTATTCTTCTTAGTTAGATTAGTTAGGGGTCTTGATATATTAGAGAATCCTTCTATAAATCTTCGATAGTAACCAACAAGGCCGAGAAAACTTCGCACTTTAGACACATTCGAGGGCTGTTCCCATTCTAATATTGCTTCAATTTTAGCTGGATCCACAGATATCCCTTTCTCTGACACTACATGCCCCAAGAATTTTACTTTATGCTTCCAAAAGTCACATTTTGATAACTTGGCATACAATTGATTTTCCTTTAACGTTTGTAGAGTGGTCCTGAGATGTTCCTCATGCTCCTCATGAGTCTTGGAGTATATAAGAATATCATCGATGAATACAATAACGAATCGATCTAAATAAGGTTTGAATACCCGATTCATAAGATCCATAAATACCGCTGGAGCATTTGTCAATCCAAATGGCATTACCAAGAACTCATAGTGCCCGTAACGAGTCCTAAAAGCCGTCTTGTGCACGTCTTCGTCCTTGATTCTCAACTGATGGTAACGACCTCAAATCTATTTTAGAAAAGAACCTCGCTCCTTAAGTGATCAAATAAATCCTCAATCCTAGGAAGAGGATATTTGTTCTTGATTGTCACTTTATTCAATGACGATAATCGATACATAATCTCATAGTTCCATCATTCTTCCTTACAAATAAGACCGGTGCTCCCCATGGCGACGTACTGGGTCTAATGAAACCCGATATAGCAATTGTTGGATCGATCTTTTAATTCTTTTAATTCTACAGGGGCTATGCGATAAGGTGCTCTAGAGATGGGTGTAGTTCCGGGCGTTAGATCGATACCGAAGTCCACATCTCTCTTTGGAGGTAACCTTGGAATATCCTGAAAAACTTTTGGAAACTCCCTTACCACAGGTATTTGTTCAATCACTTCTTCTGATTGCTCGATTCCCACAATAGCGACAAACCAATCGGCGCTTTCCTTCTTCGTGTCCCACAAAATTTCAGTGGAGATCGTCCTTCTATGTTCAACGTAATTGTCTTCCTAAAACAATCTATCTTGGCACGATACTAGGACAACCAATCCATTCCTAAGATGACATCATATTCCCTCATAGGCATAATAATGAAATTTGCTGGCAGTATTTCATTTTCAATTATGATGGGACATTCTTCACATATTTGCTCTAAATTCAAGGACTTACCGAGAGGGGTTGCTACGATAATTTTCTTATCTAATCGTACGGGTGATATACCAAGTGAGCATACGAAGAAATAAGATATAAATGAATGTGTAGCTCCTGAATCGAATAATACTCTGGCAAGAGAGGTGTAAGCTAAGATAGTACCTTTCACCACATCATTAGTAGTTTCAACACCATGTTGAAGAGTGATATCCGCAGGTTGTGCTGGGTCCTCATAAGCAGAAACAGTAGTCTCATACATCTGTGCAGCATCATCTTGAGGTGGCGTTGGATCATCATAGCTTCGGTTTGGATCCACATACTCCTGAAGTTGGGCTGGATTATTTGTGAATGAAGATAGAGCGTAAACACGTCCTTGAGCTTGAGGTCGGGGCATCTGACTTTCTGGCCTCGATTGCTGATATTGGGGAGGCTTGACCTGTTATTGCCATTGTTGAGGTGGTCTCAGATAAGCTTGAGGGAGTCCAGGCGGCTGGGATCGTGGATGTAGCTGTGCAGGCCTCTGAGGATAAGGTTGTGCTGGTCTCGCAGCTGGATGAATCATCTGAGGAGGCGGCGGCGGAGGTCGTTGATATGATGTAGACGGTGCATAATGAAGAGGCGGCCTGTAAAATGATCGTGGCGGTCCTTGATTCCCTGGATATTGGTGTCGAGGTGGTAGAAGACAATGGCGGGCAAGATGGCCCACCTTTCCGCAGTTATGGTAAGTCCCAGTGAATTGCGTTGAAAATTGCATAGTGGCATGACTGGGTACTGATGTTGGCATCATCTTCTGTCGCTTAGTTGATTCATGTTGTGTGGGAGATAAATGGGGCATGGTCCTAGCTCCACTCCTCATGTCCTTCCTCGGCTCGCGATTCTTCCAATGCTCATCAAAGTCCTTTTCTATTGCGCTGGCGTGTTCTACTGCTTCTGCATACGTTTTAATAAGAAATGGCACCAGTCGAGTACGGATAGAAGGTTTCAGTCCTTCAACAAACTTCTGCCCTTTACGAAGCTCATCCGGTATGAGAAATGTCACAAATCGTGCCAACCCTACAAACTTTGCTTCATATTGATGCACCGTCATATCTCCTTGTTCTAATTTCATGAATTCTTTAACCTTTTGAGCATGCACATAAGCTGGAAAGTATTTATTTTCAAATTTTGTGCAGAATTGGTCCCATGTCCACCTTTTTCTGCTCGGGTTCTCCTTAGTCGTAGATTCCCACCAATGATCGGCTTCTCCTTCCAACATATATATTGCTAATTCAGCCTTTTGTTGCTCATTATATCTCATAGCTGTGAAAATTTTCTCCATCTGCCTTTTCCAACCCTCAGCTTCACTTGGGTCAGGCCCACCTTTAAACGTAAGCGGTCTCTGCCTCTTAAAATTTTCCAATAAGGACCCCGTCCCTTCAGGGGCTATAAGTATCGCTTGAGTCTGCTCCTGAGATTGACTTATAAGTACTTGTGTTCCCATAAATGAGGCAAACCCTTCCATCGCCTGGAGGATCTTGTCAATAATTGTTCCTTGCCTAGCTTCATCGGGTACTTGAGTTTCCGATGCGGCCCCGAGGTTCATACTTTGATCCGTCATAGCCTAGGATAAATAAAGGGAATTATAAATTTTACTGATTAATTTTAATTATAAGAAATTATATGGTTCATTGTAGGCATACATAAAGATCTAAGAGAAGTTAGACTAAAATGTAGTTTAAAACTATGTACAAAAATTTCTGGTCATAAGGGTGCTATTCTATTTGATATTTTTGATATTTATAGATATTATTTTAACTTAAAAATTTTTATATAGATATATCTATAAGTATAATGTACCTCTATAAAATTTTATAATATTTTGAAGCCTGTAAAATTTTTAAAAATTCAGAGAGTACACGCTGTCCAGATTTGAACGATTTCTGGATAGGTTTTTCTTAACTTCAAATACATACATGAAGGGTCAGTATTTTTAATTTTTACCTATTTTTTTATAAAATTATACTGATTAAGTTTTAATTAAGTTTTTAAATTATCTCAATCGGAATTTTACTTAAATAGTTATGATTTTTCAAAGTTAGACATTTTATATGAATTATTGCTATCCAACTCAATAAATAGTTAGAAAAATTCTCAGAAAATTCCTAATGTCCAGATTTGATTTTGTATGTTAATATACAACCTAAATGGGATCTAAGTGTTATATTACAATAGATGAAAATATCCTACATAGGTATTCTAAATTTCTCACCTCTTAGTTAAGGCCACATAGGAAGACTTAGAGCTAAATCTCTATTCTAGGTCCATTGTTTAAGATCAAACTTAGCTCTGATACCAACTTTGTCACGCCCCAAAATTCGGGTACCCGAATAGGGTGTCCAAGACCCAAATTCCAGACCCGTGACCTATATAAATAAAAATAAAAATAAAAGATTAAAAAAATGATAATTTCATATGCATTTCATTTTCTTCCACCATAGCCCAATATTTAAAATCCAAACACATGCTAAGATCATTAATTACAAAATCTGTTATTATAAAATGCATAATTATTTAATTTAACTTGAAGTAAGAAAATCAAGTCAAACATTACTACATTCATAGTTCTAAAATAAAGTAAAATTTATTCAATGTAGAATAAGATGCCACGTGCATCCAACTACATTCCATGCTCCATTACTAATAGTAATATCCTGCATCTTCAAAATATTCGTAACCTGAAACGGTTAAAACATAATGAGTTGACAACTCAATAGGATCACATCAATCCCGAGTTGAAAATCTCACAATTACTACCAAATTTAATCTTGACACATTAATCAAAATAAGACGAACACAGGATGTAAAAATCATAGTTAATAATTTGACATTCATGAATATGAAATAAATGAATTGTTTAACATAACTTTCTAAAAATGCTAAGATTTGGAGTGATAAAACACTCATGTGTGCTGATCCTTTTAGGGGATGACCCATGGCAGAGCACCGGTGTTAATCCTTTCAGGGTATGACCCTCGGCAGAGCACCGGTATAACCTTTTAGGGACAAAAGCCCAAGGCAGTGCACCTGTGCGTACTGATCCTTTTAGGAAATCACCCAGGGCAGAGCACCCGTGCTGATCATTTCGGGAATGACCCTAGGCAGAGCACCCGTGTTGTGCTGATCATTTCGGGAATGACCCTGGGCAGAGCACCCGTAAGAATCATTGTATAAAAATAATTGTTCACAAATGATACATCTAACTTAAAAGGGAACATTTTAATAAAAAATATCAGAGCACCCATAATAAATAATATGGTGATCCTTTTAGGGCAGAGCACCCGTAAGGATCATTGCATAAAAAAAAATTAATAATTGTTTAATAATAAATATTCATCATCACCCCTAGATAATATCAAATGTAAATAATAATAATAATAATAATAATAATTGCATTTGTACAGTAGTCAAATAAAGAATATCTTTCAAAGGAGAATTATTTATGAATATTTCAATGTTTAGATTATATAAGGCAATAGATATGAATTTTTCAATTTGGGAATAATCACCTACCTGATATGGAAAAATAGTGTGATGGAAGGAAAATAATCTGAAGTGCTGATTTCTACGTGTACTAGCTTAGCTTGGATTGCTCCGAACTCGATGTCGAACCCTCACAGATACTCTCCCTTTTCCTGAACTCTTTTTTTTTTCTCACAAACTTTCTTTTATGATTTTCTCTCTCGTTTCCTCTAGATAGCATGAGAAAATGGGGTATAAAAAAAAATCACAGGTGAGTTAGTGGGTTGGGAGTTTAATGGACGGTTTAGATTGAGGAATGGGTCCCACCATGATGATGGAAATCATAGTGAATGGGTTCGTGTGCGCAACTAAGCCGCAAGGAACAAGGAAGGAGAGAGAAACGTGGAGGAGAGGGGGTTGCTTGTGGGTTCACTTGCTTGCTTTTGTTTTTTTTTTTTAGTTTAGTTTTTTTTTTTAAAGTGGGCCCCACAGCTATGATGTGATAAATCCACACCGTTCATGAAATTTGCCCTTCAAAGTTAGGGCATGGGCCCAAAAATGAGAGACATCTAACTCTCAGGTGGGCCACATCATATGAAACAATGGGTCAACGGTGGAACCCATTATTTAAAAAGAAACAGGGTATTACAGTATGGGACACTGTGGTCGAGCTGTCGACCTACGCTGGGGCGACAAGCCTCCCCGTAGTGACCAGTGAGCAACCCAGACTCCTGAGCCGAATACGGTGGTATGGAACACTGTATTGGAGCTGTCGGCTTACAATATTTTGATGACGAAGCTGTGATGGGTGATGGGGGAGTGGTGTAACGATTCCATGCAATAGCCCTGACAGCCCTAGACGTGCCCTTTGTAGTGACCTCGAGCATACTCTGAGTCTACGTTGAGGCGATGAGCCTTCCGTAGCAATGAGATTTTAAGTTAGGCCTACCCCATAGTAGCCTGGTTGTGGTCCCCAGTCGGGTCGGTGACATGCCTTCAAAAATAGACTGCCAGTTGGTAGGGCGTTGGTGGTAGTGACCTAGAACCGCAACTTCGTATAAGATTTACTAGGATTGACGACCCTAGAATGGATCACTGTTTGGGTATTGATATAAGGGAGGTACCTTAGTTTCCCAACCCTGCTGTATGAAAAGGACTAATAAGAACTTGGTAATCATATGCATGCACTGTATTATGCGTGCGTTTAGGCGTAGCAGGTCAAGCACTGAGGCAGTGTTGTTCATGCGTGAACGTGAGATGAAGTCGCTGAGGGAGCGTAGCCGAGGGCATGCATCATACATTCATACCATTCTTGCATTAACAAGAGTACTTAGGGATGTGTGATTTACTGCTTTATCATTATTGCTTGATTGAATTGATAACATGCTAACCTTTGCTTTATTGTTCCACTGAGTCGATCACTCACTCCCACGTTACGGGACGGTGTTGTACACACCAACCAGACCCTGTCTTAGTTTCAGATGATGGCGATGCTTACGAAGTGAAGCCGGACTTTTATGATGATGAGGAGGGTTTCTCCTGTATGCAGCTATCAGGCGGGTCTATGTAGACCATCTTCTGATCGACGGGATTACAGGGTTGCTGATTAGACGCCATTACACTTTAGTTTGTACTTTTGGGACACCCATGTATATTCCTTTTGTTCATTTTTGGTGTATACATGTATATATTTAACCTGGTAACATGTTCACACTCTGGAGACTTACAACAATTTATATATTTTATATATTTATCATAGTCTTCCGCATGCATAATTTAATTATCTCTGGAGTATGATATGTTGTTTTTGTATAATCCCACTCATGATTAATGCACTAACACAGACAACATTGAATCATAAGCATATATGTTGCATAAGTGATGTTTTGGAACTCGGGAGTTGAGTTGCTACCCTCAATTTTTAGGGCGTTACATAAGGACAAAGCAATTAAAAATTGAAAGACGAAAAAGATGCAATTGCTTCTTGAAGCTTCGACCGCTTGACTTCCTATTGATGGAGAGCAACTTTGGTTTTGGCTTCTGAGCATGGAATTTTGCCAATTAATGGAGTATGCTTTTGCATGAAGGGACCCAGTTGATTGATTTCGGCCTTCTGATCCTGTCTACGCTCGGTAAAAGATTTTTATTCTTCTTTTAGCAATCTCAGTTTATCTTCCATGACTGAGATTTGAGCCTGTAGATCAGTCAATGAAGCATCTTACTCATTCAAGCCATATGCTACAACAAACTGCTCCATAACAGCTCGATTTTTCAGTGGCCGAGAGTTCCTTAGTTACCGTGAAAAAGAAAGTAAGTCAATGAAGAGAACTCCACAATCATTATAGAAAGGTAAAGGGCATAATGTTGAAATAACATCCACCTACATTTGACCGAACAACAATGGTAATGAATCGGTCATGCGCGGGTGAAATTTTGGTAGGATCGACGACTAAAGCCAAAGCTCGATTGGAGAGAGGAAAAGAATGAGGATTAGGACGATATGACTTCAGATATCGGTCAAAAGGAATATTAGGATCGTTTAATCATTCCTTTTCACATTGCATTTATTAAATGACTTGTTAAAACAAGCGTCTTTGTCTCTCATATGCCTCTTCTATCTCCCAAGAGTATTTAGCAAGAGGGACACCCGACCAAATCTTAGTTTTGTAATACTTCTCGAAGTCCAAAATATCTTTAGCCGAAGAGGGAATACCTTAAACAGTTTGACTATATGTTGCAGGCAGAGCACGGCGAGGGGTATACCAGAGGTCCGAGCTCTGATATCTTTGAAATGGTCGAAGGAATTGTGAGCATTAGGATTAAAGTAAAAGTTCGAACCATTGTGGTTGGATCTACCGTTGTGGCCTTCTAACACTTCAGTGTAGGGTGAACTAGCTCAACCATTTTTATTAAAAATGAGTGACCGTCTTTATTCGTGTTGGAGATAAGACAACTGATGTGATCAAGGTTACTTTCCTTAATCCTATCTTTCTTTAAATAAGAGGCATGGCCGACTGAGGAGTGGTCGATGTCTTGGTGCTTTCTTTATTTTTCTTTTTCTTAGCCACAAGTTTCTCCACATCGATGAGGAAAAATGCCGACCGATTATTAATTCATGAGACCTATTAATCAGAGTTTCATATATAATTCTTCCACCAGGAGTAGAATGATTTTAACTACTGCGGATAATTGGTGAAGAGAGGGAGTGTGAAAGAAGAGCTAATGGACTAAAATCCTTTATGTAGAATCTGAAAGATGGCAACTGAGTCTGCAAATGGCCGTTGAGTCGGTGGTTGGTTACAACTCCGGTAAATGAAAGGAAAATGGATACCTTGAGTCAGACCAAATTGGCACGCAAGAAGACAGGGGCAGTATTGTTCAATCCAACCTTGGCACTAACGCCCATGTTTATGGTGCCACAGTATGGTAAGTCTCTGCAGATCAAATAGCTTGTCCAAGTCACATCCCTAAGGTTTACCATTTTGGTGTCGATCGATTCATATTCTTCAGTGAACCATATCGAACTGAACTCCTCATCCTTGAAGGGGCAAAAAGTATGATTGTACTTGTTGAGGGTGAAAGAAAGAAAGAAATTCATACGTTTGGTGAAAGAATAATTAATCTTGGAGTAGAGAATTTGTGATGGCTGAAGGAAGTGAATTCAATATCTGTCGAGACAGATTTAATGAGTTTGCTCCAAAATATTCATAAAACTACATCTAAATAATTAGCCAGATGGGGCCATCAAAGTGGTAAAATCCTTTAATAGTTGCTTCATACATGCTACAGTAAAGGTGACCGAGCATGAAAGGGCAAGATAATGTCCTTGAGTAAATGCCTCAGTCAAGTAAATATATTCCTTAGTGATTTGCAAAGAACTCACACATAACAAAAATTGATAAATCCACACTAGTAGGAATGTCGTATGTTCTTGTTTATCTACTTCATCCCAAGACCTGCAGTGAAGAATCATGAGGTAGAATATGCCTTGCTGGTCTTGTCTGAGAGAGCGAAGGGATGTTTATTTTTCATACCGAAGGCAAGGTAAACAGGCTCTCCAAAGGGAAGAAGGTGAGTTAATGCGCATACATCCATGACCAATGGAGTTGTTGAGCCATATCCGAAATAAAATGTATTGGTCAATCGACTTCGGAAAGTCGATGCTGCTGCAAGGAAGGGATTGGTTGGAAATTCGTGCAAAGAAAGTTTGATACACTATGAGTTCTCGCTTGCTTTTCACGTATCACCATGTTGTGCTTCAAAGCGAGCAAACCATTCAACACAACTATTCATCGGTTTCGGTCATGCTCATGGGGACTTGAATGCATTGGAGGGATCTAGACGACCATCCGATTGGACAAGCAGGACTTCATCGGGGCACTTTAGAAATTTGGGTTCAATTTCATGAAGTTGTTCGTAAGTAACTGCCGGATGGAAAGCAGGACCGAGCGTCAACATTGCAGTAACTAGTTCAGTTGGTGTATTGAAGATGAGATCATTAATCACTCCAGATGACAAGATATCAAGGTCTTTAATGAAGGATTCCAAGTAAAAAATTGGAGTGGAAGAAGAAGAAGATGCAACCATGGTGACGATTTGAAGAAAAGAAATCGAAAAGTGTTTATACAAAAGAGAGAATAAAGAGTGAGAGGGGAGAAGCGTTGACTTAAGATTTGCTTATGTATCGATGCAATATGTGTGATGAAGAGGAAATCATGACTCCTACGATTCGCTTTTATACGACGTGTCGTGTGGACAACCTAGAAGCATGAGATAAAGAATATCTCTTAACACGATATTGGTCGAGTAGAATCAATGGGGAGCAACATGTGGATTAATGGCCGATTGCATTTGCTTATCAGGCAACAAAACAACGTCACTGCCACCTTTTTACCAAAGGCGAAGTAACGTGAGGGGCAATATTGTTACCTATTTTTGACAATTACAAGAAAACTAATGAGAGGGTGACATGTGGTATTGTATGAGGAATATGAAGTAGATAAAAAGATCTTCAAAGATTAAGAGCATTTTTCAAGGGCTTACAGCCAGCATAAGTTTAGTTATACACATCAATGGATGTTCGACGAAGTATTGCGATCGATATACAAGAAGCACAATCAAGTTGTTTAAGATATAAAAGGTGACCGAGGGCAGTTAAAACAAAACTTTGGCCAACAAAAGTAACATAAGCGGCCGAGAGGCATTCAAAAGTGGAACCATTGTAAAGAAAAACATACTAAAAAAATGATTTATAAAAGAGAAGAATCTAAAAAGGCTTTTGCACTGCTATAATCATTATAGTAATGGAAGAAGTATCTGGAAGAATAAGTTGCAACAGAACTCTATAAATAATAGAGGAATCCAACGGAGAAAAACCCAATCCAATCACAACAATCTCAAAAGCAAACAAACTTATCTTATCAATTTACTTTATCTTAGCTTGTCCTAAGAGTAGTAATAATCAAGTAGCGGTAATTCCTAACTATAATTTTTATCTAATACTAAACAATTCTTTTAAGAGATGCGTCTAATTGCTCCTAGCGACTGATTGTAAGTTTTTTCTTTTGTTTGATTTGCACTAAGATTTTGAAAGTCTTTTCTTATGAAAGGCACGAAATGTACCCATCTTTAAAGGAAGAACTCCACCTTTCTGATTATCACCTGATCGTTAACAAATTCTGTGAGTGGTTGAATAAGTGACCAATCTTTTCATAATCTAATCATATATAAGCACCAAAATTGATTGGTTTAGATCCATCCACTGTATCGATTCTAGCAAGCCTGCATAATTGAAAGTAAACCCAGCAGCCAACACAACCATCATTCTCTGCTTGAGTATCAAAGTTTTTGTCACTCGGGAATGGTACTTATTCTCCTCCCAATGCGATGAAAGATGACAAAAATCAATTATCCAGACCTTTGAATGTGGACCGTTGCTGCATTGTCCGCTAAACCTGAACGCAAATTGCCTGCGAGACCTTGCAAGAAGTTCCTTGGCTTAAAAGCTAAACAGGGCCCACCACCGTGATTTTTGTCCAAAATCCAGCTCATCCATCCGTTCTTTCGGATCCTGTTCGGACATGACCCAAAAAATGAGACAAATTCAAAACTCAAGTGGGTCACGTAACACCAAACCGTGAGAATTGAATGTCTACCGTTGAAACATTCATACCAAAGTTTTGGGTCATGCTAATATTTTTGTGTTTTCAGTTCATACCGGAAGTAATAACTTTATCATTGCAGCATGAGTGACCTAAACCTAATGAACGGTATAAACAGCATGTAAACATCAGGGTGGATTCAGAAGGTTTCAACGGTTGGCATTTCCTCCCATTCACTTTTTTTCCTTTCATGCAAAGTTCTAACCTGGGCCCTTATGAGGACAGCAACTTCTTAATTACCACAGGGTGTTGCACTTCCCATATGTATGTGGGACCCAACATACCAATGGTCTTGATCATAGTTCGTGTCCCCACTTATGCTAATTGGGGAAAAGATATATTGAGGAAAGGTGCAGCACGTATCCAAACGGGAAAGCACGTGTGATCTCCAACACGAGCTATGTAAGATTCTGACCGATCATCAGATGGACCAGACAGTTGAAATATGTGGCCAGGCCAATAGGTCGGAAGGTTCAACAGAAGATTGTGGAGCGGCCGATGATTGACCAGCATATTGACTGCGTCAACGGTCTGGTTTACGTGGACGATTGCTACCCATAAACAGAAGTCTAGCACATAATGACAAATCTCATTCTCGGCATGGGAATTTCCAAGGACATTTTGAAAATTCTATCTTTTTTCTCACGGCAATATGGGGAAAAATTATCCGGAAATAATTTTTTTTAAAAATATATATATTTATAAATAAATTAATAGATAATTTTAAATTTTTAAAATGTTAGTAAAAATGAATTTATTTAAACTTTTGGACATTTATTTTCATAAGAATCCTGATAATTTCAGAATAAAATCACAGGAAATTAAAATTTGGAAATTCTATAAACCTTGCAATATTCAGGAGAATATAATCTGGAAAATAAAATTTTCCACAAAATATTGTAAGATTTCCAAAATTATGGCCAATAACATCCGCCTTGTGTCTGTGGTGACAACACAACAGTGTGCTTTTGCCTTCCGAACATATAACACACGTCTGCCAGAGAAGTCTTGCTTTCTCTTTACAATTGCCTTTCGGTGTTGGCCATTGGGATTCTTGATGATCCTCGTGGTGGCTTTATCAGGTCAACAAAGAATTCGTGATACCCTATTCCTCATTGGTCCACGTCACCACTCACTAAAAAAATAAAAAATAAATAAATAATAGCTTCAATGGACCATTCGCTTAAACCATTAGGGTAACAGGAATTCTCTATTGATCTGATAACAGAGGATCCCGACTCTTTCCTTTCGGTGTTGGCCATTGGGATTCTTGATGATGAGCCGCCACGTGGTGGCTTCCTAGTCATTAGATTTGACGGTGTCAGGTCCAATGTCAAACAGAACTATTATGTGCATCATATGAATTTAATTTGTTGCCCACAATGATGTACATATGACATCCATTCCATCCATCCATCCACCGCCATCTCTTGTTATTGCACATAATAAAAACCAAATCACTCCATAACCCCACATGGGCCATGTTAATTCTACTTAATATAGATTGGAAGTATTCGACTGAAAGGAATATGTGCTAAGGAACCCCACAAATGTTGAGTAGATCTTTGTTGTTGGCACGATCAAATTAATGATAAGTTGCACAGGTGTTGGGTCGAGGCGCATATGTGTGATTATCTTTGAGATAGTTCGCGCCCCTCGGTGCAGAGAACTGGTGTAAAAGGTCGCCGACGTGATTATCTCCCAGGGTACAACTCCCCAACAATGATTCTACACAACATGCACTTGCTAGTATAAAATCAACACCAATATGACACCACACAACATTATAAATCATACGAAACACATCTTTTTAAGTTTTTCCCGTTTAAAAGTCGATTTTTGCATAAAAGAAGAATATTCATGAGTGATTTGTATAAAATTAGAGAAGAAGATCTTGGAGAAAGGAGGTAGGTTGTTTCTATTTCAATGATGCCAGGAACCCTAACCCTAATTCGTTTTTAAAGACCCGAATCAACGTATTGAAAAAGACCTTTTAAAAAGAAACAATTGCGACATTTAATATGCATAAATAACGGAGGTACGTTTCGCACTATGGAGACGGCCTTATCAAGTAGGCCACATTCAATGGTCATGATAAAAGCCACATATAAGAAATTATTTTATAAAATTGAGGAAAACCTACACATCAATACTCTAATTAAGGAAGACATCCAAGCCATGCATGACAATTCCTCTTTTTCTTTTGCCCAATTTTATTTTGGTTGAAATAAGTGAGGGATTATTATGTGTATGTTAATAAATCTATAAAAGTTTGAAGAAGCTAATGTCTTGATTTGAGTTTTTGTCTTTTTGTGCTTTTCTTTATTCCTATATCAGATATAATGGGAGAAAAAAGGGTTTATATATATTTTCTCAATAAAGACCCTTATCAAGTGTGTTGAACTATGCCCGAGCCCATATGCATGTGCAAGGGGAGTGTAACCAATGAGATTGAAACCTATTTTCACTCCTAATTAAATCCTTTCTAACTCCAAGGTCTTTTATGCCAAAGTGAGAAGACATGTGCACACCAAATATAAAAAGCGTATACTTGTACATATGGGGGTGCAATCGAACTTTTTTTGTGCCACTATCTAGTAGTTTGTTTCAGTCCATATAAGAACTTAAAAGTTTGCACACTTTATGTTCATGTACTGATTCAATAAACCCTTTAGGTTGCTCCATATATATTTTCTCTTCTAATTCCCCATTTAAGAATTCAATTTTAGTATCCATTTGGTGAATTAAAAGATCGACGCAATGGCAATTAAAATTTAAATGGATGTCATCTTTGAAATAGGGGAATATGTATCAAAGTGGTCTACACATTCCTTTTATTTAAACCCCTTGGCTACTAATCTAGCCTTATATTTATCAATTGAACCATCAACCCTTCTTTTCTTTTTTAATATCCATTTGCTGCCTAAGATGTTTGTCCCAAGAGGTAAGTCTACTAATTTTCAAGTGGTATTAGATCTAATAGAATTTATTTAATCCTTGCTTGCTTCCTTCCAAAATGTAGCATCATGAGAAGGTATCGCCTCTCCGAATGTTATTGGATCACCTTCTAGTTGATTTTAAAACACTTTAAAATTGAGACCAAAGTCCTTAGCAATCCTCCTTATCTCACGTTCAGACTCAAGATCTTCTAAATCATTAGGGTGATAGATAAAAGGTTCATTTATGTTTACATAAGAGGAACCCCCATTGGTTTGACCCCCAGTATTCTTTAGTTTACATGAAAAAACACTTTCATGAAATTCTTTATCGCTAGATTCAATAATGATATTTTCACCAATACCTAAGAATTTATAAGCTTTACTATGAGATGGATACCCAAAAAATATACACTTGGAATTTCTACGTCATAATTTAAGTCTTTTAGGATCAGCAAGCCTAACATACGCAAGACAACCCTAAACTCTAAAATAGTTTAGATTTGGTTTTCTGTTATTCCATAACTAATATGGTATTATTTTAAATTTAGTTATAGGTACTCTATTTAGAATATAACAAGCTAAACAAAAGGCTTCTTCTCAAAGACTCGACGGAAAACCTAAACTCAACAATATAATGTTCACCATATTAATAAGAGTCTTATTTTTACGTTCCGATACCCCATTATGTTGTAGAGAGTAGGGAGTAGTAATCTCATGAATTATGCCACTAGATTCACAGAAATGATTAAAATCTCTTACGGTGTATTCGTCACCCATATCACTCCTAAGAGTTTTGATTTTTCTGTTCAATTAATTCTCTACTTCATTTTTTTTTAAACAATAAATTTGAAAAATGCTTCATCCTTTGATCTTAATAGATATACAAAAGTGTATCTGGAATGATAATCTATAAAGGTAACAAAGTATTTATTACCTCCTCTAGTAAAATTATCTTTAAGATCACAAATATCAGAGTGAATCAAATCTAACAAATTTAATCTTGAAATACCATGGAATGATTTCATAGTTACTTTCGACTGAGAACACAATTCACATTTTTCAAATTCACTATTTTCTAAGAGAGGTATTATATCACTAGCAGACATATTTCTAATAGACTTAGCATTCACATGACCTAGTCTATCATGCCATAATGAAACAGTGCACAACATGTAAGCAGAAGAAATATAAACTTTATTCAATTCAACATTCAATTTAAACATACCATGACCATGATCAGGTAAAGAGTTTAATTTCTTGCAACAACTCTTAATTTTCTTGCCAACCTGATAAGCACCACATACTTTATTTTCTTTCTTTCTCAGTTTAGGTAAGCCTCGCAAGTTATCTCTTTTGCTCAATTTGTAAAGATCTAATTTACATGTCCAAGATATTGGTGTCAATTTAGTCTCGTCTGTTTGGACCATGTAACATGAAAGGTTTGTTGAGTAAATGTTATCAATAATTAATATAGCAATTTTTAGAAGTTCTGCAACCATTTAATATTATATTTCCTTCTTTATTTATTCTCTCACATCTACAATCAGAAAATTTTACACTATGATTATTATCACATATTTAAGATATACTAAGAAGGTTATATTTCAATCCTTTAACATATAAAACATTTTCAAATATGGGTAAGTTAGGAAGATGTACATTATATTTACCGATGATCTTGCAGTTACTACCATCTCCAAATGTAACTGAGCCCCAATCAATTTGGTTAATATTTGAGAGAATGGCTTTATCACTTATCATATATCTAGAACATCCACTGTCTAGCTATCGTCTTGAATGGCTACTTACTTTGAAAGTCATGTGGATAACAAGACATTTTACCTTGGGAACCCACTTCATGATGGTTTTCAATTTTGGAGGTTCTCTTTCCTTTTGTCGTCTTCAGGAGTTAGGATTTCTCGTATTTATGTTTACTCCTTTCTTTCTTAGGTTGGATTTCAACAAATCTTTGAGCAAGCCCACGATTTCATTAATAAGAGGAGGATTATTATTTTCTCTCATTGGATATCTGTGGTTGTTTGCAAATGTTTTCTCTTTAAAAAAAAAAAAATCTTGGAAGGGTTTTTTTATTTTTGAAGATATTCTTCTTACGATCAAAGTCATTCCCCCTTTTGAGTTCCTACTTTAGAGTTCGAGGATTCTCCTTTCACAAAAGTAGGAGTAGAAGTCTTAGGCTTTAGATTGTTATATCTGTTATAGCCAAGGCCAAACGTATCACCATATTGGCAAGATGAAGTTAGTAATTTTTTAAGTTTCTTGTCTCCTTAGGTGTACTTTCAAGTATCCTTTGAACTCTGAAGTGAAATAACTTTTATCTTTAATTGCTCATAATTAAATTTAGGATTTTGCAATTATGTATTTTTCAAACTTAAATCTAGTTTTGATTTTTCAAAACATTAAGAAAAATGAGATTTTTCCAAGACAGCTTTTTCAAGTTCTAATTTCAATTCATCACATTTTTTTTCTTTTGTGTTTTCAATTTTGCCACAATTTTATAACTTTCTCTAAAAAAAGCATCTTAAGCTTCTTGAAGGTCTTCTTCATTTTTAAAGTCACTTTTAGGAGTTTCATATTCATATGTTTCACTATTTTCTTAAGTAGTGACTCTGGCTATTGTCATAAAGGCATTATGTTCTTTTACATCTTCTTGACATGATTCATTAGTTTCTGAATCAGTTTCAGATTCTGATAATTCATCCCAAGTAGTAATCATGCCCTTTCTTTTTAATTTATCATTTTTAGGATATTTTGAAGCAAGATGCCCAAACTCAGAGCAATTGTAGCATTGGGTGCCTATGGATTTTGATTTCCAATAGCTTGAATTTCCATTTCTCTTGTCAAAAGGTTTTTTTAAATCATTTTTCTTTTTCTTTTTGAAAATGTTATAAAATTTCTTTGCTAACAATGTCATATCATCCTCATTTTTCTCATTGTCTGAATTTTCATTCATTATTTTAAATTTGGACTTAGAGGATTTGAGAATGATGGACTTGTGTTTTGGAGTTTTGAAATTCAACTCATATGTTTGAAGAGATCCAACCAATTAACCTTCATTTTTTTGTTATCCCTCAATTCTTGTATAATAGTAACCTTGGAATTAAACCTTTCAGGAAGTGATTTTAGTATTTTTACACAAACCTTGCTTTCAGAGATACTTTTACCAAGGCCCTACATAGAATTAACTATGTCATTTAATTTTGTATAGAAATTTATAAATGTATTATTTTTTTCCATACAAATTTCCTTAAATTTGACTGTGAGGATTTGGATCTTATACTTTTTCACAATATTAGTTCCTCATGGGTCATTTCAAATATATCCCAAACTTGTTTTGTCGTATCACACAAAATGATTCTTTTGGACTCATCTAGTGATAAGGCACAAGTTATAGCATTCAAGGCTTTTGCATTAGTACTACTTTCACTTTTCTGAGTACTTGTCCGTAGATTATAAGCTATTTCTTTTATGGACGTGGTTCTATCCTTGACTACTTCTTCCATTGTAGGAGGGGATCATTGAGTCACAGCAGCTTGCCACACACTTTCATCTATGGATTTGAGGAAGCTCCTTATCCGGGCTTTCCAATAAGAATTGTTTGAGCCATCAAAGGGAGGTAGCCTAGATATGGATAAACTTTCGAAATTTGTCATCTTATAGATCTGAATCTAGCTCTAGGATGAGAATCCAAACAAGAGTAACCTGGCTCTGATACCACTTGAAAGATAAGCTGCAGATGTCCTGGGGGGGGGGGGGCGCGAATTTATAATAATTAATCTCAAAAAATAAATTCACATTGGCAATAGATATTGAAATCTTGATTTCAATTGAGTCGTAGGACAACCTTCACCTAAAATCTTAAGTAAGACAACCTTATTTTATGATGTTCTTGATATCAATATTTCAATATGTTAAAAACGGACAATAAGATTATCAATCACCACAATACATACAGAGTTATAGTGGTTCGATGTTTAACACATACCTACTCCTCCCAAAATTACTACTCCACATAATTTTGGATTTTCACTATTTTAAAGGTTTTCACATGATCACCTCAACAAACTCTTACAGTTCTTGTGATTTTCACAGGCTTACCACAATAAAACCTCAAGTGATTCTCACGGGCTTATTACTCCACAACCCAATGAGATTTTCGGCCAATTTCAACAAACCAAAACTGAAAGTAATATACTAAAAATAAACATTTATCTTCTCGCAAACGAATGTTGAAGCAAAGATATCGATAAAGCCTTTGAAGTTGATGCTTCAGTAGATGCAGCGATTCTTTTTCTTAGATGATGATTAACCAATGTATGCTTAACCAAGAAGGATCTAGGGATATATAATTTTCCAAAGAATAAAATCCTAAAAACTGCAGATTCAATCCTCTAATCTCAAGTTGAGTATAAAGTACTTTCTAATTAAATTTAAATCCATTTGAGAAGAGAATTGAATAAGCTATAAAGAAATATAATAATGAATAAGCAAATAGCTTGAAAAAAACTAGAATTTCTCCCTTTATTTCTGAAATATTTCTCTCTGAATTTCGTGCTTTGAAACAAAGAGAAATGGTTTGTATTTATAGCTAAAGATTTAGATCTTCGGTCAGTGTAAGAATCCATTCGGCTGGTCGGAGTTCTTCGATACTATTCTAATAACTATTAGATTTCTCGAGATTTAATTTTATCCAAACTTAGGCTGGCCGGAGACAGGGTTCGGCTGACCTAAGAATCCAGAAATCAAAAATATTACATTTCTGTAAACTTGACCTGGATCACTCCTGGGCTGACCCGAGGTGGGTTTGGCTGGTCAAAAGTAGGGTCGAGCTGGCCGAATTTCCAGGAGAAATAAGGACTTTTGTTGCTGAAAGCTTAACCTAGGCTGATCTCGGGCTTCTCCAAGATGCTTCGAATGGCTGAAGGTATGGTTGGGTTGGCCGAACATCCTTGATTTTTCAAGTAAAATTAGTTGGAAAACAATAATGATGCACTTTATCTTAGGTCTTTTCTAAGGTCATCTTAACCTGTAGGTTGGCATACAAATGATCCTTCTCTTGAAAATGTTCTGAGCCTTTTACTCTGGAGATGTTGAGTCACACTCTAGTCTTGAAATGTCGAAGAGAGCTGAAGTATGTGTTGGGGGACCGGAAACACACATAGATGAATCAAGCAAAGTATTCTAATCGCACAATCAAGCCTGATCATAAAGACTCCGAATTTAATGTAGCAAAACTCTTTCGGAAAAAAACCACAGCACGAAGTGACATATATCACTATGAAAGTATAAATTACAAGAGATAGAGAATACCCAATTCGAACAAACCTTGAATCTTCCTTACAAGCCCTTGAAAACCCTAGGAACGAATTAAAAAGCTCTTAGATACACCTTAATCCCGATTACACCCATATTTATAGCCTCTAGGAGAATCACAATTGGAAATAAATCCCGCAGATATGCAACTCTGTGTAAATTTGCGCGATCGTTTGATGGGACTTCGATGACATCAAACAGCCTTTGATGTCATCAAACAGTCTTTGATTGCATCAAACTAAACACCAAAATGTTCTAGCGATAAATTATGAATTTTCTGGATTTTTCTTATGGCATCGAGCAAGCCTTCGATGTTATTAAACAGTATTCGATGGCATCAAACCTCTTTCGATGGCATTAAACCTCTTTCGATGGCATCAAGCAGGACTTCGATGACATTGAACCTATCATTGACAAACCTATTGATTTACAGATTTAAGATATCAATCAACAATCTTCACCATGTCTTCAATCGCTAATCTTCATGTATTCTTCCTCATCTCTAATTTCGCCTTTCATCATAGCTCCACCATTGCTTCTTATGCATCATCAGTCTTTCTTTTACGCCTACGCCAAGCCTAGAGAAGTTGGATAGAATTTGAACTTCTCCGTGGGAACCACCTTAGTGAGCATGTCCATCGGATTCACGCTCATGTGAATCTTCTCCAGAGTCATGCCTCTTTCCTCAAGCACATGTTGGATAAAATGATGACAAACGTGAATGTGTTTAGTACGTGAGTGATAAACATAATTTTTAGCCAAATTAATCATGCTTTTGCTATCACAATTAATCGACACGACCTCTTACTAAAGCCTTAACCGATTTATCATCCCCCTCAACCGAACATCTTCCTTGAATGCCTCCGTCACTATCATATACCCAGCTTCAGTTGTGGAAAGAGCCACCATGGATTAAAACTTCGACATCCAACTAATCGCTCGACCTGCTAGCATAAACGAGTAACTAAAAGTCGACCTTCTACTGTCCACACTACCCGTGTAATTAGAATCCACATACCCTACTAACTTGGCCCCTGATTTCTTAAAAGATAAGACGTAGTTCTACATACGTCGAATGTATCGAAGTAGTCATTTCACCGCTTCCCAGTGTTACTTTCTAGGGTAGGACATATATCAGCTAACAACACCAACCGCATGTGAAATATCTAGTCTCGTACATATCATGACATATATCAAACTGTCAACTGCTTTCGAATAAGGCACATGAGACATCTCATGCTTTTCTTCATCAGTTTTAAGGCATTGTTTAGAAGAAAGCATAAAATGAGCTATATGAGGAACGTTGATCGGCTTTGCCTTGTCCATCCCATACTTTATCAATTCCTTCTCAAGGTACTCCTTATGAGATAACTAAAGCCTCCTCCATTTCCTATCTCTATGTATATCAATGCCGAGAACCCTCCTTGCAACCCACAAATCTTTCATCTCAAATGTCCTTGATAACTGAGTCTTCAGTACATTGATTTCAAATATGTTATGACTAGCGATCAACATATATACAATACCAAGATGATGAATTTTTCATCACTCAATATCTTATAATAGACACAATGATCATATTCACTTATGGTAAACCACTGACTCATCATGAAAGGATCAAACTTTTTATATCATTGCATATGCGACTGTTTTAGGCCGTACAACGACCTCTTTAACCTGCAAACCTTACTCTCTACTCCTTTTATTTCGAAGCTTTTTAGTTTCTTCGTGTAGATATGATCTTCCAATTCCTCATGCAGGAAGGCAGTCTTCACATCCATTTGTTCCAGCTCTAGATCGTATTGGGCAACCAATGCCAACACTAATCTGAGAGATACTTGCTTCACAACTGGCGTGAATACATCAATGAAGTTGACACCTTCTCTCTGAGTGTATCCCTTCACTACCAAGATTTCCTTGTACCTATCATATTTCTAATTGAAGATCCACTTACACCCGACCTATTTTCAGTCAACGGGAAGCGCCACCAGCTCCCACTTCTCGTTCTTGTACAAGGAATTCATCTCATCATTCATCACAACTTTTCACTTTTCAGCATCTGGCTTATCAAGAGGCTCCTAAAAAATAGATGGATCCCTTCATCCGTAATGAAGGTATATGTGATATTGGAGCCATCCCTGTATCTCATTGGTAATCTACGATCCCGCGGCGGATTCCTTCTTACAAGTGGATGCTCCACCTGCTCTTATACCTCTATCCGCATATCTGTATCAACTTGAGCATCATCTATGTTAACCTAAATGTCTACAACTAACTTTTTCGGTTCCTCTTGCTCACCCTTACGGCATAAGGATCCTTCATCGACTTTGCCATCACGGCTACTGATGATTTTCTGTGTGACCCGGTCATACAGCCTGCACCCCTTCACACCACCATCATAGCCAACAAAGATATACTTTTTGGCTCTTTGGTTTAGCTTATCTATCTCAACTAACGATATATGAAAGTAAGCTTCACAACCAAACACACATAATCCCGAGTAGTCTACCTGTTACCCACTACATATTTTCTATGAAATTTTACAATCAATGATTGTAGAAGGGGACCGATTTACCAAGTAATAAGTCGTATTAACAGCCTCGGTCTATAATTCTTTACCCAACCCAGCATTACTGATCATGCATCAGGCCCTCTCCAAGAGGTCCTGATTCATCCGCCCAGCCATACTGTTTTTTTTTTCGCATGGCTCACTGTGTTGTGCCTCACGATCCCTTCTTTCTTACATTATTAATTAAAGTCGCTTGAAGTCAATTCTCCACCATTATTTGTCCTTAGTACCTTCACCTTTCGCCCTGAATGTTTTTCAATCATCGCCTTCCACTGCTTGACGTTGGTGAAAACATCATATTTATTTTTAATGAAATTAACCCACAATTTTCTGGAGTAGTCATTAATGAATGTGACGAACAATGATGACCATTCGACGGAAACCATGGGTGCCAGCCTCTATACATCAGAATGCACATAATCAAGAACACCCTTACATACATGTTTTCTAGATTTAAAAGATAACCTTGAATGTTTACCACATATACAGTGCTCGCATATACTTAAATCAAAACTTTTAAAAGATGGAATTAAACAACGGTCAAAAAGTACCATCATGCCCTGCTCGGTCATGTGGCCTAGACATGTATGCCACATATGTGTAGACATGGAATCCGCTATAGACGTTGTAGCTCTACCCAATGAACTGCCCCGATCAACCTGTAAAGGTTCCCGCTCCTCTATGCCTTCATAACAACATGTGCCCCTTTTGAAACTTTAAGGACATGATAAAAACCAGTGAACTTGCGTTCAAGTGCCTCAAGTGCTCCAAGAGATATCAAGCTCTTCCTCATGTCAGGAACGTGTCTCACCTCGATCAAAGTACGCTCCATGCCATCAAACATCTTGATGTGCATTGTTCCAACACCTACCACATTACAGGCATTGTTATTGCCCATAAATACCTGGCTACCATCGCACTCTCTGTGACTGGTGAACCAACTCCAATGAGGAGTCATGCGATATGATGCCCCAGTATCCAAAATCCACTCATCCCTACGATTATCGTATAAGTGTCTGGCCATAGATATTGACAACTCGTCACTTTCACTCGTACCTTCATCAGATTCGATAGTGTTGACTTCCATGGAAGAAACCTCTGAGTTCTCTTTTCTTGCCTTAGAATTTGTATAATCCTTCTTCATGTGCCCAGACATCCCACAATTCTAACACTTCAACTTTCCATTACCCGAGCCCTTGGATTTAGATCTCGATCGAGAAGATCCACTGTCCCGCTCAGAATTTCGCTCCCTTGCAACCAATGCATTAGTAAAGGCGCCCATGTCACCATTTTTCTTTCTCATCACCTTTCCTTGAAAGGCTGAGATAATGGTATCGACACTAATGGTTGATCTATTAGTGCACAACAAGTCCTTGAATGACTTATACAAAGTCAAGAGAGAATTCAACAGGATGCATGCCTGATCCTCATCTTTAATAGCTTCCTCCATTGCTAATGTGGGCCTCAATATCACTTCCTTTTCCATCTTCAAATTGAATAACTGAAGCTTCAAGTATAGGAGATTTTCAAGAGATTTCTTTGCATAGATGTCCTCTAACTTCACCCATAAACTTGCTACGGTTTTCTCTCTCATGACATTGTAGTGGACCTCATCCGTTATGCATAATTGGATAGAGATTCTCACTTTCTTATATATCTTGTTCCATTTATCATCTATCATAGATTTCGATCGCTTCTCAAGGAGTGCATCATTCAATCCTTGCTGAACTAAGAAACCGGTCATCTTGACCTTCCAAAGTTTATAATTGTTTTTCCTAGAGTATTTTTCAACATGGAACTTAAGATTAGATGACATTGATACTCTACTTTCGGATTCAACTTACGTCCCAACATTTAGCTCTGATACCACTTGTTGGGGGACCGCAGAAGCACACTGAGATGAATCATGTAAAGTATTCTAATTGCATAATCAAGCCCAATCATAAAGACTCCAAATTTAACATGGAAAAACCCTTTCAGGAAAAAATCATGGCACAAAGAGATAAATATCACTATGAAAGCAGTAGTTACAAGAGAGAAAGAGAGAGAGAGAGAGAGAATACCTGATTCGAACAAGCCTCAAATCTCCCCTCATAAGCCCTTGAAAACCTTAGGAACGAATTAGAAAGCTTTCAGATACACCCTAATCCCGATTACACCCATGTTTATAGCCTCTAAGAGAATCACAATCGGAATCGGAAACAAATCCCACAGATACACAACTCTGCATAAATCTGCGCGATCATTCGATGACACCTTCGATGAGACTTCGATGACACCTTCGATGGGACTTCGATGACATCAAACAATCTTCGATTGCATCAAATTAAACACCAAAATGTTCTAGCAATAAATCATGGATTTTTTGGATGGCATTGAGAAGGCCTTCGATGTCCTCGAACAGCCTTTGAAGGCATCGAAACTCTTTCAATGGCATGAGTAAGACACCTAAAGTGTCCAGTAACCAAGATGAAAAAATTTGGACTTTTACGATGACATCAAGTAGGACTTCAATGGCATCGAAGTCTGCTCGATGGCATCGAACCTACCATCGATAATCCTATTAATTTACATATTTAAAACATCAATCAACCGTGTGTTGAAGCTCCGTACACTATACAATTTGTCTACGAAATTTGATAACTACTTGTGTGCTTAAAACATTAGCACTTACACCTTCAAACATAATTTTATGGGCTATAAGGTTGTAACGACCCGTAAATTTCTGTACGTTGGTTTGAGTACCACCTCGACCAGAAATCAATTAGGATTAAATCCTTTAGAAAATTAACAAAGTTAACTAAGTACTAAACTCGATTAGCCATGAAATCTATTGAGATCGCTTTAAATACGATCCGCAAGACCCAAAACTTGCAAAACAAGTGACGCTAGGTTACCCTAAAGTTTAGAACCAAACTCATTTCCCGGCTGCTCTCGGGAATGAAACGAAACTTCGTATTAGGTCTAGATCGCACATCTAAGTCCGATTAACACGAGGCTAAGGAACTAGGACCGCCTCACCGGGGTTGACAATCATCTCAAAAATCGGTCTATCCGATGTCCCACTACCATTCTGTTTCGATTCGAGCGAGGGTGTGTGAAAAACACTATTCCCATCCTAATAAAAATATCGAATAGTGATCTGCATCGTTCGGTTGCACGTCAAGATTAAGCAACCCGACCGGCCGTCGAATCGAGACCAAATTACACCCTCGGATTAAGCAAAATTTCAGAACATTTACATGTACTTAGAATTTCGATCGTGGCCCACCGACCGTTGAACCGAAAGTGGTCCGCCACGTGCGATCCGGGAATCCGATCAAGTCAAAACGTAATCCCACGTAGATCCATAGATGGTGAGCTTAAGTCGACGTTTGGCTCAAGGAGGGCCACCAGAACCTCCCTTTTGAGCTGGAAAAGTGGCGAAATGCCTATATAAGCAGTCACCCTTGAACCTGAGTCTATTTTGGAAATATTTTTGGCTATAAAAGGGGCTTAGAACAGCCCCTCTCACAGCCATACGAATTTGGAAGAAAAACCCCAGAGAGAGAGAAAGAAAAGAGAGAGAAAGGCTTGGAATTTGTTGCTGATCTTCCTCCTATTGCTTTGGGTTGTCGCACGGCCTACACCGCCCCGTTCTAGGTATTTTCCCAGCGGTATCCATCCCATTTGAAGGTAAGAAACCCTAACCCTAGGTCTGATTTAAGGTGGGATCGTTGTGGGTTATGTAAAGGCTAACCGATTTCGCTCTTTAGGCTAGAAAACTCCCGTATACGGAAGCTCTACTACCCTTGTTGATTCGTTAGAATTCCAAAGGCAAAGGTGAGGACTTTAAGTGTATAAGTTACGGTTTTCAATGCTTTCAATGTCAGATAATGATAGATTCATGATCTGCATGCAATTGCACATGTACAAAGTGCTTTCCGTTTCCTGTTTCGATTAACGTTGTAGAAATTGGAATTTCACATACTCTAGGTATACGTAGAAATACCGTATACGTATTTTTTTTGGAAAAATGTTTGACATGTTTATTTAATGTATGATTATATGATATATGGATAAAATACTAATTTGGCGAAAGGAATCGCTGAAATACATGTTCATGTGTAAATGCTACGTATGTTGAAATTGTGTATTCTAGAAATACCGTATATGTATTTTTTTTGGAAAAATGTATGACATGTTTATTTAATGTATGATTATACAATATATGTATAAAATACTAGTTTGGCGAAAGGAATCGCTGAATTACATGTTCGCTTGTAAATGCCTAGTATGTTGAATTTGTGTATTCTAGAAATACCGTATATGTGTAAAATTTGGAAGTGTAATTGTCATGATTATTTGTTATATGAATATGGTATACGCGGGTAAAATAACCGCTTGGCGAGAGAATAGCCCTAACACGCGATTTGCTAACATACGTCATGTATGTTGGAATGGCGTACTCTAAGTGTTGTGTAAGTGCTTGTGTGTGTAAAGGCTTGTGTATTAGTGCCTTAGAAAGGTGCTGATATGGAATTCCTGACTCCCTTAGAGACATGTAGGATCTCCTCCATGCGGTGGTTCGCTAGAACCACTCCCTTGTAATGTGTACGTAATTGTATCCCTATGTGGATAGTGCTTTACTACATGCTTCACAACATGCTTTACAACATGCTTTACTTCATGCTTTATAACATGCCTGCTAACATACTTGTATTTCTTCGTTATCATGCTTTACTCCACATGCTATTGATGAGAACTGTTTGAGCTTGGGACTATGCCTATAGTCCAAACATTCGGTACCAGACTTGAGATGGTGGCTGAGATGCATGTCGCCACAAAGGATGTGTCTGGCGAACCCGAGTCGTACTTCGGTTGGCGATAGTGGTTGGCCACACGGAGTGCTTTTGCGCTCCATATCGCTCAACTTGTGGTGCGCTCGAGCTAGTCAGGCTTGTCAAGTAAACCGAAGTGTATATGTGTGTTCACCATGTTTGGTCGCTACTGCTTGAACCTAGGGTACCAAACTTACCAGTGGCGATCCCGTTAACCATGGTACCTCGATCCGCTAAGACGCATGAGGCGGGCATGGTGGTATGGGACACCGTAGTCGAGCTGTCGGCCTACGCTGGGGCCATGTGCCTCCCCGTAGTGACCATTGCGCAACCAAAACTCGTGAGCCGAATACGGTGGTATGGGACACTGTATTCGAGCTGTCGATACTTACGGCGAGAGCCGAGTACGGTGAGACCTGTGCTCGTGCTGACGGGCGACGAGTCCTCCGTAGTATCATCGAGTGTACTCCAAGTGTCTGTGATTGGAGACGAGTCTTTCACAGCAACTAGAGTATGAGTTGAGCCGAGTACGGTGAGACCTATACTCGAGCTGACAGCTAGTGATTGAGCCAAGTACGGTGAGACCTGTACTTGAGCTGACGGCCAGCAATTGAGCCGCATACGGTGAGATCTGTATCCGCGCTGACGGGTGACGAGCCCTTTGCGATGCCTTCACTATGCTTCTCAAACCATAATATCGTATGAGAATAGCTAGGATTGACGACCCTAGAATGGATCATGTTTGGAAATGATACAAGGGAGGTACCTTAGTTTCCCAATACTGCTGGTTGAAATGGTCTAATAAAAACTTGGTAATCATGAGCATCATCGCACCACATGTGCTTTGTAGATGTGGCGCACTGAGGGAGTAAGCATTCGCGAACGTAAGATGATGTCGCTTGAGGGTGGTTTGGCAAGGGCATACAGCATCATGTCATATCATTTTTGCACTTAACAAGAGTAATTAGAAATGTTTGATTTGTACTGCTTTATCATTACTGCTTGATTGATTTGATAACATGTTAACCTATGCTTTATTGTTCCACTGAGTTAGCTACTCACTCCCACGTTACGGGACGGTGTTTGCAACACCCACCGACTCTGTCGCAGTATAGATGGTGCCTCGGTTCGTGGAGGCCGGAGCCGACTTCGAGGAGGATCGGGATGAGTTCTCCTTTATGCAAGACTCGACGGCTACGCTTAGGCCGACTGCATCGCGGGATTCCAGGGCTTATCTATGGGATTGTATTTTGAATTTTTGACTTAGAAACAATACATGTATATTGGTACTCACTTAGTACTCATACTGGAGTTCACAAAATTTTGTTACTTTACATACTTCGAATATAAAATTTCAGTCTTCCGCTTGCCTTTATACAATTGAACTGGAGTATGATTTATGTTTTGGTATAATCTCATTCATGTTTATTACTCTAACTCAGACAACATTTAACCATCATTGTGTATGTTGCATAAGTGATGCGTTGGAACTCGGGAGTTGAGTTCATACTCGATCCCCGATTTTCAGGGCGTTACAAAGGTTAAACTCATTTGCCTGATGCACTACTAATTTATCATCAACCATCTACAACTTAAAGTATTGACTGACGGCGTATTTTTTTATGCCCACCTCTTTAGTCTTATACGTCTTTACTAAAGCCTTCCAGATCTCAATAGAGGTATCATAGTCGTAATACACATCATAACTGCTCTAACATATCACTAAAATATAGTTTTTGCAGAGATAATCATCCACATCCCATTTTTGACGGACCACAGATAGTTCTGGCTTAAGTAGATCCGATAGTAGTGGTTTATTTATAACATATGTCACTTTAAGGGTGGTTGGTAGGAGAACATTTTTTATTTTAGCCCTTTAAAGTATTGGCTGTCAAAACACTCAGGTCGGGCATATTTATCATTCGAAGCCATGAGACTCTTTATATCTCAAGATCTTTTTAACATAATATGATTGAGATAAATTAATTTCATTAGAATTCTTTATAATTTTGATTCCAAGAATCACATCAGCCTCTCTCAGGTCCATGTTAAATTTTGAACTCAGAAAAAACTTAGTTTCATTCACCACATAAATGTTAGAACCAAAGATCAACATATCATCCACATACAAACATATGATAATGTATGCATTTTCAAACTTGTTATACACACATTTATCATATTCATTTATTTAAAAACCATTTGACAATAACACCTTGTTAAATTTCTTATGCTATTGCTTTGGAGCTTGCTTGAGCTCATAAAGAGATTTAATTAATTTGTATACCTTACTTTCATGACATGTTATCACAAACCCTTCAGGTTAGTCCATATAAATCTCTTCCTCTAAATTTTCATTTAGGAAGGTAGTTTTCAGATCCATTTGATAGATCACCAGATTGTGATAGAAGTAATAGATATCAACACTTGTATGATTGTGATTTTGGTAACAGGTGAATATGTGTCAAAGAAATCATTTCTTTCATTTTACTTGTATCCTTTAGCCACAAGCCTACCTTTGAATTTCTAAATAGACTCATTTGATTATTCTCAAAAACTCATTTGCAATCTATAAATTTACTACCTGAAGGTAGGTATACCAATTCCCAAGTGTTATTATCCAAAATAGAGTCTGTTTCACTATTAATAGCTTCCTTCCAAAAAGCTGCATTATGAGAGGTCATAGCTTCAGCATACGAGAATGGATCATCCTCTACTAGGATGGTGTAGAAGTCAGGTCCAAAGCTAGTCTCAACTCTAGCTTCCAAGGGCATATCTATTTTGTCATTTTCTACATCAATCCTTACAATTAAATCTACTACTACGAAAAAAATAGCTTTAAATTTAGCTTAAATTATATTTTCAAATAAATCAACATTTAAGGATTGAATGATAGAATTTGTATCAGTATGATTATGAGAGCTTATTATCAAGAATATATAGGCCTTACTATTTTTTTGGATACCTTATGAATACACAATCAAGGGTTTTATCCCCTAATTTTATTTTTCTTGGTTAAAGATAGTCCTGTCCTGACTAGGCACCCCCACACTTTAAGATTGTTCTTCTATAATTCATAAGGGGTTTTATCAGAATGTTTATGAGATACACAATTTAGAATATGACATGCAATAAAAAAAGGTTTTCCCCTATAAATTAAATGAGAAACCAAAACTAGAAAGCGTAGCATTTACCATACTTATCATAATTCTATTTTTCCTTTCAATAATTTTATTTTGCTGAGACAAATATGGTGCAGTCACTTTATGTATAATCCTTTTTAATTCACAATATGATGCGAAGTCATGAGAAAGATATTCTCGGCCTTAATTAGAACTAAGAACCATCACCTTTCTTTCTAATTAATTTTTCACCCCATTCACAAAAGCCACAAACCTATCTTTTACTCCATCTTTACTCCTTATTAGATATACCTTCGTATATCTAGAGTAATCATCTATGAGTTTTATATTTTTTTTTATAAAAAAAAAACAAATCTCCAAAAGTTATAATATTTTCTAGGTCACATATATCGTTATAAAACAGGTTCGGGACTTAGTTGTCCCTTTCAACACATTTGAACGATTTTCTGGAATGTTTAGATTGTACACATATTTCATGACATTTATTTTGATTTTTCTTTCAACTTTAGGAATAAGCTCCATATTAAGCATACTTTCAAAAGAATGATAATTCACATGACTTAGTCTTGTATACTATATATGTAACGTCTTGGAAAAATCCGTACAAAGACCCGAGTACCACCTCAGGCAGAAATCACTAAGGACCGAATCCTTTAGAAATTAGACAAAAATTAATTAAGTACTAAACTGAATTAATTTGTAGATTACCTTAAACCGCTTTCTATACGAACTGCAAGACCAAAAACCAGTAGAATCGCTAACTCTACATTACCTAAAAACTTATGATCAATCTTAAAACCTAGTTGCTCTCGGGAGCATCTTGAAACTCCGTATCAGATCTGGACTGCACATCGAAAGTCCAATTACCGCGAAACTATACAGTTATGACCGCCTTACTGGGCTTGACAACCATCTCGAAAATCAAATCCAAATAGTGTCCAGAAATGCACAACTAGAGCCCTGAGTAAAGTGTGAGAAAAACGCGAACATCTTTAGAAAATGAACTCAGATTTAAGTGATTTGGGCCGTTCACTTGTAGGCCAAATTTAAGGTTTCAGACTGTCAGATTCTGACCCAACTAAACTCTTGGATCAAGAAAATTTTCCTGAACATATCAGTGTACTTGCGGCCTTGATCGAGTGACGATAGTTGTTGAACTAAAACAGGTCTACCGCGGTTGATTCATAAATCCGATCGGACCAAAAACTTAACCTGACATAGATCTATTGTCAGGAAACTTTCTCTAGACCGTATATAGAAAATGGACCTCCAAATGAGCTCTGTTGGCCTGAAACAGATGACTTTTGGTTATAACCTAAGTATATCATGGCCTTGGGGCCATTGACATCAGTTCTGGGCCTATATAAGGGCCTTGACCCACCCCTCTCTCATTCCACACAAATTTACAAACCCTAAGAGAGAGAAGAGAGAAAAGAGAAGGATAAAGTGAGGAGAAGAGAGAGACGGTGAGGATAATTGCTGGGATTTGATCCCATCGCTCCTCGTGCCAAATCATCATGCCCGTATCGCTATACCGGTGATTTCAATTCCATTTTTGGGTAAGAAACCCTAACCCTAATCTGCTTTAGGTATCCAAGTAGAAGAATCGACGGAATAATTAACCTATTTCGTGATTCAGGTAGCCGTTGTGCCATAAATAAATGCATAGTGTTCAAACTGAGTTCGATACGAATTTAATGACGGAAGGTGCGGACTATAAATATTTAGGTTATAATTTTCAAGGCTTTTAATGTCGTTAATGATTTATGACTGACCTGATTGCTGTCACATGTGCTTAGATGCGATGTTTCCCATGTTTTATACATATATACGAACTATGTTGAAATTAATGCATTTCATGTGTTTGTTGAAATGTTTATATGAATATGGAATTATGATTTGTGCTTGCCATGATTGTTGCTTGAGAATACATGACTGTTATACATGTGGCAGCTCCTTTGTGAAAGGATTTGCCATAATATATGTTATAACTAATTTCTTACATGTATGTTGATTGTGTAGCCTAAGTGTTTGTAAAATGTCTGAATGAGTAATTGTTTGACAAAATACATTTATTAAAGGTGTTGATATGAGATCCTCAATTACTTAAGCTATACGAATAGATTTCTTCATGTAGGTTACAGTCGGCTACATGATTCATGTATGTAATGCCTATGTACGATAACATGTGCAAAATGAGATTTATATTTGAATTGGTTGTCACATGCTGTTATGATTATCACATGCGAGTATCTATAATACTCAAGTGAGATTGGGACTACTCCGTAGTCCAGGCAATTGGTAATGACTCTTGAATTAGTGGCCGAGGTCGTTTCATCACGCAAGACACTCTCGATGAATCCGAATCATACGCTGTTTGTCGACAGTGGTTAGGTCACGCGGAGTACTTTCGCTCTCCATGTCGATTAATTCAACGTACGCTCGTATTAATCAAGCTTGTCCAAGTAACCCAATTGGCCTAATGTATGTTCACCATATATGGACGCTACTGCTTGAATCTAAGGTACCAACTTACCAGTGAAAAGCCCGTTTAACCTTGGTACCACGATCCACTAAGACTCATGAGCTAGGCATGGTGGTATGGGACACCGTGGTCAAGTTGTTGGCCTACGCTGGGGTGACTAACCTCCCCGTAGTGTCTAGTGAGCAAACCAAACTAGTGAGCCAAATACAGTGGTATGAGACACTGTATTTGAGCTGTCGGCCTACCTTAAGATGATGAGCCTTTCCGATAGTGACCTTGAATATAAACTAAGGCCTGCACTGAGGTGATGAGCCTCTTCGTAGTGACCTGAACTTGCCTATCCACTGCTTTCACATCAGGGGTGATGTTGCCCTATAACTTACCTATCGTATGTGATTAGCTAGGATTGACAACCCTAGATGGATCATTGTTTGGGTCAATGATATAAAGGGAGGTACCTTAGCTTCCCGAACCTGCTGTATGAATGGGACTGATAAAGGACTGGGCTAACACGATCATACACCGCATTGCATGTGCCTTTGGCATAGGAGTTAAGCACAGTGGAAGGGTTGCATGCACAATCATGAGATGATGTCGTAGAGGGAGTGCAGGCGAGGGTATGTATCATTAACACATATCATCTTTACATTAACCAGAGTACTTAGGGATGCTTGCCGTATTGCTTTATCATTACTGCTTGACTAAATTGATAACATGTTAACCTTTGCCTTGTAGCTCCACTGAGTTGATCACTCACTCCCACTCTGGGACGGTGTTTTAAAACACCAACCAGACTCTGTTGTAGTTGCAGGTGATGACGAGGCTTACGAGATGGAGCTTGTCTTCTATGATGACGAGGAGTTCTCCTACATGCAACTCTTTGGCGGGTCTACTAAACCTGGAGTTACATATCGGGGCTATAGGGATATGGATAGATAACATTACACTTTATCATGTTGTATATTTTGGAATCATACATGTAATTATTTAACCTGGTGACATTCATACTCTGGGGACTTACAATCACTTATATGCTCTATATATTTATCACAGTCTTTCGCTTGCGTAATTTAACTGTCTCTGGAGTATGATATACTGATTTGGTATAATCTCACTCATATTTAATGCACTAATACGGACAATATTTAATCATTATTATCTATATTGCATAAGTGATGCATTGGAACTCGGGAGTTGAGCCTCTGCTCGACCTCCGATTTTTGGGGTGTTACAATATATCAAGAGACTGAATTAAGTAAGCGGAAGAACTAGTATCATTATCATTCATAACAGTAAGTTTGAACAAACAATCGATACATAATCATGTCCAACAAAAGTCTCATTTTTGGAGATGAAACATTTTTCGAATTCAAAAACTAACTTAAACCCATTCTTGTCAAGTGTAGAGTTAGAGACAAGATTCTTTTGAAGGTCCATACATACAGTACGTCCAAAAGAGTTAACACTCTGTCGGAGGTCAGCTTTAAACTCACATTTTCCTTGCTAGCGACCTTTACCTTAGACGAATTTTCCATTAATATTTCCCTTGCATCCTCTACCTTCTCGTATGAGGAAAAGGCACCATGGTGGAAGCAAAGGTGCTTGGTGGCTCCCAAGTTAATCCGTCATTCGCTAGAGTTACAAGTGACGAGAGCTTCAGTAATGACCCCACAAATTCCTCAACAACATGAGCATGATCTTTTTCTTTCTTATCACTTTTGTAGAATCTTCATTCCTTTATAAAGTGGTCATTTTTCTCATATACATAACATCATTTGTTATTCTTATTATTCTTGTATATTTTCTTGTTCTTTTGGATAGTGGGTGTTTTTTCTTTGGTGGTTCAGATCTTCAGTTATCTTGACCCTTTCAGTTTCTCTCAACAAGATGGGCCTCTATTATGGATTATATTTTCAGAAAATGTTTATCACGATTTCGAGCCTCTTCTTTCATCCATCTATGAAGGATGAGGTCATTCAAGCTCATATCGTTTCTTTTGTGTGTCAGAGAATTTTTATACTCCTTTTATGATGGTGGAAGTTTTTCGATTATTACAACAGCTTGGAAAGCCTCATCGATCATCATATATTTATATGAGATTTCATGGATTCACTTCTATAAATCATGTACCTAATATAATATAGACTTATCATCAAACATCTTAAAAGCAATATAACGGTGACTACATATTTCTTGGCTCCGGTATTCTCTATTCTAAATTTATTTTCGAGGTGATCCCACAAATCCTTGGCAGATGAATGATGACACTATATATCATAATTAAAATTAGTCATTGCATTCAGAATGTAGTTTTCGCACATGTAGTCATCATTCTTACATTTAAGTAGCTCGAAGGATGCCGCTGATTCATTCCCCTCAAGTTAGGGAGCAGATTCTTTGATAACATTGATTAACTTCAAATTTGTGACAAAAAATTCCATCTTTTACTACTATTTCTAGAAATTCTTCCTATCAAAGATCTCAATTCGAGGATTCTTAAGGCACAATCGTCATAATAATCAATATTTTGAAGGACAAACATGTCTTTAAATTGTTGGTTATAATAAAGAGATGCAAGAAAAAAATCTGAATATTAAAAATGAGGAAGAACAGAGAAGTTATCTCGAGAGTTGAGGCACGTTACAAACGATATCTTAAAGACAAATTTGCCCCCCACAAGAAAGATCATCGATGCGTTGGGTCTCAGCAACTTTGCCCCCAGGATATATAATAGCTCTTCTCAAGAGAGTCGTTAAGCTCTCGGAACATCCGGACAGCGCATTAAATGTATGCCGGCGCATGCCTACTCATTAATGATTGTGTCTGTGTATGGTGACTTTCTGTCCACATGTGCATAAGAGTGTCATTACTCATGCAAGAATATATATATATATATATATATATATATATATATATATATATATGAGTCCTGGTCTCCTACTAACCGTACCGCATGAGATTTCGTGCGCACTAAGGCGGGCTTACTTAGACAGTATGTTGAGGGTGGACCCCACTATGATTCGTTTGTGACATCCATTCCAACCATTATCCGCCTTGTTAAAATTCATGCACAGTAATGAAAAATTTATACGTATGTACTATTGATGTGACCACACCACATGAAAATGTAGTTATTGAACGCCCACCATTAAAAGAATTTTAAGGGTTACAAAAGTTTTAGAATAAGCTGATATTTGTGTTTCCCTTCATCCAAGTCTGTATGACATAATCAACAAGTTGGATATCAAATAAACGTTATAGTGGACCCTAGGAAGTTTTTAATGGTCGACATTGAATCACCATTGTTTTCTGTGGTGTGGTCCACCTTAGATTGGATCTAACTCATTTTTTGAGCTCATGTCATAAAATGAGCTAGCAAAGTGGATAGATTTAAGATAAAACACATGGATTATTGTGCGGGCCACAAGCTAGCACAACCAATAATAAGGTCCGTATTGGCGAAATTGGATTGCGTATTTACTCACTACACTCTTATTTTGCTGAGTAAACTCATTTGGGACCACCTTGAATGTATGTGGTCTATCCATGCCGTCCATCCATTTTTTCATCTAATGTAAGGGGTTGAGCCCAAAATTGAAGCATATCCAAAGATCAAGTGGATCATACCACAGGAAACGGTGGGAATAATGCTGTTGAAACCTTTCTAGATCCCACGGTGATGTTTATTTGTCATCCAACCTGATAGTAAGATCTTAAAGACATGGATGAAGGGAAAAAAACAATTATAAGCTTGATCTAAAACTTATGTGGCCCTTTACAATTTTTAATGGTAGAGGTTCACATGCATAATGGAATCCACGTCCTGCTAGTACTGCCATCTTATGTCAATAGGATGTGTTGGGGATGCCCACCTCGATGTGTATGTGAAATCCACTCCAGCCATGAGGTGGTTGATAAAAAATTATCAGTAGGAATCAAACATCAGCATGATCCGTAATTTAGGTAGGGCACATTAATGGAAATAGTGTGGGAGGATGCTTACCATCCAAATTAATTCACTTGTTGTAGCCCGCATAAATTATATATGTGCCTAATTTTTTATAACCATGCATGAATATTCATGAGACAGGTAATGGTTGGAGTGCATCACAGTAGGGCCCTTTAAAAATTTAACGGTAAGTATTCCCTTCTCCCACTTTTTCCTTTATTGTGGCCCACCTAAATCATGAGTCTAACTGGGTTTTGAATTATGTGGGTAAATTTTCCTCACAGACCTTGTGGTCATAGTGGATTTCATGAAATTATTGTGTTGGGCCCACCCCTAGCCTACAAGCTAGTAAGTTGGCTTCAATGTTCATAAAGTCTCTTACGGCTTATGTGAATGCATGCCTTAGTGCGCACGAAATCTTGTGCGGTACTGTTCGTAGGAGACCACTGCTCTCTCTCTCTCTCTCTCTCTCTCTCTCTCTCTCTCTCTCTCTCTCTCTCTCTCTCTCTCTATATATATATATATATATATATATATATATATATATATATATATATAATCAAATACACAGCACGCTATGCTCATGCGAGGTTGCACCCAAGGCACACTCTTAATTTCCAATACAAATATAATAAGCGAAGCATTCTATTAGAAAGCATTATATTTCTTAACTCTTTTTCAATGAAGGACTACACCCAACACTAGAAATAAAGGAAAAGGCACAAAGCAAGGAAACCAATTTCCTTAATTATTTAAATTCATTGTTTCCTAACAAATGATCACCTCGCTAAGGCAGAGGTACATCTGACATATACGTGCATTTCGTCATGCACTCCTCTTGTTGTGCACACCACTAATTAACCAAACCAAGAATCATGTGTATAAATCACCCACAAACTTAAACGAACATCAAGACATGTAAATGTGTCCAACAGGTCTGATAGGTTGCCCATGATCTAACACCATGTGACCAGTTTAAGGCCTTTCAGTGCACCTTATGAAATTCGGGTCTGATAGGCCGGACATAGTCTAACACCATGTTGCCGGTCTAAGGTCTTGGGTGATTATGACAAAGGTGTAATACAGTACTGGTATATAGAGGGCTATGGCTGAGTTATCCAAGCTGTTCGTATGATGGGCCCAGAGGATATCGCAAGTGAGAAAAATCTAACTGATTGGAAGATCCTAGCTGTTGAAGCTTTTGGCTTCTTTCAGCAGAATGTGGGACATGTATTTTCTTCTTTAATGATCTATTTCCCGACCATCAATTGAAGGGTTAGGATTTCCCCACCTTTGAGATTTCTGGTGAATGTCCATGAATATTGGCACCCATCCTATCGATGGTTTGGACCACTGAAATCTTCTTCTTCTTCTTTTCTTTATTTTTTTTTTTTATCCAGCATTCCTTGCTAGGGTTCTTGTCCTTCATTTCAAGAAAAGTGTAAAATCGTCACTTCTTGAAGGGAAATCTGCAAACATTTTCATTTACCCACGTGCAGTGTTACAGGAGACCCAGTCACATTGTGTATTAGTGGATTTGGAGTAGCCATAACAGATTCGTTATAACAGTCCGCACTGAGCCTCCTCCTTTCTGCTAGCACCAGAAAGGTAGGCTATCCTATCTGTCTTATGCTCTTTCTTGCTTCTTTTCCTTCTTTTTTTTTCTACGGCGAAAATCAATTCCATCTAACTACTGTGACCAATATTACTGACATTTTTTAAAATCTTACCGTACTTTACAGAAAATTACATTAAATGATATTATCACGCAATTTTCAAGATATCGGCAGATATAAAAATATCCCATTTTTATCAGGATATTACTGCAAAAAATACTCAAAGAAATTTGTTACATTAGCATGTATTTAGAAAATATATTTATTAATTGACAATAAATATTTCGAGATATTTTTATTTTCGGCGAGATTTTCCGAATAATATGCCAAGAAAAACCTCAAATTTTGAAAATCTCCAAAGAAATTTTGAGACCAAGAAATTGCAAACAGGGAGATTTGTCACTATGCATATCCATTTACCATTTCAGATACCCAATCAAAATTTTTAAAAATGGATTACCAAAAAAAAAAAAAAAAAAACATCTCCACCGTGGAATGAGAACACAAAAGGCGTATAACCAGCATTTTGGCTTTCTCAAAATTTCCTTATCCACATACAAACTCCCTCTGCATATTTTGTATGCTGGATTGGGGAGTTCTATGGCCACTATTGTACAAAATCAAGGTCACCCAACTTAGCAAAAATGAAATAAAACAAAATTAAATTAGCTAAAGGAACGAACTTGGTTCCGTCTTTTGTTAGTCTTCACCCCAGAACTAAATTTCAAATTCTTATTCCCTTTCCGGTCACCGAATTTCGCTCCTGTTCTTTTCACTTTTCCTTTTTGCTTCTTGTTTTTCCCTGACATCTCAAGCTCAGTATGACTTGCCGCGGTAGAGTTATTAATGTCACAATCCGGTGATTCAAGCTCTTCAAAGGAACCGTCGACACCCATAAGCTTATCAAACTCGCTTTCATCAATGGCCCCTCTCTTCAGTTTTTTCAATAATCGGTACTCCCGCTCCAGCTCGTCTGCATCTTCAATGTTCTGAGCTGCTCGGCGCTGCCTGCCTGTTTTTTTCCTAGTTTTGGTACCACCGCCATTTGGATTTGGCTTTGGCTTTTCAGGTTTTGGTTCCTTGCGGTCAGCTGTTATGCTTGCCTGCAAGTTCTTCTGTCGCTGTTTCTCCCGAGATTTATCTCTACAAATACAGACAATAAATTTGTGATTAGAACCCTCCTAAGACTCTAGGTTTCCTAATCAAACCACGGCACGTGTGCAAGGAGGTCCAGGCCAATCATCAGGTGGGTCCTGTCATGTATGTGTTGTCGCACAAAAATCAGGCTGCTAAATATCGGTAGGCAGGCTGCACGCATGTTGCGAGTGAACCATAGGTCTGTTTTCTTTTCTAGGCATCCATTTTCTGCCAAGTTGAACATGGTCATCAGGTTGGCCTAAAAGAAAAGCTGGTGAATATTTTCTTCATATGAACGTGGCTCACCTAATTACGGGACTGCCTGATTTACGACTGCATCACATACACAATGGGTGCATGTTTCCCAAGTAGCCTTAATTTATTTTAAAACCATTACCCAGATGGCACATGCCAGATCGGCTAGGAAAATAGACCTGGTATGAGTTAGAAAGTGTGCTTACTTGTACTTGACCTGTGTCACATCAACGCCATCTACAGGTGTAAAACCATCAGTTGAGAGGGTGTGATGCTTTACCTCGGGCATTGAAGGGAGCTGTAGTAGGCCATGTCCCATGGCCAACTTCCCAATCTCCAATTCTTTCCACCTGAAAGATCTAATCTAAGTGCATTGAAACAATTTAAGCTGATTTGAAAATTAATGGTGGTGGATGGAAGAACCTGAAAATGTAAGAGCAATGATGCTCCTTATATGCACGTATGTATGAGACAAACGCCTTAAGTCCCTTCTCCATGACATCACGGTCCTTTTTAGCAACAGAGCGTATCTGCAGCAGGTGATTTTAGCATTGAGATTATCACAGAACTTTTCTTTTCATGTATATTGCAGAACAAATAGTTTTCACAGAAAGTTGCAAACCAAATTCCAAGGAGCTATAGGCACTTGATACATTAGGACTTGCACAGTGCTCAGATGTCCCCGGTATATACAAGCAGGTCCCATGGATGATTAGTCTAGGCCACTGACCTTCATGGGACCTGACATGATGGAGGATTGCCTAAATAAGTTCTAGATTATGACCCTACCATCCAACTAATACTTTTCCAGGCAGTTGCTTTGTTTTATCTTAACCATCTATGTGTAAGCAACGGATCATCCATGGGACAGTTAGGACTTTCAGTCTGGGGGACTTTTAGGGATCCACCATCCATGGTATGAACGCATCAGACCATCTGGATAACCAAACACCTGCACAAATTGGGCAAATAAAGAAATGTAGACATCCCAATGCACCAAGACCCCTATAATTCTCATCTAATTAAGGAAATGTGTGTTTTCTTCTTCTTTTTTTCTTTTCTTTTTCTTTTTTTCTTTTTGTTTTTTAGAAGGTACATGTTGGACATTAGAAGTTCATCATAAAAATCACATTCAGGTCAAAAACGCAAGTTGTTCTGGCACAACTGTTCGGAGAATGCGTGATCTTCTACTTTTCTTTAATGGATAACAAAATTTTATTCAGAAAGAGAATAAGGGCACAAGATTAAAAACTGGGCGACGAGACCCTAACTAGTAAGAGTCTCCACAATGCCATTGGCTACTCTAAAACATTGCATGAAATATTTAAGGGTATGTTTGATTACACCAACTATAATGAAATTTCATGATATTTTGCACCAAATTAAACTGATTAATCATGAAATATCATAATATTTGGTGCGGCCAAACATACCCTAATCCTAATGCTAAATTGCATTTGTTCTTCTGGTCTCGCCTAGGTTTAGAATGCTTAATCAAGTTGGGAACATAGCCACAAAGAAGGAACTTATCGGCGACACGTTATATGATTATATTGCTGTAGGTTGATTTATTTGCTATCAGTAACATGTAGGTGGTATGTCAGTAATACTTGTGGAAGAGTTTCAGCATACTGTGATAAACAATAATATAGTATATACATTGACCAGATACTGGCAATACATAAGAATATCAAATGGCATGCACTTTTAATGTTCTAAACAAACAAACAAAAAGGGATCCCGAAGTTGCACATTCACATTCTGAAAAGAGAAGGAAACAAATGCAATGCATTTCGCCCTTCAAAAAAATTGCAATGCATTTCCATTATGGAATAACTTCTAGCACTTCCATCATTCAAAGTGTAAAAAAACACTTCTAGCAAATGCATCCTAATATCACCTGTATTTTATTAATAATGAATCAGAAAGATTGAAGAAACAATTCAACTAGAGGATCTACATCATAAAATTTTAGTTGTTACATGTGTGTGTGTGAACGGGGTGACCTATCGTCGATCTAAACCATTATTCCATACAACTAGAAGCAAGCCATGATACAAAAATCATGCCGAATAGGTACAATTTATTACAACCGTCCGTTGTTTACAAGCCATCATCACATGGTTAGAATCATCAAACCAAAGTTGTACTTTGGAATCAATGTTTTAAATAGATACACTATGTAGTGTGTAGCATATGCGCCTTTATGCTATGTAGCTCGTGAATAGCTCAAGTCGCATGTAACCTATGTTACATGATAATTTGCATATGCTACACTCTACATAGACTACGCTATATGCTATGTAGCTCACATTAGTACATTACAAGTTACTTTTCACTGCAACATTAAAATCAATTAATGTTTTCAATGCTTTGTCACATTTTTCTATTTTGAATCAATATTATTTAATCTTTTCAGTGCTTTTAGTAACATAATATAAGGGGGCATCTGGCATCTCTACAAATAATAGCTTAGTGGCTTTTTTCTGAAGGGAAAAAAAAAAATGAGGGGTTACTTTTTGAAGTAGCAAATAAGCTCTAATTTTATAAGTTGGGGAGGGGTTACTTTTTGAAAAAGAGCTTATTTGGCTTAAGCAGGTAAACATTTTTTGGCTAATTTTTGGACAAGTTTGTCCTTAAACTTTTCGAATAATTCACATCTTGCCCTCCTATCTTCTCTTTACATTCTCTTCAAGGTAGGCCCACATGATGAACGACCCATATTGAAGGTGAGGTCCCACATGATAAATGGTACACATCAAAGGTGGACCCACATAATGCACAATCACATCAAAGGTGAGCCCCACATGATGGATGGCCCGCATCAAAGTGTGGCCCCACATGATGGACAATGCACATCAAGCAGACTCTACCTAATGGACGGTCCACATCAAAGGTGGGACCCACATGATGGATGGTGAACATTGAATGTGGGACCACGTGATGGAATGTTGACATTAAAAGTGGGCCCACATGATGAATGACCCATATTAAAGGTTGGGCCCCACATGATGGATGATCCATAACAAAGGTCGGACCTACATGATGGATGGTGGACATCAAAGGTGGGTCCCACATGATGGATGACTTGCATCAAAATGTGGCCCCGCATGATGGACTATCCACTTCAAGTGGGCCCTACATGATAGATGGTCCACAACAAAGGTGGGATCCACACGATGGTCGGTGGACATCAAAGGTGGGCCCACATGATGAACAACCAATATTGAAGGTAGGGCCCCACACAATGAATGGTCCACATCAAGGTGGACCCACATAATGGACGGAGTGGGTTTCACGTGATGGAAGCCCACATCAAAGTGAGGCCCCTCATAATGGACGATCCACATTATGTGAGCCCCACCTAATGGACGGTCCACATCCAAAGTCTCGCATGATGGATGACCCAAATCCAAAGTGGGCCACATGATGGATTATCCACACAGAAGGTGCGCCCCCACACGATGAATGGTGGATATCAAAAGTGGACCCCACATGATGGACAATCCACTTCAAAGGTAGGGCCCACACTATAGACACATCAAATGTGGACTCCATGTGATGGGTGATGGGTAGTGGGCATTGAGGGGCCCCACATAAAAGATAATTAGCATTGATGGTGGGCCCCACATGATGGATGACCTACATCAAGGAGGGCCCTAATGATAAATGGTCCACATCCAAGACAGTCTTACATGATGGACAACAACCTACTTTGAAGGTTTGACTCACACAATGGATAGTCCACATCAAAGGTGGACTCCATATGATGGATGATTCACATCTAATGTACGACATAATGGATGGCACAAATGTTTTAAAATATGAAGATTGTAGCCACCCATTCTTTTGTCATTTGGGGCATGGTTCTTTTACAGTGAGATCCACCAAAACAACCATCTGGATTGCTCTTATAATAGAGTTGTTGTAATCTTTTAAAATGACATTAACTACCCTTAGAAAAAACTCTTATTTGAAGGTTTTACCAAACGTGCTTATTTCAAATAGGAGCTTTTTTGGACTTGAAAAAGTGATTTTACCAAATGAGCTTAAGCTAAAACAAAAAGAGCTTATTGGAGTAGCTCTTATTGAATTAGAGTAGAGATGCCACACAAGCACTAAGTAACAATATTAAATCAGCTTTGTTGCTCTTTCTTTACCTTTATACTTAATCAATGCCCTTTCCAAGGTGTCCCGTATCGGTTACGTATCGGCCGTATCGGCCGATACGTAACGGAAACGATAATGGCCGATACGCGATACGGGGTCGTATCGGCCATTACATTTTTTTGTGCCCGTATCGGCCGATACGGGCCCATATCAGTCCGTAACGGTCACCCGTAGAATTGATTGAAAAAGCGGCTCTTTTTTTTTTTCGTTTTAAGGACTTTTTCTTCTGTTTTTCCAAAATTCTTACTTCCAAACTGTTTTTCATACCTTCTAATAGTAATTTCGACCAACCTTGGCTGGTTATTTGGGACAAAAACACATTATATTACGGATTTGGTTGAATCAAAGCTCGGTGGGCCATTTTCAGAAATTCGTCAAAAATAGGTATTTATTTTTTTTAATATGTTTTACTGTTTTAATCATGCCATATGATGTGTTAATCATAGTAGAACATGATAATGTGCATTTTACAGATTTGGGGTGTCATTTAATATTTTTTATATTTTTTTCTATTTACGCATGAATTTTGACCCTTTTTTTTAAATTCAAAAATCAATTTTTAAGGGTTGTTTTGCTTGTTTTAATCATGTCATATGATGTGTTAATCATAGTAGAACATATTAATGTGCATTTTACAGATTTGGGGTGCCATTTTATATTTTTTTATATTTTTTTCTATTTACGCATGAATTTTGACCTTTTTTTTTAATTCAAAAATCAATTTTTAAGGTTGTTTTGCTTTGTTTTAATCATGTCATATGATGTGTTAATCATAGTAGAACATATTAATGTGCATTTTACAGATTTGGAGTGCCACTTTATATTTTTTATATTTTTTTCTATTTACGCATGAATTTTGACCTTTTTTTTTTAAATTCAAAAATCAATTTTTAAGGGTTGTTTTGTCTTGTTTAATCATGCCATATGATGTGTTAATCATAGTAGAACATGTTAATGTGCATTTTGAAATTAGGGTGCCATTTTATATTTTTTATATTTTTTTTTTTCTATTTACGCATGAATTTTGACCTTTTTTTTTTTAATTCAAAAATCAATTTTTAAGGGTTGTTTTTCATTTTAATTATGTCATATGATGTGTTAATCATAGTAGAACATGTTAATGTACATTTTACAGATTTGAGGTGCCATTTTATATATTTTTTATATTTTTTTATTTACGCATTTATTTTGGCCCTTTTTTGAAAATTCGAAAGATCAATTTTTAATGGTTGTTTTGTGTTTTAATCATCTCATATGATGTGTTAATCATAGTAGAAGTGTAAAACATGTTAATGTGCATTTTACAGATTTGTGGTGTCATTTTATAATTTTTTTTTTGTATTTTCAAATTAGTGACTTTATATTTTTATTTGCTTATATTGGACAGGTTTTGGAGCTTCTTAGGGTTTAGTTAGAACATAAAATTATCTTTATTAACATAGGTCATACACTCATACTCATATCCTAAACCTAAAGAAATGTCTGAGTCTGGCCAACAACAAGTAAGTGAGGATATTGGATGGCAACATTGTGAGAGGATTGGTGGTACTAGGCATCAAATGAAGTGCAAGTATTGTGATAGACTAGTGACTGGTGGAATTACCCGTCTCAAACAAGATTTAGCACATCGAAAGCGCCAAGTTGCACCATGTATCAGAGTACCGAAAGAGATAATGCTTTTAATGCAAGCTAGTTTGGATGAGTTGAAGGATAAACGTGCTGCTGTACAAAAGAAGAAAGATGATATTTTGGATGCAGCTCGACAGGAGGTGTTTGGTCCTGAATATATGGGCGTTCGTGATGAAGATATTATTGATTCTGACGAAGATTCAGATCGGGAATTAACTATAGCTAGGAGAGAGAGCGTGCGTCTAGCTCGTGAAGAGGAAGAACGTCGCCGCATGTTTGGCACGCATGGGTCAGTGCGTGATACAGGGCGATGGGAGTTGGAGTGGGACGAGTGCAATCGGAAGTGCAAGCGCTTGCGCAGTGGGGCCCGAGGGTGGGGGGTAGGTTTGGTGGGTTACGACGTATGTTTGGGAGCCGACGACAGACATCTTCACGTGATGCCCCTATACGTTTGGATGAAGAAGTAAATGAGCCTAGGAGACCCTCTATTGATCCAATCCTGTTTAGGAAAGAATCAACTAAACAAAAGAAGATAAAACAAATGTGGAGTAGAACTTCCGTTGAGAAATTAGGTAGAAGCGTGAAAGAAGTTATTTATACATGCCAACATACCTCCTAACGCGGCCAATTCTCCATATTGGCGGTGGTAATCGATGCATGGCAAAAGCGGTGAAGGAATAAAGCTCCCACGGCTAAGGAGATTAGGGGGAAATGGACGGATGCAGTATGCGGATGTGAAAGCATACGTGGCTACCTTTAAACCATATGGCAAGCCGAGGATGCACGATCATGTGTGATGGTTAGGCTGGCCCAACCAGGACGTAGCATGATCAACTTCATGGTGTACTTGCCACTTAGGAACTATATACCACAAGTCAATTGATGCCTCGAAGTAACAAAAGATTCTCAATATATTATGGGCCTAATGGATAAAGTTGTGGATGAGATTGGAGAGGAGAATGTAGTGCAGATTGTGACAGATAATGAAGCATCATATAAGCTTGTAGGACATATGTTGATGGATGAGAGAACATCTTTTTTGGTCACCATGTGTTTTATTGTATCGATCTTATATTGGAAGATATTGGGAAGAAGAAGAATGTTAAGGAAATGGTCGAAAGGGCAAAGGAAGTGACGACGTTTATTTACAACCATAATCAAGTAGTCACAATAATGAGAAAGTTCACGAAAGGACGAGAGTCGTTGAGGCCTGCGGCGACTAGATTCGCAACAAACTTTATAGCATTAGAGAGTTTATTCCAGCATAGGGGAGAGTTAAGTGAGATGTTTGCTTCTCGAGAATGGCTCAATACAAAACATGGAAAGAAGACATCAGGCACACCGGTCGACGTTGCGAATACCATACGGGACAACAAATATTGGAAGAAGGTTAAGGCGATCCTAAAGGTGATGAAGCCACTAATGAGGGTACTCCGTCTCGTTGAAACCGATGAAGCACCTACCATGGGCTTCCTATATGATGTCATGTATAAGGCAAAGCTTGCAATTCAACGTGATTGTAGAAGCTGGGAGACCTATTGGAATATGATCGACAGGAGATGGACAAAACAACTCCATCACGATCTTCATGCAGCAGGTTACTACCTAAATCCTATGTATAGATATGCTCAATCATTTGTTGAGGATGATGAAGTTCGTGTCGGGCTAAAAAATGTGATAAAGAGATTAGAGCCTGACTTAGATCTGCAAATAAAGGCGTTGAATGAATTAGATACATTTAGAAATCGCCTTGGTAGCTTTGGAGATGTTCTTGCACAGCATGCAGTGTCTAGGTTGCAACCGGCCGAATGGTGGATTAATTTCGGAGAGAGTACGAAGACTCTCCAAAAAATTGCAGTAAAAGTTTTGAGCCAAACAACATCTTCCTCTAGCTGCGAAAGGAATTGGAGTTGTTTTGCGCTCATTCATTCAAAGAATAGGAATAGATTGCAGACTAGAACATTAGATAGACTTGTCTTCATGCACTACAATATAAAAGTAAGAATGCGACGACATCATAGGAGCATTACAGCTGCCGATGACAGAGACTACTGTCCAATAAACTTGGACAATATTTATGATGAGGATGACCCACTTCTACCTTGGTTGGAAATAAGAGAAAAGCAAATTGAAGAGGATAGTGAAGAATTGGAAATTGATGACTCGGAAATACGCAAAGCGCAACAAGAGAGTCGTGCAGATGTGTTGGACCCAGTAAGAGGGGCAGCGTTTATGTCACGTACGGATACGGCTCAAGATCAACAAAAGAGTACGAGCAGTGGTAGCATGACCGTGTCGGATGATGACGACCCCCCTGCCCCTGGTGCTGGCACTTCTGGTGTTGCTTACCCCTTTATACAACCGTCTACAAATCGCGATGACGATGAACATTGACGACGTGGTACACGAGGTCGGACTTACGAGTGTACCGAGTCATGATACAGCCAGCCGGATGAGGGTACGTCTAGTGGTGCACGGGGTCCGGAGGTCCTAACATCAATGAATGGTCTTGGTTATTATGATGGATATTCTTATGGTCAATTGGATTATGATTATGATGGTTATACTGAGCCTGTTCCATCACATTCATGTTGGAGTAGCCCTCCCGATCAATATCCATATGATTATAGATATCCAGATCCAAATCCAAGTTACTCATCGCAGCAGACGCACTCTCAATCTCAAGATTCTCAACAGCCTAAGTATGGGCACCAGTATGGCTATTCGACAGCAACTTGGTGGATATCCTTACTCGGGTCGAGTCGTTGCCTAGTCAGGATCAGTCATCCTCTGGTTTCGTTGATCTAGTATTTCCTTCTGACACTGGATATTATGGATATGCAGCACCTACACCTATTGGACAGCCTCAGCCTGATGGTGACGATGACGATGACGATGATGTGGAGGTCGAGCAACCACAAAAAAGCAGATTTTCATTTTGGTGGTGACTTGTGATTGTGAGTATATATTTGTATTAAGGTAAGTATTTGTAGCAGACAGCTCACAGCAGTATTATTGCAAGAAGCCATGCAGTCATGCACACACTTGACACTGTCGAACTTGTATTTAAAATAACTCCCCTGACAACCAATCAAGTAATCCTTAATCAAGTTGCAGGGGAGTATATCAGACACTACTAATTTATTTTTTTTAATATTCTTGACTTGAGGATGACAGGTTATAGACAGGAATCACAGTCACGTGCACAGGTATGTTCGAGAAATTCCTCAAAAATAATTGCAAACACCTAATGTAAGATATTTTCATATTACATTCATTCTAATATATCTATCGTTGATAGTAGACGGTTAGAAAATTAAAAATATGAATTTTGTAGTCAAATTTAGGTTATCTGGTTCATAAATTCATCAGACAGTCCGATACAACTTCTCACCAAAGAGTGGACCGTTACACCACCATAACCATGTTCCAGTTTATAAATGAATGCATATTTGGAATGCTTAGAATATTCCGGATTTAATCCATATTTTTTCATATTTTTTTGGCAAAAAAATTTTTTTTGCACCGTTACGGCCCGTTACGCCCCCGTATCCGTATCAGTTTTGGAGGTCACCGTTACGCCAACCGATACCGATACGGGACACCTTGGCCCTTTCTTATTACTTTAGATTGCGTTTGATTGCACCAAATATCATGAAATTTTATTAAATTTCATTATTAATCAACCTAATTTAGTGGAGAATATCATGAAATGATGCAACCAAGCGCAACCTTGATTAAAAATCCAGAAGTAGCGTGCAGCTACACACTATGTAGCTTACGCCTCACGCTTCAGGGGGGTGAACACTATGCTTCACGCTATTCGGTATTTAAAACACTGTTTGGAATCATAAACGATACAAGGTGGGATCTATCTAGTAGATGTTTCAGGATGATGACTGGAGCTATTTTGTTTCTCTACTCAATCTTGGTTGTTTGTTTTCCATGAAATTGATCAGATGCTTAGGATCATCCGAATGAACGGTTCAAATGGACAATAGGTCAACCCCATGTGCCATGTAAAAGCTTCGGGGACATTGCAACGTCCCCATGAGCGTGGGGATGTTAGCAAAATTGTTAACATCCCCAAACGTCTCTTGAGCTTTTAAATGGCACATGGGGTGACCTATTGTCCATCCAACATTAGCAACATCCACGAAGCTTTTAAATAGCACATGAAGTGACCTATTGTCCATCTGAACCATCCATTCATACATGTAACTAGGAGCAAGCCATGGTGTAAATATCACACCAATCAGATGACCTAAGCATCCAATCAAAATCATGGAAAACAGACAACCAACATTGAGTAGAGAAACAAAATAGCTCCAAAAACATCTAGAAACATCTACTAGATAGATCCTAAGAAACAAAAAAAAGCTCCCAACATCATCTTGAAACATTTACTAGGTAGATCCCACTCTATGTTGCTTACGATTCAAAAGCAAAACTTTGGTTTGATGATTCGAACCATGTGATCTATGGCTTGTAAACAACAGACGGTTGTAACAAATTGCCCGTGTTTTTTTGCACCATGGCTTGCTTCCATTAGTACTATTGAATGAATTGTGCTGACTGATCATTGGACGTCCCACACGTCATTCAAAAGGATTGGAAACAATGCCAACATCCGCAAGCAAAACCACACATAAGTATGTGTTTGTGTGTGTATGCATATTGCTTTTTTTTTTTTTTTTTATGTCAGAAATGAAAGATAGCTTTTAAGGCAACGAAGCAACAAGATGGGACTTGATATGAATTTCGAGGCTTGCAACCATCCATCTAGAAATGCTAAACACGAGCACCCCACACAGGGTGATATGCACATGTGTGCAATATCCAGGCTGTTCGTTAGGCATGTCCAATGAAGAATGTCCCTTGGTCCAAAAATCAATCTGGTCTACTCATCAGTTCTGGTCCACCACCCATCTGCTTAATTAGACTATTGCCCAAGATTCACACATGTGACAAGTTTGGGTTGCTTTTATATGGTGTTCACATTCCTTCCGAACTTCTTTGCAGAGGAAAATTGATCAAATATATGAAGCATAATCGAAGGATAGCTACTTGCCTGAGGGACAATGTCCAAAGCATTATCAGAACTTTTCCTCTCTTGGAGAGGGACCCTTCTTAGCCGCAAGAATTCTACATATGAGTCCTCCTATAAATAGAAATCATAATAAGCAAAAAAAATTTACAGTGATCATTGGGAAGTAATAGCAGGAAAGCCAAATGACTAGCAAGGAATTAAATATCATATAGGCAGATGAGATGCAAACCTTTGGTAAAAGAAAAACTATAGCACTTCCTGGTCTGCCCATCCGTGCAGTCCGGCCAACTCTATGTACGAAAACATTTGGATCTTGTGGGGGGTCATACTGCATAGGCACCACAAAATCAGATTTCCTTCTTTTTATATTTTCAAATAGTAAAGTTGTGCATAGATGACCAATTACATTAACTTGCGATCAGCATCATCAATATCACCATGATGGAAGCAGATTGCGTCCTGCCCCCACCTGGATGATAATCTGTCCAGGCAGGGCTCTGTGGGGCCCACCATGATGTCTGGGTTTTATCCATGCTGTCCATCCATTTTTCCAGATCATTTTAGGGTACAAACCCAAAAATGAGGTAGATCCAAGGCTCAAGTGGACCACACAGTGGGGACTGAATGCCCACTATTAAATACTACTTTGGAGCCGAAGAAGTTTTGGATTAAGCTGATATTTGTGTTGTCCCTTCATCCAGGTCCATATGACCTTATGAACAGGTTGGATGGCAAATAAACATCACAGTGGCCCTTAGGAAGGTTTCAACAATGGGTGTCACTACCACCGCTGCTTCCTACGTTGGGGTCCACTTGAGCCCTGGATCTACCTCATTTTTGGGTTCGAACCCTAAAATGATCAGGCAAAATAGATGGACAGCATGGATAAAACCCCTACATCACAGTAGGCCTCATAGAGCCCTGCCTGGATGGCTTATAGTCCACGCGGGGGCAGGACGCAATCCGCTTCCCACCATGATAGCCTTGTCCCAGCTATTTGAATTGAATTGCAATAATTAGTTTAATATAGAGGCAATGAACAGAGAGTATTATCTTCCCAGAATTCATAATACAAATGTAGTTGTTTACATTCCTTTCAAGGACACCTTAAACATGGTACATTTGCAATTTGGAACTTAGCCTCGCAATAAGAATACAAGGTAATTGCAATTTGCAACTTGGTCATTTCCACTTTATTGAACTAATTTTTGCTATTTTACTCAGCAGTGCATCTAGACATCACCTAGAAGTCAGACAAAATCCATAAGCTGAATATGATTATCAAAACAGTTAAGCTTCAAGAGAAAATATCAAAAGCATAACCATGAAATATTGAAAAAAAAAAAATGCAATTTTTTGAGAATGAAGATCCAAAAGGTAGAAGCAAAGAAGTATCTCAACCAGTTAGGATCACAAAATCATCATCGCCATCATCACCACAATCATCTTAGCCTTCTCCAAGCGATTTGGTTTTGCATTAACTAGTAGATTAGCAAGAGATTTACAATTGGCTGACTGTAATAGGAAGGTTTTCACGTATAAAGGATTTTGACCAAAATGATTGGTCGTTCTTAGCCAGGATGTAGTTTGCTTTTGTGACTTTGAGCCTTACGAAACTGCTTATTAAAGTCACCATTGCCTTTCAAGAAAATAGAGCTTTACGATTGGCTGATCTCTAGACATCAAGTTTCCTCCTTCACTGGAGCTCTGGAACCGGTAATGACATAGGCTCACATAAGGGTCAGTATGTATTGGGTTTTGCAAATGTCCCCACCTTCATCTACTCAATCTTGATTGTCCATTTTCTACACTATTGATGTTTTGGGATCATCTGATGGTGTGATTTTTGCACCATGGTTGCTCCCAGTTATTGAATGAATGAACGGTTCAAATCGGCAATTGGACATCCCTCTTGTCACTCAAAAGGTTTGGGGACACTGCTAATGTCCCCGTGAAGGTGGAGACGTTAGCAAAACATGTATATATATTGTGTGTGTGTGTGCGCGTGCTAGATCAATAGTAGTGAGTGTGAATGCGCTGTGATCATCATCGAAGGCTTAAGATCGATGGTAATCCCACAGGCATCCAGAGATCAGCCCCTCCACGCACCCATGCAAGATCCAAGCCATCAATGAGACTTTCGTGCACATCAAATATGAATACATGATGACTTGGGTATTCAGACTAAAAATAACAGAAAAGCTTATAAACCAACTGCTAAATAGAATCTACCATCTACCTGAATTATCCAATCAACACCTGGAATATCAAGTCCTCGTGCTGCTACATCAGTACATAGAAGAACACCGCTTGAAAGCTTTGTAAATGATGCCAATGCTCTCTCCCTTGCAATCTAAAGAAACATATAGAAGATATGCCAATTTTAGAATGTTTTTTACACATATAATACATAACTGGCCAATTAAGGGCCCTTTTTGCATTGCAAAATCCGTCTAGATCTCAATTGCACACAATTTCTGAACATGTGGGGCCCATGGCATGTCATCTTGCTAGTTGTCATCTTGTGAGGAGCCTCATTTTTGCAAAAAGGCCCTCTAATTGGCTAAATGGCTTAGATACAAGTTACTAAAACGATATTCTGGGGCTTTTTTTGGATGACAACGACAATCCACTCCCAACTCATTTCTGCAAATGTGCATGACAGACATGTCAGTGCCCGATGGGAAGTCGACTTACAGTTTAGATTACCCAACTATTGTGGCCTGCAAGAAGAACATATGGGTGCAATTTTTCCAATGAGGGTATGATCAAGTGATGGCACACCTTTTGAACTGTTTGGATCCCACACATGTGCAACACATTGGCATGTACCAGTTGGCAGTAAAACACTGCCTCCCCAACTCATTTCTGTGGAAAGGAGCTAATTTTCAGATAGTCACTGCTGCAGGGGCAGAAATGATAATATCTTGCTATCCACATAGGCCGTTAGATTTACCTGCTTCATCCTCCCATGAAGAGGAATTAGGGGACAACCTTTAAGAGCAGCAAGCTGTGGAAGAACGACTCCCCAGTAATCAACACAAGCACATGTCATGAAGTAGCTGCAATAGTTTAGGAAATCAGAGGAACCAAATTATGGCACATCATCAGACAACAGCTATATAATATTTCACCTTACACAAGCATGAAACATAAATAAAAGGAGTGAGATGGTAACGCATAACAGTACATGATGATCTTTTTGGATAAGTTCTTTGAGAGGAAGTCAACAAGCTGTGACGGCTTCTTCTCTTCATCACATACCAGATACTGCATGATCAGAGATAAAATTAAGTTACAGCCAGAAGAAGGATATACAAAATCCCAGTGTCTTTTAACAACTTTTCCTTGTTAATCTTGCTACTTGCTACACTTAAAATTCGAGGCACAATGAACATTCAAGCATTCAAAGAAAAGAAACAGTCTCCAGCAAAAAGTTTCACTTCTTGCTCTATTGAAATCTGAGCACAAAGAAGATTTTATGAATACCCTCAAAATCACAACACCGAAATGAGATCCCAAATGTAAAATCCCCATAATACGGCAGACAAAGAACACTGCCAATCAAGAGCCAAAAGCTCAACCACGCCCCAACTTTATTTGTGTCCCAGCTACCCCAACTCAATATGTTGCCGTCGAAGAGTCAAAACACAATTCAGATTCCAATAATGCTATGGACCAGATCTTTGTATGCAGTTCTGATAAAACAATCATACCTCGATATGAAGCCCCAATGGCGTTTTGGAAGAGGCTAGTTCTTGTGAGCAAGCTTGTTCATCTTGTACTTTAGTTTCGGTTCTAACTTCAACCCTCACAGGATTTCTCAATCCTGCCTTGGAAAGCTCTTCAACTGCCTCAGTTTGAGTAGCTGAGAAAAGACCGGTTCTACGAAGCTTTGGCAAACGAGATATAATTGAATTTATCTGATTTTCAAATCCCATATCCAGGAGTCTATCAGCCTCATCTAGGATCAAAATCTGTTACAGCCCAAAAGGATCAAAATGAATTATGGACCCAATCAATAATAGTGCATAATAAAGATGTGATCAAGGAAAGCTCCAAGCAGGCAAAACAGTAGATTATTGCATGAATATTAAAGAGTTAAGGAAAATGCCTCTTAAATTGGCACACATGACATAAAAGAAGGCCTATCAACTTTGGTTCTAATTTGAAGGCCTCTCTGTGATTTTATCAATTATTTCGCATGGCTTATCCTGAATGCGTTTCTCCATAATTTTTGCATGCCAAGCCAAAAATAAATAAAAAGTCATTTTTCAATGGCAAGCAAAAAATCATAGAAAGTGTTTTTTGCTAAATGATACAAATTTTATGACAACGTCCATGTTGAGCAATACAAGTATAACTTATGATGCCCATGATCAAGAAACAAAGGTTAGTATAAGTACCTCAAGGTTCCGAAAATCTAAGATGTCCACGCGCTCCATTACGTCATAGAGCCTCCCAGGTGTGCCTATCAGTAAGTTGACACCTTCTTCCTCTATTTTATCCACATCTGCTTTTATGTTTGATCCTCCAACGAGAAGCATTGCCTTAATATTGGATAATGTTGAAATGAACGGCAGTGCAACATGGTATATTTGTGATGACAGCTCTCTTGTTGGTGAGATTATTATCCCCATGACCTGAACATAGCATAGATAATTAGTTTACAGCAAAGCCCGTATCAAATTTCTAAACCTAATCCCAATTAATTAGGGATGGCAACATTGAATCATGTTCTGCCATTCCACTCTATCAAACCATTCCTTCAATTAGACCATAGGTCATCAAGTCTTTTCTTACTAGGCAAACTTTTAAATATGGGAGAAGTTTCGAAACAAAGTTTATTACTCTCTAGGCAGGTTAATTCCTCATCAGAGGGAAAAGCTTCAAAATGTCAATTTAGAAAAAGTTTCAAAACAAAGGACAAGGTTCTTCAAAAACTTCAAATTTAGGACAAGCTTTTCAAAACAAGGACACGGCTCTTTGAGCTAGTTAATTGTAGTCATAGGGAAAAAAGTTTCAAAACCTCTATTGTAAGAGAAATTTCAAAATGAAGGATAAGGCTCCCTAAAGCAGTTAATTGATATTCAAAAGGAGAAGCTCCAAAACCTCAAATTTAGAAGTTTCAGAAAAAGGATGAGGTTCCCTGAGCCAGTTAATTGGTACTAATAGCGAAAAGCTCAAAAACCTCAGATTTAGAAGAAGTTTCTGAACGAAAGAAATTGGTCCTCTGAACCAGTTAATTGGTAATGATAGGGGAAAGAAAAAAAAAAGTTTCACAACAAATTTTGAAGAAGTTTCGAAACAAAGGATAACGCTCATAACGCTCCTTAAGCTGGTTGATCGGTAGCCATAGGGAAAGCTTCAAAACCTAAATATAGGAGAAGCTTCAAAACAAAGGATATTGCTGAACACCTCGGTCTAAGCAGCTTAAACCTGTTTTAGAGCATGGTCCTCATTTTTGGTCTCCACGGATTTAAGAGACCAAGTTTAGATGGTCCCCCAACTTTGTTACAAGGGGTAAGACGGATCCATATGATAGGCCAGTCAAGATTTACAAAAGAAGTAGGGCTTCAACCCCTTGTCATTTGAATTAGAGTCGGAAACCGCATCCAACAAGTCATTTGTGCAGCCAAAATATAAGATGTGGCTTAAAGTCACTGAACTAGATTGGGACGGTGACTGACAAGACTTTGCTTTCTTCTTTTATGAGGTCAATGGTCCCCGCACAGATCAATTCCTTGACTTTTCCCTTAGAGATAAAATAGTCCTTGGTATTAGGACGGAGAACAAAAGAGTATTTTAGATAGCCCAATTTTCTTTCTTCTACCAGTCATTTGCAAGGTGGGACTTGGGAGTTCGATCATGTCTCTCACCAGCAATTAGCAGCGGACATTTTCCATTTTGTCAACATCAAAGGAGTACTATTTTGCCAGGCATTCTCTCAGGGGCACCTTTGTTATTGTTTATTAGCTTCATGCTCCAACTTTTGTTGTTTAAAAGAGGATACCTCTTAACCCAAGTAATGTGGATTTCTGTGATTGGAGATTCCCACATATAGTTGCATCTTCCATGAAGTATGAAGCAAAGAGACAACAGATTCAAGTGCAAGAGCAGGGAAGCATATATTTGAAAATGTTCCTAATTATAAATAGTTAGGAAGCAAGGACATGAGCTTGAGTCCGAGGTGATATTGGAAGCAGAAGCGGCGCCTATTTAGACGGATTGTACAACTATGTTGCCACACACTGTTTGATTGATTTTTTTTCTTTTGTTAAGTTTTGGGTTCTCTGGCCCAGGAGGTGCCGCTTTGTTGGAGAATCTTTCCCATCATACATATGCAGAGATGGGTATTTGAATCTGGGTGGGTAAGGCACCTGATCCATCTATCTTGGGTAGGGCCGATCGGTGCTCTTGCACTTTTTCTTAGTGCAATGCTTAATTTATGACAGCATCTCTTTGAGAAACTTCTTGGTCACCAACACATCCTTGTCATCAGAGAGATCGCCCTTTATTTGTTTACAAAAAGCCACTTCAATTATGCATCTTGTTGGCATTGCGGGGTGGCTAAAGCATTCAGCAACACTTTCGGGTGGAAAGTATCGATCATAGATATCAGCTTATCAAACTCCTAGTTCATTTCTCACATGGACATAAACATTGGGGTGCTCTCAGAGGAATCATCCACATTTAAGTCTTCCCCTATTGCCAAAGCATTCAACACCCTTTCTCCATCAGACAATGCGCTTCTTCTTCTGTGCTGAGATGGTGAAGAGTCCTAAGATGACACTGCATCACTTTCTTGGTCGACGAGAGGACTAACGTTCTCATCTACTTCATTTGGGGTGCATGTCCTCTACGACACTTCTTGGACCAGGATGTCAGTGGCAATCATGCTTTTAGGCTGTCATCGGTCTGATTCAGTTCACCTAGATGGTCATAACATGATCCCTTTCGCCGATTTTCCAACCATATTGACTATTATTAGGGGTGTACATGAACAGAGCTAGCTCGGTTAGCTCGCTCAACTCGACTCGACTCGAAAAAGCTCGATTCGACTTGGTTCGAAGCTGAGTTCGAGCCGAGTCGAGCTGATTTATTGAGATCGAAAATGAGTTTGAGCCGAGTTCGAGTTGGCCCCAGCTCGACTCAATTTGGATCAAACCCAGCTCGAATCGAACTCAGATCGAATCAGTTTGGTGACTCGGTTACTTTGATATTGATGTTGCTCACCAAGTGTTCGATGAAATGACTCAACGAAGTGTTGCTAGTGGCAAGGAAGGTATGTATATGAAACAAATACCCTTTTTTTCTTGATTTTTATGTTGCTTAGAAGGTGTTTGATAAAATATGCTACTGTTTTACATATAGTAAGATTTTGAAGGAGCAGTCCAGGTGTTTGTGAAAATGCTGCACAAATGAACTCGGCTCGATCTTGGCTCGAACTTGCCCGAGCTGCTGACCGAACCGAGCCGAGCTGGCCAGTCAGGCTCGAGGACCGAGCCGAGCCGTGTTCGAGTCGAGCTAAGGCCAGCTCGACTTGGTTCGACTCGATGTACACCCCTAACTATTATGATCAATTCTTTATGTTCTTTAGAGGACCCATTTAGATACAGTTTGAAGTTTCAAGGATCAAGAAGCCATAGCTTGGGAGGAACAATGGCTGCTCCTTTTCTCCTCAGCACTTTTCTTTGTACACTCATGGTGGTAACTCCTTTATTGCCCTTTGAATTGGAATTGTGAGGTCATAGAGAATGGCTTTGACATGACAGCCCGAGGCATGTTTTAGATGCATGGAAGAGTGTTTGAAGCACATTTTGCTTACATGTGAGGACACTCCTTTCTTTTACTTGTTTCTTATTTAACTTCATTTTGACCCACAACAAGGCTGGAGTACATGTCCATTTCCTTGTCTTAGGATTGTTCAATCCCTCATTTTCAACATTTTGATTGTCTCTATGACAAGGTTGTATCGTGTGAGGTGTAACTAAATTTCTCAACATACAAATTCTGGGTGCTTCACAGAGGAGTTTTGACATCCAGAGTGATCTTAACTTTATTTTGACCCTTGGCAGCATGTCGCTCGAATTTCACCGATTGAAATGATGCTTACGAACCATATTGAATCCGACATGGCAAGTATTGAATGGTTCATATTGATTATTGGATTTTTTTTAATGCTATAAACAATCTGAGACGTCAATTTTAGATGCTGTTCGAAATAGATAACGTTCATTTTATGCGGGACACTGATCGAATGGACAGGATCCTCTGATCAGTGTCTAAATGCAACTCAATGCATCGTGTAACTTACACATATATACATAGAAAGAGAGAACGGTGATGATGGTAGGGACGTACGTACCTGGTGGGGTTTTGGAGTGTCGGGAGATCGACGGAGGATCTCGACAATGGGGACAACGAAGGCTAGGGTTTTTCCAGAACCTGTGGCAGCATCTACGGAGACGTCTTTGAAGGAGCAGAGGAGTGGGATGGTGGCCGCCTGGACTGGAGTGCAGAAATGGAAGCCTGCTAGGGTTAGGGCATCGAGAACGGGCGGAGAGAGGGCCGGTTGCAGATCGGAGAATCGGACGCTGGTTAGGGCGCTGTTTGTAGCGGGGCCCACTGTCGCTGCTGTTGCCGCCATTACCTCTCTCTACCCTTTTTCCTTCAGCTCCGGTTCGTTCGTCTGCCTCTCTATGAAGACCTGGAGTTCTCTTATGGTGATAGTTTCACCGCCCGTTTTCAAATGGTGGTTACTCAGGAAGCGGATTGGCTGGTATACCACACTGGCTACATAGCTGATGTATTGACGTCAGCAAGTTCTGTAGGTCCCATCATGAGGTATGTGTTATATCCAAACCGCCCATCCATTTTGAGATTTCTTCGTAATTATTGAGACAAAAAATAAAACAGATCTAACGATCAAGTTGACCACATGAAAAAAGCAACAGGAGATTGTCCGCCATTGAAACCCTTTTGGGTCCACACAAGTTTTGGATCAATATGAAATTTGTTTTTCCTCTTCGTCCAGGTCTCGGTCTCTGTGACGTTATGAACAGATTGGATGGAAAATAAACGTTATTTTGCGTCCTATGAAATTTTTAACGTTGAAAATCATCATCCATCTAATTGATCTTGGGATATGATTCATTTTTTGAATAGTACTCTAAAATGATCTCGAAAAATAGATTAACGGTGTAAATATAATAAATACATAGTTGTGGGGCCATGTAACTTTGATATCCTTTCAACCGTTCGTACAACTCAAGCTCGAGGGGGGAAACGGATTGGCTACTCCCCTGACCAGGGGCGGCTCTAAGGGGTAGGCAGGTGAGGCAATCGCCTAAGACCCCCCATTTATAAAGGCCCTATGATTATATCATAAGAACAGGTTTTTAATACTCAGACAGTGTCTGGGATTCTATACATATGCACTGAGAAATTGCAACCTTTGAATATTTTTAAATTAAATTAAACAGATATAAAAGTGGGTCCTAGTTTAGATGGTTCATGAAAAACAAAAAAAAAAAAAAAAAAACATAATGAATGGTTCTCTTAACTGGTTGATTCTTGTACACTAAACAAATTATTTGAATTCAACATATAAATTCTCACTAATTGGAAGATAGAATAGCTAAATTAATGGATTTTTTGTAATTTAGCCTATCTAGAATGGATCACCTAATTTAGATGGTTTGGATGGAGTCAAAATATGCTATATTAACAATCTACGAATGCCTATTTATTAACTATAACGAGTACCATGCAATTCTAAACTCATTATTCTCACAACAGACACGGATTCCTGTATCCTTGAGCTCTGTGGGGTCCACATTATTATATGTGTTATATCTATTCCGTTGATCCCTTTCTTCATCCCATTTTAGAATATTAGATAAAACATGAAGTGGAACCAAAGCTCAAGTGGACCGCAACACAAAAAAAAAGTGGATATTGAATGCTCACCATTAAAAAGTTTTCTACATGTGGCAGAAATTTTGGATAAGCTGATATTTATGTTTTCCTTTCATCCATCTCGGATTCACCCTCTGAAAGGTTCAGTAATTTTATCCATCGACACTGATTTATTGGATAAACTTGAATACAAAACTTTATTACTTTTTATAGTTTAATTTTGAATTTATTAATTTTTTATTTTTTAAATTAAAAAGCCTCATTTTTATGACCTGCCTAAGGCCCCCAAAAATGTTGAGCCGCCCCTGCCCCTGACACCCGCCTCATGGGCTCCCACCATGATGCATGTTTTTTATCCATTCCGATCATACATTTTTACATATGGTTTTACGGCTCAATTTAAAAAATGAGAGGGATATAAATCTTAGGTGTCAGCCATGACACGTAGGGGGAGTAGCCAATCCATTTCCCTCGAGGAGTGTCAGCACTCCTCTTGACATGACACGTGGTCAGTGAATCTGCTTCCATTTTCGGGGCAGATTAGATAAAGTCCATAGCCAAATCTTGATTTGGCTATTAACCTTGCCCGTATCTACACCCTCCGGTCCGGTTCTGGTTACTCATCCACGGAAACGGATTGGGTACTCCCCCGAACACCAGCTTGATGGCTAGTAGTTCGTGGTTTGCAGACTCACAATGATGTATGTGCATTCCGTCTGTCCATTTTTATAGTTCAATCTAGAGCTTTAACAAAAAAAATAAAGAATGAAAGGATATAAATCTCAGGTGGACTACTCTAAAAAAAACAGTAGTTACTGTATATCCACCATTAAAATCCTCCTGAGGCCCATTGTATGTTTTTACCTGACTTCCAATATGTTGATTAGGTCGTAAAGGCCTAGATGAAAGGGAAAAATAAAAAATCAGCTTGATCTGAAACTTTTATGGCCCCAAAAGGTTTTTAATGGTTGACGCTCAATCGGCATTGTTTTCTATAATGTGGTCCACTTGAGATTGGGATATACCTCATTTTTTGGTCTTATACCATGAAATGATTTGAAAAAATAAATTGACGGTATGGATGAAACATATACATCATGGTGGGGCCAGAGAGCACCGGCCACTGGTGGCACTGGTAGTAGCCAATCCGTTTCCCTCATCCACCGTACACGTGGCATGTACATACGGGGGAGCATCTCCTAAAATTACACTGTTCGGATGATCTTATCTGATTTTGACCGTTGACGTGGAATGTTAACCACAACATCTCGGGAACGGATTGGCTATTCCCCTGCCACCAGGCCCCGTGGCTAGTGGTCGGTGATCTGTGGGCCCCACCATGATGTATGTGTCTCATCCATTCTGTTCATCCATTTTTACAGATCATTTTAAGGCTGGATAACAAATATGAGAGGGGTATAAATCTCAGGTGAACCACACCACATGAAAACAATATTTATTAGATATCCACCATTAAAATCCTCTTAAGGCACAATCTACTATTTATTTGACATCCAATATTTTGATTAGGCCATGCAGGCCAGATGAAGGTCAAAAACAAAAATAGCTTGATCCAAAACTTTTATGTACACACCAACTGTCCGTACATGCATTAGTAACCGCCCCCGCTCGATACCAAGACCTCAGAGTGTTGAAGCGAGGTATATCCACTCAGTTTACCAGTTGAGCCATGGGTTAGAGTGTAACGTGGTTCATTTGAGATTGGGATATACCTCATTTTTGGTCTGATGTTATAAAATAATCTATAAAAATAGTTGGATGGCGTAGATGAAAAATATACATCATGGTGGGGGCCCACAGAGCACCGACCATCAGCCATCCGCTAGTGTCAGGGGGAGTAGCCAATCCGTTTCCCAACATTTCGGCCTATCCATTTGTGGTTACTGATTTGATGGTTAGGATTGCAGGAAACATTTGTGGTTACTGATTTGATGGTTAGGATTGCAGGAAAGGTGTGAATTTCAGGATTCGTTTCATCCAGACGGGGACCCACATTTGGGACGGCTCGGATTACCGCTGTATGAGAAGACGCGGACTGTGTACTGCCAGTAACGACAGTGCTCTGTGGGTCCTACCATACATCTTTCGAAAGATTAGCTGGTGTACTACGCACCGGCGATATAGCTGCATTATTGACGTCAGCAAATTACATAGTCCCATCGTGAGGTATGTGTTATATCCAAATCGTCTATCCATTTGACGAGCTCGTCGTAATGCTTGGTACTGAATATAAGATACATCTAAAGATCAATTGGACCACACTGCAAAAAGCAACGTCTATCATTGAAACCCTTTTCAGGGTCACAGAAATTTTGATCAATATGATATTTGTTTTTCCTCTTCAGACCTGTGACCTTATGAACAGATTGAATGTAATATAAAAGTTATGTTGGGACCTACTAATGCTTTAACGGTGAAAATCTTTATCCTGCTGCTATTTGTGTTGTGGTCCAGTTGACCTTTGGATATAATTCATTCTTTGGCTCATGCACTAAAAAAATCTCAAAGACTTGATAAACGGTGTGGATATAATAAGTACATCATTTTGGGCCATGCAACTTTCATCTCCTTTGAACCGTTCGTACAACTTGGAGATGGACGCGCGTAAGCGCTCGTCTTCTCGCGTACATAAACCAACTATATAGTTGGTGTGTGGTACACCAGCCAATCCGCGGCCACATTTTTCCGGATCATATGAGGGACGCGGATCGCATTCCCACGCTGCTAGTAGCGAATCGCTAGCTGACCGTGCTCCATGGGCCTCACCATTTGTATGTGTTTTATCAGTGCCGTTTATCCATTTTTTCAGCTTATTTTAGGGCATTAGCACAAAAATGAAATAAATCTAAATTCTTACTCAACCACACCCAAAGGTGTACACGAGTCGAGTTAGCTCATTAGGTCACTCGGATTGACTCGGAAAAGCCCAACTCAACTCGAATCGAAACTGTATTCAAGCTGAGTCGAGCCAGTTTTATTGAGATTGAAACTTTTCGAGTCGAGTCTAAGCTAGACCTAGCTTGACTCGACTCGGTTCGACTCGGATCGATTTTTGAGTAAGTATATATATAAAAAAAAATCAGACGTCCAAAATAAGTTTTTTTTTTTTTTGTAAAAATCCTAACCCCCTGCGTCATCTCTTCTCGACCGTTCGTCCAACCCTAAAAACCTTAATTCCAGCTTGAGCTCGAGCTCGACTCTCTTCAGTGCCCAAACGGCAACCGGCGACCAGTATCACTCTCATCTCCTCTATTTCTCGTCATTCTCCAACGTCCAACAATGATGTTGCTTACCAAGTGTTTGATGAAATGACTCAACAAAGTGTAACTGGCGGTAAGGAAGGTATATATATGAAACAAATATTTTTTTTCTTGATTTTTATATTGCTTAGAATGTGTTTGACGAAATACCTGTAAAACCACTGCTGCTATTTTACATACAGTGAAATTTTGAAGATGCAGTCCATGTATTTGTGAAAATGTTGTACAAGTGAACTCGGCTTGATCTTGGCTCGAACTGGCTCAAACCGCGAATCAAGCTAAGTTGGCCAATCAGGCTCGAGGACCGAGCTGAGTCGAGTTCAATCTGGGGCCAACAAGTGGCCCAGCTGAGTCGAGTTGTTCTCAACTCAACTCGGTTCAATTCGTGTACACCTCTAACCTCACGGCAGAAACCGCGGTGATTGTATGCCCACCATTGACACCACCGATTAAAAAATAGTGATGAACTCTAGCAAGCATGCCTGAGTTGGACGCGGATTGCGTACTGCCAGCCTCACTAGTGAGGTGGCTACTGACAGTGCCATGTGGGCCCATATGATATGTGTATTTTATCATAGCCGTTCATCTATTTTTCCAAATCATTATAGATCATGAAACTAAAAATGAGGGAGATTCAAATCTCGAATAGATCATAGCATAATAAAACAGTGGCAATTAAATCCCCACCGTTAAAAACTTCCTACGGCTCAATGAAATTATTATTTGTCTCCCATTCCGTTGGTTAGGTCATGCACAAGTGGATGAAAAGAAAACACATAGATCAACTTAATTCAAAACTTGTGGACCTGCCTCATTTGGAGCTATATAAAATAGTTAGAAAAAATTAAAAAAAAAAAATGGATGACGTGGATAGAACACATGCATCATGGTGGAGCCCACGTAGCACTGTCCGTAGTCACCTCACTGCTGACCCTATCAGTATGCAATCCCAGTCCGCCAGAAATGGATTGGCTACTCCCCTGCCACCAGCCAATGGCTGGTGATCGGTGCTCTGTGGGTCTCACCATGATGTATGCGTTTCATCCATGCCGTTCATCTATTTTTCTAGATACTTTTATGGTATTATACCAAAAAAGAGGTACATCACAGTCTCAAGTGGACCACATTACAGGAAACCGTATTGAATGAACGTTGACTATTAAAAACTTTGAGGGGGCTATTAAAGTTTTGGATCAAGCTGATCTTTGTTTTTTCCCTTCATCTGTGTCTGTATGACCTAATCAACAGATTGGGTGTCAAATAAATAGTACAGTGGGCCTTAGGAGGATTTTAATGGTGGATATCCAATCACTATTGTTTTCACGTGTGGTCCACCTGAGATTGTTATATACCTCATTTTTTGTCCCATATCATAAAATGATCTAGAAAAATAGATGGATGGCATGGATGAAACACTTACATCATAGTGGGGCTCACAAAGCATGCAAATATCAGTGCATCATGTACATGTCATTATAAGAAAGTGTAGCGTTGCCAGAGCATTTTTGCCCATAAAGATCGTTTTTCTTGAAGCGTGTATCTATAGTCATCTATTAATTTGTTTCCGGTTTTGGGGCTGGTTAAGTCAGGCCCTCTGGCCCAGCCCATTGATAAGTTATATGGGTGGGTAAGGTCTGGTAGGGTCCAAACCAAGCCGGATTCATGTACTTATATGCCCGCCTACATTCTAACCTAAGCTCAATCGACTACCAATTTAGCTCGGTCCAGGCCCACATCAAAAGTGGGTCGAGCTAGTTGAGCTAAGCCCGACCAGGCTAGACTGCAAGGAGAAAACTTAGATTCACTTGGAGTAAGGGATGGCTGACACATGTACACTTAGAGAAACTTCATAGAAATGGTGTATATGTGTTGGGGTTAAATTCGGTCACACTAGTTGTGTGTGTTGGGCATGCCAGAGTTGATATCAACTTGACTTGAAATGAACACCTTTGAGGCCCCAAGTGCTGAGATGAACGGCTTAGGACTATATCCGAGAAGATTGGTATGACTATTCGACCATCAATTGCACATAATAAAGAAATATGCAAGGGTTGTCTTTCTAGTGAGTTATTTTTTCCTTTGAAAAAATTACTTCTAATTAAGCATGTGATAGTTTACACCATTTGGCAATATAAAAATATAATTAAAAGAATAAAACTATGTCGAAGCCGATCAACTAAGTAAATGTGTTTTAACTATAATTAGTTGAAAAACTAAAAAAAAAAAATTAAATGATAACTAACAATGATCTATTTGTAGTGAAATGGTCATCGGGGAATGATTGTTTGTTCGTAACAAAGGTTGTTGGGCACAAAAGCTTAGTTGGCTTTGAGTTCGGATGGTCGTCAGGAACGACAATTCATTCATCGCGAGTTGAATTTCATTATGTGAGACAATCATGGTTTGTGAGAATGGGTGGATGTCTATTCATCATACAACTAGCTTTACATGTGGACAATTATTGCCTATTTGTTGCATAGGTCTAGGGGGGTTTCATGGATATTCGACGATATGTTGTCGCACGGTTAGGCTTTGTGGTGAGATAGTCGTTGGGAAACAACAATTTGTTCATTACCGTCACATGATTTTGCTTCATAGGCAAGTTGATTATTTGGAAAGCGATTAATCATTCATCACTCAACTGCGTACTTTGTAGCTCGAAGGTCTGAGGAGTGACAACCTGTTTGCCGCCTCAGGCCCTCGCTTTGTAGCAAGATAATCGTGGGAACAACTATCCATTCAGTTCTTAGAACCTTACTTCGTGGGGAAGGTTATCATGAAACAACCACCTATTTATTACTCGGTTGGATTTTGTAATAGAGCATTTGTAGTTAAACAACAACCTATTCATCATACCTTGGTCGAACTTCATAGCAAAATAGTTATTCACAACCCCAAGTGTAGGGTCTTGATGTAGTAATAACTCAGTGAGACCGATGCCGAATCTACATGGACTAAACTTGTATGTATTCTGAAAATAACTAAAACTAAAAGTAGAAAAGTATCTAAATTGAAATTTGGAATAAAAAAGAGTAATTGTGAATAATGTTGATTAAAACTATCAATTGAAAGGTGGGAACCAGGGTGCCAAAGATCCACTTATAGCTATCAAAATGTTACCTCACTTGATTCAAGAAACACAATTGGAATTGGAGTCATATCCTATCCAATTGGAAAATTAAATCTCTGAACTTTTCATTGACCTAGTCCTCGATGAAGGAGAATTGTGATGATTGGAAGGGATTCCATCATCCTACCATGCTTGGGATACAATGGTAAACAATAGGATTTACCAATCTCACAATCTCAAAACAGAAAAGAAGATATTCAAAGCCATCACAACATTTATTGTAATTTAAGTCACAATAAATCATAGAAAATTAAAAATATTCTTTTAATATTAAACTATAAATTAATAAGGTTCAAGAAAAATAAGAATCAAAGTTATAAGAAAATCATCCCAACACACTACAAGCTTCATTTCTTAGCCCTAGCTAAGAGGTTTAGTTAACCATAAACATGATTGAAACTAAAACCCTAAAAGAAAACATTAAAAATAAACAAGGAAGGAAGAAAAACTCTTGAGAGGCTACTCCACCCTTTGACTCTACTTCTTGTAACTTAATTCATCCTTAGAACTCTTCAAAAAACCCATATTTATAGCCTTTGTCCAGCCGTTTTTAGAAACCGCCTCAAATTTACGTACTATACGCAATGCCTTCGATGTCATCAAAGAGACATCAATGTCATCCAACGTAACCTGAATCTAGAAGTCGCGCCTTTTCACATTGTGTGACACATTTCGCACTGTGAATTCTTCATATTATCGAACATACCTTCGATGTCATCGAAGGGTGTTCAAGTAATTGAGAATGTGTCTAGAGTGTTCCAACAAGTTGCTTCAGAAATCTCCAAAAAATCATGATGTCATCGAACTGGTCTTCGAGCAATCGAACAGGGCCTCAATGTCATCGAGAACTATATCCAATTTGTCTGGCAACAAAATTTGATTTTCATGTAATTTTTCGATGTCATCGAACAACGCTGATGTCAACACCGCCGATGTCAACAAAGCTTGATGTTATCGATGATCGATGACATAGACAGTGAAGTTCAGATTCTGTGAATTTCTGCACTTTACACTTTCGACTTCCTTCCTTTTCCGCTTGGTTTCCTTGAATATTAGGGTCTTAAAATCTTTAATCTTAGTATCCTAAGATCCATCCCTTGCCTTGGTGATTCTTGAGCATCAAATCCATGCTTTTAACATTCTTTTCAATCCAAGCTCTCAGATTCACCTCGCAATACAAACATGTATAAAATATACCCATTAAGCATTATCATGTTCATAAAACCAAAATATAAATATGGGGAAATATGTAATATTTGACACTCAACTATATTGGCCATCTGTTTAAAACCTATAGATCTTTATATATCCGATAACATGAGCTCGGACATAGGATGCCTAACCGCCTTATTATAATTTACTCAATCTAGGTTAGTTTTGTAGCATTTTGTTGGATTAGCAGTTGGGTAGTTAGATTAAAGAATAATAATAATGATAAGTGTCCATGGCAAATGAAGGATAGGCAGTATTAAACTGAAAAGAATAGTTTTGTATTATAGTGTCATGAGCCCTAAACTCTTTATTCTATACTGAAATTATAAATGCATGAGGTAGTTTGTTGGAGATCCGTATTGAAATCGGCCTTCGAGATCTTATCTTAATTGATTAGCCAATTAGTGAACATGACCGATTATGCTTATAATTCAAGACGAGTTTATGAGATATTCTTCTAATCAGCCAACTATTTAGTAAGCATGGTTGATCGTATTTCTATCTTGAGATAAACCATCGTGATTTCCATGCAATTAACTTACTTTTGGATGTGCATGAACAATCATGTTACACTATGTGTAAAACTCGTATCCTAGTTCGTACCATTCCTTATACTCCTACAGTCCTCCTGGTCGAATTCCGGCAACCCGCGACCTATAACCGACGTTTGCGCCCGAGCCTAAACCGAGTCCTGCATATCTGAGTCGGCTTGACTCGAAACTTATACCTTTGCGACCATGCCATCGCTGTGGTTCCGATGCCGCGTCTCACACTCCGAGGCGATACCCAGGCCAGGAGATATGTGCCCATGTTCAGTTCGAGAAAACGCTACGCATTTGCAATCCCAAAAGCATCTCTACAACATGTCACATCAATCAAGTACACATCAATCACCTCATATCAAGTACAAGAGTAACCCCAATGTCAACTCTCTCTTACACACCCATACATGTCAAGTACATACCCATCACCCATCACTCACTCCCCATCACTCCATCACTTACACCCATCCCTCTCTCTCCTTACATCACCTATCTCTCTCATCTCTCTCACATTTTTCTCCCAAGCAAGCACCATCTATGGTTTTTCCAAGGAAAGGAAGAAGTTAGTGTGGCCCACCTTCCTACCATCCAATCTCATCATCCAAAGTCCATCTCAACCGTCGAAGGTTGTCTAGTGGAGCTCTAGGGTGCTTTGTTGGAAGAAAGAGGAGAATATCATAGGTGGGTGCTTGTATTTGTTGATTTTGATGATTTGAGGGTCCACTTGTAGTGGGACCCATCTTGATGTATGCAATGTATAGGGAGGGCCCATAGTGGCAGGGTCCCTCCCCTCTCATGCTCATCTCTCTCTCTCTCTCTCTCTCTCTCTCTCTCTCTCTCTCTTTCCTTGATTGCATGGCCCACCTTGATGTATTATCCTCACCGTCCAATCTTGAGGCCCACCATATTGCTGCCCATTTTTGGGACAAATCTGATTAAGGAAAAACACAAATATCAGCTCGATCGATGGAGTGGCCCGTTAGTGTGGATCCCACCATCTATGTATGTATTGCATGTGTACCACACTGCTAGGTGTATGCAACCACACATGTCAGCTGATCTAATCCCTGGTGGACCACACCACGTGGACCCACCCTGTTGCATGAGAAACCCCAACTAGCCATCTAGCGTCCAGACTCTCTGGACGCTGGAACGAATCTTGTGATATATATTATATAATATATATTTATATAATATATATATATATATATATATATATATATATATATATATATATATATATATATATATGTATGTATATTGCGGTGGGGTCACATCCACATGGGAGCCCACCTTGCTGCATATATTCAAATCGTCCATCAATGACAGTGGGACCCATTGGCGTGGGTGTATTATCCACCGTCCATTCATCTAGACGATGGGGCGCATTTAATGTATGTATATTATCCACCGTCCATTCATCTGGACGGTGGGGCCCTTTTAATGTATGTGTTTCATTTCACCGTCCATCTGGTGGAAATCCACCTGATGCATGGATCTTACCTGCACCGTCCAACAGGATACCCACCTTGAGCTCTATTTTGATCCAAGTCGTTTATTTGTTTTGGCAGCAGGTGGGTCCCACCTTGATGTATTTACTCTATGTCCACTCCATCCAATTATCCAGATATGTGGGTACCCTCCATGATGTATATCTTGATCCACACCATCCAGAATATCTGGACGGAGCTGAACCACCTTTGGATGGTGCTGCGGACCCCACCTCAATGTATGTTTCATCCACACCGTCCAGATTGTACTGGACGGTGCTGGACAATGTTTGGGCGGTGCTGATCATCATTAGGGTGCCATGTGCCCCTTAGAATGATTGTGTACAATGATACACATGTTGCATCTGCAACTATTGAAATGATTTTAGATGTAATCCAAGCTCCCACTTGAGGCCCACTTTGATGAATCTTGTGGCCCATCTGTGACGCCCACCCTGATTTAATGTATTGCATCCACATCATCCAAATGCAGATTGACTGGAGCACCTCACACTAGCTTGATAGCTGAGGTATTGACGTCAGCAAGTTTCATGGGGCCCACTTGATTTATGTGGTGTATTCTACGCCTCTCATCCGTTTTACATTCATGACTGCGGCCCGCTGTGATGTATGTATTGTATATCTATAACCGTCCATTTGTGTGGCCCACTTGATGTATATGAGGCTCGTTGGTGAGGCCCATTGATATAGCCCACTTGATGTATATTGGCCCATTGGTGCAACCCATATGATGCCGCCCACTTGATGTATATTGGCCCATTGGTGCGGCCCATATAATACGGCCCACTTGATATATATTGGCCCATTGGTGCAGATCCATATATTGCGGCCCATTGTGATGTATGTGAGGTCCATATGACAAGGCCCGATGTGATGTAATCATGACTCATGTGCCGAGGCCTACTGTGATGAGTATTTGGCCCATGAGTGAGACCCATAGTGATGTGTATTAGGTCCTTGTATGAGGCCATGGGCCTACGATACGTTTGACTCTATGTGGGCCACTTCTTGAGAGTAATGTTGGTTAAATGTAAACATTGATGGTGATGATGGTTAAATGTCCACATTGTGACCTTCCCTTAGGCCCTTTGTTAGGGTGATTCCGATTCCGATTATCGATTTGTCAAGACCGATTGTATAAGCTGATTCCAATTGTCGAGGCCGAGTATCGAGGCCGATTCCGATTATCAAGGCTCGAGTATCGAGGCCGATTGTATAGGCCGATTCCGATTGTCGAGGCCAAGTATCAAGGTCAATTTCGATTGTCGAGGCTAATTGTATAAGCCGATTCCGATTGTTGAGGTCGAGTATCGAAGCCGATTCTAATTTGTCGAGGTTGATTGTATTGGCCGATTCTGATTGTCGAGGCCAAGTATCGAGGTCGATTCCAATTTGTCGAGGTCGATTCTGATTGTCGAGGCCGAGTATCGAGGTCGATTCCAATTGTCGAGGCCAATTCCGATTTGTCGAGGCCGATTGTATAGGCTGATTTTGATTGTTGAGGTCGAGTATCGAGGCTGATTCTGATTGTCGAGGCTGATTCTGATTTATCGAGGCCAATTCTGATTTATCGAGGCCGATTGTATAAGCCGATTTTGATTGTCGAGGCCGAGTATCAAGGTCGATTGTATAAACGATCGATTGTCGGTGATATCAAAGCCGATTGTATATGCTGATTCCCATTATCGGCCAGTATCGAGTCGATTCGATTTGTCGAGGTCAATTATATGAGACCCATTCGATTGTCGAGCCCAGAAATCGAGGCCGATTGATGTCGAGGCGATTGTATAGGCGATTTCGATTGTCGAGCCAAATGTCGCAGGTCCCCGATTGTCGAGGATTGTATTGTATAAGCCGATTTCAATTGTCGAGGCCGATTGTATAGGCTAATTCCGATTGTCGAGACCAAGTATTGAGGCCGATTCTGATTGTCGAGGCTGATTGTATAGGCCAATTTCGATTGTCGAGGCCGAGTATCGAAGCCGATTCCGAGTGTCGATTCCGATTGTTGAGGCTGATTTCGATTGTCGAGGTCGATTTCGATTGTCAAGGCCAATTGTCGAGACCTATATGATGTATATGCAGCCCGTGTTTAAGGCCTAATGTGATGAATATGAGGTCTATGTGATGAGGCCCATTATGAAACATTTGAGGGCCAGGCGATGGAGTCCATTGTGATGTATATTAGGCTCATGTGAGAGGCCCATCGTGATGTGTATTAAGCTCTTGAGTGAGGCCTATGGTGTTGTATATTAGGTCCTTGTGTGAGGCCATGGGTCCACTATATGTTAGGCTCTATGTGGGTCATTCCTTGGCGGCAATGTTGGTTAAATATCCACATTGTTGAGGCCGATTATTGATGTCGATTATCAATATCGATTATGAGTATGAGACAACATAACATCATGATACATGCCCATACGCATCATCTGCATGTTTATTATGAGATGTGATTGGCCCTTGCATATGCTATAGTACAGATGGTTTATGAGACTCCCTAATAGGTGAGTTATCCCACATGAGTGCACGGTATGTGCAGGATTGGACTGCATGACTCATGCATCTTGTATTGTGTGATTGTGATTATTGTATGCCCTAGCGACATCAGGACTATGACCTCCACTGGCATGTCATATATGGCCAGATGGGACACCGAAAATGTTTGGTTCGAGCATTTGAGCACTTTGGATGTCCGTGGGTAAAAGTCTCTAAACCTCCAAGGCCAGGGGACTCCCCAACGTCTATACCGAGTGGATACATGAGCGCCTGAGTGCCGAATACCAGTAGGTCGTGTCTCCCACTGTGTCGTGGTCGGTTGGGAGGGGGTGTGGCCTTATTCGCCTGAGTGAGGGGGTTATAAGCTAGGCTGAGTTTGACCAGCTCCCAAATGAGTCCGTTATCGACGAGCCGGGTAGGCATTGGTATACTACTAACAGGCAGATAATGAGGTATTTTTCACTCGCTGGGCTATACGGCCGGCTGGGGCGGTAGCCAGCTTGGAGTGTACTAGACCCTGGTGATGATCCCAAAGATGTCGACTTCTTGAGCAGGAGTTGCATACTCATTCATTCATTCACTATTCACTCAGGCTGGTGGTGCGCAACTATTTGTTACGTGTACCTTCGCAACGACCAGGATTTCGATTGGGGCGCACGACTAACCTGAGATCGAGAGTTTACCACATTTAGTGTAACAGCCCACACCCACACTGTATGATATTGTCCGCTCTGGGCACAGCCCACACGGTTTTATTCTCGGAGTTTCCCCCCAAAAGGCCTCATACATTATAGGGTGACAACTCCACATATAACTACCACAACTCCAAACAACTCTTCCGATGTGGGACAAGTTATGCTACTGATCAATCTGCAACGATAGCTCGCCCAAGACAAAACATGACAAGAGTGCTTGCACCCACACAGTGCTTGCCGCCACCGCACTGGGGCTCGCCCACATGTGTGCCCGCCCACATGAAGCAGTGACCGGGGCGTCACAATTTAGTCTGACTATCTAAATTTAAGTATGGGATTGGTTTGGATAGAAGTCCCTTGTGATGGACCCCATATCCTGCAATACTACGTACTATCATCTTGAATTCACTCCAGCTTGTTCATTTCATTCGCACCATATATTACATTGCATCCGCAGCATTTAACATTTTGGGTTGTCATGTTTTTGCATTGATATGCCCGTTAGTATTCATGTCTTGCATCGTATAGCCTTGGTACGACTGATGACACTCATGGACTTATCAGTATATTTCCGCTTACTCTGATATCGTATGATTCATGATCTTGTCAGTATTTCTGCCTATTTCGATATTGTATGATTTATGACATTATATTGCATACTCGACACTTATCTTGCGCACACACTTTCACCATCCACTAAGCTTTTTATAAGCTTATGTACGATAGATGCGTGAAGGTGGCGTTAGGTTGCAGTAGCGTCGAGCATAAAGCATACAGCGGTCTTCCGGATATTTGACTTCGATATATGTATTTCCCTTTCAGCATTGTATTCAAATGTTTATATTAGTGGATATGTGACAATGCTGTTGCCTTTGTGATTTGGGTATACTTGTAGTTATGCTTATTACGAGTTAAATGTACATTGGAAAATCCTCCTTGTAGGATCCCAGGATCGGAATCTGGCGTATGAACGCTGGGTGCCGAGAATGGGGTACTACGGAAGCTGTCAGCACTGGATTCGGCGATTGAAAATTTTGTGAGCCTGGTTTTCGAGTTTGGGGCGTGACACTATGTGTCTTTATTGATCACCACCTTAGTTAATCATGCGTTATTATGGCTCTCCAGGTATCGCTTCACGTATGTGCAGCCACTCATACTCTGTCACGTATCAGGAGAAGAATCATTGTCATATAAAGAAATGCTCATGAATTCCCTTTTCGAGCCAATACAACGCATGTGACTTCTCTTATTTTGCCACGGTCATGTAACAACTTTTAATCCAGCGTGATGGCATATGTCTTGTGGCGATGACTTTCCTTATGTTTCACGATCTCTTCCTGCCGATCGCAACAACTGTGGGGATCTCATCTTGATCTTTTATACGGTGGTGCCACCAGGTGCTGGCTTACTAACCGTTAGATCTGATGTGGTCAGATCAGGTGTAAATATTACACTATTAAGCTAACCCATCCAAATTATGGTACCTAATGTAAATAATTCATTAACAAAAAGAGACTTATTTTGTTAACTATATATATTAGATTGGTGGACATAAAAAAATAAATAAAATCCAATGGTCCTGTTTCCACAAACAAAAGGTCATATTTAAACAAACACATGTCCATGAATCAAAGGTTACCATTGTTTAATAAATTTGATTGTTAACAAGGCAATGCACAAGTTATTCCATTGATTGAGTTAATACATGTCACGTCTACAAATTCTCAGCTTCTGTGTATCAATTGCCATACGCAGCCTTATGTGCCATTTAATGATCTTAAAAATAAGCTCTGATAATTAAACTTAAGTGTTGAAAACTTAAAACTGTTAAATTACAATTTTGAAATTATTGTAAGAGTGTTTTAGTTAAAAATAAAAAGAATTTTAAATGCACAACACATTTCGCATTTAACCTTTAACATGAACTTATTTTTAACATTTATCATTGAAAATTGATATTTTTAGTAATTTTCACTTATTTAGATCATTTGACAAATCTAACTTATATGGTGTTTGAATTAATTTAGCTGGAAATGTGGGTCATTTTTAAAGCTCCCCTCCCTTTACTTAATGCTAATGGTTGAATGTTGAAAGTAGGGTTGTTAACGGTTCATGCTTGGGGTTGGTCTCGGCCCAGATTTTGAATTTGTTCAGGTTGGGCCTATTCAAAATTCTTATTTTAGTAGGCCTGAGCCCAGCCCATTGACACCCCTAGTTGAAAGTGGCAATGCATTAAAATTTATCACTTTAAGTTTCCAACACTTAAGGTGATTTTTAGAGCTTATTTTTCAATTTATCAAATGACATATGAGTATGGATGTTGATTTCCTGCAAAAGCCCTTCGCAGGAAGTTCACGCGTTAAGATGTTAGTGACCCACTGCTGATATCAGTGGTCAACGATAAATATCAGCAGTTTACAATGAATATTAGAAATCCACTGTTAATATCAATGATTCACAATGAATATAAGTGGTCCATTATTAACATCATCAGTGCACATTGAATATCAGCGTGCCCACTATTAATATTAACGGTTTACAATGAATATCAAGAGTCCACTACTAATATCAGCGGTCCATAATAAATATTAGTAGTGGACCGTTAATATTAATGGTCCATAATGAATATTAGCGATCCACTATTAATATAAGTGGTTCAAGTGAATATTAGTGATCCACTATTAATATTAGTGATCCACTATTAATATCAGTGGTCCATTATTAATAAAAGTGGTTCACAATAAATATCAACGATCCACTATTAATATTAGTGGTCCATTATGAATATCAACAGTTCATAGTGAATATCTGTGATCCACTATTGATATCAACAATTTACTGTTAAATATGAACTTTGGGCTCACTTTTGGACAATCAAATCATGTCCAAATGAGGTGATTCTCTATTTAAAAGCTCGTCAAATTATCTTTCCAACGAGCATAAGATCACTTAAATCAGACATGTAACGAGCGAGTTATTGATGTTTTCATAGGATCGGTGGCCCACAATGAATATCAACAATATACAGTAAATGATGAACTTTGGGACTACTTTTAAGCAATTAAATAGTGTCCAAATGAGATTATTCTAAAGCCTTTTGGAATTTCATCAAATCATCTTTCCAACAAGCACAATATCACTCAAATCAAACATTTTAATGAGTAAGTTGTAGCCGTTTTCATGGGATATGTGGCCCACAGTAAGTATCAGTGATCTAAGCACAAGATCACCCAAATTGGACATGTAACGAGGGAATTATAACATTTTTCATAAAATTAGTGGCCCGCAGTGAATATCAGCGATCCACGATGAATGATGAACTTTGGGCCCACTTTTGGGGCAATCAAATGGTGTCCAAATGAAATAATTATAAAGTCATTTGAAAGTTTATCAAATTATTTTTCTAATAAGTAAAAGATCACTCAAATCGAACATGTAACGAGAGAATTATAACCATTTTTGTAGGAACGGTAGCTCACGATGAATATCAGTGATCCACAGTGAATGATGAACTTTGGGCCAACTTTTGGGCAATCAAACATGTCAAAATAAGAAAATTTTAAATTATTTTAAAAAGTTATCAAATTATCTTTTAATTGAGTACAAGATCATCCAAATTAGACATGTAAAGAGGGAGTTATGGTCGTTTTCGTGGGATTGGTGACCCAAGGTGAATATCTGTAATTCAGTCCTTGATGAACTTTTGGCCTACTTTTTGGTAATCAAATGGTGTTCAAATGAGATAAATTCAAAGTTATTTTAAATTTCATTAAATTATCTTTCCAATGAGTACAATATTACCAAAATTGTACACGTAATAAGGGAGTTATGGTCGTTTTTGTGAGATTGGTGACCCACAGTGAATATTTGCGATCTACAGTGAAAATATGGGTGATCCACAGTGAATATCGACCATCCAACACTGAATATCAATGATCCACATTGAAAATACTGCACGATCCATGCTAAATATCGACAATCCACACTGATTATTGGCGGTCCACAATGAATATTGATGATCTACCATACAATATTCATCTATTACGATATTCTTCCATTTCAACATTCTTCAATTATAACATTCATACATTTTAACGTTTATCACATTTATCTATTGGAACATTATTCCATTACAACATCCTTCAATTATAAAATTTATCCTTTACAACATTCTTTTATTATAAAAATCGATTCATTACAACATTCTTCCATACTTCTCATCCATTTCACAAACTCCCACTATTCTACCAACAAAAAAAAAGTATCTGAAAACAATTATAGAGGAAACCACCGTAACCATTTCCTTTTTTCAAAATCCGACTATTCATAAAAATAAAAGAAACAACTATGAAAATATCCAGGGAACCAAGAATGAAGTAAGAAGAAAATGAATTAAAAAGTATCATTCTCCCTTTCACACCCTCCTCCCCTACCAAAAACACTCAAGGCAGAAGGTAACAACCAAATGACTCTAGTGTGACAAGGGTCTCATATTTTGAAACCATTTATATCTTTTATGGGCCCACTGGATTGTGTAAAGTAAATCCAACCCGTCTACTTATAAAGAGTTTTAATTTTATATCATTGGTCCAAGCTTGAGAGAAAAACTTATTACAAATGGACCGCATATGAGAAAATGGTTCAAAATTAATATACAACGTTAATTTAGTTGTGAGGCAGAAACGCTTTTCAAAAACCTTTCTCCTGTTAAAACATGTTAACGCCCAGCCAGCTGAGTGGCATTTTCACCATCATAGGAAGGAAAAAGTGGTCAGGGCAAACAAGCAAAAACATGAGACGCTAAGGCTACTGGGCTACGACCAAGTCAGAGCACAGGGCCGGGACCAAAAACCCCTCGAAAACCTTCCAAAAACTACTCGCCTTCTCTTTATAAGAAGCGTCTGCAATCCCCAAAAACTCATACCGGCTTTAGGAATTCGACCATTCTTCCGTACGATTCCCTTCGACGGCTTCGTGTAAAAGTGATTTCGGGATTTCTCAAATCCCGTTCGGAGGTGGGAATCCAGAGACAAGTGTCAGGACTGCTGTCAGCTTCGATCGGACGTTGCCTTTTCCTACATTGTAAGCTTCTTCTTTGCGTTGGCCCTTTTTCCCGATTAGAGGTATCAATGTTAGTACTAGGACGTGGATAGTACGTTTGCAATTGTCAGTTTGCACAAGTGGGGCCCACGGTTGGCAATCAAAACCGTTGGTTATGATCGGATCGAACACGGGGTTACATGGAATCGCTGTAACCCAAAGATCAGTGGGGCCCATCGTGATCTATTTTGTCCACCGTGTCCTTCCGTTGCAGCAGATCATGTTCGAACGTGAGTGCAAAAAAAAAAAAGAAAGGCTGATCCAAAACCCAAGTGGGCCGCACCAAAAGAATCAGTGGGGATTGAATGCCCGACATTGGAGGGTCTATGGAATTTTTGGATTGGGCTGATATCTGTGTTTTCTGTTCATCCTGTTGGGAGTCACATTGTGAACGGCTTGGATGTCATATAAACATCATGGTGGTCCCCATAAAGGTTACAATGGTGGGCGTTTCTATCCCCAATGTTTCAGCCAACTTGAGTTTTGGATGTCCCTCATTTTTGGGTTTAAGTCCGAGCATGAGCTGTTGCAACTGATGGATGGAGTGGATTTCAGTGGCCCCACTGAGCTTTGGGTTACAGGGACTTTTTGCATTCTGATGAGTCCCAATGTGCCATGCACCAGATATCTCCCTTGGTGTGAGATTATGGATCTTGAAAATTTGGGCTTTCCCTTTTCTTTTCTTCAATTGATTGTGGATTGTTGCTGTATTTCCTCCATTAAACATCTAGCCTGCAATCACTGATTGAAGTGTCAGGACTCTGCCATATGGACGGATTTCAGTTATGATGGAAAATCTCCTATGGGGCCTGCCATATCAAGGGTTTGGATTGCTGAACTGTGGCCCATGTCCAAAGAATGATCCATCAATATTTTAGATTGAGCATTGCTAATGCGGGGGCATTTTCACACCAGGCTCGAGTGGGGTGGCCTATGGGATGCAGGGCACACTTAGGGTGGGTGGCCTACAGAACCCATGGATTTTGGGCCCACGAGGAGGGTTTGGCCAATGACCTAACTCATGAATTGGGAGCCTGGGCTATGAGATAAAGGGATTAATTCGCCATGCTCTAGCAGTTCGAGTTTTTAGAGCAAGTGATTAACTGTCCTGCTATTTTGAATGTGTTGGGATTCCTACCCGCCATCAATGGAAGTTTGTGATTTTGGACTTGTATTGTGTGGTCTTGATATGTACTATTGCTTTAAATACCTTCACCCAAACTTGGAGGATGTTCATGGGATATGGTCCATATAAGTGGGGCCAGTATTCTGATGTGTCCCATAACTTATGGTCAATACTCCAAGATTTTTAGATTGGAAAATGCCAGCTATCTAATTTTTCCCTTTCTTTAGTTGAATGTTCCTGGTTGTCGTCTTTCTTTCATTATTTATCAACTTTCTGGATGTTAGATGATATTTCTTTCATTAGTTGTCTCATCAGGGTTTTTTTTTTTTTTTTTTTTGGGGGGGGGGAGGTATGGTCTATCCTCAGTGGGGCCTATGAGATCAATGGTCAGATCACTGAATTGTGGGGACCTCCTGTACATATTGAGGAACCTAGGCTACTACACATATCCTTAGTTTGATGATCATATAATTACTATACATCACACTGCAGTGATGAAAAATTATATTATCCTCTTCCCAAGGGTATTTATAGCATCGCCCAACCCTTTCTGTGCAAGCAGGGCTTGTGTTTTGTTGATATGGACCATTGATCTGATGGGCCTCACCATGGATGGTCCAAGCCCCAAATATCTTCCTGATGTAACAATCTTATGCGATTGATTGGTAGCTTGCAAATGGATGGTTAATGAAAGATTATACAATAAAGGTCTACATTCCAATCTAGAAACATTAGTGGCATGGCCTGTCATGGTGGTGTCCCAAAAGATCAATGATCTGATAATTGAAATATGGGCCCTTCTTGTTGGATGGCCTAATTCATTGGCATTTCTGGGTCTTTAATTCTCTTTCCCACTGGATCAAAGGCGTCAAGATGTTTTGGGCCATTTTGATAAGGATTTTGAGGGAGAGATTTCTGCAGAGAATCCGGGTATGCATGTGAATTCCACCTTAGAATGTATGGTAAATCCTAGCTCTGAGCTAGGATTAGTAAGTTGCCACTCATTGCCAGACTAATGGTTGTATCCATCTTGTGGGACGTGCCCCATAGTTGGAAAAAAAATGATTAGGAAATGTCCATTTTTTGGTCTTTAAACTTATGGTGAAGTAAGCTATCAACAACCCACATTCAAGTGGAAATATTCAAATGGCTAGGACCTAATCAGTGTGGTTTTTGTACTGCCAACCATCCAATGTAGGATCCCCCTATAACATCTCGAGTTTTCGCAGCCCGAGTAAATACTCATGCCCAAGAATTTCGGGTGTTAATAAAGTGATAATTGGATGCTTTAAATTGCATATATATATATATATATATATATATATATATATATTCACTTAGATCACATCCAGTTACCTTCACGAAGGTACACATTCACATGAATAAAATCATCTGTGCTTATTATTTCATCAAGACATAAAATTCAGCTAACCGTCTAATGCCGTCTCAAATGGGAACTTATTACATTATTCAAAGTGTGCAGTGGAAAATAAATAAAACTATTACATAAAACTATCTCCTTTTTATTCGGAATAATCTTTTGTAGGGAAATCATCATCCGTATCTTCAATCTGTACATCACCTGCATCATTTGTATAGTCGGAGAGGGTCAATGCCCAACTTATAGTGATGGTTATCCTTTAAGATTAACCGTAATTCAAGATATTCATAAGAATAATGTGAGGGTTTTGATACGTCTCGTACTCCACCACTACGAGTGGTATTAGTATGCGCAACCAATATATATATATATATATATATATATATATATATATATAAGAATGCATACCTAGCAGAGTGTGTGCGGTCTATCATACATAGCGATAATCACAATGTAGAATATAATTTATATAAAACCCGGCTCGCCTCGCATTCTCACACTACGGAGATTCGCCGGCGTGTCCAATGCTACCGTGGATTTATGTGAACACCTCAAGACGGCACGACACACATATCAGATGATTTACGTGACACAGTTCATGGAGCGACTATTTGCGACATCCAATGCCAAAAGTGATGTAACACGCATGGCGGTTTACTTACACCAATTTGTGCACCACTACCCGAAATCCATGGAATTACGTGTCGACCAAGCGGGTCACTACCAAGAGCCCATTACGTCCACGATAAAATATATGAATCACTAGTTGTGAGACCTCCAACACATCACTTGCATTAATGGGGAAATAAATTGAACCATGGGAGTTTTGGAATTCTAAGATACATGCCCAAGCCATAAAGGGAGGTAGCATAAGGCTAACCTAATGACAGAGAAAAGTACCATTAAGCTATCTCAATAAAAGAGGAGTAACAAATAGGCTAACTCAACAAGAATAAAGGGATAGGAGCAAAAGCTAACTCAATATATAGTGGAAACACGCGTCGCTCTTAAAATTGGCAAATGGTAAGACTTGTATCCATCACTCCACATGAATTCATAAAAATCACGCATAATTAAAATCATATCTTAACCATAATTCTCAAAAGGATAAATAATTCATAACGATCCATCAATCAATTACATGAAAAATCATAATAATATGAATGTATGCAAAAACAAGATAAATCATATCATCTCATATTAGTGTAAGCTTAAAAGAATCCCTCACTTTAGCCTTAAATCTAAACCCTAGGTAAATCTTGATGTAGGAAATCTTCTACATGAATCACGACATCGCTTGAGCAAGAGGGAGACACCACACGTGTGAATAAGGAAGAAGATGATAGCCGTCTAGGCTTCTCTATATCTTTATCTCTCTCTCTCTCTCTCTCTCTCTCTCTCTCTCTCTCTCCTCCTTAGACGTTGAGAGGTGGTGTGTGAGTGTAGAAGGGACGCACATCCATTTTATAAAGGAGTGGGCGTGTGAGAGGGGGAGTGTTTTACATCCTACTTAGATTGGTTTCTCCAATTTGACCTTTTTGGTGATTTTCTTTACATCTAACTCGTCCAGTGTGTCGAGGTCGTCGAATAGAGCCGGGGTATATGATTTTCTTGGTGATCCAAAATTTAGATTGACCTATCTTGAAAATTTTCCTAACAGGTGCCAAAACGAACTTGATTTCAATTAATAGTCCACGCTTGATGATCAGGGCCCAATTTTGAGAGAAATGTGTAGTCAGGATAGGCAAATGGTTGGACAAAAGTTGGTGTTTGATCAATGGTGGGAAATGCCTAAATTTGAAATTTCACATTCTGCACCAAAAGGAAGGAATTGGAGTCAAGGCGGTCATCATTCAACGGTGTAGGATCACAAATCGGGATCTAAATTTCGTATGATATCGTAGTCATATGAAGTCAAAGTGTGGTCCAAATTTAAGTTATGATTGACGGTGTAATATGGGTTAATCAAAAGTTATAGATTTAGGAAGAGTTGGTAAGCCTAAAATGGGAAAAAGCCTACCAAGGTAGGGTCCTCACATTTTACACTGGGTTCATATGATGGGCAATCCAAGTCGTTCATATGGAGGGAAATATCCTACTACAACTACCCACGAGTTTTCCTCACTCAATGGACACCAAAATCAATGGTTAAGGGGTTAATTTGTTAATTGGATTACGTTTACAATGATTTAATGGCTGAAATTCGACACGTGTGGTTAATTTATGATAAATAGGCATAGAATAAAATTTCACATGAAACAGATCATGAGAAATATGTGATCTATAATTCAAGGGTATAGGTTAATGACATTAAGTATTTACGATTTGCCATCTTTTATTTCTCCAACTTCCACTGTTCGTAACGTTGGACTACACCATCTAATTGCATTGAAATTTGACAGACATTCTTTATTTTTCATTCTCTTTCCATAGCCCCATTTTGGGCCTTGATCTCTTACAGATGACCAAGATGCCTTTTTAATGGGCTATACCGCCCCAAGGTTTAAATCAACGCTTTCATATATCTAATATAGAAGTCAACCGGTAGTCGTGGCATATACATTACGATCTTCGAACTGAGCAGTTTATTCTGATATTTAGGTGGCTCGTTTGCCGGATCCAAATATGACGGACGGTCAAATGACATGTTAAAAATATGAAAATTTGATGGTTAGAAGTGCTCTGATCATGTATGTAGGTGGGTGTATGGTCAGTTTTGTAAACGGATGAACACAAGTAGGTTTTAGGAGTGATCAAGAGGTAGAACATATATACCATTAGATTCAAGTGACTTGTTCATACGCGTAAGTTCCTCAAATTTTAGTCTTGATGGTGGGTTAAGTATATTCATAGGTGGTGAACAAGATGAACGGATCAATATCTCGATTCGATACGTGTACGAGCAGATGTAGAGATCAGGTAGTTAGTTTACCATGATCGGGTGGTCCAAACTCAAAGTGGACGGTTAGATATCTTTACCTAGCGGTAAATAGTTGATCGAACGGTTGGTTATGATGAACAAGTGAGAATACCTGGATATATGATGATCTTGTCCTAAAAATTAACGGCTGGATGATTTGATCTATGGATGAAGATTACTCCCAACGGTCAAATTCAGATTAGAGAATAGATGTAAGGTTAGGATAGGCTAAATTGGTTACATACATATATATATATATATATATATATATATATATATATATATATATATATATATTAAATTAAATTTCATGGTAACACTCGAGAACTTTCAAGTATTAAAAAGTTATCAAGACAATCTCTAATGCTCTTTATTTATTTTGTAAATTCCAATTCCATGTGCATTTGTCTTATTGTCGTGCTTTCTCCATTATGTAGTAGAGTTTTATAAACACTGTGTTTTGTAATATTTGAAACAAAAAGTGCATTGTTTTGGCACATGAAATTTCTTGGTTTTCTTTAATTACTTGTTAGAAGAAGTAGCTTAACTATGTATTTTTGACGTGTTTCTTTCGGCAACTCTTAAGGACTCAAATTTTACACTTGAGAATTTATCAATGACTATATTTGTAGTAGGTGCATTTGTATATATGATTGGATTGAATTGCAGTTTTTAGTCTAGAACCCCCTGACAAATATTGTTGAGATTTTGTAAATCTCATGGCATTTTCACACGTGAAAAATTTAATGATATTATTGCAATGATAACATGAGAAACTATTTACTAACCAATAATAAATAATTTTATTTTTTGTGAGATTGTTATGATATTATCTCAAGAAAAACCTCAAACTTTGGAAATCTCCCGAGAAGTTCTCGAGAATGAGATTTGTCACTATGGTCTAACAATCGAATTTCCTAAACATTAAAATCAAGGATTTGGGCTCCAAATTCTGGTTACTACTTTCAAGTTGTACTTCAAAAAGAAAAAAGAAAAAAGAAAAAAGAATCAAATAGAGGGATAATCACCTTTGGTTGTGGCTTCGAGATGTTAACTATCATAAGCAACGTTGTCAAAATCATTATCTTATCGCAAATCGTAATGGGTGTTGAATTGTATCAAATTGCTTATCATAAGTTATTTATTTACTATATATATATATTATCATGATATTATTTATCAATTGAGAAAATGCATATGGTATACATGTCATGATATTATTCTCGTCTCTCGAAAAATTTAACTTAAAAAACATACAAGAGCCCTTAAAAATTTTCTTTTGTTCCTTTCTTGAGTGTAGAATCATGTTAGAAAAAATGGCATACGATTCCATTGTGAATCAAAATATATCTTGATTTATTTGTTTTGGGTTTTTGAATATCAAAATCTCCAAATCTCCTCTTTCTTCTCTCTCTCTCTTAAAAGGAAAAATGATGACATTTTTAATAGGAGAGCCTTTTTCATATTTTATGAGCAAAAGGGTACAAAGAAAAGGAAAAAAATTGAATAAAAAAGAATAATAAATTGATATTTAAGTATTTTTTAGCCCATTTATGCAGTCTACAATTATCTTACGATTTGATATGATTATTGTACAATTCGTACGATAATCTACGATTATTTAAGATTTACGATTTGTGTACGATTCAAATCATACACCCATACGATATGAATCGTATGATTTTGATAACATTGATCATAAGTTTTGATAAGTTACACAAAATTTACATTCTTGAAAGAGATGTAACCACAATTTGTATCTATAAAAAAATGTAACTACGATTTGTGGCCTACTTCCTCATTTCGAATGCTAAGAAACATCATTAGCTTTTGTCATTTCCTTTCGACTACAGTGGATTTGCACAATCTAGTTTCCTTGTGCATCCAAATGTAGCCTGGTTCCGGTCTCTCTGGGACCTTATTTTATTTGATGTTGATGAGAAGTCAGGTCTCTCTGGGACCTTATTTTATTTGATGTTGATGAGAAGTCTCATATAATTTGGGTACTGTTAGAAAGCATCTGATAAACTATACAATTTTCCATGCAATTTGTTGTAAACAACTGCAATGCTACATTACAAATGTAATTTGCTTCTTAAAGAAGTAAAATTATTGCCTGTAAGGTATTAAAATTTTACAACGTTACCATTTGATCTTGTCAAACACAACCTAGGAATGGATCAGACACTGTGTCATATGCTGTTATGTTCATAGTTTTAATATTAGGCAACTCAAGTCAAAACTTGGCCAAGTCAACTTGACTTGTTAAGATTTCGAGCTGAGACACAATGAAACTCTCTCCTCTAGGTGACTCGGTCCTGACTTAATTAGAATCCTTAAGTTGGCTTTCTTGGTGATAATTTAAAATTTAAAATAGAGAAGATGATTTGAAATTGTGACCTCTACTGATAGAGTCACTGTCCCTAACCAAAGAGAACAATGAAGCCTTTTAATCTCTATAGCTATTTTGCATACTTTTAAAACTTAAATAACTATGTGAATATTTATTGCGCCAAAAAACATTTAATTTAATTATTAAATACCTGGTCAAGTCAATTAAAGACCTGGTCGAGTCTTCGAGTTGACCTGACTTGGCTAGACATTGAGTCTAGTCCAATTTTCGAGTTCTTGAACAATGATAATGTTACCTAAAACTTATGCTATAAAATTTAAATTGATACCTCAGAAAAATCTTAGCATTAAAAAATTGGATTCTGTTGGAAATATGGCCTGTTAAGAAGCTAGTCTAACAAGGCGATAGAATCATAATATGCACAATGACAAGAACTTCCAAAAGTAATTTGGTTTTTTGTGAGCTTCATTTTGGAATCTTACAAGAGCGAAAATTACCTAAAGATTAAGGGCCTCTTTCATTGCATTAACATCAAGGAAAAAGGTTCCCCATTAGTCTCATTGGAAGTCATAAATTATTATACAAGGTTCATGCGACAAGGGTAAGAACAGTTTTGAGGCCAATGATCTTGTTATCTCATGGAGTTTTAGTTCATGCTAGATACATATTCTGAATGGGCATGCTTATTGCACACGGATGTTTCGATTCCATAAATAAAGAAGAACGACCGGTTATATCTTCGAGATTAATGTGGAAAAGGTCTATAACTAAACTACATGTTTATGAGGTTTGGTTTTGGAGGGAAGTGGTGGAAGTGAATGCAAGTTTATTAGATCCACCTTTTTCTCTGTGCACATAAATGGGTCTCCAAAAGGCTTTTTTTTTTTTTTTTTTTGGGGGGGGGGGTTTGAGAGGTGTTTGCCTTTCTGTCTTATATATTGTGGTATTGTGGTAGCAGGGGCTGTTAGGAGGCTGATGATCAAACCTAACTAGGAGGGTGTTTCAGATGGAAATTTGGTACTGGGGCTACAACGTTTTTGAACTTACATAACTTAAGGAAGAGTAGTTAAACGAGAAAACCCCTTTTTCAATAGAGCAGATTTCAGTGCTTAAACAGAAGCTAAAGTATTGTGATCTGACAATGAATCTGCCATACATTTCTCTGTCTTTGATCCTTCCTAGACGCCTTAAAGCACTTTTCATGATTTGATTTACAATAGATTGGTATTCAAGGAGAGTGGTCATGGTTGGTAGCACGTTTAGTATAGTGCCGTCAATAGACTAGGCTTAGGCCAGGACAAGGTCTGGCTAACCCTACCCTGGGAATGAAATATAGGTCCAAGCCTCACTTGGGCCTGAATTGGGCTAAAACAACGGACAAAACAATGGACCTGGGCCTAGCCCATGTTAAAAATGATAAGCCTGAGCCCAAGCCTGGGCCTAAGTGCAAAAATATTTCATTGTGCGGTTATGGAGGACTAAGTCAGTAGAATGTTGATTGGAACCGTTGATCTGATGGGCCTACTACGGATAGAATATTTCTCAATGAAACTATTATAGAAATAGGCTCACAATCAAAGATTGCCGAATTGTCAATTTATTGATATGCATAGTTTTTCTCTATTGTATGTTCGGTCGATGTTGGGGCTGTGCAAACCAGGATGCTCCTTTTGCATTTCATACACATTTCCTAAAAGATCATTTCACCGGTACAAAGTGCATTCCTTATATGCTTGATGGTTTCTAGAAAAAAAAGTGTCAGAAGTGCGTTTCTCAAAATCACGAAACCCATTCATTTGAAACAATAGCAATGACAACTTGCCATAGCTATTGGAGTTTTGTTTACAACTGTGTGCTTATTATGGTCTCAAAATTTATATGACTTATCGTTATGGAATTAAATATCAAGTTGAAGATTATGGAATTCCGCTTATGACAATATGACCATAGGAGCATGTTATTATATTTTTTTTTGTTCCATTACAGTTTATATGTTTATGTTTTTCATCCAAGTTGCATAAGTAGGAATTGTTGAAATATCATGAGTTTTTGTTGCTATTATTGATGTCCATGATATCTTGATTCTTGAATCTTGGTATATATACCGCATAATTATGTTAAATTAAGCTTTCTTTCTTTTCTTGTTAAAGCTCGAGATTTACTTGTGAAATATTAGACATATTAACAAACTAGGGATGGTTTTTATAATGCATGTATGTTATTATTTTTCTGTGCATGCCTTTATGTTTTTCAAAAAAGAAAGGTTTAAGATAAGAATATATTGGAATCTTTTGTCGAGGTCGCCTTCAGATTTTCATATTCACTTCCCTTACGACCACTTGCTTCCCTTTATAGTGACAATGCTTAAGTCTATGTTCAATCCTCTTCACTAGGTTGAGGTTTCTTGATATTTTTTAACTGTTTATATGTAATTGCGCATCAAGTTATTGATTCATTGACCTTTTTGTTACCAGGGACAAAATTTGGTCAGCATGGACCATTTGTACCAATGATTCTATGGAATTTACAACATAAGAGTCTTGCAAGTGTATAGAGCAGTAGCATCCTCAAATTGCTCAAGAAATTCGAGTTAATTTTATTCCTAGAAATGAGTTGATATATTTTTACTGTAATCAGGATGTCAACAAAATGTGGATCATATATGTACAAAATTTTCTTCTATTGTTAATTGTATTTAATGCTTTTGTAATTTTTAGAATATGCATTCGAGCTCCACAAACGATACTCTCATTCCCATACATGCAAGTGCTTCAAAAGATGTATTGTATTTGTGTAAAGGATTCAAGTAAGATAGATCCTTTTTGCTTGCTCAAGTCTGTGAAGGTTATAGCCCAAAGCATGAGACTGAAGTGGAAGAATCAAGAGTGTGACAAAAAGACTCTGAAAATTTGCCTTAAAGTTGACATTGGCAAAGCACCCATCGCCAACTTTAAGGCGAATTTTCAATGTCTTTTTGTCACATACTCTTGATTTTTCCACTAAAGTCTCATGCTTAGAGGTATAATCTTCAAAAATCTGAGCAAGCGACAAGAATCTATCTTGCTTGAAAGCTTTACATGATAACTTTTTCAAAACACTTGCATGTATGGGAATGAGAATATCGTTTGTGGAGCTCAAGTCCATATTCTTAAAATCATGAAAGCATTAGATATAGTCGACAGTAGAATATATTTTTTTTTTTTACATTGATGATCCACATTTAGTTGCTATCTTTATAGTAAAGACATATTAGTCCATTTCCAAAAATAAAATTGCCTCAACTTCTTGAACAATTTGGGGATGCTGCTACTCAGTATACTTGCAAGACTCTTATCTGTGATTGCATAAGAGGATTCCTTATAAGCATTGGTAAAAATGATCCCAAGTATTCTGACATCAAAGAGCAAATGCATCTCCAATAAGTAGGTTGTTCCAAGTGAGAAATGTCAACGGTCTACATTGAAACCAACTGCTACTACTTCAGGCACTTTGAATGTCACCAGCTTGCAAGAAACAAAAGGTTCCTTAAAAAATCAGTTTCTTCGTACTCTTTTTGTGATTTATTAATTTAACAAAGCATTGAATATAAAAGTTTGAGTTATGTAGGTACAATTGATGCAACAAATGAAAGCTCTCCCGTTGTGTGGCGGAAAGTGGGATGGGCAGAGGTAACTGATGATGTGGTAGGAGTGCAAAAAAGAGTCGAGTGAGCCTGGTAACCTGAAGAAATCAGTCAAGAGTGAGACATCCATCTTCAAACAGTGTTATGAATGCCCAAGGTCTTCAAAGTCCATTTGGAAAGGACTATTCGCTTGTTGAGAATATCTTGAAAGAAGCTATTGATTTGAAACATTTAGCTGACCGTTTAAAGGTAGCTACGATAAATCGGATTTATGTGATCCTTAACTTGCGGATATGCATTATATCATCAGGCCCTCAATTGGTACAACCATATTTTGGTGACCCACGCCATTAATTGATGGGATCCACAGTAGATGCGCCATGATTCATTAATCTCCTTGATGACAGTCCGGCTTTTAATTGGTGGCATGCAAATAGACTTGAGAAAAGAAACATGATGAAAGTACATATTTTACCGAATAGGGGCGAAAGATTTTGAAGCATGGTTGATCAACTCCATCCACTGTGCGGCCCATCAGATCAACAGTTTGGATCACTGTATCATGGGCCGCACTTGTACAAACTGAAGATAATCATCCTTGTGTTATGTATCATAAAATTCCTATTGACCAAATTTAGATTTTAAGTCATTTTACCCTCCTAGAGTTCTTAACATTTTAGCTTTTGGCCTAAATGTGCAGAATGGAGAATTAAAAATTGAAGTTAGTGGCATATATCTTTGTGCAACCTTAAAATTTCTACTTGCCACATCAATGTTCAGGGTTCACAACATGGGAAGCACGACACTAGGAGAAAAAAAACACTCAGTCAACAAAGATCTATGTCGACACACCAAAGATCTTGAAGTAAGTCGAATGCCATTTTGAGAAAAAATGTGATTGATTCATTATTCATGAAGATAGCTAAGCTACTGCTATGTGCATTTTCCACTAGCGTTTATTTGGATTTTGTCATTTTGAAAGATTCAGGCCAGGCTTTGGGCTGACCCTATTCAAAATTTTGATTTTGCTTGACCCAAGCCCAGTCCATTGACAGCCCTACTTTCTACAGTGTCTTAAACAATGGTGACTAATATACCATACACATGACATGAATGTACATTTGCAGGGGTCTACAATTTGATTAGTTTGAACTGACATGCACGGATGCAAAGTTTATGGTGGATTGGTGACATGGTTTTAAATGTTGGTATTGGTCAGCGTATTGGCGTGGCAGAAAAATGATATGAGACGGCGTCGCGTATGGGTATCGGGGCCATATCGGCCCGATATCGGACAAGGAAAATATCAGGAAAAAAAAAAAGAGAATAATAAGATTTTAAATAATCAATTTTTTTTGGACATGCATATGATGGTGTATTGGACCATTCTTTGATGAGGATGTTGTCTGTTGGTTTGAATTGTTGAAGGTCAACTAAATGGGCCCTAATTGAACACAAATCAAGCATGATTTGGTGAACTAGGGCCCGTTACATTGAAATACAATAAAAAGAAGAAAATATTAGAAGGAAAGTGAATGCTTACCCTTCTTTCTGATTTTTCTCATAATGGTATATTTCACTTTGGTTTGTTGAATCCTGTTCAAATCATTTATTTTGATCCCAAAATAGCTCTAGATCTAGCATAAAATGGGTTTTTAAGATTCTTCCATGGTTTAAATGAACAAAAAAAAGAATAAGAGACATTTGTGAAAGTTTGAAAAAAAAAAAAAAAAAAAAAAATCAAAATTGGGCTTTTATGGGCGTATCAGCCTCGTCTTGGTGCCGATACGGGTAATTTTTTTTTTGTTTTTTTCCTTAACATGTATTGTCTCGTGCCGATACAGATAGGATATGGCAGATATTTATATCTGTGATTGGTGCCACCATTTTAGAAATGAAGATATGCATATCTATGATTGGTGCCACCATTTCAGAAATGAAGGAAAATGCGTATAGCAGTTAGCCTTCCAACGAAATTCACTTTCACATTTGTCATGGAAAGGCAGAATGCAGAAAATCCATACGCGTTGTTTATATATATATATATATAAAATAAAATTTAAATGCAATTGCAAAATCATGCAGAAATATGAAATGCAATTTCCAATAATGTTTTAATGTATGCTCTGATTTTTACCACTTTGAGACGTCAACGAAGTGGATTCATTCTAGAATGGCATCATGATCTAGTAATTTGCACGCACATTTGAAATACAATAGACTAGGTTCGTGATGTAATCTGGTTTTTGGATTAATGAGAAATTTGATGCCCAAATCTCTGGAATAAATGAAGTAAATGCACCACACAAGAATATTTGAATAGAGAGGGATAAACAAAATTGAAATAGTTAGAATCCAAAAATCATTAGAGAATCAACAAAATCAACAAGTATAATCTTCCAAAGAAATAGTTGTTGGAATTTTAGCCTAAAAATCAACCACAACAGTCCAAAAATTCAACACACGGTGGATTACTGTGGGCCTTGGTCCAACAACATTCTCCTCCATGTTCAGGGAACACTTCACCTAAGTAATAGATATCAACATCTAACTTATTTCAAATCGTCGCCATAATCAGTATCTATTTATATCCAATTATGTGATCAGGCTGATTCAAGGTTTCAGATTGCAAAATCTTGCCCAGATTAGGCGTACCCGTTGGTGAGTTACATCTCGTTGTTAACAGAAAAAAGCAGGGTTTGTATAGGGAATTCTCCCATGTTATCTAGAATTCTCTTCCTTTAGCTCAGACTTCTCAGCTCAATAGTTTAAAAATTTGAAAACTCAACCCGACTCGATGTGTGTTCAAGTTGAGTCAACTTGAAGACCTGACTCGACTCGATGGTTAACAACTATAAATTAAAAACAGTAGCTATGGTAGGAAGTATTAAATTTAGCTAAGTTTATATGATGATTGTAAATAAGAAAATGAGAAATGCTTTTGTGCTCTCAGAGCACTATTAGTTATAGCAATCCTAGTTTCATTGGTTAACTTGGACAATCCAACTGATCAATTTGAACTGTCTATTAGGACTGGGCACCATTTTACAGACTGCTATGCAAAAACCATACTGATAGGATGATCTGCTTCATCCTTGATTTGTCCTTATTTTCTCTAGCATCCTTTGTCCAAGCTATGGATGGGATTGTCTAACAGTGTGATTCTTTAGAATCATTAGCAATCCATGATGGACCATAACTAATAAATGGATCACATGTTTGATTGGATGTATTATGTGTAAACAATCTTGACCGTCCATATTAAAGGCCATTAACTAACGGATAAAATTGGTTGGGTTTGAGTGATGTTTGCATGGTAGCCCATGAAAAGTGTGTTGACGTAGTGAACAGTCTGGATCAATAAATTGGACTGTGTAAATGTCCCACGTAACTAGGAGCACTATAACTTATATTGCTCTAGAGCACTGGAGCATTTCTTTAAAGAAAATAAGCAAGCAATTGTAGCATAGCTTGGTTATTGAGTGCTCTACCTCTTTTTAAGAGGTCTTGGGTTTGAATCCAGCCCATTTTTTTTTTTTTTTCTCTCCACATTTAATTAACAAGATATCTGACAATGCAAGAGACTCAGCTTGAGTTAAAGGCAGTTGCATTGAGTCTACTGAGTTAGCAAGTCGATTCGATGAGTCTTGTATCATTGATTCCTATTGGATGCATTTTTTGGCTGATGTGAAGAGAGGACGGAGATGATTTTGGCTAAGGCACATGGTGTTACTCACCTGATTGATGGCCCAGTTTGCCCATGTGTGTGAATTGCGATGTTTATGTATTCCTCCTTAGAGTAGATTGTAATCTTACTTGCACAAGGATTCAGCACCGGCGGGGCTCTTTCTATATTGATGCTAGGTCTAGTACTCTTGAAAGATCAATGGTGAAACCTAGCTGTGGGAAACCTCACCACCATTCAACCATGAAAAGTTGGTGGAAGCCATGGAACCTGCTTCAACCTTGTCTGCTCTGATTATCCAAACTGGGCCTTTCAATCACTTAGGGACCGCACGAGTCACAAATCCGTGACAAAGGCATAGTCGGATGACTCACTTGATTATCTTGAATAGTAAGACTTGTCGCTTCGATCGCTTTTAAGCAATCGACCGTCGAATCGGACTCAAATTACATCCTCGGATCGGATCACATACTTGAGATCCGACCGAGAACCGAAATTGGTCCGAGCGTGATCGATCCGAACGAAAACTTAATGAACCTAGATCCATAATCTGTGAACCTCAAGAGGCCCGCGAAGTCCTCGTTGAGTCACCGATTTGGCTAAACCTAAGTATACTTGACCCGAGTCTATTTCAAAGAGTTTTTAGATTATATAAGGACCTTAAACCCTCTCTCATTGCACCATACGAATTTGAGAGAAACCCTAGAGAGAGAAGAGAGAAAAGAGAGAGAATGTGTGGAAGATGTAGAGAATCTCCTGCGCTTCCTGTTGTCCACGAGCTCCACCGCCTGTTCTAATCATTTCTAATTCCAATTTCTAGGTAAGAAACCCAAACCCTAATGCTGTTTTGGGGTCAAATAGTAGGTTGTAGGTTATGAAATAGCTTCTAGTACATATATATTTTAAAAACCTATCAACTCCGCTACGACACAAGGTGATTTAGGTGTATAGGTTATGGTTTTCAACGCTTTCAATGTCAGATAATGATAGATTAATGATCTGCATGCAATTGCACATGTACAAAGTGCTGTTTGTTTTCTGTTTTGATTAAAGATGAAAAATATGGAATTTTACATATTATAGGTATTCGTAGAAAATACCGTATACGTATAAATTTTGGAAATGTGTTTGACATGATTATTTGTTGTATGAATATACGATATATGGATAAAATACTTATTTGGCGAATGGATTTGCCCAAGTACATGTTTTACTAATATACACTATGTATGTAGAAATACTGTATTGTAGAAAGTACTGTATACATATATATTTTAGAGATGTGTTTGCCATGATTATTTGTTGTATAAATATATTATATGTGCATAAAATACTCGCTTGGCGAAAGGACTCGCCCTAATACATGTTGGCTAGCATACACTAAGTATGTTGAAATAATGTATGTTAAGTGTTTGTGAAAATGCTTGTGAGAGTAAGTGTGTGGATGATGGTGCCTTAGGTAGGTGTTGAGATGGGATTCTTAACTACCTTAGAAACATGTATGATTTCCCCCATGTGGGTTGTTCACTTTAACCACTTACTTATGAAATATATGTGTTTGTATTCCTATTTATATAGTGCTTCATAACATGTTTTATAACATGCTTTATAATATGCTTTATGATATGCTTGTTAACATGCTCAACTGATTGTATGATTTTATTTGTAAAATGCGTATGTTTAAATTTATGTTTATGCTGTATGATCCGTCTTGGGTGATGGGGGAGTGGTGTAACGATTAAGCAACATTTTCTAAACGGATAATACCGGACTTTGATTATATGATTTGAATCTTGATCCACTATCATCTATCTTCCGCAATTGATTGTGTTTGGGGCTATGATTATAGTCCGCAACTCGTGGTCAATTAGGTAGGCGTGATTCATTTGCCACGTGAGATGTGTTCGATGACTCGAGTCGATGCTTCTAAAGTGATAGTGGTTGGCCACTTCATTCAAATTGTTTTGTCAGCTAGCCGAGCTCGTTATTGCTTGTTCACCATGTTTGGGCGCTTCACGCTTAAACCTAGGGTACCAAACTTGAAACTCTTTTAACCATAGTACTCGATCCGCTAAGACTCATGAGCGGGCATGGTGGTATGGGATACCGTGTCAGCCGTCGGCCTACGTCGCCACGTGCCTCCCCGTGTGACCACCGAGCAATCGACTTCGTGAGTCGATTATGGTGGTATGTGACACTATATTCATGCCGTCGGCCTACATTGATAAGGTGATGGGGGAGTGGTGCTGTGAGCAATGTGACAAATCAGTGACCTCGAGCATACTCATCGCGGTGAGCCTTAGAGTTTTGCATGGAGTATGAACTAGGCCTGTTTAAATAGTGATGAATCGTTAAATGGTGATGGGGGAGTGGTGTAACCTTTATGCATATATGTCTCCGGTTAGAAAACACACAATCGTCTGAGATTAACTAGGACTGACGACCCTAGAATGGATCATGTTTGTGAATGATACAAGGGAGGTACCTTAGTTTTCCAATCCTGCTGTTTGAAATAGACTAATAAATACTCGGTAATCATGCTCATCATGCATTGCATGTGCCTGGAAGATGTGGAGTACTGAGGGATGAAAGCATGCCCGAACGTAAGATGTTGTCGCATGAGGGAAGGTGTAGTGAGGGCATACATCATAACTGCATCCATACTTGTATTAATAAGAGTAGTTAGGAGTGTTTGATTTTACTGCTGGACTGAATTGATAACATGTTAACCTATGCTTTATTGTTCCACTGAGTTAGCTACTCACTCCCACGTTACGGGACGATGTTGTACACACCAACCAAGATTTGTTGAGTTTCGGTGTGATGGCGATACTTATGAAGCGAGCATCGGACTACTTCATGATGATGAGGAGGAGATCTCCTATCAGTATTCTCTGGCAGTCTATGAAGACCGATATATTGTATTGTATGTGGGGCTATGGTACTTGGGATAGAAGACATTACACTTCCTCACATTAGGTATATTTTAGAATTGTACTTGTAATTAATTAACCTGGTGACATCATCACACTTTGGAGACTCACCATAGTTTATATATGTTATTTATCTATCACAGTCTTCCGCTTGTAATTTAACTGTCTCTGGAGTATGATATGCTGTTTTGGCTTAATCTCACTCATGTTCAATGCACGAATACAGTCAACATTCAATTATCATTCATTTTGTTGCATAAGTGATGTTCTGGAACTCGGGTGTTGAGTTTATGCTCGACCCCCGATTTTCGGGATGTTACACTAGTACTCTTGAAAGATCAATGGTGAAACCTAGCAGTGGGAAACCTCACCACCATTCAACCATGAAAAGTTGGTGGAAGCCATGGAACCTGCTTCAACCTTGTTTGATTATCCAGTGGGCCTTTCAATCACCACGAGTCACATGTAGAGCTGGGCATGGGATGACTCGATTTGGCAAACTCGACTTATCTGACTCGTTTAGATCTGACTTGATCCGAATCGAGTGGGTGAGTCGATCCGAATCGAGTTGACTTCGTCCAATCCGAACTCAAACCGAGTCGAGTTCGAGTCACCTAATAACTCAACTGGACTTGAAATCCAACTAGTATTGACTCGACTCAATCTGAAACTCGACTTGTACATATATATTTTAAAAATGTAGCTGATGGAGAGGCATCAATTCTAGCAAGTTTTGAGTTGTGATTTCAGCCCGTGGATACTAGCTGCACCCGACTCGGTGCCTGCTCGACCCGACTCGGTACTTGTGATTGGGTCGGACTTGGTCCGGATTAGTCCAGGCCAGACCCGGACTCGGATCGGGTCAGGAATGCTGGACTCTATACCAAGTCGGTCGAGTTCGGGTGAGGCCTATTTCAAACTGGATCAAGTCGGGTCAGTCCTAACTCGGTATGACTCGACTCGATGCCCAACTTTAGTCACATGCTTGTTGAACCACTTGAAACATGCAATGTGATTACGTTTTTTTAGTGTAATGTCTTCGAAGATGCATGATCATGCATGTGGGGTCTTCGGTGTGGCTCACCTGAGCTCATGTAGTGATCACCAAGCCAAAGTGAATCTAAAGGTGATCTCTTCATTCTCTGGTATACCCCGTGAGGTGCTCAGATGTCCTCATGAACTTTCCTATTAGTTAATCTCACGACTCACTGTCTGGTGAATGGGAAGTGGGCCCCACTTACTTTGATTTGTTAGGAGATGATTGGGTCAAATCATCATCGTCATCTACAATTGATGTAACCGATATATGTGAGAATGGCACACCCTCTGCGTCTAAAGCGAAGGAAGTCAAGTGTGGGTCCCACGACATCAAAGGTTTTTAGGGCCTGTTTGGATTGGCGTATAAGGGTGTATAGTATCGTATCAATGGTGGAGTTTTACATTATACAATGTTTGAATAGGACTTGGCGTCCGATCATAAGCATGCGCGCGAATACAACATTTTCTCAAAAATTTCAAAAGGCGGTAGAGTAATTTCAAACGACACTACATCGTGCAGTGCAGTGTAGTCATTGCACTGTATTTTGGCCAGACATCATAGCTATCTCTTTGAACGTTTGCTATTTATGGAGAATGGAAATATCCTACACCAGCATCGCCCTGTATCATCTCCATTCCATTGCATGTGGGCGTCAACCTTCTCCGTTTCTTCTCCGAAGGATTGAGGTTCGTATTATAGTTGAATCTCTCCTCGAGCTCTTGGAAGGGACGAAGTAGATATTCGGTGAGTTAGATCGGATGCCTAACAACCAATTGTCCTGGTACGTATTTCTTCTTTCCATATCAAACTTTGAATCGCAACCACGCTGAACCCATTACCTATCAGAGGATCCTAAGTCGGGAGTGCTGTGTAGTCTGTTGGCGTTGGGGTGTATACGGTCGGTTTATACGTCCCCATTCTTGAAATCCCTATTCTCTTTCCAGGTACCCTATTCCGCCGACTGAGGCCATCGTCAGGTAATCTCAGGAAGTCGAATCACAATGATTATGCAATCTCCGCCTGTTAGTGTGAAAGATTGGATATAACTGTTGTATGCGGCTGTTTAAAGGTAGGTTATAGGGTGTGGGTGGTAGAGTTTCTCAGACGATTTAAGGGCTTTGCATGTTTACAATACGCATGTTTACAATACGCATGTTTTTCTTCTTCTTCTATACCATCTGCTCTTGGGAAGTTCCGTGTTATCATAAGGGTGTGCGTCATCCGGGTTGCTCAGTGGTAGAGGTATTACTCATCTCTCCATTGTTTCTTAATTTGTCATTCTCTGTTTTTGTGTTACGTTCGATTTGGAAGGGCAATTGTTAAGATGACCCTCTTTTGAGAATATATTTTCCTTATTCACCATTGTCTACATTTGTATAATAAGGCACGCGTACTATGATGGGCATATTATCAGAACTCCGATTTTAACTGCCACTTCCTTAATCATTAGTTTTAATCGCTGAATCAATTCCTAACCCCTAAAACTCGTCATGCACCGATGTAAACAATAGACATCTTTGTGCTCTCTGTGAAAAATTTTCATCTCTCCACAATCTCCATTTCAGTTCTGATTCATACAGGAGATTGATCATGAACTTCGTGCATGTTTTAGGGGTCATAGATTTATGGCAGTGATGTGTGGCCATTGAACTATTCCGATGTTTGATTATTATGTTGCAGGTTTCATATTTTTAATGATACACTTCTGGCCTGGATAATCTTGACAGGATGACATTGAATTATAGTTTCTGCTTCAGTTTTTTAATGATACAGTTTTGCTTTTAGGATTTATTGATAGATAATCTTCACGGGACAACATTAAATTTCTACTTCTGATTCAATTTTTGATAGATAATCTTCACAGGATTCAATTTTGTATTGATACACTTTTGTCCTGCATAATTAACATGGATAACATTGGCTTATTGTTTTAAATTTAGATTTTTACTGATACAGTTCTGCTATTGGGTAAGTTTGATTCTTAGATTTCTAAAATTGATTTAGTTGTCTACTAATACTCTTCTGTCTTGCATAATCTTCGCAGATTAATATTGAAATACTATTTCTGATTCCCGGGTTTACTGATACAGTCCTGTATTGGATATTTTGATAGGTAATATTGAGATGATATCACTGAATTATAGCTGTTTGATTTAGTTTTCTACTGATATACTTCTGACCTCGATAATCTATTCCTGGAACACATTGATTTTGCTGCTTCTGATTCAATTTTGTCCAGATTCATGCTCGACATCATGGTTATTTTGCACTGATAAACTGATTGTTTACCAATTGCAGGGAAATGAAAAAAAAGTTATACGTGGTGTTTGTGCGAAGAAAACCAGGAATATATGAGACGTGGGTGGATTGCAGTGCACAGGTTCACCGATTCAATGACTGCAAGCACGAGTCCTTCACGAGTTATGAAGATGCCATGAATGCATGGAATCAGCACAAGGTTGGCTGATACTATTCTTATCGTACGTTATTAGATTTCATCCTTAAAGCATTGAGTATTACATCTTACTAGTACTGGGATTAATAGATATGATGATTATTTACTATATCATTTAGGCCATCGTCTTCGATCGAGCAGCCGGAAAGACACCTCGAGGTGACAGTGTTCGTGCATCACATCGTCCGGCGACGATGGACACTGGAATGTGTGTACCTACTCCCACAGAGCAAACCATAATCGACAATATGGGTTCGGAAGATGATAAACCTGAAAGAGTGGCAGCTGATGATGTTAGAGACGAACCACTCATCGATCGTCCGCTTGTTGGTTTGCTGCTTGGTCTGTTAATATTATATGTGGCTGTTAGGGAGTTTATTTTATCGTTGTTTACATGAGTATCGGGAGATAATGATTCCTGTTTGAATCATTTTCTTTTGAAATTGTAGAAGTCTGTTTGAAAGTAGATATGATGGATCAGATTGAACGGTGTTTTTTTTTTTTTTTTTGGAAACATACTTTATCATGGAGTTTTCGAGTGACTTTCAGATCGATGAAAATTCTGATCATAGTTGCGTTTAAGACGTTGAGATTTTTTCAGTCTCTTTTTCAAGGTTTTATCCCCCTTGTATTCTATTTACTTTTTTTCCATGATATTGTACGGAACAAAAGTGGCCCAGATCGTGGTGGGTCCCACAACCAGTATGTGCATGGTTCGAATCGGATACTATGTCGAGTCTAAAATTTTGATCGGACGGAATCGATTGGCTGTTTGGCCCCACTTGAAACTGTTTTTGACAACTTAAATAGATGGACAGCGTGGATAAGCGCGGACCTCATCGTGGGACCCACACAGCTTACGTCGAATTAACTCACCTCTTTCGATAGTGCACATACATTTCCTGTGGACGCCTTTCACAAGAAGTTCCTGCACTGGTAACCCAGGTGGGGCCCACTTTCATGTTTGTGAATGATCCTCCTCGTCCATCGGTTCTGTGAGTTCATTTTAGGACATGTTGCCATTTTAGATGCCATCCATAACATTAATAATGTCAATCCTATTGGGATACAATGGATAGACGGGTAAGATTATTCAATCACGAAATGATGGACGGGTAGGATTCACAAACATGATAGTGGGCACCACCTGGGATACAATGTATGAGAACTTAAAAATAACCACCATCGTACAGCTACTATTGTATATTATACATATATACAACATGCAACCCTAATATGTCATATCTAAATATTGATATGAGGAAGAATTTGTATACTTGCCCGAACAATACCTCCTATCCAAATATTGATTAATGGCATGTTGATTTAGATGTATTCTGAAATTGATCGAACGTATACATGAACAATAGCTAGATACAATACAATCCACCCTTATATGCGAATCCAAACAGGCCTCACCGTGATGTGTGTTGAACATCTACTCCATCAGTCAGGTGCACCATTCCATGGTGGGCCATGGGCTTAAAAAATCAAGTTAATCCATGATTTGGTTGGACCACACCACATACAACACTTGAGAGGGTTACCCTCCCATTAAAACATTCATAATCATTTATTGGGCCCACTAAGATGTGGTTCATAAATCCAACCTATCCATTGTGTGTATCCTACTTGGATGAGGGGTTGTGCCAAGTTTCAGCCGCATCCAAATTTCAGGTGGGCCCTAACTAAGTGCTTTTATATGTTTTAGGCACGTATTCACATGTTTTTAGATGGTATGGCCCACCTGAGTTATTTATACGGCTGATGTTTGGGATATCCCATAACCTAAAGGGGACCAATCAAATTCATCGTGTTGATGTTCGACACACATCATGGTGGGGCCCACACAGCTCGACCTCATGGGATGTTCCCATGAGGTCCACCGCATATATATATATATATATATATATATATATATATATATATATATAGAGAGAGAGAGAGAGAGAGAGAGAGAGAGAGAGAGAGAGAGAGAGAGAGAGAGAGAGAGAGAGAGTAATGGTCTCCTGCGAATCATCCCGCAAGCTACCTTGGTGCAGTCCAATTCCCACCGTAGGCTGCCAAGTTTTGTGGACCCCATTATGATGTATGTATTATATTTACAACGTCCATCCATTTGGAGATATTATTTTAAGCCATGAGCCAGAGAACCAGGCTTTAATGCACCCCACTATGATGGTAATGGACTGTAACGCCCCGTACTTTCGGTACTCGGGTGTTACCGAGTAACCCTACCTAGTATAAGTACGAACCTAGCTCAAGCAAACGTTCACATGCATTCCAGTCAAAATCCAACCATTGAAGAATGGTTCCCATCCATATGTCAGGCTTTCCATCCGTTATTCCTCCCTTGGGATTCTAATTTGATGGGTAAACATGTCCATCCAACCATTATAGATAGCTTGGGGACACCTAGAAACATCGATAAAAATATCAGAAAGCAAATGGGTGCGCTTGGGATTAATACTGGAATTTATCCAATCAGAAAATTGGTCATCCAATTCAGGATGCGTAAGTGTAATAATTATCAAGTATATATACATAACTTAGTATATGTATGTTACATGATCTAACTGCGTAAATAAACACTATAATACAATATAAATGCATACACTACGAAATGTTACTTGTACACTTCATAAATATTTAAAATTTCATCATACGTTAACAATCCATATTATAATTATACACTTGTGACATTATTTACATGAATTTCCATCATAAAATCTATATTATATAAATTAATAAAATTTATAACAAATAACATATTTCAAGCAATTTGAGATTGTATATAAAATTTAAAACTTAAAACATATATGACCACATAAATAATATACAAATAATATATATATATATATATATATTAATCCTTGCTTACTGATGTACATATAATTTACATTTATTAACAATCTGTAATAATGAAATTATATATGACAAAATATATAAATAATAATAATAATAATAATAATAATAATAATAATAATAATAATAATAATAAATGGTATTATTAAAAGCATTATAACATAATGTTTAATATTATAAGAGCATAATAGGTCCTATAATGCAGAATCTAGCCATTGATTTTTAGCTAAGTGGTCCCTAGGACCTTTTCAACCGTTGGTGTTTAACTTCGAGGCGATCTGACCAGCTTATTTGCTGGAACTTGCAATTAGGGCTAAGAACAAATGAAAATTGGGTGTATGGCCCACTTGGACCACGGACCTACCCCATCTTTGGTCAGAGGCTAATAAAGATCCTAACAAGGGGAGTGGACGGTGTGGATCAGGAAAAAGAGCCGAGTGGACCCCACATATGTTGCGTGTGCACCTTGGTCTACAAGCACATGACGTGCACTGGATGGAGTTGCTCGGTCAAAATGGCTTTGACCGAGCAAAAATTTCAAAAAGCTGGGATCTCTCCCGCCACCAAAGGATTTGAAATCTGTAAATTTTTAAATCCCAAAGTGGCCCACCCTGAGCACTTTCCGGACGATCCAAACCGTCCATTTCACTTGTGGTGGTCCACTGAACAAAAGGGTATAGGGTCTTTGACCACACATTCAGAAAACAAAGATCGGTCCCAACCGTCCACTCCTTTCACGTGGGGCTGAGATCCGATGAGAGGGATCATCAAGAGACTTGGTGGGCAAGGCAACATTGTATAGACCAGAGGGTTACAGCCCTCTCCCTTGCCAGCTGAGAGGAGTCCTCTCACAGCCCAAAAATGGCTAGGTAATTAAAAAAGAAGAAAAAAGGAGGTTTTCTTCTTTTGGATAGGGGTAGCTGTCACAACTGTGACCATTCCTGAGGCCAAGTGGCACTATCCTAGCCCTCCAAGGAGAGAGGCACGAGATGAAATGTCCAGATCTCTCATCTCATGAGAAGGAGAGGAGAAAACGAAGTTTTCTCATGAAGTAAATTAAAATACCTTCTGTGATCCAAAAAGTGGACCCCAAACCACTAATGGAACCCATCCAGACCAATCAAACGGTCCAGATCGCCCAAATATCCCTTGAAGGACAATCCACCATTAAAGGGGTGGGTCGTCTTCCTTAAATACCCACCCAACCACGTCAACAAGGTGGGCCCCACCTGACCTGAAAAATGTATTTCTAGGGAGCCCAGGGCGCTACCAATACATCTCCACAAACAGATGGGCCCCATGCACAATGGACCATGGATCCAAACCGTTGAATAGAGTGGACACTAGCTGACCGTCGGCTGTCCCTCTCCCAGTCTATAAAACAGGCTCAGCCCTCCAGGATTTACACAGAAATAGAGAAAAAGGAAGGAGAGAAGGAAAGGAAAGAAAAGAAGGAGAGAAAAGAGAGAGAAGAGAGAAAGGAGAGAGGGAAAGAAAAGAGAGAGAGAATAGAGGCGTGAGCAAATCTCCCAGGTTCGGCCAGGTAAACAGCCTAACCTCTGTCTTTTTCTTCTTCCATTTTCTTCTTCATTTTTTTTTTTTTTTAAATATTTTTTATGGTGATATCAGCCATGTTGGAGGCCACATTTTGGGGCCAAAAATCCGACCGTAGAGAAGCTCAAGCCGGGCCTGAATGCACCCCCTGTTTTGTGGCTGAACGTGGCCTGAAAACGGCCCTGTTTTAAGGCCGAATATGGCCAGAGTTCAGGCCGTTCTTGGGGCCAAATAATGGCATGTAAACAGCCTCAGCTATGGGCTGAAACATAGTCTAGAAATGGCCTGCAAACAAGCTCCGTTTGAGCTGCAACGCGCCCCAAAAATCTGGCTGAAAACAGCCCAGAAAACAGTGCGGAAACAAGCTCGGTTCGGGCCGTTCTTTGGCCGAGAAATGGCAGCCGTTGTGCCGCTGGTTGAGCTCTGAAATGGGTCGAAAAACGGCCCCGGGATGAACCGTGTTTAGGCTAAAAACCGTGGCTGGAAACAGGCCTCATTTGGGCCTTAAATCCAGCTATATTCAGGCCTCAAGGACCACTTAAAGAGCAACCTGCAGGAAGCAGCTGAACAGGAGCTGTTTGGACGTCAGTTGCTGCTCCGTGTTGTGCTTCACCAAACTGCAAATGGGCCCTGTACAAAATGTAAGTGGGCGATGCACAAATGCAGGTGGGCCTCGCCCAAAACAGGTGGGCCACACCAGGGGAGCCTTGAATTCAGACCGTCCATCAATCCATGGACGTTTTCCTTTAATACATGTAAATATATACATGCACATGAAAATTTTAAATAATATTATATTGAACATAACATGCATCTATACATGCATATAGCCGATGGGTCCCACACGTGTGGACCCACCTCTGATGAATGCCTTCCTTCCATGCAATATGATGCAAGTGGATTGCATCTAGACCGTCCATCAGTAGCCTCTATGGGCCTGATCTGAGGATTGCACCCAAACCGTCTATTTTCAGCCCCACCTTAATGTGTACTGACCGTCCATCATGAACTCCAGCGCTGGGCCTCTTATTTTAACATGTAAGTATACTTATATCATGACATGTACACGTGGTGAGCCCCATGTGGGACCCACGTTGATATAATATTTATATATACATATATTTGTTATATGAGGTGGCCCCATGTGGGACCCACCTGACACTTATGTTGATCCAGACCCTCCGCCAACAATCGTCCAGGATCTGGACAATTCACATGTATATAATATAATATATATATATATATATATATATATATATTTCCATGTGTATATAATATAATATATATCATATGACATATTTGTATATAATATAATCTGTATATAATATAATATAACACATTTGTATATAATATAATATACGTGATTTTAGCTGATGGGCCCCAAGTGGATAACCCACCTATGATGTAAATCCAGACCGTTCATGGGACCTACCTGATGTATATGAGGTTCATATGAAAGGCCCAATTCAGGGCTTAGCTGTGGACAAACTTCAATCTCGGTCTGGACCATTAGTTGGGACGAAAGCTTGTAGGCCTAATCACCTCTAGGTTGGCCCAAACAACCTAAAATTTGGGCCCTTCAAACCCCACACATTTTTATGCTTAGGACTTGTTGTCTAATAACAACTAACTTTCTAGGAAGCTGCTTACGTACCTTGGGGCCGCTAACTATACACAGAAATCCAGATCGAGGGACGTACTACGATCCATAAGTGATGATTCTTCCCCTTGAGCTTTCCATTTTCCCATTAGCTTAAGTTATAGTTTTTATTTAAATTTATAATTGATATCTCTCTCTTATAATCACATGTGTTGGCTGGTGGAAATTGAATTGCTATATTGCCTGCTTAATATTTATCCTGCATATTTATTCATGCTTGTGGATTATTTGTGAATTGCTTATGGAACTTAAATTGGTACACCAGTGGAAAACCCCCACCTACATGTGTACACCCATACTTGGGATGTAACCCGACTGGTTGTGATAGTAATGGACCTTCGGCTTAGTGGTTATTGAATGGTGGTGATGTGCGCCTACCATCCAGGGTTATTGTATCCAACGGTTTTTAAGGATGGTCTTTTATCGCATGATTTTGATACTCGCCGTAGCTTATTTGACATTTGCCTTATGTCTCTTGTTTTGATATTGCCTTATGTGTCTTTGTCCTGGTATTTTCCCTATATGGGTTCGATGTTTTTATATCGTGTAACCGTGCGAAGGTAAGCCCCATATATTGTAATATGATTGACCACTAGTCGACAGGTTTCCATTAAACATCCTAAGGTGGTAGTCTCATGAGCCGGGGATGGTGGTGTGGTAAAGCCCTCCAAGGAGAGAGGCACCTAAAAATTTTCATGATCATCTCATGAGAAGGACATTATGCCCGAGAGTTGTCGGCCTTACTGGGCCCCACCTGGGGCTCTGAGCTCCCCGTAGTGACTTTGAGATTACCTAAATTGGCTGATTGTAACCGAAATAATAACGGTTTGGTTAATCATGCATCCATAGCATATTGGCGATGATGGGTGGCTAATCTGGATGCTATAGCACGTGCCCTTAGGATCTTCGGGATATTGTTTCGTTAGCTCCCAGACCACCGACTATCGACCCTTATTCGACTGGATGATTTTCGCAGGTCGATGATTGCATAGGCGACGAGCCCAAGTCCGGCTGGATGTGCATTCCCAGGCTGATGTGCATTCATGCATCCATGCATTTAAAAAGACTGCATCATATATTGTTTTGATTGCTTCGTTGCTATGCTTATCTAATGCGGCGGTATGTAATCTTGAGGGGAATTCACACTGAGCCGGCCACTCATACATCAAATAAATAATCGTACAGGTAGAATAGGTGGCCCAGATGATGTATATGATCAGACTTGATGAGGAGCTATGCAGGTGCCATAGATGCACGGTCATATTTGCTAAGAGGAGCTGCATGGTCATGCGGCTTATATTTATGTGCTTTCTTTTATTTCTTATGTATGCAAATCTTGTAATTGTTAATGTTGAGACATTGGGTTGTATAAGTCATTATGGGCTGCTTATATATTTAAATAATAATAAAATTTTCCTTATGTTGGTTTGTTCACTCTACGCTCACCTGATTACTCTGATAGTATATAAAAAAAAAAACTCGAATTTGACTATCCTTTAAGGTTAACACTTGGATTTTTGGGAAACGAGTCATATACTCGGGTCCTGAAAACACGGGGCGTTACATGGACCCCGCCATAGAAAACATCGGGAAGATTGATGCCCACCGTTGAAACCTTTCTAAGGCTCACCATGATGTTTTTTCAAAATCCAACCTGTTCAACAGTTAACAAAGACATTAAAGAAGGCAAAATACAAATATCAACTTGATCGAAAACTTTTGTGGCCTTTAGAATTTTTTAACGATGGTGTCACTCTCGCCACAGTTTTCTGTGGTGGGGTCCACTTAAGCTTTGGATGTGACTCATTCTTTGGATATTACCTTAAAATGATCTCTTCAGATGGATGAATGGTGTGGATACAAAACATCTTTCATGGTGGGGCCACAAAATTTGGTGACGTCACTTTTCACCCTGTAAATACCCAATCTGCGCCCAGGTCTCTTGTGGGGAAGCGGACTGTGTACTGAGTAAACTCTGTGGGGCCCTCTGTAATTTATATATTCCATCCACTCCTTGCATCCATTTTAACAGATAATTTTAAGGTTTAAGCCCAAAAATGAAGTATATACAAAGCTTGAGTGGGCCACACTACAGGAAACAATGTGAATTGAATGTCAACCGTTGAAAATTTTCTTGGGGTCCACAAGTTTTGGATCAATCTGATATTTATGTTTTCCTTTCATTCATATCCGTGTGATCTCAAGAACAGGTCAGATGACAAATAAACATCACTATAGACCCTAAAAAGTTTTCAACTGTGGAAATTATTATTCCCAATGTTCCCTGTTCTATGGTCCACTTGAGCATTGGAAATGATTCAATTTTTGTCTCAACCATTAAAATGTGCTTGAGAAACAGATGGACAATGTGGATAGACCACATCCACTCACACGGGGCCCAACAGAGTTTACTCAGAGTGCAATCCGATTTCCTCGACCGCAGCCTCCGGGATGGTTCGCAGGAGACCATTTCTCTCTCTCTCTCTCTCACTATATATATATATATATATATATATATATATATATATGGGAAAAGGTACTATGCGCTCGAGCTGATGGGAACGTCCCATGAGGTCGAGCTCTATAGGCCCCACCGTGATGCGTGTCGAACATCTACCCCATCAGTCAGATGCACCATTCCATCGTGGGCCTAGGTCTAAAAAATCAAGTCAATCCGTGACTTGTGTGGGCCACACCACATACAAAAGTTGATAGGGGTCGTGCACCATTAAAACATTCATAATCATTTTTTGGGCCCACCGAGATGTGGTTTACAAATCTAGCCCATCCATTATGTGTGTCCCACTTGGATGAGGGTTCAGACCAAGTTTCAGCAGCATTCAAAAGTCAGGTGGGCCCCACCAAGTGCTTTTATCTGTTTTTGGCATGTCTTCATATGATTTTAGATGGTTGGCCCACCTGAGTTCCGTATACGGCTGATTTTTGGGATATCCCATAATTTATATATATATATATATATATATATATATATATATATATATATATATATATATATATATATAGAAAAGGTACTATGCACTCGACCTCACTATAAGCTCCCATGAGGTCGAGCTGTGTGGGCCCCACCGTGATGCGTGCCCCCTTTAAATTATGGGATATCCCAAAAAGTAGCCATGTACGGAACTTAGGTGGGCCATACCATCTAAAATCAGGTGAAGACATGCCAAAAACATATAAAAGCACTTGGTGGGCCCCACAGAAGTTTACTCGAGTTTTGAATATTCTTGAAACTTGTGCCGAACCCTCATCCAAGGGACACACATAATGGATGGGCTAGATATGCAAACCACATCTCGTGGGCCCAAAAAAAAATTATGAATGTGTTAATGGTGCACGGCCCTCTCACTACGTATGTGGTGTGGCCCACTCAAGTCACGGATTGACTTGATTTTTTTGAGACATAGGCCCACGATGGAATGGTGCATCTTCGGATGATGGGGTAGATGTTCAAACGCATCACAAAGGTGGGGCCCACACAAGTCGACCTCATGGGACGGACTCGTGAGGTCGGCCTTTTCCCATATATATATATATATATATATATATATATATATATATATATATATATATATGGGAAAAGGTACTATGTGCTCGAGCGTAAAGCGGTCGTCCGTGAGGTCGAGCTGGTGGGCCCCACCGTGATGCCGTTCGAAAATCTACTCCCTCGGTCGGATGCACCATTCCAGAGGGGGCCCACACGGTGAAAATCAAGTTAATCCGTGACTTTTGTGGGCCACACCACGTACGAAGTTGAGAGGGGCCATGCACCATTGAAATATTCAAAACCATTTGTGGGGACCTTTCGAGACGTTTTTGATGATCAACACCGTCCATCATGTGTGTCCCACTTGAATGTAATTTTAGACCAAGTTTCATGTGGTATCCACAACTCGGTGGGGCCCACCAAGTGCTTTTACATGTTTTTACGTGTATACTTATATTTTCCGATGGTATGGCCCACACGAGTTACGTGGACGGGCGATTTTGAGCCTGTGTGGGCCTACCTGGCTCGTGCATCGGTGGACGGTGTGGATCTTTGAATGGCATCACGGTGGGGCCCACACAACTCGACCTCACGGACGATCATGCTACGATCGAGCGCATAGTACCTTTTCCCTATATATATATATATATATATATATATATATATATATATATATATATATATATATATATATATATATATATGGAAATGGTAATATGTGCTCGAGAGCTGATGGGAACGTCCCATGAGGTCGAGCTGTGTGGGCCCTACTGTGATGCGTTTCGAACATCTACCCCATCAGTCAGATGCACCATTCCATTGTGGGCCTAGGTCTCAAAAATCAAGTCAATCCGTGACTTGTGTGGGCCACACCACATACAGAAGTGGAGAGGGGCCGTGCACCATTAAAACATTCATAACCATTTTTGAGGGCCCACCAAGATGTGGTTTGCAAATCCAGCCCATCCATTATGTGTGTCCCACTTGAATGAGGGTTCAGACCAAGTTTCAGGCGCATGTAAAACTCAGGTGGGCCCCACCAAGTGCTTTTATATGTTTTAACGGTGTCTTCACATAATTTTAGATGGTATGGCCCACCTGAGTTCCGTATATGGCTGATTTTTGGGATATCCCATAATTTAAAGGGGACTTATCAAATGCATGGTGTTGATGGTCGAAACGCATCACGGTGTGGCCCACACAGCTCGACCTCACGGGAACTTCTTGTGAGCTCGAGCGCATAGTACCTCACGGGAGCTTGTGTCATATGACTGCTCTTATTTGAATGGTGTAATATCTGGGTGCATTTTAGTTAGTCTTTTGTAGGGGGGGGGGCGCCTGGAGGTCCACATAAAATAGTATCTTCTAACATCATATAACTATTTATCACTCAAGTTTGTTCGATCCACCCTTAATATCCAGGGCCCAACCTTTAATATGGATGGTTCATAATTATGTTGGGCACACCTTTGCCCTATATCTTCTATGTGAACCCGTCTATTATGTGAGGCCTACCTTCTACGTGGTGCATCCACTTTATGAGGCTTACCTTCGATGTGGGCTATCCATCAAGTGAGGCCCATCTTGGATGTGAGCCATCCATCATGCAGGCCCACCTTTAATGCGAACCATCCATTATGTAGGGCTGAACTTCAAAGTAGACTGTCCATCAACTCAGGCCCGCCCTGGATGTGCGTCATTCGTCATTACGGTTGACCTTCAATGTGAACTATCCTCATGGGGGACCCACATTGATATGAGCTGCCTATCATGTGGGGCACACCATCAATGTTATTATCTATCATGTGAGGCTCACCTTTAATATCCACCACCCATCATGTGGAGCCCACCTTCAACATCGGCTGCCCATTATGTGGGTCCTACCTTTGATGCGGTTGTTCATCATGTGGGGCCTAGGGCTAAAAGTCAGGCGGGTTCAACCTGACCAACTCGTGATCGACCTGATATTAGGTTGGGCTTGGGCAGAATGTATCAAGTTTGGTATCGGGCTTGGGCTATACAAACACCAACTAGATAAAACTTGGGACGGGCTCAGGTTGATGTCTCGGGTTGCTTGACCCAATTCAAACCCGATTGATATATAATTTACTTATAAATTATAATTGAGAGTGGATCATCTGTGTTGAAGGCACAAGAAATTCCAGTGTCGTCAAGTCTCATTGGTCCACATCATTTCCAATTGCTCAAGCTAATGGGATACGTGGGGTTTTTCTCTCCCAAATAGATTGTGTGCTACACAAAACTACTTTTAAAGTAGTAGTCTTATATTTTAACTTGTTTGTTTAGAAAAAAAAAACATGAAGTTCTTTATAATAAATAACCACACACACACACACACACACATATAAAATTAATTAATTAATAAAATCATAGGTACAAAAAACAAGAGGTAGATTGATATATAATAGACTAATGTAATGACAAAAATATTAACACGAATCCACCCGGCCAACCCTACTGAGCCCGCTTGGGTTGGGCTTCGTTTGAGAATTCCCAACTTGAGGTTGGGTTGAGAATTCCCAACTCGAGGTTGGGTTGGGGTTAAGGTATAGGAACCTTGGGTTGGGCCAACGTTGTGCACCAACCTGCCCGACTTTCATCCTTAGTGGGTCCTACCTTAGATGTGGGCCATTCATCACTGCTACCTTTGGTGTAAATAGTCCATTATGTGGGGCCCATCTTAACTTGGGTCATTTATCATGTGGGGCCACCTTCGATGTTATTGTCCATCATGTGGGGCCACCTTCTTTATCCACCAGCATTTGATATGAATCGTCCATTGCGTGGGCCCAACCTTCAATGTAGGTCATCCATCATGTAGGACCTCACTTTGGATGTGGGCCATTCATCATTATATGCCTACCTTTGATGTGGACAATTCGTTGTGTGGGTGTAGAAACCCCACTATGAACAACGTGAAACTCTAATAGTCGACTTCTATCCGGGCCCAAGCAAAACTTTTATACGGCAGAAGACACACCCCAAACACATGCATCAAAGCAGATCAACCGCCGCCAGAACACCCAAGAAAGTAGTCCAGAACCAGGAAGTATGGTTGGTTGTGAGAACTGGCCAATGCATGGCTGGTTCCATGCATAACCGTCCACCCCGTGGCTAGTTCTATGCATAGCCGACTACAGCATGGCCAATTCCAAGTTCTATTTTATTGGTCCACTCCAATTGCAACATCTGACAATGCTGAGATGCTCTACTGAGGGTTTGTCAATTCCTCACCGATCATTCTCTACCAAAGTTAAGATAAGATCCACAACTCACCTTCAGTGGCTATTTAAAGGGATCCCTTACAGTGAAAAAAGAGGAGAGAGATGGACAGAGCTACAGCCCAGTAAAAAAACACAGGTTACGCCGAAGCACCACCAACAAAAAAAAAAAACCAACGAGGAGACTTTGTAGAAAATCCACTACAGACTTTTTTTCATTCATTTTTTAAATTATTATTTTAACTGAAATACTCGTATTACTACTGAGAGCTACTCACCACCTCTTTACTGTCTTTTCTTTCAATTAAGAAATCAAGAGGTCAAATAAAACTGAATCAATGAGTAGGGTCGGAGCTTGAGATGTCCGACTACCCATTTTGTAAATAAAAGGGCATTTGATTTTTCCCCCCGTTTCCTCTCACATCTCGAATTAAGCCTTGTTCTACTGTGCATATTTCCTACACGCCTAAAAGTACTTGCATCCAGTCACACTTTTATCTTTCTTTAGTTCCTTTAATTTTATGCTTACATAGGCCTTATAGGCTAATTTAATACTATTTACTTACATAATATATTGGTAGTCCCCTGAATTCCCTTAGAAAACCATAAAACCCAATAAAGTAAAGACTGTTGCATGGACGGAAAGGGGTGCTTAATCCATTCTTTTTTTGTAACCGAGATCCCTTAGAATCTACGACACTGATCAATTCAAGAGTCACTTGAGTCGAGAATTCTTCGAATTTCTTGCTCTTTAAGCAATTCTACGAACTCTAGCCGACTATAGATTCTGAAGCCTTATTTTGGTTAGTGGCAACTCCAAAAGCTTGAGATGTTCAAACGTGCCATTCTGTCGACTTTGGGAAAGTTATTGCACAATCAATGAAACTGAGCTATTCCGAACAAATTCATTTCCCACCATTGGGAACACGCGCGACAAATATTCGAATTGAGCAGGTGTGCCCCAAGGTGTGCGCGGGATGTTCACAGAATGACAAGTACTCCGCTAGGGATACTTAACCACCAGCCTGGGCTCGACTCGAAACACTGTGCAATACTTGTTTTTCCTCTAACTTCCACCTTACCAGTCTCTACTGCTCCTAGGCTAACCTACTAATCCACTAACTAGCTAACTTTCTAGTCTGATATTGGTCCTTTCTTACTTGAACATCTGGCATTTCCTTCCCGTATTGGTCCTCTTTACTTTCTTGCAAGTATCCAACATTCTAGTTCTGTATTGGCCCTTTTTACTACTTGCAAGCATCCGACATTCCAGTTTTGTATTGGCCTCTTTTTACTTTCTTGTGATCATCCAACATTTTAGTTTTGTATTGGTCCTTTTTACAATCTTGTGAGCATCCAGCATTCCAGTCCTGTACTGGTCCCTTTTACTTTCTTATGAGCATCTGGCATTCTAATCATGTAATGGTCCTTTTTTTACTTTTTCGTAAGCATCTGGCATTCCAGTCTTGTACCGATCCTTTTTTCTTTCTTGCAAGCACCTAGCATTCCAGTCTGCACCGGTCGTTTTTTACTTCATTTCGAGCATCCAACATTTTAGTTATGTACTGGTCCTTTTTTACTTTCTTGTGAGCATCCAACATTTTAGTCCCGCATTAGTCTTTTTTACTTTCTTGCGAGCATCCAACATTCCAATGTCCCACTAGTCCTTTTTACTTTCTTGTGAGCATCTAACATTCCAATTGTGTATTGGTCTTTTGTATTTTCTCACGAGCATTCTCATTCTAATCCCGCACTAGTCTCCTATACAATTATGTCATTTACATTCTATATGTCTACTGTTCATAAATAATAAAATAAAATAAAATAAAATAAAATAAAAAAGAGAAAAGGGGCATAATGAACCAACCATCGGAAGACGGTAGACCGTTCTGCAATCATTATGCCCAAAAAACAATTGGGGTCCGTCACCCTATGAAGTTAATGCACACACATTGAAGCATTACTAAACACATGCATAGGCCAACATGTCAGTTTAGGGAAACATGCCAAACCTCATCCCTAACTCACCCAGACAAAAAAACATCTAGCTCACGACTGAGCCTTCAATAGCCGACCTAACCCTCAGTTTGAATAGGCTAGAAAATATGATGGCCCGCTTCCTCTAAGCAGGGGCCGCTCAATCCATCCATAGCGTATAGACACCCAACACTCACATATGTCTTTCCAACTCCACCATCAATCTCTTTCAGCATGTTCTTCCTGACGGGAATTAGATTCACTTTCAATACCCTCCAGTCACAGCATCTCAAATTCCAACACATCCAACCCCCCCCCCCAATAGGAGTCAACCAATTCCTTAACAAGTGCACTCCGGCTAGTCTTAATCCAATAAATTCCAACAGCCTCCCCTTAAAGGGATTTTTTTTAAATATTTAATTCCATCTTAAATAACCACAACATTTGCATTCCAATCTAGCTCAACCTTCACTCTCTACATCCACATACCTAGATATGCAAACTCGCCCCATACTGGGGATTCCCTTCCGACCCCCTCACATGCATGTTTGTGCCTTTTCAACAAAACCATCCCGTCAGGGAGCGCAGAAACACTGGAGAAATAGATCATTACAAAGAAGAAGCAAACCAAGCTCCTCAAGGGACACAGTCACCCTCCCAACAACCATATGAAATCGATTGACTTCGGAAGAATTTCAAGGACCAACTTAGGGCTATGAGAAATGATCGTCAGAAACAACATGGGGTGTAACTTTCTTTCTCTCGGTTCAGGGATCTTTGTCCCTTCCCAGACGTCAGGTTACCTGCTAATTTCAAAGTACCCAAATTCCAATTATACAATGACACCGGATGTCCCACCACCTACCTAAAAGTATTTTGCAGTGAGTTCAATGTCATAGCAGGGGAAATCTTGATCCAACTATTCCAAAAATCCTTGAAAGGTGATGCACTTGATTGGTACATATCGGTCAATCATCATAAAATCAAGACTTAGGAAGATTTGTTGAAGATTTGTTCCAAGCATTCATAGATCGCTTTGCATAGAATCTAAACACAACTTCACAAAGGGCAGACTTAGACGCTCTTAAGAAAAGAAGTGATGAGACATTGTCTATATATGTTAGACAATGGAGAGCCATGGTTGCACGAATGAAAACACCAATCGACGAGCAAGATAAGATTTCCATGATTGTCTATTCGACCAATCCAAACATATCAGGGTACCTGATATTGTACCCATATGTCAAAATTTCTCAGCTAATCCGCGCAGGGGAACAGGTGGAAGCCGAATCAAAGCCAGCACAATCACACCATGGCCCGACTAGCATGTCCTAGTAAAAAAAGATAAGACCGAAGAAAAGACAAACAAATATACCCCTAGAAATAGGGACACCGATGCTCCTCATCCAATAGAAACCAATAATCTCATTGCTTCTGTAACGTCCCGGAAAAATCAGTACAAAGGCCCGAGTACCACTTCAGGCAGAAATCACAAAGGGTCAAATTATGTAGAAATTAGACAAAAATTAATTAAGTACTAAACTGAATTAATTAGTATATTAGCTTGAACCGCTTTTAATATGAACTGCAAGACCCAAAACCAGTAGAATCGCTAACTCCACATTACCTAAAAACCTAGGATCAGTCTCAAAACCCAGTTGCTCTCAGGAGCACATTGAAACTCCGTATCGGACCTGGACCGCGAGTTGAAAGTCCTATAACCGCGAAACTATATAGTTACGACCACCTTACTTGGCTTGACAACCAGCATGAGAAACGAGCCCAAATAGTATATAAAAATGCACAACTAAAGCCCTAAGTAAAGTGTGTGAAAAACGCGAATATCTTTAGAAAATGAACTCAGATTTAAGTGAATTGGACCGTTCGCTTGCAAGTAAAATTTAAGGTTTCAGACCGTCAGATTCTGACCCAACTATACCCTTGGATCAGAGAAATTTTCCTACACATGTCAGTATACTTGTGGTCCTGATCGAGTGACGGTGACTGTTGAACTAAAACGGGTCCTCCACGATCGATCCACTAATTCGATCGGACTGAAATCTTAACCTGGCGTAGATCCATTGTTAGTGAACTTGCTCCGAGCCGTATGCGAGCAATGGACCTCCAGATGAGCTCCGTTTGCCCTAAACGGATACCCTTTGGCCATAACCTAGGTATACCATGGCCCTAGGGCCATTTGCGTCAGTTCTGGGCCTATCTAAGGACCTTAAACCCACCTCTCTCTCTCTCTCCCATATGAATTTCTCCAAACCCTAGGAGAGAGAAGAGAGAAAAGAGGAGGAAAGAGTGAGGAAAGAGAGGGAGTCTGGGAGATTGTCGCTGGGATTCTTTCCCACGACTCCACGTGCTGTTTCGCCTCCCCACCATCGTTACATGAACCATTCCAACCACAATTTGGGTAAGAAATACTAACCCTAATCTTTTTTTAGGAATTCAAATAGAGGATTCGATGAAATAGCTAACCTATGTCATGATTTAGGTAGCCGTTGTTTTATAGACGGAAGCGTAGGATTCGAACCGAGTTCGAAATGAGTTTTCCGACAACAGGTGTGGACTATAAACGTTTAGGTTATGGTTTTCAAGGCTTTCAATGTCAGCTAATGATTTATGTCTGACTTGATTACTGCCATATGATCTTAGTTATGATGTGTTCGATAAATAATACATGTGTGACTATGTGAATATATAATGCATTCCATGTGTTTGTTGAAATGTTTGAATGAAATTTATACCATAATTTGTGGTTGCCATAACTATTAACCTACAATATATGATTGTTGTATGCATGACAACTCCTTTGTGAAAGGATTTGCCATAATATATGCTATAAATAATTTAGTTCATATATGCAGTAATGTGTAGTCCAAGTGTTTGATAAAATATCTAAATGAGAAATTGTTCGATGAATTGTATTTATTAAGGGCGTTGAGATAGGATTCTTAACTACCTTATCTAGATGTATAATTTCCTTCATGCAGTCTTAATTTCAACTACGTGATTTAAGTATAAAATGTATATGTATAATAACATGTTCTATGTGTTTGATAAAATGTCAGAATGAGATATTGTTTGATGAATTGTATTTAATAAGGTGTTGAGATAAAATTCTCAATTACTTTATCTATATGTATAATTTCCTTCATGTAATCTTAATTTCAACTATGCAATGAATGGATGAATTAAAATGTTCGGTAGCATGTTCAATATGTGATGAAATGCTCAAATGAGTGTTGTACTTGGATTGTTTGTTAAATGCCTATATGATTATCACATGTCTCCACATGCTGCATTTGAGTATGATTGAGACTACTACGTAGTCCAGGCAATCGGTAACAATTCCCGTTTGAGTGGCCGAACTAGTTTCGCCACATTAGATACGTCCGATGAATCCGAGCCGTACGGTGATTGTCGATAGTGGTTAGGCCACACGGAGTGCTTACGTGCTCCATGCCGATCAATTCAATATGCGCTCATACCAATCGCACTTGTCACATAACCCGATTAGCCTATTGTATGTTTACCATGTATGGATGCTATTGTTTGAATTTAAGGTACCACTTACTGATGAAAACTCGTTTCAACCATGGTACCATGATCCGCTAAGACTCATGAGCCGGGTATGGTGGTATGAGACACTGTAGTAGAGCTGTCGGCTTACGCTAGGGTGACGAGCCTCCCCATAGTGACCAATGAGCAACCCAAACTTGTGAGTCGAATACGGTAGTATGAGACACTATATTCGAGCTGTCGGCCTACGCTAAGGTGACGAGCCTTCCCTTAGTGACCTCGAGTATAAACGAGGCCTACCTCAGCGCAGCCTGGCTGCGGTCCCAGCATGGGTTGGGGTGTACCATCTGATCTGGACCCCCTTCAAAAATAGCGCTCCAGTTGGTAGGGCGTTGGTGGAGTAACCTCGAGTATAAAATAGGCCTACGCTGAGGTGACGAGCATCTCTGTAGCGACCTGAACTTACCTATCATATGTGATAAGCTAGGATTGACGACCCTAGATAAATCATTGTTTGGGTAAATGATATAAAGGGAGGTACCTTAGCTTCCCGAATCTACTACATGAATAAGCCTAATCAAGAACTCAGCTAACACGACCATGCACCGCATTGCATGTGCCTTGGCATAGGAGTTGAGCACAGTGGGAGTAGCATGTACGACCGTGAGATGATGTCGCTGAGGGAGTGCAGGCGAGGGCATGCATCATTATCGCATACCATTCTTGCATTAACAAGAGTACTTAGGATATGATTGCTGTATTGCTTTATCATTACTGCTTGACTGAATTGATAGCATGTTAACCTTTGCCTTATAGTTCCACTGAATTAGCTACTCATTCCCACCTAGGATGGTGTTTTAAAACACCAACCAGACTTTGTTATAAATGCAAGTAATGTCGGAGTCTATGCAGCTGAAATAGACTTTATGGATGAGGAGGAGGAACTCTCCTATGTTCAGCTATCAGGTGGGTCTTTGTATTCCTTGTTTTGATTCAAAGGGATTATAGGGTCGCATGGATTAGCTGGACAGTTACACCTTGATATTTGTAAATTTTAGAATAATATATGTATATATTCAGCTTATGTATATATTCAGCTTGGAATCATACTCATACTCTGAGGATTGAGAAACACTTACATACTCTATATATTTACCTCAGTCTTCCGCTTGCTTAATTACATTTTCTCTAGAGTATGATTTGTTGTTTTAGTATAATCTCACTCATGTTTAATGCACTAATATGGACAACATTTAAACACCATTATCTATGTTGCATAAGTGATGCGTTGGAACTCGAGAGTTAAGTTTTGCTCGACCCTCGATTTTCAGGGCGTTACAGCTTCAATGCAAGGGAGACCCATAACTCCTCCACCTGAACAACAACAATAACAATTACAACCACAACAACATAAGTGGAACCCTTGATATTCTAACCAAAACAGGCAAAACAGGCATGGTTTAGGCCCATAGGTAGTTCACTCCTCTGGGCCAATCCTACACTGACATCTCGGGCACTTTAGTTCAGAAATAGCTTCTAACACCTCTATTGCTTAGGCTCCCACCAAACTCACTACCTCCAAACTAAAATGAAAATAAGTATTGTGTGTTCCACTAAGGGGGCACACCACGGAGCGTTGTTTTTCATTAAAATGTGCGATCCAGAATTTAATCGATCGAAAGAAAAGTACGGTCATGACACCTAACTCGGTTGCTACTAACAAAAACAATATATTCCAGAATCCCTTGCCGTAACATCTAACAAGTCCCAACACTTCAGGAACCCCAACGATCAATGTCATTCAAGGGGATTAGTCCCTTCATGTCTGTCAGGTAAACTCAATCATCAAATAAGGTCGAGAAATTTCCCCTCTCATCCAGCAACACCACCTATTCAAGGAAAGATTCTCGAGCCCGTCTACCATTCGGTACTCGACATCCATCAATCATGGGACCAAACATTAGTCCTGCAGGGTCAAGCCTCAATAGCCAAGAGTACGCCTTGGAGTCAGCAACCGATAATGCTCATTGGAAAAACACTTGAGTCACCCCTTCCTAACAACTCCTCACCAGTCGCCCTGCAAGTATACTTCTCCTTATTCCGCATGCCACATGAGTTAGCCAGATCAACTCATGTAGATCTAGTCTAAGGAAATCCACCACCACAACCTAGTGTCCTCCCAGGGGTAAATCTGACACCACAACTAGACCATCAAACACATGTCTCCTTCCAACATTCATATCTATTATCACCGCCTCATCTGACTCTTTAATGAAAGGTGGTACTAGTCTTCATCAATAAGGCAGTCCCGTGATGCTATCCAGAGTGCTCGGAGGTGGGAAACATGAACCCAGATGGGCAATGCTTTTAGAGAGATATACCTTGAGGAGTTCGCAAGGGACCCTTGGTAGGGTTGGCTTTTAAGGCTGAGATCGCATATGATGTAGTGGCCCGGCTCAAAACTATAACGCCCCAAATTTTCGTTGCCCAAGTACATACTCATGTTCGAGAATTTCGGGTGTTAATCATTGTGCTTAAGGCCTAAAGCTTCGTAGCTTATACTCAGTTCATGTATTTCATTCACAAGGGTAACTAATAACGAGAATAAAATCAACTATACTTCGCATTTCATTAAAGCATTAAAATTTAACTAATTGTCTAACACCCTCTCAGATGGGAGCTTATTACAATATCAAAAGTTTGCAGCAAAGCATAAATAAAGCTAAACTTTAATGCTATCCTTCTTCTTTACTCGGGATAATTTTCCAAAGGGAGATCATCATCCGTATCTTCAATCTGCACGTCACCTGCATCATTCGTATGATCGGAGATGATCAATGCCCTACTCATAGTGATGGTTGTTTGTACCAGTTTCATCTGTAGTCTTGTTTCAGCCAATCAGAGTTAATTACGTGTGATCTGTACAGATATGCATGGAGCGTTCAAAGGATTTTTTGCAGATATGTACAGTTATGCCTTGAGAAGTGGAGCCACAATGTATCAATTGTTATCGTGCATCGTTAGAGTGGTCAAGAAGGGAGGCAACCGAGTTTAAATGATCATATGATAGATGGTAAGATGGTAAGTGGTCAAGTTTGCATGATCGCTTGACAAATGGAATAGGGATAACTCAAAGGAAGCAGAACGTGGAAAGCATCTAGAATTCAAGTGATGGAGAATGGTTACCATAACTGTCAGAATGTGGGAAGGATCTAAAATGGCTGGATTAGAGCTATAAATAAAAGAAGATTGCGCAAAATAATTCATCTCATACCAAACCAATCAAATCGAACATTATCTTTCAAGTATCCTGTCAATTTACATTCCATAGTGTAATCATTTACTTGCTCTATTAAGTAAATTACATTCCTTAGCGCAATCATTTACTTCTCGAGTTTGTTGTTTACATTTCGTAGTGTAATCCGTAGTAATAATCAAGTAGTTTATAATCTATTTGTAATTAGACTCTACGCTCATACACTGGATTCGGTTCTACATTGCAGATGCGTCTTTCAACAGTTTACAACGACTGACGGTAAGGATTTTTTTCCCTTTTCATTTAATCTGTATAAAAAAGTCCTTTTGTACGGATGGCAAAGGAGAACCTATCTTCAGAGGACAAACCACACCCTCTGAATATCACCTGATCCCTTTACATATTGAGTGAGTGGCTGAATAGGCGACCAATATCTCTAGATCTCGATCATATTATGTGTCTGCCTATCTTTGCGCTCGGGGTCATTGTTGTTCGGTTCGAATTAGAGCCACAAATCTAGTTTTGGCACACCCGCATACAGTGTGAGAAATCAATGTTGAGCAATTTTTTGGCACGCCCAGTGGGGTCCTGTCTATTAACTACTAATTTAATTATTACAAAAAATGTAAAGAAGTTCCCAAATCGCCGGGGTCGAACCCTTACAACTGACCGCCCCACCTCCAGGTGATGATGTGCAGGTCCAGGCACCCCTGAGGCATCTAATTTGAATGCTAACATGACTAGAAAGAAGGCTGGACCGTTTACGTCTCGAGCCTTACTCCCGTACAAGATATCTATCGTGCTTCGGGATGTTCAAATGGGCATCCAGATGGTGTAGGAATATGGAAGGGCCCAAGAAGAGAAATTTCGTATTCAGGCTGAGAGCACCAATTGTTACATGGCTAGCCAGACTTAAGTTATGCAACAATGGTTGGTCATGATAACAGAACGGACACTGTCGATATTGCAACATAATGGAAGTTGGGTCAGTAATGCAGTCCCATTACCACTTATGCCACCGTTATAATGTAACCCACCATCGATCCCTCCTCCGGAGGTTAGGAATGCGCCACCTCTTTGGAAGTCAAGCGATAAGAACGGCTGGTTAGGGATTTCATGCTTGAAAACAGAAATCATGGACCTCCAGCTAGATTCAATCCATTGCAGGGCCCTAGATTTCAAGATAATCTTAATCGATTTGGGCAAGATCAATTGCCAGTCATAGAACCTCAGCGAGTCGATCGGGACTAGATAATACAACTCATTTAAGAGGTCACTAGCCAAGTGTTAGAATGCAACACTATCCCCATGTATGACAGACCATACCCCAAGTGGGTAGATTGGCATCATCCATTTCTAAGGAATTATCGACCAAATTTTACTATGCTTTCTGGTGAACCTAGTTAGTCGACTATCGAACACATTGGCTGATTCACCATGCAATGTGGAGAGTTAGCTAACAATGATTATCATAAGTTACAGTTATTTGGTCATTCGTTGACTATTGTGGCCTTCATATGGTATTCAAACTTACTACCAGATTCAATACATAATTGACAAGAATTAGAAGAGAAGTTTCATGCTCAATTCTTCTCCAGAACTTGGGAGATAAGCATGGCTGATCTCGCGCAATTTCGATAGTTGCCTGGGGAACCATGCAAGAGGTATATTATGCAATTCAAGTGGGCTAAAAGCTGCTATAAAGTAGTTGTTGAAAGTACCCTGGTTTGTCAATTAGCATGTGTGTTGAGTCTGTCAGACGGAAGAGCTCCATAGGAAGATCAATCAAGCTTTTTGCCTCAACTGGATGTGCGCGTGAACTAGGCACAGGTAAATCTAAGCCTCACATCCCGTGTCCAAAACACCAGGTATTTAAAACCCTTAAAAATAAGTTAGAATCTCATAGGGTTTTAAGGTAAGAAAGCTTGTTCAAAATAGGAAAATCTCTAAATTTTCTTGCCTTGTCGATTTTATCGAAACACCTTCAATATGATCGACCTGCTCTGTCGATGTCCTTGATGCCTTAACGATATCATCGATATGAGGACTAAAAGTGTCCAGCAACCACATACTCATCTGGACGGAATTATCTATATATCGATATACATATCGATATCACGGTATTTTAATCTCGAGTCCATCAAGGATGGCTCGATAAGATCGACAGACAGATTTCTGGTGCCCTGTTTTTATAAGAAAATCACAAGATTCTTCGATATATCGATGCCCTTTTCGATACAATCTCAACTCAAATCTCGATCATATCGGATGGTCATCGATGATATCGATCTTGGGCGCTAAGTTCTCCAGCAATTATTTCAGGTTGTTGTTATCTTTGATCGGGGGGCCACTCGAGAAATCGATATTCATATGTCGATGATATCGAGGCCGTATCGATTGCATCGAGTCCAGACATAATCAGTCCAGCAAGCTAAATAGAAAATCCATGAGATTTACCGATGCATCGACACTACCTCTGATATCATTGATATGCAAATTCCGATGACATCGATTGACCCTCGATCAAATCTTAAAAACTTGAAATATTTCAAGTCAAGTTTCTCTCATTTTTCAAATGTCGAGGAATCGATTCTCATATCAATGGAATCAGAGTTCGAAATCCGATGACATCGACACGAGTATCGATGCCCTCGACCAGCTGGCAAAAGGTTTTAAAAGTGTATGACATTTGAGTTTGTGTCATCAAGCGGATCGTCGATACTATCGAGAGTATATGCTCGATGATATCGACATCGCTCGATGATATCGAACTCTGTCATAAATGTGACCGTTTTACATCCGTTGGAACCTTTTGCCTATATGTAGAGGACTTGTCTATTGTTGCTGTGAGAGAAAGTAGAGAGAGCTTTTGAGTGTTTAACTTTAGATCTTATACCCAAAGCCCTTTCTCTCAGGGGAGTTCATCCTCCGATCCACCCTCACTATCGATATTTAATAGAGTGGATTGGGGAATGAACTTCCGCATTCAAGGATCCTCCAACTACCATCTTAATGGCAAATCATTAAGCTGGGATGCCTTGAATGCTTAGATGATTGAAATCGCTCTATCTTCCTTAGAGAAAAATCTTTTGAGAGTAGGATTTCATCATATCCTTGACCCAACCCGAAGTCATATATTGGTACATCATTTGTGTTGCGGATCAATGAAGCCAAAGACTCTTCATCAACAAGGAGGAGATCTTTGTCATCGTGCTACAAAGGGACTCATCAGCTTATCCGTAAGTATCTAGAGTCTAAAGGACACTTGTGATCATTCCTTTTTAGGATTGGGTCTTGAGTGGCTCTCACCTTTGAAGACCTCGTAGGAGGCCTCTGGCGGGAGTGCATGTGGTGGGTGCGTTATGTGGACCCTTGCTTTGTGGAGAGCATAAACACTTGGTTGAAGGTGAACCAACAAAACCTTAGGTTTGAGGTGAGCCGCTGTAGAAACCTTGGGTTTGAGGTGAACCGTGTAGAAACCTCAGGTTTGAGGTGAACCGTGTAGAAACCTCTGGTAGGGTCTTATGGAAGATCCTTGGCCAGTGTACCTAAAAGTGGGTGCGTTGTGTTGACCCTTGCTCGTGAGAGCATAAATAGTCAGCCTCAGTGTAAGTTGTAAAGGTTGAAGGTCAACCTGATTTAAAACCTTAGGTTTGAGGTGAACCGCTATGAAACCACCATAGTGAAATCTGGCATACTCGAGGGTTGAGTGCTTTTGCCGGGAGTAGAGTAGACTAATCGTCGAACCACTATAAAAACGACTGTGTTTGAGATTGCTATTCTTATGATTGTGTGATTTACGTTAACATTTGCATATCCAAATATCTGAGATCACACCTCACATACTTACACAGTCATATCCATCATAAACTAGTTTGCATATTGTTTACTTCTTAAACAATTTATGATTAGATCCTTTACTGGGCTTGGAAACATGTAGAGTTATTTTTAAGTAATCCTAATTTGTCCCTATTGTTAGGATTAGTGTAATAGGATTTTAAATAAATCATAAAAACTTTTAAAAGTCCTATTCACCCTCTCTAGGATATATTGGCATATCCCAACTTCAACTAAAGCGGTCTTCATCGCAATTTCAGTCATGACTGAGGCCAAATTTGTGCAACTCGCATAAGACGATCTGGAATACAAGCTCTGCAAAAAGTTCATAGGCACAGAGTTTACGGATTTATACGACTTAACTAAAAAAGCTTTTCTCTATGAGGAACTGCTCCAAGAAGGGGATAAACGAAAAAAATTCATCATTAGGGACGTACTATGATGACCTTAACTATGAAATTGCAATTGCTGAAGTAGTGGATAAGAAGCTATTGATATGCTCAGCATTAGTCAAAGCAGAATCGACCGCCCCGATCACGCGAAAAGCTTAAAAGTTGTATACCTTTGACATCACTCGAGCCGAAGAAATATATGATATATTGTTGGCTGGAAAGTTCATTAAGGTTCCTATCAATCATAAAGTACCTCCGGCCGATGAATTACAAAAGATCGAATATTGTAAATGGCATAGATCTTGGTCCCACTCCACTAACAAGTGTGTTATTTTCAGGAACGTCATCCAGGACCACAATGACCATGGGCTACTGAATTTCTCGAAAAAGGACAAAGAGGAGATGTTGATTGACACCGATCCATTCCTAGCTAATATGTAAGTGAACATGGTCAAGACCAATCTGAGTGATCACTCGAAGCCGAAGATTGATCTCAGCCCGAGTGATACACGAGGAATGATCGGCTGACCTGTTCGAGGTCATCACTGGACTCCTCGTCCCTAAAATGATTAGTCATTCATTGTCTAAGGAAGGCACCAAGGTTCTTAAATTTACGATCGATGAACACAAAAAATTGTGTCTCGGTTGGAAAACCCTCCCAAAAGGGAAAAGAATACCTTAATGATGGTCGAGGTTGTAATTGGTTGATACAGTCGGCCTCCAATTACCATTCATGTTGGGGACCACCCCTGACAAGGATAGTCAAGCCTCCTACCACGTAAGAGGGGGTATGAAAATGAGTTATTCACCCAAAGTTTGTAGCAATACTAGAGGCTTTGATAAGGACTCATAAGAACCAGTGGCAGAGGCAGTGGGCTTCTGCAAGAAAGGAAATGGAAGGAGAAGGGATGCTCCCTCGACTGAAAGTTAGACTTCCCCGCCTGTTTTGGAATGTTCCTGTGCTTGATGAACATATAGCGGTTAATGCGATCGAAGTTGTAATACCAGTTGCGACGAAAATAAGCCAAGATGCACTTGACAACACGGCTCGATCATGAGATTTCAAAGAGGAGGAAGTTGTGGTAACATGTTGGACTATCTTAGCGAAGATTGCTTTCTGATAGAGGGATGGCTAGCCAACAAACTCTCATCGACTACAGATGCTTGGGAGAGTTCCCTGACCGTCGACCTCTCGGCCAAACCCATAGCTGAGAAACACCCTAGTTAGATCGAAGAAATTGAATCAAACACTAGGGGGGGGGGGGGGGGGGGGCAAAATTGAGTGGTGAAATTGTGTTTAGTTCATTGTCCCTAGTGATATTCCATTGTAACATGGTTTTTACGTTGCTGTCCAACTTTCAGACACGACCCACTCAACCAAACACAATGCCGGGGGATGTAAAAGAATATGCTCCTCCTATAATCATATACATGCTTCCTTCCCATTTGAAGAAGGAAGGGAAAATGAAGTCAAGATTTTCAAAACGTCACGTATCTACGCAGTCACCGTTGCAATCGATGGTGCGTCTAAGAGAGTAATTATCGACAAACCCACCAATGATATAATGCATTATCTTAAACCGTTGTATATATCGACCCACTTGGATGGATGTCTCGTTACCATAATTTTAGTGAATAATGGGACCAGAGTGAATTTGTTACCAAAGAGGATGATGGCTAAGTTAGGAAAGACTACTGTTGATCTATCCCATCAGAATGACTCTTAGCAATTTTACTGGCCATGTCACGAATACACACATTGTCTTACCAGTCGACCTGACCGTAAGCACTATGACAGTTCTGGCACCATTTTTCGTAGTAGACACCTTGTCAAGCTATAATGTATTATTAGGAAGGGATTATATCCATTCCTTTGCATGTATACCATCTTTCCTCCATCAGTTCATGATTTTCTAGAACCAAGGCAAGGTCGAGCTAGTCTTGGCCAATAATAAACCCTTCGTGGATAGATTGAATGCCAATGAAGCTTATTATTATAGTGAAGAAGTGGGGTCCATCAGATTTACCAGGAGGAACAAGCTTCATCGTCCTACTGGGATCACAGTGAAAAAGAATCCAGATAGTATTGTGCAGGCTATTCCAGAAATGACCCAGACCAATGATGCTCAGCCGAAGAGACTTCACTCTCGGCCGATTTTCTAGCATTATAACTTACCTTTGACCGTATTTGATATAGGAAGATTTGTTCATCTAGGAATGATATATGCACCGGAATGATTGTCTCTTTCATGTAGAAAGTGTTATCGCGCTCCTCCAATTCTTATATAAGTTTAGCTCTTTAAGACTGCAATATCTGTAGCATGGTTCTGTTAAATTGGTGTGCTTGGGTACATCACAACCGTTCGTACCAGGCCAATTCTTGTTTGTCGCTCATTTCGACAAAATCTTCCTTGGCCGCATCTTGCCGTCACAGGTAAGCCGAGTTTGCTTGGTGAGAGGGATTCAGAACGCAGTAGTGTGTTTCCATGGCATGTAAACGTTTCATCTTTTGGATAAGTTCTCCAAGCTAAACGTTCGATTCGGCTGCAGGAGAAGTGTCTATCATGAATTTATTAGCGTTGAACAACAAGCTGGAGAAAGAATAATCTTTCAGACCAAACTCTAGAATTTCTTTCATGTATGATTCAACACCTACAATAAGAGAGCGTGAACTGGAAGCCATCAGGATAGATTAAGGTTGTGAGGAAAGATGAAGGGATGAGAAATAAGATACCTCTTAAACAGTAGGCATCTGACACCCACGATTTATAAGAGTTATGGCAATAAAACTGCCACACGTTCCTGTTTATTAGAGACATGGAGTAGTTAGAGCACCGAGCTTGGGAGCAACCCATGGTCCACCGATTCTTAAGAATGGTCAGCAATCAATTGCACACATAAAAAATTCATGAGAAAAAAGAAGGAACAAGTTGTAAAAAGTGGCTCGATGGTCGTTTGTACATAGTAAGATTTTTCTTTATAATCGGAAGCCTTTAGACAACAGTTGTTCTAAGGAACCTCTGGCCGTCCTTAATTGGTCTCATACCGCCTGCAGTGAAGCCTCCTTTTTAGCCACGAATTGGGAGAGTCGGTCGATATCCACTATCTAAGATTGCATGGTAGCAGCCAATTGTCCGACTTCCTGTTTTTGCTAGAGATGATCCACGTGTTTTCTTGCATATTCTCATTTCCATGCATTTCATGGTCATTTATGACGATTCCGTTTTATTTCACAGTCATTTTCATGCATTTCATGGTCAATCCCATCACTTCACGGTCATTTCTATGCATTTCATGGTCAATTCGCTTCACTTCACGGTCATTTCAATGCATTTTATGGTCAATTTTGGTGATTTTGTTTCATTTCATGGTCATTTCCATGCATTTCACGGTCAATTTCCTTCACTTCACGGTCATTTCCATGCATTTTACAGTCAATTCCCTTTACTTCACGATCATTTCCACACATTTCATGGTCATTTTTGGCGATTTCGTTTCATGTCACGGTCATTTCCATGCATTTAACGGTCAATTCGCTTCACTTCATGGTCATTTCCATGCATTCATGGTCAATTCGCTTCACTTCACGGTCATTTCCATGCATTTCATAGTCATTTTAGGTAATTAGTTTTATTTCATCCATTTCATGCATTTATTAACTCATTGCCATGTATTTCCCACATAAATTTCCTTAACTTCACGGTCCATTTCCATGCATTTCACCCTTCAATTCCTTTTCTTTCAATTTTTCATTTTCATGCATTTCATGTCTTAAACTGATTACGTTTAATTTCACGGTCATTTAGATACATTTCAGGACTATTTACTTCACTTCATGGTCATTTCCATGATTTCACTGTCAATTCCTTTAGAAATTTGACAAAGTTTCCATGCATTTTACTAAACTAGATTCACTTCATGAAATCCATTTGAATGCATTTTAAATACGATTTTCGGTGATTATTTGTATTTCACGGTCATTTCCAAATTTATGGTCAATTCATTACCTTCACTTCATGGTCATTTCCATGCATTTCACGTTATTTTCGGATTCCATTTTATTTCACGGTCATTTCACGCATTTCCAGGAATTCCCTTCGCCACGGTCATTTTGACAACCATTTCACGGTCAATTCCGCTTCGCTTCATGTTATTTCCATGCACTTGAGTCCTTCATGAGAGAGTGAAAACACTTCCCTTTTCTTTAAAAATAAATTATCATGAATTTCACGGTCAGACTTCGGTGATTCCCGGATCACTTCATGGTCAATTGAATGCATTTCATGGTCAATTCCACCACTTCACTTCTCGGATTTCCATGCATTTCATATACATTTACATTCATTTTAATCTCCGAATTCCATGCATTTCGACCGTCGATTTATGACGATTCCCTTCATAATCGACCACGCGTGATGAATCCCGGGAATCAAACGAAAACTTGACCGTGAAATGCATGAAATGACCGTGAAGTGAAGCTTAAGTCCGACCTTGGCTCATTGGAGGCCCGCCGTGAAAACGTCATGAATTGAAAAGTTCCGCTTTAATTGTTATAACCTTGAACCTTCTAAAGTCATTTTGTGAAATGACTGTGTAGTGAAGGAAACCCTTGACCTTTTCAAATGCAATTGAATTTGAGAGAGAGAAAATTGAGAGAAATATGGGAGATGTGGGAGTGAACTCCCGGCTGGAATCGCTGCCGCTGACCGTGAAATGCATGATTCTTATCGCTTCCTGAAGGATTGACCGTAAAATGCATTGAATTGACCGAAACCCTAACCCTAACTTGTTTTAGGGTGTAAGGTGTATGGACTTATGAAGTAAGCTAACCATCGAATTGACCGTGAAGTGAAGGGAATGGACCATGAAGTGAAGGGGCATTGCTCAAATTACGATTCGTGAAAAGCATGTAATTGACTTTAGGTGAAATGAAGGGAATTGACCGTGAAATGCATTAAATTGTCCGTGAAGTAAAGGTAATTCATGTGAAATGCATGGAATTGACACATGTACAAAGTGAAGGGGTTTCGTTTCGATTAACTAATGTAAATGCATGGAATTAACTATGAAATGAAGGTAATTGACCATGAAATGCCGTATATTGTATTTTTTATGGAAAATGTATTTGACATGTTTAATGTCGTATGGAATTGATGAAGTGAAGAAAAATACTCATTTGGATTAAGGGAAATGCATGGAATTGATCACAAGTTTAAATAAAATGAATGAAATTAGGGTATTGTAAGTGAATGAAATGGATTTTTAACCATCGTTTGTCATGATGGAATCTTGGAAAATAACCAGGTTGGCGTATAAAGTAATTTCTCCTACCCGAAAATCATATAGTACATCAAGTAACTAATTTTATTTAAATTGATGTATTGTTAAATGAATAAAGAAAGAAATGAAAAAAAGAGAAATTTTTTTTTGATATATGTTATATATACATATTTATATAAATATGTGTTAGAAAAATAGTCCTAGAATAAATGTTCTCCATGTAAAAAAGAAAAAAAGAAAAAAATAGCGTGCATAGTCGAGTGTTTGTGTAAATGCTTGTCAGAGTCTAAATGCTTGATGTTATATCCGTAGCCATAGGAGGTGGAATTCCGACTACCTTAGATATGTAGGCCCCTCCATGGATTTTTTACTACAACCACTCACGTGGGATGTATATGTATTTGTTCCCTACCGGACGGTCCTTTCATGGCTTTATAAATGTTTATATCATGCTTTATAACATGTTATATATCAGCTATAAGTCGACCATATGCATACCTCATTACTATTACTTTGCTTATCAACGCTTAACTGACATGAAACCCTTTTAATGGGAACTGAGAGTTTTGATCATTATGAAATTTGTTTTTCCTCTTCTTCCAAACATTTGTGACCTTATGAGTAGATTGGATGGAAAATAAATGTTATGGTGGGCCCTACAAAAGTTTCAACGGTGAAAATCAATTTTCCGCTGCTCTTTGTGGTGTGGTCCAGTTGATCTTTGGTTATGAGTTTTTTATTTTTTATTTTTGTTTTGATTATGTTCTGAAATGATCTCGAAATATGGATGAACGTTGATACGATAAATACATAACTATGGGGCCATGTAACTTTGATCTCTTTTGAATCGTTCGTACAACTTAGAGATCGTGGCAATCCCTTAACCATGGTACCGATCCGCTTGAAGGAAAAATGAGCCGTGTTTTGACCTGGGCATAGGGGTGTACACAACCGGCTAGCCTATGCCGTTATGTGCTCCCTAGACCATTGAGCAACCCAAAATGCTCATGGCTGACCGAATAGTTCGGTGGTATGGGACAATTTTCTGGCTCGAAACCGAGTTCGAGAGCCGAGTTCGATGAGACCCGTACTCGGCCGACGGCGACTCGGTCCGAAGTACTTCTTCGAGTACAGCTCCAAGTTCCCTGATTGGCGACCAGTCTTTCACGCCTGGAACCGAAAATAACTTGATAAACATCTAATTTGTAGATTAAAGCCATAGTAATTTCTTAAGAAATCAATGATCCATTGTTGGGTCTTGTGAGTCTTAACGGACCTGTGACGAGCCCTTTGTGATGCCTTCGCTACGCATTCACATTTGTTGGTCACATGTTAGCCTCCTAAACCAAGCTAGGGAAATGATAAAAGACCTTGAACTTATCCCTTATTCTCAAAGGGAACTTGTAACCACACGTCTAAATCAGGGAGCACCCCAAGCTTGCCTGAGATCTAAGCCATCCATTAGGCAGGTCTCATTGTGCGTAAGTGCCCTTGACTAAAAGGGTGGTTTGGCAAGGCATACATACATCATGTCATCTCAAACCAATTGTTAGCCAAAGAATTTTAAAGTTTTTATAAGCCATCAATATGTTTGTAGCACTTGTGGACTCGGATGATACATGTTAACCTATGCATCAACACCATGAGAATCATCATATGGACAACTTGGATCTTAGACAATTGCGACGTATGGGCACCCATTGAGGTTGGTGTCTATATGGGCCGTTTTATAGCGGCGAGGCGGTGGACTTCTATGAAACCTTTCACTAGATACTTCCTTGCAAATCTTGTCAAGTATTTTTGAGCCATGGTCCATCCTTGATTGGACTCAATAGACCATGTTGACTAGATCACACTACACAACTATGGTATGTGTACCATACTATCTCATGTCTAATCCTATCTTTGTTCTTATAGAGCTTTATCACACTTGAACTTACTCCTAATGGATTTTATCTATCTATCACGGTCTTGGTATATGACATGTAATCGCCTTGTAATGATATGCGCGGATTACTTTTGGCTTAATCCCTTCCTCATGAACTTCATTGCAAGGTTCGAAACTCAGCCTTCAACTCATTCATTTTGTTGCATAACTCATGCGTTGGAACTCCCGAACTTGAGTTTATGCTCGGTTCCCGGAGATTTGGCGTGGTGACAGGCCCGTATCGGCCTTGATGTGGATTGAAACGGGCCTGGATTATGGTCACTCGGCCCGACCCGTGTACACCCCTACTTAGGCAGGGAGTCGTCCGAATGTAGAAACGGGGCTTATTCCCTCGTGTCCGTCTAACCCGGTAAAAGGGGTGGGCTTAAGCGTATAGCGGTAAATTTCTCTTTTTTTTGTACAAAAAACAGTAAAAAAGTGCGAATTGGGATCCTCTGTAATTCAGGAATTCCCTAATTGTCTAATTCTCATTGGTCCACGTCAACACTTCAAAAAATAAAAAAAACTAAAAAGAAAACTTCGGACTCCAAGCCATTATAAAAAAAAACAAAGGAAAAAAAAAAAAAAAAAAACCCAGATCTTTTCATCTTCGCAGGCTGATTGAAGCACACCCCCATTCTTAGTCATGATCCACATCTTTTCATCTTCGCAGTCTGATTGAAGCACACTCTCACTCTTGAAGCCAAAACCGACGTAGACCTTGTTTAATACTGCACTGGATCATCTCCATCACACACTGATCTGCTGGATTGGCCGTTTTCTGGATTTTCTGGTATCCAACGGCCCTTTGCCACCATTCAATCCCTGAACTCCTATTAGTAGAAAATACTCCCAAGTCATATGGACCATACAGCTCATAGATCAATCAAATCACCCTGTGGTGGCTATAGATCAACTAGTTCACCATCAGGGTCCCACAAAAGTATCTGGATAGATTTGCGGGGTTCAGATGATTGACCCAACTGATCATTGTCCCAATTCAATGATTGGAGAGTGTATGGGTTCTACTTCACTGATTGGATAGATAGTGGAGAGCCGCTCCTGAGCTTTTGTTTGGTCATTCCAAGCTTTCGTGGGGCTCACTCCTACGACGCATTATAGATGGTTCGAGAATAAATCTACATGAGTTGGGAGGAAGCAATGCATGGACCCTATGTATGTGCTGTCCTTTGTCTGATGTAATGGAATTGCCAAAATGGATATCACTACCCACTTCTTTCCTGCAATTGATTTGAAATCCTCGATATAGTTCTTAGCTGCATAGAAATTCCGTCAGTGATAAACAGAGGTTTTTGGTGTGGTTAGTCTCTATTTTTTGTTTTGTATTTGTTGCGTGTCACAACATATACCATGATTCGATATTCAAAGCATCGGTTGTGTTCGTTTGGGTGTCGATTGATTGATTGATTGATAAACTGTTAGTAGAAGAGCTAATTGTATGGTCAGTCATTGTTGACCTTAAACTAGTGCTCTGAGGCAATGAGAGCTGCTAGATTGCCTAAAAATCTTAGAAATTCCTCTCCTACTGATAGGATTAGTTCACACTAACATGAAAAGTGCCATTTTGTTAAAAAATTGTTATTCTTAAAAACAGTATAATGGGACGGTCACACTCTAAAATCCAAAAGCATTGTAATTTTCAAGTCATAATTCTTTGGCCTGAACATGGAATTTTTAAATGATGGCCTGAACAGTCTTACTCCACAAAATCCACCAAAACCAGCCTGATTTTGGGATCGTGTCCATCAACAACCAGATTTTGGGATCATTTCATGTATTTTCCTTGAAATCTTTACTCTGCGAAGTCATTCTAAAGTTTGAGAATAGCCCATTATAGATGCATTTATTGTTGGATGGGGACCATGTTGTTGCATGTTCGATGATCTAGATGATGCATTACATGAAGTTGCATTGACAAGACATCTGTGGAACAACCATCTAAAATTGAAAAAAGATTAGGTAAAGAAGGTTTTATTTCCAAAATCACTGGTTTATGGTTGGAATACATATACAATGATTGCATAAAGAATCACGCACTTGACCAGTTGTTTGAATGCCTTTGTATATTTTAAATTCTATAATTTCTGTTGAAACTTGAAACAAAACGTCTGTGAGATTTTTTCGGCTGAGCTTCTTTATATATATATATATATATATATATATATATATATATATATATATATATATATATATATATAAGAAGTTTGCGTCGTTCTGTTTCTGATGTGTAACAAAACATGGATCATCCACGGATTCCATTGCAGAGGTATCATGACAAAAAAACCTATGCTCATTTGATTATTTGATTATCTGATTGGTGGCCATTTACTGGTCGCCATTTGTTATTGTTCTGTTGAGGTTTTTTTTTTTAAATTTTTTTAAAATTTGTTTGAAATGAGGTGAAGTGTTTTTTCATTTCTGGAGACACCCAGATCCATAGCTCAACTGGCAGACTAGGTGGACATACCTCGTTTCAACACTTGAGGTCTTGGTATCGATACCTAGTGGGGGTGGCTAGCATGGAGTGTGTGTACTGACATGGGTGTGTACTAACAAGCTAACCCCCCTAAAAAAAAGTGTTTTTTCATTTCTGTAATCTTATTTGTTACTTCTATCTGATTGGTCATGTCGAGGTGGTGAGAAGGGGTATGAAGGCTGGCCATATACGAGTGCGCACAGACTCACCAAGAAAAGGATGATGACCTTTTCTTTATATTTTCAGCATTACTGTAATTGTAATTGTAATTGATTGAATGAAGGATTATAATTGATTCATTATTGAATGAATGATTGTAATTAAATGAATGAATGATTATGCAGGTGGTAATTAAATGAATGAATGAATGATTATAATTTCTTTTAAATGTAGGAAATAGCCACAGATATTGACCGTAGCTGGTAATCTGACAACCGTAGCTCTTATCAAATTCGCTATATTGCTACGGATATAACACTACTTTTAGCCACAAATACTGCCCGTAGCTATAACTCTATAGCTACGGTTTTTATCCGTAGCTAGCTAATTATGTGGTACATTCACAGCTCCCTATTTTGGTGCTTCCCTACATTTTTCAAAGATACATCATGGATTAGTTTGTTGTCCTTACTGGGAACTCCATATAAAATTCAGAAATGAAGCTTAACAGTATATTAACAAAGTCAGCTTTAAAAGATGTTATAAGAAAGAACTTTGATGGAAAAGGCTATACAATTTGAAGGGAATGATTGGAAGTACCACATCCAGAGAAATTAAGCAATTGAGAATTGTTGCCAACATTGATGAGGTTGCACTTAAGGATGTGATATGCTTGTGTAATACTGTGATGTGGTTCCGGTTGAGAATGTAATAGGGTTGTTTATTTTGACAAAGATTATAGTTTATTTTTATATATCCAGTTTTCAATCTTCATTCATTTAAATCTTTCAAAAGAAATAATGAAAAAGAAAGAAAATAGAAATTCTTAGGTCCTAAAGAAAAAGTAGTAGCTACCTAAGTAGATTCAAGTGACAAATTTTAGTTAAATGTAGGGCCATATCCTTGCTGAATAAAATGTCATATTTGGATGTTCAATTAAATTATAACAATACAATGCAATAAAGTAAATAACGAAAGTGGGTTCCATTCCATTCACAGTCGATGTTATTGTGGTTACTAAACTACAAAGTTGGAGCTAATAGTTAGCTCCATTCCATTCACATTCAAGGACTTACATTTTTCGGAGAACCATTCCATATTAACATTTTAATAAAATCACCCTCAGCTTGCATCAACTGCAATTCAACACCTAAGCATGGAGATGTGTTTGTAAATCATCAAAAGTAAGCACCGATTAATTTTAAGAGCCTCGAGAGCCTCCAACAATTTTCGAACTTGTCACTTGCATAACTTCAACTTCCTTTGCCATTATCACATTTCAAAAGTGAAATTTCAATATATAGATGACATTCAAATGTATCCATAAGTGGAATTTCAATATTTAATTTAATCAATTTTCAAAATTACCGTACATGAATTCTTACAAACCTACAAAAGAAATAAGCCTCACCTATCGTATAATGCACCTAAACAACACAAAATGTACATGAATTCAAGCGGGCCCAACAAAAAAAATAAATGGGGTTCACCTTTCTCGCTTATCGTATTATGCACCTAAAAAGCAAAAAATGTACATAAACTAAGGCAGACACCACAAAAAAAGACCTCACATATCGTATAATACACGTATATAATACAAAATATACATTTGATATAAACAGAGAAAAAATATATCCATTTTGAGTTCTTGAAACATATGCCAAAATTTGGGCATCCTTCGACTTGAACGATGATCCTTAGCACAATCGAATTACCCTCCCGAGGCACATAACAAAGAAGTTGTTGTTACTTGAACTTCTTATCTCCGCAAGCCCATCCACAACTGAATTGCCCTCCTATAACATATAATTCAAAATGAGGTTCACCTTTATAAAGATCCCGTTTATAACAACAAATCAATCCTAACTTAAAGCAATCCCTGCAAAAATATAAAATAAAAAATAAATGAAAGAAAGCAACCTATATTTAAATTTAATTACACATTTAACCCACATTTTGTATATTTTGGTTATACACTTGGAGGTATATATATTTACATTATACATGAGAATGTGAAGGGGTTCAAAGACTAAGAGATGATAGGGTTTAAAGATAATGTGATTAAACTGCACTCGAAGATATGATACACATTTTAAGAAAGTATGATGTAGTTACATTTAAGAGTGTAATGAGAATGAATGTATGTGTGAGTTGATTGAGCATAAGAATGTGATACGGTTAGAGTAATTGAAACCATGAATTAATAAGAAAAGATGCTTACTCTCATAGATTCTAGAATCATATATGCCAATTGGAATTTACCTATGTAAATGCATGCAAATAACACACACCATGCTGAGTCTCAGTTCAACGTTGGTCAAATATTCAGGTCAATATCTCAACATGGTGTTATAATTCAATTGTGCCACTTTTGTTATTTACTTTATTGCATTGTATTGTTATAATTCAATTGAAAATCCAAATATGGCCGTTTATTCACCAAGTGATATGACCCTACAGTTAATTAAAATTTGTCACTTAAATCTATTTAGGTAGCTGCTACTTTTTCTTTAGGACTTAAGATTTTTTTAATTTTTTTTTCAATTATTTCTTTTGAGAGATTTAAATGAATGAATATTGAAAATTGGATATATAAAAATAAACTATAATCTTTGCCAAAATAAATAACTTTGTTACATTCTCAACCGAAACTACATCATAGAATCACACAAGCATATCACATCCTCAAGTGTAACCTCATCACATAGTCCATCAATTGTATCACATTCTCAATTGGAACAACTACATCACACAGTCATACAATCATATCACATCCTCAAGTGCAACATCATCACATAGTCCATCAAATATTTCACTTTCTCAAGTTTAACCTCATCGCACTATCACACTACCATATCACATCCTTAAGTGCAACCTCATCATGTAGTCCATCAATCATATCACGTTCTCAAGTGGAACTACTTCACACTATCATACAATCAATCGTATTCTCAAATGCAATATCATTACATAGTTCATCAACCGTATCACATTCTTAAGTGGATATATTTCATCACATTATCACACAACTATATCATATCCTCAAGTGCAACCTCATTATATAATTCATAAATCGTATTACATTTTCAAGTAGATATACTCACACTATCACACAACCATATCATATCCTTAAGTACAACCTCATCACATAATCCATCAACCACATCATATTCTCAATTGTAACCACATCACACTATCACCTAACCATATCATATCCTCAATTGTAACTTCATCATATAGTCCATCAGTTGTATCACATTCTCAAGTGTAACCTCATCACACTGTCAAACTCATATCATATTCTCAAATGTAATCTCATCACGTAGTATATCAACTGTTTCATATTTTCAAGTGTAACCTCATCACATTACACACTACCATATCACATGCTCGAGTACAATCTCATCACATAGCACTACAGAAAAAATGACCTTCACTGAATGCACCAATTAGCCCGCCATACCATCTGCTCCACCAATCCTTGCACTGAATGTACTGAAGCACTCAAAGCCTAAACATACCATGAAGCAGAGGACCACTCTCAGAAGACTCCACTCAAATGAGATACCTGCCTTGCAAAGCCCTGAATAGCAGAAGAGATGGAACTAGTTTTCCTAAAAATAAACAGAAACTGAGATGACACCCTAGCGAAGGACCCGCCACCCTGACATCTTAAACTTCTCATAATTGGGAAGACTAGCAGGGGATGAGAAGCTAGAAATGTCACTGATGTAGCTGTTTTGGGTAGAAGTCATCGAGTTCAAAGGATTATGAGGGTATTCTCTTAGGAAAAGGGAATGAATGTCTGAGAGCTGAAAGAAGCATGATTGAGGGTCGAAAGATTGAGGGTAGTCCAGCTATATATTTTATGGATCTGAAGACTGCAATGAGCTGCATAGGGTGTCATATGCTTGAGGAACTGAACCTATAGTAACCTTACGTAGTGTCGAGATCTGCTCACTAACCTTATCTAAGGTCTTATCTATTAAGCTAAGATTTTCTTGGAGACTTTGTAGAGGTAAACCATCAACACTAAGATTTTTGAGCTCGGACAGTTTGTTCTGCAACTTAAGTTCCAAATTCTTCTTCCTCTGAATCTCCAATTTCTTCTTTACCTCATCTATTCTTTGTCTCATGACATCTGTGAGATCGACCTTCCGCTTGCTTTTGTCTTCTATCTTTAACCTTAGTAGACTGATCATGATCCGACTCCTCATCGTAGCAACTATCAAATATCCCATACTTTGTACTCGCTCGCCTGAGACACCGCGTGACCTTCACTTCATCACGACCACTGGTCTCGACAGTCATTTGCATCTGTTGCAACTTAGCCGCTGTAGTTTCTGCTTCATTTTGAGACATTAATGCGGAATAACGCCCTGAAAATCGGGGGTCGAGCAAATCTTAACTCCCGAGGTTCAGAATATCACTTATGCAACATAGATAATGATGTTTAAATGTTGTCTATATTAATGCATTTAAACATGAGTGGGATTATACTAAAATAGCATATCATGCTCCAGAGTTAATGTAATTAGGTAAGCGGAAGACTGAGGTAGTTTTATAAAGTATATTAGTGTTTCGTAATCTCCAAAGTATGAGTATGTTACTAGGCTGAATATATACATGTATTGGTTCAAAATTTACAAAATATCAACTGTGAATGTCCAACTAATCCAAGTAACCATATAATCCCGTCAAATCAGTACGGGGTCTACGTAGACCCGCCTGTGATCTAAATGCAGGAGAACTCTTCCTCCTCGTCTATGAAGTCCATTTCAACTGCATAGATTCCACCATTACTTGCGTCTAAACCAGTGTCTAGGTGATGTTTTAAAACACCGTCCCAGGGTGGGAATGAGTGGCCAACTTAGTGGTACTGTAAGGCAAAGGTTAACATGTTATCAATTCAATTAAGCAGTAATGATAAAGCAATATAACAAGCATTTCCTAACTACTCTTGTTAATGTAGGAATGATATACGGTAATGATACATGCCCTTGCCTACACTCCCTCAGCGACTCCATCTCACGTTCGCGCATGACATCCTCCTAAAACGTGCGCTTCCTCGCCAAGGCACATGCAATGTGGTGCATGATCATGTTAGCTAATATTTAATTAGGTTTATTCATGTAGCAGATTCGGGAAGCTAAGGTACCCCCTTTATATCATTTACCCAAACAATGATCCATCTAGGGTCGTCAATCCTAGTTAATCACATATGATAGGCAAGTTCGCGAGTTTATACCATAGGTTGCTACGGGAGGCTCGTCACCTCAGCGTAGGCTTAATTCACACTCGAGGTCACTACCACCAATGCCATACCAACTGACAGTCTATTTTCGAAGGCTCGTCACCAACTCGACTGGGGACCACAGCTAGACTGCGCCAGGGTAGGCCTATTTTATACTTGAGGTAACTACGGAAAGGCTCGTCACCTTAGCATAGTCCCAGTGTATACTCTTGGTCACTACGGGCTCATCACCTGATTGTAGGCCGACAGCTGGAATACAGTGTCCCATACCACTGTATTCGGCTCACGAGTTTAGGTTACTCACTGGTCACTACGGGGAGGCTCGTTGCCCCAGCGTAGGCCGACAACTCAACTACGGTGTCCCATACCACCATGCCCGACTCATGAGTCTTAGTGGATCGAGATACCATGGTTGAAATGGGTTTTCACTTTAGTAAGGGGTACCTTAGGTTTAAGCAGTAGCGTCCATACATGGTGAACATACATTGGGTCAATCGGGTTACTTGACAAACTCGACTGGTACGAGCGTACGTTGAATTTATCAACATGGAGAGCATATGTACTCCTTATGGCCTAGCCACTGTCGATAATCAACGTACAACTCTGATTCCTCGAACATATCCGTCGTGGCTAAAACAGTTCGGCCACCGATCGTAAACCATTACCGATTGCCTGAACTACAATGTAGCCCCAATCACACTTCAAATACAATAGACATTCATAAGTGATAGTCAAAACAGCATGTAGCAACCAATTCAATTATAAATCTCATTTGGGTATTCTAACAAACACATAGCACATGTTATCATACATAGGCATTTCATCCATAAATAACGTAGTAGTAAGTTGGGTTACATGAAGGAAACTTTAGCTATAGATAAGGTGATTGAGAATCCTATCTCAGCACCCTTACTAAATACATTTTAATGAGCATTTTCTCATTCAGGCATTTTACTAAACACTTAGACTACACATATCAACACACATATAATAAATCAGTTATAACGTATATTAGCAATTCCTTTCACAAGGGAGTTTCCATACGTACAACAATCATATATTCTTAAACATTAATCATAACAAGCACAAATCATAATTCCATATTCATTCAAACATTTCAACAAACACGTAGAATGCATTAAAAATCAACATAGCTTATATATATATATGTAATATACGGAAAACATCGTATCTAAACACATGTGATAGCAATCAAGTCAGTCATAAATCATTAACTGACATTGAAAGCCTTGAAAACCATAACCTAAACGTTTATAGTCTGCGCCTTTCACCGGTAAACCCGTACCGAGCTCAGTTTGAACACTACGTCATTGTCTACGGCACAACGGCTACCTGGATTATGAAATAAGTTAGTTATTTCGTCGATCTACCTATTTGGATACCTAAAATGGATTAGGATTAGAATTTCTTACTCAAAAAGGGAATCGGAATCGCCGGAGTAGCGACATGGAAGAGACGGTTCGACACATGGAGCGGCGGGATCGAATCCAAACAACTACCTCTTACTCTCCCTCACTTCTTATCACCTATCTCCTCTTTTCTCTCTTCTCTCTCCTAGGGTTAAAAAAATCGTATGGAATGGAAAAGGGGTTGGTTTAGGCCCTTATATAGGCCCAGAACTGATGAAAATGGCCCCAAGGCCATGATATACTTAGGTTATAGCCAAATAGAGGCCGTTTCGGTCTAACAGAGCACATCTGGAGGCTCCCTTTTCTGCATATGGTCCAAAGAAAGCTTCCTGACATTAGATCTATGTTAGGTTAAGTTTTCAGTCCGATTGGATTTGTGGATCGATCGTGGTGGACCAGTTTCAGTTCAACGGTCGTCGTCACTCGATCAGGGCCACAAGTACACTGACCTGTGTAGGGAAATTTCTCTGATCTAAGGGTGTATTTGAGTTAGATTCTGACGGTCTGAAATATTAAATTTGGCCCACAAGCGAATGGTCCAAATCACTTAAATCTGAGTTCATTTTCTAAAGATATTCGCGTTTCTCACACACTTCGATCCGGGCTCAAGTTGTACATTCTGGATACTGTTTGGATTTGATTTTTCGATATGGTTGTCAAGCCTAGTAAGGTGGTCATAACCGTATAATTTCGTCGTAATCGAACTTTCAACGCGCGGTCCAGGTTCGGTATGGAGTTTCAATGTGCTCATGAGAGCAACTGGGTTTAGAGATTGATCCTAGGTTTTTAGGTAATGTAACATTAGCGATTCTATTAGTTTTGGGTCTTACAGTTCGTATAAAAAGTGGTTCAAGATAATTCTACATATTATTCAGTTTAGTACTTAACTAAATTATGCCCTGATTACGACAGAATAAGGTCCTAGGGCAGTTATACGCCCATTTTTTTACACTTTTAAATAGTATATTATTTTAATTATTTTTTAAGAAGTTCGTCATCAAGTCTGCTTCATCTCTACCAAATTTCATTAAATTTTGGGTTGTAGAAAAATTCTAAAAATTCTAAAAGTAGCAGTTGTCCAAACTAATAATTTTTGGGCAGTTGTCACATCAACCTATATTTAACTATATTAAAATTTTTATTATATTTTTCACTTATTTTTATATGAAACTAGACTTATCAAGATTCAATCTGACCTTTGAATCACCTAAATCGGAGTTATAACGAGAGAAATATGACTTTTGAAGTCGTGCTGAAAAATAGAGAAAAGAAAATGCCCGGCCCCACTGGCCCGAGGCGGCGAGCCTTCCGTCTGGCGCGATGCCATCGCCATCACCTCAGCTGTCGTATCTAGTGGTGGTTTCGCCACCCGATATTTGAAATGGGTGTATCTTTCAAACCGGAATGAGTTATTCAACATGCAATATATGATTTTGGGGTAGGAGAAGCTGCTCTATCTAAATAACCTATTTATTTGATCAGATTCCAAAATATTAATATTCAAAAACCTATTTTATTTATTTATTTACTATTTATAGTAAGTTTTAGTTTAAGTATTGTTCTTTCTCACCTAAACTTTAGGATTCATTTCTAATATGAAAGTACTTAGAAAAATTTGAAGAATAAGGTGGTGAAAGGTGTGATTTTGAAGGAAATGGGTAAAAAAGGGATTTTGGACTTTGGGATTTAGTTTTGAGAAGTTAATAAGGTGTTAGGATCGACCCATTGCCTAAGGACGTTTAACTCCAGGTTGGCAAAAATCCGAGGCGTTACAGTCGGGCATCCTTCAAATGTTAAAAGGCGTATCTAATGTGAAATTTCTGCAACTTGAAATTTTCTGATATTCTTTCATGAAGCGGTTCCGAATGTATTCTGTCACCATCAATGTTCACCTGTATAAAAAATAAAGAATAAAAAATTAAAAATAAAAAATTAAAAATCATATTTATATTTCACAATGCATGTTCATTAAATATTTGCAAGAAAAAAGAAAGCCAAGAGAAGAAGCAGAAGTAAAGGGTCATCTGATGTGCAGGTTTCCATACATGCGGGGCACATGGTTTAGTGTTCCAAACCGTTGATCTGAGGTGCCCATTTTGAATTAGGGGTGCCTTAGAAATCTCCCAAAGCACCATATTCTAAACCTTTTAACATTTCTCCTTTTCTGCATTGAATGTGGAAAATAGGTGTTCTTTTCCCTAACAATTTGTTTATAGGCCACCATATTGAAGGGTCAGGATTTTCATATCGGGAAGAGTTTTTAGGCATCCCTAATCTGTGGCACAGTTTGCATCACTTGACCATTGATTGGCTTTGGGGGTAGTCCATCCGAAAGGCCGCAACTTTCGGGGGAGCCCCATAGTGCAACACGTTGGTAATGAACACATTGGACCATCCCTGTCTGAGTGTTGCAAAAAACTGTAGGAGGACCAAACCAAAAAGCCTATATGTCTCCTTTGTACTTGTAAACAGTACCACCGTACTTTTCCCCCAATCATCTCAGCATTTGATTGGAAATAGTTTAGGTGGCTATAAAATCTTGCTATAGGTAATTGTACTTTCATATTTCTGCATGGCAAAAACTCATTGCTCGTCTTTTTCCCATGGGTAAAATCATACATTATGATGAACCATGCAAATATGCAGTTTTGTGTACCATGTTGTTTTGATTTTGTTCTTTGCTTCTTGATCTACTATCGTCCTTCAGTGTAACAGAGCGGGCTATTGCTTTTCCATCCAACTAGCTCGAAATTGTTACTCCAGTCATTTGGGATATGAGTGTGCTATTAGTTTTTTGCCACTTCCATAGTGAGTTGTAACAGCTGTTACACAACGGTAACAGTGGCAACCATTATGTACTACGAGGTTGTAAAGGCCGTTATGGAAAAATAACAGCCTGTTACAGGCCCGATACAGGTTTTCTTTAAAAAAAAATAATAATTTAAAACACCGTATTGTAACTGTAACGATGGTAGCCATTACAGCCATGATTACCATTACAGAATACCTTTGCCACTTCTACTGAAGTTGATGTTGTTAAACTGAATATGTCCCTTAAGAATTTTCTCCTAATGGAATTTCTACTCTAATGAAATCCTCTATTTTACTAAAAGAAAAAAAAAATACATGTATAGGTTTGGTGATATGACTAGGTTTGATGAAATTCGAGTATCTAGATCATAGGGTTACATAAATTCAGCAAACTAGAAGATCCATCATTGCACATATAGAAAACAAGATTGGCCTTGTATCACTTCTTCTATTAGGAGAAATGAGCTCAACTGAAAATTTTGGGCTGGTTTGATGGACGTTCTCTATTCCGCTTGATGAAGAATGGCTTTTTGCATTTTCCGAACAGAACGGCCTCCTCAACTTGACGAGCTCAATAGCCATTTGTGCCCTTTTCCAAAGAGTAGGTTGGTATCGCATACTCTGCTTGACAAATTGACTACAAAACTCTATCATTTATGTATGTCTTTCACAAAAAGGATAGGAAAGATACATCAATCCTATCAACACATCCACATCATAAGGACCTTCGACACCTCCTGCCTTTCACTAACATATGAATTACTTACAGCAAAGTACAGTAACTCTACAATTCAATGAGTACAAACTATAGACATTACTCAATACTCAAAGGTTCACTAGCCCCCACGTGCACCTCGAAACACAGTACACACTCCAATTTGGTACATGTGTGGGCCATTTGAACATTGCATGATGTGGACCTCACCATGCAGATGATCTGGTGCACAAATAAGGTTGGTCCTCTCATCAGGTGGGGCCACCCCACATGATATGGATACTTCATAAAAACTTACTAACGGTCCACAATAACATGCATGACCTATCCGATGAGCAGACAAATGATTTTTGTGTCCGGCCATCTTGATAATGAGGCCAAGATGGTTGCAAAGATAAGATGTCCCACACACATGAATTGGTGTGTTTGCCTTGTAGAGAGGTCCTATATTGTAACATAACTGGCAAGAAATTTGCATTCATATTTTCTCAAAAAATGGACCAATTCCTAGGTTTGAGACAGTTACAGACATTCAACGTTTCTTGGAAAGGACTCGTGTTCTAACACGATGAAAATTTTCCACTCATAATTCGGAATATGGGAGAAAGATCTGAGTAAGAAAGCAACAGATTCAAAAAATAGATTCTGCAATCCATCAAAATCAACTTTGGATCTAAGCTAAATCTAAATTTTCAAAGATCTAATGCAGGCAAATATAAGTTCAGGGGGAATGATTTGAATATAACCTCCCCATTGCAAATTCCTTCCAGCTATGAGAACTCTTGCACAAGCACGAAAACATCTCATAATCCAAACAGCTGTCTCTTTTCCTTGTAAAACAAAACATAAAAAAGAAGAAGAAAAGAATCAATCAGCGAGATCTATCCAAACCATGAGAATTCAAATATCAGAAACATGAAACTTCCTTTTTACAGAAATTTCAAAGTAAAGTCATCTCAACATCAAAGATCTAATCAAAACATGCCGTTATGTGAAAGAGAAAAATAATTTAAAAAAAAAAAAACTAATTACTCTTCAGACTATTAGAAACCCAAAAAAAAAAAAAAAAAAGAAAGTCATACCAAATCGAATACACCAATTCAACAAACACTAGAAAATTAAACCAAAATCAAAATCCCCCCTATATAAGATATATTAAAATAATAATAACATCATGAAAATGACTAACAACCCACTTATGATCTACCAAAATCGAAAATGACATGATTTAAGACATGGAAAAAGAACCCAATTCACCAAACATTACAAAATAAAGCGAAATAAAAATCCCCCAATAATAGAGATTTACCAAAAAAAAAAAAAAAAAAACATAAACACAGACACACACAAGAAATAATAATAAAATAATGCAAAATGACCAACAACCCACCATGTGATCTACCAAAATCGAGAACAATAGCATGATTTCGGATATGAAAAAAAAAAAAAAAAAACAATTCACCAAACATTACAAAATGAAACCAATATACGAGTCCCCTAATGTAAGAGATTTACAAAAGAAAACACAATAGATAATAGAATCATGGAAAATGACAAACAACCTACCATGTGATCTTCCAAAGTCAGAATAATGGCATGATTTAAGACATGAAAAAAGAACCCAAATTCACCCAACACCCAAAATTAATAATTCACCCCAAACAAAATCTTCAAATAATAAAACCATTAAAAAAAAAAACAGCTGATTTACCAAAAATCAGAACAGAGACATTGTAACGCCCTGAAAATCGGGAGTCGATCAGAAGTTCAACTCTCGAGTTCCAACGCATCCCCTATGCAACATGGATAATGATGATTAAATGTTGTCCATGTTAGTGCATTAAACATGAGTGAGATTATACCATATCAGCATATCATACCCCAGAGACAATTAAATTATGGAAGCGGAAGACCATGATAGATATGTATAAAACATATAAGTGGTAGTGCGTCTCCAGACTATAATCATGGTCCAGGTTAAACAATTACATGTATCGTTTCAAAATACAAAATATCAAAATGTGTAGGTCCGTCTACATCATGAAATCCCTATAGCCCCGACGATTAGAATGCGGCCTACATGAATTCGCCAGAATACTGCATATACGAGAACTTCTCCTCGTCATCATAAAAATCAGGCTCCGCTTCATAAACTGCACCATCATCTGTAACTAAGACAGTATGGTTGGTGTTTTAAAACACCGTCCCAGAGTAAGAGTGATAAACTCAGTGGAACTATAAGGTAAAGGTTAACATGTTATCAATTCAGTCAAGCAGTAATGACAAAGCAATACAACAACCATGTTCTAGATTACTCTTGTTAATGCAAGAATGGTATGCTATAATGATGCATGCCCTTGCCTACACTCCTTCAGCGATTTCATCTCACGTTCGCGTATGACATCCTCCCGAAACGTGCGCTTCCTCGCCAAAGCACATGCGGTGCGGTGCGGTGCGGTGCATGATCGTGATTAGTCAAGTTCTTAATTAGGTATATTCATACACTAGGATTGGGAAGTTAAGGTACCTCCCTTCATATCATTTACCCAAACATTTGTAACGCCCTGAAAATCGGGGGTCAAGTAGCAACTCAACACCTGAGTTTCAAAACATCACTTATGCAACATTCAATCCCATCTAGGGTCGTCAATCTTAGTTAATCACATACGAAGAACATTCCAGGTAGCTACAGAGTGACTCGTCACCTCATCGCAGGCCTGGTTTATACTCGAGGTCACTATGGAAAAGCTCGTCACCTTAACGTAGTCTTAGAGTATACTCGAGGTTATTACGGGTTCGTCACCTGATCGTAGGCTGACAACTCGAATACAGTGTCCCATACCACTGTATTCAGCTCACGAGTTTGAGTTGCTCATTGGATACTACGGGGAGGCTCATCGCCCCAGCGTAGGCTGACAGCTTGACCACGGTGTCCCATAGCACCATGCCCGACTCATGAGTCTTAGCGGATCGAGGTACCAAGGTTAAACGGGTCTTTCGCTGGTAAGTTTGGTACTTTAGATTCAAGCAGTAGCGTCTATACATGGTGAACATACTTGGGCTAATCAGGTTACTTGACAAGTTCGACTGGTACGAGCGTACGTTAACTTGATCGACATGGAGTGCATAAGCATTCCGCGTGGCCTAACCACTGTCGACAAACAACGTATGAGTCGAATTCATCAGGCGTATCCGTTGTGGCTAAGCAGTACGGCCATCGATCGTAAACCATTTCCGATTGCTTAGACTACATCGTAGCCTCAATCACACTCCAACTAATAGCATTCGCATGTGATATTCCAAGACAGCATGTGACAACCAAATCTAAACATAAATCCCATTCGAGCATTTTCTCCCTATCAGAGTTTCGAACTCCGCAGACAAGTTGGTCAGGTTATACATCAAGGTGATTGTGCATCTACATGGAGTTCCTCTGGAGATCATGTCGGACCGAGACACGCGATTCACATCTATCTTTTGAACTCGTATTCAGGAATCAATGGGTGTGAAACTGAAGTTAGTACCGCATTCTACCCACAGACCGACGGGCAGACGGAACGAGTAAATTAGGTGTTGGAAGATATGCTGTGAGCTTGTGTGCTAGATTTCAAGGACAGTTGGGATGACTATCTTCCTTATGCAGAGTTCGCTTATAACAATAGTTTCCAGGCAAGTATTGGCATGGTTCCCTATGAGGCCTTATATGGGCGCCCCTGTCGAGCACCGCATTGCTGGGCAGAGGTTAGCGAGAAGAGGTTGGCCCGAGAGAGTTCGGGCGACCTCGAAAAGATCGACATTATCGGGCATCGACTTGACCCGGAGAGCTTCTTTGAGTTCGAGTTCGAGGTTGGAGACCACGTATTCTCTCGATGAAAGAGTCCTCCCAGGTTTACAAGAGGAAGCTCATAGATTCATTGGCCCATTCCGGATCCTAGATCATGGGTATGGTAGCTCTTGCCTTGCTTTGCCCACACCACTCGTAGGTGTGCACAACGTATTTCATGTGTCGATATTGAAGAAATACGTTCTACCTTCCTATATTATCAAATGGGAGCAGCTAGAGTTCGAGGTTGGGGACCACGTATTCCTGAAGGTTTCTTCGATGAAGGGAGTCCTCGGGTTTGGCAAGAAGAGGAAGCTCACGCTGAGATTCATTGGCCCATTCCAGATCCTAGATCAAGTGGGTATGGTAGCGTACTGCCTTGCTTTGCCCACACCACTCGTAGGCGTGCACAACGTATTTCATGTGTCGATGTTGAAGAAATACGTTCCTGATCCTTCCTATATTATCAAATGGGAGCTGGTGCAGTTGAGTGAGGATGCTACATATGTACTGTGTTCGACACGTATTCTAGAAGAGGAAGCTCACGCTGAGATTCATTGGCCCATTCCAGATCCTAGATCAAGCGGGTATGGTAGCGTGTGTCACTCGTGGCGTGCACAATGTATTTCATGTGTCGATGTTGAAGAAATACGTTCCTGATCCTTCCTATATTATCAAATGGGAGCTGGTGCGTTGAGTGAGGATGCTACATATGTATTGTGTCTGACACGTATTCTAGACCGGAAGGAGCAGGTGTTGCTCAGTAAGGTGATTCCACTTGTGAAGGTTCTATAGACGCATCACACTGAGGAAGAGGCTACTTGGGAAATAGAAGCAAAGGTTCATAAGAACTACCCTCAGATCCTCGAGGAGTACGAAAAGGTACTAATTTCAAGGATAAATTTTTTCTTTAAGGGGGGTAGACTATAACGTCTCGGAAAAAATCCATACAAAGATTCGAGTTCCACCTCAAGCAGAAATCACTCAGGACCAAATCCTTTAGAAATTAGACAAGAATTAACTAAGTGTTAAACTAGATTACTCGTGAAATTAGCACTAACCACTTTAAATATGAACTGTAAGACCCAAAACTAGCAGAATCGCTAATGCTACATTACCTAAAAGCCTAGGATCAATCTCTAAACCCAATTGCTCTTGAGAGCACCTTGAAACTCCGTATCGGACCTGGCCGCACGTCGAAAGTCCGATTAACGCGAAGCTATACAAGTACGACCGCCTTACTAGACTTGACGACTATCCCGGAAATCAAATTCAGATAGTATCCAGAAATGCACAACTTGAGCTCGGAGTGAAGTGTGTGAGAAACACGAATATCCTATGAAAATGAACTCATATTTAAGTGAATCGGGCCATTCACTTGCAAGCCGAATTTAAAGTTTCAGACCATCAGAATCTAACCAAAATATACCCTCGGATTAGGAAAATTTTCCTACACAGGTCAGTGTACTTGTGGCCCTGATCGAGTGACGACGACCGTTGAACTGAAATTGGTCCACCGCGGTCGATCCATAAATCCGATTGGACTGAAAACTTATCCTGGCATAGATCAGATGCCAGGAAACTTTCTCCAGATCGTACGCAAAAAAGGGGCCTCTAGATTAGCTTCGTTGGATAGAAACGACCAGTCTTTGGCTATAACCTACATATACCATGGCCCTGGGGCCATTCCCATCAGTTCTGGGCCTATATAAGGGCCTAAACCCACCCCTCTCTCATTCCATACGAATTTCTAACCCTAGGAGAGAGAAGAGAGAAAAGAGAAGGAAAGAGAGAGAAAGTGAGAGACCGTCCCTGGGATCCTTATCGCTCCACGGGCTGAATCAACCCTTCTGCATCACTATTCTAGCGATTCCGATTCCGTTCTTGGGTAAGAAATCCTAACCCTAACCTGTTTTAGATATTTAAATAGAGCAGAGGGCGGAATAGCTAACCTATTCCCTGTTATAGGTTATTGTGGTACTGTAGACAAAGACTTAGTGTTTAAAACTGAGTTCGTTACGAGTCTATCTGCGTAAGGTACGGACTATAAATGTTTAGGTTATGGTTGTCAAGGCTTTCAATGTCAGTAATGATTTATGACTGACTTGATTGCTGTCACGTGTGCGTAGATACGACATCTTTCATATACTATATACTATATATATGTGTGTGTAGACTATGTTGATTTTAACGCATTCCAAGTGATTGTTGAAATGATTGAATGAGTATGGAATTATGATTTATGCTTGCCATGTTCATTGACTGAGAATACATGATTGTTGTACATATGGTGAACCCTTTGTAAAGAGATTTGTTATAATACATGTTATAACTATTTTATTACACGTATATGATATGTGTAGCTTAAGTGTTTGATAAAATGCCTGAATGTGAAAATGCTTGTTTAAATGCATGTAATGAGGGTGTTGAGATAGGATTCTCGATTCCCTTAGCTATGTTATAGTATCCTTTATATAACCTATCTTACTACTATGTGAGTTAAGGATGAAATGCCTATGTACGGTAACATGTGTAGTATGTGTTTTGTCAAATTGCTCAAGTAAGATTTATATTTAATTTTTGTTGTCACATGCTGTCTTTGGCTACTAAATGTGTATACCATTACTTGAAATGTGTTTGGGGCTATGACGTAGTCCAGGAGATCGGTAATGATTTTCGAGTCAGTGGTCGAGGTTGTTTCGCCACACCAGATAGGTTCAAGGAATCCGAGTCATACGCTGCTAGTCAACAGTGTTTAGACCACGTGGAGTGCTTACGTGCTCCATGTCGATCAACTTGACGCACACTCGTACTAGTCGAGCTTGTCAAGCCCGATTGGCCTAATGTATGTTCACCATGTATGGACGCTACTGCTTGAATCTAAGGTACTAACTTACCAGTGCAAATCCCCTTTAACCTTGGTACCTCGATCCGCTAAGACTCATGAGCTGGACATAGTGGTGTATGGGACACCGTGGTCGAGTTGTCGGCCTACGCTGGGGCGACGAGCCTCCCCGTAGTGACCAGTGAGCAACCCAAACTCATGAGCCGAATACGGTGGTGTACGGGACACTGTATTCGAGCTGTCGGCCTATGATCAGGTGACAAGCCCATAGTGACCACGAGTATACACTAGAACTACGCCAAGGCGACGAGCCTTTCTGTAGTTACTTCGAGTATAAACTAAGCCTGCGCTGATGGTGACGAGCATCTCCGTAGCGACCTAGAACTTGCCTATCGTATGCGATTAACTAGGATTGATGACCTTAGATGGATCAATGTTTGGGTAGATGATAAAAAGGGAGTACCTTAGCTTCCCGAATCTGCTGTATGAATAGACCTAATTAAGAACTTGGCTAACATGACCATGCATCGCATTGCACGGTGCTTTGGTGAGGAAGAACACATTTACCGGGAGTGTTGCATGTGCGATCGTGAGATAATGTTGCTGAGGGAGTGCAGGTGTAACGCCCTAAAAATTGGGGGTCAAGCATAGACTCCATTCCCCAGTTCCAACGCATCACTTATGCAACATAGATAATGATAATTAAATGTTGTCCGTATTAGTGCATTTAAACATGAGTAAGATTAAGCCAAAACAGTAAGTCATACTCCAAGAATAGTCAAGTTATGCAAGCGGAAGACTGAGGGATGTAATAAGCATAGGTACAACGTTTAAACTGTTATCGATCACCAGAGTATTAATACATTGCTAGGTCAAAGAAATACAAGTATTGTGTCGAAATACAAAATGTTCAAAAATAGTAGTCCTCTACAAGGTATGAACCCTGAAGCCTCGTCGATTCAGAACGGCTCACATGAACCCGCCTGAATGCTGCATGTACGAGAATGCCTCCTCGTCATCATAAAAGTCCGGCTCCGCCTCAGGAGTCGCGTCGCCATCTGAAATCAAGACAGAGTCTGGTTGGTGTTTAAATCACCGTCCATAACGTGGGAGTGAGTGATCAACTCAATGGAACAATAAAGTAAAGGTTAACATGTTATCAATTCAATCAAGTAGAAATGATAAAGCAGTACAACAATCATGTCCTAAATACTCTTGATTAATGTAAAATGATATGTAAGAATGATGCATGCCCTTGCCTTCACTCCCTCAGCGTCTTCATCTTACGGCGCGTATGGCAACCACCCGAAAGTGCTCTTCCACGCTAAGGCACATGCAATGCGATGCATGTACTTGATTAGCCAGGTTCTTACTTAGGTTTATTCATACAACAACATTGGGAAACTAAGGTACCTCCCTTATATCATTTTCCAAACAATGATCCATTTTAGGGTCGTTAGTCCTAGTAAATCTCATACGATGTTACGGTTCCAGGTCACTGTAAAAGGGCTTGTCGCCTGATCAGTGCAAGCCTAGTTTATACTCTAGTTGCTACGGAAAGGCTCATCGCCTCCATGTAGACTCAGAGTATGCTCGAGGTCACTTCAAAGGGCTCGTTACCTGATCAGTGTAGGCCGACAGCTCGAATACAGTGTCCTATACCACCGTATTCGGCTCATGAGTCTTGGTTGCTCACAGGTCACTACGGGGAGGTTATCGCCCCAGCGTAGGTCGACAGCTCGACCACAGTGTCCCATACCATCATGTCCAGCTCATGAGTCTTAGTGGATTGAGGTACCAAGGTTAATAGGGTTTCCACTGGTGAGTTTGGTACCTTAGGTTCAAGCAGTAGCGTCCATACATGGTGAACATACATCGGATCAATTAGGTTATTTGACGAGCTCGACTAGCACAAGTGCACGACATGAAGTGCATAAGCACTTCGTGTGGCTTAACCACTACCGTCGACCGAAGTATGGCTCGGATTCAGCGAACACGTCCTTGGTGGTAACACAATCTTAGCCACCAAATCAAAGCCTGTTACCGATTGCCTGGACTATATAATAGTCCCAAATACATTTAATTATAACAAGTAATCATATGAGAAAGTGAAAGCAAAAATGAATAAAGAAATCAAATCATGCAATCAATTGAGCATTCCATGGAAAAACATGAATTTCTGCATATGTATTTCCTACACATGCGAAAACTATCATATAAAGTACATAGGGGAAATCATACATATAGTTAGGGTAGTTGAGAATCATATCTCAACACTCATATAAGTACACTTTACTAACACCTAACTCATTCAGACATTTTCACCAACACTTAGGCTTCACGTTGTAACATACACAGCGTATGTTAGCGTAACATGAATTAGGGCGAATCCTTCCGCCAAGGAGTTGTTACACATACAACAATCATACATCTATGAAAATTACTCATGGCAAATATAAATACAAACTCCATACTTATGTAGACATTTCTACAAACACTTAGACTACACATTTCAACCTACACAGTACGACTCAACTTTAAACAATATTAGGGCAAATCCTTTCAAAAGGAGTCATCGCATCTACAACAAGCATACATCTATGACCAATAATCATGGCAAGCTTAAATCCAGATTCCAAACTAATACGAACATTTCAACAATTTCATGTACTACTCTATACTTAACACAATATGTATATAGTCGAAAAGCAAAACAAACATCGCATTTGGCATGTGAAATCGCACCCATGTCAGTAATAAATCATTAGCCGACATTGAAAGCCTTGAAAACCATAACCTAAACATATATAGTCCACACCTTATGCCGGTAAACGCGTATTGAACTCAGTTTGTAAGCCAAGTCGTTATCTACGACTCGAGGGCCACCTATAACATGCAATAGGTTAGTTATTTCATCACTTAGACTATTTGAATCCCTAAAACAGATTAGGGTTAGGTTTTCTTACCCAAGTACGGTGTTGAAAACACCGGAAGAACCACATGAGAGTGGTGTTTCAGCAGGTGGATTAGCAGGGAAGAATCTCAGGAATCTTTACCAACTTCTCTCTCACTTTCTCTCTCTTTACTCTCTTCTCTCTCCTAGGGTTTTCTTCCAAATTCATATGGAGTAAATGAGAGAGGGTTTAAGGTCCTTATATAGGCCTAAAACTGATGGAAATGGCCTCAGGGCCAAGGTATACTTAGGTTACAGCCAAAGGAGGCTTGTTCCGATCCAACGGAGTACTTCTGAAAGTCCCCTTTCTATGTGTGCTCGGACTTAAGCTCCATGACCATGGATCTAGGTCGAGTTAATTTTTCAGTCCGATCGGATTTACAGATCGACCGCGGTGGACCAGTTTCCATTCAACGGTCACCGAAACTCGATCAGGGCCACAAGTACACTGCCATGTAAGGGAAATTTCTCCTGGTCCGAGGGTATATTTGGGTCAGATTCTAACGGTTTGAATCCTTATATTTGGCCCACAAGCGACAAGTCTCAGATTACTTAAATTTAGATTTTTATTTCTAAGATATCCACGTTTCTCACACACTTCACTTCGGGTTCAAGTGAATAGCTTCGGGACACTATCTGGACTTGATTTCTGAGGTGGTGGTCAAGTCCAGTAAGGCGGTCTTAATTATATACTTTCGTACTAATCGGACTTTCGATGTGTGGTCCAGGTCCGATACGAAGTTTCAATGTGTTCCCGAGAGCAACTAGGAATAGAGTTTGATCTTAGATTTTAGGGTAACCTAGCATCTATGATTCTACAAGTTTTGGGTCTTGCAGATCGTATTTAAAGCGATTAGTGCTAATTTCGCATGAAATCTAGTTTAACACTAGCTAACTCTCGCCTCATTTCTAAAGGATTTGGTTCTTAGTGATTTCTGCCTGAGGTGGTACTCGGGTCTTTGTACGAATTTTTTCAAGACGTTATAGCAGGCAAGGGCATACATTAGTATCACATACCATTCTTGCATTAACAAGAGTAATTAAGACCTGATTGTTGTACTGCTTTATCATTACTACTTGACTAAATTGATAACATGTTAACCTTTGCTTTATAGCTCTATTGAGTTGATCATTCACTCCCACGTTCTGGGATGGTGCTTTAAACACCAACTAGACCCTGTCGTAGTTGCAGATGATGGCAATGCTTACGAAGTGAAAATGAATTTCTATGATGACGAGGAGGAGTTCTCCTACATGCAGTTATCAGGCGGGTCTATGTAGGCCATGTCCTGATCGATGGGGATTACTGAGATGCTGACTAGATGTCATTCCATGTGCTGTTATGTATTTTGGAACACACATGTATATTCATTTTTACCCATTTTGAGAGTATACTTGTATATATTTAACCTGGTATCATGTTCATACTCTGGGGACTTACAACACATATATGTTTTATATACTTATCACAGTCTTCCGCTTGTAAAATTTAAATATCTCTGGAGTATGATATGCTATTTTGGTATAATCCCACTCATGTTTAATGCACTAATACAGATAACATTTAATCATCATTATCTATGTTGCATAAATGATGCGTTGGAACTCGGGAGTTGGGCTCCTGTTCGACCCTCGATTTTCAGGGCATTACATTAACCAACATTGACAGCCTTAAAAACCATAACCTAAATGTTTATAGTCCGCACCTTTCACCGGTAAACTCGTAACGAATTCAGTTTGAACACTCTCGCCTTGTAAACTAGACTTTGAATACCTAATCAATAAAACGGGTTAGCTATTTCATCGATCTACGTAAACAGGTTAGTTCTTACCCAAGAATGGAATCAAAATCTCAGGTATAGCGACACAGAAGCGGTAGTTACGTACGTGGAGTAGTGGGATCGAATCCCAGGAACTATCTCACACTCGCTCTCTCACTTCTCCACTTTCTCCTTCACTTTCTCTCTCTTTTCTCTCTCAGGGTTTAATTCGTATGGAATGAGAGAGGGGTGGGTAAATGCCCTTATATAGGCCCAGAACTGAAGGGAATGGCCCCAGGGCCATGTTATACTTAGGTTATAGCAAAAGAGTAGCTGTTTCAGTCCAACGGAGCACTCTGGAGGCCCATTTTCTGCACACGATCTGGGAAAAGTTCCCTGACATTGGATCTAGGTCAGGTTAAGTTTTCAGTCCGATCAAATTTATGGAACGACCGCAGAGGACCAGTTTCAGTTTAACGGTCATCGCCACTCGATCAGGGCCACACGTACAATGACCTGTGTATGAAATTTTTCCTGATCCGAGGGTGTATTTGGGTCAAATTTTGACGGTCTGAAACCTTAGAATTAACCCGCAAGCGAACGGCCCAATTTACTTAAATCTAAGTGCATTTTTTAAAGATATTCGCGTTTCTCAGACACTTCGCTCTGGGCTAAAGTTGTGCATTTCTGGATACTATCTGGATTTGATTTTCGAGATGGTCGTCAAGCCCAGTAAGGCAGTCATATTCATATAGTCTCGGGATAATCGGACTTTCGACGTGCGGTACAGGTCCGTTACGGAGTTTCGGTGTACTCCCGAGAGCAACCGAGTTTTGAGATTGATTATAAGTTTCAGGGTAATGTAACGTCAACGATTCTACACGTTTTGGGTCTTGCAGTTCGTATTTAAAGTGGTTTAAGTTAATTTCACATATAATTTAGTTTAACACTTGATTAATTTTTGTTTAATTTCTAAAGGATTTGGTCTTAAGTGATTTCTGCCTGAGGTGGAACTCGGGTCTTTGTACGGATTTTTCCGAGACGTTACAATCTACCCCCCTTAAAGAAAATTTTCATCCTCAAAATTAGTACCTTTTCGTACTTCTCGAGAATCTAAGGGTAGTTCTTACGGACCTCGGCTTCTGTCTCCTAAGTAGCCTCTTCCTTAGTGTGGTGCGTCTATAACACCTTCACCAACGGGATAACCTTACTACGTAACACCTGTTCCTTCTTGTCTAGGATACGCGTCGGCCGTAGTACATAAGTAACATCCTCACTCAACTGTACCTGCTCCCACTTGATGATGTGGGAAAGACCAGGAACGTATTTCTTCAGCATAGATACATGAAATACGTTGTGCATGCCCGCGAGTAGTGTGGGTAAAGTAAGGCGGTATGTGACCACACCCACTCGGTCTAGTATCTAGAATGGACCAATAAATCTCAGTGTGAGCTTCCCCTTCTTGTCAAACCGAAGGACTCCCTTCATGGAAAAAACCCTAAGAAATACATGGTCCCTAACCTAGAACTCTAACTCGTATCGGCGTAACTCTTCTGTCTGCTCTGTGCTGTAAGAAGTCGATGCCTGATAATGTTGATCTTTTCTGAGGTCACCTGTACTAACTCTGGGCTAATCAAACTCTTCTCGCCAACCTCTGCCTAGCAATGCGGTGCTCACACGGCCGCCCATACAGCACCTTATAGGGGGCCATGCCAATACTCGCCTGGAAGCTGTTGTTATAGGCGAACTCTGCATAAGGACGATAGTCATCCCAACTATCTTTGAAATCAAGCACACAAGCTCACAATATATCTTCCAACACCTGATTCACCCGTTCCGTCTGCCCGTCAGTCTGTGGGTGGAACGCGGTACTGAACTTCAACTTCACACCCATTGCTTCCTGGATATGAGTCCAGAAGATAGATGTGAATCATATGTCTCAATCTGACACGATATCCATAGGCACTCCATGTAGACGTACTATCTCCTTGATGTACAGCCTGGCTAAATTGTTTGCAGAGTTTGTAACTCTGATTGGGAGGAAATGACCCAATTTCGTCAATCGGTCCATAATCACCCAAATGGAGTCATGTCCCTTCCTTGTCTTCGGTAACCCTGAAATGAAATCCATAGAGATGAAGTCCTACTTCCATTCAGCTATAGGCTTAGGCTGAAGTAGACCAAGAGGTCGGCGATGCTCAGCTTTGACCTGCTGACACGTGAGACGACTGGATACGAAGTCAGCTATGTGGGCCTTCATGTTGTCCCACCAGTACAAATGCTTCATGTCTCGATACATCTTCGTACTACCTGGATGCATCACCATCTTCGAATTGTGAACGACTTCCAGAACTTCTCTCCTTAAGTCATGGAGATTTGGGACGCACAGACATCCACGATATCGCAAACCTCCATCTAAACCAACCCTCCATTCGGAGTCATCACTGTCGTTCACCGGCTCTCTCATCTCGGCCAATCACTTATCCTCTTTTTGAGCTGCTATAATCCTATCATCCACAAGTGGCCGCACACGAACGTGTGCGACGCTCATAAAAGGCTCCTCTACCATGAGCTTTTGCTCAAAATCTCGCACAAACTCCACTATATTCCACTCCTCAACCATTAGCGGAGCCGCAAATGCTATCTCTTTCTTGCGGCTCAATGCATCTGCCATAAGGTTGGCCTTGTCAGGATGGTAGGAGACCTCGAACTTGAAGTCCTTCAAAGTTTCCATCCATCGGCGCTGCCTTATATTCAAGCCTCTCTAGGTGAATATATAGGAAGGCTCTTGTGGTTGCAAAAGAGCTCAAACTCCTCTCCTTAGAGGTAATGTCTCCAAAGCTTCAATGCAAAGATGACGGCCGCTAACTCCAGGTCGTGCGTAGGGTAATTCTTCTCATGTTTCCTCAATTATTGCGATGCATAGGCAATTACCCTGCCTTCTGCATAAGGACGCAACCCAAACCAACACGAGACGCGTCGGTATATATAATATATCTGACCCCTTGTTCTGGCAATTTTAGCATAGGGGCGGATGTCAGCTTGTCCTTCAGCTCCTGAAAAGCTGCTTCTGCCCTCTCATTCTAGGCAAACTTAGGATCCTTCTAAGTCAGCTGTGATAAGGGCCTGACAATCTTGGAAAAGTCCCTAATGAATCGACGGTAGTAACTTGCCAGACCAAGAAAGCTCCTCACTTCAGTAACCGAACGGGGCTACTCCCAGTCCTGAACTGCGGCTACCTTAGCAAGGTCCACAACTATCCCTTCCTTGGACACCACATGTCCCAGGAACTTGACCTCCTCCTTCCAGAAGTCGCACTTCTTGTACTAAGAAACCAACTGGTTCTTTCTAAACGTATCAAAGACTACTCGCAGATGCTCCTCGTGATCTTCCCGACTCTTGGAGTATATCAGGATGTCATCTATAAACACGATGACGAATCGGAATAAATACGGCCAAAACACCCGGTTCATTGATTCCATGAACACAGCCGAGGCGTTTGTGAGTCCAAATGACATCACAAGAAACTCGTAGTGCCCGAAGCTGGTTCTGAACGCTGTCTTCTACACGTCCTCATCCCTGATGCGCAACTGGTGATACCCTGACTGTAAGTCAATCATCGAGAAATACTGTGCCCCCTTCAACTGATCAAACAGATCATCTATCCTGGGCAAGGGATACTTGTTCTTCACCGTCGCTTGGTTCAGCCTAGGATAATCGATACACAGTCGCAAAGATCCATCTTTCTTCTTCACAAATAACACAGGTGCTCCCCAAGGAGATACACTCGGCTGTATGAAACCTGAATCCAACAGGTCATCAATCTGCCTCCTCAATTCCTCCATCTCACATGGAGGCATGCAATACGTAGGTAATGAAATGGGTGTCACACCAGGCATAAGGTCGATTGTAAAATCGATCTCGCGCCGAGGAGGTAATCCCGGTATCGTCCTGAACACGTCCATAAAATCCTGGACTACTGGGGTGTTCCCCAACGTCGGCCCATCAACATGCTCTAGTAAGGTAGCATAACAACTGATGTGGTAGTACCAACTAACCTGCACTGGAAATGTAAAGGTCATACCCTCCGGTCCATGGGCAGTCACTAGTCGAGTATTACAATCGATCTCTACCCTCATCTCGGTGAGCCAATCCATGTCGAGGATCACATCATAATGACATACCGGGGCAACCATCAGGTCGACGAGTACTATTCTGCTCCCTAGGTTTATCAAACAACCATTACACATCTTGGTGGAGTTTGAGAAGGTCCCCGTGGCGGTAAGGAGTCTCATCCCGATCATAGGACTAGCTTTCAACCCTAGTTGCTTAACTGCTGCACATGATATTATAGAGATGGTGGACCCGATATCCACCAATAAGAAAATTGGAGTACCTTGAACATGTGTCGTGACTTCAAAAGCCATTGGTACTGTAACTGTTATCTCGGATGTCTCAGCTGAAGTAAGTGCACATGAGCCTGTTGTGGACGGTTCGGCTATGGCACCATAGGACGTTGAGGAGGCCCGAATCGAGGTGCAGGTGGCCGAAAAGATGAAGGCGCAGGTGCTGACCGTAGAGGTGGAGCTGCAATAGTCTGAGGAAGCTGGCAGTTGATTCTCTAAGGCAGCGAGAAGCCGCAGTCCCTCATCCTTCTGAAACCATATTTATTCGTGTGGCCCGTCCTTATGCAGTAGTCGCGCCGCAAGTTTGTTCGGCCCAGCTGAGTCGGTGATGTCGCAAGCCTAGGAGGCGAATCTGCACATGACCTCTTGCCTAGGAACGGCTTGGTCAAAAAATGAGGGCGGGGCCAAGGACACACGGGTGCAAGAGTACGAGATAGACTATCCTCGTCCCGCTCAGCTCACAGAGACATGCTCATTAGCTCAACATAACTGGGTGCAACACATCTTCGAGCGTAGCTCGAGTCGCAGACCCTTAAAAAATTGTCGCATACGCATCAGCTCATCAGCCAATATCAACGGAGCATGCCTAACCAGCTATGTGAACTTGTTCTCATACTCAGCCATGGTTATCCCTCCCTGCCGGAGGCGAAGAAACTCTCCCTCTTTCTCATTACGATAGGTGAAAGGGAAATACTTCTCGTTGAAACGCGTCTTAAATGTATCTCATGTCCACACGTAACCAGCAGCCACAGTCCTAAGGACGCTGTCCCACCAGAGACTGGCCTCCTTCTCAAACATGAAGGTGACCAACTCCACCTGCTCCACCTCAGTGCAGTGCAGCGGCTTCAACATCTTAGAAATGCGGTCAAGCTAATACTTGGCCTCCTCGGGTCGGTAAGTACTCGTAAAGGTAGGAGGTTGCAAGAGTTGGAATGGATTGAATGCGTAGCTAGCACTCGCGTTCCCAACAGGGTGCACAGGTGGTGCAGGAGGTGTTGCGCGCATATTTTGGGAAAAAGCCCCTGCTATGGCGGCAAAAAACTACAGCTGCTGTTGCTGCATCAGTAGCATCACCTGCTCCAACCTATCAGGAGGAGGAGCTGACTATGGCATGTGAGGCGTCGAGGTAGGGTGTATAAAGTGGTGGCTCAGTAGTGGGGTTCAAGCAATCCATAGAGTGTTAGACGGGTAGTGTTCCGAGTAGTCCTCGGAGGCATGCCCTATACGCAACACAGGGTGCAACATGTGTTAGATTTAGCATAACAGCACCCAATTACTCGAGTGGTTTACACATCCTATAACAAAAGAACTTTATGCATTTCATTTAACCAAAATTGTCACAATCCATGAGATGCCTAACATGGATCATGAGAGAAGATGCATGTGAACTAATTTAAATAACTTTAAACACTAGAGCACACAACCTACTCTACCATACAACCAAACCTAGTAAGACCATATATAGAAACAAAGGAAACTAGCAACAAGGCATACTAAAAGACAACTACATATATGACTAGTCGTCAGAACCCGTGGTGGGGGTGCACCCTTGTCCTGCACACAGTACAGGATAGTCCCCGGGGTACCATAGGGGTGCGGGGTCCACTTTGATTCCCCCTGATTTGCGTCGTTTGTGCCCACGACTCCGTTTGAGCTGTTTCGGGTCCCATTTCGCATATTTTTGCGCTTTTCGAGTTGTTTGGATGTGGAATGGGTATAATTTTGGCCTATACCCATCGATTGACGGTCTAGAAAAGATCTGAGGTCACTACGGATGATCTCAGATGCGTACGGGCCCTGGTTCCAAGGGTCAATTTCGTCGATTGGTGAAATTGGGGATCCTATGACTGTTTCTACGTTTTATCGCTCCCTCCTAAGTCAAAGTACGTCAGTGTGTATCATGTGACCATAACCCAGGTCCAGTTTAATCTAAATCATGCTCTGATACCAACTTGTAATGCCCTGACAATCGCAGGTCGAGAAGAAGTTCAACTCCCAAGTTCCAACGCATTACCTATGCAACATGGACAATGATGATTAAATGTTGTCTGTGTTAGTGCACTAAATATGAGTGAGATTATACTAAATCAACATATCATACCCCAGAGATAGTTAAATTACGCAAGCGGAAGACCATGGTATGTATAAAACATATAAGTGGTGGTGCGTCTCTAGAGTATAATCATGTTCCAGGTTAAACAATTACATGTATCGTTTCAAAATACAAAATATCAAAACGTGTAGGTCCGTCTGAAATGGCAGTGAAGACCGCCTTAGTTGAAGAAGGAATATGCTAATATGTCCTAGAGGGGGGTGAATAGGACTTTTAAAATTTTTAAGCTTTATCTGAAATCATATTGCACTAATCCTAACAATAAGATCATATTAGGATTACTCAAAAATAACTGTACCTGCTTCCAAGCCTGGTAGAGGATCCAATCACAAACTATTTAAGGAGTGAACAGTATGCAAACTAGTTTATGATGGATATGACTCTGTGTGTGTGTGTGAGGTGTGATCTCAGATATTCAGATATGAAGGGATTCAAGCAAATTATACAATCAGAAGAATTGTAATCTCAAACATAGTCATTTTTATAGTGGTTCGATGATCAATCTACTCCACTCCTGGTAGATGCACTCAACCCTCGAGTGTGCCGATTTCACTGAGGTTTCACAGTGGTTCACCTCAAACCTAAGGTTTTAAATCAGGTTCACCTTCAACCTTTACAACCTACACTGAAGCTGATAGTTTATGCTCTCACGTGCAAGGGTCAACACAACGCACCCGCTTTTTGGCACACTGGCCAAGGATCTTCCATAAGACCCTAACGGAGGTTTCTACACGGTTCACCTCAAACCTGAGGTTTCACAACGGTTTACCTCAAACCTAAGGTTTTGACTGGTTCACCTTCAACCAGATGTTTATGCTTTCCACAGAGCAAGGGTCCACACAACGCACCCACCACGTACACTCCCGCCGGAGGCCTCCTTGAGGACTTTAAAAGGTGAGAAACACCTTAGACCCAATCCAACAAAGGAATGATTAAAAGGTTCCTCTGGACTCTAGTTACTTACAGATAAGTGGATGAGTCCCATTCAGCATGTTGACGAAGATCTCCTCCTTGATGATGAAGAGTCTTCTGCTCCCTTGATCCGCAACACAAATGATGTACCAATATATGACGATGGGTTGGGTCAAGGTTATGATGGAATCCTACTCTCTAAAAGTTTTTCTGTTAGGAAGATAAAGTGGTTCTAATCATCTAAGCATTCAAGGCATCCCAGCTTAATGATTTGCCATTAAGGTAGTTGTTGGATGATCCTTGAATGCGGAAGTTCATTCCCCAATCCACTCTATTGAATATCAATGGTGAGGGTGGATTGGAGGATGAACTCCCCTGAGAGAAAGGGCTTTGGGTATAAGATCTAAGGTTAGACACACAAAAGCTTTCTCTTCTTTCTCTCACAGCAACAATAGACAAGTCCTCTTTATATAGGTAAAAGGTTCCAACGGATAAAAACAGTCACATTTATGGCAGAGTTCGATATCATCGAGCAGGTTCGATATTATCGAGCGTATACTCTCGATAGCATCGATGGTCTGCTCGATAACTTGAACTCAATGTCATATGCTTTTGAAACTTTTTTACCAGCTGGTCGATGAATCGAAGTAATTGCCGATGTCATCGGATTTCGAACTCTGATTCCGTTGAGAGAAGTTCGATCCATCGACACTTGAAAAATGAGAGAAACTTGTTAGAGGGATATTTCAGGTTTTCATGAATGATTGAGGGACCTTCGAGATCATTGGAATTTGAATGTCGATGATATCGATAGTTGTGTCAATGCATCGAAAAATCAAAAGGATTTTTCATTAAGCTTGTTGGACAGATTATGTCCATGTTCAATGCAATCGATACAGCATCAATATCATCGATATTTGAATATCGATTCTATCGAGTGACCCCCAATCATAGTTAAACCACCATGAAATATTTTGCTGGAGAACTTGGCGCCCAAGATCAATATCATCGAGAATCTTCCGATATCATCGAGATTTGAACTTCGATGGTCTCGAGAGGAGCTCCGATATATCGATGCAAATGTGATTTTCTTAAGTAAAAATAGGGGCGAAGAAAATCTGCCTGTCGATAATATCGAGTTGACTTCGATAGACTCGAGATTTGAATATCAGTGATATCGATAGGTGTATCGATACATCGATGATTCGTCCAGATATGTTGTGAGGTTGCTGGACATATTTGGTCCTCTTTTCGATAGTATTGATGGAGCATCGAGGACTCGACAGCACAGGTCAATCATATTGAGATGTGTATCAATAAAATCGACACGGTAAGAAAACTTAGAGAATTTTCTGATTTTTGAAAAACATTTTCTTACCCTAAACCCTAAGATGTTCTAGTTTGTTTTTAAGGATTTTAGTATACCTGGTGATTTGAGACAAGGGATGTGAGGCTCAGATTTACCTGTGGTGAGCTTGCACACATCTGGTTGAGGCAGACACTTAAATTGATCTTCCTATCAAGCTCTATGATGAACTGACTCAACACTCACGCTAATTGACAAGCCAGGGCACTTTCACCGTCTACGTCATGAAATCTCTATAGCCCCAACGATCAGAATGCAGCCTACATGAACCTGCCAGAATACTACATATACGAGAACTCGTCATTGTCGTCATAAAAATCAGGCTCCGCTTCATAAACTGTGCCATCATCTGCAACTAAGACAGAGTCTGGTTGGTGTTTTAAAACACCGACCTAGAGTGGGAGTGAGTGATGAACTCAGTGGAACTATAAGGCAAAGGTTAACATGTTATCAATTCAGTCAAGCAGTAATGATAAAGTAGTACAGCAATCATGTCTTAGATTACTCTTATTAATGCAAGAATGGTATGCGATAATAATACATGCCCTTGCCTACACTCCCTCGGCGACTTCATCTCACGTTCACGCATGACATTCTCCCGAAACGTGCGCTTCCTCACCAACGCACATGCGGTGCATGATCGTGATTAGTTAAGTTCTTAATTAGGCATATTCATATACTAGGATTGGGAAGCTAAGGTACCTCCCTTCATATCATTTACCTAAACATTGATCCATCTAGGGTCGTCATTCCTAGTTAATCACATACGAAGAACAGTTCCAGGTAGTTACGGAGCGGCTCGTCACCTCAGCGCAGGCCTAGTTTATACTAGAGGTTACTATAGAAAAGCTTGTCGCCTTAACGTAGTCTTAGAGTATACTTGAGGTCACTATGGGCTCATCACCTGATCGTAGGCCGACAGCTCGAATACAGTGTCCCATACCACTGTATTCGGCTCACGAGTCTGGGTTGCTCATTGGACACTACAGGGAGGCTGGTTGCCCCAGCGTAGGCCGCAACTCGACCACGGTGTCCCATACCACCATACTCGGCTCATGAGTCTTAGCGGATTGAGGTACTAAGATTAAACGGGCCTTTTGCTGGTAAGTTTGGTACCTTAGATTCAAGCAGTAGCGTCCATACATGGTGAACATACATTGGGCCAATTGGGTTACTTGACAAGCTCGACTGGTACGATCGTACGTTGACTTGATGACATGGAGTGCATAAGCATTCCATGTGGCCTAACCACTGTTGACAAACAGCGTATGACTCGGATTCATCAGGCGTATCCATTGTGGCTAAGCAGTACGACCACCGATCGTAAACCATTACTGATTGCCTAGACTACATCGTAGCCCCAATCACACTCCAACCAATAGCATCCACATGTGATATTCCAAGATAGCATGTGATAAACAAATCTAAACATAAATTCTATTTGAGCATTTCAACAAACACATACCACGCATGTCATCATACATAGGCATTCATCTGTAAATCACTTAATAGTAAGATAGGTTGCATTAAGGAAACTATAACTATATATAAGGAAATTGAGAATCCTATCTCAACACCCTCAATAAGTACATTACATCAAGCATTTTCTCATTCTGGCATTTTATCAAATACTTAGACCACACATATTGCATATAGGTAATAAATTTGTTAAAAACATATACTATAGCTAGTCCTTTCACAAGGAGTAGCCACGTATACAACGATCATGTATTAGCGATCAATAATCATAGCAAGTGCAAATCATAATTTCATACTCATTCAAACATTTTTTTTACAAACACTTAGACTATACACTTCAACATACATGGCGTATGTTGGTCATAACATGTATTAGGGCAAATCCTTTCATTAAGGAGTTGTCACATATACAACAATCATATATCCATGATGGATAATCATGGCAAGCATGAATCCAAATTCCATACCTGCAACGACCTAGAAAAATCCGTACAATGACCCGAGTACCACCTCAGGCAGAAATCACTAAGGACCAAATCCTTTAGAAATTAGACGAGAATTAACTAGGTGTTAAACTAGATTATCTGTAAAATTAGCACTAACCACTTTAAATACGATCCGTAAAACCCAAAACAAGTAGAATCATTAACGCTACTTTACCCTGAAATCTAGAATCAATCTCTAAACCCGGTTGCTCTTGGGAGCACCTTGAAACTCCGTATCGAACCTAGACTGCACATCAAAAGTCTGATGACCACAAAACTATACCGTTATGACTGCCTCACTGGGCTTGACAACCATCTCAGAAATCAAATCCCAATAGTATCCAGAAGCGCACAACTTGAGCCCGGAGCGAAGTGTGTGAGAAACGTAAATATTTTTAGAAATTGAACTTAGATTTAAGTGATTTGGGCTGTTCGCTTGCAGGCCAAATCTAAGGTTTCAGATTATCAGAATCTGACCCAAATGCACCCTCAGATTAGGGAAATTTCCCAATACAAGTCCATGTACTCGTGGCCCTGATCGAGTGCCGACGACCGTTGAACTGAAACTGGACCGCCACGGTTGATCTGTAAATTCATTCGAACCGAAAACTTAACTCGACCTAGATCTAATGTTAGGGAGCTTAAGTCCAACCGCATGTAGAAAAGGGGCCTCCAGAAGTGTTCTATTGGACCGAAACTGTCGCCCTTTGGCTATAACCTAAGTATACCTTGGCCCTGGGCCATTTCCATCAGTCCTGGGCTTATATAAAAGCCTAAAACCCTCTCTCACCCTTCACATACAAATTTCTAACCCTAGGAGAGAAGAGAAAAAGAAAGAGAAAGAAGGAGAGAGAAAGTGTGAGGGAAAGTTAGGGTTTACTGCAAAGATTCTTCTCACTACTCTGTGTATCGAATCACTGCTACCGTATCGCCATACCAACGGTTCTGGTTCCGTTTTCGGGTAAGAAATCCTAAACTTAACCTATTTTAGGGTTTCAAATAGAGTAAATGATGTAATAGTTAACCTATTTCATGCTTTAGGTTGTTGTGGTGTTGTAGACGAAGACTTAATGTTTAAACTGAGTTCGTTACAAGTCTACCGGCGAAAGGTGCGGACTATAAACGTTTAGGTTATGGTTTTCAAGGCTTTCAATGTCAGCAATGATTTATGACTGACTTGATTGCTATCACATATGCTTAGATTCGATGTTTCCGTATATTACATATATATATATATAAACTATGTTGAAAATAATGCATTCTATGTGTTTGTTGAAATGTTTGAATGAATATAGAATTATGATTGGTGCTTGTTATGATTGATGCTTGAGCATACATGATTGTTATACGTGTGGCAACTCCTATATGGAAGGAATTGCTATAATATGTGTTTTAACTAATTTATTACATGTATGCGATGTGTGTAGTCCAAGTGTTTGATAAAATGGCTGAATGAGAAAATGCTTGTTGTAATGTATTTAATGAGGGTGTTGAGATAGGATTCTCAATTCCCTTATCCATAGTTACAGATCCCTTTATGTAACCTGTCTCGCTACTACGTGATTTATGTATAAAACTCAAATGTATAATGATATGTTCTATGTGTTTGATAAAATGTCTGAACGGAAAATTGTTTGATGAATGTCATTTAATAAGGGTGTTGAGGTAGGATTCTCAACTAACTTATCTATACGTATAGTTTCCTTCATGTTACGTAAATTATGGGTGAAATACATATGTATGATAACATGCTCAATATGTTTATTGAAATGCTCAAATAAGAATTATGTTTGAATCGATTGTTAAATACTGTATGATTATCACGTGTATTCACATGCTGCGTTTGAGTATGATTAAGACTACTACTTAGTCCAGTCAATCGGTAGCAATTTCTGTTTAGCGGCGGGATTAGTCTCGCCACATTTGATGTGTTTGATGAATCCGAGTCGTATGATGATTGTCGACAGTGGTATTATGTCGATTAATTCAGCGTACACTCGTATCAGTCGAACTTATCTAATAAACCGATTGACCTATTGTGTGTTTACCATGTATGGACGCTACTGCTTGAATCTAAGGTACCACTTACCAATGTAAAGCACGTTTAACCTTGGTACCACGATCCGCTATGACTCATGAGCCAAGCATGGTGGTATGGGATACCGTGGTCGAGCTGTCGACCTACGCTGGGGCGACGAACCTCCCCATAATGACTAATGAGCAATCTAAACTCGTGAGTCGAATACGGTAGTATGAGATACTGTATTCGAGCTGTCAGCCTCCATTGGTGTAGCCTGGCTGTGGTCCCCAGTCGTGTCGGTGACGAGCCTTCGAAAATAGACTGCCAGTTGGTAGGGCGTTGGTGGAGTGACCTCGATTGTGAAATAGGCCTACCCCGGCGCAGTCTGACTGTGGTCCTCAGTCGGGTTAGTGACGAGCCTTCGAAAATATACTGTCAGTTGGTAGGGCGTTGGTGGGGTGACCTCAAGTGTAAATTAAACCTATGCTGACGATGACGAGCCTCTCGTAGTGACCCATGGTGTAAACTCACGAACTTGCCTATCGTAGGTGATGAACTAGGATTGACGACCCTAGATAGATCGTTGTTTGGGTTAATGATATAAAGGGAGGTACCTTAGCTTCCCAATCCTGCTGTATGAAAAAGTCTAATAAGAACTCGATAATCACGCTCATGCACCGCATTGCATGTGCCTTTGGCGTTGGTGTTGAGCACAAAGAGGAAGGGGTGCATGCTGCAACAGTAAGAGGAAGATCGCAGAGGGAGTGCAGGCGAGGGTATGCATCATTAATACATATCATTTTTGTATTAATCAGAGTACTTGGGGATGCTTGATTGTATTGTTTTATCATTACTGTTTGATTGAATTAATAACATGTTAACCTTTGCCTTATAGCTCCACTGAGTTGATCACTCACTCTCACGTTCTGGGACGGTGTTTTAAACACCAACCAGACTCTGTCTTAGCTGCAGGTGATGGCGATGCTTATAAGGTAGAGCCAGACTATTGCGATGATAAAGAGTTCTCCTATATGCAACTCTCTGGAGGGTCTACGTAGACCTGGAGTTACGCTGATGGGGCTACAGGGTTTTGGATAGAGAACATTACACTTTCTGATTTTGTACATTTTTTAATTAAACTTGTAATTATTTAACCTAGTGACGTTCATACTCTGGGGACTTACAATCACTTATATACATTATATACATGTCACAGTCTTCCGCTTGTGTAATCTAATCATCTCTAGAGTATGATATGCTAATTTAGCTTAATCCTATTCATGTTTAATGCACTAATACGGACAACATTTAATCATTATTATCTATGTTGCATAAGTGATGCATTGGAACTCAGGAGTTGAGCTCCTGCTCGACCCCCAATTTTCAGGGTGTTACAATACCCATTCAAATATTTTTACAAATGCTTAGACTACAATCTTCAACATACATGGCGTATGTTGGTCTTAACATGTATTAGGGCAAATCCTTTTACCAAGGAGTTGTCATAAGCTCAAACTCCCGAGTTCCAAAACATCACTTATGCAACATAGATAATGATGATTGAGTGTTGTCTGTATTAGTGCATTAAACATGAATGAGATTATACCAAAACAACATATCATACTCCAGAGACAGTTGAATTTTGCAAGCAAAAGACTGTGACAAGTATATATAAAGCATATAAGTAATTGTAGGTCTCTTGAGTATGATCATGATACTAGGTCAATTAGTTACATGTAAATTTTCAAAATATACAAAATGTGTAATATCATATAATCAGCAACCCTGTAAGCCCCGTCTATCAGAACATGGTCTAAATAGACCCGCCTGATAGCTGCATGTAGGAGAACTCCTCGTCATCATAAAAGTTCGACTCTGCTTCGTAAGCATCGCCATCATCTGCAACTACAAAGGGTCTGGTTGGTATTTAAAGCACCATCCCAGAACGTGGGAGTGAGTGATCAACTTAGTGGAGCTATAAGGCAAAGGTTAAATGTTATCAATTCAATCAAGCAGTAATGATAAAGCAATACAATCAAGCATCCTTAAGTACTCTGGTTAATGCAAACATGATATGTATTAATGATACATGCCCTCGATTACACTCCCTCTGCGATCTTCCTCTTATGGTCGTGGCATGCACCCCTTCCTCTGTGCTCAACACCAACACCAAAGGCACATGCAATGTGGTGCATGAGCGTGAATACCGAGTTCTTATTAGACCTTTTCATACAGCAAGATTGGGAAGCTAAGGTACCTCCCATATATCATTTCCCAAACAATGATCCATTCTAGGGTCGTTAGTCCTAGCTAATCTGTAACACCCTGAAAATCGGGGGTCGAGCATAAACTCAACTTCCGAGTTCCAGAACATCACTTATGCAACAAAATGAATGATGATTGAATGTTGACTGTATTCGTGCATTGAACATTAATGAGATTAAGCCAAAACAAAGATATCATACTCTCAGAGAGACAGCTTAAATTTGCAAGCGGAAGACTCATGATAGATAGATAAAATATATAACTTATGATGAGTCTCCAGAGTGTGATAACATTACCAGTTAAATAAATACAAGTGCGCTTCTAAAATGTACCAAATGTGAGGAAGTGTAATGCCTCCTATCCCATGTACCATAGCCCCGTCAATACAATATCAGTCTTCATTGACTGCAGAGAGATACGTCTAGGAGAATTCCTCCTATCATCATAGAAAGTAGTCCTACCGCTCACAAGCATCGCCACCACCGAAACTCAACAAATCTGGTTGGTGTGTACAACACCGTCCCGTAACGTGGGAGTGAGTGATCAACTCAAGTGAACAAGAAAGCATAGGTTAACATGTTATCAATTCAATCAAACAGTAATGATAAAGCAGTAAATCAAACATTTCTAACTACTCTTGTTAAGTGCGAAAATGAAATGACATGATGTTTGTATGCCCTTGCCAAACCACCCTCAAGCGACATCATCTTACGTTCGCGAATGCTAACTCCTCGGTGCGCCACATCTACAAAGCACATGCGGTGCGATGATGCTCATGATTACCAAGTTTTTATTAGTCCATTTCAAACAAAGGTATTGGGAAACTAAGGAACCTCCCTTGTATCATTCCCAAACATGATCCATTCTAGGGTCGTCAATCCTAGTTAATCTCATACGATATTATGGTTTGAGAGGCGTAGTGAAGGCATCGCAAAGGGCTCGCACCCGTCGTAGGATACGGATCTCACCGTATGCGGCTCAATGCTGGGCCGTCGGCTCAAGTACAGGTCTCACCGTACTTGGCCCAATCACTAGCCGTCGGCTCGAGTACAGGTCTCACCGTACTCGGCTCAACTCATACTCTAGTTGCTGTGAAAGACTCGTTGCCAATCACAGACACTTGAGTATACTCAAGATACTACGGAGGACTCGTCGCCCGTCACAAGACGAGCACAGTCTCACTGTATCGGCTCTCGCCGTAAGTATCGACAACTCGAATATAGTGTCCCATACCACCATAATCGGCTCACGAGGTTGGTTGCGCAATGGTCACTACGGGGAGGCACATGACGCCATACAGCCGACCACGGTGTCCCATACCACCATGCCCGGCTCATGCGTCTTAGCGGATCGAGGTACCATGGTTAAAAGGATTTCATCTGTAAGTTTGGTACCCAGGTTCAAGCAGAGGCGACCAAACATGGTGAATATACATTAGACAAATCGGGTTACTTGACGAGCTCGGCTAGCTCGAGCGCACAACAAGTTGAACGACATGAAGTGCATAAGCACTTCGCGTGGCCGACCACTATCGCCAACCGAAGTACGACTCACCGGTTCGTCGAACACATCTCACGTGGCAAATGAATCGCAACCACGAATTCAATTCGCACCGATTGTCTGGACTATAATCATAGCCCCAAACACAATCAAGTACGATAGATAAAGCAATAGTGAATCAAGATTTCCACTCATACAATCAAGGTATGGTATTTTCCGTTTAGGTCGCTGTGGTACAGACGCACTGTTGCTCCGCTCCCCCATCACCCATGACGGATCATACAACGTAAATATAAATTTAAGCATATGCATTACATAGTTAAAATCATAAAGCAGCATGTTATGAATCACAACACAAGCATGAGTTTATACATGTTCAATTCCTAATTACACAACAATCCAAGGAGATCATACACATAATTAAAAGAGGTTGAGAATCATATCTCCACACCCTTATACATTACAATTTGCTAACTACTACTCATTCGACATTTCAAGAAACACTTAAACAAACATACATCAACATACATGACATATGTCGATCACATAGGCATTAGGTCAAATCCTTTCCCTAGGGAGTTGCCCCAATCATAACACGCATACACCCACGACGGATAGTCATGGCAAGCAGGAATCCGAGTTCCATATTCATTCACATTTCCACAAACACTTGGGCCACATTTTAGCATATATGGTGTCTATTGGCCGTAGTGATTTAGGGCAAATCCTTTCGTCAAAAGGGTATCGCCAATACAACAATCATGAATCCATGACAATTAGTCATGGCGAGCACGAATGAGGATTCTATACTCATTCAGTCATTTTCACAAACACTTAGAATACACTATTCCAACATACATGACGTATGTTAGCAAAATACGTGTTAGGGTTGTCCCTTCGCCACGTGAGTATTTTACCCATGTATATCATAATCATACAGCAAATAATCATTACAATTGTATTTCCAAAATTCACACATATGCGGTATTTCTAGAATACACAATTTCAACATACTTGACATTTACAAGGGAACATGTATTTTGGCGATTCCTTTCGCCAAACTAGTATTTTATACATATATTGTATAATCATACATTAAATTAACATGTTATACATTTTCCCAAAAAAAATACATATACGGTATTTCTAGAATATACAATTTCAACATACGTAGCATTTACACACGAACATGTATTTCAGCAATTTCTTTCACCAAATTAGTATTTTATCCATATAACACATAATAATACATTAAATAAACATGTCAAACGTTTTTCCAAAAAAATACGTATACGGTATTTCTACGTATACCTAGAGTATGTGAAATTCCAATTTCTACAACGTTAATCGAAACAGGAAACGGAAAGCACTTTGTACATGTGCATTTACAAGCAGATCATGAATCTACCATTATCTGACATTGAAAGCATTGAAAACCGTAACTTATACACTTAAAGTCCTCACCTTTGCCTTTGGAAACAAACAATCAAAGGGTAAGGAGGACTTCAATCTGAGAGATTTCTAGCCTAAAGAGCGGAATCGGTTAGCTTTTACACAACCCACAACGATTCTACCTTGAATCAGACCTAGGGTTAGGGTTTCTTACCTCCAAATGGGCTGGATACCGCCGGGAAATCACTTAGAACGGAGCGGTGTAGGCCGTGTGGTGAATGAAAGCAAGAGGAGGAAGATCGGCGACAAATTCCAGGCTATTCTCTCTCTTTTCTCTCCCCCAAAACTCAAATTCGTATGGCTGTGAGAGAGGGTGCTCTAAGGCCCTTATATAGCCTAAAACATTCCGAAATTAGACTTAGGTTCAAGGGGTACTGCTTATATAGGATATTCGTCGCTTTTCCAGCTCAAAAGGGAAGTTCTGGTGGCCCTCCTTGAACCAAACGTCAGACTTAAGCTCACCATCGATGGATCTACGTGGGCTTACGTTTTTGTCTCGATCGGATACCCAGATCGCACGTGGTGGACCACTTTCAGTTCGACGGTCAGTGGGCCACGATCAGAAATTCTAAGTACATGTAAATGTTCCTGAAATTTTTCTTAATCCGAGGGTGTAATTTGGTCTGATTCTCCGACGGTCAAGTTGCTTAATACTTGACGCGTGGCGTCAACGAACGATGCCGGATCACTATTCCAGATATTTATTTTGGCATATGAATAGTGTTTTTCACACTACCTCGCTCCGATTCGAAACGAATGGTCGTGGAACATCGGATACAGTTGATTTTTGAGATGATTGTTAAGCCCAGTGGGGCGGTCCTAGTTCCTTAGCTTCGGGTTAATCGGACTCCCGATGTACGATCTAGACTTAATACGAAGTTTCGTTTCATTCCCGAGAGCAGACGGGAAATGAGTTTGGTTCTAAACTTTAGAGTAACCTAGCGTCAATGATTCTGCAAGTTTTGGGTCTTGCAGATCATATTTAAAGCGATTCAAATGGATTTCATGGCTAATCTAGTTTAACACCTAGTTCACTTTGTCAATTTCTAAAGGATTTAATCCTAAGTGATTTTCGTCTGAGGTGGAACTTAGTCCATTGTAGTTTGTATATAAAGTGATCCAAGTTATACTACTTAGCTAGTTTAAGATAGTGTCTAGGGCGAAGGTGCTTTGAAAAATTGAAAGCACAAGGTAGTGAAGGGTGGGATTTGTGAAGGAAATGGGTTAAGGAGCGATTTTAGACTGTGGGATTGAGTTTTGACAAGTTGGTAAGGTCTTAGGATCGACCCATTGCCTAACGACGTCTAATCCCAGGTTGGCAAAATCCGGGGCGTTACATAATCCCATATGATGTTGCGGTTCCAGGTCACTACAAAGTGCTCGTCACCTCAATGCAGGCCTAGCTTATACTCTAGTTGCTACGGAAAGGCTCGTCGCCTCAGCTCAGTCTCAGAGTATGCTCGAGGTTACTATGAATGGCTCGTCACCTAGTCGTATGCCGACAGCTCGAATACAGTGTCACATACCACCATATTCGGCTCACGAGCTTAGGTTGCTCACTGGTCAGTACGGGTGGGCTTGTCACCCCAACATAGGTCGACAGCTCGACCACAGTGTCCCATACCACCATGCTCGGCTCATGAGTCTTAGCGGATCGAGGTATCAAGGTTAAACGGTCATTCCACTGGTAAGTTGGTACCTTGGATTCAAGCAGTAGCGTCCATACATGGTGAACATACATTGGGTCAATCGGGTTACTTGACGAGCTCGACTAGTACGAGCGTACATCTAGTTGATCGACATGAAGTGCTTAAGTACTCCGTGTGGCCTAACCACTGTCGACAACCAAAGTACGACTCAGATTCATCGAACACGTCCTGTGTGGCGAAACAACCTCAGCCACCAAATCAGGACCTGTTACCAATTGCCTGGACTACGTCGTAGCCCCAAACACGCTCCAACTAATAGCATTTACATGTGGTAATCCAAGACAGCATGTAACAATTAAATCCAAACATGAATCTCATTCAAGCATTTCAACAAACACATGCTACACATGTCAATCATACATAGGCAATTCATCAGTAAGTCACATAGTAGTACGATAGGTTACACAAAGGAAACTATAACTATATATAAGGGGATCTAAAATTCTATCTCAACGCCTTCATTACATACATCACATCAAACATTTTCTCATTAAGGCAATTTATCAAACACTTAGACTACACATATTACGTATATGTAATAAATTACTTAAAACACATATCATAGCAAATCCTTCCACATAGGAGTTGGCACACGTACAACCGTCACGTATCCTCAAACATAAATCATGGCAAGCACAAATCATAATTCCATGCTCATATAAACATTTCAACAAACACATGGAATGCATATATCTCAACATAGTTCATATATATGTGTAATATACGGGAGACATCGTACTAAGCATATGTGATAGCAATCAAGCCAGTCATAAATCATTACTGACATTGAAAGACTTGAAAACCATAACATAAACATTTATAGTCCGCACCTTTCGCCGATAAACGAGTATCGAACTCAGCTTGTATGCCAAGCCTTTATCTAGGCACGATAGCCACCTATAACAAGAACTAGGTTAGCTATTTCATCACTTACACTATTTAAAATCCTAAAATAGATTAGGGTTAGGATTTCTTACCCAATAATGGAGTGGTATCGCCGGTATAGCGACATGGAGGCCATAGTTAAGCACGTGGAGTGGAGGGATTGAATCCTCCGAACAGACGCCAACTCTCTCTCTCTCTCTCTCTCTCTCTCTCTCTTTCCTTCTCTTTCTCTCTTCTCTCTCTTAGGGTTTTCCAAATTCATATGAAATGAGAGAGAGAGGGTTTAAGGTCCTTATATAGGCCCAGAAATGATGGGAATGGCCCCAAGGCCATGGTATACTTAAGTTATAGCCAAATAATGGCTGCTTCGATCCAACGAAGCACATCCGGAGGCCCCTTTTCTACATGCGGTCGGACTTAAGCTTCCTGACGTTGGATCTAGGTCAAGTTAAGTTTTTGGTCCGATCGAATTTACAGATTGACAGCGGAGGACCAGTTTCAGTTCAACGGTCATCGGCACTCGATCAGGGCCACAAGTACACTGACATGTGTTGAAAATTTTTCCTGATCCGAGGGTATATTTGGTCAAATTATGACGGTCTGAAAGCTTAGATTTGGGCCGCAAGCAAACGGCCCAACTCACTTAAATCTAAGTTCATTTTCTAAAGGTATTCGCGTTTCTTACACACTTTGCTCCGGGCTCAAGTTGTGCGTTTCTGGATACATTTGAATTTAATTTTTGAGATGGTTGTCAAGTCCAGTAAGGTGGTCCTAACCGTTTGGTTTCGCAGTAATCGGACTTTCAACGCTCGGTCCAAGTCTGATACGAAGTTTCAATATGCTCCCAGAGCAACTGGGTTTAAAGATTGATCCTAAATTTCGGGGTAATGTAGCGTTAATGATTCTATAAGTTTTGGGTCTTACGGTTCATATTTAAAGTAGTTCAAGCGTTAATGATTCTATAAGTTTTGGGTCTTGCAGTTCGTATTTAAAGTGGTTTTGGGTCTTGCTCGCTATAACTAGGGACGTTTAAATATGGGTCTCCATCTAGCATCAAACAGGAGTTCCATCACTAGATATTCCCCAAAGAGCCTCTCATCCACGTGCACTTCAAAAAGGACCCTACGACCTTCGAATCTTCCATGGGACAGCTCCACCAGTAGGGCTCTCTTGAAAGGAGCCTGGGGATCGAGGTCCCGCTTTGTCCTTATCTCTCGATCGATACTTGTACTTGCGGTGGCGCCTCTCGGTCTCCTTGAATGAGTAGGGTGACTAGGCTCGGCCTCATCTGCGGAAGCTCTCTTCTTCCCCATGAGAGAAAGAAACGTGGAGATGGAGAAAATAGCTGTCACAAGCTCGAAAAGAGCCATTGTAGTGAAATAAGGTAGAGGGAACAAAATGGGTTGTTGAACCTTGGGGTTTTTGAGACACAAAGGAGTATTTGTGTACTCAAATGAGAGGGACTAAGGGAGATAGACAACTGTGGAAGATGGGTTTGGGAGAACGGTGTAAATGGTGCAAGAAAAAGGAAGAAAATGAGCTTGGAGGGGTGATTTGAGAGGGAAAATTTAGGATTTTTGAGAGAAAGGAAAGCTTAGAGGGATGGAAAATGAAGAGGGGAAGCAAATGGAATGAATAGAAGGGGTCCCACGTGATTTTGTGGGCCCCACAACAGCTCACACGCGCCGGCCTGCTCGTCCCGTGTCGGCTCGACAGGCCCGGTTCATGCGATCATCGAGGCCTCGCCGATCCGCCGATGACATCGTCGGTCGCTGGACACCTGGGCGATGGCTCACCCCAGGGGTGATGTCATCCCCCCTAGATGCTAGAAATGTGTGGGGTCTACTTTGGGTCCCCCGATTTGTACGATTTGGCCCCCGACTCCATTTTGAGTCATTTCAGTTCCCACTCCTATACATTCGCATTTTTCGGGTCGTTTAAGGTTGGAATGGGTTAAAACTTCGTCTAAACCCGTCGATTAACGGTCTAGAAGTGATCTGGGATCGCCTCAAGTGATCACGGGTGTGTACGGGCCCAATGTCGGTAGTCGATTTCGGTTAATTTCACCGATTGGCAAAACTGGAAATCCTATGTCTGTTCCTACGTTTTATCGCACCCTCCTAGGTCAAAGTACATCAGTGTGCGTCATGTAACCATAACCTAGGTCCATTTTAATCTAAATCATGCTCTGATACAAACTTGTAATGCCCTAAAAATCGAGGGTCGAGCATAAGCTCAAACTCCCGAGTTCCTAAACATCACTTATGCAACATAGATAATGATGATTGAATGTTGTCCGTATTAGTGCATTAAACATGAATGAGATTATACCAAAACAACATATCAAACTCCAGAGACAGTTGACTTTCGTAAGCGGAAGACTGTGATAAGTATATATAAAGCATATAAGTGATTGTAGGTCTCCTGAGTATACTCTAGTCGCTACGGAAAGACTCATCGCCTTAGCACAGTCTCAGAGTATGCTCAAGGTCACTATGAATGGCTCATCACTTAGTCGCAGGCTGACAGCTCGAATACAATGTCCCATACCACCGTATTTGGCTCACGAGCTTAGGTTGCTCACTGATCACTACGGGTGGGCTCGTCACCTCGGCGTAGGCCGACAGCTCGACCACGGTATCCCATACCACCGTGCCCGGCTCATGAGTCTTAGCGGATCGAGGTACCAAGGTTAAACGGGCATTCCACTGGTAAGTTGGTACCTTAGATTCAAGCAGTAGCGTCCATACATGGTGAACATACATTGGGTCAATCGGGTTACTTGACGAGCTCGACTAGTATTTGCGTACATCTAGTTGATCAACATGAAGTGCTTAAGCACTCCATGTGGCCTAACCACTGTTGATAACCAAAGTATGACTCAGATTCATCGAACAGGTCCTGTGTGGTGAAACAACCTCAGCCACCAAATCAGGACTTGTTACCGATTGCTTGGACTACGTCGTAGCCCCAAACACACTCCAACTGATAGCATTCACATGTGATAATCCAAGATAGCATGTAACAATTAAATCTAAACATGAATCTCATTCGAGCATTTCAACAAACACATGCTACACATGCCAATCATACATAGGCAATTCATCAGTAAGTCACATAGTAGTAAGATAGGTTACACAAAGGAAACTATAACTATGTATAAGGGGATCGAGAATCCTATCTTAACGCCTTCATTACATACATCACATCAAACATTTTCTCATTCAGGTAATTTATCAAACACTTAGACTACACATATTACGTATATGTAATAAATTACTTAAAACGCATATCATAGCAAATCCTTCCACATAGGAGTTTCCACACGTACAAGCGTCATGTATCCTCAAACATAAATCATGGCAAGCACAAATCATAATTCCATACTCATACAAACATTTCAACAAACACATGGAATGCATATATGTCAACATAGTTCATATATATGCGTAATATATGGGAAACATCGTATCTAAGCATATGTGATAGCAATCAAGACAGTCATAAATTATTATTGACATTGAAAGCCTTGAAAACTATAACCTAAACATTTAGAATCCACACCTTTCGCCGATAAACGAGTATCGAACTCAGCTTGTATGCCAAGCCTTTGTCTACAGCACAACGACCACTTATAGCATGAACTAGGTTAGCTATTTCATCACTTGCACTATTTGAAACTCTAAAACAGATTAGGGTTAGGATTTCTTACCCAATAATGGAGTCGGTATCACTAGTATAGCAACACGGAGGCCGTAGTTAAGCACGTGGAGTGGCGGGACTGAATCCTAGGAACAGACATTAACTCTCTCTCACACTTTCTCTCTTTCCTTTTCTTTTCTCTCTTCTCTCTCTTAGGGTTTTCCAAATTCGTATAGAATGAGAGAGAGAGAGAGAGAGGGTTTAAGGCTCTTATATAGGCCCAGAAGTGATGGGAATGGCCCCAGGGCCATGGTATACTTAAGTTATAGCTAAATAATGGCTGCTTCGATCTAACAGAGCACATCCGGAGGCCCATTTTCTACGTGCGGTCGGACTTAAGCTTCCCAACGTTGGATCTAGGTCAAGTTAAGTTTTCGGTCTGATCGGATTTACAGATCAACCGTGGAGGACCAGTTTCAGTTCAACGGTCACCAGCACTCGATCAGGGCCACAAGTACACTGACATGTGTTGAAAATTTTTCCTGATCCGAGGGTGCATTTGGGTCAGATTCCGACAGTCTGAAAGCTTAGATTTGGGCTGCAAGCGAATGGCCCAAATCACTTAAATATTGAGTTCGTTTTCTAAAGGTATTCGCGTTTCTCACACACTTCGCTCCGGGCCCAAGTTGTGCGTTTTTGTATAATATCTGGATTTGATTTCTGAGATGGTTGTCAAGTCCAGTAAGGCAGTCCTAACCGTTTAGTTTCGCAGTAATCGGACTTTCGACGCTCGGTCCAGGTCCGATACAAAGTTTCAACATGCTCCCGAGAGCAACTGGGTTTAGAGATTGATCCTAGATTTTAGGGTAATGTAGCGTTAATGATTCTACAAGTTTTGGGTATTGTAGTTCGTATTTAAAGTGGTTCAAGCGTTAATGATTCTATAAGTTTTGGGTCTTGCAGTTCGTATTTAAAGTGGTTTTGGGTCTAGCTCGCTACAACTAGGGACGTTCAAATATGGGCCCCTATCCAGCATCAGACAGGCGTTCCATCACCAGATATTCCCCAAAGAGCCTCTCATCCACGAGCGATTCAAAAAGGACCCTACGGCCCTCGAATCTTCCATGGGACAGCTCCGCCAATAGGGTTCTTTCGAGAGGAGTCTGGAGATCGAGGTCCTTCTTTGTCCTTATCTCTTGATTGATACTTGTACCTGCGGCGGCGCCTCTCGGTCTCCTTGAACGAGTAGGGTGACTAGGCCCGGCCTCATCCGCGGAAACTCTCTTCTTCCCCATGAGAGAAAGAAATGTGGAGATGGAGAAAATAGCCATCACAAGCTCGAAAAGAGCCATTGTAGTGAAATAAGGTAAATGGAACAAAATGGGTTGTTGAACCTTGGGGTTTTTGAGACACAAAGGATTATTTGTGTACTCAAATGAGAGCGACTAAGGGAGATAGACAACTATGGAAGATGGGTTTGGGAGAACGGTGTAGATGGTGTAAGAAAAAGGAAGAAAATGAGCTTGGAGGGGTGATTTGAGAGGGGAAATTTGGGATTTTTGAGAGAAAGGAAAGGTTGGAGGGGTGGGAAATGAAGAGGGGAAGCAAATGGAATGAATAGAAGGGGTCCCACGGATAATCATGGCAAGCACGAATCCAAATTCCATACCCATTCAAACATTTCAACAAACACATGAATTATACTATATTCAACATAGTTCATTTATATCTGTAAAGCGAGGGAAACATCGTATCTAGTATAAGAAATGACAACCAAGTTAATTATAAATCATTAATCGACATTGACAGCCTTGAAAAGCATAACCTAAAAGTTTATAGTCCGTACCTTTCGCCGGTAAACTCGTAACGGATTCAGTTTGAACACTCTCGCCTTGTAAACTAGACTTTGAATACCTAATCAATAAAACGGGTTATCTTTTTCACCGATCTACGTATTTGGATTCCTAAAACAGGTTAGGGTTAGGGTTTCTTACCCAAGAACGGAATCAGAATCTCCGATATAGCGACACGGAAGCGGTAGTTACGTACGTGGAGTAGTGGGATCAAATCCTAAGAACTATCTCACACTTGCTCTCTCACTTCTCCACTTTCTCCTTCACTTTCTCTCTCTTTTCTCTCGTAGGGTTTAGAATTTGTATGGAATGAGAGAGGGGTGGGTAAAGGCCATTATATAGGCCCAGAACTGAAGGGAATGGCCCCAGGGCCATAGTATACTTAGGTTATCGCCAAAGAGTGGCTGTTTCGGTCCAACGGAACACATCTGGAGGCCCCTTTTCTGCACACGATCTGAGGAAAGTTTCCTAACATTAGATCTAGGTCAGGTTAAGTTTTCGGTCCGATTGGATTTACGGAATGACCATAGAAGACCAGTTTCAGTTCAACGGTCATCACCACTCGATCAAGGCCACAAGTACACTGACCTGCGTATAAAATTTTTCCTGATCCGAGGGTGTATTTGGGTCAGATTCTGACGGTCTGAAACCTTAGATTGGCCCGCAAGCGAATAACCCAGTTTACTTAAATCTGAGTACATTTTTTAAAGATATTCGCGTTTCTCACACACTTATCTCCGGACTAAAGTTGTGCATTTCCGGATATCATCTGGACTTGATTTCCGAGATGGTCGTCAAGCCCAGTAAGACGGTCATATTAGTATAGTCTCGCGGTAATCGGACTTTCGATGTGCGGTACAGGTCCGATACGGAGTTTCGGTGTGCTCACGAGAGTAACCGAGTTTTGAGATTGATTATAAATTTCAGATTAATGTAGCGTTAATGATTCTATATGTTTTGGGTCTTGCAGTTCGTATTTAAAGTAGTTCAAACTAATTTCACAGATAATTTAGTTTAACACTTGATTAATTTTCGTTTAATTTCTAAAGGATTTGATCTTGAGCAATTTCTGTCTAAGGCAGAACTCGGGTCTTTATATGGATTTTTTGAAGACATTACGGACATAATCTTTAACATTAAAACACGACTCAATTCACCAAAAACCGAAACCGAAAGCCCAAAAAAATTCACAAAAAAAAAAAAAAAAAAAAAAACCACCTAAAAAAGGACAAAAAATCATAACATTTCAACCAAAATCTAGGGTTGTAAAAATAATTGGAGATAGCAAAAAAATAAAAATAAAAAGAACCAGCAAAACCCACAGAAAAAAAAACAAAAGATTCAATCAAAATCTACCAACAGAATACCACCCAAATCTTACCTGTCACAAAATTCACAAATAAAATTAATAAGAAATTCTGAAAGCTCAAAATTCACAAATTCAAAAAAAAAAAAAAAAAACCCAATTATCCTTTTCTTGATTTAAGTGTCATATTAATAATAAAAAATAAATAGTGAAATTTAGGGAAAAAAAAAAAAAAAAAAAAGTAAAAGATGTGATACCTTGAAAACAGCTAAAACTCACTGAATGATGACAGCTTTTTTTTTCTTTTTCTATTTTTTATTTTTTGGGAGTACGATAAATGCTTCTGTCTTAAATGGGAGAAGTTGGATTTTTGCATAGGAATTTCTTTGTTTTTTCTTGTTTATTTTTCTTTTCGCTTTTTCTTTTGGAGTTCGGATCCTCTGTTATTGCTGATGGAGGCTCTTTCTTTTCTTATGTTAATTTTCCTTTTCTTTTCTATTTTCTATTATTTATTTATTTATTTATTTTTTTGTCTTTTGTTAAAATTTTCAGAACTTTTTTTTTCCTTTATTTATTTTTTAAAATAACAGATGACGTGGACCATTGAGAAAGCCACGAGCAGAGGATGCCTGTTATGCTATAACAGAGGATCCGGGCTCAAAAAGTGCACTCCGGGCTTAAACCCCAAACGAGGTTTGCTAATTCCACGCGCATGTGAAATATGTACACATACACACGCGGGTGATGTATCTAATATGTCACATGTGTAAGATCTGATCTATCCATTCTGTGTTCTACAATATTAAGGTCCTCATAGGTAAAAATTGGTCCATTTCAATCCATAGGTGGGCCACAATATATATAAAGAAATCAATGGCCAGAAAAAATCATCATTTTACCTTGTAAGCTGTGGCTTGATTGAAAAGTAAAATGATCTGATATTTAAAATCAAATGGAAAGTTCAGATCTGATACACGTGTTTCATATTTCCACGTGAGTCGCGTGTGAATGGTACGAAAACCCACGCGCGTGGAATTAACAACCTCCATTAAGTAAGCTTCCAGGAACTGTCTCGTAAACCTTCCAAAAACCCTCTCAAGAACCTTCCAAAAACCTCTCAAACCAGCATTCGGAATACGAGCATTCGATTTTCTTCGTCGGCTTCGTGTAAAAGTGATTTCGGAATTTCTCAAGTCCCGTTTCGAAGTGGGAATCCAGAGGCATAAGCAATGGTGACAATGCTTTCGTCTGTGGGTAGAAGAAAAAACAATGCAGCTTTCGGCTTCAATCCGGACGTTGCCTTTTCTTACATTGTAAGCTTCTTCTTCTTCTTTATCGTTTTTGGGTTTCTCTCTTTGGCGCAAATCCCTGTGAACGTTGGGAATGTGATTTCCGAATTCCCTTTTTTCCCTATTAGCTAGTTAGTCTTTGAACTATCAGTATCATTACAAGTTTATGATAGACGGCCCGGATGGGAAGACCAGCAGGATGGGCCATGCTCCAGATATCAAATGGATGGTTAATGAAAGATGATACAACAAAGGTCCATATCCCAATTTAGAAACATCTGTGGCATGGGCTCTCATGGTGGTGTCCCAAAAGACCAAGGGTCTGATCACTAAAATGTGGGTCCTGCTTGTTGTAAATCATGGTCTAATTCATTGTCATTCCTGGGTCCTTTAATTCTCTTTTCCACAGGATCAAAGGCTTCAAGATGTTTTGGGCCATTTCCAGAAGGATTTTGAGAGAGAGATTTCTACAGAGAATCTGGGTATGTATGAGAATTCCACCTCAAAATATATAGTAAATCCAAGCCGAGCTAGGATTGGTAAATTGCCACTCATCACCAGACTAATGGCTGTATCCATCTTGTGGGACGTGGTCCAAAGTTGGACAAAAAAAATCATTGTTAAGGAAATGCAAATGTTCAGTTTCTGGTGTTTAAACTGATAGTGAAGTAAAAAAGACATTGACTGGAATGCAGGGATTTTGAAATCAGTGTGGTTTTTGTACTTCCAACCATCCAACGTAGCACCTGCCAAATAGAAGGTCCAGATTCACTGAATGTACAGCCATTTGTGTGGTTGTGAATGGCAATTGACCTAGTCCAATTCAACAAGATAATCTCCAATTCTCTTTATTTGTTTTTGGAAAATTCCATTTCCATGTGCATTTGTCTTAATGTTGTGTTTTGTCCGTTATGTAGTAGAATTTTATAAACATTATGTTTCATAATGTTTGAAACAGAAGGTGCATTACATCGGCACTTGAAATTTCTTGGTTTTCTTTAATTACTTGTTAGAAGAAGTAGCTTAACTGTGTATTTTGATGGGTTTTTATTCGGCAGCTCTAAGAGCTCAGATTTTACAATTTAGATTGTATCAATGAATATATTTGTTGTGGGTGTGTTTGTATTACAATTCAATTGAATTGCAGGTATATTCTAGCACCTCGTTACAAATACTGTCGAGATATTGTAAATCCATTGGCATTTGTGCATGTCAAAATTTTAATGATATTATTGTCACGATATTGTGAGATTTTTCAAGTTTCAAAAGTATTAAATTTTCAAAAAATTAACCCAAGATTAACATGAAAATTATTTGTAAATTTAACTGTTCAGTATATAATTATATATTAAAAAATTAAAATTATTTACTAACTAATAATAAATATTTGTATTTTTTATTTTTTTGTGAGATTTTTACGATATTGTCCTGAGATAAACTTCTAATTTTGGAAATCTCTTGTGAAATTTCTGAGAATGAGATTTGTCACTGTGGTCCAACAATTGAATTTCCCTAACATTAGAATCAAGGATCTGGGCTCCAAAATGCATTTATGCTATTTTCAAGTTGTACTTGAAAGAAGTGTTACTACAATTTGTGGCCTACTTCCTCATTTCAAATGCTTGGAAACATCATTAGCTTCTGTGCTTTCCTCTTGACTAAAGTGGAACTGCACAATCCAGTTTGCTTGTGCATCCAAATGCAGCATGGTTTTGGTCTCTGTAGGACCTTAGTTTATTTGATGTTGACACGAAATCTCATATAAGTCCGACACTGTTAGAATGCACTGATAAGCCATACAAATTGCCATGCAATTTGTGGTAAACAACTGAAATGCTGCTTTAGGAATGTAATTTGCTTGTTTACATAATCAAAGAATTAAAAATAAGTAAATTATTAACTCCAAAGTAGTAAAATTATAGAATGTCACAATTTGATCATGTAAATACAGCCTAGGAATAGATCAGACAATGTGTCACACGCTCTTATGCTCATCATTTTAAAAGTCGGTGACTTATCTTTCTAAAAAAAATAAAAAAATAAAAATTGGTGACTCAACTCCAAACTCAGCTGAGTCAACTTGTTAATATTTCAAGTTGAGTCACAATGAAACACTCTCCTTTATGTGACTCAGTCTTGACTCAGAATCATTAGGTTACCTTTCTTAGTGAGAAGTTAGAATTTAAAATAGAGAAGATGATTTGAACTTATAAATCTATTGATTTTTGGTGTTCTTACCTTATAAATCTATTGATTTTTCACTAGCTTCATTTTGGAATCTTACAAGAGTAGAAAATTACAGAAAGATTTGGCACCTCTTTCATTGCATTAACAGAAAACGGTTCCCCATTAGTCTCATTTGAAGTCATAAATTATTAGCCAAGGTTCATGCGATAAGGATAAGAACAGTTTTGAGGTTGATGATCTTGCTATCCCAAGGAGCGTAAGTTCATGGTAGATATGTATTTTGAATGGGTGTGCTTATAGCACACCAATGTTTCGATTCCATAAATAAGGAAGAATGATTGGTTGTTATCTTCGAGATTAATGTGGTAAAAGTGTATAACGAAACTACATGTTAATGAGGTTTGGTTTAGGAGTGAAGTGGAGGAAGTGAATGCAAGTTTATAGGATATGCTTTTTTTTCTTTGTGCTCATAAATGGGTCTCTAAAAGGCTTTTTTAATGATTTTGAGGGGTTTGCCCTTGTCATCTTTCTTGTACATTATGGTAGTAGAGACTCTTATGCAACTAATTATCAAGCCTAACTAAGAGGACATTTCAGGTGGAAATTTAGGAATTGGGTTACAACTTCTCTAAACTTACGTAACTTATGGAAGAGTAGTTAATGCTTAAACAAAAACTAAGGCATTCCTATCTCACAGTGAATTAACCATGCATTCCTCTGTGTTTGTCTTTGATCTTTCATAGATGCCTTAAAGCACTTTTTTATTATTATTTGATTTACAGTAGATTGGTATTCAAGGAGAGTAGTTGGTTTTTATCCCCTTTGTTATAGGGCTGTCAACAGGAATTATTATGGAAATAGGCCTGCAATCAAACTATTAGACATATTGATAAACTAGGGAATATATATATATATATATATATATATATATATATATATATATATATATAGGAAAACAGATAAAACTTTGAGGACCCATCATACGAAATCTCAAAATCTATGAAGCGAACCTCATAAACCTCATATATAAAATTTTACTTTGATCCGAAACTTTGTGGACCGTGAAAAATGTAAACAGTTTTTTCCTTGATTTGAATTTCTTTGCTATGGACGGTGTGGATAAAAGTTTTAGATAAAAGTAAAACTTGGCCCTAGGGGTTTCACTAGGTGTTGCTTCACATGAACGGTTTAGATTATTTGAGATTATCACGATGATGGGTTCTCAAAAAAGTTCGTTTTATAGAGCGTGAGCTCTCTCTCTCTCTCTCTCTCTCTCTCTCTCTATATATATATATATATATATATATATATATATATATATATATAATACATGTATGTTATTATTTTTGTGTGCATGTATTTATGTTTCTCAAAAAAGAAAGGTTTAAGATAAGAATATAGTGGAATCTTTTATCAAGGCTGCCTTCAGATTTTCATATTCACTACCCTTATGTCCATTCCATTTATGATAACAGTGCTTAAAGTTTATGTTCTATCCCCTTCATCAGGCTGAGGTTTCATGATATTTTTTAACTGTTTAAATGTAATTGTGCATCCAATTGTTGACTCATTTACTTCTTTGTTACCAGGGCATAAATATGGTCAATATGGATCATTTTTACCAGTGCATCTAAGGAATCCTCTTACACAATCACAGCCAAAGAGTCCTGCGAGTATACACAGTAGCAATATCCCCAAATTGCTTAAGAAATTTGAGGTAATTTTATTTTTGGAAATGTGCTAATATGTTTTTACCGTAAATAGGATGGCAACGAAATGTGGATCGTCAATGTATAAAATTTTATTATATTATTGACCTAATGCTTTCATGATATTCAGAATATGGATACGAGCACCATAAAGAATACTCTCCCTGTACATGAAAAAAAGAGTCTGAAAATTCGCCTTAAAATTGGCGTTCGCAAAGCACCCAAAAGCAATTCTGTGAGTTTTAGTAGTTTGGATTTTAAGAATTGTCCATCATCTCCGATTGAGAGTATCCTGGAAAATAAAGATGAAAACTATGAACTGCCCTCTTCCATAGTGCAGGTGTGTCTTTTACTTGGGATTGTTGACCTTTTATTAATTGAGAGCTCCTAATTAATTCATCATCTGAACATAATGTTAATTACTGTGTGTTTTATTGTTTGTAAGCAGGCTAAGGCATTGCCAGTAATTCCTGCGAATACTTCACTTTCTCTTGCTTCCGATTCTTTCTGCTTAGAAGAGAAGGACAATCCTTCCACAAGGAGTAGCAAGATGAGGATTGATTATTGTGAAACAAAATTACTGAAGGTAAATATGTGCTGAATGAACAGAATGAAAGTAATGAATACAAAATTTCACTACAAAAATAAATCGGCAATCCATAAGAGTAGGATTTTGATGATGTGCAGCAGCCTGCTCTAGATTCGAAGAGAATTGGGCCATCACCTGCATTTGAAGGTGACTCATTTATTCTAGAAAAAGAAATACGCAAGCAATATATGAAGCTGAAACTGTCAAAACGTTGTCGTAAAGGTTAGCTGTTTTCTGAATATATTTAAGTTGCTGTATCTTGTTGGAATGTCTTTTCCTTGTGTCTTTTTTTCCATCCGTTTTAAGCTATTTTTTAAGATTTGGATATTTTTATTGTAAGTAGATCTATACTGCTTTTCATGATAGTTTTATACTCTTTTCTTTCTCTTTTTATTAATAATGTTGAATTAATGATTGCACATATGACAACAGGGAATAAGAAGTGTAATTTGCAAGGCTGCTCCAACATTACAAAAAAGAGGAAGCATTGCTCTGCAAGTGTGGCTGAAAGCAATTTGAATGAGAGTACAATGGAAAATAATGGTGTCTTCTCAAGTGCTAGAACATCAACAAAGTTATTTGGTGAGATGCAAGGCAAGTCCATCATTACAAAGAAGAGGAAGGAATGCTCCGGAAGTGCAGGTGAAAGCGATTTGAATGTGAATCCAACTGAAAATGGTGGTTTTTCATCAAGTGCTCATTCATCAACTAAGTTGTTTGGTGAGTTGATTATAGATGGGGTGTAAAAGCGGTTTTTGGATAAATTAAGATGTGAATTGAACACGAATTAATGAACATTTTACCTTTTGCAGGAAATCTAAGACACCCAATTCAGCTTGCTGAGGATACCTTGAAAGAAGCTATTGATTTGAAACATTCAACTGACCGTTTAAAGGTAGCTACAGTAAAGAGGATTTACATGATCCTCAACTTGAGGATATGCATTGTATCATCAAGGAGTCAATTGGTAAAATCATGTTTTGGTTATCCATGCCATTAGTCTGATGGGATCCACAGTGGATGGGCCATGGCTTATGAATCTCCTTAACAACATTCCTACTTTTAGTTGGTGGTGGGCAAATAGACTTGAGAAGAGAAACACAATAATAGTTCACTTTCTACTGAAAAGGGGCCAAAGATTTTGAAGCATGGTTGGTCAACTCCATCCATCGTGTGGCCTATCAGATCAACAGTTTGGATCACTGAATCATGGGCCTCACCTGTACAAACTGAAGATAATCATCCTTGTGTCAAGAATCATAAAATTTCTACTGACTAGATTTTGATTTTAAGTCATTTTGCCGTTCTAGAGTTCTTAACCTTTTTGCTTTTTGGCCTAAATGTGCAGAATGTAGAATCGGAAGTTGAAGTTAGTGGCATATATTTTCGTGCAACTTTAAAATTTCTACTTGCTGCATCGATGTTCGAGGTTTGCGACATGGGAAGCGCAACACTTGGAGAAAAAACTCAGTCAACAGAGATCTATATCGACACATCAAAGATGTTGAAGTAAGTTCTATGCCATTTTGAGAAGAAAGTATGGTTGATTCATCATTCATAATTATAGCTAGGCTACTGCTATGTGCATTTTCCACTAGCACTAGCCTGCATTTTGAAATAGTTGGGCCAGGCTATTCGAAATTTTGATTTTGTTTGACCCAAGCCCAGCCCATTGACATTTGACAGCCCTACTTTCTACCACTTCATAAACAATGTTGACTCATCTACCATACACATGACAAAAATATACATCATCAGGGGTATACAATTTGAGTAGTCTGGACTGACAAACAAGGATCCAAAGTTAATGGTGGACCATTTTAGAAATGAAGGAAAATTCATATAGCAGTCGTTACCTTCCAAAGAAATTCAATTTCACATTTGTCGTAGAAAGGCTGAATGCAGAAAATCTGGTCTTTTTTATAAATGCATTTGCAAAATCATGTGGAAATATGAATTGTAATTTCCGATAACGTTTTAATGTATGCTCCAATTTTACCATTTGAGACGTTAACAAAGTAGATTCATTCCAGAATGGCATCACGATCTGGTAATTTGCACACATATTTGAAATCCAATATGCTAGGTTCCTGATGTAATCTGATTTTTGGATTAATGAGAATTTCGATTTGCAAAGGAGTAAATGAAGTAAATGCACCACACAAGAATATTTGTATAGAGAGGGATAAACAACTTACTGAACTTGAAATGTTTGATCTACAGGCACTTAAACAAGAACTCGGAAAACTATAGTGCCTTCCACATTATAATCCTACTCTTTTTAGAATCCCAAAAGCATTCGAGAGTCAACAAAATCAACTGGTATACTCTTTCAAAAAAATAGCAGTTATAGTTCTAGAATTTTAGCCCCAAAATCAACCGCAACAGTCCAAAAATTCAGCACATGGTAGAACATACTGTGGAGTGTGGGCCTACAACATTCCCCCTTGTTTGAATACTTCACCCAATTAATAGACCTCAACATCTAACTTAACTCATCGTCATAATTGGCATGTAATGCATCCAAGCCAAAATGATCAAGAGCTCCAAAGTCTGTCTCTATTTATGCCCAATTCTGTGACCAGGCCGATTCAAGGTTTCAGATTGCAAATGTTGCCAGATTAAGCCTACCCATTCGTGAGTTATGTTTTGTTGTTAACAGAAACACCCAGGTCTGAGCCATGGGTGTTGTGATATGCTGTTGACAAAATTGCATCTCTCACATTAGACTAAACATTTGTTTTCTCATGTGGTTAGAGAGGATTTACTTCATTGATGATGAGCTGGTAGAATGGAGTGATCTGGTCATCGCTTTCTATAGGGAATTCTCCCTTGTTATGCGGAATTTTCTTCCCTTAGCTCAGTCTTCTCAGCTTCATAGTTTCAAAATTTGAAAACCTTACTTGATTCGATGTTCGCCCAGGTTGAGTCAATTCAAAAACTTGACCCAACTTGATTTGATAGTTAATAACCATAAATTGAAAACAGTAGGGAGGGAAGTAATTATTAAAATTACTTTAGTTTATATTACGATTATAAATAAGAAAATGAGAAATGCTTTAGTGCTCTCAAACCGTACTATAAGTCATAGTGTGCCTAGTTGCATTGGTCCACTTGGACAGTCCAACTAATCATTCTGAACTTGTCTATTAGGTCTGGATATAATTTTGCGGACAACCATGCAAAAACCTTTTTTTCTTAAGGCACCATGTAAATGATAGTTATCTGATGATCTGCTTCATCCTTGATTTGGCCTTATTTTCTTTAGTCATCCTTTTTCCATGCTTTGGAAGGGATTGTCTAACAGTCTGTGATTCTTTAGAATCATGAGCAATCCATGATGAGCCCTAACAAATAAATGGATCAAATGTTCTATTGAACCTATTTTGTGTAAACAAACTTGACCGTCCATATTAAAGGCCATTGACCCGTAGTTAATATTTTTTGGGTTGGAGCATTTCACTAAGAAAATAGACAAGCAGTTGGCACGTTGCTTGGTTGTTGATTGCTCTACCTCTTTATAAGAGGTCTTTGGTTCGAATCCTGCCCATATTTTTTTTCCCTCACATTTAATTAACAAGAGGTCTGACAATGCAAGTGACTCGACTTGAGTTAGAGCGAGTCGCATTAAGTTGACCGAGTTAGGGACTCGGCTTGAAATCTCTCCGAGTTGAGTTGACTTGGCTTGTAATCTCACTGAGTGGAGTTGACTCAGCTGAGTTTCAAGTCGAGTCAAAATTTCATTATCTTAAAACACAGAGTATGATTCACCAGTCTTCAAGAGCATATCAATATAATTTCACATATGCAAATTTTTGAATGTGTTATGCCCACTACCAAATATCTAGAATTTTTGGACATTTGTGTTGTGCTCTAAATGGAGTATCCAAAAAAGGATGTACGTGATTGAATGTCATATTTACTGTTTACTATCCCATACACAGGCAATGCGCCATTTCTTTCGAGCATAATGGGGAGATTGCTGCCACCGCTCTTGCATACAAATGCGTGGAAGTAGGATATAAGAGAGTTATATTCTCTATGAGCTCCCATATACGTCGAGACGGACACGAATTACAGGCATCTCTTCATAGTCATCTATTCGGTAGCAAACTAGCTCCCCTTGTTCTCTTATTTGGAGAATTTTCCGTTCACTTTGTCTTTCTTGTTGATTTTCAAACCTTTCTACCCTTGTGAGAAGAGATGTAAATTGTAAAGACTACTGGCACAAGTCTGATTTGGATCCATCTCTTGGCCACATGTCCCAGATATCCAACCCATTCGTCAGGCTGGCCCACCATGTTCGTTCCCTGACCAAGGAATGATTCGAAATGTTGCTCGGATGCTGAATGCGAGCCACTAGATGATGCATTATACAATTGATTCCTTTTGTATGCATTTGGCTGATGTGATGAGAGGACATTGCTGATTTTGGCAAAGGCACATGGTGTTACTCACCTGATTGATGGCCCAGTTTGCCCACATGTGTGGAGTGCAATGTTTATATGTGTTCCTCCTAGATTAATCTTACTCACACAAGGAGGCTGCTCTGGTGTTGCTCTCTGTATTGATGCAAGGTGTAGTACCTGTGAAAGATTGATGGTAAAACCTACCTACGGGAAACCTGACCACCATCCAACCATGGACAGTTGGTGGAAGCTGTGGAACCTACTTCAACCTTGTCTGATTTTATCCAGTCACACTCTTGATGAACCATTTTGAAACACCCAATATGAACTTTGCTATGGGTCAGTCTCGTTACTGTCCAGTGAATGGGAAGTGGCTCCCACCTGCTTTAACTTGTTAGGTGTTGATTGGGCTGAGTCAGCCCACTTCCCAAAGATATGTTTCACCCAGAGTGAAATTTCTTTCTGAGACATTCAACCCAGATTATATGAAGTTGTTTTATTCTTTCAGGCCAAGAATCATCTCCATTGTCTGCTTTTGATGTAACCAATGTCTGTGAGGATGGCGCACCCCCTGGGTCAGAAGCGAAGGGGGTCAAGCCGCTTTCCAGCAGAGCTACCTGTAGCGGCCTGCACCTCCTTAATTATGTAAGCTGAATCTTAAAACAACTGTCGTTCTTTGTTTCCAAGTAAAATCCTAGCAAGCTACTACTGAAATGTGGAAAAATTAACTTGGATAATTTCTAGCTACTCAAAATGCACTCATTCTAAGATTTTTGCTATTTCCTTCTAAATCAGAAACTGATAATAGGATTCTTGTATTTGTTTTGTAATTAGAAAAATTACAAGATTATAGAGTTTGGTTTGTATGAATGGGTTCAACGATTCAGTGGTCCATGCATTGAGGGATTGTGGGGTGCTTGGGAGGAAAGGAATGAGTGGATTCTGAATAATGTGGCTGATCCACTACAAAAGTTTCTACGTTAAGCACTAAAAGATTTACATACAAATCAAGGTGTGGGGCCCACCATGATGTTTTAATAACATCAAATCCATCCATCAATTCTTCCCGCTATTTGATTTCCTTTGCGCCCAAAAATCAGATTGATCCAAAACTCAGGAGAGCCATAACTGAAGGAGCAGTTGGGATGGGGGCACCCACTATTAAGCACCTTCCAGATTGTATGTGAGGTGCACTGTGTTCTGTATATTCCTTTTAATCCATTCATAAGATTCATCTGACTAGGATGAATGGACACCTAAAACATCAGGCCCTTCCAAAACTAAGGTGGGCCAAAACCAGTGATTTTTAGAGGTTTTAGGCATGATTTTACAAGCTGTGGCGCAACTGGGTTTTTGTTGAAGGCAGCAAGTCCAGAATGCTAGTGAAGCAGAAACAGATTCGATTCTAGCAGAACTGCAATTGATTGATTCGGGAGCTGAAAGTGGAGCGATGTCTTCAGAAATCCTCGCTAGAAGAATTCATCTCATCCAATCCCTGTCAGCAAGAGCTCTTCAAAAAGAAGTTTTCTGGAAATAGAGGTCGTGGGACAAATGGATCAAGGAAGGTGACAAGAATACAAAATTTTTCCACGGCATTGCCAATATGCGTGCAAGACGCAACAAGATAAGTAGTATAGTTGTTGATGGCATCGTTACTGAGGACAAAGATATGATTGTGGAAGAGGCCATCTCGTTTTACAGTTCGTTGCTCAAGAAAGAAGATTGGGAGAGACCAAATCTCGACAATCTTCAAGTGGACAGCCTTTCAGCTGAAGATGCTACCTTCATTGAAGCCCCCTTTAGTCCCGAAGAGGTGAAGCTTGCTGTTGATTCCCTGAGTGTTGAGAAGGCTCTTGGGCCTGACAGTTTTCCTTTGATTTTCTTTCAAAAATTTTGGGATGTTATTATGGGGATGTTATGAGCTATATTAATGAATTTTTCGAAAGAGGTAGGCTTTCTAAAGGTCTAGGGGCTTCATTCATAGCTCTTATCCCAAAAATTCCGGGCGCTTCCTCCTTCAAAGATTTCCGGCCCATCGGTCTTTTAGGAGGCCCTTATAAGATTCTGGCCAAGGTCTTAGCTTCTCGTTTAAAGAAGGTTATTAGGAAGATCATATCTGAAACTTAAAGTGCGTTTATCCAAGGAAGACAGATTCTCGACTGTGCTCTCATAGCTAATGAATGTTTGCATTCAAGTCATATCTTAGGAAAAAAAGGCATTATCTGCAATTTGGATATTGAAAAGGCCTACGATCATGTGGATTGGGGCTTTTTGCAATACATGTTAAGAAGGATGGGGTACGGAGTCAAATGGAGAGGGTGGATAAAAGAATGTGTGGGTTCGGCTTATTTCTCAATTCTCCTCAATGGCTCTCCAAAAGCTTTTTTCAAAAGCTCTAGAGGCTTGCGGCAAAGCGACCCTCTCTCTCCCTTGTTATTTCTCATTGTTGGCGAAGCCCTTTCAAGAATGCTTCAAAAAGGTCAAGAAGCTGGAATCTTAAGCGGTATTTCCCTGCAAGGGATGGCCACTCCGATTTCTCATATCCAGTTTGCGGACGACACGCTTCTTTTTAGCGAAGACAATATGGTCAAGGTTATTAATTTGTGCACGTCTATTCGCTGTTTTGAAGCTGTTTCAGGCCTTAGAGTTAACATGTCAAAATCAAAGATGCTTGGAATCAATATGGAGGAAGAAGAGGTGAGGAGTTTCGCGGAAGAGTTCCAATTCTCAACGGCATCCTTTACGATCACTTTTGTTGGGTTGCCCCTATGCATTGGTAGACCCCCTAAGTATTTATGGGATAAGGTTGTTGATAGATTTGAAAAGTATCTTGCTTCTTGGAAATGCAGATATTTATCTAGGGAGGGAGACTCACTCTTATCAAGGCCGTCCTTTCTAATCTCCCCCTATATTTCATGTCTTTATTTAAATGTCCGTCTTCAGTTTTGACAAGACTCGAAAATCTTAGGCGAAACTTTCTTTGGCAAGGCAAGGAGGAGAAGAAGAAGTTTCATCTGGTCGATTGGAAGCAAGTGTGCAAAAATTATCAGGAAGGTGGCGCTGGGATAAAAGATCTCAAAATCATGAATCGGGCCCTCCTAGGTAAGTGGATATAGAGGTTAGGATCCGAGAACGATGCTCTTTGGAACAAGGTTATTAAAAGCAAATACGGCTGCTCAGATGGTGGTTGGTGGACAAAAAAATCTTCCAATTATAGGGCTTCTGCCCTTTGGAGGGATATTGTCTCCTTACATAGGGAGGTGTTCAAATGGATCGGCTATGAGATTGGTAAGGGGGATAAAATCAGATTTTGGGAAGATTTATGGATAGGGGACTTGCCGTTGAAAGAGGAGTTTCGAAACATTTTTCTCCTCAGTCCTTATCAAACAGCTACAGTTAATTATTTCTTCTCTAACCAAGGAAGGAAAACAGTTTGGAATGTGGACTGCAGAAGAAATCTTCGAGACTGGGAAATCTTTGAGTATGTGTCGCTGCTGGATCGCATCTTCAGAGCAGTCCTTGACCTGTCCAGTGAAGATAAAATAATTTGGAAGCTAGAAAAATCCAGTCTTTTCTCGGTTAAATCACTATTCAATCAGATGGCCAGCAGTCCTCCTTCCTCTTCAGACCCTCAGATCGGCTATATCTGGAAATTACCTAACCCTCCCAAGTTTGTTTCTTTTGGGTGGCTAGCTGCTAGGAAGAAAATCCTTACAGTTGACAATCTCAGAAAAAGGGGCATGATTTTGGTAAACGTGTGTCTGTTGTGCATGGAGCAAGAAGAAACAGTGGATCATTTGCTTATTCATTGTCCTTTTATCAATCTCATATGGGCTGAATTTCTCTTCCAGTTCGGTGTAGACTGGTGCTTCTCAGATTCAGTGGATCTTCTGTTAAAAGCTTGGCATGGGATCAGATTGGAAAAGCAGAAAAAGTGGATATGGAGAATAGCTATAATCGCTATTTGGTGGTGTGTTTGGGTAGAAAGGAATGAAAGATGTTTTCAGGATAGGGCGCACTCCACCGACGGTGTAGCTAGTAAGGCCAAGCGTATGATTATTGAATGGGCCACAGCAGTTGACAGTCTTAAGGGTTGTAATTTTATGTTTCTTGGAGCTTAGATGGGCTTGCTTTCTCAGCTTCCCCTCTCCTTCTTTTTGTCTTTTGCTGTTCTTAATACAAATCAGTGATCTTTCAAAAAAAAAAAACTGGGTTTTTGTTGAAACTGAGTTTCGGGATCCAAGGAGATAGGAGGCACTCACATTATAGATAGATTGGATGTTGTTAATACATATGGTGGGCTGCATACGGCAATTTGCAGATTGAGCTTATCCTAGAGAAGTTTGTATTGGATCTGCCCTCTTGAATTATTGTTGTCTCCATTGATGGAACAACCTTTCTATTGTGAATTGGGCTTCTCTATTTCTGATTTACTTCAAGAACACTTTTAAAATTGAGTAAACGGAAGCCACCTCCGAACAGGACTGTCTAGCCCATGAAATATCAGTTGGACATAATGAACAGTCTGGGTCAATGAACAGGACTGTCTAAGTGTCCCCATACAATGCAACTAGGTGCACTGTAACTTATGGCAGTCTAAGAGCACTGGAACATTTCTCAAGTATAATTCCATTGTACTTGAAGCCTGTTCATCTTGCAGGATTTATCTTGAGGTGTTATATGATACCCAGGTTGCATGTGATACTTGATACACAGCACTCAGAAATTGTACATATGTGATATATTAACTCAAGTAAACTGACTAAATTGTACAGCCCATTGTCGCAAAGTCACATCCCACTATCAGATTAGTTAAACAATCATAATCTCTGATTTGTTGGAACCTTTTGTGGAAATAGGACCATTGGATATCTTTCGCTCCTAACCATCCATAAATGTCCATGTGTGCAAGTTCTAAGCAATTTCTAAGTACCTGAATATTATCTATCAAACTATGCCAGAGTATCAAAGTTTTTCTCATTTGTCTTTGTGCACTTATTAACTGTGCTCTTTTTTTACAGGCTGAATATGTGAGTTCCGCAATGGACGCTGCTCAGAGATCACTATCAGCATTGAAGGCTGCTCAGTGGAAATATGCAAGGCATCGCAGCTGTGAAAACAGCACTTGATTTTCACTTCCATGACATGGATGGATTTGTACGCCTGGTCCGGCTAGCATTAGAGGAGATCGACATCTAAACCATCCATCACAAAGATACAAATGGACAGGCATCTCAGCATTCTGTGGAAACACTGTACATCATCCCACACCTGTGAATCCAAATTCCGAAGCTCCTGATGTGTAAGTATATATGTGTATGAAAGTGACCACAACATTGAGTAGTTTATTATTATTATTATTATTTTCAAATGCAAGGCAAAAGCCTGAATACATGTAAATCGATTTCTCAACTGTAAAGTGATTCTTTGGCATCGGTAAGAGAGACTCAATCCCAAAATGTTGCCCTTACAAATAATGTATCAGTATTGTACAGCAATTCTTTAGGTAAGTAACGAAATTTCAAGTTTCCATCATAAATCATACAAGTTTTTGGTATGAAGAGAAGTTATGTATTGGATTTATGGCCTTTATTTTTGCACCGTTCTCTTTTAAATCCTAACAAGTGGGGCAATGTCCCTACCATGCCAAAAACATCCTTGATAGAACCATCTTAAACTTTTGATTTTTGGGCTACAGATGGTTAACAAAAGAAATACAACAACAGTCCCCACCCAAATGAAAGAGGTGCACTCCAGTGGTACTGGTTCCATCCTAAGCTTACTGTGGTACCAGGCAGATGAGGGGCCTGTGTGATGTATGTAGGACATCCAATCCACCCATCAGATGCCCGAGCTCATCTTAATTCCATGAATCAAAATTCAGCCTGATCCAACACCCATGTGGGCCACAAAACAAAGGAACAATATGGAGAGAACCGCCAACCTTGATTTGCACTAGGGCCCACCTGAGTTGCAAACAGCCTGTTTTTCAAACTGGCCGTTCATCCAGTCTAGATAAAGGGTATGAGTAGTCTGGATTACAATTTTGAAATTATTGAGTTAACATGTGTCACAACTACAATTTCTCATCACCTGTGTATCAAGCGCCATAAGCAGCACTAGGTGCCATTTAATAAAAATAAAAGTAAGCTCTGAAAATTAAATATAAATGCTAAAAACTTAAAAAGTGTTGAATTGTATTTTAGGGATATTTTATTTTAAAATTGAAAAGAAATTTTAATGCACCACCACTTTCAACATTTAACCTTTAGCATTAACTTATTTTGAGTGCTCATCATTGAAATTCAACGTTTTAAGTAATTTTCACTTATTTAAATCATTTGTCAAATCCAACTTATCAAGTGTTTTAATTATTATTATTTTTAATAAAAATTTAGGCTTTTTTTTTTCCTCTTTTGCTCTCCTCTCTTTACTTAACACTAAAGGCCAATTGTTGGAAATAGTAGTGCATTAAAATTTCTACTCACTTATAACTAAAAATATTTCTAAAATGAGTGCTTATGCTTCAGTACTTCAAGTTTTCAGCCTTGAATTAATTTTCGGAGCTTATTTATGTTAACTCCTCCTTTCTAAAAGTAGAACTCCGCTCCAGTGGATTCCCGACTCGAGGCCCATTGTCATTTATGCACCTTTCATCCGTGCCATCCATCCATCTTGACAGCTCATATTAGAGCATGTTCCAAAAAAATGAAGCAAATCTAAATCTTAGGTGGACCACACTGTGAATGCTGGAAATAACACCCATATATTTTTATCTCACCCACATGTTTTTGTCTTTCTTTTTGCGTGTGTGGGCTTAATTGTATAGATGATATAGTTGACTTGGAGTTGTCACTAGTCGATTAGCTCAAAATTTCGCAGTCAGATAGACCCCACAGAATCTAAAGAAGTTAGAGAATCTAGAGACTCTCTTGCTTTGAAATGACAACTGATCTGTAACCCGGGATTCCGAGTAAGGGACCTCGATTATAAAGAGGGAAGGTGTTAGGCACCTTCTCTGCTTGCACAAGCGTGGGGTCTCTACTTCGCGTGATTAGGTAATTTTACGAAAGGCATGTAATGATAATAGAATGACATGTGGGAGAACTTAGGTTGCCACAAATTTATAATGTGATAGAATCTAAGATTCCTACAAGTCATAGAGCATACACTTAATGGGAACCTAGAGAAGTTGGGGGGTTGAGAAGAGAAGTGATGATGCGGTTAATGAAGTATGGATGCAAATGATAATGACCCAATCCTTAACTTACAACTAGAAGCGGCTAGTATGTGTGTGTGCACTCTGGCTTGAAATTTGTAGCCTGGATATGCCTAGGCTCAAAAGGGTTGGCTTTAGAAAGCTAGGAGGTTAGGAGAGGGCTAGAGGAGGTTGAAGAGGAGGCTCAAAGGGATGAGATCTTGGAAGCTTAAGCTCACCCTCTCACTCTCACTCACTCACTCTATTTCTCACTCTCACTATTTCTTAATAGGAGCTCTTCTTGGTGTCTTGAAATAAGAAGAGCAGAGATTTTTATAGTCCCTTGGATGGTATTCCAATGTAGACACCCCACCTAGCTAGTGACTTGATGAGGCATGGATGATATGTAAGTACCCAAGCCATAAGCCATTCCCAAGCCTTAGTCATACCCAAGCCACTACCCAAGCCTTAGCCATTACTTAAGCCATTCTCAAGCTTTAACCATATCTAAGCCACTCCCCAAGCCTTAGCCATTACTTGAGCCATTAGCCAAGCCAAGTCTAAACCAAGCCAAATCATAAGCTAAGCCAAACCCTTAACCAAATTCAAGAGAAACTTAAGACAAATCCAAGAGATTCATCAATGAAAAGTTTATCTAAGGAAGAACAGACCTAAAAGTCAACTTTTCTCTTAAAATTCCCTTAACTTTTTTCTCAATTACACCATCTATCACTCCCAAAGTAAATGAGGGGATGCCACGTGGCACTAAGTCCCTCTTAGCCAATAAGAACCTTCCATTTGTTATTTTTAACTTTTATCTAACCTTCAATTACACCCTTGTCATCCCTCCAACTGTAAAAGGGGGTCTCTCCTCTCATTCTCTATACACAAAAGAGAGGGAGAGAGGAGAGAGCTCACCCATATCGTTCTCCTTAAGCCCTTAGCTTTGCCACTCAATTTATCTTAACCTATCCACCCAACCTACCCCAACCTAGCCACTCAACCTAACCAAACTTAGCCTAACCTAGCCACCCAACGTAGCCCAACCTAGCCAAACAACTTAACCCAACCTATCCCAACCTAGCCTAACCTATTCCTACCTATCTCAACTTAATGATAACATTTAAATATTGTCTATTTATCCTCTTAATTGAACTACTTTTCATGTATTAAAAGTGCTTAATTGATTAACTAACAAAAGTATAAAAATTGAAGTTGGTTTCAAGTCAATGCAAACTTTTCCTATTTAAAGGAGTGTTCTAAGCCTTCCTAAGTACGAATTAGAGCTTTGGAGAGAGACCTACAATTTGTGGAGCTTCTTTAGAATCAATCATTTGGTTTGAGTTTGTTTTTTCTAGTTTTCCTTTATGTTTTGTATAAGATTTGGCTAATCTCTTAGAATCAATCTATAAAGTTGTTTGATCTATTCTCGCTTCCGAGTATATTAGATGCTTTCAATTCCCTGTGATGTGACTACCCAGATCTTCATGAGAGCTCAAGCCTATCATGATTTTAATCTATGTAGGATGTTTTTTTTATTGATATTACTGTGTTATCTCTCAATTAGAATGGACTGGAATCCATTTCTAGTTATGTTATCAACTCGAGAAGATGAATTGAATTCAAAGTCTATTGATCCTCAATCTTTTTTATAATTGTTTTTACAACTCTTATATTATGCTGGATTAAAAATCTAGACCAACTATTTTCATAGAATTAATTCTTAGTATATTCTTACCGAATTCCTTGTGTATCGACCTCGGTCTTACAGAGTTATTACTACATCGCAACCTTATACTGGGGGTTGTCAACCATTGGATTCAATCACCTAGCCACCCAACCGATCCTAACCTAGCACATTTAGCCCATCCAACCATCGAACCCTTTCTAGCCATCTTTCAAAACCACCAATTCAAAACTACCCAACCCAAAACCACTAACCAAAACCACCAATCCAAAACCACCTAAACCATCAGATGCACTCATCTAAACCATCTAATCTAGCCCTTTTAGTCCATCCAAACCATCCAAACCCTCCTCTTCTCATTTCGTAATGCCCTAAAATTTGGGGGTCGAGTAATGCTCGACTCCCGAATTCCCAGGTGTCACTTATGCCTTATAGAGTTTCAAAATGTGTGTATAGTCTGATTGATTTGTAAGCAATAAAGAAATTAAGTGGACAATGCAACATAAATCACAACTAAATTACTGAATTAAAGTGCAACTAATATAATATATGTCTAACAAAATGAGATAATATGCATAAATGTACGGGACCGTGTCCCTGCAAATATATGGTCCAAGAGCCGTACAAAATTCTCCCTGCCCTAAGGCCCCATCAATAGTCCTAAGGCGGCTTATGGAGATCCGCCCAAAAGATGAAAATAGGAGAGCTCCTCCTCCTCGTCTACACTCGCCCCATCCAGCGTGACGAGCTCTGTGACACTTGCATCTAAGATAGAGTCTGGTTGGTGTTTTAAAACACCATCCCAAAGTGAGAGTGAGTGATCAACTCAGTAGTTTCACTAGCAATAAGTTACACAAGTTATCAATTCCGTAGGGACAATTAATGAAAAACATCTAAACACAAAATTCCTAACTACTCTTATTAATGCGTATGCATGTTATTGTGATATGATGCATGCCCTCGTCCTCCAACATTCCCTCAAGTGACACCATCTAACATTCGCATATGTTCAACGCTCCCTCAATGCGACTTCGACTGTCGAGTCACCAACCTAACTAATGCGATGCAATCATGAATGTGTTAGCCAAGTGTTTAGTTACGTTTATTCATCCAGCAGTTTGGAAAAATTAGGATAGCCTTGCGCTCGCAATCCTCGATCTGTTTGGGCTCATCACTCCCAGGTAACACATATGAAGGTTGCATTGTAAAACAGGGTTGCTCGTCGTCACTACGGGGAGGCTCGTCACCCTAACATAGGCCGACAGCTTATGCGTAGTGTCCCATTCCACCATGCTCAGCTCTCAAGACATGTGGATCGCATCATAATTGATACCAGTGGGCGCTACATGGGCGTAAGGTGCTTCAGGTTCAAACAGGCGTGATCATACATGATTAACAAATATGGTTGGTCAATTAGTGGGCCAATTCGTCCAATTCAAGCAAACTACGGAATACCCGGCATTGGGTGTGAGCATCCCATGTAGTCCAACTACTGGTGGGCTGCTTCTACGGCAATAGAGTTGTGGGCTCCGATGCGAGTTGTGGTAGGAGGGAGAATTTCTCAAAATCCTGCTCCCTTGGAGCTCTCTCTCTTTACTCTCTCTACTCTCTTTCTCACTTCAACAAAAATTCATATAGTAGTAGGGAGTGTGATTTTGGACTTATACAGTCTGAAATTTTTATCTAAATAGCCCTAGGAGCTCGTATTCCAACATACATGCCCTAGTGGGTTGATTCCTAGTCCCTTGGGCTATTCCAGTGGCCCCCTGACCCATCTGTGTCATGGGGCAGGTGCCTCATTATCGGATGAGTGGTTTGTATGAATTTAGCGGCAAACAGATGACCCGATTGACTACAGGGGCTTGATTTGTAATCAACGGTCACTGATGTTTGATCAGGGCCCCAGCTATACGAATATGAGTAGGGAAATATCCCTGGCTCATGGCCCGAGTTTGATTGCAATTCAATGGTTGGAAAGTTGCAACTTTGCCATTTTAGTGGTGGGGCCACGTTACTTAAGTTTCAGGTTTCAAGTTCCGGAGAGTCGCGCCTTTCAAGTTCTACCTTCATGGTCTAAGTATCGCGATTCGGGGTACCATTTGGCTCCATCGTCCACGATGGACTTCAAGCCCAGTGAGGCCTATGATTCCCTATAATTTCGGACTTGGCGGGGTTTTTTACAGGCGAAGTATGGTCATTTTATTTTGTCGCAGTGGATTGTTGGAAGAGCCCGCCCCGCGGCCCATTTCCGATGCAGGTCATACTCAAGTCTAACCATGTTCGTGACCTTGCCCTATTATAACTTGATGAAGCAGCTCTTGTGTCATTTATCCCTATCTGTTTAGGGCCTCGCACATATGCATCATGTGGTCGCCTAGTGCGGTCCTGTGGCATATCCGCTAGTGGATGCCCCAGGACGTCGCAATATTTGGCCCGAGTGTCACACATTTCCACACACCAAAAAATCGAGAGAGAGAGAGAGAGAGAGAGAGAGAGAGAGAGAGAGAGAGTTTCCAAGCCTTCATCCATTCCAACCCCCTCTTAGCCTCCTCCAGCCCTCTCCTGATTTTGAAGGTATTGTGGGTATCACCCATCGAAGGTGACGTCCATAATATAAGTGGTTATGCATGGATCATTCCAACATGACCTGAAATTCAACTATTATAGTCCTTAGAAAAGAAAAGGCAACACAATGGTCGATGTTTGAGAAAGGATTCTATGGTGTTTCACAGTATAGTATAATTGAGTATGCATGGGATGGACTGTGATGTGTGTGGGCCATCAGAATCATTGATCAGATGCATGCTAACATGAAAATAAAATACCCCAATAATCCGTCCAATGAAATCCCAGGTCGGTCACACGACATGAAAGATTGTAGAATAATCATGCATAAAAACCTTTAAATCAGATGTTGCGGCCCGCCTGAGTCATGTAATATCCTTGTTTTTTGGATTTCTCTTAATCTAAGTGGGGTGTACACACAAACCTATGACCTATGGTGGGCATCCCCTCCCTATTCATTTGCCCACCTAATTATGGTTCAGATTGATTTTTGGAACCTTGGCTTAAACATGGGGGCACAACTGATGAAAGTGTCTGCGTGGGGCCCATTTTCCTCTACACTTAATCACCATGGGATCTTTACCCCAAATGTATCGTAGCAAAAGGGGATATTAAAAAGACCTTGATATTAGAAGATTCACTCGACGGCACACCGGAGTGAGAGTAAAGGAGATGGATATTAGAAGAAAATAAAAAATAAAAAATCAAGCTACTTTGAAACTTCACACCACATGAATTTAGTAATTTTCGGTAGATTTTACTTTGTTTCCTGTGATGAGGTCCACCTGAGTGTTTGATCAATTTATTGTTTGGGGTCAAGGGCTAACATAGAGCACCACACCTGGATGGTGTGGATCTCATCCACAGGAATACTCCCATCTAAGTCACTGAATAGTTATGTGCTTGTGTGAGTAGGTGTGATTACGTCAGGCATGGATATGCCAAAAACATAAATGGCAAGAAAAATTAGAATCTAACCGTCAACTTACCTTGTAATTTGTGTCCTATATTAATAGTAAAATTGTCTGATTATTATAGAAAAAATATCTCAAAATTATTCACAACCTCATGTAAATATCAAATCTCACACATATTTCACATGTGAACGTCCTTCCACGTGTAAATGTGTATGTCGCTACATGTATACGGAATTAACAGTCCTTAAAAAAAAAAAAAAAAAAAAAAAAAAAAAACAAAACTCCCTCCAAATCTCTCTGAAGTCTCAACAAAACCTATATAGGGTCTAATTAACTGTAGAATCGTAATAATTGGTTAGTGACAACTTTAATAAAATATAACACTTATTTACCTTCAAACGAAAGACCTCAAGTGAGGTAACCAGTGGAATGAGAGTCAATCTCCCATCCCGTTCGGAAATCCGTCATTTGGCGTCCACACTAATATAAGCATTTTGTTTCTGGCTTGCTGATCTCACTACTAAAATGAATGTATCATATCGGCCAATGAGTGAGCCAAATCCTTGTTTTAGTGGGGCCCACAATCTCATTTAAAAAAATTCCTACAGACCTCCTATACATGCAAAAAAGCTGGTCGGATGAAAGGGCATTTTTATCCTAAAAAAATGTAAAACGTGCTCTAGGGGCTAAAAAAGCAAAGGTTTGGATAGAGGATGCCAAAACCTTGATTTAGTGGGGCCATTGTCATAAAAAAAAACCCTCAAAGTACCCGGAGAAATTGACCACTGTAGACGCCTATCTTTTATCCGGCGTCTTTTCAGTGCGTTTGGGAAACTGAAAAGACGACGCTGGGTAAAAGGTGGGGTATACCCTGGTCACTTTGTCGAAGCCCTGTCAACAGAACCTTTCTAGGGAGAAATTTCCAACTGTACGACCAGTATATGGCCCACCAGCCATTTGAAGCCCACCCCTTTTTAAGCTTCCAAGAATACTCCCCTGTGTACGGCCGACTTTTCAAGGGACCAAAATACCCCCGTCATTCATCCCTTCGGGAAGCCGATTGGCTGGTGTGCGAAGACGAGCGCTGACGCTCCTCGACATGGCCCCCACGATGATGTATTTATTATATCCACACCGTTCATCCATACTTCGAAATCATTTCAGAGCATTAACGGAAAAAAAGAATCATATCCAAGGATCAACTTGACCACACCACAAATAGCGTAGGAAACTTGATTTTCACTGTTAAAAATTTCATAAGGCCCACTGTAACATTTATTTTCCATCCAATCCATTCATAAGGTCATAAAGACATGGATGAAGAGGAAAAACAAATTCCATAATGATCCAAAACTTCTTGACCCCTAGAAGCGTTTCGATGGTAGACGTCCAATCCTCCACTGCCTTTTACAGTGTGGTCCACTTGATAGCTAGATCTATCTTATTTTTCGTTCCAATCCTTAATATGAGTTCATCAAATAGATGGACAGTTTGGATATAACACATACCTCATAATAAGACCCACAAAAAGTGGCAGGGATTTAAGCAAGAAAGAGGAAAAAAAAAGGACTGTGAGTTGTACCTCGATACAACGTATCGAGGGTCTTTCGATTAATCAAAAAAAGGTACAGAACTGCCGCCAGTTTGCCTCAAAAATTCTGCAATTTTAATAGAATGTCTTTCAAATAATCGAAAAAGGTATTTTACCTTTAGCTACGATTATAACTGTAGTCATAAATGTAGTCCGTGTCAATCTATGAATTTTAATTTTTTTTAATTTTATTTTTTACATGGAGAACTTTATTCTACCTACAATTTTCTCAAATACATATAACATATTTATATAAATATGTATATATAAGTATATAAAATGCATGGAAATGATCGTGAAGTGAAGCGGATTGACCGCGAAATGCATGAAAATGACTGTGAAGTGAAGCGGATTGACCGCGAAATGCATGGAAATGACCGTGAAGTAAAGGGAATTGACTATGAAATACGTGGAAATGACCGTATATCAACACGAAATTATTTGGAATGACCGTGAAATGCATGGAAATGACCGTGACTTAAAGCGAAATGACCTTGAAATGCATTGAAATGACCATGAAGTGCATGGAATTGTATCCAAAATAGCCCACAAGAAGTCCATGCATTTCATGGTCAATTTCCTTCACTAACACGGTCATTTCCACGCATTTCACGGTCAATTCCCTTCACTAACACGATCATTTCCACGCATTTCACAGTCAATTCCCTTCACTAACACGGTCATTTCCACGCATTTCACGGTCAATTCCCTTCACTAACACGGTCATTTCCACGCATATCACGGTCAATTCCCTTTACTTTACTCTCATGTACCAAAAAATGAAGTAGATCAAAAGCTCGATATGACCCATAATAGAAAACAGTAGAGATTGAATGCCATCATAGTGGAAACGGTCGGGGTCGACTGGGTCCTACCGTGAAGTGAAGCAATTAGACCGCGAAATGCACGGAAATGACCGTGAAGTGAAGGGGCATGACCGTGAAATGCGCCAAAATGACCGTGAATCAACACGGAATATGCGAGAATGACCGTGATATGCATGAAAATAGGGGGTGAAGTGAAGCGATTGGACCGCGAAATGCACGGAAGTAACCGTGAAGTGAAGACGCGGGACCTCGAAATGCGTCGAAATGGCCGTGAATCAATACGGAATATGCGGGAATGACCGTGATATGCATGGAAATGGGGGTGAAGTGAAGCGATTGGACCGCAAAATGCGCGGAAGTGACCGTGAAGTGAAGGGGCATGACCATGAAATGCGTCGAAATGACTATGAATCAACACGAAATATGCGGGAATGACCGTGATATGCATGAAAATGGGGGTGAAGTGAAGTGATTGGACCGCGAAATGCACGGAAGTGACGGTGAAGTGAAGACGTGGGGCCGCGAAATGCGTCGAAATGACCGTGAATCAACATGGAATATGCGGGAATGACCGTGATATACATGGAAATTGGGGTGAAGTGAAGCGATTGGACCGCGAAATGCGCGGAAGTGACCGTGAAGTGAAGACGCGGGACCGCAAAATGCGTTGAAATGACCGTGAATTAACACAGAATATGCGGGAATGACCGTGATATGCATGGAAATGGGGGTGAAGTGAAGCGATTAGACAGCGAAATGCGTGGAAGTGACCGTGAAGTGAAGACACGGGACCACGAAATGCCTCGAAATGACCGTGAATCAACACGGAATATGCGGGAATGACCATGATATGCATGGAAATGAGAGTGAAGTGAAGCGATTGGACCGTGAAATACGCGGAAGTGACCGTAAAGTGAAGACGCGGGAAGTGACCGTGAAGTTGGACCACAATCGCTTCCCGTGTCTTCACTTCACGGTCACTTCCGCGCATTTCGCGGTCCAATCGCTTCACTCCCCATTTCCATACATATCACGGTCATTCCTACATATTCCGTGTTGATTCACGGTCATTTTGACGCATTTCGAGGTCCCGCATCTTCACTTCACGGTCACTTTCGCGTATTTTGTGGTCCAATCGCTTCACTTCACCCCCATTCCCATGCATATCACGGTCATTCCCGCATATTCTGTGTTGATTTACAGTCATTTCGACGCATTTCGCGGTCTCGCGTCTTCACTTTACGGTCACTTTCGCGCATTTCGCGGTCCGATCGCTTCACTTCACCCCATTTCCATGCATATCACGGTCATTCTCGCATATTCCGTGTTGATTCACGGTCATTTCGATGCATTTCGTGGTCCCGCATCTTCACTTTACGGTCACTTCCGTGCATTTCGCGGTCCAATCGCTTCACTTCACCCCCATTTCCATGCATATCACGGTCATTCCCGCATATTCCGTGTTGATTCACGGTCATTTCGACGCATTTCACGGTCATGCCCCTTCACTTCACGGTCATTTTCACGCATTTTGTGGTCTAATCGCTTCACTTCACAGTCATTTCCATGCGAATTACAGTCATTCCCGCCTATTCCAAGTTAATTTACTGTCATTTCGACGCATTTCACGGTCATGCCTAGGGCTAAAAGTCGGGCGGGTTGGGTTGGGTTGGGTTGGTGCTCAACCCTAACCCAACCCAAGGTTCATATACCTCAACCCTAACCCAACCCAACCCAATCTCAGGTTGGGAATTCTCAACCCAAGCCCAACCCAAGCGGGCTTGGTCGGGTTGATCAGGTTGGTCGGGTATATACATGCTAATATTTTCAGTATTACATTAGTTTATTATATTTCAACATAGGACTTATTTTTTGTATCTATAATTTTATTAATTAATTTTATTAATTATATATGTGATTATTCATTATAAAGAACTTTATTTTTTCTTTTGAAAAACAAGCTAAAATATAAGACAACTATCCCTTTAAAAATCATGTAGCATAGCACGAAGTCTATTTGGGAGAGAGAAATCTGACAAATCTTGTTAGCTTGAGTCCTTGGAAATGATGTGGACAAATGAGACTAGACATTACTATTGTGCCTTCGATACAAATGATCCACACTCAATTATAATTTATAAGTAACTTATATATTGATCGGGTTCGGGTTGGGTCGGGCAACCCGAGATCTCAACCCTAGCCCAACCCAAGTTTTTTCGGGTTGGTGTTTGTATAGCCTAAGCTTAAGATCGGACCTGAAATATCCTGCCCGAGCCCAACCCAATGTCGGGTCGGTCGGGTTGAACACCCACCCAACTTTCAGCCCTAGTCATGCCCCTTCACTTGACGGTCATTTCCGCGCATTTCGCGGTCCAATCGCTTCACTTCACGGTCATTTCCATGCATACCATGGTCATTCCCGCCGATTCCGTGTTGATTCACGGTCATTTCCATGCATACCATGGTCATTCCCGCCGATTCCGTGTTGATTCACGGTCATTTCGGCGCATTTCACGGTCATGCCCTTCACTTCACGGTCATTTCCACGCATTTCACGGTCCATTCGTCTCACTTCACACTCATTTCCATGCATTTCACGGTCATTTCCGGCGTATTTCACGGTTATGATTGAAATTAACTGCAAAGTGAATGAAATGGATTTTCGACCATCGATCTGATGGAATCTTAGAAAATAACTAGGTTAGTTGGCTAAAGTAGCTTCTCCTACCCAAAATCATATAGGGTACATCAAGTAACTAAGTTTGGTTTAGAAGATATTGAATAAAAAAAGAAAAGAAAAAAAGAGAGATTTTTTTTTATATGCTTATATATACATATTTATATAAATATGTATTTGAGAAAATTATAAGTAGAATAAAGTTCTCTATGTAAAAAAAAAAAATAATAAATAAAAAAATTCATAGATTGGCACAGACTACAGTTATGGCTACTGTTATAATCCGTAGCTAAAGGTAAAATACCTTTTTCAATTAATCGAAAGACATTCGATTAATCGAAAATTGCAGAATTTTTGAGCCAAACTCGTTGGACAGGTCTGGACTTTTTTCGATTAATCGAAAGACCTTCAATACATATAAAACAATATTTTGAAATGGCAGGGGCGAGGGTTATGGCTACGGTTATTATCCGTAGCCATAGACAGTCCCGTAGCGATAAGTTCCTGATTTATTTATTTATTATTATTATTATTATTTTATTATTTTTTTATTTTTTGCTGTTGTAATCCCACCGCTTTTTGTGGGTCTTATTATGAGGTATGTGTTATATCCAAACCGTCCATCTTTTTTGCGAACTCGTATTACAGCTTGAGACGGAAAATAAGACAGATCTAACTATCAAGTGGACCACACTTTAAGGCATTGGGGAATTGAACGTCTACCATTGAAACCCTTTTATGGGTTACAGAAGTTTTGGATCATTACAAAATTTGTTTTTCCTCTTCATCCAGGTCTTTGTGACCCTATGAATAGATTGGATGGAAAATATATATTGTGGTGGGCCCTATAAAATTTTTAACGGTGAAAATCAATTTTGCCGTTGCTCTTTGTGGTGTGGTCCAGGTGACCTTTGGGTATGATTTTTATTTTCTCTATAATGCTCCCAAATGATCTCGAAATATGGATGAACGTTGTGGATATAATAAATACATAACTGTGGGCCCATGCAACGTCGATATCTTTTGAACCGTTCGTACAACTCGGAGTTCGAGGAGCGTAAGCGCTCGTCTTCGAGCACCAGACGATCCGCCTCAGGAAGGAAAGCAGGGGCATTTTCGACCTGAGAAATGGGGCCGTACAGCCGGGGAGTATTCTTGGAACGTAAAAAGCGAGTGTGCTTCAAAAGGTTGCGGGCGTATACTGGTCGTACAGTTGGAAATTTCTCCCTTTCGAGGAGAAAATTTTAGATACGCTTGCAAAGAGGGGTGAATGATACGCAGGCACCTGAAATTTTCATAGAAATGGCACATGAATAGTTAAGATAAACCGTCTAAATGATGGTACCTATGGAAAATAAATCACGAACCAAAAAATGAGCTTATTTTATTATTTGAGTATCAGATTGAAAGACATTTAATGGACGGCTAGAAATGAAAAATGCATCCAGTCCTATTTCCACAAACAGATGTCCAGGAATCGGGGGTACGATTGCTGAACAAATCTGATCTTGAGAACGTAATTTGGGAATAATTCAATGCACCATTTTCTCGGTTTATTGAGTTAATATATGCCACGTGTACAGTTTCTAAGTGCTTGGGTATCAAGCGTCGTATCCTCACATCATATAACTCCAACCTTCCAAAAACCGAACTTCGAAAATGAGATTTGCTAATTCCACGCGCATGTGAAATATGTACACATACACACGTGGGTGATTGTACCTAATTTGTCACATATGTGAGATCTGACCTCTCCATATTTTTATATACAATACTTAGGATTTCATATGTAAAATTCAATCCATTTGAATCCTCAGGTTGGCGACAATATATATAAACAAATCAATGGTCAGAAAATAAAACCATCATTTTACCTTATCAGCTGTGGCTTAATTTAAAAGTAAAATTATCTGATATTTAAAATCAAATGGAAAGTTCAGATCTGATACACGTGTTTCATATTTGCACGTGAGTCGCGTGTGAATGGTACGACAACCCACGCGCGTGGGATTAACGTCTGAGAACTAAACTTCCAGGAACTGTCTCCTAAACCTTCCAAAAACCTCTCACCTTCTCTTATAATAAGTCTTCTGCAATCTCCGAAAACTCAAAGCAGCATTCGGAATACGAGCATTCGATTTTCTTTTGGGTTCGTGAAAAAGTGATTTCGGAATTTCTCAAGTCCTGTTTCGAAGTGGGAATCCAGAGGCATAAGCAATGGTGACGATGCTTTCGTATGTGGGTAGAAGGAAGAACAATACAGCATTCGGCTTCAATCCGGACGTTGCCTTTTCTTACATTGTAAGCTTCTTCTTATTCTTTATTGTTTTTGAGTTTCTCTCTTTGGCGCGAATCCCTGTGCACGTTGGGAATGGGATTTCCGAATTCCCTTTTTTACCTATTTGCTAGTCAGTCTTTGAAGTATCAGTATCATTACAAGTTTATGATAAACGGTCCGGATGGGAAGGCCAGCAGGATGGGCCATGCTACAGATATCAAATGGTGTCCAATGTGTCCCAGAAGATCTTATGCCATTAATTGGTAGCTTGCAAATGGATGGTTAATGAAAGGTCCACATTCCAATTTAGAAACATCTGTGGCATGGTCTGTCATGGTGGTGTCCCAAATGACCAAGGGTCTGATCTCTAAAATGTGGGCCCTGCTTGTTGGAAATCATGGCCTAATTCATTGGCATACCTGGGTCCTTAATTCTCTTTTCCACAGGATCAAAGGCTTCAAGATGTTTTGGGCCATTTTCGGAAGGATTTCGAGAGAGACATTTCTGCAGATAATCTGGGTATGTATGAGAATTCCACCTCAAAATATATAGTAAATCTAAGCTGAGCTAGGATTGGTAAATTGCCACTCATCACCTGAGACATTGACTGGAATTCAGGGATTTTGCAATCAGTGTGGTTTTTATACTTCCAAAAATCCAACGTAGCACCCACCTAATAGAGGGTCCAGATTCACTGAATGTACAGTCATTTGTGTAGTTTTGAATGGCAATTGACCTAGTCCAATTCAACAAGACAATCTCCAATGCTCTTTATTTTTAGAAAATTCCATTTCCATATGCATTTGTCTTAATGTTGTGTTTTCTCCATTATGTAGTAGAATTTTATAAACATTATGTTTTGTAATGTTTGAAACAGAAGGTTCATTACATTGGCACTTGAAATTTCTTGGTTTTCTTTAATTACTTGTTAGAAGTAGCAGCTTAACTGTGTATTTTGATGGGTTTCTTTCGGCAGCTCTAAGAACTCAAGTTTTACAATTTAGATTGTATCAATGAATATATTTGTTGTGGGTGTGTTTGTATTACAATTGAATTGAATTGCGGGTATTAGTCTAGCATCCCGTGACAAATACTATCAAGGTTTTGTAAATCCACTGGCATTTGTGCACGTGAAAATTTTAATGATATTATTGCCTTGATATTGTGAGATTTTCCAAGTTTCAAAAGTATTAAATTTTCAAAAAATCAACCCAATATTAACATGAAAATTATTTGTAAATTTAACTGTTCATTATATAATTATATATTAAAAAATTAAAATTATTTACTAACTAATAATAAATATTTGTATTTTTTATTTTTTTGTGAGATTTTTACGATATTGTCCCGAGATAAACTTCTAATTTTGGAAATCTCTTGTGAAATTTCTGAGAATGAGATTTGTCACTATGGTCCAACAATTGAATTTCCTTAACATTAGAATCAAGGATCTGGGCTCCAAATTGCAGTTATGTTATTTTCAAGTTGTACTTGATAGAAATGTTACAATTTGTGGCCTACTTCCTCATTTCAAATGCTTGGAAACATCATTAGCTTATGTGCTTTTGATGCAGGACGGTCTAAACTAGAATGCATGCGTGAGCACAAAAATTATCCAGCGAAATAAACTAAGCAAATCAATTAAAATATTCACATTCCACATCATAGTAAAGATAATAATAAAGGGAACATACAATGGTTGCAGACCATCATCACAATCCTGCTATACCATATTCAAATCATGCGTGGATTGGATCCGGCGAGGGATAGGACCTCCCGATCTTGCATGGTTTCAATCCAACAATTAATGCAGCTTCTGTAGTCCATAAAATCAAAGGATTTCTGGAATAGGGGAGGCCGGAAAATCTGAGAGAGGGTTGGGATCAATTCTTAGATTTTCAGGGTCAATAGCAACAAAAAAAAAAAAAAAAAAAAATACTAGGCATAGAAAGAGAAGAAGAAGGTTGGAGGGCTAGAAATAGAATTGAGAAGAAGAGAAGAGATTAGGAGAAGAGAAGAACTTACCATAGAGAGAAAGGGGAAGGAGGCACCAAGCTTTCATTAAAAAAATATTATTATGTTTAGGGTAGAAAGACCTTATTTATAAAATTCGGATTTAAAAGAAAATGACTAAATTATCCCTATAACAAAAGAAAAAAAATGCGCAAAGCAAAGCTTTTTAAATAAATAAAAAAAATAATAAAAAAATCCCTCGTAACAGATCAGTCTTCGAACTCATCCTATATGTGTGTCCTCCTAATGTGAGTCCTTCAATTAATCCAAGGACATGTGTAAGGTCTTCAAAATTATCCTTATTTATGCCATTAATAAGGTCTTCAAAATCATCCTTGGTTGTGCCATGAACCATCATCGAGCCATAAAGATGTATTCGTCAGCTGCTTTCGTCTTTGATAAACTTTGAAGGGTCTGATGTCCTCATCAACTCCCCTCGAGTGAGAAGAACTCGGCTCCGACAAGTTAAAACTTTTGAGTGTCTCAAGAAGGTCCGGATTAATCCGCTTCAGTTTCACTCTGCAAGCCACGTGGAATTGCATGGTGGCTTGTTCTTCCGTTTGACAAGGTACCTTTGGAAGCCCTCATCTCGTGTGGAAACAATCTCCTCATCCACTATCCCTTCAATCTCTTCCTTACGGTCAATTGATGGTGGAAGGGGTAGAGTAGGTTGAGAAGTGAAGTCAGAAAGTGGCCAAGTGTGGGAAGAAGAAACAATGGAAGGGTTAGAATAGAGGACTAGATCTTCCACATTGATCGTCAGATTTATTCCCATTTCAGGTTGAAGGTCTACCTTGTACACATTAGACCCAATTTTACGCAATACTTTGAATGGTCCAGTATTGCGAGCTTGCAATTTCTTAGTGGAACCCGGAAGAAACCGCTCTGGTCTAATCCTTACCATTACACAATCCCCTTTATTAAATTTTGTCCACCTACGATGTTGGTCAGCTGAACATTTATAATTATCATTACTCGCATTTATTCACTGTCTAACATGTGCATGCAAATCATGAATGTGTCGTGCAAATGCATCAGTTAACTCAGAAGATCTTTGGGTAACTGACATTGGTAACAAGTCTATGGGAATTGACATTGGTAACAAGTCTATGGGCATCCTAGGTTTGTACCCACTAACAATTTCAAATGGACTTAACCCTGTAGATCTATTAACTGAACTGTTGTAGGTGAACTCGGCTATTGGTAGAATCAAATCGCAAGTTTTCACATGTTCACCCACTAAGCATCTTAAGAGGTTTCCAAGGCTACGATTAACCACCTCAGTTTGGCCATTAGTTTGGGGGTAGTATGCAGTAGAAAACTGCAAGTGTTCCCATCATGTGCAATAGCATCTTCCAAAAATAGCTGGTAAATTTGACATCATAGTCAGATACTATGGTCTTAGGTAAACCATAGAGACGAACCACACCATCAAAAAAGACCTTAGCAATATTAGACGCATCTGAAGTTTTAGAACATGGGATGAAATGCGTCATCTTAAAGAAGCGGTCCACAACAACAAAAATGGAATCGTGCTTTTTAGTCGTCTTGGGAAGCCCAAACACAAAATCCATGCTAATGTCTTGCCACGGAGCATGTGGCACAGGTAATGACATATATAATCCAGAAATTTTCTTTTGCTGCTTTGCCATCTGACACATTCTACACTGCCCTAAAATTTTGGTGACATCTTGCTTGAGACTTGGCTAGTAGAAATGATCCTCTACGAGGGCAATAGTCTTATTGCAGCCAAAGTGGCCAGTTATCCCTCCCGAATGAAGTTCCAGACGAAGAATTCATAGAGGGATGTACGAGGAATACATAAATAATTTCCTTTAAAAGGGAATCTGTCTCTCAACACGAAATCTCTCGCACTTTGCTGATCACTCGAGAGTGACATATAGGTACCCCCAAAATCTGGACATGTGAGGTATTCATCTCTTAGTTGCTCAAAGTCGACAACTCCAACACTCAAAGAATTGCGCAACACCACTTTACGACTAAGGGCATTAGCTGGTTTGTTCTCTAATTAGGCCTTGTGTTTGAAGACAAACGAATACTCTTGAAGGAACACAACCCACTTAGCATGCCTTGGGTTAAGTTTCTTTTGGGAGTGAAGATAACATAAGGCCTCATGATCAGAGAATAAGACAAATTTTTGCGGTAGGAGGTAGTGGCGCCAATGTCTCAAAGATTGCACTACCGCATAGAATTCCTTATCATAAGTAGAGTATTTTTATTTTGCCTCATTCAGTTTTTCATTGAAATAGGCAACAGGATGACTCTCTTGACTCAGGACTCCACCTATACTAGCACCAGATGCATCACACGCAACTTCAAAGACTTTAGAAAAGTCAGGAAGGCGCATGACGAGAGCTTCGACCATCTTGCCCTTAATTTCTTTGAAATCCTTAACTGTGGCTTTCGACCACACGAATTCTCCCTTCTTCATACACTCTGTAATGGGAGCCATATCATGCTAAAACTCCTAATGAATCGACGATAGAATGTGGTTAAGCCATGGAAGCTTTGCACTTCATAGATGTTCCTCGGTTCGGGCCAATTAACTATGACCTTGACTTTCTCTGGGTTTGCACGCATCCCTTCTGCTGACACTATAAACCCTAAGAATACAACCCGACTGTACATGAACGAACATTTTTTAAGGTTAGCATATAGTTTCTCCGCCCTAAGGATGCTACAGACCAACTTCAAATGTTCAAGGTGTGATTCTCTAGTGGTGCTATAGATCAAGATATCATCGAAGTACACGACTAAGAATTTTCCCATGAACGATCTCAAGACCTGGGTCATCACCCATATGAAAGTGCTGGGTGCGTTAGTCAAGCTAAAAGGCATGACCAACTACTCATATAGCCCATCCTTCGTTTTGAAGGCTGTCTTCCATTCATCACCGAGGCGTATACGGATTTGGTGATATACACTCTTGAGATCAATTTTAGAGAAAATAGTGGATTTCGCCATCATGTCTAACATGTCATCAAGCCTAGGTATGGGAAACCTATACTTGACTATGATTTTGTTGATGGCTCTACTGTCCACACACATGCGCCAAGTGTTATCTTTCTTAGGTGTCAGTAAAGCATGTACGACGCACGAGCTCATGCTTTCCTGGATGAAACCCTTTCGCAGGAGCTCATCTATTTGCTTCATCAACTCTGCATGCTTTGCAAGGTTCATCCTATAGTGAGGAAGATTTGGTAAAGTCGACCTAGGGATAAGATCAATGGCATGCTCAATGTCCCTCATGGGTGGCAACTCATCTGGTAAATCCTCAAGGAATACATCTCTGTACTCCTCGAAGACCGGGGCTACCTCATGGGGTAACTCTACTGATACTTCTAGTGTAGCCTCTCTAGCCACTAAGGCATACACTGTCGTATCCTCCTCAGTCTCTCTTTCAAACTCTTTAGTTGTGATGATGTGGAGAGACTTGGGTGTGGATTTCCTCACTTCTTTAGGCTCACTAGCCTTCTCACCTTTGTTCTGTGCAGTGTTTTGTAGTGGCATATGATTAATTTTTATCTTCTTGCTGTTATGCATGAAGGTACACGCATTAGCACGACCGTAGATCGTGACATCATTATCGAATAGCCATGGTCTGCCTGAGATGATGTAACCTACATCCTCGGGCAACACATCACACCATAGGGACTCCTTATAAGACTCGAACTCGATGGGTACAAAACATTGATGGGTGAAAGGAAGGGAAGTTTTGCCTACCCATGAGACTTTGTACGGATTAGGATGAGGGGTGGCCTCTAAATTTTTAGATGGCCTAAGGTGCTAGTGGAAATTACATTCTGGCAACTCCCACTATCCACTATCACCTTACAATTTTTCTCGCCACACTTGGCGATCGTGTAGAAGATAGTGTTGTGACGCTAGTCAACACTACTTCTAGTTTGGGCTAGCATACACTTGACAACTGCTAATGTGGCATCATCACCCACCTCATCCTCATCACTCAATGATCCTACGGGCTTATATTCTTCGACTTCAGAGTCGCCCTCATCATACTCATTATCCTGGGAATCGCCTATGACTAAGGCTTTTCCTTTGCTCTTAGTGGGACATCGAGTTGCAAAATGGCCGATATTCCCACATTTGTAGCATAACACATTCTGTCCTCCACCTGGACCAGCACTAAGGACGCCCTTTCCCTTATCATCTCTAAGCCTAGGCAGACATTCGCCTGCGCCCTGGGTTGATTACTAATGTTGGGTCGAGTTCCCTAAGAACCAGTCCTAACATTAGTCTCGGGAATCGAACCGTCTTGTGACAAGAGTCTTCAGATACTGCTCTAATTCCTATACCACTTGGTACATATCGTCCAAATCTGTCACGGGACGAGCCTAAAGCTCACACAGAAGATCTGATCGAAGGCCCGTCTTAAAACGTGTGAACGTTACTAGAAGGTCTTCCTCAATGTCACACTGCATCATAAATTCTTCAAAATTTGCAATATATTCCGTGATAGGCATGGGTCCTTGGTGTCAACATTTCCATTGTTCCAGGAGCTTTTGGCGATAAGAGAGAGGAAGGTACTTCTCTCTTAGTATAGTTTTCATCTCGCTTCATTGGGTAACGGGAGCTCCTCCCACCCGTTCAATCCTACGCTCTTTATTGGTCCAATACATCTTCGCTTGCTCCACAAGCTTCATTTTGACAAACTGCACTTATCGGTTCTCTGACTTCTCATTCCACTCAAAATAGTGTCCCATGTCAGCTAACTAATCAAGGAATGCCTTAGGGTTAAAGCGACCATTAAAGCTCGGGACATCAATCCTGACATTCTTCATGGCCATCTTGCCAGGATCAAAGCGGTCTTGATATACCCGTTCTCTACCCACATGCCCACCAATGGTGGGGGTTTGTCTAAGGGCTGGCTCCTCACCGACACCACCTGCCTGCAATTGCACATCTCCCCCAATAGTGGGGTTCTCCCTTTGGGATGCCTGTAATCACTCAAGTCTAGCTTCGTTGGCGGTCAGTTTTCATTCGATATTTTTGTTGGATGTCTCTATGGCAATTATCTTTTGGAGTAATTGAGCGAGGTGATCGCTTAATTGCTCATTACTCATGATGGGGTGTTGGCCGAAACCCTTACCACTTCTAGTGGGCATACACCAAAAACTTGAACTCGATTTTCCTAAGCCCGACTCAAAGGTTTGAACAGACCTCAATATGGTTGTATGATCCTATTTCTATATGATGTATGAAAGCTGCAGATTTTCAGATTTAACTAGAACGAAAACACAAATCTGGAAATTCAGACTAATATCTCACAAGATCGTGAATCTGAAAAATCAGTTTAACAATTTCTGTGGCATGTAGATCCGGAATCAGGTTAGAAATTTCTGTGGCATGTAGATCTGGAATCGGGTTAGCAATTTCTATGGCATGTAGATTTGGAATTATCTAGACAATCCCATATGAGAAAACAGATGATCCTAAGTTCAGATAACTCGATCTAACAAAAACCATGCCAAACCTAAAGCTTTGATACCAAATTTGATGCAGGACAGTCTAAACTAGAATGCATGTGTGAGCAAAAAAATTATCCAGCGAAATAAACTAGGCAAATCAATTGAAATATTCTCATTCCACATCATAGTAAAGATAATAATAAAGGGAACATGCAATGGTTGCAGACCATCATCACAATCCTACTGTACCGTATTCAATCATGCATGGATTGGATCCAGCGAGGGATGGGACCTTCCGATTTGAATATTGTACCATATTTAAATCATGCGTGGATTTCTGGAATAGGGGTAGCTACAAAATCTGAGAGAGGGTTGGGATCAATTCTCAGATTTTCAGGGTCAATAGAAATAATTAAGAAAAAAAAAAAAGTATGCATAGAAAGAGAAGAAGAAGGTTGGAGGGCTAGAAATAGAATTTAGAAGAAGAGAAGAGATTAGGGGAAGAGAAGAACTTACCACGGATAGAAAGGGGAAGGAGGCACCAAGCTTTCATTAAAAAAACATTCTTAGGTTTAGGGTAGAAAGCACCATGTTTATAAAATTTGGATTTAAAAGAAAATGACTAAATTACCCCTATAACAAAAGAAGAAAAAAAACGTGCAAAACAAAACTTTCTAAATAAAAAATAAAAAAATATTAAAATCCCGCGTAACAGATCAGTCTTCTAACTCATCCTACATGTGTGTCCTCCTAATGTGGGGCCTTCAATTAATCTAAGGACACATGTAAGGTCTTCAAAATCATCTTTATTTATGCCATTAACAAGGTCTTCAAAATCATCCTTGGTTGTGCCATGAACCATCATCGAGTCATAAAGATGCATTCGTTGGCCGCCTTGGTCTTTGATAAACTTTGAAGTGTCTAATGTCCTCATCAGCTTTCCTCTTGACTAAAGTGGAACTGCACAATCCAGTTTGCTTGTGCATCCAAACGCAGCCTGGTTTTGGTCTCTCTATGACCTTAGTTTATTTGATGTTGACATGAAATCTTATATAAGTCTGACACCGTTAGAATGCATTGATAAGCCATACAAATTGCCATGGAATTTGTGGTAAACAACTGAAATGCTACATTAGGAATGTAATTTGCTTGTTTACAAAAAACAAAGAATAAAAAAGAAGTAAATTATTAACTGCAAAGTAGTGAAATTTTAGAATGTCACAATTTGATCATGTAAACATAGCCTAGGAATAGATCAGACAATGTGTCATACGCTGTTATGTTCGTCATTTTAAAAGTCGGTGACTTATATCTTTCAAAAAATAAAATAAAAATTGATGACTCAACTCAAAACTCAGCCGAGTCAACTTGTTAATATTTCAAGTTGAGTCACAATGAAACACTCTCCTCTAGGTGACTCAGTCTTGACTTAATCAGAATCGTTTAAGTTGGCTTTCTTAGGGAGAAGTTAGAATTTAAATTAGAGAAGATGATTCAAACTTGTGACCTCTACTAGTAGAGTCACCATCTCTAACCAATAGAAAACAATGAAGGCTTTTGATCTCAATATCTATTTTTCATAACCTTTAAAACTTAACTATGTGAATATTTATTACACCAATAAATATATTTAATTTAATTATTAAATACCTAGTCGAGTCAATTAAAGAATTGATCGAGCCTTGGAGTTGACCCGACCTAGCTAGACATGGGGTTGAGTCCAGTTTTTGAGTTCTTGAACAATAGCAATGTTACCTCTAACTTATGCTATAAAATTTAAATTGATACCTTAGAAAAATCATAACATTAAAAAATTGGATTGTCTGTTGGAAATGTGAACTGTTAAGAAACAAGTCTAAGAAGGCAATAGAATCATAATATGGACAATGACAAGAACTTCCAAAAGTAATTTGGTGTTCTTACCTTATAAATCTATTGATTTTTCACGAGCTTCATTTTGGAATCTTACAAGAGCGGAAAATTACAGAAAGATTTGGCGCCTCTTTCATTGCATTAACCGTAAGGAAAATGGTTCTCCGTTAGTCTCATTTGAAGTCATAAATTATTAGCCAAGGTTCATGGGACAAGCGTAAGAACAGTTTTGAGGTTGATGATCTTGCTATGCCAAGGAGCGTAATTACATGGTAGATACATATTTTGAATGGGTGTGCTTATAGCACACCAATGTTTCGATTCCATAAATAAGGAAGAATGATTGGTTATTATCTTCGAGATTAACGTGGTAAAAGTGTATAACGAAACTACTTGTTAATGAGGTTTGGTTTAGGAGTGAAGTGGAGGAAGTGAATGCAAGTTTATAGGATATGCTTTTTTCTTTGTGCTGATAAATAGGTCTCTAAAAGGCTTTTTTAATGATTTTGAGGGGTTTGGCCTTGTCATCTTTCTTGTACAATATGGTAGTAGAGACTCTTAGGCAACAAATTATCAAACCTAACTAAGAGGATGTTTCAGGTGGAAATTTGGGATTTGGGCTACAACTTCTCTAAACTTACGTAACTTATGGAAGAGTAGTTAATGCTTAAACAAAAACTAAAGCATTCCTAACTCACAGTGAATTAACCATGCATTTCTTCTTCTTCTTCTTCTATTTTATTTTATTTTATTTTATTTTTTTTATTTTTTTTTTTTTTTTTTTTTTTTTTTTGTCTTTGATATTTCATAGATGCCTTAAAGCATTTTTTGTGATTTGATTTACAGTAGATTGGTATTCAAGGAGAGTGGTCTTGGTTTTTAGCTCCTTTGTTATAGGGCTGTCAACAGGAATTATTATATAAACTGGCCTGCAATCAAAGATGGTTTCTAAATCTTCAATTTAAGTAGGCATTGTTGATCTATCATGATTTTTTGTTGCTATTATTGATGTCCTTGATGTCTTGATTCTTGAGTCTTCGTGTCTATACTTCGTAGTATTATTTTATATTAAGCTTTCTTTCTTTTGTTATTTAAGCTCGAGATTTACTTGTGAAATATTGACATATTGATAAACTAGGGATATTTTTTAATAATGCATGTATGTTATTATTTTTGTGTGCATGTATTTATGTTTCTCAAAAAAGAACGGTTTAAGATAAGAATATATTGGAATCTTTTATCAGGGCTGCCTTCAGATTTTCATATTCACTACCCTTATGACCACTTGATTCCATTTATGATAACAATGCTTAAAGTTTATGTTCTATCCCCTCCGTCAGGCTGAGGTTTCATGATATTTTTTAACTGTTTAAATGTAATTGTGCATCCAATTGTTGACTCATTTACTTTGTTACCAGGGCCTAAATATGGTCAATATGGATCATTTTTACCAGTGCATCTAAGGAATCCTCTTACACAATCACAGCCAAAGAATCCTGCGAATGTACACAGTAGCAATATCCCCAAATTGCTTAAGAAATTTGAGGTAATTTTATTTTTGGAAATGTGCTAATATGTTTTTACCCCAAATAGGATGGCAACAAAATGTGGATCGTCAATGTATAAAATTTTATTATATTATTGACCTAATGCTTTCATGATTTTCAGAATATGGATTCGAGCACCACAAAGAATACTCTCCCCGTACAAGAAAAAAAGAGTCTGAAAATACGCCTTAAAATTGGCGTTGGTAAAGCACCCAAAAGCAATTCTGCGAGTTTTAGTAGTTTGGATTTTAAGAATTGTCCATCATCACCAATCGAGAGTACCCTGGAAAATAAAGATGAAAACTATGAACTGCCCTCTTCAATAGTGCAGGTGTGTCTTTTACTTGGGATTGTTGACCTTTTATTAATTGAGAGCTCCTAATTAATTCATCATCTAAACATAATTTTATTTACTGTGTGTTTTATTGTTTGTAAGCAGGCTAAGGCATTGCCAGTAATTCCCGTGAATACTTCACTTTCTCTTGCTTCCGATTCTTTATGCTTAGAAGAGAAGGACAATCCTTCCACAAGGAGTAGCAAGACGAGGATTGATTATTGTGAAACAAAATTACTGAAGGTAAATATGTGCTGAATGAACAGAATGAAAGTAATGAATACAAAATTTCACTACAAAAATAAATCATCAATCCATAAGAGTAGGATTTTGATGATGTGCAGCAGCCTACTCGAGATTCAAAGAGAATTGGGCCATCACCTGCATTTGAAGGTGACTCATTTATTTTAGAAAAAGAAATACACAAGCAATATATGAAGCTGAAACTGTCAAAACGTTGTCGTAAAGGTTAGCCGTTTTCTGAATATATTTAAGTTGCCGCGTTCTTGTTGGAATGTCTTTTACTCGTGTCTTTTATTCCATCCATTTTTAGTTATTTTTTTAGATTTGGATATTTTTATGTGTAACTAGTCTTTTGTTATGATCTATATTGCTTTTCATGATGGTTTTATACTCTTTTCTTTCTCTTTTTATTAATAATGTTGAATTAATGATTGCACATATGACAACAGGGAATAAGAAGTGTAACTTGCAAGACTGCTCCAACATTACAAAAAAGAGGAAGCAATGCTCTGCAAGTGTGGCTGAAAGCAATTTGAATGAGAGTACAATGGAAAATAATGGTGTCTTCTCAAGTGCTAGAACATCAACAAAGTTATTTGGTGAGATGCAAGGCAAGTCCAACATTACAAAGAAGAGGAAGGAATGCTCCGGAATTGCAGGTGAAAGCAATTTGAATGTGAATCCAACTGAAAATGGTGGTTTTTCATCAAGTGCTCATTCATCAACTAAGTTGTTCGGTGAGTTGATTATTGATAGGGTGTAAAAGTGGTTTTTGGATAAATTAAGATGTGAATTGAACACGAATTAATGAACATTTTACCTTTTCAGGAAATCTAAGACACCCAATTCAGCTTGCTGAGGATACCTTGAAAGAAGCTATTGATTTGAAACATTCAACTGACCGTTTAAAGGTAGCTACAGTAAAGAGGATTTACATGATCCTCAACTTGAGGATATGCATTGTATCATCAGGGAGTCTATTGGTAAAATCATGTTTTGGTTATCCATGCCATTAGTCTGATGGGATCCACAGTGGATGGGCCATGGCTTATGAATCTCCTTAATTGCATTCCTACTTTTAGTTGGTGGTGGGCAAATAGACTTGAGAAGAGAAACACAATAATAGTTCACTTTCTACTAAAAAGGGGCCAAAGATTTTGAAGCATGGTTGGTCAACTCCATCCATTGTGTGGCCTATCAGATCAACAGTTTGGATCACTGAATCATGGGCCTCACTTGTACAAACTGAAGATAATCATCCTTGTGTAAAGAATCATAAAATTTCTATTGACTAGATTTTGATTTTAAGTCATTTTACCATTCTAGAGTTCTTGACCTTTTTGCTTTTTGGCCTAAATGTGCAGAATGTAGAATCGGAAGTTGAAGTTAGTGGCATATATCTTCGTGCAACTTTAAAATTCCTACTTGCCGCATCGATGTTCGAGGTTTGCGACATGGGAAACGCAACACTAGGAGAAAAAACTAAGTCAACAGAGATCTATATCAAAACATCAAAGATGTTGAAGTAAGTTCTATGCCATTTTGAGAAGAAAGTGTGGTTGATTCATCCTTCATAAAGATAGCTAGGCTACTGCTATGTGCATTTTCCACTCGCACTAGCCTGGATTTTGAAATCGTCGGGCTAGGCTATTCAAAGATTTGATTTTGTTTGACCCAAGCCCAGCCCTACTTTCTACCACTTCTTAAACAATGTTGACTCATCTACCATACACATGAAAAAAATATATATCAGCAGGGGTATACAATTTGAGTAGTTTGGACTGACACACATGGATCCAAAGTTAATGGTGGACCATTTTAGAAATGAAGGAAAATTCATATAGCGGTCGTTACCTTCCAAAGAAATTCAATTTCACATTTGTCGTAGAAAGGCTGAAAGCAGAAAATCCAGTCTTTTTGTTAATGCAATTGCAAAATCATGCGGAAATATGAATTGTAATTTCCAATAATGTTTTAATGTATGCTCTGATTTTACCATTTGAGAAGTTAACAAAGTATATTCATTCTAGAATGGCATCATGATCTGGTAATTTGCACACATTTGAAATCCAATATGCTAGGTTCCTGATGTAATCTGATTTTTGGATTAATGAGAATTTCGATTCCCGAAGGAATAAATGAAGTAAATGCACCACACAAGAATATTTGTAAAGAGAGGGATAAACAACTTGCTGAACATCAAATGTTTGCACTACAGGCAACTAGAACTCGTAAAACTATAGTGCCTTGCACATCGTAATCCTACTCTTTTTAGAATCCCAAAAGCATTCGAGAGTCGACAAAATCAACTGGTATAATCTTTCAAAAAATAGTAGTTATAGTTCTAGAATTTTAGCCCCAAAATCAACCGCAACAGTCCAAAAATTCAGCACACGGTGGAACATACTGTGGGCCTACAACATTCCCCTTTGTTTTCAAGAAATACTTCACCCAAGTAATAGACATCAGCATCTAACTTAATTCAACTCATCGTCATAACCGGCATGTAATGCATCCAATGCAAAATGATCAACAGGCCCAAAGTCCGTCTCTATTTATGTCCAATTCTGTGACCAGGCCGATTCAAGGTTTCAGATTGCAAATGTTGCCAGATTAAGCCTACCCATTCGTGAGTTGCGTTTTGTTGTTAACAGAAAAACCAGGGTCTAAGCCATGAGAGTTATGATATGCTGTTGACAAAATTACATCTTTCTCATTAGACTAAACATTTGTTTTTCTCATGTTGTTAGAGGGGATTTACTTCATTGATGATGAGCTGGCAGAATGGAGTGATCTGGTCATCGCTTTGTATAGGGAATTCTCCTTTGTTATCTGGAATTTTCTTCCCTTAGCTCAGTCTCAGCTTCATAGTTTCAAATTTTGAAAACCTTACTTGATTCGATGTTCACACGGGTTGAGTCAATTTGAAGACTTGAGCCGACTTGACTTGATAGTTAATAACTATAAATTGAAAACAGTAGGGAGGACAGGAATTATTAAAATTACTTTAGTTTATATTATGATTATAAATAAGAAAATGAGAAATGCTTTAGTGCTCTCAAACCGTACTATAAGTCATAGTGTGCCTACTTGCATTGGTCCACTTGGACAGTCCAACTAATCATTCTGATCTTGTCTATGAGGTCTGGATATAATTTTGCGGACTACCATGCAAAAACCTTTTTTTTTTTTTTTTTTCTTAAGGCTCCATGCAAAAATCATACTAATATGATGATCTGCTTCATCCTTGATTTGGCCTTATTTTCTTTAGTCATCATTTTTCCATGCTGTCCGTGATTCTTTAGAATCATGAGCAATCCATGATGGGCCCTAACAAATAAATGGATCAAATGTTTGATTGGTCCTATTTTGTGTAAACAATCTTGACCATCCATATTAAAGGCCATTGGCCCGCAGTTAATGTTTGATGGGTTAGTGCATTTCACTAAGAAGATAAACAAGCAATTGGTGCGTTGCTTGGTTGTTGATTGCTCTACCTCTTTATAAGAGGTCTTGGGTTCGAATCCTTTCCATTTTTTTTCCCTCACATTTAATTAACAAGAGGTCTGATAATGCAAGTGACTCGACTTGAGTTAGAGCGAGTCGCATTGAGTCGACTGAGTTAGGGACTCGGATTGAAATCTCTCCGAGTTGAGTTGACTTGGCTCATAATCTGACTGAGTGGAGTTGACTGAGCTGAGTTTCAAGTCGAGTCAACAAGTTTTAAAACAATGCTCAGCTTATTACAATTTCATTATCTTCAAAAACAAAGAGTATGATTCACCAGTCTTCTAGAGCATATCAATATAATTTCTCATGTGCAAATTTTTGCATGTGTTATGCCCACTACCGAATATCTAGAGTTTTTGGAAATTTGTGTTGTGCCCCAAATGGAGTATCAAAAAAAGGATGTACGTGGTTGAATTTCATATTTACTGTTTACTATCCCATACACAGGCAATGCGCCGTTTCTTTCGAGCATAATGGGGAGATTGCTGCCGCCGCTCTTGCATACAAATGCGTGGAAGTAGCATATATGAGAGTAATATTCTCTATGTGCTCCCATATACGTAGAGACGGACACGAATTACAGGAATCTCTTCATGGTCATCCATTCGGTAATCAAACTAGCTTCACTTGTTCTCTTATTTGGAGAATTTTGCGTTCATTTTGCCTTTCTTGTTGATTTTCAAACCTTTCTACCCTTTTGAGAAGAGATGTAAATTGTAAAGACTACTGGCACAAGTCTGATTTGGATCCATCTCTTGGCCACATGTCCCAGATATCCAACCCAATCGTCAGGCAAGCCCACCATGTTCGTTCCCTGACCAAGGAATGAAACGATATGTTGTTGAGAGGAGCTATGCTTGTATGCTGAATGCGAGCCACTACATGATTTATTTTACAATTGATTCCTTTTGTATGCATTTGGCTGACATGATGAGAGGACACAGCTGATTTTGGCAAAGGCACATGGTGTTACTCACCTGATTGATGGCCCTGTTTGCCCACGTGTGGGGAGTGCAATGTTTATGTGTTCCTCCTAGATTAATCTTACTCACACAAGGAGGCTGCTCTGGTGGTGCTCTTTCTGTATTGATGCAAGGTGTAGTACCTGTGAAAGATTGATGGTAAAACCTACCTATGGGAAACCTGACCACCATCCAACCATGGACAGTTGGTGGAAGCTGTGGAACCTGCTTCAACCTTGTCTGATTTTATCCAGTCACACTCTTGATGAACCATTTTGAAACACCCAATGTGAACTTTGCTATGGGTCAATCTCATTACTGTCCAGTGAATGGGAAGTGGGTCCCACCTGCTTTAACTTGTTAGGTGTTGATTGGGCCAAGTCAGCCCACTTCCCAAAGATAAGTTTCACCCAGAGTGAAATTTCTTTCTCAGATATTCAACCCAGATTCTATGAAGTTATTTTGAGAAACATTCTATGTTGTTTTATTCCTTCAGGCCAAAAATCATTGCCATTTTCTGCTCTTGATGTAACCAATGTCTGTGACGATGGCGGACCCTCTGGGTCAGAAGCGAAGAGAATCAAGCCGCTTGCCAGCAGATCTACCTGTAGCAGCCCGCACCTCCTTAATTATGTAAGCTGAATCTTAAAACGACTGTTGTTCTTTGTTTCTGAGTAAAATCCTAGCAAGCTGCTACTGAAATGTGGAAAAAATTAACTTGGATAATTTCTGGCTACTCAAAATGCACACATGCTAAGATTTTTGCTATTTCTTTCTAAATCAGAAACTGATAATAGGATTCTTGTATTTGTTTTGTAATTAGTGAAATTACAAGATTATAGAGTTTGGTTTGTACGAATGGGATCAACAATTCAGTGATCCATGCCTTTAGGGATTTTGAATAATGTGGCCGATCCACTACAAAAGTTTCTACGTTAAGCACTTAAAGCTTTACATACAAATCAAGGTGTGGGGCCCACCATAATGTTTTAATCACATTGAATCCATCCATCAATTCTTCCCTTTATTCAATTTCCTTGGCGCCTGCGCCCAAAAATCAGACTGATCCAAAACTCAGGCGGGCCATAACTGAAGGAGCAGTTGGGATGGGGGCACCCACTATGAAGAACCTTCCAGATTGTATGTGAGGTGCACTGTGCTCCTTTTAATCCTTTCATAAGATTCATCTGACTAGGATGAATGGACACCTAAAACATCCGGCCATTCCAAAACTAAGGTGGGCCAAAACCAGTGATTTTTAGAGGTTTTAGGCATGATTTTACATGCTGTGGCACAACTGGGTTTTCGTTGAAACTGAGTTTTGGGATCCAAGGAGATAGGAGGCGCTCACATTATAGACAGATTGGATGTCGTTAATACATATGGTGGGCTGCATACGGCAATTTGCAGATTGAGCTTATCCTAGAGAAGTTTGTATTGGATCTGCCCTCTTGAATTATTGTCATCTCCATTGATGGAACAACCTTTCTATTGTGAATTGGGCTTCTCTATTTCTGATTTATTTCGAGAAAACTTTTAAAATTGAGTAAACAGAAGCCACCTCCAAACAGTTGTTGGAAGCACGAGTTTGATGGGGTCCTCCCCCAGAAATCCAGGGAGTTGGTCCATCAAGGGCGGGTCCCACCACATCAAGGTTTTTAGATCACTGAATCATGGGCCCTACTTGTACAAACTGAAAAACCAAGGATAATTTACATATCTATGGGCCGTGGATATATAAAAAATATAATGAGATCTGCTCTAATGCTCTGACAGCACGAGAGCAATATAAGTTACAGTGCTATAAGTTGCATTACTTGCACAGTCTGACTGGTTGATCTGAACTGTGCATTAAGAACACATTCCATGGGCTACCAGGGAAAAATCACAATGATCGGATGATCTAATCCATCCCGTGACTTGGCTTTATTTTCTATAGCCACACTTTTTTTCTAATCCATGGATGGAATGGTTACGATTGCCTAACAAAAGTGATTCTTTAGAATCCATGATGGGCCCTAGCAAATAGATGGATGAATTGTTGATTGGACCAATTTTTGGGTAAATAATTTCAATCATCCATGTTTAAGGCCACTGTTCAAATGGTTAATATCTGTCAGATCAGTTTCATGTTTTCATGCTAGCCCATGAAATATCAGTTGGACATAATGAACAGTCTGGGTCAATGAACAGGACTGTCTAAGCATCCCAATACAATGCAACTAGGTGCACTGTAACTTATGGTGTTCTAAGAGCACTGGAACATTTCTCAAGTATAATTCCATTGTACTTGAAGCCTGTTCATCTTGCAAGATTTATCTTGAGGTGTTATATGATACTCAGGCTGCATGTAATACTTGATACACAGCACTCAGAAATTGTACATATGTGATATATTAACTCAAGTAAACTGACTAAATTGTACAGCCCATTGTCGCAAAGTCACATCCCACTATCAGATTAGTTAAACAATCATAATCTCTGATTTGTTGGAACCTTTTGTGGAAATAGGACCATTGGATATCTTTCACTCCTAACCATCCATAAATGTCCACGTGTGCAAGTTCTAAGCAATTTCTAAGTACCTGAACATTATCTATCAAACTATGCCAGAGTATCGAAGTTTTTCTCATTTGTCTTTGTGCACTTATTAACTGTGCTCTTTTTTTACAGGCTGAATATGTGAGTTCCGCAATGGACGCTGCTCAGAGATCACTATCAGCATTGAAGGCTGCTCAGTGGAAATATGGGTTGCAAGGCATCGCAGCTGTGAAAACAGCACTTGATTTTCACTTCCATGACATGGATGGATTCGTACGCCTGGTCCGGCTAGCATTAGAGGAGATCGACATCTAAACCATCCATCACAAAGATACAAATGGACAGGAATCTCAGCATTTTGTGGAAACACTGTAAAGCATCCCACACCTGTGAATCCAAATTTTGAAGCTCCAGATGTATAAGTATATATTTGTGTATGAGAGTGACCACAGCATTGAGTTGTTTTTTTTTTTTTTTCAAATGCAAGGCAAAAGCCTGAATACATGTAAATTGATTTCTCAACTGTAAGGTGATTCTTTGGCATCTGTAAGAAAGACTCAATCCCAAAATGCCGCCATTACAAATAATGTATCAGTATTGTACAGATATTCTTTAGGTAAGAAAAGAAATTTCAAGTTTCCATCATAAACCATACAACCAATTTTTTGTTTGAAGAGAAGTTATGTATTGGATTTGTGGCCTTTATTTTTGCACAGTACTCTGTTTTAAATTCTAACAAATGGGGCTCATAGTTTGGACCTTGTGTCCCTACCATGCCAAAAACATCCTCGATAGAACCATCTTAAACTTTTGATTTTTGGGCTACAGATAGTTAACAAAAGAAATACAGCAACAGTCCCCACCCAAATGAAAGATGTGCACTCCAGTGGTACTGATTCCACCCTAAGCTTACTGTGGCACCAGGCAGATGAGGGGCCTATGTGGTGTATGTAGGACATCCAACCTGCCCATCAGATGCCCAAGCTCATGTTAATTCCATGTGTGGAAATTCAGCCTGATCCAACACACATGTGGGCCACAAAACAAAGGAACAATATGGATGGAACCACCAACCTTGATTTGCACCAGGGCCCACCTGAGTTGCAAACAGCCTGTTTTTTGGACTGACCCTTCATCCAGTCGTACAAATAGTCTGGATTACAATTTTGAAATTATTGAGTTAACATGTGTCACATGTACAATTTGTGTATCAAGCGCCATGAGCAGCCCTAGATGCCGTTTAATCAATATAAAGTGCTAAAAACTTAAAAAAGTGTTGAATTGTATTTTTGAAATTATTTTTAGGGATATTTTATTTTAAAATTGGAAAGGAATTTTAATGCACCACCACTTTCAACATTTAACCTTTAGAATTAACTTATTTTGAGCGCTCATCACTGAAATTTGGAAAATACTCGATGGCATTGAGCTGACTTTGATGGCATCGAAGCATGCTTGATGGCATCGAACCCGTCATCGATAGGCTGTTGATATTACAGATTTAAGACATCTATCAACAACAATCTCCACCATATCTTCAATCTTCAAATGTGTAGCTTCTTGTCCTCTACTCTTATCTCTCCTCGCATAATAGCTTCATCAACGCTTTTTGTGCACACTTCGTCCTCTTTTTATGCCATCATCAAGCCCAAAGAAGTAGCACAAAACTTGAACTTCTCTGTAGGAACCACCTTGGTAAGCATGTTCGCCGGATTAATGTTGGTGTGAATCTTCTCCAGAGTCATGTCTCTTTCCTCAAACACATGTCAGATAAAATGGTGACAAACATAAATGTGTTTAGTACAGGAGTGATAAATAAAATTTTTAGTCAAATTGATAACGCACTCGTTATCACAATTAACTGGCACGGCCTCTTACTGTAGCCCCAATTGATTTATCATACCTCTCAACCAAACACCTTCCTTAAATGCTTCCATCACTGCTATATACTCAGCTTCAATCGTGGAAAGAGCTACCACAGACTGAAGCTTCGACATCCAACTGATTGTTCCATCCATGTAACGCCCTAAAAATCAGGGGTCGAGCATAAGCTCAACTCCTGAGTTCAAACGCATCACTTATGCAACATAGATATTGATGATTAAATGTTGTCCATATTAGTGCATTAAACATGAGTGAGATTATACCAAAACAGCATATCATACTCCAGAGACAGTTAATTTACGCAAGTGGAAGACTGTGATAAGTATATAAAGCATATAAGTAATTGTACGTCTCCTGAGTATGATCGTTACCAGGTTACATAATTACATATTTGGTTCCAAAATATACAAAATGGTAAAATGTAATGTTTTCAAATCCATATGGCTATAGCCCCGGTGATGCAACTCCCGGTCTACATAGACTTGCCCAAGAGTTGCAAATAGGAGAACTCCTCATCATCGTAATAGTCAGGTTTTGCTTCGTAAGCATCGCCATCACTTGCAACTACAACAGGGTCTGGTTGGTGTTTAAAGCACCGTCCCAGAACGTGGGAGTAAGTGATCAACTCAGTGGAACTATAAAGCAAAGGTTAACATGTTATCAATTCAGTCAAGCAGTAATGATAAAGCAATACAACAAGCATTCCTAAGTATTCTGATTAATGCAAGGATGATATGTTATAATGATGCATGCCCTCGCCTACACTCCCTCTTGCGATAACATCTCACGATCGTGGCGTGTAACACTCTCGTTGTGCTAAACTCCAACGCCAAAAGCACATGTAATGCGGTGCATGTGCGTGATTAGCCAAGTTCTTAATTAGGCATATTCATGCAGCAAGATTGGGAAGCTAAGGTACCTCCCTTGTATCATTTCCCAAACAATAATCCATCTAGGGTCGTCAATCCTAGTTAATTACATACGACAGGCAGGTTCTAGGTCGTTACGGGGAGGCTCATCACCATTAGCGCTGGCCTAGTTTATACTGGAGGTTACTACGGAAAGGCTCGTTGCCTTAATGTAGTCCTAGTGTATACTCGAGGTCACTACGGGCTCGTCACATAATCGTAGGTCGACAGCTCAAATACAGTGTCCCATACCATCGTATTCGGCTCACGAGTTTGGATTGCTCACTGGTAACTATGGGGAGGCTCGTTACCCCAGCGTATGCCGACACCTCGACCCCGGTGTCCCATACCACCATGCTCGGCTCATGAGTCTTGGTGGATCGAGGTACCAAGGTTAAACGGGCATTCTACTGGTCAGTTCGGTACCTTAGATTCAAGCAGTAGCGTCCATACATGGTGAACATATATTGGGCTAATCGGGTTATTTAACAAGCTCGATTGGTATGAGCCTGCGTTGAATTAATCGACATGGAGCGCATACACACTCCTTATGGCCTAACCACTATCGATAATCAGCGTACGACTCGGAATCGTCGAATGTATCCATCGTGGCTAAACAGTTTGACCACCGATCGTAAACTATTACTGATTGCCTGGACTACATCGTAGCCCCAATCACATCCAACTCAACAGGTATTCATAAGTGACAATAAAACAACATGTGACAACCAATTTCAATATCGATTTCATTTAAGCATTTCGACACAACACATATTACAATTTTATCCTGTATAGGCATTTCACACATAAATCACGTAGTAGCAAAATAGATTACAAAAAGGAAACTGTAACTATAGATGAGGGAGTTGAGAATCCTATCCCAACACCCTCATTAAATACATCACATAAAGCATTTTCTCATTCAGACATTTTATTAAACACTTAGACTATACATATTACGTACATGCAATAAGTTAGTTAAATCACATATGATAGCAAATCCTTTCACATGGGAGTTGCCACATGCATAACATCATGTATAGTCAAGCATCAATCATGTCAAGCACAAATCATAATTCCATATTCAATCAAATATTTCAACAAACACATAGAAAGCATTATTCCAACATAGTCCACACACACACACACATATATATTATATACGGAAAACATCGTAACTAAGCACATGGGGTAGCATTCAAGCCAGTCATGAATCATTAACTGACATTGAAAGCCTTGAAAACCATAACCTAAACATTTATAGTCCGCACCTTTCGCCGATAAACAAGTATCGAACTCAGTTTGTATGTCAAGTCATCGTCTACGGCACGACGACCACCTATAGCATGAAATAGGTTAGCTATTTCATCACTTACACTATTTAAAACCCTAAAACAGATTAGGGTTAGGTTTTCTTACCTAAAAACGGAATCGAAATCGCCCGTATAATGATACAGGAATGGTGGTTAAGCACATGGAGTGGCAGGATTGAATTCCAAGAACAAACGCCAACTCTCTCTTTCCTTCTCTTTTCTCTCTTCTCTCTCTCTTAGGGTTTTCTAAATTCGTATGGAATGAGAGAGAGAGAGAGAGAGAGAGGGTTTAAGGCCCTTAAATAGGCCCAGAACTGATGAGAATGGCCCTAAGGCCATGGTATACTTAGGTTATAGCCAAATAGAGGCTGTTTCGGTCCAACGGAGCACATCCGGAGGCCCCTTTTCTGCGTACAGTCCGGATTAGCTTCCCTGACATTGGATCTAGGTCAAGTTAAGTTTTCGGTCCGATCGGATTTGTGGATTGACCGTAGCGGACCAGTTTAGTTCAATGGTCGTCGGCGCTCGATCAGGGCCACGAGTACATGAACCTGTGTATGAAATTTTTCCTAATCCGAGTGTGTATTTGGGTCAGATTCTGATGGTCTGAAACCTTATATTTGACCTACAAGTGAATGGCCCAAATCACTTAAATCTGAGTTCATTTTCTAAAGGTATTCGCGTTTCTCACACACTTCGCTCTGGGTTCAAGTGGTATGTTTCTGGATACTATCTGGAGTTGATTTTTGAGGTGGTTGTCAAGTTTAGTAAGGCGGTCTTAACTATATGGTTTCACAGTAATCGGTCTTTCGACGCGCGGTCCAGGTCCGATATGGAGTTTCGGTGTGCTCCCGAGAGCAATCGGGTTTAGAGATTGATCCTAGATTTCGCGGTAATGTAGCGTTAATGATTCTACAAGTTTTTGGTCTTTCAGTTCATATTTAAAGTAGTTCAAGCTAATTTCATAGCTAATCTAGTTTAACACTTAGTTAATTTCATCTAATTTCTAAAGGATTTGGTCCTGAGTGATTTCTACTTGAGATGGTACTCGGGTCTTTGTACGGATTTTTTCGAGATGTTACAATTCACTAACACAAATAAGTAACCTGAAGTTGACTTTCTGGAATCCACACTGCCTGTGTAGTCTGAATCCACACTGCCTGTGTAGTCTGAATCCACATACCCTACCAACTTTGCTCATGTCTTTTCAAAAGTTAAGATGTAGTCTTTTGTACCTCAAATGTATCGAGTAACTATTTCACCACTTTTCAATGTTGATTGTCGGGGTTTGACATGTATCTGCTCAAACACCAACTGTCTGTGAAATATCTGGTCTCGTACAGACCATGACATTTATTTAACTACAACCGCATTTGAATAAGGCACACAAGACATCTCTTCCTTTTCCTCATTATATTTAGGACATTGTTCAGAGGAAAGCTTGAAGTGAGCCGCGTGGGAAATGTTGATTAGCTGCATCTTGTCTATCCCATACTTGATCAATACCTTCTTAAGTTACTTCGACAAAAATAACCAAAGCTTGCTCCTCTTCCTGTCTCTATATATATCAATGCCGAGAACTTTGCAGCCCCCAGATTCTTCATCTCGAATGTACCACTTAATTGACTCTTTAGTATGTCGATTTCAGATATATCCTGACTTGCGATCAACATATCATCAACATATAATACTATAATGATGAATTTGTCATCACTTAGTGTCTTGTAATAGACACAACGATCGTATTCAGTCTTGGTAAATTTCTAACTCAACATGAAAGAATTAAATTTTTTATACCATTCCTAGGCGACTGTTTCAGGCCGTACAACGACCTCATTAACCTGCAAACTTTTTTCTCTGCCCCTTTAAATTCGTAGCTTTTTAGTTGCTTCATGTAGATCTGCTCTTTCAATTTCCCGTGCAGAAATGTAGTCTTGACATCCATCTTTTCCAATTTGAGATTGTATTGGGCAACTAGCACCAACACGAATTTGATAGATACTTACTTCACAACTGGTGTGAATATCTCTGTGTAGTTTATTCATTCTCTTTAAGCATAACCCTTCACTACAAGCATCGCTTTGTATTTATCTTATTTCTTTTTGAACAACCGCTTGCATCCTATTGCTTTTCTGTCCACTGGAAGCTCCACCAGTTCTCATGTGTTGTTTTTATTTGACGAGTCCATCTCCATAACTAGCTTCCACTTTTCTACATCAGGTTCATCAAGAGCCTCCTATATAGTAGACGGTTTCCCCTCATTTGTAATGAGGGCATATGCGATATCAGAGTTGTCTCTGTATCTTGTCGATAACCTGCGATCTCACAGTTCGTTTCTTCTCATAGTGGCTGCTCCACCTACTCCTATACCTCTATCTATGTATCTGTCTTTGCCTGAGTATCATCTATGTCAATCTGGATGTCTACAATCAACCTTTCTGGTTCCTCTTTATCATCTTGATCATTCTTGCGGAATAGGGAGATTTTATCGAATCTGACGTCACAGCTAGTGATGACATTACGTGTTATCTTGTCATACAACCTGTAACCTTTCACACTAACACCATAACTAACAAAGATGTACCTTTTGGCTCTATGATTTAGCTTATCTCTCTCAACTGACGGTACATAAGAGTAAGCCTCATAACCAAATATGTGTAAATCTGAGTAGTCCATCTTATGACCACTCTATACTTCCTCTAGGATCTTACAATCAATTACCATAGAAGGGGACTGGTTCACCAAATAACAAGTCGTGTTAATGGCCTTAGTCCATAGGTCATTGCCAAACATAGAATTACTTAACATGTATCGGGCCCTCTCCGAGAGAGTCTGATTCATCCGTTCAGGCACACCATTTTGTTTGGGCATGTGGTGCATTGTGTTGTTTCTGATGATCCCTTCATCTTTATAATATTCATTGAATTTAGTAAAAGTAAACTCATTACCATTGTCAGGCCTTAAAGCCTTTATTTTTCGCCCTGACTATTTTTCCACTATTGCCTTCCATTGTCAGAATGTGGTGAAAACTTCGGATTTACGTTTCATAAAGTAAATCCAAACTTTTCAGAAGTAGTCATTAATGAATGAGACAAACCATGATGACCTCTAACGAAAACCTCTGGCGATGACCCCCATACATCACAGTGCACATAATCAAGTACTCCCTTACATACATGTTTTTCAAATTTAAAAGATAATCTAGATTATTTACTATATATACAATGCTCAAATATATCTAAATCAGAATTCTTAAAAGCTGGAATCAAACAATGATAAGAAAGTACCTTCATTCCCCTCTCACTCATGTGGCTCAGACATGCATGCTACATGTAAATGTGGAATCCACAACAACCATTGTCGCTCCACCTACTGAAGTGCTTCTGATTAACCTGTAAAGGATTTCGTGCCTCCGCGCTCTCATAACCATGAGTGTCCCATTTAATACTTTAAGGATACCATTAACACTGGTGAACTTGCACCCTATAGCCTCAAGTGTACCGAGAGAAACCAAGTTCTTCTTCATGTCAGTAATGTGCCTGACCTCAATTAAGGTACGCTCCATCCCATCAAACATCTTGATGTGCACCATACTAATAGCCACAACATTATAGACATTATCATTGCCCATAAAGACATGTCCACCATCGCATTCTCTGTAATTGGCGAACCAACTTCGATGAGGAGTCATGTGATATGATGCTCTTGCGTTAAGGATCCACTTGTCCCTATGATCATCGTACAAGTGTTCGATCATAGACATTGACAATACATCACTTCCACTTGTCTCTTCATCAGATATGACAATATTGGCCTCCTTGAAAGAAACCTCTTAGTTTTCTTTCTTTAACTTAAGATTTGTACCATCCTTATTCATGTGTTTTGTCATCCCACAATTCCAGCAATTTAACTTGCCCTTGCCCTTGCCCTTGGATTTGGATTTAGACCTTTAAGATCATGTATCTCGCTCAATATTCCTACCTCTTATAAGCAGTGCATCAGAAGAGGTCCTTATGGTACCGTTTATCTTTCTTATGGCCTTACCCTGAAGGGATGAGATAACGGTGGCCACACTCAGGGACAAGTTTCAAGTGCACAATGAGTCCCTAAATGACTTATATGATGCCAGTAGGGAATTCAACAAAATATACGCTTGATCTTCATCTTTGACCACTTCCTCCATGTTTAGCAACTTGCAAATCAACTTATTAAAATTACCAATGTGGGCCTCCACATCTCCACATTCTGTCATCCAGAAGTTGAACAACTGCAGTTTTAAGTGTAGGCAATTTTCAAGGAACTTTTTTGCATAAATGTCCTCTTAACTTCTCCCACAAACTTGTTGTGGTTTTCTCTCTAAAAAATTGTAGAGAACCTCATCTGTGAGACACAATCGGATAAAGGATAAGGCCTTCTTAGCAAGAGTATTCCAGTCTTTGTCGCTCATAGATGGTCATCGCTCCTCAAGAGCCTCGTCTTCTCCTTGCTTAGTTAAAAGGCTAATCACCTGTAACGCCCTGAAAATCGGGGGTTGAGCATAAGCTCCACTCCCCAGTTCCAACGCATCACTTATGCAACATAGATGATGATGATTGAATGTTGTCCATATTAGTGCATTAAACATGAGTGAGATTATACCAAAACAATATATCATACTCCAAAGACAGTTAAATAAGCAAGCAGAAGACTGTGTTAGATATTTAAAATATATAAACTGTTGTAAGTCTCTAGAGTATGAACATATTACCAGGTTAAATATATACATGTATACTCCAAATATGAACAAAAAGAATATATATGGGTGCTTCGAAAGTGCAAAATAACAAGTGTAATGGCGTCTAATTAACATCCCAATAACCCTGTCGATCAGAACATGGTCTACATAGATCCGCCTGATATCTTCATATAGGAGAAACCCTCATCATCATAAAAGTTTAGCTCTGCTTCGCAAGCATCGCCATCATCTGAAACTAAAATAGGGTTTGGTTGGTGTGTATAACACCGTCCTGTAACATGGGAGTGAGTGATCAACTCAGTGGAACTATAAAGCAAAGGTTAACATGTTAGCAATTCAGTCAAGCAGTAATGATAAAGCAATGCAATCACACATCCCTAAGTACTCTGATTAATGTAAAAATGGTGTGTATAAATGATGCATGCCCTCGCCTGCACTCCCTCTGCGATCTTCATCTCATGGTTGCGTATGTCAATCACTTCCTCAGTGCTCTACCCAACGCCAAATGACACATGCAATGCGGTGCATGAGCGTGCTTACCAAGTTCTTATTAGTCCTTTTCATATAATAGGATTGGGAAGTTAAGGTACCGCCCTTTATAACATTAACCTAAACAATGATCCATGTAGGGTCGTCAATCCTAGTTAATAACATACGATAGGCAAATTCAGGTCACTACCACCAATGCCCTACCAACTGGCAGTCTATTTTCGAAGGCTCGTCACCGACCCGACTAGGGACCACAACCAGGCTGCACCGGGGTAGGCCTATTTCATACTCGAGGTCACTCCACCAACGCCCTACTAACTGACAGTCTATTTTTGAAGGCTCGTCACCGACCCGACTGGGGATCACAGCCAGGCTACGCCAATGGGGCCGACAGCTCGAATACAGTATCTCATACTATCGTATTCGACTCATGAGTCTGGGTTGCTCACTGGTCACTACGGGGAGGCTCGTCGCCCTAGCGTTGGCCAACAGCTCGACCACAGTATCCCATACCACCATGTTTGGCTCATGAGTCTTAGTGGATCGAGGTATCAAGGTTAACGGGATTTCCACTGGTGAGTTAGGTACCTTAGGTTCAAGCAGTAGCATCCATACATGGTGAGCATACATCAGGTCAATCAGGTTACTTGACGAGCTCGACTGGTACGAGCGCACCTCGAGTTAATCGACATGAAGTGCATAAGTACTTCATGTGGCCTAACCACTGTCGACAACTAAATATGGCTCGGATTCATCGAAGACGACCTGTGTGGCGAAACAACCTCAGCCACCAATCAGAGTCTATTACCGATTGCTTGGACTATACCATAGTCCCAAACACACTCCAGATCAATAACACTCCAATGTAATGGTCAAGACAGTATGTAACATCACAATTAAATATAGATCACATACTAACATTTTAACGAACACGTAGAATACATGTTAACATATAATTCGCAAATCACTTAACAGTAAAATAGATTACATGAAGGAAACTGTAACCCTAGATAAGGGGATTGAGAATCCTATCTCAACACCCTCCATAAGCATATTACATTAAGCATTTTCTCACTCAGGCATTTTATTAAACACTTAGACTACACATATTACATACATGTAATAAGTTAGTTAAAAATACATATAGTAGCGAATCCTATCACGAAGGAGTTGCCACGCATACAACGATCATGCATTGACAACCAACAATCATGGCAAGCATAAATCATAGTTCCATATTCATTCGAACATTTTCACAAACACTTAGGCTACACACTTCAACATAATGACGCATGTTGGTTCTAACATGTATTTGGGCAAAACCTTTCGCCAAAGAGTTGTCACATATACAACAAACATATATGCACGATAGATAATCATGTCAACTGCGAATCCAAAAACCATACGTATTCAATTATTTTAATAAATACATAAAATACACTATACTTGATATAGTTCCTACGTACTCGTAAAGAGAAACATACATCACGTTTGGCATGTGAAATGGCACCCATGTCAGTAATAAATCATTAACCGACATTGAATGTCTTGAAAACCATAACCTAAACGTATATAGTCCCCACCTTTCACCGGTATACTAGTAACTTTGTCTACGGCACAACGGTCACCTATAACATGAAATAAGTTAGCTATTTCATCACTTACACTATTGAAAACTCTAAAACAGATTAGGGTTAGGTTTTCTTACCTATGAACGAAGTCAGAATCGCCGGAATAGTGATGCAGAAATGGTAGCTAAGCTCGTGGAGCGATGGGATTGAATCCTAGGAACTCTCTCCCAATTTCTCTCTCACTTTCTCTCTCGTTCCTTCTCTCTTTGCTCTCTTCTCTCTCCTAGGGTTGCGAATTCGTATAAAATGAGAGAGAGAGAGAGAGAGTTTAAGGCCCTTATATAGGCCTAACTGACTGGAATGGCTCCAAGGCCATGGTATACTTAGGTTATAGCCAAACGACGTCTGTTCCAACCCAACGGAGCACTTCTGGAGGCCCCTTTTCTGCGTGCGGTCAGAATTAAGGTCCCTGGCATTGGATCTAGGTCGAGTTACGTTTTCGGTCCGATTAGATCAGTAGATTGGCCACGGGGGACCTGTTTCAGTTCAACGGTCATCGATACTCTATCAGGGCCACAAGTACACTGACATGTGTTAGAAATTTTCCCTGATCCGAGGGTGTAATTGGGTCGGATTCTGACGGTTTGAAAGCGTAGATTTGGCCCACAAGCGAACGACCCAAATCACTCAAATCTGAGTTCGTTTTTTAAAGGTATTCGCGTTTCTCACACACTTCGCTTCGGGCTCAAGTTGTGTGTTTCTGGGTATCATTAAGACTTAATTTCTGGGTTTCAGTAAGGTAGTCCTCACCGTTTGGTTTCGTAGTAAATTTGTATGTCACCATTTCGTTCATACAGCTAGGGACTTATTGGCAGATTTGTACTTCAGTTTCATTAACTTTGGGAGGGAAGGAAGAGTCGAGAGTAATATTATAGAAGTTTGGATTATTAATAACGTAAGGCCGCGAGAAAGGAAAGAAGATGGACATCTCCTCAACGCGGTCTGAACCTTGAATTTACAAGGGAAATAAGAAACTTATAACATTTTACTGTAGTCCGCCTCTAATATGAGCTATAGAGCATTAAACTACGAAACTCAATCCTACCCGAGGGTTTTAATTTAATTGTACAAAAATAATTATATATATATATATATATCTTTATGTATAATCAAATTTAATCAGAGGATAATTCCTAGTATGATTATAAATAATTCCTAAATAAACACCACATACTAATCTTCAATATGAAAAGATATGACCAGCCTATTGGCAACTCGAAGTTATAGAAATTTTCTGTTTCGACCCTTCTATTATTTACGACATATTTGTCACCTTTAGTTACCGTATTATTATTTTATAGTAGTTATATTAATCCATTGTTAGGCCTATTCTTTTATACGAATTGATTTAATAGACCCAATGTCTACCAATAGGAATACAGGTGTACCTTGAATATGGGTAGCGACCTCAAAGGTTAAAGGTGCTGTAGTTGTTGACTCAGGTGCTTCAGTTGCAAGTGCATGCACATGGTCTTGTTGAGGATGGTTTGGTTGTGCTGCCATAGGTCATTGATGTGCCTTATTCCGAGGTACAGGTGGTCGGTAAAGTGGCTGCGCTAGTGGTGCAGATCGTAGGGGTGGAGTCGTTAGACCACGTGGTGGCTGACGGTCGATCTTCCGAGGTAGCGTGATACCGTTGTATTTCATCTTGGTGAAACAGAAGGAGTCAGTGTGTCCGCTTTTGTTGCAATATGTACACTAATGTTTCACTCGCCTTTGCTGGGTTGACTGAGCCACGAGCCTGGGAGGTGAGTTTACATGTGGCCTCTTAGGTAGGACTGGCCGATGCTGTGATTTGGGCTGAGGCGTCGAGCCCATTGGTATACATGTCTGAGGAACTTTGTCTCCATCTTGTTCGGCTTGCAGAGACGTGTTGACTAGCTCGGCATAATTGGGAATGCTAGCGCAACACGTCTTAGTGCGGATATCGGGCTGCAACCCATCCGAAAAATACTGCATTTTCATCGGTTTATTAGTTAGTATCAAAGGAGCATATCTGGCTAGCTCTGTAAATTTGTTCTCATATTCTGACACGGTCATCCATCCCTATCGGAGGTGGAGAAACTCACCCTCATTTTCATTACGGTAAGTGAGAGGGAAGTACTTCCCATGGAAGTGTGTCTCAAAGGCATCCTAGGTCCACACATGTCCTGTGGGAACTGATCGTAGGATGCTGTCTCACCATAAACTAGCCTCCTTCTCGAATATATAGGTGGCTAGCTTAACTTGTTTTGCCTCAGTGCAGTGTAGCGGCTTCAACATCTTAGAGATACGATCTAGCCAGCAATCAACCTCCTTGGATCTGTGAGTACCCGCAAAAGTGGGAGGATAGAAATGCTGAAAGTGCTCAAAGAGTCCGTTGGTATTCATGTTCCCAGCAGGGCGCGTAGGTGGTGCAAGCGTAGCCACCCTCAATTTCTGGGCAAGGGCCCTTGCTATGGTGGTGAAAAACTGTTGCTGTTGTTGTTACTGCTGTATCTGCTACTGCTACATCCATAGCATTATTTGCTCCAGCCTATCAAGAGGAGGAGCCGACTGAGACATGTATGACGTTGAAGTAGACGTGCTGTTCTGCTCTGGAACCAGTGGTACAACAGGTGCAGGCCCATTAGTGGGGCCAGTGGCCAGCTGTGAACCCGACATTGTCTCAAAGTCCGGGCCTAAGCTAGGGTTCGTGTGGTTGTCACTTAGGGGAGATGCCCCGTCAACGATTCACTTAGGGAGAGACGTACCGAGCTCCGCGTGCTCTTAGGTAGCATGCCCTATATACAACATAGGGTGCAACTTGTGAGAACATACGTAGGCATGCACAACTTCTCTCCCTGTCCCACTTGGTATAGGAAATCTACCATCAGGCACGTGCACACGCTACGATTACTCCACCTGGGGTAGACGTTGAACGTGAAAATGTGGTGAAGTAGGCGGAAGTCGTCTGTCATATTAGTCGCCAGGAGACTATTGTTTGGCTGCCAATAAACCAGTTGGCCACAAAGGAAACACGTATGGCGATCTCTTTCACGTGCACTCTTCAGATTCTTCTCACTTGCAAGGACCTGGCCAAGCGACATTTTTATAAGTTGAGCCATCAACCAAACATCAATTGTGGCCTCCCGATCTCTACCCACTAGGATCTTGAATTGCAAAGGCTCCAGCGTATGCTCTCGAATGTGGGCGTAGAAGGCTCGGACGGTTTCCACATTTGCTTGAGACTTTCCCTCAAATATGGAACCCCACCCGGCTTCCACCAGGCGATCCATCACCAGGTATTCTCCAAAGAGCTTCTCATCCACATGTGCTTCAAAAAGGACCCTACGGCCCGCATATTTTCCATGGGACAAATCAGCCAGCAAGGTTCTTGGGAGAGGAGCCTGGGGATCGAGGTCCCGCTTCATTTGTATCTCTCGATCAATGCTTGAACCTATGGCGGTGCCTCTTGGCTTCCTCGAACGGGTAGGGTGACTTGGCCCGGCTTCATCCGAAATAGCTCTCTTCTTCCCCATGAGGGAAAGAAGCGTGGAAGTGAAAACATGGCCAAGACAAGCTCAAAAAGGGCCATTTGAGTGAGATAACAATGAGGACTACGATGGGTTGTTGGACTTGGAGGTATATGAGACACAAATGGGAGGTTTGTGCACTCCAATCGAAGGAAACGAGAGGGATAGGAGGTGGGTATTGCTGAAAACGGTGGAGGGGTGTAAGTCTTAAAGGAAAATGAGAAAATGGAAGAATGGAGGGGAGATTTGAGAAGGAAATAAGGGTTTTTGGGGAGAATGGAGAGCTTGGAGGTGTGTGAAATGAAAGAGGGGGGAAATGAAGTGGAAAAACCCACTTAAATTCGATTTGGTGGGACACACAGCGCCCTAGGGGCGTCGGCCCGCATGGCCCACACTGGCCAGGCCCGTTAGGCTGTGGGGCCTCGGGGAACCGGCGAGGTCCTCGCCGACCTCTAGTCATTCTGATGAGGGGTCGCCGGTGGGGCGAGGTCCTCCTACCCCCTGGGTCCCAAAAACATGTGGGCCTCCTTCTAGGCCCTCCCGAAGATGCCCCGTTCGGTCCCCGACTCCTTTTTGAGTCATTTTGGATCATTTTGGGTTCCATCTCATGTTCATTCACATTTTTCGGGTCTTTTGAGGTTGTAATAGGCTAAATCTTCATCCAAACCTATCAATTGATGGTCTAGAAGTGGGTTGGGATCATTTCACGTGATCACGGGTGCGTACGAGCCCGATCTTAGCAGTCGATTTTGGTCGATTTCGCCGTTGGGTGAAATTGGAAATCTTAAGTTTGTTTCTACATTTTCTCGCACCCTCCTAGGTCGAAATGCTGCAGCGTACGTTGTGTGATCGTAACTCAGGTCCAGTTTAATCCAAATCATGCTTCGATACTAACTTGTAACCTAAGTCCAGTTATTAAGCTCCACTCCCCAGTTCCAACGCATTACTTATTCAACATACATGATGATTATTGAATGTTATCCATATTAGTACATTAAACATGAGTGAGATTATACCAAAATAACATATCATACTCCAGAGACAGTTAAGTAAGCAAGCAGAAGACTGTGTTAGATATTTAAAATATATAAACTGTTGTAAGTTTCCAGAGTGTGAACATGTTACCAGGTTAAATATATACATATATACTTCAAATATGAACAAAAAGAATATATATGGGTGCTCCAAAAGTACAAAATAACAAGTGTAATGGCGTCTAATCAACATCCCGTAACCCCGTCGATCAGAATATGGTCTACATAGACCCACCTAATAGCTGCATATAGGAGAAACCCTCCTCATCATCATAAAAGTCTAGCTCCGCTTCGCAAGCATCACCATCATCTGAAACTAAAATAAGGTCTGGTTGGTGTGTACAACACTGTCCCGTAGCGTGGGAGTGAGTGATCAATTCAGTGGAACTATAAAGCAAATATTAACATGTTAGTAATTCAATTAAGCAGTAATGATAAAGCAATACAATCACACATCCCTAAGTACTCTGATTAATGTAAAAATAGTGTGTATAAATGATGCATGCCCTCGCCTGCACTCCCTCTGCGATCTTCATCTTACGGTCGCGCATGTCAGTTACTTCCTCAATGCTCTACCCAACGCCAAACGGCACATGCAATGCGGTGCATGAGCGTGCTTACCAAGTTCTTATTAGTCCTTTTCATACAGCAGGATTGGGAAGCTAAGGTACCGCTGTTTATATCATTAACTCAAACATTGATCCATGTAGGGTCATCAATCCTAGTTAATCACATATGATAGGCAAGTTCAGGTCACTACCACCAATACCCTACCAACTGGTAGTCTATTTTCGAAGGCTCTTATCGACCTGACTGGGGACCACAACCAGGCCATACTGCGGTAGGCCTATTTCATACTCGAGGTCACTTCACCAACGCCCTACCAACTGGCAGTCTATTTTAGAAGGCTCGTCATCGACCTGACTGGGGACCACAGTTAGGCTGTGCCAATGGAGACCAACAGATTAAATACAGTGTCCCATACCACCATATTCAGTTCATGAGTCTAGGTTGCTCACTGGTCATTACGGGGAGGCTCGTCGCCTAGCATAGGCCGACAGCTCGACCACGGTGTCCCATACCACCATGTCTGGCTCATGAGTCTTAGCGGATCGAGGTACCAAGGTTAACGGGGTTTCCACTGGTGAGTTAGGTACCTTAAGTTCAAGCAGTAGTGTCCATACATGGTGAACATATATCGGGTCAATCGGGTTACTTGACGAGCTTGACTGGTACGAGCGCACCTCGAGTTAATCGACATGAAGTGCATAAGAACTTCGTATGGCCTAACCACTGTCGACAACCAAATTACTGCTCGGATTTATCGAATACGTCCTGTGTGGCGAAACAACCTCATCCACCAATCAGAGTCTATTACCGATTGCCTGGACTATACCATAGTCCCAAATACACTCTAGATCGATAGCACTCCAATGTAATAGTCAAGACAGCATGTAACATCACAATTAAATATAGATCACATACTAGCATTTCAATGAACACATAGAATACATGTTAACATATAATTCGCAAATCACATAATAGTAAAATAGATTATATGAAGGAAAGTGTAACCCTAGATAAGGGGATTGAGAATCCTATCTCAACACCCTCCATAAGCACATTGCATTAAGTATTTTCTCACTCAAGTATTTTATCAAACACTTAGACTACACATATTACATACATGTAATAAGTTAGTTAAAAACACATATAGTAGCGAATCCTATCACGAAGGAGTTGCCACGCATACAACGATTATGTATTGACAACTAACAGCCATGGCAAGCATAAATCATAGTTCCATATTCATTCAAACATTTTTACCAACACTTGGGCTACATACTTCAACATACATGACGCATGTTGGTTCTAACATATATTTGGGCAAAACCTTTCGTCAAGGAGTTGTTGCATATACAAACAAACATATATGCACGACAGATAATCATGTCAACCGCGAATCCAAAAACCATATGTATTCAATTATTTTAATAAATACATAGAATACACTATACTTGACATAGTTCCTATGTACTCGTAAAGCGAAACATGGCATGTGAAATGGCACCCATGTTAGTAAGAAATCATTAAACGACATTGAAAGTCTTGAAAACCATAACCTAAACTTATATAGTCCACACCTTTCACCGGTAGACTCGTAATGAAATCGGTTTAAACACAAAGCCTTTGTTTACGGCACAACGGTCACCTATAGCGTGAAATAGGTTAGCTATTTCATCACTTACACTATTGGAAACCCTAAAATGGATTAGGGTTAGGTTTTCTTACCTACGAACGGAGTCAAAATCGTGGGAATAACGATGTAGAAATGGTAGCTATGCCCATGGAGCGATGGGATCGAATCCCAGGAACTCTCTCCACTCTCTCTCACTTTCTCTCTCTTTCCTCCTCTCTTTGCTCTCTTCTCTCTTCTAGGGTTGCAAATTCATATGGAATGAGAGAGAGAGAGGGTTTAAGGCCCTTATATATGCCTAGAACTGATCGGAATGGCCCCAGGGCCATGGTATACTTAGGTTATATCCAAATGGCGTCTGTTCCGACCCAATGGAGCACTTTTGGAGGCCCCTTTTCTGTGTGTGGTTGAACTTAAGCTCACATTAGATCTAGGTCAAATTACGTTTTCAGTCCGATCGGATCAATAGATTAGCCGCAGGGGACCTATTTCAGTTCAATGGTCACCGATACTCGATCAGGGCCACAAGTACACTGACATGTGTTGGAAATTTTTCCTAATTCGAGGGTATAATTGGGTCAGATTCTGACGGTCTGAAAGCTTAGATTTGGCCCACAAGTGAACAGCCCAACTCACTTAAATCTAAGTTCGTTTTCTAAAGGTATTCGCGTTTCTCACACACTTCGCTCCGGGCTCAAGTTTTGTGTTTTTGGGTATCAATAGGACTTGATTTCAAAGATAGTTGTCAAGCCCAATAAGGCGGTCCTCACCATTTGGTTTTACAGTAATCGGACTTTTGACGCGTGGTCCAGGTTCGATACGAAGTTTCAAGGTGCTTGCGCTAGCAACTGGGTTTTGAGATTGATCTTAAGTAATAGGGTAATGTAGCGTTAAGGATTCTACAAGTTTTGGGTCTTGTAGTTCGTATTTAAAGTGATTAGTGCTAATTTCACAACTAATCTAGTTTAACACTTAGTTTATTTCATCTAATTTTCAAAGGATTTGGTCCTGAGTGATTTCTGCCTGAGGTGGTACTCGGGTCTTTGTACGGATTTTTCTGGGACATTACATCATCTTAACCTTCCATAACTCAAAATTATTTTTACCTGAGTACTTCTCAATATCATACTTAGTGTTTCCTATTGATACTATTCCTTTAGATTCAAGCCTGTGCCCCAATGTTAATTCTGATACCACTTGTTGGGGGACCGGGGAAGCACACAGAGGCGAATTTAGGATATAAATCTAAAAGTACCAAGCAAAAGGAAGAAGAATATGGAGATTTGAATGTGGAAAAACCATTGCGGGAAAAAACCATGACATAAAGCGACAGATATCACTATAAAAGCAAAAATTACAAAGAGAAAGAGATTGCCCAATTTGAACAACCTCGAATCTCACCCTTGCCACACCCTTTGAAACCTTAGGATGATTTAGAAACTCTTAGAATACCTCTGTAACACCCTGAAAATCAGGGGTTGGGTATACACTCGACTCTCGAGTTCCCGAGGTCACTTATGACCGATTTTTCTTTCATTAATATGCGATTAATCAGGTTTAAATGCGCAGCTTAGAATTACTTGGAACATGAAGCACAACCACAACAAATCTACTAGAATAGAAGATATATATGTATATTTATACACACGCACAGGTCCAAAAGAATATAAAAGGGCCAAGGCGTTGCCCAACAAAAATCACAAAGATATCATGTCCAAAAGAATAGGGCTGAGTCTACTACTCAGCGATCCAACATCTCATCTACCAAGCCGACGGAGACCCGCTCCTCATCTAGAAGTAGGAGAACTCACCCTCCCCCTCAAGGTTCGCGTCGCCGGGCTTCTCATACTCGGCATCACTTGCATCTACGAGTGAGTCTGGTTGGTGTTTTAAAACACCATCCCAGAGTGGGAGTGAGTGATCAACTCAGTGGGTGTTATTATTCGTAAGTTACAATATGCATCAAATATACTATGAATTTAATGAAAAACCGTAATTTATAAACACCTATCTAATCTTATTAATGTATATGCATGATAGATGATACGATGCATGCCCTCGCCACAACTCTCCCTCAAGCGACTTCGTCTAACGATCGTGTATGTCAATACTCCCTCAGAGAGACCTCGACTGCCGAGCCGCCAACCTAGCTAATGCAATGTAGTGATAATGTTAATCAAGTTCTTAGTTAAGTCCGTTCATCCAGCAGATTGGGGAATCTGATATACCCCACATATTAAATGCCCTGAACTAGTTGCGAGGCCAAGACCCCCCAATGTGTGAGGCCAAGACCCCGTTATCCGTGATCCTATCGGGTTCCCCATCCCCGACTTCAAGCACATGGGGAGTGCTGACAAAAAAGGATCGCTCGTGGTCACTACAGGGAGGCGTGTCACACCAGCGTAGGCCAACAGCTCAGACACAGTGTCCCATTCCACCATGCTTAACTCAAAAGAGTGTGGATCGATATTCAATTCATTATCAATGGACTACAATGGTGGTAGGGTGTTCCAGATTCCATACATATGTGAGCAAACATGGTTAACAAACAAGGTTGGTCAGATAGTAGGGTAGACCGCACGAGTTGGGCGAATATACGACGAACGACATTGGGTACAAGGGACCTATGTAGTCGAACTACTGCTGCCCATACACACCCACCCAAACCTACGGGTTTAACCTTAGCATAGTCCTACCGATGGGACTACCGTCTCTCCTCATGTTCCTAACCAACCCAAGGGTCCAATGTTAATTCATAGCATACTAAGCATCAAGATTACCAACTAGCATAATAGTATCATGTTTACATACATCACAACATAGTATTCGATTATTCCTAACAAGTATGCTATAACAACATAAACAAGGTGCATGTGAGTGGTGTGGATTAAGGAGGAAGTTAGACACTTCCTACACCTCAAGGGATCAAAATGCACCAGGGCAAAGCATTATACATGTCATAAGCAACAACATATGAGAGAAAGAAACAATCATGAGCATGTAATCATCGATACACCAAATCATGCAAGAGGCAAGATTAACATCAAATGAGAACTAAACACATAAATCCATACGATTCCAACAAACATACCATTCATGTAGATTCTTCAATCCAACATCCTAAACAAATAAAATCATTAAACCCCTATTATAATTGGTGCTAGGCCACCTAAGGATAATAGTCCGCACCTTCGAATTCGTTAAAGGCTTGAGAATGACCTAGGAATGAGGGTTTTTGGGGTAGGACGGCCGGAATCCCTAGAGCAACGTTTGCATGTTAGAAATCCATGCCAAATCCCACTCAATACATGGGTTTCAAGAAAAGATGATAAAGGATCATACCTAGATGATCAACGGAGTGAAAAGGGCAGTCGTGGATGAGGAATTCTTCTTGGAGAAGATGTAGGGAGTTGTGGGGTTTGATTCCCTTGGGCCCTACCTCGATTTAAGGTCCACCATAACTCAACTTCACTCTCTCTTTGCTCTCTTTACTCTCTTAGAGGTGGTAGTTGTGGTGAGAGTTATGAGAGGGGTTTGTTGTTGGAGAATGGAGGAGGATATGAGGGAGATTTGTTGTTGAAGAATGGAGGATGATATGAGGGAGAATGATTTGTTGTTAGAGAATGGAGGAGGATATGAGGGAGAGGGATTTATTGTTAGAGAATGGAGGATGATATGAGGGAGATTTGTTGTTGGAGAATGGAGGATGATATGAGGGAGAGGGATTTATTGTTGGAGAATGGAGGAGGATATGAGGGAGAGGGATTTTTTGTTGTTGAAGAAGGGTGGGAGATATGAGGGAGAGAGTTAGGGTTTATTTCCTAGACTTGGGCCCTTTGGCCTTAAGTTTTCTTAAATTCCCAAAATAGCCCTCTAGGACTCTATCTTGGCTTTGGGGTAGATCTAACACTCCTCTGGCTACCAAGTTTGGTGTTTAGGTGTCCCCTGGCTCGATGAGGGGTCATGTAAAGTTTGGGAACAAATAGATGAACGAGTATGGGGTTTGAGCATACGGTTCCGATCTTTAAATGGCCCTGTGGGGCCCATTTCGATGATTGTGGTGGCTCTGGTGGCCCCCTGGCCATGAAACTTATAGGATAGGTGCTCCATGGCCCGATGAAGGGCCATGCAAAATTTGAAAACGATCGGATATGGGGTTAGGTCGTACGGGTCAGATTTGGGATCAACAGTTACCGTGCCACAATCGGGTCCTAGATTTTGTAGACGGGCGTAATAAAATACATTAGACCTTCTTCGTAAAATTGGAAGAAATTCGACGACTGGAAGGCCTGGTATCTCGATTTTATTTGTAAGTGCCAGATTCCAATTTTGGCATTGGTGGGGTGCATTTGGCAAGTGCCAGATTCCAGTTTTGGGTGTCCACTGGGTCCGCAGCCCGCAATGGACCACAAGCCCAGTGAGATATATGATTTCATGAATTTTTAGATTTTTCTAACCATCTTCGGTCGTTAGGTGGCCCACACGAGTTGTTGTTAAGTGTAAACAGGCCATCTGGCTTGGCAGCCCACACTCAGTCTCATCATGACCAGACAGGACCACTAGTGTATAAGCTAATGTTGAGTGCTAATGGTCAATAAATGATAATATAAGTTAATAAAAAATAAATTTTAAAGATTTTTTAGAAATTTAAAACTGTGAAAATCCAGGATGTTACAATCTACCCCCCTTATAAACAATTTTGTCCCCGAAATTGCCTAAGAGTAATAAATAAAGATACTATCAGTTCGTTTGCTTAAGTTTTGTTGGTTTCAGGTTTATATACGTTTTAGGGCATATAATAAATACGCTACCCCAACTCATTGTGATCTACCCCCCTTAAAGTTTTTTATTTCACCTTTGAGGTTTGATAACAAATGTCAAAATCATCATTATCGTGCTAAGTGTTTGATGATAAAATTTTACCTAAGGGTGGTATATTCTACTCTTTATGATTTGGGCTAATACGGAAAGACAGTTGTGGTAGGCTTTGATCCCATACGTCGATCCTCTGTCTGACCAGGGCAAAAAGATCGTTGTATCCCTTCTTAGTCCTGGTAGATCATAGTCTTCTGCTCAGTCAAAGTAGTAAGTCCATTGGTAGTCACCTAGGATTGAGAAGTGGGTTAGGCTGCGAATACTTTGCAAATGTATGGTTCCGTAATTCTGTAGTCTGATTATTCTTAACATTTGGAAGATATCAAAATTTATTTAAAAGTTCAAGTTTCTCATTTATAATATTTTAGTTGGTGGTGAGTCTCCCACAGTGCCTATGATCAAACGACTATCCTAGAAAGGTTTTTAGGGACTTAAGGTTCCTCTCGACATTACCATTTTGATCCTATGGTTAGTGGGTTAATCGTAGACTACACTTTGGTTTCATAAATTTCAAGAATGAAAGAATAGTCAAGGTTCTAAGGTATTTGGGAGGTTTTGAGTGCGAATAACGCTAGTAAGGACGCAGTAAGGCAATCATACATACAAGCATTCACAAGGCGATAAGAAAATTCTAAGGCAATTCATACATTCATATTAGATTTAAAGTGCCATTAGTAAGGCCAATTACATCATACAACATGGATTACATAACTTTCTAGACATTCCAAACATAAGGAAAAAAAAAAACCTAGTCAAGAAAATGTCCTAACTGTCCTTCAACACAAGCAGGCAAACCTAATCGACTTAAAACAAACTACTAATTATCAGAAAAGTTATGCTACTACTCTTCTGAGTCGGGCGAAGATGGGGGTATTTCTTCCTCTTGAGGGAAAGGATCATCAGAATGGAGAAGAAAGAGGCAACGGTTGCCAAGAACGCCATTTCTTGGACAAGGAATGGATGGTTGTTGAGGATGTGTTGAAAAGAATAAAAATAAAAAATAAAAAATAAAAAAAATGGGTCTAGCTTTGAATTTGTGGAAGGTTTTAGGGTTTAGGGCTTAGGGTTTTAAGATGGTGTTGAGGTAATGAGACTTGAATGATATGATGGGTTTGAGAATGAGATTGGGAATGGGAAAGATGATGGGTTTGAGAAAAATGAGATTTGAAGAAAAATGGTGGGTTTGAAATGAGTTGAGGAATTGAGACTTGAAGAAGATAATGGGTTTGAGATTTGATATTTGATTTTGGGAGAGGGAGAGTTTTCTCTAAGGTTCAGAAGGGATGGTGGAGGGTAATGGGAGTAGTAGAGATAGGTTTTATGAACTTTAGATAGTCTTAAATAACGAGGGAAATGGGCCCCACTCGTGTGTACATTGAAAGGGTGGAGGGGACCCATATCGTAATGTTTCTTATACTTTTAGTAACTGGATTACTTTTAAAATTTTTATAATGATTTACCATCAAGTTTTAAGTCATCCCACCAAATTTTATATCATTTGGAGTTGTAAATAAATTATAAAAATTCTAGAAGTAACCACCGTATAAAACTAATGATTTTTGTATAGTTGTCAATTCATTCCAAATATAAATATATTATAATTTTTATTTTATTTTTATTTTATTTTTATATGAAACTAGACTTGTTAATCTTCAATCTTCCTTTTGAATCACCTAAATCGGAGTTATAACGAAGGAGATATGATTTTTTGAAGTCAAGTTGAAAAATATAGAAAACGGGCCACTCGGCCTGCTGTGGCCCGCCCTGCCCGCTGTCCGGCGTAGGCAACGCCACCACCAACATAGGCATGCCGGCCCTCTGGTCGCCCGGCGTAGGCAACGCCACCACTGGTGTAGGCACACCGGCCCTTTGGCTTGACTTTCTTATTTTATGATTTCTCGGGCGCTTGTAAGGCCCTTCGGGACGTACCATATATGAGTTTAGGATAGGAGAAGCCGATCTAAGCAATGGGCCTAGTTATTTTGTGATATTTCTCTTGCTTATTGGTTAAAAATCTATTTTATCTATATTTATACTAATTTCAGTGACTTTTCGTTCACCCTCAAGTTTTTATCTTAGAATGGGTCGGAACTATCAAATTTGGCCTAAGAATATGGTTTCGACCGTCTAATCCCTCAGTTTCGATTCTACATTTTCTCTATTTTCAAAATAATTTCATTCGCCCCTACTTAATTGTCCCTGAATGGGTTTGAACTATCATGTTCAGCCTGGCATTAGCTCATTTGGTCTAAGACGATGGTTGTGATGTCTAATCACTCAACTTCGGTTTGTTCCTATCATCGGGCCAAGGTATTGTAAGTCGCTTGGACCCCTTTCTTATCGCCACTACCCTCTCTCACTCCCCAATCCTAATTTCTTGAAAGTCTTACCTTCCATCTAAGATTGTCGGTTCTGGTTCTAGGAGGGTTCCTACCATTCTAACTTTCTATTATGTTTACCCTAACGTCAGCAGACGCGTTCGTGAGTTCATGACCCAAGGCACAATTGATTTCAAACTATTGCCCTGATACCATCTTGTAACGCCTTAAAAATCAGGGGTCGGGTATACACTCGACTCCCGAGTTCCCGGGGTCACTTATGACCGGTTTTTCTTTCATTAATATGCGATTAATTAGGTTTAAATGCGCAGCCTGGAATTACTTGGAACATGAAGCACGACCACAACTAATCTACTGGAATGGAAGATATATATATATATTATATATATATATATATATATATATATATATATACACACACACACATACATACATACAGACAAGTCCAAAAGAATATAAAAGGGTCGCCTAAGGCATTGTTCAACAAAAATCAGAAAGATATCATGTCCAAAAGAATAGGGCTGAGATTGCTATTCAGCGATCTAATATCTCATCTACCGAGCCGACGGAGATCCGCTCCTCATCTAGAAGTAGGAGAACTCACCCTCCCCCTTGAGGCTCGCATCGCCGGGCTCCTCATACTCGGCATCACCTACATCTCCGAGCGAGTCTGGTTGGTGTTTTAAAACACTGTCCCAGAGTGGGAGTGAGTGATTAACTCAGTGGGTGCTATTAGTCGTAAGTTACAACAAGCATCAATTATACTATGAATTTAATGAAAAACAGTCATTCATGAACACCTATCTAATCTTATTAATGTATATGTATGATAGATGATACGATGCATGCCACAACTCTCCCTCAAACGACTTCGTCTAACGATCGCGTATGTCAACACTCCCTCAGAGAGACCTCGACTGCCGAGTCGCCAACCTAGCTAATACAATGTAGTGACAATGTTAATCAAGTTCTTAGTTAAGTCCGTTCATCCAGCAGATTGGGGAATCTGATATACCCCACATATTAAATGCCCTGAACTAGTTGCGAGGCTAAGACCCCCCAACGTGTGAGGCCAAGACCCCGTGACCCGTGATCCTGTCGAGTTCCCCATCCCCAACTTCAAGCACATGGGGAGTGCCGAGAGAAAAGGATCGCTCGCAATCACTTCGGGGAGGCACGTCACCCCAGCGTAGGACGACAGCTCAGACACAGTGTCCCATTCCACCATGCCCGACTCACGAGACTGTGGATCGATATTCAATTTGTTATTAATGGACTATAATGGTGATAGGGTGTTCCAGATTCCATACATATGTGAACAAACATGGTTAACAAACAAGGTTGGTCAGATAATAGGCTAGATCGCATGAGTTGGGCAAATATGCGACGATCAACATTGGGTACAACAGACCTATGTAGTCGAACTACTACCACCCGTACACACCCGCCCAAACCCACGGGTTTAGCCCTAGCATAGTCCTACTGATGAGACTACCGTCTCTCCTCATGTTCCCGACCAACCCAAGGGTCCAATGTTAATTCGTAGCATACTAAGCATCAAGATTACCAACTAGCATAATAGTATCATGTTTACATACATCACAACATCCTATTCAATTATTCCTAACAAGTATACTACAATAACATAAACAAGGTGCATGTGTGTGGTGTGGATTAAGGAGGAAGTTAGGCACTTCCTACACCTCAAGGGATCAAAATGCACAAGGGCAAAGCATCATACATGTCATAAGCAACAACTGAGAGAAAGAAACAATCATGAGCATGTAATCATCGATACACCAAATCATGTGAGAGGCAAGATTAACATCAAATGAGAACTAAACACGCAAATCCATACGATTTCAACTAACATATCATTCCTAAGTTTCCTCTAGATTCTTCAATACAACATTCCAAATAAATAAAATCATTAAACCCCTATTATAATTGGTGCTAGGCCACCTAAGGATAATAGTCCGCACCTTCGGATTCGTTGAAGGCTTGAGAACGACCTAGGAATGAGGGCTTTTGGGGTCGGATGGCTGGAATCCCTAGAGCAAAGTTTGTATGTTAGAAATTCATGTCAAATCCCTCTCAATACACGGGTTTCAAGAAAAAAGGGTGAAGGATCTTACCTAGATGAGCAATGGAGTGAAAAGGGTGGTTGTGGATGCGGAATTCTTCTTGGAGAAGATGTAGCGAGTTGTGTGGTTTGATTCCCTTGGGCCCCACCTCAATCTAAGGTCCACCATAGCTCAATTTCACCCTCTCTTTGCTCTCTCTTTACTCTCTTGGGGGTGGTAGTTGTGGTGAGAGTTATGAGAGGGGTTTGTTGTTGGAGAATGGAGGCGGATATGAGGGAGATTTGTTATTAGAGAATGGAGGATGATATGAGGGAGAGAGATTTGTTGTTGGAGAATGGAGGAGGATATGAGGGAGAGGGATTTGTTGTTGGAGGGAGGATGATATGAGGGAGATTTGTTGTTGGAGAATGGAGGATGATATGAGGGAGATGGATTTGTTGTTGGAGAATGGAGGAGGATATGAGGGAGAGGGAATTGTTGTTGGATAATGGAGGAGGATATGAGGGAGAAGGATTTATTGTTGTTGGAGAAGGGTGGGAGATATGAGGGAGAGAGCTAGGGTTTATTTCCTAGACTTTGGCCCTTTGGCCTTAAGTTTCCTCAAATTTTCAAAATAGCCCTCTAGGACTCCATCTTGGCTTTGGGGTGGACCTAACACTCCTCTGGCCACCAAGTTTGGTGTATAGGTATCCCATGGCCCAATGAGGGGTCATGCAAAGTTTGGGAACAAACCGATGAACGAGTATGGGGTTTGAGCATACGGTTCCGATCTTTTAATGGCCTCGTGGGGCTGATTTCGGTGATTACGGTGGCTCTGGTGGCCCCCTGGCCATGAAACTTATAGGATAGGTGTAACGCCCCGTACTTTCGGTACTCGGGTGTTACCGAGTAACCCTACCTACTATAAGTATGAACCTAGCTCAAGCAAACGTTCACATGCATTCTAGTCAAAATCCAATCGTTGAAGAATAGTTCCCATCCATATGTCAGGCTATCCATCCGTTATTCCTCCCTTGGGATTCTAATTTGATTGGTAAACTTGTCCATCTAACCATTGTAGATAGCTTGGGGACACTTAGAAACATCGGTGAAAATATCAGAAAGCAAATGAGTGCGCTTGGGATTAATACTGGAATTTATCCAATCAGAAAATTTGTCATCCAATTCAGGATGCGTAAGTGTAATAATTATCAAGTATATATGTATATATACATAACTTAATATATGTACGTTACATGATCTAACTGCGTAAATAAATACTATAATACAATATAAATGCATACACTACGAAATGTTACTTGTACACTTTATAAATATTTAAAATTTCATCATACGTTAACAATCCATATTATAATTATACACTTGTAACATTATTTACATGAATTTCCATCATAAAATCTATATTATATAAATTAATAAAATTTATAACAAATAACATATTCCAAACAATTTAATGATTTAACTTTCAAAAACCTAACACATATATAACCATACAAATAACACATATGTATATATATACATTAATCCCTGCGTACTAACATTCATATAAATTACATATATAAACAATTTGTGATAATATAAATTATATGTGATGAAATATATAAGGAAAATAATTTCTAGTAATAATAATGATTATAAAATGATAGTGAAAATAATAATAATAATAATAATAATAATAATAATAATAATAATAACAGTAAATAATATTATTAAAGGTAGTATAACATAATATTTAGTATCATAAAATCAGAACAGGCCATATATCTGTAACCTGACCATGGTGTCTTAGCTTAAATAGTCCCTTGGACCATTCTAGCCGTTGACGTTCAGTTTCGAGCCAATCCGACCATTAGATTAGCGGGAAAAGACCCTTAGGACTACAGATCAAGTGGTAGGCCCCACCCAGACCTTGGATCTGCTCCATCTTTGGTCTAGGGTCTTAACTAGACCCTTAGAACCTAATGGACGGTGTGGATTTCTCTCAAACAACACATGGACCCCGCATATGGTGCGTGTGCACCAAGCATACCCGTGCACAAAGTGCACTGGACCAAGCTCGTCGGTCAAATGACCGTTGACCGAGCTCTCTCGCCAAAAGCAAGAGAACTCCCCCCGCCATTTTAAAAATTTTAAATCTGATTGGCTTCAAGCCCCAAAGTGGCCCACCCTAGACACTTTCCGGGAGATCCAAACCGTCCACTTTGCTCGTGGGGCCCGCCCAACCAAAAATTTATAGGGGTTCGGGTCCATGCATAGAAATGGGGGAGTTGGGTCTGAACCGTCCGTTTTGTTCATGTGTGGTTAGGATCCAAGATGAGGGACCATCAGGTGGCTTCACTTGCAAGCCAACACCCACTTTATCCAGAGGATTTCAGCCTCCCACGAGCCAGCTGGGGAGGCATCTTCATGACCGGACATAGCTAGGCAAGCCATGAGAAAGGAAAAAAAGTAGAATTTCCATTTTTGGCCATGAGAAGCTGTCACGCCTGGGACCTTCCAATGGGGCCATGTGGCACCATCCCAGCCCTCCTAAGAGGTAGGTACGAGTTGAGATGACGAATTCTCTCATCTCATGAGAAAGAGAAGAGAAAGCAAGGAGATCTCATGAGATGGAGCAAGTTCTCATCTTAGATCCAAAAAGTGGGCCCCAAACCGCTAATGGGATCCATCCAGACCAATCAAACAGTCCAGATTTTCCTAAAACCCCCTAATTAGCGATCCACCATTGATGGGTGGGTCATCTTCCTAAATAACCCATCCAAACACGATCACGAGGTGGGCCCTATTTGGCTAGAAAAATACGCTGTTAGGAAGCCCAAGGCACTACTAATCCATCCCCAAACACGGATGGGCCCCACGCATAGCCATCCTTAAATCCAAACCATTGCATATAGTGAGCTTTTTCCAACCGTTGGTGGCACCTCTCACTGTCTATAAATAAGACCCTGTTGCTTCAGGAAATTCCGCACTAGAAACAGAGAGAATAGAGAGTGAGAGAAAGAGAGGAAAATAATGGAGGGAAGGAATGAAAAGGAGTAAAAGAGAGGGAGGAACGAGTCAGTCGAGTGGACTCAGTGAACACTGCTCCGACTTTGGCCCGTGCAAGAATCAGACCGAGTTGAATCAGTGTGGGCCTGTAGCACCACGATCAGAGAAGAGAGAGGACGTGGGTACATGCGTTCCATCCCCAGCTCGAGTTGAGCTCAATCAAGGTAGATAAACCCCTTCTCCCTCCCTCCTCTTGGAACTCCAAACTAGAGTAAAACCGGGACTACATCAGGTTTTATCCAAAGCTGAAACAGCCCCTAACAGAGCCTTGAATTAGGCTGCAAGCAGCCCTCCAGCAGGACCGTGAGACCAATCCAAAACCAGGCCTGAGTTCACGATGAAATGGGTTGCAAATCAGGCCTGATAATAGCTGGGAAGCTGACTTGCGAATGGCTGTAAAATTAGCCTGAAAACAGTGGAAAATACATCCTGAATACAGCTGACTTTTCAGCTTGAAAACAGTCAGAAATACGACCTGAAACCTGCTGATCTATAGTCCAAAAAAAAAACTCGGCTAATAACGCCCCTGTTTCGGGCTGTTCTTTGGCTGAAAGAAGTGGCAGCCACCACGCCACCATTGGGCGTCAACATGAGCATGGAACGGCCAGGAAACGGGCCGTGTTTGAGCTGGAAAATAAGACGGGAGTGGCCTCTAAAATGGCCTGCTGTTTCACGTCATTGCAGAGGGACAGCCATTTGCACTGCAAAAATAGGCGGCTGCATATGGGCTTCACCAAAATGCAGGTGGGCCGCACGACACAAATCTGTGGGCCGCTCCAAATGGGCAGCAGGCCCTGGACGTTTATTTAAATAATAAAATGATATTTTTATACTATATATATATATATATATATATATATATACACACACGTATGTATAAATACATAGCTGGCGGGCCACACACGTGACCCACCTTAAATATATGGGTCTTACCTGCACCGTCCAGCAGGACTGGATTGTGGGTACCCACCGCGAGCGGTGTTTTAATCCAAGCCGTTCATCTGTTTAGCAGCAGATGGGCCCCACCTAGACATATTTATTGTACACCCACTCCATCCAACCGTGGGCCCCACTTGCTGCATGTGTGAAGTCCACCGTGACCTATGTGTTGCACCACGCTATCAAATGTTTGGACAGGCGTTGATTGGGTGATGGTGTGTGGACCGCCGTAATGAATGTTTGGATCCACGCTGACCATCTGTGTGGGCATGGCCATGAGGTACGTATAGTGTACACACTGTCCAGCAGTTGGACAAGTGCTGGACAATGCTTGAACAGCCCTGGTTTTGGATGGGTTTTCAACACCACGAAAATAATAATAATAATAATATTTTATTATAAAATATAACATATACTTGTGAAATATACAGCTGGTGGGGCCACACACGTGACCCACCTGACACTTATGTTGATCCAGACCCTCCGCCAACAATTCGTCCAGGGTCTGGACAATTCACATGTATATAATATAACATATATATTTCCATGTGTATATAATATAATATAATATATATCATATGACATATTTGTATATAATATAATATATATTTCACATGTGTATATAATATAATATAACACATCTGTACATAATATAATATACATGATTTTAGCTGATGGCCCCACGTGAATAACCCACCTATGATGTAAATCCAGACTATTCATGGGACCTACCTGATGTATATGAGGTTCATATGTAAGGCCCAATTCAGGTCTTAGCTGTGGACAAACTCCAATCTCGGTCTGGACCATTAGTTGGGACGAAAGCCTGCAGGCCTAGTCACCTCTAGTCTAGCCCTAACAACCTTAATTTTGGACCCTTCAAACCCCACACATTTTTATGCGTAGGACTTATTGTCTAATAACAACTAACTCTCTAGGAAGCTGCTTACGTACCTTGGGGCCACTAACTACACGCAGAAATCCAGATCGAGGGACGTACTACGATCCATAGGTGATGATTTTTCCCTTTGAGCTTTCCATCTTTTCATTAGCTTAAGTTATAGTTATTTAAATTTATAATTGATATCTTTCTTTTTATAATCACATGTGTTAGCTAGTAGAAATTGAATTGTTATATTACCTGCTTTACGATTATCCTGTATAATTGTTCATGCTTGTGGATTTGTTTTTGGTGGATTGGTTATGGAATTTAAACTGGTACATTAGTGGGAAACCCCCACCTATAAATGTACACTCATACTTGGGATGTAATTCGACTGATGAATTTCCATTAAACATCCTAAGATGGTAGTCTCATGGGCCGGGGATGGTGGTCATGGGACATTATGCCCGATCCGTCGGCCTATGCTGGGCCATGCGCTCCCCGTAGTGACCGTGAGCTTATTTAAATTGACTGGTTGCAATTGAACTAATGACGGGTTGGCTAATCATGCATGCATAGCACAGACCAGCATCTATTGCTGTTATACGTGGCATACGGATTCACCTAACTGGATGCTTTGCCCGGGGCACAAACCACCATCTATTGTCATCGTACGTATTTGTCTGTCTGGATGTTTTACCCGAGGCACAGACCGTCTGGATGTTTTTCCCGGGTCGACGTATTAACATACAGATTCGCCTGTCTGGATGTTTTACCCGAGGCACCAACCACCATCTGTTGTTATCGTACATATTTGCCTATCTGGATGTGTTACCCGGGGCATAGACCGTCTGGATGTTTTTTCCGGGTCGACGTATTAACATACAGATTCGCCTGTCTGGATGTTTTACCCGAGGCACCAACCACCATCTGTTGTTATCGTACATATTTGCCTGTCTGGATGTGTTACCCGAGACATAGACCGTCTGGATGTGTTTTCCAGGTTGATGTATTCGCCTATCTGGATGTGTTACCTGGGGTGCGATCCGTCTGGATGTGTTACCCGGGACCATGACTGCATTCATGCATCCATGCATTTAAAAAGACTGCATCATATATTGTTTTGATTGTCTTGTCGTTTATAACTATGCTTACCTAATGCGGCGGTGTATAATCTTGAGGGGAATTCACACTGAGTTGGCCACTCATCCATCAAATATATAACCGTATAGGTAGAACAGGCGGCCCAGATGATGTATATGATCAAACTTGATGAGGAGGTGTGCAGGTGCCATGGAGGCACGACCGTATTGCTAAAAAGGAGCTGCGTGGTCATGTGGCTTACATTTATATGCTTTCTGTTATTTCTTATTTATGCAAATCTTGTAACTGTTAATGTTGAGACATCGGTTTGTATAAGTCATTTTGGGCAACCACTTGTATATTCTAAATAAAATGAAAATTTTCCTTTATGTTGATTTGTTCATTCTACGCTCATCTGTTTACTCTGATAAATAAAAAAAATATACACTCAAATTTGACCATCCTTTAAGGTTAACACTCGGGTTTTTGGGAAATGAGTCATATACTCGGGTCCTGAAAACATGGGGCGTTACAATAGGTGCTCCATGGCCTGATGAAGGGCCATGTAAAATTTGAAAACGATCGGATATGGGGTTAGGTTGTACGGGTTAGATTTAGGATCAATGGTTACCGTGCTATGATCGGGTCCTAGATTTTGTGGACGGGCGTAGTAAAATACATTAAACCTTCTTCATAAATTTGGAAGAAATTCGACGACTGGAAGGCCTGGTATCTCAGTTTTATTTGTGAGTGCCAGATTCCAATTCTGACATTGGTGGGGTGCATTTGGCAAGTGCCAGATTCCAGTTCTGGGTGTCCACTGGGTCCACAGCCCGTGATGGACCACAAGCTATTGAGGGTCAAATATTGCATATCAGACCCCAGTTATTGCCTAGAATTTCAAACATGGTATTGTTTAATGCCGTATTTTATTCATGTTTGTGATGAAGAGTGTATTTACGAGCATGGACTGAAAAGGGTGCTTAAAGTATGGATTTAATGCTTTGATGACACCAAAGGCAAGGGATGGACTCTAAGGAACTAAGATCGACGGAATTACATGACAGAGATCTGAGAAAATCGGGAAACTGAAGCTCAAGTGACCCGAAAATCACACAGAATGCAAGATCATGGGGTTCCCACCATCCGTTCGGCTTGAAACTACATACATGACCTGAAGAACATAAATTAACCGTACACGTCAAATTTCAGCCGTTGGATCCCTCTGGAAGTGGCCTAACGGACAGATCAGCCCTCAGAATCATGATTCTGGGCCCACCTAATCTCTGGATATGCTTCAATTTTGGTCTCAACTGTTTAAATGAGGTGAGAAAGTAGATGGATGGATTGGATCTTGCAAATACATCAAGATGGGACCCACCTTGCATGTGCGTGTGTATAGCCCATGCGCAGGCGCCGTGCACCGAATAAGGAAAGTCGGTCAGCACTGCGCTGACCGACGATCTCTCTCAAAAACATAAGACACAACAATGTCTTTTGCTGCCGGCGCCGAGTTTTGAGTGTGGGCCCCACTCCTCATCCAGATCATCGATTCAGACCATCCATCAGGGCCCTATGGAGCTTCTTAACACTCCCTAGGTGACAGAATTCGAGAGAACAACAGAGATCGGTTTTTAACCGTTTAGACGCCAGATTGACGGTTCAACGAAACGATCCATGGGCCACATCGAATTTGATCCGAAACCAGTCGGTCCTCCCTGATTTTTTAAGCTGCAACGAGTGAACGGATTGGATTTCTCATTTAATTCCGATAATGGGTCCCGCCACCATCCCAGCACAATACGCAAGCTCTGTTCGCAACAAAGCTTGCGGTTTTTTTTATTGTGGGCCACCCCACACTTCAAGAGTCTGATCTAGACCGTCCATCAGAAGCCCATGATTCCTATCATCCAAGCCTAGATAAATGAATTGCAGAAAGTGATGAAGATCGGGGTTCAACCGTCTACAAGAAAAACGAACGGTAGCACAGAAAGTCTGGTGAGCCGCATCAAAACAGAGCAAAAATGAGCATGACTAACTAGTTTCCGTGCACAATCCAATGAACGGATTAGATTTATCAAGTTATATACCATGCCTGGGCTACACTGAAAATCAGCGTGTGTAAGGAGTTTCGCACGCAGCTGCGAAAGCTTTCACCAGCCGACCCTGTTAGTTATAAAAGGAGAAGGAAGAAAGAGAGGAGGGGGGCGGCTGAGAGCTGGGAAGCTAGAGCAGAGGTTGGAATTTGGAGATTCAAGCTACAGCAGAGGCTGGGAGAGAGAGAAAGAGCTTGAGTTTGTTTAATTTATCTTTTTTCTTTTTCTCTTATTTTCTTATGAATTCTATGGAGTCTAGCTTATCCATGTCAGGCTAAAACTCCTTAGCTAGGGCTAAGGGGTGAAGCTTGTAGTGGGATGGGAGATTTTTGTATGCCTTTCATTTAAGTTTCAGTTGAATTGATGTTTGATTCAAGTTGATAACACGGGAATACTTTTAGTTTTTAATGGTTTGTTGTGACTGAAATTACAATAGATTTGCGGTGGCTTTGAGTATTTCTGTTTCCTTTTGATGTTTATGACGTCAGGAAGCCCTGTTGTTCACCATCGTCTCCTAGGCATGGTTGGATGTCGGTACCCTTTCTAACCTTCATGACATGATTGATTGGTTGGTAATTAATTTAATTTTGTTGTTTACTTTGTCTCCTAGGCATGGTTTGGTGATGGAATCCATTCTAATTCATACACCTTTCATCTCTTAAAAACTAGATCAAATGAAGTTCAGTTTAATTTTCATGAATCAAGTGTAGTTCTCCCTGATCTCTACAAGTGGATCCTTGGCACCCTAGTTTCCCTTTTTCTGAAATTTTCCTAAGTTTTAGATTATTAATTCACCATTATTCCTTTCATTTTTATCTGATTTAGATTTCATCCTATTCTAGTTCTAATTCCACTTAATTTTAGAGTACGTACAAGTTTCAGTCCCTTGGGATTCGACCTCGGTCTTACCGAGTTTATTACTACATTACAACCTTGCACTTGGGGAGTGAACAAGTTTTTGGCGCCGTTGCCGAGGACTGACGGCTATATATTTCTGAAATTAATTGGTTTTAGAATTAGATTAAGATTAGAATTTTACTAACTTTAGGTTTAGGTTTTTCTGATTTATAGAAACTAACCTGTTTTCTTGTTTTGTAGGATTCTAAGATAGAAACTTCTAATTAGGTGATATTTTTCTAATTTCTTTACTTTTTCTATTTTAGGCTTAGGGTTGTATTTTCTATTTTTAGGAATTCTTCCCAGTTTAGAAACTAACTTTCTACTTCCATCTTAGGATTTTCTAACTTTAGAATATCTATTTTTAGGAACTAATTTCTTTTGTTTTCTTTTGCAGGATCTTAACATAGGAATTTCTAATTGGTACCTTCCTTCTAACTTCTCCCTCTCTTACTTTTCATATTGCTGTAGGATCCTTTCTTTTATTTTTCTTAGGATTAGATTCAGAGTTAGGGTTTCACCATGTATATGAATGAGTGGGCACGACAGTATGTTGAGATAACTTATGGAAAACAGCCTATGCCTCAAAACTTTTCTAAAAATTTCTTTAAGAATCAATCAGAATATGATGCTCCACTGATTAAGAAGTCTTTCGGTGATTATCTGCGGGAGAATAATTGTATTCCACAAGTTAATAAAACAGTACGTGATTATTGGAATGATGACGGGTATCAACCCCCGACAGATGACCCGTATGGTTTTGATCAGTGGAAACAGAAATATGTCGAGGTTGAGTTAGTAAAACAACATGGTAAGAACCCTTATGGATTAGCCACTTTTGAATACTCACCAGAAATGATCCAAGAGGAGTCATATCCGAGTTACACAGACTATATTACTGGCATAAGGAAATTAGTAGAAGCACTTGAATCACGCCTTGATAGGCTAATGGAGACTAATTCATCCCAACCGCAACCCGTTGATCCTGTTGATTATTCCTTTGGATTCCCTACTTTTAATGAAATAATGAAGGCTAGTTCATTTCAGCCACAACCCAATCCAGAAATACAATGCGAGGAAAGTAATCCTCACTCGCTTTTGACAAAATCTGGAATTTGGAATGAGGAGTTGGATTCCATTAATGAGCATACGGTTCAATTCTCCGATGAGTCGATCTCAATGACTGTTCAAAAGAATGATGGAGATACATGGGTGTCTTTTAAATACAGTGATGATGACACACTTTCCTTACATGATACACAGGATCTCAATGATGAGGTAGAGGTCAGTTTATTCGAACCTCAACCAAATTTAGAATGTGAGGAAAGCGATCCCATCCCAAGTGTGCACTACACAGAATTAGACGATGATGCGTATTGAGATAATGATCATGAATGTTCAGCCCTAGTTCCCCTGGAATTAATCTCAAGTTTAGTCCAGGTCAATGATCGAGAAGTACACGAAGAGAACGGTCATAATGAGCTACTCCACTCACCTGACAAGTCTGATCTAAAAGTGGATGAGCTCCTTACAACCGACCATTCTATCTCTTGTGAGATATGTTTGGACCACTTCCCCAAATTGAATGATGATATAATTCGGGAGATGGACAAGTTACTCAATATGACTCAGGAATTTGAAACCACCCAGTTGAGGCCACCATCTGAACTATTGAATATTGATGATTCAATGCCTCTTCTGAGTAGTATCAATGAGCAGAGTCCGCACATCAATGCTTTGTACACTGACCCTCAATCTGTCTGTGCAGGGCTGGAGCAAGAGAGCACACCTTTGTTTACCTTTAAAGATGATGGATTCCTTGGGCAGATCATCACGAGCTCTAATGTAGAACATAAGTCACACTCAACTGAATTTTCCAACTCTTTGGATGATTGCTTGGCACACTTTGCAGACTCGAATGATCTCATGATAAGAGACATAGTGAATGCCTTGCAAGACAATATCTCAGTAGTCATCACTGATCGAGAGAACCCTTACTCTGAAGCCCCTCCTTCCACAAATCCTGAATGTTTACCATTAGGGGAGGAGGAGCTGAAAATTGAACCGAACTGCTACTTGAATATGTTGAGACCACCATTTCCTGAAAATTTTTCTCAATTTGCTCTACCTGTAGTCTCTGATTCACCATGGGATACTAACTTTGAAACTTTTTCTGACACAGGTGAATCATATATACTTTGGATACCTTAACCAAATCAACGTCAAATTTTTAATGAGGTACATAAGTTTCTCTGGAAAGTCAAGCTCCAGGGCATCCAAGCTTATTGCAAAAAGGGCTTTTGGATGTTCCTGTTGAGGAACTTACTGAGAAACTTATCACGATATTGGCCGGAAGAAGAACTTTATGACATGATCGAGTAGTTTTTTCCTGCTTTCATAGGACTAGGATAGTTTGCTTTATTTGTCTGGCTGAAGACGGTAAACTTAGCGCTCCTGGGAGGCAACTCAGCTTTTCATTTCCTTTCTTTTTCATAATTAGTTAGTTCAATATTTGTGGGTAACATTGCTGTAAACCCTCACGAGACTACAACTCGTCCACTAGGGGCAACTTAGGGGTTTAAAGGCTTGTTGCATACGCTAAATGTAATCGAGAGCACCTGCGAAAGTGGTATAGGTAGGAGTTTATTTTTGTTATTTATGTTTTACTCGTATTGGTTTCTCTCTTGCACTGACTTATTCTCTCGTTGATATTTTTTAAAAAAGTATCCCAATTCATTATCTAGGTACTATCTTCCCATCACTTTTCTTTTACTTTCGTTGTCCCATGTGCATTGCATGTTTATATCTTTTACATTGAGGACAATGTAGATTTTAGGTTGGGGGTGGGAGATTAGGTTACCTAATCAGTATTTTCTTGGACTCGAGCAAAATTTGTGAAAATTTTTAATTTTCTCGGAATTTTTTTGTGAATTCGAAGTGATTTTGACAGTCATCTTGGATTTAGAATTACAAGATAAGTGATATTGGTAATTTATGACTCTTGGATTCTGTTATTTGTTAGATTTCACAGCTAAGTTCGAACTATTAATCCATGATTAGAGGTTTTAAATATTGATTGAGTCATGATTTCACAAAACACATCTCGCTTGCACATTAAGATTTCAGTTTGATATTGAAGGGTTAACTTGGTAATCACTAAGCATGCAAGGAACCAACCCGAAAAATTTGTCCATCATGTTCAATAATACCCAGTTATAAGATAGCCGTCTGCGCAAAGGGTGGGCGAACGAACTTCACCATAGGTTTGCTCCCTATAGGTGAGGATTTGATTCCCCAAGGATGACACATGAAAATAGTTGGGTGTATAGTCTTCACCATAGGTTTGCTCCTTATAGGTGAGGATTCGTTTCCCCTCCTTGGCTTTACTTTTAAAAAGTTGACATAAGTGTGAAAAAAATCAAAAACTAAAAGAATGAAAGGATGATCTGTGAGGAAAGTTTTAAGTTAGGTTTTGGTTGTCATGATTTCTCTTGTTGGTTACCAATGATATTATGAAATAACGGATTGAATCTTAATGATCGATAAGCCGAGATTACACTATATATTCATGGAACTCAAAGTTTAGAATTGTTCTAATTAATGGATTAAAAATTTTGAATTTGATGATGAAATTTTCCGTGAGCTTGATTCCAGGAGAAAGTACTACCCAACATTCCTGAATTTTAGAATTTTTAGTATCTAGATTGTTTTTCAAAAATCACCCGAGTTTATAAAAATTGTCTTATAATTCTCAGCTTCTTTTTCACATATCTTGCTTGGGACTAGCAAGATGCTGGTTGGGGGTTGTGTTGAGGGTCAAATATTGCATATCAGACCCCAGTTATTGCCTAGAATTAAGAACATGGTATTGTTTAATGCCGTATTTTATTCATGTTTGTGATGCAGAGTGTATTTACGAGCATGGACTGAAAAAGGTGCTTAAAGCATGGATTTAATGCTTTGATGACACCAAAGGCAAGGGATGGACTCAAAGGAACTAAGATCGACGGAATTACATGACAGAGATCGGAGAAAATCAGGAAACTGAAGCTCAAGTGACCCGAAAATCACACAGAATGTAAGATCATGGGGTTCCTACCATCCGTTCGGCTTGAAACTACATACATGACCTGAAGAACATAAATTAACAGTACACGTCAAATTTCAGCCGTCGGATCCCCCTGGAAGTGGCCTAACAGACAGATCAGCCCTCAGAATTATGATTCTGGGCCCACCTGATCTCTGGATATGCTTCAATTTTGGTCTCAACTGTTTAAATGAGGTGAGCAAGTAGATGGATGGATTGGATCTTGCAAATACATCAAGATGGGACCCACCTTGCATGTGCGTGTGTACAGCCCAAGCGCAAGCGCCGTGCACCGAACAAGGAAAGTCAGTCATCACTGCGCTGACCGACGATCTCTCTCAAAAACATAAGACGCAACAGTGTCTTTTGCTGCCGGCGCCGGGTTTTGAGTGTGGGCCCCACTCCTCATCCAGATCATCGATCCGGACCGTCCATCAAGGCCCTATGGAGCTTCTTAACACTCCTAGGTGACAGAATTCGAGAGAACAACAGAGATCGGTTTTTAACCGTTTAGACGCCGGATTGACGGTTCAACGAAACGATCCATGGGCCACATCGAATTTGATCCGAAACCAGTCGGTCCTCCCTGGTTTTTTAAGCTGCAATGAGTGGACGGATTGGATTTCTCATTTAATTCCGATAATGGGTCCCGCCACCATCTCAGCGCAATACGCAAGCTCTGTTCGCAACAGAGCTTGCGGTTTTTTTTATTGTGGGCCACCTCGCACTTCAAGAGTCTGATTTAGACCGTCCATCAGAAGCCCATGATTCCTATCATCCAAGCCTAGATAAATGAATTGCAGAAAGTGATGAAGATCGGGGTTCAACCATCTACAAGAAAAACGAACGGCAGCATAAAAAGTCTTGTGGGCCGCATCAAAACAGAGCAAAAACGAGCATGACTGACTGGTTTTCCGTACACAATCCAATGAATGGATTGGATTTATCAAGTTATATACCATGCCTGGGCTACACTGAAAATCAGCGTGCGTAAGGAGTTTCACACGCAGCTGCGAAAGCTTTTACCAGCCGACCCTGTTAGTTATAAAAGGAGAAGGAAGAAAGATAGGAGGGGGGCGGCTGAGAGCTGGGAAGCTAGAGCAGAGGCTGGAATTTGGAGATTCAAGCTACAACAGAGGCTGGGAGAAAGAGAAAGAGCTGGAGTTTGTTTAATTTATCTTTTTTCTTTTTCTCTTATTTTCTTATGAATTCTATGGAGTCTAGCTTATCCATGTCAGGCTAAAACTCCTTAGCTAGGGCTAAGGGGTGAAGCTTGTAGTGGAATGGGAGATTTTTGTATGCCTTTCATTTAAGTTTCAGTTGAACTGATGTTTGATTCGAGTTGATAACACGGGAATACTTTTAGTTTTTAATGGTTTGTTGTGACTGAAATTACAATAGATCTGCGGTGGCTTTGAGTATTTCTGTTTCCTTTTGATGTTTATGACGTCAGGAAGCCCTGTTGTTCACCATCGTCTCCTAGGCATGGTTGGATGTCGGTACCCTTCCTAACCTTCATGACATGATTGATTGGTTGGTAATTAGTTTAATTCTGTTGTTTACTTTGTCTCCTGGGCATGGTTTGGTGATGGAATCCATTCTAATTCATACACCTTTCATCTCTTAAAAACTACATCAAATAAAGTTCAGTTTAATTTTCATGAATCAAGTGTAGTTCTCCCTGATCTCTACAAGTGGATCCTTGGCACCCTAGTTTCCCTTTTTCTGAAAATTTCCTAAGTTTTAGATTATTAATTCACCATTATTCCTTTCATTTTTATCTGATTTAGATTTCATCCTATTCTAGTTCTAATTCCACTTAATTTTAGAGTACGTACAAGTTTCAGTCCCTTGGGATTCGACCTCGGTCTTACCGAGTTTATTACTACATTACAACCCTGCACTTGGGGAGTGAACACAAGCCCAGTGAGATATATGATTTCCTAAATTTTTAGATTTTTCTAACCCTCCTCAGTCACTGGGTGGCCCACACGAGTTGTTGTTAAGTGTAAACAGGCCATCTGGCTTGGCGGCCCACACTCGGTCTTATTATGACCAGACAGGACCACTCGTGTATAAGCTAACGTTGAGTGCTAATGGTCAATAAGTGATAATATAAGTTGATAAAAAATAAATTTCCAGGATTTTTTAGAAATCCAAAACGGTGAAAATTTGGGATGTTACAACCTCCCAATCCCATTGATACCCACATATATAGCCTTGGAAAGAATCCCAAACAAAATTGGAAATAAGTTTTGCAGATCTGGCGGATCTGCAAGATTTTGCGTAAAACATTCAATGTCATCCAACACCCTTCAATGTCATCAATACTCAAACTTCGATGACATCGAAGCCACTTCGATTGCATCGAAAAACTGCCAAGACTGTCTAGAGACAAAACATGGATTATCTAAAAATCTTCTATTACTCGACCCAGCTTCGATGACATCGAACACATCTTTGATGTCATCGAACACTCCTCAATGTCATCGAAAATGACACCAATATGTCCAGCAACCAATAGAGGAAATCCGGAAAATACTTAATGGCATCGAGCCAATTTTGATGGCATTGAAGCCTGCTCAATGACATCAAACTTGTCATCGATAGACTCTTGATATTACAGATTTAAGACATCTATCAACAACATCCTTAGCATACAACTAGAAGCAGCTAGTATGTGGTGTGTGCACTCTGGCTTGAACTTTGTAGCCCGGATATGCCTAGGATCAAAAGGGTTGGCTCTATAAAGGTAGGAGGTTAGGAGATTGCTGGAGGAGATCGAAGAGGGAGCTGGAAGGGGTCAGGGCTTGGAAGCTTAAGCTCACCCTCCCACTCTCACTCACTCTCTCTATTTCTCACTCTCACTATTTCTTAAGAGCTCTTCTTGGTGTCTTGAAATAAGAAGAGGGGACATTTATAGTCTATTGGATGACATTCCAGTGTAGACACCACCCCACCCAGCTAGTGACCTGATGGGGAATTGATGATCTATAAGTACCCAATACCTAAGTACCTAAGATATGAGCCATTCCCAAGCCTTAGCCATTACTTAAGCCATTCTCAAGCTTTAACCATATCCAAGCTACTACCTAAGCCTTAGCCATTACCCAAGCCTTAGCCATTACTTAAGCCATTTGCCAAGCCAAGTCTAAACCAAACCAAATCATAATCTAAGCCAAGTCAACTCCTAAGCCAAACCCTAAACCAAATTCAAGAGAATTTTAAGACAAATCCAAGAGATTCCTCAATGAAAAGTTTATCTAAGGAACAACACACCTAAAAGTTAACTTTTCTATTAAAATTTCATTGAATTTTTTCTCAAGTACACCATCTACCACTCTCAAAGTAAATGAAGGGATGCCACATGGCACTAAGTCCCTCTTAGCCAATAAGAACCTTCCATTTTTTATTTTTTATTTTTATCTAACCTTCAATTACATCCTTGTCATCCCTTCAATTATAAAAGGGGTGTTGCGCAGTATGCCAACAACGCAGTGAACCGAGATTCAATCTCCAGTCTCATCTACAAACGATAAACAAGAAGAAATATAAACTAGAGAAATAATCAAAGCATTCCAAACAAACCACGAGATAAGATATACATGGAAAAACCCCAACAAGGGTAAAAAACCACGGATGCAAACTTCCACTATGAAGAAAAATGAAGATTACAAGGCAATATACTAACCTCTCCCTTGGAAGTACATAGAAAACCATTTTCCCACACCTTATAATTATTTCCCATACCCTAGAAAAGCCCTAGGGACACTCATTTATAGTTTAGGCAACTTCCCTTTTGTACCATTCCGAAAACTGACTCAAATTTCCACAGTCCGCATCAAATCCGGAAATGAATCTGCGTAACCTCGACTGGTCGTGAAGGCTTCATGACCGGTCGAGAGGACCCATGACTGGTCGAGAATGGCCCACAACCGGTCGAGCACCTCAGACCCAAAAAATTGATGCTCGCTGACTTTGAGTCGAGCCAGTCTACGACTACTCACGATTGGTCAAGCGGACCCCACGATTGGTCGAGCAGGAGCCACGACCGGTCGTGCAACCCCCAGATGTGGCTCCACATCTCAACAATCTCCCACTTGGAGACACATCGCCATAAACCTTTGTCTTCTTCATTCGGAGTGCATCGCCTCCCTATCTTCAAGCCTGAAGACCAATCAAAGCTGAACAAAGCTTCAGCTTCTCCCGTGTGACTGCTTTGGTCAGCATATCTGCAAGATTCTTACTTGTATAAATCTTCTCTAGTGCAATCGATCCATCTTCCAATAACGAACGTATGAAGTGATATCTGATGACAATATGCTTAGTTCTTAAATGAAAGGCTGAATTCTTAGCCAAGTTTATTGCACTCTGACTGTCTCTATACAGCTTGCACTCTGCTTACTTCTTACCTAACTCTTCCATAAAACCTTACATCTATACCATCTCCTTGCACGATTTTGTAGCCGCAACATATTCTGCTTCTGTCGTACTGATAGATACTATCTTCTGTAACTGAGAGACCCAACTAAGTACAGCATTATCCAGAGAAAAAATATAACCCGTGGTGCTTCTTCTGCTGTCGATATCTCCTGCCAAATCTGAATCCACGTAGCCTTGTAACTTGATTTCCAATCCACCATAACACAGCCTTACATCCTTAGTACCTACCAGGTATCTAAGGACCTACTTCACAGCTTCCCAATGTTCCTTCCCGGGGTTGTTCATGAACCTGCTAACAACTCCCACTGCTTGAGCAATGTCTGGTCTTGTGCTCATCATAGCATACATGAGACTCCCAATAGCTGACGCATATGAGACTTTGGCTATGTGGTCCCAATCTTCCTGCGTCTTTGCACCTTGCTCTTTAGATAGCTCGAAGTGGTTGGCTAATGGAGTGCTAACTGGCTTAACACCTCCCATATTGAATCGATCAAGTACCTTGGCTATGTACTCTGCCTGTGATAAAACTAGTTTCTTATTTTTCCTGTCATGCTTTATTCTCATGCCTAGGATTTATTTCGTAGCTTCTAAATCCTTCATGGCAAATTCTCTAGGCAGTTGTCTTTTAAGATCTGAGACGTCTTTTATACTTAAACCGGCCATAAGCATATCATCAATGTACAAAAGAAGAATGATGTATGACATATCAAACTTCTTCAAATAACAACAGTGGTCTGAGTGATATCTCCTAAAACTGTTTCCCAACATGAAACTGTCGAACTTCTTGTTCCACTGCCTCGGGGCCTACTTCAGGCCATATAGACTCTTCTTCAGTCTTCACACCTTGTTCTCCTTTCCTGGTGCCATGTATCTTATCAGTTGATGCATATATATCTCTTCTTCAAGGTCCCCATGACGAAAGACTATCTTAACATTTAGCTGCTCTAGATATAAGTCCTCTGTAGCCACTATACTCAAGACCATGCGAATCGTAGACATTTTCACTACTGGTGAAAATATTTCTGTAAAATCGAATCCTACCTTTTGTTGAAATCCTTTCACAACCAATCTGGCCTTGTACCATTTCGAACCATCGTGCTCCTCCTTCAGTCTGTAAACCCACTTGTTATGAAGAGCTTTCTTACCCTTGGGTAGAGTGACTAGCTCCCATGTATGATTAGACTCAAGAGAGTCCATCTCATCATCCATGGCCTGCTCCCACTTAACTCATGTATCTTACTGTAATGCCTCTTCAAAACACTCTGGTTCACCATTATCTGTCAGTAATAGATAATGTAAGGAGGGTGAGTATCGGACCGTGGGTATCCTCTCCCAAGTAGACCTCCTCACAACCGGTGTCAGTGGCTCTACCTCATAATGCTCCTGTGCATGATCATCTTGTGGTGCTGTAACACCCGTGTCCGATAACTTTTCCAACTCTACGAATCCTTTTTCCTTGGCCTTAGTTTCTTACACACTGTCTTTATGCATTGCTTTTTCATTGAAGAGTATGTCCTTGCTTCTGATGATTTTCCTGTTTTCTGCATTTCAAAACCTGTAGCTAAAATCATGTTGCTCGTAGCCTATAAACGTGCACCTCTTGGATTTCGCATCCAGCTTATTTTTATGCTCTACATTAATGTGAACATATGAAGTGCAACCGAACACTCTGAGATGTGTAAGGTTTACTTCTTTCCCAGTCAACGTTTCTTCTGGTAACCCACCATCTAATGGTACTGAGGGACTTCTATTGATGAGATATGCAGCAGTATTCACAGCATCTGCCCAAAAGATATTAGGCAACCCTGCATGTAACCTCATGCTCCTGACGCGCTCAAGGATGGTCCTTTTAATGTGCTCAGCCATACCATTCTGTTGTGGTGTCCCTAGAATCATTTTCTGATGTTTGATTCTATTTGCTGTACAATACTCCTCAAATCTCTTATCATAGTACTCTCCCCTATTATTAGATCTGAGACATTTTACTGTTTTACCTGTCTCGTTTTCTACCATAACTTTCGACTTCTTAAATACATTAAATACATCAGATTTATGTTTTAAGAAATAGACCCACAGTTTTCTACTAGCATCATCAATAAAGGAAACAAAATAACGTGAGCTGCCAAGAGATAATACCTGTACCGGTCCCCACACATCAGTGTGTACAAGCTCTAACAGATGCTCTTTGGAACACGTCCCGTCTTCTTAAAGTTTACCCTCTTCTGCTTGTCATATATGCATCACAAAATTTTAAGTCAATAGACTTCAACCCTGGTAGCTTTCCTTTTGACAATAGCACTTTCATCCCTTTCTCACTTATATGTCCTAACCTCTATGTCATAACTGCCCATTCACTCCAGTTGATGCGACTGCGAGTGAACTATACGATCTTAAAGTCATGTACAAAGTACCTTCCTTCTTCCCTCGAGATATCACCAAGGTACCTTTTGCGATCTTTCAAGAATCACTGGTGAATGTCGTCACATAACCGGTATTGGCCAACCGCCTCACTGAGATCAAGTTACGTTTCAAACTTGGTACATATCTGACATCCTTCAATTTTAAAGATGTTCCGTCTTTCTGATTTACATGAACGTCTCCCTTTCCAACAATACCGCACGGCTTATCATCACCCAGGTATACTTTCCCGAAGTCACCTGATACATAATTACGCAGAACTTCCTTACATGAAGTGGCATGAAACGAGGCACCCGAGTCTATAACCTAAGACTCAGTCCTCACATTAAGAGACAAGATCAACGCCTCTGTGTCACTCTCCTCAGATAGATTCACTGAATCCTTCCCGCCTTGAGAGTTTCCTTCTTGTTTCTTGAGCGCTTTGCAATCACGTTTTATGTGCCTCTTCTTACCACAATGTTAACACCCGTCTTTGTCTTTCAGTCCCTTAGACTTCTTCCTCAACTTAGAACGTCCGTGTTTATTGCCTCCTTTGTTCAACGATCTTCCTCTTCCTTCAACGTTTAGAGCATTTCCTGAATCCCCTGAAACACCTGATGCCTTTCTTCTAGATTCTTCACTGAGAATTAGACCGGCCACATCATCAAATTTCAGCTTTGTTGACCTTAAAGAATTGCTCATAGAAATCACCAAACCATCCCAACTGTTTGGCAAACTGAACAAGATAAATAACGCCCTGACCCCATCCTCAAAAACAATGCCAACGGATTTTAAGTGGCTCCCACCATCTGACATCTTCATGTTGAATAGTTGTTTTATAAGATGAACCTTATTGGAAGCTAAGGGCTTTTCATATATGGTGGCTAGGGCTTCCATTAATTCTTTTGTAGTTTTCACCTTGGATATGTTAAAGGCGATGCTCTTAGACGAAGAGAGTCGGATCGTTCTTAAAGCCTTCCTATCCAGTAAAAACCATTCATCATCTGTTATCTTTTCTGGTTTCTTCTCTTTTCCTCCTAGAGGAATATAAAGGTCCTTCTGATACAGATAATGCTCCATTTGTATCTTCCAGAAGGCAAAGTTTGAACCATCAAACTTCTCAATTTTAGTCTTCCCTTCTTCTATCATCGCTCCCAATAAAACTAAACCAAAAGCTTTGATACTAGTTATTGCACAGCACACCAACAACGCAATAAACCGAGATCCCATCTCAAGTCTCACCCATAAACGATAAACAAGAAGAAATATAAACTAAAGAAAGAATCAAAGCATTCCAAACAAACCATAAGATAAGATATATGTGGAAAAACTCCAACAAGGGTAAAAAAACCATGGATGCAAACTTCCACTATGAAGAAAAATAAAGATTACAAGGCAATATACTAACCTCTCTCTTGTAAGTACATAGAAAACCCTTTGCCCACACCTTAGAATTATTTTCTATACCCTAGAAAATCCCTAGGGACACCTATTTATAGTTTAGGCAACTTCCCTTTCACACCCTTGCAAAAATTGACTCAAATTTTTGTAGTTCGCATCAAATCCGGAAACGAATCTGCGTAACCTCGACTGGTGGTGAAGGCTTCACGACCTGTCGAGAGGACCCCATGACCGGTCGAGAATGGCTCATGACCGGTCGAGCACCTTGGACTCAAAAAATTGATGCTCGCTGGACTTTGAGTTGAGCCAGTCTACGACTGCTCACGATTAGTGGAGCGGACCCCATGACCGGTCGTGCGACCCCCAGATGTGGCTCCACATATCAACAAGGGGGTCTCCCCTCTTATTCTCTATACACAAAAAAGAGGGAGGAGAGAGGAGAGAGCTCACCCATACCCTTTATCTCCTTAAGCCTTTAGCTTTGTCACTCAACTTATCCCAACCTATACACCCAACGTAGCTCAACCTATCCCAACCTAGCCCAACTTGGCCACCCAACCTAACCCAACCTAGCCTAGCATAGCCACCGAACTTAATCCAATGTAGCCTAACCTAGCCTAAACTACTCCTACCTATCCCAACCTAGTGATAATATCTAAATATTGCCTATTTATCATCTTAATTGAACTATTTTTCATGTATTAAAAGTGCTTAATTGATTAACTAACATACATTTTGTACATGCAAGGTAATCTAAGATACAAAGATGAAATTATGCTTAAGAATAATAATTAAAGCTCTAAATATTAACCAAGAGAAGACTTGGGTATTTGGAAGTCATTAATGAAGAATTTAGATGCCCAAGAACCAAGTACAAAAGATAAAGGTATGACTAAAAATTCACACAATTCAATAACAGAATTAACAAACTGTTTAATCCCAGTCGAGGTTAGCTCAGTCCGACTAAATGTACATGGAACAGATGATAAACAAATTGTGATTTTCAGAGAGAATTCAGCTCGACACTTAGGTCCGACCGAAGTCAGATTTAGTACCACCGAATGAGAATTCGGTGTGACCTAAGGGAGACAAAGACTTTAAAATTTTGAGAAATTTTGGATGTAACTGAGAAACTAATTTGGTGCGACCGAAGGTATGTTTGGCTGCAACCAAAGGTTATCGTCGGTGCGACCAAAGTGTAAAAAAAATGTGAAAATTGAATTCGGTTTCAAGTCAGTGCAAACTTTTCCTATTTAAAGGGGTTCTTTAAGCCTTCCTAAGTATGATTTAGGGCTTAGGAGAGAGACCTACGAGATGTGGAGCTTCTTCAGAATTAATTCATTCTCAATCCTTCAGTTCTAGTTTATTTTTTTATAGTTTTCTTTTATATTTTATATAAGATTTGGCTAATCTCTAAGCTAAGGTTAATGGATGAACCTTTTAATGAATATTTGATATTTAATTCATTTCTTCAATGAAAGTTAATGTTTTAATATTGAATTGTAATTGGATGTGATTGAATTTTTAGATTGGGGAAGGAATCAATTTATAAAGTTGTTTGATCTATTATCGCCTCCGAGTACATTAAATACTTTTAATTCCCTATTATGTGATTACCTAGATCTTCATGAGAGCTTAAGCCTATCATAATTATAATCTATGTTGGATGTTTTTTTATTGATATTACCATGTTATCTTCTAATTAGAATGGATTGGAATCCAATTCTAATTGAGCTATCAACTCGAGAAGATGAATTGAATTCAAAGTCTATCGAATGGGGATTCTTGGATTCTTAGTCTTTTTTATAATTGTTTTTACAACTCTTTTATCATGCTAGATTAAAAATCCAGACCAACCATTTTCATAGAATTAATTCTTAGTATATTCTCACCAATTTACTTGTGGATCAACCTCAGTCTTACCAAGTTATTACTACATCGCAACCCTATACTTGGGGTTGTCAACCCTTGGTTTCAATCACTTAACCACCCAACCGATCCTAACCAAGCACATCTAGCCCATCCAACCATCTAACCCTCCCTAGCCATCTTCCAAAACCACCCAGTCAAAACCACTAACCAAAACCACCAATCCAAAATCACCTAAACCAAAACAACCTAAACCATCAGAAACACTCATCCAAACCATCTAATCTAGACCTTTTAGTCCATCTAAACCATCCAAACCCTCCTCTTCTCATTTCCACACACCAAAAAAGCAAGAGAGAGAGAGAGAGAGAGAGAGAGAGGGAGAGAGAGAAAGGGAGAAAGCGAATGAGACTAAGAAGGAAAGCTTGAGTTTTCAAGCCTTCATCCATTCCAACCCCTTCTTAGCCTCCTCCAACCCTCTCCTGGCCACCAACCCACTTGGATTAACCCTTTTAAGCCACTCATCTCACACATTATCATAGTTGCTCCTAGTTATAAAACAAGGATTGGGTCATAATAATTTGTATTCATACTTCATATATCGCATCATCACTCCCTTTCTTAACTTCTCTAGGTTGCCATTGTGTGTATGCTCTGTGACTTACCAAAATTTTAGATACTCATGGTATCTTAGTCCACCTCCATGTCATATTAGCATCATCACATTTCTACTTAACCTCCTTGCTTTTCTCGACACTCTTTGAACATATGCTTTGGGGCTTGATGGAATTTTGGATCCTGCCACATTAGAAATCCAATTCATATCTGGATCATGTGGCTCGTTACGGCATATAATGGCTTCTCACCAGTGTCCCTTGATTTAAATTAATGTATCACCAGTTATATCTCATAAATTAATAATTCCATATATAAGTCATGATACCAAATAGTATATAAATGAACAAGGTAAGGGTTGTCACTCAAATACCGAGTATGAATAATCAATTTAGAGGTGCGGGCTTGTCACTCAAAGCTAAATTAATATAAAGAAAATGACTCATTACCTAATTCCATTCATACCCAGATCATTCGAATGGTACTCTAGCATGCTACCATCTGCCAGGTATTTGATGGGATCATTCGAATAACAATCTGTAACCTCCATTAATGCTCATTGTCTTTATAAGGAGACTTGTCACCCAACATACCAACAACTTGAACACGGTGTCCCATACTATCATGATTGGCTCATGAGTCTTTGTAAGATCGTAACACACTAATGGTCATGAGTAGACTTAAACCAATGGTAATAGTGGTATCTCAGATTCTATCGAATGTTATACAATCACCAAGTATAAGATGATTAAGCCTTGTATTAGACTGATGCGATCAACTACAGAGGACCCTAGGAAAAATAGAATTGGGTGCAGGGCATCCCATGTAGTTCCAACTAATGTTGATCGTCCATGTTCAATTTCAGTCAGTCGCATTATTTTAGGATAACCACCTCAAAGTGAGCCATCCACTTATTTAAATAATTTATAGAGCTTGATCCACCACAACAATAATTCAAATTTAATAACTATATAAGCATAATCATAAGAAAATTCAATACCACACAAGGGTATGCCAATTGAACATATGTATGAATTTGGATAACCCAACCAACACCAATGCAATCTGTCCTATATCAACACATAAGAATTGAACATATAGAAATTTTAGTACAATTCAATCTACATCAATATAATTCGATCTATATCAACATTTCTTAACATTCGATATCGAAGAGTTATAATATTAAGAATTTCATATCACTTAAGCATTTCATCAAGAGTATTATTAACTAATTAGCAAATAGACACATTTAATCATCTAAATTATCAGGTAAAATATTGAGAGTAGATCTTTACCTTAGAGTCTAAAATCCTTAATTCAAATGCGACCCCAACGTCAGATTTTTTGAAAAAATACTCTATACCCTAACTCATCGATAATCTCACCATTAATAACTTAAATTCAAATGTAATTAGATTCTAATCAAGGGTTAAGTATTTTACCTAACATAATTTGATTGAACCACTACTCGATTCGATGAGTTGGGGCCTAAAATTGGTGTACACTGGCACCCACACAAGGCCACACCCAAATATGACTCCCACAATAGCATGAGCCACTCCTAATCGATCGTCGGAACCTCAAGTCCTAACATGAACAAACCCTAGGGTTAGGGTTTCCTAGAAATGATGAAAATAAAAGGGAGGTTTTTAACCCTAATATAACATCTCAGAAAAATCCGTACAAAGACCCGAGTACCACCTCAAGCAGAAATCGCTAAGGATCAAATTATGTAGAAATTAGACAAAAATTAATTAAGTTCTAAACTAAATTAATCAATAGATTAGCTTGAACTACTTTCGATACGATCTGTAAGACTCAAAACTAGTAGAATCACTAACGCTATATTACCTACGAATCTAGGATCAATCTCAAAACCCAGTTGCTCTCGGGAGCACATTGAAACTCCGTATCGGACCTGGACTGCGCGTCGAAAGTCCGATTAATGCAAAATTATATAGTTATGACCGCCTTACTGGACTTGACAACCATCTCAGAAATCAAGTCCCAATAGTATCCAGAAATGTACAACTTGAGCCCGGAGCGAAGTGTGTGAGAAACACGAATATCTTTAGAAAATGAGCTCAAACGTAAGTGAATTGGGCCAATCGCTTGTAGGTCAAATTTAAGGCTTCAGACCATCAGATTCTGACCTAAATATACCCTTGGATCAGAAAAAATTTCTAACACATGTTGGTGTATTTGTGGCCCTGATCGAGTAACGATGACCGTTAAACTGAAACTGGTCCTCCACGGTTGATCCGTAAATTCGATCAGACCAAAAACTTAACTTGACATAAATCCATTGTCAGGAAACTTTTCCTGAATTTTATGTAGAAAATGGGCCTCCGGATGAGCTCTGTTGGACCGAAACAGCCGCTCTTTGGTTATAACCTAAGTATACTATGGCCATGGGGGCATTAACATCAGTTTTGGGCCTATATGAGGGCCTTTACCCACCCCTTTCTCATTCCATACGAAATTCTAAACCCTAGGTGAGAGAAGAGAGAAAATAAAAGGAAAAAGTGAGGAGAAGAGAGAGAGAGTGTGAGATAGTTGCTGGGATTTGATCCCGTCGCACCACGTGCCGAATTCTCCTTTCCGTATCGCTAATCCGGCGATTCCGATTCCATTTTTGGGTAAGAAATCCTAACCCTAATTTATTTTAGGTATCCAAGTAGATGACTCGATGAAATAGCTAACCTATTTTGTGATTCAGGTAGCCGTTGAGCCGTAGACAAAGGTGTAATGTTCGAACTGAGTTCGATACGAGTTTACCGATGGAAGGTGCGGACTATTAACGTTTAGGTTATGGTTTTCAAGGCTTTCAATGCCAGTTAATGATTTATGACTGACTTGATTGCTGTCACACATGCTTAGATGCGATGTTTTTCATGTTTTACACATATATATGAACTATGTTAAAACCAATGCATTTTATGTGTTTGTTGAAATGTTTGTATGAATATGGAATTATGATTTGTGCTTTTCATGATTATAAATTGTAAATATATAATTGTTGTATGTGTGATAACTCCTTTGTAAAAGGACTTGTCATAATATATGTTATAACTAATTTATTACATGTATGTTGACATGTGTAGTCTAAGTATTTGATAAAATGCCTGAATGAGAAAATGTTGGCTAAAATGTGTGTAAGGAGGGTATTAAGATAGGATTCTCAATTACCTTATCTTTAGTTATGGTTTCCTTCATGTAACCTATCTTACTACTATGTGCTTTATGGATGAAATGCTACGTATGATAACATGTACGTGTTTGTCAAAATGCTCAAATGAGGTTTATATTTGAATTGTTTATCACATGCTGTTTTGACTATCACATATGAATGCCTAAAGTGTTTGAATATGATTGGGACTACTGCGTAGTCCAGGCAATCGGTAATAACTCCCGAATGAGTGACCGAACTAGTCTTGCCTCATTGGATAAGTTCGATGAATCCGAATTGTACGATGATTGTCGACAGGGGTACAATGTAGACTAATTCAGTATACATTCGTACCAATCGAACTTGTCAAGTAACCTAATTAGCCTATTGTGTGTTTACCATGTATGGACACTACTGCTTGATTCTAAGGTACCAACTTACCAATGCAAAGCCCATTTAATCTTGGTACAATGATCCGCTAAGACTCATGAGCCGAGAATGGTGGTATGGGACACCGTGGTCAAGCTGTCAGCCTACGCTAGGGTGACGAGCCTCCCCGTAGTGATCAGTGAGCAACCCAAAACTCGTGAGCCTAATACGGTGGTATGGGACACTGTATTCAAGCTGTCGGCCTACACCGGCACAGCTTGGCTGTGGTCCCCAGTAGGGTTGGTGACGAGCCTTCGAAAATAGACTGCCAGTTGGTAGGGTGTTGGTGGAGTGACCTCGAGTACAAAATAGGCTTACCCCAGCGTAGCCTGGCTGTGGTCTCCAGTTGGGTTGGTGACGAGCCTTCGAAAATAGACTGTCAGTTGGTTGGGCGTTGGTGGTAATAACCTTGAGTATAAATTAAGGCCTACGCTGAGGTGACGAGCCTCTTCGTAGTGACCTGAACTTGCCTGTCCACTGCTTTTAAATCAGGGGTGACGTTACCCTATAACTTGCCTATCGTATGTGATTAACTAGGATTGACGACCCTAGATGGATCATTGTTTGGGTCAATAATATAAAGGGAGGTAACTTAGCTTCCCGAACCTGCTGTATGAATAAGTCTAGTTGAGAACTTAGCTAATCACGCACAAGCACTGCATTGCATGTGCCTTTGGCGTTGGAGTTGAGCACAAAGGAAGGGGTGTATGCCGCGATCGTGAGATGATGTCGCAGAGGGAGTATAGGCGAGGACATGTATCATTAACACATATCATCCTTACATCAATCAGAGTACTTAGGATTGCTTGTTGTATTGCTTTATCATTACTACTTGACTGAATTGATAACATGTTAACCTTTACCTTATAGCTCCACTGAGTTGATCACTCGCTCCCACTCTGGGACGGTGTTTTAAAACACCAACCAGACTCTGTTGTAGTTTCAGGTGATATCAAGGCCTACGAGGTGGAGCCTGACTTCTACGACGACGAGAAGTTCTCCCATTAGCAACTCTCTAATGGGTCTATGTAGACCTGGAGTTGCGTCATCGGGGCTACGGGGATATGGATAAATGACATAACAATTTATCATTTTGTATATTTTGGAATTATACATGTAATTGTTTAACCTGGCGATGTTCATACTTTGGGGACTTACAATCACTTATATGCTCTATATATTAACACTGTCTTCCGCTTGTGTAATTTAACTGTCTCTGGAGTATAATATGCTGATTTGGTATAATCCCATTCATGTTTAATGCACTAAAATGGACAATACTTAATCATCATTTTCTATGTTACATAAGTGATGCGTTGGAACTTGGGAGTTGAGCTTCTGCTCGACCCCCGATTTCCAGGGCGTTACACTTAATAGCACAAAAGGTAGAAAACGAAAGGATGAGGTGAAATGATAACTAGAGAACCTATTACCTAGTAATGGCTGAAGAATTCGACCTAAAGTCAACAGATTTTGATCTTGAAAGATGCAAGACTGGGTGTAAAGGCGAGATCTTACAAGATTCGACTAGCATGGGGATCAAACGGTGTGATCCGGGATTGAGCCCCATAATTTCTCTCATCCCTCTCTTCTTTCTTGTTCTTTCTCTCTTTCTCTCACTCTTTCTCTTTCTCTCAAACCCTAGTAATTTCAGATTTGGGGGAGGGGAGTTCAATTAGAATGTATTTATAGTGCAGGAAGTAGTGCTTTTGGCCCTTAAGATTAGCAAATCGATATTATAGCCCTATAGGAAGTTAATTCTAACTTTTGGAGCCCACTAGAGGGTATATAGGTTGATATATACTATTAGATAGTTTCCTTTAGTGGTTACGATCATAAGTCAATACGATCATAAGTCAGTTCAACGATTACCGATCATTGATCAGAGTTGCGGCTATACAAATGTATGTAGGGCATTACTCTAGGTTAGCATCCGAAGTTTGGTTGTAATCTAACAACCCTAAAGTGACAACTTCAGAAAAGATCGAAGGTGGACATTTAACTTAAATTCTTACTGATTTTAACCCAGCCTCACATAACACATGCTTCCCTTTAACTCTAAATTGAGTGATTCTGCACGCTGCCTCGGCTCAATGTCTGTAATGGACGTCAAGCCCAATAAGACAAATGTCTTTCTATAGTTTCGAGTTTTGCAGATGTAACGTCCCGTGTTTTTAGGACTCGAGTACATGACCCGTTTACCAAAAACCTGAGTGTTAGCCTTAAAGGATGGTCAAATTCGAGTATACATTTTTTTTTTTTCATTCAGAGTAAGCAAATTAGCGTAGTATGGATAAATCAAACATAAATTAAAGTCTACATTATCATTTAAATATACAAGAGCTACCCATAATGCCTTATACAAACCAATGTCTCAATATTAAAAATTACAAGATTACATACATGAGAAATTTAAAAGCATATAAGACATAAACAAAAGCTGCAAGATCGCACAGCTTCCTTGACAGGTACAACCATGCACCCTTGACCACCGTAACGGCTCCTCATCAGTCTGAACCTGCAATGGAACGGTACGGGCTAGGATATGGGTCTTAAAGCTCTCCCCTCCTAATAAAAATTTCATCATCGAAATTTAAACCATAACATAACCAATACAGAGCTTACCAAGGGAGAGAAACCACACCACTATATATATATATATATGTATATATATATATATATATATATATATAATCAAAACACAATATACCAACATAATTAAACGTCTAAGAGATGGTGATAATGCCCACAAATCTCAAGCTCTAACTCCGAAGACGCCTCGTTCATGAACAATCTAAGAAGACGGTGTAGGGGCCAAGTCACATGAATCGTCGACGATTCCTCCTGATGTCTGAGGATCCTGCTGCTACTGCTGTCGCTGATGGGGTCCCGGCTGCAGATATTGTTGTCACTGCTGCTGCTGTTGAGGATAGGGACACCCACTCCTACGATGCCCTATCCCACCACACCCAAAGCAAGCACCAGAGAACGGTTTGGGTGGCACGGGCTGCCGAGGGTGGGGGCACTCCCAAAAGCGGTGCCCCGCCTCATCACATCTGAAGCATACACTTAAGGACTGATGTTTAGGTGGTGCAAATACTCGAAAGGATGGATGGTTCCTATGCCTCTGTGGCCGTCGACATCGCTGCAGCTGGGAGCTACCGGAGGGGGCCTTCCTCTTCCGGTCTCCTCTTTGAAGAATGGTGGTCATTGCTTACAACATCTGTTGTATTAGGTCCGCAGTTATGGACACGGTCAGTGCTGCGCTAGACTCAGATGGGGATGCAGAAGTCTCAGGTGGGGGAACAGGAATCTCAGGTGAGGAAACGGAAGTCACTCGGGTCACTCTCTTGGTGCCATGTCCTACAGGAAGGAACAAGGGCCTATCATCCTTGGGCACTCACGAATGCACACATGATAGGGAGCTATATCAGGAAGTTTCTAAGTTATTCAAACTCAGGGGTCTAACCATTCTAAGTTCTCAACAATCACACAGTGTAGTGTAGCTATCGGAAAATATATGATGTTATCCTCAGGTATTCCTGAGTTATGCTCTGATACCAACTTCTATCACGCCCCAAATTGGGAAATCGGATTCACTGGAATTCCGATCATCGAATCAGGTGCCAACAACCTCCGTAGTACCCCATTCTCGGTTCCTAGCGTCCATACGCCAGATTTCAATCCTGGAATCCTACAAGGAGGATTTTCAAATATACATTTAACTCATAATAAGCATAACCACAAGATTACCCAATTCACAAAGGCAACATCATCATCACATATTCACTAATATAATCATTTGAGTACAATGCTAAAAGAGAAATACATAAATAAAAAATCAAGCTCCAAAAGATCGCTACACACTCCAAGCTCAATGCTGCTGCAACCTAACGTCACCTGCACCCATCTATTATGCATAAGCTTATAAAAAACTTAGTGAGTGGTGAAAGTGTGTGCACAAGGTAAGTGCCAAGTAAGCAATATCAGATTAATCAGAGTAAGCGGAAATACAGACAAGCCCATAAATCATACAATATCAGGAATACTGGCAAGTTCATAAATCATACGGTATCAGGTAATGCGAAAACACGCTGATAGGCTCATAAATACCATTAGTCTTATCCAAGCTATGCGATACAAAAATATAATAGAAACCATATTATATACTGATAAAGCAATGTAGATAAGATATGAAATACGGTGACAGTAAGCCAAATATCATATGCTGATGATGTAGTGCAATATGCGGTGCGAATGAAATGACTAAGCTGAAGTGAAGTCGGGATGATAGTACATAGTATCGCAGGTTATGTGGTCCATCACAAGGGACTTCTATCCGAACTAGTCCCATACTTAAACTTGGATAGTCAGACTCAATGTCGTAAACTTCTGATCTCAGGTTAGTCGCGCACCCCAATCGAAATCCTGGCCATTGCAAAAGTCCACATAGCAACTAGTTGCGCACCACCAGCCCGAGTGGATAGTGAATGAATGAGTATGCAAATCCTGCTCAATAAGTCCACATATCAATACGGTTCATCTCTAGGATCATCGCCAGAGTTTAGTACACTCCAAATGGCACTGCCGCAATCCCAGCCGCATAGTCCAAGTGAGCGTAAGAAACCTCACTATCCGCCTGGCCAATAGTCTGCCAATACCTATAGCGAACCCATTCCTCGAGTTGGTCAGACTCAGCCAAGTAATGCTCCCTACGCTCGGGCGGGTAAGGCCAAACCCCCTCCCAACTGACCACGACACAGTGGGAGACGCGGCCTCCTGGTATTCGGCACTCGGGCGCTCATTTATCCACTCGGTCTCGACGTTGGGGCATCCTCTGGTATCAAGAGGGTTTTAGGGATTTTCACCCAGGGCCATCTATGGCAGCTTGATGCTCGAACCAAACATTTTCGGTGTCCCATCTGGCCATCCACGATATGCCTGTGGAGGCTACGACTCTGATGTCGCTAGGGCGTACAGTAATCATAATGTAAGATGCATGAGTCATACAATCCAGTCATGCATCAATCCTGTGCATACCGTACGCTCATGTGAGATAACCTCCGCCTATCAGGGAGTCTCATAACAACATACTCAATGACATATGCAATGATCAACTACATCTCATAACAAACATGCAGATGATGCGTATGGGCATGTATCATGATGCTATGCTGTCACATACTCATAATTGGTATCAATAACCGGCATCGACAATCAACCTCGACAATGTGGACATTTAACCAACATTGCCCCCGAGGAATGACTCTCATAGATCTTAACATATAATGGACCCATAGCCTCACACAAGGGCCAAATATACAACACCATGGGCCTCACTCAAGAGATTAATATACATCACGATGGACCTTTCACACGGGCCTAACATACATCATAATGGGCCCCATCACGTGACCCTCAAATGCAAACACGGGCTGAATATACATCACAATGGGCCTTAACTACAAGTCGCATATACCCATATAGGTCTCGACAATCAGCCTTGATAATTGAAATTGGCCTCGACAATCGGGATCAATTGATCAATAATTCAGAATCGACAAATCGGTCGCGATAATCGGGATCGGTCGATAATCAGAAACGGTAAATCAATCACGAAGATCGGGTCGATCGATGATCAGAATCGGCAAATCGGTCACGTCACTCAAAATCGGCAATCGGCCATGACAATCGGGATTAGTCGATCAATAATTCAGAATCGGTAAATTGGTCACGATAATTGGGATCATTCGATAATCAGAATCGACAAATCGGTCACAGCGATCGGGTTGATCGATGATCAGAATTTACAAATCGGTCACGTCACTTGGAATTGGCAATCGGCCACGACAATCAGGATCAGTCAATCAATAATTCAGAATTGGCAAATCGGTCATGATAATCGGGATCGTTCGATAATCAGAATTGGCAAATCGGTCATGACGATCGGGTCGATTGATGATCAGAATCGGCAAATCGGTCACGGCGATCAGGTCGATCGATAATGAGAATCGGCAAATTGGTCACGTCAATCAGAATCGATCGATAATCGAAATAGGCAAATCGGTCACGACAATCAAAATCGATCGATAATTGGAATCAGTAAATCGATCACGTCAATCAAGATCGGCAAATCGGTCACGTCAATCAGGATCGACAATCGGTCACGTTAATCAGGATCGGCAATCGGTCACGTCAATCAGAATCGGCCGAACGAGGCCTTAGGAAAGGTCACGATGTGGACATTTAACCATCATTACCCATCAATGTGGCCATTAACCAACATTGCTCCCAGGTAGTGGCCCACATAGAGCCAAACGTCAAGTCGGCCTACGGTCTCGCACTAGGGCTTATTATATATTATCATAGGCCTCAATTGCATCAAATGAGCTGATTCAAATGGGCCGATCAAATGGGTCCAATCAATTGGGCCGATCAAAGGGCTGAATCAAATGGGCCGAATACACAACACTATGGGCCTCTACCCATGGGCTCCAAATACATCACAATGGGCCTCAACCCATGAGCCCCGAATACGTGGTATTAGGCCTCCCAAATATAACAAGTAGGCCATACTACTTGGGCTGCACCATTCATCCATTGATATGTATCATTTTAAAGTATTATCCAAACAATGGATCAGATCAAAAGATCATCTAAACCATACCACAAATGGCAGTGGTGATGATGATTTCCACTATTAAATTCCAGTGGGCCCACCGTAGCATTTAATTTCCATCCAGTCTGTTCATAAGGTCACAAAGACCTGGATATAGAGGAAAAACAAATATCAAGTTGGTCCAAAGACCTGGATAGATTTCAATGGTGGACGTTCATCCCACTGTTTTCTGCAGTGTGGTCCTCTTAATATTAAATCTAGTGTGGTCCTCTTGATATTAAATCTATCTTATTTTTAGCCTCAAGCCTTAGACAAGCTAGCCAAATGGATGGACAGCTAGATAGTCCTCAGCATCAGGGTGGGCCGATGGATGGCGTGGCTAAAACATATACATTAAAGTGGGATCTCCACCGTCCTAGCCCGCGGACGGTGGAGATGAACGGTCTAGATGATACACATACTCCATGATCAGACCCTCTTGCTGGTGTCTCCACAACAGGTAGGTGGGACCCACAGAGTTGTTGACGTCAGTATAGCAACCCCACAGCTGGTGCGAGGTACGCCAGTCAATCCACTTCTAACCACGTCCTAGATTGGACGGTGTACACAGCCTCATATCAAGGTGGGCTCCACCGTCCATAGCTGGACGGCGGATGAATGGATGAGATATGCATACGGTGGGTTCCACATGGAAGTGGCGCACCATCTCATCCCTTAATTTAAATATAATATAATATATGTGTACGTGTGTGCATGAGAGGGAGAGAGACCAGTGCTCACATGTGGGTGGGTGCATCCAGCATCCAAATGTCCAGAGATGGACGGATTGCCTGGTCAAAATGCATATATGCGAGGTGGGTCCCACGTGGGGCCCACCCAATCTGTTGGTAAGGTCATGCAGACCGGGATGCAGAGGAAAAAATAAATAAATTCCGCAATGATCCAAAACTTCTGCTAACCTCAAAAGGGTTTCAAGGGTAGACGCTCAATCATCACTCTTTCCTATCGTGTGGGCCACCTGGGCGTCCATTACGGCTGATTTTTTTTATGGTCCACTGATCTAAGGGTCCTCATCAAAATGCACGGTATTGATGTTCCCACACATCACGGTGGGGCCCACGGCTGGGACCCTTCTTGTCCGTCCGTCCGCCAGCGTCTGAGCACGCTGCTGACAGCAGCAGCGCCATGCATTCCTTTATTTTTATTTTTATTTTATTTTCATGAGGTTTTTCATATGCGGGGCCCACGTTAGAGAAATCCGTCCCAGCCGTTGGATCCCATGGATCACGACAGACCCATCGAGCCCAATATTTGAGGTATTTTGGTGTATAAAGACATTAGAGTAGTTTTTAATGGTAACACCACTGTTTTCCCTATGGTATGGCCCGCCTGATAATCGGATTGGCCTCGTATTTTGGCTCAAATCTAAAATGAGCCGAAGAATGGAATGGACGGCGTGGATTAGACCGATACATCAAGGTGGGGCCTACATAAGGGGTCCACCCAAAATTTTAAATCAAACTGATATTTTGGTTTTGACGGGCAATACACCATACTGTCGGTTCACTCTTCACTGACGTCCAGCGTCTAGGGACGCTGGACAGTTTTGGATACAACATATATCTAGGTGGGCCTTACTCAGGTGGGCCACCAAATGTACGGATGGTGTGGATGAGACATACATCAAGTGGGGTCCATCCGAGTGGGCCACACATCACACCAAAAATGAAAGAGAGGGAGAGAGAAGCACCCACCTTCCTTATTCCTCCCTAATGCTCCCAAAACTCCAATGGGGCTCCTTCAACGGTGGAGATGAGTTTTTGATGGCGGGATACGAGCGATCTAAGGTGAGAAAGGGCTGGGAATCTTGGAGAGCTTGGGACGTCCAAGGTCTTACTACAATGGTGAAAATGGAGAATGAAAAAGGGAAGAGAGAGATGAAGGAGAGAGAGTAATGATGATAACTCTCTCTCTCTCTTAGCTAGGTAATAAGTGTTTTGGGGAAAAAGGAGTAATTATGGGCTAGGGTCATTATTGCTTTGACTAGTAATTATGGATGGCTTAGGGCGATATCACCCTAGCCTTGGAAAAAGTGCCATTGTGATAAGTGGGTCCCACTAAAACATAATCAATGGTCCAAATAGAGCACGATCTATATCTTTTGATGTACAACTCGGATTGCCGCATGAGACGCAGCGTTGGAACCGCATCGACGATGCGGTCGCAATGACATAGGTCTTAGGTCAACCTGACTCGAAATTACAGGATGACACTCAAGGTCACGCGCAAATGCTATCTACACGTCGTAGGTCACCAGAATTCGACCGGGAGGACCGCGGGAGACTATGGAACGGTACGGGCTAGGATACGGATCTTATAGTCGGCTTACACTAGGGTAATGAGCGCACCCGTGGTGACCAGTGAGCAACCTAAGCTCGTGAGCCAAATACGGGGGTATGGGACACTGTATTCGAGTTGTCGGCCTACGAATAGGTGACGAGCCATTCGTAGTGACCTCAAGCATACTCTTAAACTGCACTAAGGTGACGAGCCTCTCCGTAGTAACTAGAGTATAAGTTAGGTATATATTGAGGTGACGAGCCCTTTGTAGCGACCTAGAACCGCAACATTATATGAGACAAGCTAGGACTGACGACCCTATAATGGATCATTGTTTGGGAAATGATATAAGGGAGGTACCTTAGCTTCCCAATCCTGCTATATGAAAAGGTCTAAAAAAAACTCGGTAATCACGCTTATGCACCGTATTGCATGTGCCTTTGGCGTTGGTGTTAAGCATAGAGGAAGGGGTGTATGCCGCGACTGTAAGAGGAAGATTGCAGAGGGAGTACAGGCGAGGGCATGCATCATTATTACATATCATGTTTGCATTAACCAGAATACTTAGGGATGTTTGATTGTATTGCTTTATCATTACTGCTTAATTGAATTGATAACATGTTAACCTTTGCCTTATAGCTCCACTGAGTTAATCACTCACTCCCACATTCTGGGACGGTGTTTTAAACACCAACCAGACTCTGTCTTAGATGTAGATTATGGGGCGACGTATGAGGACGAACCAGACTTCTACGAAATAAGGAGTTCTCATACATGCAGTTATCAGGCAGGTCTATGTAGATCGCTCTGATCGACGGGTTTACAAGGATATATGATTAGTTGGACATTCACGTTTTGTCATTTTGTATTCTTTTTGGAACAGATATGTATTTATTCAGCTCAGTAATGTCATCATACTCGGGAGGTTGGGAAACACATTTATGTACTTTATATATCTGTCACAGTCTTCAGCTTGCGAAATTTAACTGTCTCTGGAGTATGATATGTTGTTTAGTATAAGCTCACTCATGTTTAAGGCACTAATACAGATAACATTTAATCATCATTATCTATGTTGCATAAGTGATGTGCTGGGACTCGGGAGTTGGGCTCCTGCTCGACCCCCGAATTTCAGGGCGTTATAGAGGTGCTTGGGAGGAAAGGAATGAGCGGATTCTGAATAATGTGGCTGATCCACTACAAAAGTTTCTACGTTAAGCACTTAAAGCTTTACGTACAAATCAAAGTGTAGGGCCCACCATGATGTTTTAATAACATCGAATCCATCCATCAATTCTTCCCGCTATTTGATTTCCTTTGCGCCCAAAAATCAGACTGATCCAAAACTCAGGAGGGCCATAACTGAAGGAGCAGTTGTGATGGGGGCACCCACTATTAAGCACCTTCCAGATTGTATGTGAGGTGCACTGTGTTCTGTATATTCCTTTTAATCCACTCATAAGATTCATCTAACTAGGATGAATGGACACCTAAAACATCAGGCCATTCCAAAACTAAGGTGGGCCAAAACCAGTGATTTTTAGAGGTTTTAGGCATGATTTTACAAGCTATGGCACAACTGGATTTTCGTTGAAACTGAGTTTTGGGATCCAAGGAGATAGGAGGCACTCACATTATAGACAGATTGGATGTCGAAAGTCAATGATCTAACGGACTGAATAGGTAGTCTAGTGCCATCCGCAGTAGAAATATCCTGATTGCCGGTGTAGGGGCGAATGTCACGAAAATGTGATACAGCACCGGTCATATGATTGGAAGCACTCGAATCGAAGAACCATGTAGAAGATGGGGATATACCTAACATACTAGCCGCAGAAAGGGCTTGAACGATTTGCTGGAGCATCGCAAGAGTCAACGGAGATGAAAAACTTTCAGCAGAAACAGTAGATGGAGAATCACTAACAGACGGTTTGGAAGAAATAGTGGTAGCAGTAGCAGAAAGAGCACGATCACGGCTACGACCATGACCACCACGTCTTCGGCTGAAAGAAGATGCATATACACGTGTACGACAGTCTTTAATACCATGACCAGTCCGTTGACAATAAGCGCACTATTCTTTGCATTGAGCGACAACATGACCCACCTTGTTGCAACCGCGACAAGTCAAATGAGTGGAACCACGTATTTGTGTAGTGGTAGACACAGTAAGCACCATATTAGATGATCTCGGAGTTGAGGAAGGAAGAGAGAAAACTTTCAGTCGTTGTTCCTCAACCAATAAATCATTAATAACTGAATTTAATAAAGGAGGGCTACGGTTCAAGAGAGCAGCCCAACAATGCTCAAATTCTGGACGCAGCTTCATAAGAAATTGTCTTACTTGAGCACTCTCGCGCATAGATTGGAATACGTTAAAGTCATGAGAAAATGTTGGATCCATCATAGCCATCTCTGTCTAAATAGTGACAATTTTGGAGTAAAATGATTGAATATTATCATTACCTTGAGTAAGGTTAATGAGATCCTGTTCCAGGCGGTATAATCGGGCCGCATTACTTTATTGATAAATTGTCTAGAGATGCTCCCACATTGCCTTAGCAATGCGATGAGGTGTGAGGCCAATAGCAATGGACTGATCGACCGAATCGAGAATCCAGGTAATAATCTATCCATTGTTCATGTCCCAATCAGCTAATTTATCGGCATCTGTGGAAGTGGGGATAGGAACAGATCAATCAATGAGTCTTCACAAACCACGACCCTTGAGGAAGTTCTGAAAATGGATGACCCATAGAGAATAGTTGGTACCATAAACACTACAATGTGGGGCCTCTATACGTGATGAGTTCTTGTCCATTGATCTGAAGTAATGTAAAGCACTCAAAGAGTTGCAGCAGAAGAAGGTGTTAGATGTACCGTACAACAGAAGATACCTAAGTAATTGCAGTGTTTCGATCTGACGGAATAACAACAGCAACAGCAAGGGGTTCGAACAGAAATAGGATTCGGACAAGCAGATCTAGAACAGGATGAAACAACAGCAACAACAACAGGTTCGAACACCAACAAGATTCGGATAACAGATTTGGAGCAACAACAACAGGTTCAAACAATAACAAGGTTTGGATGAGCAATCTGGAACAGGGAAGACGAGCAGATCTGGAGCAGGGTTCGGATGAGCATATCTGGAGCAATAGTAGATCTAGAACAAGATTCGGATGAGCAAATCTGAAGGGTTCGGACAAGCAGATCTGGAGCAGAGGGGTCGCCGGACGACGCAGGGGCGGCCAGATGAGCAGGGACAGTGGTCGGACGCAGCAGGGATGGCCGAACGACACAGCAGGAGCGGCCGGATGATGCAGGGGTGGTCGGATGTGCAGGGATAGTGGCCGGACGCAGCAGGAATGAGGGACGACGAGCAAGGGTGGTGACCGGATGACGCAGGGGCGGTTTCGGATCAGGGAAGATCTGATACTATGAAAGCCGAGAAGAGCTGAAGCTTTTCTATATTTGAGACAACCCAATGGGGTTGAATATATAGAGACTACAACCATCTATACAAGGAAAACAATAAACTCAGAATCCTCTACCTATGGAAACAAACTATACAAGGTATAATAGTTATACAAGGTATGTGAGCTATTTAACAGTTAATACATATGGTGGGCTTTATACGGCAATTTGTAGATTGAGCTTATCTTAGAGAAGTTTGTAATGGATCTGCCCTCTTGAATTATTGTTGTCTCCATTGATGGAACAACCTTTCTATTGTGAACTGGGCTTCTCTATTTCTGATTTACTTCGAGGACACTTTTAAAATTGAGTAAACGGAAGCCACCTCTGAACAGTTGTTGGAAGCGCGAGTTTGATGGGGTCCTCCCCCAGAAATCCAGGGAGTTGGTCCATCAAGGGCAGGTCCCACCACATCATGGTTTTTAGATCACTGAATCATGGGCCCTACTTGTACAAACTGAAAAACCAAGGATAATTTACATATCTATGGGCCATGGATATATAAAAAATATAACGAGATCTGCTCTAACGCTCTGAGAGCACGAGAGCAATATAAGTTACAGTGCTCCAAGTTGCATTACTTGCACAGTCTGATTGGTTGATCTGAACTGTCCATTAAGAACACATTCCATGGGCTAACATGGGAAAATCACAATGATCGGATGATCTAATCCATCCCGTAACTTGGCTTTATTTTCTATAGCCACGCTTTTTTTCTAATCCATGGATGGGATGGTTATGATTGCCTAACAAAAGTGATTCTTTAGAATCCATGATGGGCCCTAGCAAATAGATGGATGAATTGTTGATTGGACCAATTTTTGGGTAAATGATTTTAATCATCCATGTTCAAGGCTACTGTTCAAATGGTTAATATCTGTCGGATCAGTTTCATGTTTTCATGCTAGCCCATGAAATATGGGTTGGACATAATGAACAGTCTGGGTGAATGACAGGACTGTCTAAGTGTCCCAATACAATGCAACTAGGTGCACTGTAACTTATGGTGGTCTAAGAGCACTGGAACATTTCTCAAGTATAATTCCATTGTACTTAAAACCTTTTCATCTTGCAAGATTTATCTTGAGGTGTTATATGATACTCAGGCTGCATGTGATACTTGATACACAGCACTCAGAAATTGTACATATGTGATATATTAGCTCAAGTAAACTGACTAAATTGTACAGCCCATTGTCGCAAAGTCACATCCCACTATCAGATTAGTTAAACAATCATAATCTCTGATTTGTTGGAACCTTTTGTGGAAATAGGACCATTGGATATCTTTCACTCCTAACCATCCATAAATGTCCATGTGTGCAAGTTCTAAGCAATTTCTAAGTACCTGAATATTATCTATCAAACTATGCCAGAGTATCAAAGTTTTTCTCATTTGTCTCTGTGCACTTATTAACTGTGCTCTTTTTTTACAGGCTGAATATGTGAGTTCCGCAATGGACGCTGCTCAGAGATCACTATCAGCATTGAAGGCTGCTCAGTGGAAATATGTGTTGCAAGGCGTCGCAGCTGTGAAAACAGCACTTGATTTTCACTTCCATGACATGGATGGATTTGTACGCCTGGTCCGGCTAGCATTAGAGGAGATCGACATCTAAACCATCCATCACAGAGATACAAATCGACAGGCATCTCAGCATTTTGTGGAAACACTGTACATCATCCCACACCTGTGAATCCAAATTCCGAAGCTCCTGATGTGTAAGTATATATGTGCATGAAAGTGACCACAACATTGAGTAGTTTATTATTATTATTATTTTTTTCAAATGCAAGGCAAAAGCCTGAATACATGTAAATCGATTTCTCAACTGTAAAGTGATTCTTTGGCATCGGTAAGAGAGACTCAATCCCAAAATGTTGCCCTTACAAATAATGTATCAGTATTGTACAGCAATTCTTTAGGTAAGTAACGAAATTTCAAGTTTCCATCATAAATCATACAACCAGTTTTTTGTTTATTGGATTTGTGGCCTTTATTTTTGCACCGTACTCTGTTTTAAATTCTAACAAGTGGGGCTCATGGTTTCAGACATTGTGTCCCTACCATGCCAAAAACATCCTTGATAGAACCATCTTAAACTTTTGATTTTTGGGCTACAGATACTTAACAAAAGAAATACAACAACAGTTCCCACCCAAATGAAAGAGGTGCACTCCAGTGGTACTGGTTCCATCCTAAGCTTACGGTGGTACCAGGCAGATGAGGGGCCTGTGTGATGTATGTAGGACATCCAATCCACCCATCAGATGCCCGAGCTCATGTTAATTCCATGTATCAAAATTCAGCCTGATCCAACACCCATGTGGGCCACAAAACAAAGGAACAATATGGAGAGAACCACCAACCTTGATTTGCACTAGGGCCCACCTGAGTTGCAAACAGCCTGTTTTTCAGATCGATCCTTCATCCAGTCTAGATAAAGTGTATGAGCAGTCTGGATTACAAATTTGAAATTATTGAGTTAACATGTGTCACATCTACAATTTCTCATCACTTGTGTATCAAGCGCCATAAGTAGCCTCGTTTCAAGTGGTAGACTGAGGGAAAGATACCTCGTTTCAACACTCGGGTCTTGGTATCGATCTCTGGTAGGGGTGGCTAACAGTGAAGTGTGAACTGACAGTGTGGTGTACCAAGAAGCTAACCAAAAAAAAAAAAAACAAAAAAAAAAAAAAAACGCCATAAGCAGCCCTAGGTGTCATTTAATAAACATAAAAGTAAGCTCTAAAAAGTAAATATAAATGCTAAAAATTTACAAAGGGTTGAATTGTATTTTTGAAATTATTTTAGGGATATTTTATTTTAAAATTGAAAAGAAATCTTAATGCACCACCACTTTTAACCTTTAGCATTAACTTATTTTGAGTGCTCATCACTGAAATTCAACGTTTTAAGTAATTTTCACTTATTTAAATCATTTGTCTATTCCAACTTATCAAGTATTTTAATTAATTTTTTATAAAAATTTAGGTTTTTTTTTTTTTTTTTTTTTTTTTTTTTTTTTTTTTTTTTCCTCTTCAGCTCACCTCTCTTTACCTAACACTAAAGGCCAATTGTCGGAAGTAGCAGTGTATTAAAATTTCTACTCACTTATAACTAAAAATATTTCTAAAATGAATGCAAAATTATGATACTTCAAGTTTTCAGCCTTGGATTAACTTTCGGAGCTTATTTATTTTAACTCCTCCCTTCTAAAAGTAGAGCTCCACTCTAGTGGATTCCCAACTTGAGGCGCATTGTCATTTATGCACCTTTCATCCGTGCCATCCATCCATCCATCTTGATAGCTCATATTAGACCATGTTCCAAAAAAATAAGCAAATCTAGATCTTAGGTTGACCACACTGTGAATGTTGGAAATAACACCCACATTTTTATCTTTCTTTTGCTTGTGTGGGCTTAATTATATAGATGATATAGTTGACTTGGAATTGTCATGTGGTGTGTGCAAAGGCTAAAAAGGGTTGGCTTTAAAAGGCTAGGAGGTTAGGAGATGGTTGGTGGAGGTTGAAGAGGGAGCTGGAAGGAATGAGGGCATGGAAGCTTAAGCTCACCCTCTCACTCTAACTCACTCACTCTATTTCTCACTCTCACTATTTCTTAATAGGAGCTCTTCTTGATGTCTTGAAATAAGAAGAGTGGAGATTTCTATAGCCCCTTGGATGGTATTCCAATGCAGAAACCCCACCTAACTAGTGACTTGATGAGGCATGGATGATATGTAAGTACCCAATACCTAAGTACCTAAGCCATAAGCTATTCCCAAGCCTTAGTCATACCCAAGCCACTACCCAAGACTTAGCCATTACTTAAGCCATTCTCAAGCTTTAACCATATCCAAGCCACCACTCGAGCCTTAGCCATTACTTAAGCCATTAGCCAAGCCAAATCATAAGCTAAGCCAAACCCTTAACCAAATTCAAGAGAAATTTAAGACAAATCCAAGAGATTCATCAATGAATAGTTTATCTAAGGAAGAATAGACCTAAAAGTCAACTTTTCCCTTAAAATTTCCTTAACTTTTTTCTCAATTACAACATCTATCACTCCCAAAGTAAATGAGGGGATGCCACGCAACACTAAGTCCCTCTTAGCCAATAAGAACCTTCCATTTGTTATTTTTAACTTTTATCTAACCTTCAATTACACCATTGTCATCCCTCCAAATATTAAAGGGGGTCTCTCCTCACATTCTCTATACACAAAAGAGAGGGAGAGAGGAGAGAGCTCACCCATGCCCTTCTCCTTAAGCCCTTAGCTTTGCCACTCAATCTATCTTAACCTATCTACCCAACGTAGCCCAACCTAGCCCTAACCTAACTTAGCCTAACCTAGCCACCCAACTTAACCCAACTTAACCCAACCTAGCCCAACCTAGCCACCCAACCTAGCCTAACCTATTCCTACCTACCCCAACCTAATGATAACATCTAAATATTGTCTATTTATTCTCTTAATTAAACTACTTGCCATGTATTCAAAGTGCTTAATTGATTAACTAAAAGTGTAAAAATGGAAGTCGGTTCTAAGTCAGTGCAAATTTTTCCTATTTAAAAGGGTGTTCTAAGCATTCCTAAGTACGAATTAGAGCTTTGGAGAGAGACCTACAATTTGTGGAGCTTCTTTCGAATAAATCCTTTGGTTCTAGTTTGTTTTTTCTAGTTTTTCTTTATATTTTGTATAAGATTTGGCTAATCTCTTAGAATCAATTTATAAAATTGTTTGATCTATTCTTGCCTCCGAGTATATCAGATGCTTTCAATTCCCTGTGATGTGATTAGCTAGATCTTCATGAGAGCTCAACCCTATCATGATTTTAATCTATGTTGGATGTTTTTTTATTGATATTACCATGTTATCTTTTAATTAGAATGGATTGGAATCCAGTTCTAGTTGAGTTATCAAATCGAGAAGATGAATTGAATTCAAAGTCTATTGATTGAGGATTCCTAGATCCTCAGTCTTTTTTATAATTGTTTTTACAACTCTTCTATCATGCAGGATTAAAAACCCAGACCAACCATTTTCAAAGAATTAATTCTTAGTATATTCTCACCAAATTTCTTGTGGATCAACCTTGGTCTTATCAAGTTATTACTACATCGCAACCCTATACTTGGGGTTGTCAACCCTTGGATTCAATCACCTAGCCACCCAACCGATCCTAACTTAGCACATTTAGCCCATCCAACCATCCAACCCTCTCTAGCCATCTTCCAAAACCACCAATCTAAAACCACCCAACCCAAAACCACTAACTAAAACCACCAATCCAAAACTACTCAAACCAAAACCAACTAAATGTAACATTTTGGAAAAATCCATACAAAGACCCGAGTACCACCTTAGGCAAAAATCACAAAGGACCAAATCCTTTAGAAATTAGACGAAAATTAATTAAGTGTTAAACTGAATTAAACACTAGATTAGCCTAAGCAGCTTTCTATACAATCTGTAAGATCTAAAACTAGTAGAATCGCTAATGCTACATTGCCTAAAAACCTAGGATCAATCTCTAAACCCAGTTGCTCTTGGAAGCACATTGAAACTTCGTATCGGACCTGGACCGCGCGTCGAAAGTTCGATGACCCCGAAACTATACGATTATGACCGCCTTACTGGACTTGATAACCATATCAAAAATCAAGTCCTAATAGTATCCAGAAAAGCACAACTTGAGTCTGGAGCGAAGTGTCTGAGAAACACGAATATCTTTAAAAATTGAACTTAGATTTAAATGATTTGGGCCGTTCGCTTGCGAGCCAAATTTAAGGATTCAGATCGTCAGATCCTGACCCAAATACACCCTCAGATCAGGAAAATTTTTCAGCACAGGTCAGTATACTTGTGGCCCTGATCAAGCGACGATTGTCGTTGAACTGAAACTGGTTCGTCATGGTCGATCCACGAATCCGATCGGACTGAAAACTTAACTCGGCCTAGATCCAATGTCAGGAAACTTTCCCCAGGCTATATATCGAAGGGGGGCCTCTAGATGTGCTTCGTTAAGCCGAAACAGTCGCCCTTTGGCTATATCCTAAGTATACCATGACCCTGGGGCCATTTTTACTAGTTCTGGGCCTATATAAGGGCCTTAAACCCTCTCTCTCCCTTCACATACGAATTTACAAACCCTAGGAGAGAGAAGAGAGAAGAAAGAGAAGGAAAGAGAGAGAAAGTGAGGGATCGCTGCAGGGATCTAACCCTGCCACTCCACGGGTTGAATCGCCTCATCCGGGTCACTATACAGGCGATTCTGACTCCGTACTTGGGTAAGAAATTCTAACCCTAATCTATTTTAGGGATTTAAATAGAATAAGTGGTGCAATAACTAACCTATTTTATGCTATAGGTTGTCGTTATGCCGTAGACGAAGACTTGGCGTATTTAGGTTATGATTTTCCAGGCTTTCAATGTCAATTAATGATTTATGACTGACTTGATTGCTATCACATATGCTTAGATACGATGTTTCCCATATATTACACATATATGAACTATGTTGAAATAGATGCATTTCATGTGTTTGTTGAAATTTTTGTATGAGTATGGAATTATGACTTGTGCTTGCCATGATTATTGATTGCAAATACATGATCGTTGTATACATGGCAACTCCTTTGTGAAAGGATTTGCTATAATATGCATTTTAACTAATTTATTACATGTATGTAATACGTGTAGTCTAAGTGTTTGATAAAATGTCTGAATGAGGAAATGCTTGTTTACATGTATGTAATGGGGGTGTTGAGATGGGATTCTCCATTCCCTTATCTATGGTTATAGTTTCCTTTATGTAACCTAACTTACTACTAGGTGCTTTATGTATGAAATGCCTATGCATGACAACATGTGTACTATGTGTTTGTTAAAATGCTTAAATGAGATTTGTATTTAGATTGGTCGTCACATGCTGTCTTTAACTATAAAATGTGAATGCTATCGTTTGAGAGTATGATTAGGGCTACGATGTAGTCCAGGCAATCGGTAATGGTTTATTATTAGTGGTTGAACTATCTTATCCACGATGGATGTGTTCAATGAATCCGAGTCGTACGGTGATTATCGACAGTGGTTAGGCCACAAGGAGTGCGTATGCACTCCACGTCGACTAATTCAACGTACGCTCATACTAGTCGAGCTTTTCAAGTAATCCAATTGGCCCGATGTATGTTCACCATGTATGGACACTACTGCTTGAATCTAAGGTACCAAACTTACTAGTGAAAAGCCCGTTTAACTTTATACCTCGATCCGCTAAGACTCATGAGCCGGGCATGGTGGTATGGGACACCGTAGTTGAGCTGTCGGCCTATGCTCGGGCGACGAGCCTCCCCGCAGTGTTCGTTGAGCAACCTAAACTTGTGAGCCGAATACGGTGGTATGGGACACTGTATTCGAGTTGTCGGCCTACGCTAAGGTGACGAGCCTTCCCCGTAGTGACCTTGAGTATAAACTAAGGGCTATGTTGATGGTGATGAGCCTCTTCGTAGTGATCTAAACTTGCATGTCCACTGCTTTAAAATCAGGGGTGATGTTGCCCTATAACTTGCCTATAGTATGCGATAAACTAGGATTGACGACCCTAGATGGGTCATCATTGGGTAAATGATATAAATGGAGGTACCTTAGCTTCTTGAATCTACTGTATGAATAAGTCTAATTAAGAACTTGGCTAATCATGTACATGCACCGCATTTGCATGTGCTTTTGACATTAGAGTTGAGCATAGAGGAAGGGATGCATGCCGCGATCGTGAGATGATGTCGCAGAGGGAGTGTAGGAGAGGGTATGCATCATTACAACATACCATTCTTGCATTAACAAGAGTACTTAGGATTTGAGTGTTATACTGCTTTATCATTACTGCTTGACTAAATTGATAATATGTTAACCTTTGTGAAAAGGCCAAGCTATATGTCCTAGAGGGGGGGGGGGGAGGGTGAATAGGACTATGCCAAATTTAAAATAAAATTAGCGGAAATAAATTAAACCAATAGCCTTACAATATGAATCAATTCACAATGCTAAATTTTAAATCACCTTGATAAATGAGTATTGAGAGATTGATACAAATTCAGTTCTAAGGACAACCTTACACCATAATAAACAAGGGCTTATGGTAGGACAACCTTATTTCTAGAACCTCTTTTGGATCAAGGATTCAATTTTAATATAAGTAAATGAAATAGCAAGGAATTGAAATTAAATGCAGAAGTATAGATCTAAATTATTACAACAATCCCCACACTTGCTTGAAATGTAAATAGTTACTACATTCACATCCACTTGTACATTCCACACAATCGAATGATAAAAGATATGAAAATTAAGCAAGCATTCAATCCACAAGACAAAGAGTTATAGTGGTTCGCCTGTGTGTACACTAACTGTTTTTCAACAGCCACACAAAAAGCTACTCCACTCCTAATATCCTCACACAGGGGATATTAGCGTTCACTATTAAATAGGTTTTCTCAGGTTCACCAAAAACCTTTACAATTGTGTCTTTTTCACTTGGGCTTACACAATTCAAAACCCCTCTTTTCGAAGTTTTCTGGTTTTCCTCAAACAACCAATACAATGAGATTTTTTTTGGTTCAACCTCAAACAAAACCAGTACAATGAGATTTTTCTGGCTTAACCTCAAACAAAACCAAAACTAAATAAATTTTACAGAATTGTAAAATACCTGGATTTCTCCTTTTCTTAGCAGCCCGGTAGAACCAATCGGAGTAGATGATTGAATGTCAAAGTTCAATTTCCAATACTCTCATTCATAAGGTTCTAAATTCTAATAGATTTTAGATTTAACTCGTTGGGCATAGCTATATTTGATTTTGATTCTAAGAAGAAAGAATAAGATAATTCCTCTTTTCAAATAAGATTGGAATATAGAAACAAAATCAAATTAAATAAGCTAGCAAAAAGGAATATTAAATAAGCACAATGTAGCTTAAAATAAACACAGACTTATCTCAGAGTGATCACTTGAAAATTCTTGAATAGAATAGAGTTGAAGTATGAAAACTCTGAATTTCGTGTTCAATTTATAGAAGCAAAAATCGTTCCTACGACTGGTCTTAGAAACCTTCGACTGGTCGTAGCTCTAACAGATTTTTGAAATATTGAGCGCGATCTTTGAAAGTCGTTCCACGACTGGTCGTGAGTATCCTACAACTGGTTGTGGGTCACCTACGACTGGTCGTAGATCATTACGACTGGTCGTAGGACCATAGATTACGTTGCTGGACTTTGAGTCGTAGCTCCACGACTGGTCGTGGACGAGTCGAAACCACACCTACGACCGGTCGAAGGACCTCCAGGACTGGTCGTGGGCGTACCAAAAATTCTGAAAAATCTTCAACTACTTAGGACTGGTCGTGGAATTTCTTGGACTAGTCGAATCAATGCCAGGACTGGTCGAACAAGAGCTAGGACTGGTCGTAGAATAGACCAAACTTATGTAAAATAAATATTTGATTTATGTATCCAAAGTGACCTACTTAAAGGGTCAACCTAAGGTCATTCAAACTTGAATTATGTCGTATGGACATTGAACTTCAACCATTCAACGAATGTAGATTGTTTGAACCATATCAGGCTTGAGATCTTGAACTTGTTGTAGCTTCAAACTTGAGATCTTCATCAGCATAACAGCTACTTCATGTATTGCTTATTAGTCTTGAAGTCATGAGTTGTTTCTTAAGACTTGAACATCAACATTGTAGCTTCTTGAGACTTCAACATGTAGCTTCTTGAACTTCAATATGTAGCTTCTTGAAAAGTTCATCTTGTAGCTTCTTGAAGTATTTATGCAGTGTCTTGAATTCATATAAATCATCATACAAGCACAAGACACAGATAGATGTTTTGACACATCAAAATTTGACAACCAAAGGAGTATAAGACCATAACACTTACAATCTCCCCCTTTGTCAAATTTGTGACAAAACACCCAAGTAATAATACTTCCAATAGACATAAGAGAAGTACAAACACAACAGGTTCACAATAGAGAAGCATGCACAGTTATATAGATATGATAAGTAATAACTAGCATCATTATCCCATAACTACCCCTGAGAAGCTTAACTCCCCCTGAGTAATAGCCTGAGTAATAGGAGCACATCATAAAGATTAAATTCAAATAAATCAAAAGCCTCCACAACTTCTCCCCCTTTTTGACACAAAATGACAAAGGAAGAAGAGCATTAATAATAAAGAAAATAAGAGTTGATTCAAGAGAGCATAGAACATAAATCAAAAAGTCAGTAAGCACGAAAAGTTCAGTAAACAAAATATTACAGACTCATCAAAAATTTAGTCAGAACCAGAAGAGGGTGCAGGATTAGATGGATCAATTTTATGTAAACCCTTAGCAACCCGCCTCATATATTTGCGTAAATATGAAAATTGCGTGTCTTGGGTAACACGAATTTGAGCCACCTGTTCTTGAAGGGAATTCAATCTCTCATCAAAATCAGAAGGCTGAAAATCAGGATCATCAGCCGAGTCTGATTCAAGTTCTTCAAATAAATCATCCATATTCACGTCTTCAGGAAGATCACTAGCTTGAGCATTTCCTGCTTCAGCACCACAGCTACCAGCATCCACTTGGCCATCAGCCAATTCTAAATTCATCTTGTTAATATTGGAATTATTAAAAGGGAGATGATGGATGGGTTTTTCTCTAGTAGCATAGCTACGAGCATATAATTTGCCAGCATAGTCAATAAATAACCAAAGGGTATATCACTATGTCCAGGATGGTAACGAGACAAAATAATGGAATGACAAATTAAAGAAGGTAGACATATTTTTGCACCAGAGACTACAGAATGCGAAACACGAACCATGAAAGTAGTGAGTTCGGTTTTATTACCAGAACGTGGATTAAGATTTGAGATGAATATCCTATGAAGTACTCTGTGTCTGGGTAACAAATACCTTGAGGGAAGTACATGACCTTTATGAGTCCAATGAACATCCAAATTACATAAATCTCTAGTAAGCATTTTTCGTTCAGATTCTGAGAGACTGTCATGTAAAATATTAATTGGAATGCTCTCATCATTGACAGGTATTTCCATAATGTCAGCAATCAAATGTCGATCCACTAAAAACAATCCTTCTTGAGTATCAACTTTAAAAGTTAAATTCTCAAGAGAAAAATCACAGATACATGCAAACATGGATTGGGCAATGGACTGGTATGCAGCTCCACCCCAATGTAAGATGTTATCCCATCCCACAGATTCCAACAGAGGAGGGATACCAAATGAAGCAATGTGATTAATATTAACATGACGCTCAACAATAACATTGCGCATACGCAAATCCCAAGCATTAGAAGGATCATTTTCAGGAGAGCGAAGATGATGTTGTATAATAGAAGCTGATCTAGAAGAAGATGGACCTCGAGTAGTTTTCTTTTTACCTCTAGCATCTATTTTCACAGAAGGATTTCAAGGAAACAACAAGTTGGAAGAAATGGGGTTCAAATAAAATAGATTTTTTAAGATAAAACCCCAAACTTGCAATGACCGACCAAATAGATTCCACAAGAATGAGATTTGAAACACTAATAGCAAGAATCTACAAAAAAAAATGCAAAAGAACCACTAACCTTGAAGTACTATGAAGGTGGGTTCGATCGGTCGTAGCTAGAACCGTTGGAGAGTAAAAAGAAATGAAGAAGAAGAGTCAAAATCCCCAAATTAAAGTGAAATCACGAGTTTCACGACTGGTCGTGTAAGTGTTCGACCGGTCGTAGCACGACCGGTCGTGTACACTCACGACTGGTCGAGTACGACTCAAAATTTGCAAAATTTTTAAATAATTTTCAAATTCAAGCAAATAAAACATCAAACTTATGTACATTATGATACACCAAATCACGCAAATTCAATTTAAATTGCACATACCGAGATCAAATTTTAATTTATTAAACCTGCTTTTGTCGAGCGGTTTAGTGAAAATGTCCGCAAGTTGAATTTCGGTTGGAATGTAATCTAAATATATTAATTGTTCTTCCACTAATTCACGAATGTAATGAAATCTAATGTCAATATGCTTAGTACGTGAATGCTGAACTGGATTTTTAGAGATATTTATTGCACTGGAATTATCATAAAATAAAATCATAGAATCCTGAGTGATTCCATAATCGCTTAACATTCGTTTCATCCAAACAAGTTGAGTACATGCATTTCCAGCAGCAATGTATTCAGCCTCAGCTGTTGATAGCGATATAGAACTTTGCTTCTTGCTAAACCAAGAAACAAGACAATTTCTAATGTAGAAACAACCACCACTGGTTGATTTCCTATCATCAATGTTTCCAGCCCAGTCAGCATCTGCGTACCCGACTAATTGAACATTAGTCTCATGTGGATACCAGAGACCCAGTTTAGTAGAACTTGCGACATATCGCATAATCCGTTTAACAGCAGTTAGTGAGATTCTTTATGATTTGATTGATAATGAGCACAAATACCAACACTCAAAGCAATATCTGGTCTACTAACAGTCAGATAAAGCAAACTACCAATCAAACTATGATACAATTTAGGATCCACATCATTACCTGTAGAGTCTTTTGAGAGTCTCAAAGTTGTACTCATAGGAGTATCAAAATATTTACCTTTCTCAAATCCAAATTTCTTAATTAAACTCTGAGCATATTTGGTTTGAGAGATAAAAATTCCATCAGGTTGTTGTTTTACTTGCAACCCTAGAAAATAGTTTAATTCTCCAACCATGCTCATTTCGAATTTAGACTTCATCAAATCTGCAAACTCAACAGTCATGTTAGTACAGGTTGATCCATAAATAATATCGTCAACATATATTTGAACCATTAGAATATCATCATTATGTTTCTTAACAAAGAGCGTCTTATCAACACACCCCATCTGAAAATTATGACTCAGTAAAAACTTAGTCAGTTTTTCGTACCATGCTCTGGGAGCTTGTTTCAGACCATAGAGAGCCTTCTTAAGACGATACACATGATCAGTAAATTTAGGATCTTCAAACCCTGTAGGTTGTTCAACATATACCTCTTCATGTAAATCACCATTCAGAAAGGCACTCTTTACATCCATTTGGTAAATTTTAATCTTCCTAAAACATGCAATGGAGATAAAAAGTCTGATTGATTCAAGACGAGCTACAGGAGCAAATGTTTCATTATAGTCAATACCTTCAATTTGTGTATACCCTGTACAACTAGTCTTGCTTTATTTCGAATAATATTTCCAAGTTCATCAGATTTGTTTTTGAAAATCCATTTTGTTCCAATAATATGTTTATCTTTAGGTCTAGGAACAAGGTGCCAGACATCATTTCTGACAAACTGATTAAGTTCTTCTTGCATCGCAAGAATCCAGTTTTCATCCGAAAGTGCTTCTTTTACGTTAACCGGTTCAATCTGGGATGTAAAGCATACGTAGTTACATATGTCCTCTAATTGTCTACGAGTACACACACCAGTGAGAGGGTTTCCAAGTATTTGAGAAGTTGGATGATCTTTAACAGTCCTTAATTCTGGATTAGTTTCACTTGATGAAATTTCTTATTTTTCAAGTATAAGAACTTCATCATTATCTGAACTAGGGACAGGTGTATTCAAAAGATCGTCAATCACAACATTTATTGACTCTTGAATCACACCGGTCCTGTTGTTCAGAACACGATATGCACGACTGTTTAAAGAATATCCTAAAAAGATCCCTTCATCACTTTTAGTGTCGAACTTTCCCAAATTTTCACGGTCACGCAAAATATAGCACTTCTGCCAAAGACTCGAAAGTATTTGTGAAGAAGGCTTTTCTCAAACCACATTTCATAAGCCGTTTTATTATTAGATTTACAAATATAAACACGGTTAATAATGTAGCAGGCTGTATTCACTGCTTCAGCCCAGAGATTCCTAGGGAGCTTCATGCTATTTAACATAACATTTCCCATTTCTTGAAGCACTCTATTCTTCCTCTCGACAATTCCATTTTGTTGAGGAGTTTTAGGTGCAGAGAATTCATGCGATATTCCCTGATGCTACAAAATTTCTCAAAACCGCTGTTTTCAAATTCGGATCCATGATCACTACGGATCTTGCTGACTTGAAAACATTTTTCAGTTTGAATCCGTTTTATAATCTTTTTCACTTCATCAAGGGTTTCTGATTTATCTCTCAAGAATGAAACCCAAGTGTATCTTGTATAATCATCTACAATAACTAAGATGTACTTTTGCCACCTCGACTTTCCGTTCTTGTTGGTCCTATAAGATCCATGTGGAGAAGCTCGAGTGGTCTTGTGGTGATATTGGAGTTCACCTTTTTGTGAGAGCTCCTAGTTTGTTTACCATACTAGCATTCACCACAAATCTTGTCTACTTTTTGCATCTTAGGTAGACCTCTAATTAGTTCACTTTTGCTCAATCTGTATAAATTTCGGTAGTGAACATGTCCAAGGCATTTATGCCATAATTCTGTCTCATCGTTATTGACCATGTAGCACGATTGTTTAGATGAGCTACCATTGCTTACAATATAGCAGTTTTCAGAAGTTCTACGACCAGTTAATATTACAGAACCCTTTTCGTTTATAATTTCACAACCATGATTAGAAAATTTAACATTATGGTTGTTATCGCATATTTGAGATATGCTCAACAGGTTGTGTTTTAAACCCTCAACATATAAAACATTTTTAAATAAGGGAAGGTTATAGAGTTGGACCGTACCTTTGCCAATTATCTTGCAGTTGCTACCATCACCAAATGTGATTGACTCATCAGTCATATCTTTAAGATCGGTGAATAGTGCTTTGTCGCCTGTCATATGTCTGGAGCATTCACTGTCTAGGTACCATTTCGAATGGCTTGTAGCTTTGAAAGCAGTGTGAGCAACCAAACAGTAACCTTAGGAACCCATTTCAAGATCTTGTTTTGGGTTTAGGAGAATAATTGGTCTTCTTTTGTTTATAGTTGTAAGAGTGACCTCTCATCGAGTTAGATTTTAATAGCTCCTTAAGTAAATCAACAATTTTTTCAGCTAGTGGGTTTCGAATCTGATTTTTGAAATTTATATAGCTGCTTTTGTGTTTTTGAAGAGTTTTTGTATTTTTTGAAAAAACTTGACTAGTACCTTTTCCTTTCGAGTTAGAAGTCTCTCCTTTCACAAAATTGGAACGAGTATTCTTCTGTTTAGGAGATGTGTTTTTATCATAGCCCAACCCGGATCGATCGCCACATTTTCTTGATCCGGATAATAATTTTTCTAATTTTGGATCACCTTGGGCATATCTCCATGTGTCCTTCAAACTCAGAAGAGAAGATACTTCATTTTTAAGTTTCTCATTTTCAGATTTCAAATTTTCAATTAGGGAGGTTTTGAATTCTAGATCACACTTTGATTTTTCAAAACAATCTGAAATTTGATATTTTTCTAAAACAAGGGTTTCAAAACATTCTTTAAGTTTAAAAAACTTTTCTTTTTGAAGTTTAAGTTTAATAGCAATTTTACAACTTTTCTTATATAAGGCATTGTAAGCATCTTGAAGATCTTCATCATTTTCATGATCACTATCCAAATTTTCTTCACTTGTTGAATCATCGTGATCTGAAAAAGTAAACTTAGCTAAAGTCATAAGGGCCTTCGCTTCATCGCCTCGACTTCGGTTTAATTTTCTGATTCGAAGAAGAGGCTTCAGAATCGACGATTCATCCCAAGTAGCCAACATACCCTTCCTTTTGGATCTGTCCTTTTTAGGACATTTGTTTGCTAAATGCCCATATTCTTGACAGTTGTAACATTGACTATCTTTCAATGACTTCCAAGTTTTAGACTTAGGTTTAGAACGTTTCTTTTCATTTGCCTTTTGAAAGTCGACTCTTTTCTTACTTTTGAAAATCTTATAAAACTTTTTTGCCAAAAGGGCCATATCATCTTCAAACTTTTCTGAATCTGAATTTTCTTGAGTAATACTTTTAGATGACTTCAAAGTAATAGATTTACCTTTAGGAGCTTTAAAACTTAATTCATAGGTTTGTAAAGAACCAACTAATTCTTCTACCTTCATATTATCCGTATCAAGAAGTTCCTGGATTGCGGTTATCTTAAAATTTAACCGTTCAGGAAGAGAGCGTAGTATTTTTGCACACACTTTACTTTCTGGGATCTTATCGTCAAGACCCCACATTGAGTTTACAATGTCATTCAATCTAGTGAAAAAGTCCATAAACATTTCATTTTCCTCCATATGAATTTCTTCAAATTTAGTTGTGAGGAGTTGGACTTTAGATTTCTTGACAATTGATGTACCTTCGTGTGTCATTTCTAAAATATCCCAGCTTGCTTTGCAAAGATCACAGATATGATTCTTTTGAACTCATCCGGTGATAGTGCGCAAGTGATTGCATTTAGTGCTTTAGCATTAGCACTACTCTCATTTTTCTGAAGTGTGGTCCATTGGTAATACGGTGTAATTTTCATAGATTTTGAACCATCAACACCAGTTACTTCCATGATAGGAGGATTCCATTCACCACACGTGGCTTGCCACACACTTTCATTAATTGATTTGAGGAAGATCCTCATTCTGGCTTTCCAATAGGCATAGTTGGAACCATCAAAGGGTGGAGGCCTAGTAACTGAAAGGCTATCAAAATTTGACATCTTTTTATATAGCTTAGATCGTTAGCTCAGGAAATAAATCCAAATAAAAAGCAATAAAAATGAGCTATTAGGCTTTGATACCACTTGAAAAGGCCAAGCTATATGTCCTAGGGGGGGGGGAGGGGGGTGAATAGGACTATGCCAAATTTAAAATAAAATTAGCGGAAATAAATTAAACCAATAGCCTTACAATATGAATCAATTCACAATGCTAAATTTTAAATCACCTTGATAAATGAGTATTGAGAGATTGATACAAATTCAGTTCTAAGGACAACCTTACACCATAATAAATAAGGAATTATGGTAGGACAACCTTATTTCTAGAACCTCTTTTGGATCAAGGACTCAATTTTAATATAAGTAAATGAAATAGCAAGGAATTGAAATTAAATGCAGAAGTATAGATCTAAATTATTACAACAATCCCCACACTTGCTTGAAATGTAAATAGTTACAACATTCACATCCACTTGTACATTCCACACAATCGAATGATAAAAGATATGAAAATTAAGCAAGCATTCAATCCACAAGACAAAGAGTTATAGTGGTTCGCCTGTATGTACACCAACTGTTTTCCAACAGCCACACAAAAAGCTACTCCACTCCTAATATCCTCACACAGGGGATATTAGCGTTCACTATTAAATAGGTTTTCTCAGGTTCACCAAAAACCTTTACAATTGTGTCTTTTTCACTTGGGCTTACACAATTCAAAAACCCCTCTTTTCTGAGTTTTCTGGTTTTCCTCAGACAACCAATACAATGAGATTTTTTTGGTTCAACCTCAAACAAAACCAGTACAATGAGATTTTTCTGGCTTAACCTCAAACAAAACCAAAACTAAATAAATTTTACAGAATTGTAAAATACCTGGATTTCTCCTTTTCTTAGCAGCCCGGTAGAACCAATCGGAGTAGATGATTGAATGTCAAAGTTCAATTTCCAATACTCTCATTCATAAGGTTCTAAATTCTAATAGATTTTAGATTTAACTCGTTGGGCGTAGCTATATTTGATTTTGATTCCAAGAAGAAGGAATAAGATAATTCCTCTTTTCAAATAAGATTGGAATATAGAAACAAAATCAAATTAAATAAGCTAGCAAAAAGGAATATTAAATAAGCACAATGTAGCTTAAAATAAATACAGACTTATCTCAGAGTGATCACTTGAAAATTCTTGAATAGAATAGAGTTGAAGTGTGAAAACTCTGAATTTCGTGTTCAATTTATAGAAGCAAAAATCGTTCCTACGACTGGTCTTAGAAACCTTCGACTGGTTGTAGCTCTAACAGATTTTTGAAATATTGAGTGTGATCTTTGAAAGTCGTTCCACGACTGGTCGTGAGTATCCTACAACTGGTCGTGGGTCACCTACGACTGGTCGTAGATCCTTACGACTGGTCATAGGACCATAGATTACGTTGCTGGACTTTGAATCGTAGCTCCACGACTGGTCGTGGACGAGTCGAAGCCACACCTACGACCGGTCGAAGGACCTCCAAGACTGGTCGTGGGCGTACCAAAAATTCTGAAAAATCTTCAACTACTTAGGACTGGTCGTGGAATTTCTTGGACTAGTCGAACCAATGCCAGGACTGGTCGAACAAGAGCTAGGACTGGTCGTAGAATAGACCAAACTTATGTAAAACAAATATTTGATTTATGTATCCAAAGTGACCTACTTAAAGGGTCAACCTAAGGTCATTCAAACCTGAATCATGTCGTATGGACATTGAACTTCAACCATTCAACGAATGTAGATTGTTTGAACCATATCAGGCTTGAGATCTTGAACTTGTTGTAGCTTCAAACTTGAGATCTTCATCAGCATAACAACTACTTCATGCATTGCTTATTAGTCTTGAAGTCATGAGTTGTTTCTTAAGACTTGAACATCAACATTGTAGCTTCTTGAGACTTCAACATGTAGCTTCTTGAACTTCAATATGTAGTTTCTTGAAAAGTTCACTTGTAGCTTCTTGAAGTATTTATGCAGTGTCTTGAATTCATATAAATCATCATACAAGCACAAGACACAGATAGATGTTTTGACACATCAAAATTTGACAACCAAAGGAGTATAAGACCATAACACTTACACTTTGCCTTATAGCTCCACTGAGTTAATCACTCACTCCCACTCTGGGACGGTGTTTTAAAATACCAACCAGACTCTATTGTAGTTGCAGGTGACGTCGAGGCTTATAAGGCGGAGCCTGACTTTTATGATGATGAGGAGTTCTCCCACATGCAACTCTCTGGTGGGTCTATGTAGACCTGGAGTTGCATCATTAGGGCTACAGGGATATGGATAGATGACATTACATTTTATCATTTTGCACATTTTGGAATTATACATGTAATCATTTAACCTAGTGACATGTTCAGATTCTGGGGACTTACAATTACTTATATGATTTTATATACTTATCGCAGTCTTCCGCTTGCGTAATTTAACTGTCTCTGGAGTATGATATGTCGTTTTGATATAATCTCATTCATGTTTAATGCACTAATATGAACAACATTTAATCATCATTGTCTATGTTGCATAAGTGAGGTGTTGGAATTCGGGAGTTGGGCTCCTGCTTGACCCTCGATTTTCAGGGCGTTACAAGTTAGTATCAGAGAATGATTTGGATTAAACTGGACCTGGGTTATAGTTACACAACACACACTGATGTACTTTGACTTAGAATAGTGCGATAAAATGTAGAAACAATCATAGAATCCCCAGTTTCACCGATAGTTGAAACTGACCGTTGGAACCGGGACCCGTACGCATCTAAGATCATGCGTAGTGACCCCAGATCTTTTCTAAACTATCAATCGATGAGTTTAGATGAGAATCTAGCCTATTCCACACTTAAATAAACTAAAAATTCATAAATATACGCGAGATGGGACCCGAAACGACTTAAACGGACTAGGGGGGCCAAACGGAGCAAAACGGGGGGATCCAAAGTGGACCCCGCACACATACTGCACCCCGAGGGGGGATGCCATTGCCCATGGGGTGAGGGCTCTCCCAAAGGTCTAGGGACCGGCGATGCTATTGCCGGATCGGCGAGGGCTCGCCGGGCTGTCCAGCGACCTAGCGATGCTATCGCTGGATCGGCGAGGGCTCGCCGCCTGCTCGATTCAGGCCTGTTGGGCCGCAACAGGCTAATCGAGCCGGCTCGTGTCTAAGGCTGTGGGGCCCACCAAAATGTGTGGGGACCCCTATAACCTCCCCATTTGCTCCCCTCTCTCTTCATACACACCTCCAAGCTCTCCAAACCCCTCAAATCTTCATTTTTCTTCTCTCAAATCACCCCTTCAATCTCATCTTCTTCCATCTTCTTGCACCACATACACCACTCTCTCAAACCTATCTTCTACAACCACCTATATATCTAAATCCCTCTCATTTGGGTGCACAATTCCCCTTTCTTTTATGTTTCAATTTCAAAGCTCCACACCCCCTTCTTTTTCCCTCCATTTTATCTCACGCAAATGGCTCTTTTCGAGCTTGCGATGATAATTTTCTCACTCTCCACACTTCTTTCTCTCATGGGGAAGAAGAGGGCTCCTATGGATGAAGCTGGGCCTAGCTGCCCTACCCGTTCACAGAGGCAGAAAGGCGTCAAGGCTAGTACAAGCGTCAACGTTGAGATAAGGACAAAGCGGGACCTCGATCGCCAGGCTCCTCTTGCAAGAACTCTACTAACGAACCTGTTACATGGAAGATTTCAAGGCTGTAGGGTTCTCTTCGAAGCACATGTAGATGAGCGACTGTTCGGGCTTTATCCATTGATGGACCGCCTGTCTGATGCTGGATGGGGGCCCATATTTGAAGGCAAGTCACGGGCGACTGCGGACATTGTCCGGGCCTTCTACGCCTATATACGAGACTCATTGCTGGAGCCTCTACAATTCCAGATCTTTGTGGCAAGGAGGGAAGCGGTTGTAGACGTCCGTCTGATATCACAGCTCCTGGGAATACCGTGTGGTGAGGTACACGTCAGTGAGGATTATTTCAGGAGTGAACGTGAAAGAGACCGCTGCACGCGATTCCTTTGTGGCTGACTGGCCCATTGGAATCCCAACAGTACCCTCTTAGCGTCCAAGATGACCGATGACGTCTGCCTGCTCCACCACATCTTCATGTATAATGTATATCCCAGGTGGAGCAATTGCAGCGAATGTACGTGCTTGATGGTGGACTTCTTTGTATCGTGCTGGGCAGGGAGACAAGTTGTGCCTGCCTACCTTCGTCCTACGAGAGATAGTCCCGACCGCCCGTTCTACTAGAACAACAATTCACTTCTGTTCGGTCGACTCATTTGCAAGCTTACTCATGAGCTCGGCTACAGACTTTGCCATGATGTGGTGGTGCCGATTCACTTTATAAATGACACCACACTCGCCAACATAAAGATTGGGCCGCTACAACGACGTGTTGGGTCCGAGGACGAGGAAAGTAGTGACGGGGCCGAGGAGAGTGAAGAAGAAGAGGAAGAGGAAGAGAATGAGATAGAGGAAGAAGGATTGCAGGAAGAGGAAGAGGAGGCCCAAGACACTGATGAGGGCTCTCCTCCTGCTACACAGGAGAGTGATAGGGATCCGACTGTTATAGCAGCACGCTGGGCTCGAATCGAGGAGGGCCAAGCCGCCCTCTAATAGGAGGTCGGACAGGTCCAGGCTGAACTTGGAGAGACCTGAGCCAAGCTTGAAGAGAACGAGGCCTTTATAAAATGGAAATTCAAGAAGGTGTCTCACACCTTAAGGGTCATCCTGTGTTGTCTGCAGGACAAGGGTGCACCTCCTCCATTGCCAGAGTCAGACGACTAGTCGTACATGTAGTCGCCTTTTAGTTTGCTTTGTTACTTGTTTTCTTTATTTCTATTTATAGCCTTGATAGGCTAAGTAATGTGGTAGAGTAGTTGTAGGTTTTAGTGTGTGTGAACCTTGCTTAGATAAGCTCACATGCATCTTCTGTTATGGTCCATGTAATACTGCATCTCATGTATTGTGACAATTTTGGTAAATGAAATGCATGGAGCTTCTTTGGATTTGAAATGCGAATGATGTGTGTATGCGAGTGTGATCTTGTGCTGAATCTGACACGGGTTGCACCTTATATTGTATGTAGGGGATGTCACCTAAGGCCATACGGAGTACGACACATCTCACACTTGGCGACTTAATTGATGGTGCTCCTCCCTTAAGCGATAGCCACATGGACCCCAGTTTGGGCCTGACTCACGAGTCTATGCCAGATTCTCAGCCGGCCACTGGCCCCACTAATGGGTCGGCACCTGTTGCACCACTAGTTCCTGAGCAGAACCGTGCGTCTATTTTGATGTCGTACATGCCTCAGTCGGCTCCTCTTACTACTAGGTTGGAGTAGATGATGCTCTTGATGCAGCAATAGCAACAACAGTAGCAGTAACAGTTTTTGACCACCATTGCAGGGGTCTTTGCCCAGGGTATGGGTGTGGTTCCACTTGCACCACTTGTGCAGCCTACTGGGAATATGAGTGTCAGCTGCTTATATGAGTGATTCCAGTGCTTCTGACCTCCTACTTTTGCGGGTACTCACAGACCCGAGGCCGAGTATTGGCTTGACCGTATCTTTAAGATACTAAAGCCGGTATACTACACTGAGGCAGATCGGTGGAGTTAGTCACCTACATGTTTGAGAAGGAGGCCAATCTTTGGTGGGATAGCGTCCTCCGGACTATTGCTATGGGATATGTATGGACGTGGGCGGCCTTTAAGACCCACTTCCATGGGAAGTACTTTTTACTCACGTATCGTCATGAGAATGAGAGTGAGTTTCTTCACCTTCGTCAGGGAGAGATGACAGCGGCAGAGTATGAGAACAGGTTTACGGAGCTGGCCAGATATACTCCCCTGATATTAGCCGACCAGCTTATGCACATGCAGCGGTTTTCTAAGGGCCTGCGCCCTGAGATGCGCTCGAAGATGTGTTGCACTAGGATATCCAATATGTTGAGCTAGTGGGCATGTCTTTGCGAGCGGAGCAAGATGGGGATAGATTATCCTATACACGTGTGCCTATAGCTTCTAGGCAACGACTAGATCTATCGAGTAGGCCGTTCCTCAGCAAGAGGCCCTGTGTAAACTCGCCTCCCAGACTTGTGGCTCCACCAGCCCCGATGAGGCGATCGGACTTGTGGTGCACATACTGCAAGAGGTCGGGCCATTCAGATACTTATTGCTTCACCAAGATGAGGGATATCAGCTTCTCACCACCTCAGAGGATCAACTGCCAGTTTCCTCAGGCTATTATAGCCCCACCTCTATGGTTAACACCAGCCCATCAATCTTTTCGGTCACTTGCACCTCGATTCAGGCCGCCTCAACAGCCCATGGTACCGCAACCGAACCGTTCTCAATAGGCTCATGTGCACTCACTCGCAGCTAAGGCATCCGAGATAGCGGCTACAACACTGATGACTTTTGAAGTCACGACTCATGTCTAAGGTACACCAGTTTTCTTGTTGGTGGACACCGGGTCCACTATCTCCATCATATCATGCGCGGTAGTCAAGCAGCTAGTGTTGGATATAGCTCCTATGAAGGGAGTGAGGATCCTTACAGCCATAGGGACTTTTTCGGACTTTAGTAGAACTTGTGAGGATTTCTCAATAGACTTAGGAAGCAGGACAGTACTTGTTGACCTGATCGTTGCCCCACTATACCATTACGACGTTATCCTCGATATGGATTAGCTCATCGAGATGAAGGTTGAGATCGATTTTGACACCAGAGTGGTGACAGCCCGTACACCTGAGGGCACGGACTTTACCTTTCTAGTTCAGGTCAGTTGGCCCTGCCGCATTAGCTGTTATGCCACCTTGCTTGAGAGTGTTGATGATTCGACCCTTGGGAGCATGCTAGTAGTTCGGGAATTCACGGACGTGTTTAGGATGATTCCTGGATTACCTCCTCAGCACGAGATCGATTTTACCATTGATCTTGTGCCTGGTGCAACACCCATTTCATTACCGACATATCTCATGCTTCTATGTGAGATGGAGGAACTGGGGAGGCAGATCAACGATCTGTTGAAGGCGGTCTTTATACGACCGTGTGTGTCTCCGTGGGGAGCACCTGTGTTGTTTGTGAAGAAGAAGGATGAATCTCTACGATTATGTATTGATTATCGTAGATTGAACCAGGTGACAGAAAAGAACAAGTATCCTTTGCCCAGGATAGATGACCTATTTAATCAGTTAAAAGGGGCGCAATATTTCATAAAGATCGACTTACAGTCAGGGTATCACCAGTTACGCGTCTGGGATGAGGACGTGCAGAAGACAGCTTTAAGGACCAATTTTGGGCACCTTATAATGTCGTTTGGACTCACAAACGCACCTGCCGTGCTCATGGACTTGATGAATTGGGTGTTCCGGCTATATCTATTTTGATTTGTCATCATGTTTATAGATGACATCCTGATATACTCCAAGAGTCAAGAAGATCACGAGGAGCACCTACGATCTGTCTTTGATACCCTCGGGAAGAACCGGTTGTTCGCATAGTATAAAAAGTGTGACTTCTGGAAAGAAGAAGTTAAGTTCGTGGGACATGTGGTGTCCAAAGAAGGGATAGTTGTGGACCTTGCTAAGGTAGCCACAGTTCAGGACTGGGAGCAGCCCGGTTCGATTACTAAAGTGAGGAGTTTTTTCGGCCTGGCAGGTTACAAATGACGATTCATTTGGAATTTTTCTAAGATAGCCAGAATGTTGTCTTAGCTGACTTGGAAAGATCTCAAGTTTGCCTAGAATGAGAAAGCAGAAGCAGCTTTCCAGGAGTTGAAGGACAAGTTGACGTCCACCCCTGTGCTAGTATTGCAAGAGCAATGGGACAAGTATACTATATACACCGACACCTCTCGTGTGGGTTTGGGTTACGTTCTGATGCAAAAGGACAGGGTTATTGCCTATGTATCGTGACAATTGAGGAAACATGAGGAAAACTACCCTACGCACGACCTGGAGTTGGCAGCCGTCATCTTTGCATTAAAGCTTTGGAGACATTACCTCTACGGAGAAGAGTTCGAGCTCTTTTGTGACCACAAGAGCCTCAGATACATATTCATGCAGAGAGACCTGAATATGAGGCAGCGATGATGGATGGAAACCTTGAAGGACTTCAAGTTCGAGGTCTCCTATCATCCTAGCAAGGCCAACCTTATGGAAAATGCGTTGAGTTGCAAGAAGACGATAGCATTTGCGGCTCCGTGATGATAGTAGAGTGGGATATGATAGAGTTTGTACGAGACTTTGAGCAGAGACTTATGGCAGAGGAGCCGTTCGAGAGCATCACACATATTCGTGTTCAGCCACTTATTGATGACTGAATCATAATGGCTCAGGGGGAAGATGAAGGGTTACTAGAGTCGAGGAAACGAGCTAGTAATGATGCAGGCTCTGAATGGAGAGTTGGTACGGATGAGGGTTTATGTTATCGTGGCTGCCTATGCGTCCCAAATCTTCACGACTTGAGAAAGGAAGTTCTCGAGGCTACTCACAATTCGAGGATGACAATGCATCTCGACAGTACGAAGATGTACCAAGACATGAATCGCTCATATTGGTGGGACAACATGAAGGCCCACATAGCAGACTATGTATCCCATTGTCTCACGTGCAAATAGGTCAAGGCAGAACATCGCCGACCTCCTAGACTGCTTTAGCCCATGCCCATAGCAGAATGGAAATGAGATTTCATCTCTATGGATTTTATCTCAGGGCTACTAAAGACGAGGAAGGAACATGACTCCATATGGGTGATTATGGACCGGTTGACGAAATTGGCTCATTTTCTCCCTATTAGAGTTTTGAACTCTGCAGACGATTTGGTCAGGCTGTACATCAAAGAGATTATACGTCTATGTGGAGTTCCTATGAAGATCGTGTCGGACCAAGATACGCGATTCACATCTATCTTCTGGACTCGTATCCAGGAAGCAATGGGTATGAAGTTGAAGTTTAGTACCGCGTTACACCCATAGACCGATGGGCAGATAGAATGGGTAAATCATGTGTTGGAGGATATGTTGCGAGCTTGTGTGCTAGACTTCAAGGACAGTTGGGATGACTGTCTTCCTTATGCTGAGTTTGCCTAAAATAACAGCTTTCAGGTGAGTATTTGCATGTCTCATTATGAGGCCTTATATAGGCGCCCCTGTCGTACACCTCATTGCTGGACAAAGGTTGGCGAGAAGAGTTTGATTGGTCTAGAGTTAGTACATGCGACCTCAGAGAAGATCGACATTATCAGGCATCGACTTCTGGTAGTACAGAGCAAACAAAAAAGCCACGCCCATACGAGGCAGCGACTGCTAAAGTTCGAGGTTGGGGACCATGTATTCTTGAAGGTTTTCCCCATGAAGGGAGTCCTTCGGTTTGACAAGAAAGGGAAACTCACACCGAGATTCATTGGCCCATTCCAGATACTGCCTTGCTTTGCCCACACCACTCGTAGGCGTGCATAACGTATTTCACGTTTCGATGTTGAAGAAATACGTTTCTGACCTTTTCCACATTATCAAATGGGAGCAGGTGCAGTTGAGTGAAGATGCTACTTATATATTACGACCGATGCGTATTCTAGATAAGAAGGAGCAGGTGTTGCGCAGTAAAGTGATTCCACTTGTGAAAGTTCTGTGAACACATCACACTGAGGAAGTGGCTACTTGGAAAACAGAAGCCGACGTTCACAAGAACTACCCTCAGATTCTCGAGGAGTATGAAAAGGTACTAATTTCGAGGATGAAGTTTTTCTTTAAGGGGGGTAGATTATAACGTCTCGAAAAAATTCGTACAAAGACCCAAGTACCACCTCAGGCAGAATCACTAAGGACCAAATCCTTTAGAAATTAGACAAAAATTAATTAAGTGTTAAACTGAATTAAATACTAGATTAGCTTGAACAACTTTCTATATGATCTGTAAGATCCAAAACTAGTAGAATCGCTAACGCTACATTGCCTAAAAATCAAGGATCAATCTCTAAAGCCAGTTGCCCTTGGAAGCATAATGAAGCTTCGTATCGGACCTAAACTGCACGTCGAAAGTCCGATGACCCCAAAACTATATGGTTACAATCGCCTTACAGGACTTGACAACCATTTCAGAAATCAAGTCCTAATAGTATCCAGAAATACACAACTTAAGTCCGGAGCGAAGTGTGTGAGAAACACGAATATCTTTAGAAATTGAACTCAGATTTAAATGATTTGGGCCGTTTGCTTGCGGGCTAAATTTAAGGATTCAAACTATCAAATCGTAACCCAAATACACCCTCGGATCAGGGAAATTTCCCAGCACAGGTCAGTATACTTATGACCCTGATCGAGCGACGATAGTCGTTGAACTGAAACTGGTCTGTCACGGTCGATCCACAAATCCGATTGGACTGAAAACTTAACTTGGCCTATATCCAATGTCAGAGAACTTTCCCCAGGCCGTATGCTGAAAGGGGGCCTCCAGATGTGCTCCGTTAAGCTGAAACAGTCGCCCTTTAGCTATATCCTAAGTATACCATGGCCCTGGGGCCATTTTCACCAGTTCTGGGCCTATATAAGGGCCTTAAACCCTCTCTCTCCCTTCACATACGAATTTGTAAACCCTAGGAGAGAGAAGAGAGAAGAAAGAGAAGGAAAGAGAGAGAAAGTGAGGGATAGCTGTAGGGATCCAACCCTACCACTCCACGGGTTGAATCGCCTTATCCAGGTCGCTATATAGGCGATTCCGAATCCGTACTTGGGTAAGAAACCCTAACCCTAATCTGTTTTAGGGATTCAAATATAGTAAGTGGTGCAATAGCTAACCTATTTTATGTTATAGGTTGTCGTTGTGCTGCAGACAAAGACTTAGATTATAAACTGAGTTCGTTACGAGTTTACCGGTAAAAGGTGCGGACTATAAACGTTAGGTTATGGTTTTCAAGGCTTTCAATGTCAGTTAATGATTCATGACTGACTTGATTGCTGTCATATATACTTAGATACGATGTTTCCCATATATTACACATATATATGAACTATGTTGAAATAGATGCATTCCATGTGTTTGTTGAAATGTTTGTATGAGTATGGAATTATGACTTGTGCTTGCCAAGATCATTGATTACAAATACATGATCGTTGTATACATGGCAAATCCTTTGTGAAAGGATTTGCTATAATATGTGTTTTAACTAATTTATTACATGTATGTAATACGTGTAGTCTAAGTGTTTGATAAAATGCCTGAATGAGGAAATGCTTGTTTACATGTATGTAATGGGGGTGTTGAGATGGGATTCTCGATTCCCTTCTCTATGGTTACAGTTTCCTTTATGTAACCTAACTTACTACTAGGTACTTTATGTATGAAATGCCTATACATGACAACATGTGTATTATGTGTTTGTTGAAATGCTCAAATGAGATTTGTATTTAGATTGGTCGTCATATGCTGCCTTTGACTATAACATATGAATGCTATCGTTTGAGAGTGTGATTGGGGCTACGATATAGTCCAGGCAATCGGTAATGGTTTTATAACACCCCGAATTTTTTGCCACTTGGAATTAGACGTCCTTAGGCAATGGGTTGATCCTAATATCTTATTAATTTCTTAAAACTTAATCCCAAAGTCTGAAATCACTTTTTTTTAACCCATTTCCTTCAAAATCTCACCTTTCACCACCTTATTCTCTAAATTTTTCTAAGTAATTTCATATTAGACATGAATCCTAAAGTTTAGGTGAGGAATAACAATACTTAAATTAAAATTTACTATAAATAGTAAATAAATAAATAAAATAGGTTTTTGACCATTAACCTTTTGGCATCTCACAGAATAAATAGGTTATTTGGATAGATCAGCTTCTCTTACCCCAAAATCATATATTGCACGTTGAATAACTCATCTCGTTTTGTAAGATACGCCTGTTTCAAAAATCACATGGTGGAATCACCACCGGACAGTCTAGCGGACCGCGGCGCACCCCAGTCCAGCGGGCCGGGCGGGCCACAGCGGGCTGGGCGGCCCGTTTTCTGTGATTTTTCTATCATTTTTCGTTTGACTTCAAAAAGTCATATCTCCCTCGTTATAATTTCGATTTAGGTAATTTAAAAGTCATATTGAAGCTTGATAAGTCTAGTTTTATATAAAAATAAGTAAAAAATGTAATAAAAAAATTTAATATAGTTTAATCTAGGTTGATGTGATAACTTTCCAAAAGTTATTAGTTTGGATAACGGTTACTTCGAAAAATTTTAAAATTTTTCTACAATATGAAATCTAATGAAATTTGGTGGAGAGAAAGTAAACTTAATAATGAACTATTACAAAAATAATTAAAATAATATGCTAAACAAAAATACCAAAAAGGGGCGTAGAACTGCCCTAGGACTATATTCTGTTGTAATTATGGCATAAATTAGTTAAGTACTAAATTGAATAATCAGTGAAATTTTCTTAAACCACTTTAAATATGAATTGTAAGACCCAAAACTTGTAGAATCATTGGCGCTACATTACCCTATAATCTAGGATCAATCTCATTACCTAGTTGCTCTCAAGAGCATCACGAAGCTCTGTATCAAACCTGGACCGCACGTCAAAAGTCCGATTATCGCGAAACTAATTGCTTATGACCGCCTTGCTGGTCTTAACAACCATCTCGAAAATCAAGTTCTGACTGTGTCCAGAAATGCACAACTTGAGCTCGGAGCGAAGTGTATGAGAAATGTGAATATTTTTAGAAATAAAATCCAAACTTAAGTAAACTAATATGTGTCGCTTGCAGACTAAATATAAGGATTCAGACCGTCAGAATCTGACAAATACACCCTCGGATCAGGAGAAATTTTTCACACATGTCAGTACACTTGTGGCCCTGATCGAGTATTGGTGACCGTTGAACTGAAACTGGTCCGCCACGGTCGATCTGTAAATCCGATCGGACTGAAAACTTAATTTGACCTAGATCAAATGCCAGAGAACTTAAGTCCGACCGCACGCAGAAAGGGGGCCTCCAGAAGTGCTTCGTTGAGCTGAAATATATGGGTTTTGGCTATAACCTAAGTATACCACGGCCCTACGGCCATTCCGGTCAGTTTTGGGCCTATATAAGGGCTTAAACCTTCTCTCTCTCTCATTCCATACGAATTTGGAAAACCTAGGAGAGAGAAGAGAGAAAAAAGAGAAGGAAAGAGAGAGAAAGTGAGAGAGAAAGTGGAAGATAGTTCCTGGGATTCAATCCCATCTCTCCACGTGCTTAGCTACTGCTTCTGTATCGCTATTCCAGCGATTCCGACTCCATATTTGGATAAGAAATCCTAACCCTAACCTGTTTTAGAGATTTAAATAGAACAGATGGTGGAATAGCTAACCTATTCCCCGTTATAGGTTGTTGTGGTGCTGTAGACAAAAGCTTAGTGTTTAAATTGAATTCGTTATGAGTCTACCAGCGAAAGGTGCGGACTATATATGTTTAGGTTATGATTTTCAAGACTTTCATTGTCGGTTAATGATTTATTACTGACATGGGTGCCGTTTCACATGCCAAACATGACGTTTATTTTTTTTTACAAATATGTATGAACTATGTCAAGGATAGTGTATTTGTTGAAATAATTGAATACGTATCGTTTTTGGATTTGCGGTTGCCATGATTATTCGTCTTAAATATATGGTCGTTATGTGTGTGACAACTCCTTGGTAAAAGGATTTGTCCTAATTCCTATTTTTGCCAACATACGTTATATATGTTATAGTGTGTAATCTATGTGTTTGTAAAAATGTCTGAATGAATATGAAATTTGGATCTGTGCTTGCCATGATTATTAACTATGAATATATGCTTGATGTGTATATGGCAACTCCTTCGTAAAAGGGCTTGCCAGGATATATGTTAAAACTAGTCGAATACATGTATGATGAAATGTGTAGTCTAAGTGGTTGATAAAATGCTTGAATGAGAAAGTGCTTATTTAAATGTATGTAATGAGGGTGTTGAGATGAGATTCTCAATTCCCTTATTTATGGGTACAATTTTCTTTATGTGATTTATCTTACTACTCTGCGATTTATGGATGAAAGGCCTATATGTGGCTACATGTGTAACATGTGTATGTTAAAATGATCAAATAAAATTTATATTTAGATTTAGTTGTCATGTGCTGTTATTGAGTTTCACTTATAAATACTATCGTTTGAAGTGTGATTGGGACTATTACGTAGTCCAAGCAATCGATAACAATTCCTGGTTAAGTGGCTGAACTAGTCTCGCCACATTGGACACGTTCGAGGAATCCGAGGCGTACGATGATCGTCGACAGTGGTACCGTGTCGGCTAATTCAGCGTACACTTGTACCAGTCAAACTTGTCTAATAAACTGATTGGCCCATTGTGTGTTCACCATGTTTGGACGCTACTGCTTAAACCTAAGGTACCAAACTCACTAGTGGATATCCCATTTAACCTTAGTACCTTGATCTGCTAAGACTCATGAGCCGGACATGGTGGTATGGGACACCGTAGTGGAGCTGTCGGCCTACAATGGGGCGACGAGCCTCCCCGTAGTGACCAGTGAGTAACACACCCTCATGAGCTGAATACGGTGGTATGGGACACTGTATTTGAGCTGTCGGCCTACACTGATAAGGTGACAAGCCCTTTGTAGTGACCTCGAGCATACTCTGAACCTGCGTTGAGGCGACGAGCCTTTCTGTAGCAACTAAAGTATAAACTAGGCCTACACTGCATCGAGGTGATGAGCCCTTTGTAATGACCTAGACTGTAACATCATATAAGATTTACTAGGACTGACGACCCTAGAATGGATCATTGTTTGGAAAATGATGTAAGGGAGGTACCTTAGTTTCCCAATCCTACTATATGAAAAAGGACTAATAAGAACTTGGTAATCACGCTTATGCACCGCATTGCATGTGCCGTTTGGCGTTGGGTAAAGCACTGAGGAAGTGACTGACATGCGCGACTATTAGATGAACATCACAGAGGGAGTGCAGGTGAGGGCACGTATCATTTATACATACCATTCCTGCATTAATCAGAGTATTTAGGTATATTTGATTGTATTGTTTTATCATTACTACTTGACTGAATTGATAACATGTTAACCTTTGCTTTATTGTTCCACTGAGTTGATCACTCACTCTCATGTTACGGGACGGTGTTATATACACCAACAAGACCCTGTTTTAGTTGCAGGTGGAGGCGATGCCTACGAGGCAGAGTCGGACTATGAGGATGACGAGGAGGCATTCTCTTTCATGCAGTTTTCAGGCGAGTTCATGTGAGCTGTGACCTGATCGACGGGGACTTTTAGGATGTTAATTAGATGTCATTACACTTTATTTTATACTTTTGAACACCCTTGTATATTCATTTTGTTCAATTTTGGAGTATACATGTATATATTTAACCTAGTAACATGTTCACATTCTAGAGACTTACAACAGTTTATATACTTTATATATCTATCACAGTTCTTCCGCTTGCGTAATTTAACTATCTCTGGAGTATGATATACTGTTTTGGTGTAATCCCACTCATGTTTAATGCACTAACATGGATAACATTTAATCATCATTATCTATGTTGCGTAAGTGATGCGTTGGAACTCGGGAGTGGATCTTATGCTCGACCCCCGATTTTTAGGGCGTTACAGGTTTACTCTCGGTGGCTGAACTATCTTAGCCACGACAGATGTGTTCGATAAATCTGAGTCGTACGATGATTATCGACAGTGGTTAGGCCACAAGGAGTGCGTATGCGCTCCATGTCGAGTAATTCAACGTACACTCGTACTAGTAGAGCTTGTTAAGTAACCCGATTGGCCTGATGTATGTTCACCATGTATAGACACTACTACTTGAATCTAAGGTACCAAATTTACCAGTGAAAAGCCCATTTAACCTTGGTACTTCGATCTAATAAGACTCATGAGCCGGGCGTGGTGGTATGGGACACCGTAGTCGAGCTGTCGACCTACGCTGGGGCGACGAGCCTCCCCGTAGTGTCCAGTGAGTAACCTAAACTCGTGAACCAAATACAGTGGTATGCAACACTGTATTCGAGCTGTCGGCCTACGCTAAGGTGACGAGCTTTTCTCGTAGTAACCTCGAGTATAAACTAAGGCCTATGTTGATGGTGACGAGCCTCATCGTAGTGATCTGAACTTGCCTGTCCACTACTTTAAAATTAGGGGTGACGTTGCCCTATAACTTGCCTATCATATGCGATAAACTAGGATTGACGACCCTGGATGGATCTTTGTTGGGTAAATAATATAAAGGGAGGTACCTTAGCTCCCCGAATCTGCTATATGAATAAGTCTAATTAAGAACTTGGCTAATCACGTACATGTACCGTATTTGCATGTGCCTTTGGCATTGGAGTTGAGCACAGAGGAAGGGGTGCATGCCACGATCATGAGATGATGTCACAGATGGAGTGTAGGCGAGGGCATGCATCATTAAGCATACCATTCCTGCATTAACAAGAGTACTTAGGATTTGAGTGCTGTACTGCTTTATCATTATTGCTTGACTGAATTGATAACATGTTAACCTTTACCTTATAGCTCCACTGAGTTGATCACTCACTCCCACTCTAGGATGGTGTTTTAAAACACCAACTAGACTCTATTGTAGTTGCAGGCGACATCGAGGCTTACAAGGCGGAGCCTAACTTTTAGGATGATGAGTTCTCCCACATGCAATTCTCTAGTGGGTCTATGTAGACTTGGAGTTGCGTCATCGAGGCTACAGAGATATGGATAGATGACATTACATTTTATCATTTTGCACATTTTGGAATTATACATGTAATTATTTAACCCGGTGACATGTTCAAACTATGGGACTTACAATTACTTATATGATTTTATATAATTATCACAGTCTTCTGCTTGCGTAATTTAACTGTCTCTGGAGTATGATATGTTATTTTGGTATAATCCCATTCATGTTTAATGCACTAATACGGACAACATTTAATCATTATTATTTATGTTGCATAAGTGAGGCGTTGAAACTCGGGAGTTGGGCTCCTGTTCAACCCCCGATTTTCAGGGCGTTACACTAAACCATCAGAGACACTGATCTAAACCATCTAATCCAGCCCTTTTAGTCTATCCAAACCATCCAAACCCTCCTCTTCTCATTTCGTAATGCCTTGAATTTCAAGGGTCAAGTAATGCTTGACTCTCGAATTCTCGGGTGCCACTTATGCCTTACGCAGTTTCAAAATGTGTGTATAGCCCGATTGATTTATAAGCAATAAAGAAATTAAGTGGATATTGCAACATAAACCATAATTACATTACTGAATTAAAGTGCAACAAATATAATGTATGTATAGCAAAATGAAATAATATGCATAGATGTACGGGACCATGTCCCAGCAAATATATGGTCCAAAAGGTGTACAAAAATCCCCTTGCCCTAAGGCCCCATCAATAGTCCTAAGGCGGCTTATGGAGATCCGCCCAAAAGTTGAAAATAGGAGAGCTCCTCCTCCTCGTCTACACTCGCCCCATCCAGCGCGTCAAGCTCTGTGACACTTGCATCTAAGATAGGGTTTGGTTGATGTTTTAAAACACTATACCAGAGTGAGAGTGAGTGATCAACTCAGTGGTTCCATTAGCAATAAGTTATACAAGTTATCAATCCATAGTTGCAATTAATGAAAAACATCTAAACGCAAAATTCCTAGCTACTCTTATTAATGTGTATGCATGTTATTATGATATGATGCATGCCCTCGCCATCCAACACTCCCTCAAGTGACACCATCTAACATTTGCATATGTCCAACACTCCCTTAATGCGACCTCGACTGCCGAGTCACCAACCTAACTAATGTGATGCAATCATGAATGTGTTAGTCAAGTGTTTAGTTACGTTCATTTGTCCAGTAATTTGAGACAACTGGGACACCCTAACGAAGTCAATGCCCTATCCCGATCGCGAGGCCCAGGCGGCCGTGACATCTAACACCCCATCATAGGCCGACAGCTCGAGCATAGTGTCCCATTCCACCATGCCTGACTCCTAAGACTTGTGGATTACATCATAATTGTTACCAGTGGGCGTTACATGAGTGTAAGGTGCCTCAGGTTCAAACAGGTGTGATCATACATGGTTAACAAATATGGTTGGTTATTTACAACCCTAAGTGTAGGGTCGCGATGTAGTAATAATCTCGGTGAGACCGAGGTCGAATCCACTGGGACTAATCTCATACGTTGCTAAAAGCAACTAGAAGTAGAACTAGAAGAAGATGAGAACCTAAATTTGGAATGTTTGAGAGAGTAATTGTGATTAAAGTGATTAAAAACTAACAAATTCAAAAGTGGTAACTAGGATTTCCAAGGATCCACTTGTAGAGATCAGGGATATCTATACTTGATTCAAGGACATAACTGGAATCAAAGTCTCATCTTATCCAATTGGAAGATATCTTTGTAAAACCAAATCTAAACTTCCTTTGACCTAATTCTCAATAGATGAGAGGTGTGAGAACTGGAAGTGATTTTATCACAAAACCATGCCCAGGAGACGAGGCAAACAAAGGCAAACAATAGGATTTACCAATCCCACAACCAATCATAAGAGAATTAGGAAGATTATGTAGGATTCTATCACCCAACCATGCCCATGGGACAATGGTGAACAACAGAATTGCCTAATTTCACAATCTCAATATATGAAAAGAACATACTCAAAGCTATCGTAGATCTATTGTAATTTGAGTCACAACAAACCATTAAAAACTGAAAGTATTTCTTAAATATTAAACTAGAATCAAAGATACTTCAACTAAAACATGAATCAAAGCAATAGAAAACATCTCCATCATGCTACAAGCTTCACCTCTTAGCCCTAGCTAAGAGGTTTAGCCAACCATAGACATAATTGAACTAAAATCTCTTACGAAAAACATAAAAATAATTAAGGAAAGTGAAGAAAATCTCTTGGTGACAGCTTCTCCATGCTTTTGCTCTGCTCCTCAAACCCTAGATGATGCCTAGGGATGCCCTAGGGATCCCTATTTATAGTTTTGTATCACCTCCTTTCACACCGAGTTGAAAATTTTTGGAAACCATCTCGAATTTATGCAGTCCGAGCAACATTTACGTAACCCTCGACTGGTCGAGGATAGCCTTCGATTGGTCGAGGGTCACCTTCGACTGGTCGAGGATGACAGGATTTTTGAGAATTTTGTCGCAGGAGTTCGAGTACCTTTGACTAGTCGAGCAGGATCCGTCGACTGGTCGAGGATGGGCTTAGACTAGTCGAAGGATGCCAATTTTTAGGGTTCATTTTCTTTACTTCAAGTCTTCAATGCTCTTTATTCCTCACTTCGTTTTCTTAAATCTTTGGCAAGTGAATTCTTCATTCTTGGTCCCATAAGATCCATCCTTAGCTTTGGTGATTCTTGAGTGTTAAATCCATGCTTTTAACATCCTTTTCAATCCAAGCTCTTAAATTCACCTTGCAACACAAACATGATTAAAATAGAACATTAAGAATTATCATATTCATAAAACCAAGTAATAAATGGGGGTCTAATATGTAATATTTAACCATCAAAACAATTCCCAACCAGCATTTTTCTAGTCCTGAGCAAAGTATGCGAAAAATAAATCTCAATGCTTAATGTTAGAAATATTTTTCAGAAAACAATCTTTTGTGTACTCAAGGATGAATAGGTAGAATTAAGATACGAAAGTGAGATTTTGAAAACCTTGAACTCAATCACATAAGCAACCAATCGAATAAGTTCTTTATCCACTAAATTCGAATCATAATTTGTATATCAAAATTTTCAACGTGCTCACTGAAAATCAACTTCTCATAAAAATACTATCTTTTCATAATGTTATCCATGCTCATCACTTTAAGATTGGTTGAAAACTTAAGTACTAATTCCGAACTTATCCCCCTTTCCTTCTTTTTCCAGTTTTTTGTTTTATGTCGACTGTCAATTTTTATTCATTCTTTTAGTGACCTTGCATTCTTTTCCAGTCTATTTACATGAACTTTTTATCGTTCTCACTATTTTTTAACTAGTTATTTTCATCTTTTAAGGTGGATACAATTCTCCAGACTTGATTCTCACCATCCATCAATGATTCACATACTAACAATCAGAAATTCTAGTATATCCTACAGAAGGTAAATTGAATGTGTCTTGTGATTTAACATGATATTCAAACTTCCTTTTAGTTAATTGAGCGCAAGTACTTAGGTGATAAATTACTTAGATGATTAGACTTCAGCAATTCAAAATTCAATCTCTATCTTACCATACCCAAAGCATTCTTAATTACACAATTCATCGCTTTCTAAATAGATTTCAACTTGAAACATTGAAAATTTTCAAAATTTTTGTTCAAGACTGAGAAAACATTGATTAGTTCACCTAATCCTCCATTCTCAACCGAAAAAATCTACATTGTCCTCAATGTAAAGGAATTAGGCACAAAAGAGGCAATGAAAAGAAAAAGGAAGTGATGGAAAGGTAGTACTTAAAGAAGGAATTTTGAGGCTTTTCCAATGGTCTTAGTGTGAAGATGGGTTAACACAAGAGTTAAACCAACCAAAAAAAATTATCCTAAAACAAACGAAAAGCAAGCTATCTTAAACAACATAAAGCCGACTATCCTAAACATAATATGAAAGCAATAAACCTAACTATACCTCCGTCAAACTAGGAAATCAATCATGGTATGCAGAATCAATCAAAGGTATGGACATGTCCTTTGAATCAAATTTCTCAACAAATTACTTTAATCGATGTCCATTTACTTTGAATTCATTGTCATTGTTCGAATTCTTTATCTCGATAACCCCGTGAGGATAAACATTAGTAATAGTGAAAGAGCCGGTCCAATGAAATCGGTATAACATCCCGGATTTTTGCCACTTGGAATTAGACGTCCTTCGGCAATGGGTCAATCCTAACACCTGATTAACTTCTCAAACACTCAATTTAAAGGTCTCAAATTTCTTCTTCAAACCATTTTCCTGAAAACCTCATTTTTCCTTCATAAATCTCATCTCTCACTATCTTATCCTTCAAACTTGTTTAAGTGCTTTCATGTTAGAAACAAATCTTGAAGTTTAGGTGAATATAACGACTCAGAAAAATTAGGTTATGAAATAACTAACCGAAAGCATGTTATAGGTTACCAAACTGCCGTATACGAAAGCTTAACGAATCCATCGACTCCGTTACGATTCTACGAGAAAAGGTGCGGACTTTAGGTGTATAGATGGTTTTCAACGCTTTCAATGTCATATAATGATAGATTCATGATCTGCATACAATTGCACATGTACAAAGTGCTGTCTGTTTTCCGTTTCGATTAAAGATGAAGAATATGGAATTTTACATATTTTAGGTATTTGTAGAAAGTACCGTATACGTATAATCTTTGAAAATGTGTTTGCCATGATTATTTACTGTATGAATATATTATATATGGATAAAATACTTGTTTTTGTATTTCCTGTTTATATGGTGCTTTATAACATGCTTTATAACATGCTTTATGACATGTTTGTTAACATGCTTGACTTACTTTGTTTATTATGCTTTAATCCACATGCTTTGGAATATAGATTGATTGCTTTTGGGACTATAATTTTAGTCCAGACAATCGGTACTAGACTTGAGATCGTGGTTGAGATTCATTTCGCCACGTAGGATGTGTTTGACTAAACCGAGTCGTACTTCAGTTGGCGACAGTGGTTAGGCCACGCGAAGTGCTTATGCACTTCATATTGTTCAATTGATTGTGCGCTCGAGTTAGTCAGGCTCGTTAAGTAATCCGATCTGTCTAATATATGTTCACTATGTTTGGACACTACTGCTTGAACCTAGGGTACCAAACTTACCAGTGAAATCCCTTTTAACCATGGTACCTCGATCCGCTGAGACTCATGAGCCGGACATGGTGGTATGGGACACCGTGGTCAAGCTATCGGCCTACGCTGGGGCTATGTGCCTCCCTGTAGTGACCAGTGAGCAACCAGACTCGTGAGCCGATTATGGTGGTATGGGACACTATATTTGTGCTGTTGGCCTACATTGATAAGGTGATGGGGGAGTGGTGCAACGAATGCGAGCAACAGCCCTGGCAGTCCTTTGTAGTGAACTCGAGCATACTCTGAATTTGCAGTAAAGCGATGAGTTTTGCCGCAGTATATAGAGTATGAACTAGGCCTATATCTGTATAGTGATAAACCGTTAAAGAGGTGATGGGGGAGTGGTGTAACCATTGTGCGTTACAGCCCTGGCAGCCCATGCAGCGACCTAGAAATACATTATCGTATGAGATTAACTAGGACTAATGACCCTAGAATGGATCATGTTTGGGAATGATACAAGGGAGATACCTTAGTTTTCCAATACTGCTGTTTGAAATGGACTAATAACTACTCGGTAATCATGCTCATCATCGCATCGCATGTGCTTGGTAGATGTGGAGCACTAAGGGAGGTATGCATCCGTGAACGTAAGATGATGTCGCATGAGGGTGGTTTGGCAAGGGCATTCATCATGACTGCATTCATACTTACATTAATAAGAGTATTTAGAATTATTGATTATACTGCTTTATCATTACTGCTTGACTGAGTTGATAACATGTTAACCTATGCCTTATTGTTCTACTGAGTTGATTACTCACTCCCACGTTACGGGACGGTGTTGTACACACCAACTAGATTTGTTAAATTTCGGGTGTGGCGATGCTTATGAAGCGGAGACGGACCACTACTATGATGTTGAGGAGGAGTTCTCCTACATGTAACTCTCTAACAGGTCTATGAAGACCTGAAAATGTATTGACGGGGCTATGGTACTTGGGATAGCAGACATTATACTTCCTCACATTTGGTAAATTTTAGAATTGTACTTGTAATTATTTAACCTGGTAATTTTATCACACTCTGGAGACTCACCACAGTTTTTATATTCTATATGTCTATCATAGTCTTCCGCTTGCAATTTAACTGTCTCTAGAGTATGATATGCTGTTTTGGCTTAATCTCACTCATGTTCAATGCATGAATACAGTCAACATTCAATCATCATTCATTTTGTTGCATAAGTGATGTTCTGGAACTCGGGAGTTGAGTAACTACTCGACCCCCGATTTTCAGGGAGTTACAATCGGAGCTTTCTCGAAAAGAGATGTAACCGAGAATTGTACAAGAGGACTTTCTGACCTGGTGTGAACGATTTTCGAAGAATGTGTTGATCATGAAACACATTCATCCTGTCCTTGTAAATTCTCGAGTTCTTGTACGCATTATTTTGGATTTCTTCAAGTTCATTTAACTGAAGTTTGTGTAACAAGCCAGCATTGTCCAAATTCAAATTCAAATTTTTAATAGCCCAGTAGGATCTATGTTCCAACTCCACAGGCAAGTGACAAGCCTTCCCATAGACAAGTCTAAAGGGAGACATTCCAATACGGGTCTTAAATGCAGTACGGTAAGCCCATAAGGCATCGGTCAATCGGATTGACCAATCCTTAGGGTCAGGGTTAACTGTCTTTTCCAATATGTGTTTAATTTTTCTATTAAAAATCTTAGCTTGCCCACTTGTTTGTGGGTGGTATGGAGTGCTCACTTTGTGGGAGGTCATATTTCTTCATTAAGTTCGTGAATGACCTATTACAAAAATGTGAGCCCCCATTACTAATGATGGCTCGAGGCGTTTCGAACCGGGAAAGAATCCATGCTTGAGTGTTAAATCCATGCTTTTAGCATCCTTTTCAATCCAAGCTCTTAAATTCACCTTGCAACACAAGCATGATTAAAATATAACATTAAGCATTGTCATGTTTATAAAACCAAGTAATAAATGGGGTCTAATATGCAATATTTGACCCTCAACATTGGTCAGTTAGTGGGCTAATTCATCCTATTTAGGTAAACTATGGAACACCCGACATTGGGTGCGAGCATCTCACGTAGTCCAACTACTGCTGGCTATCCGTGTTCGACGTAAATTGGTTAAATTGGTCGTTGGGCGGCCCAACCGGTGGGGCTGCCCGTGCAGGCCTTGAAATTTTGCTGGCAACCTAGAAAAAGGATTTAAATTACTTAGCACCATATAGAAGATCATGAACTACTCCTAGTTGTAGAAAATTCAGACATACATGTCAATCACCATAAACATTTGACCTAATCTAAGCATATTGATGACATGCGACACATTACCCCTAAATCATCACAGGTTTGGGGATAAATCAAATTCAAATTCACATAACATGAAGGGAAATAAAGAAAAGGGCAACATTTTAATAACTTGGCTTAATCTAACATGGAAGTTAAACATTTGCTATTCTAAACATGCTTAGGCAAATTTATAGTGAAGTAACTACTAATGAACTTCTTACAAATCAGCATGCACAACAAATTCGCACACACAATCATTAATTTCGGCCTAGGTTTGATAATTAGTCACCTAAGGCTAATGGTCAGCACTTAGGAATGGTCCGACGGTTTGGGATGCCGCTCCTATGGTTCCGGTCATATCAGAGCCCTGCGCCGATAGAATATGCATGTTAGATCGCATGCAAGTGGCTTAAGACACCTAAAAATTGGAAATGGGGTTGGACTAATTACCTTTCTATGGCTGGTGGGTCGCTTCTACGGTGGCAGAGTTGTGGGCTCCGATGCAAGTTGTGGTAGGAGGGAGAATTTCTCAAAATCCTGCTCCCTTAGAGCTCTCTCTCTCTCTCTCTACTCTCTCCACTCTCTTTCTCCCTTACAATAAAAATTCATATGGGAGTGAGGGAGTGTGATTTTGGACTTATATAGTCTAAGATTTTAATCTAAATGGCCCTACGAGCTCTTATTCCTACATGTATGCCCCTAGTGGGTTGATTCCTGGTCTGTAGGGCCATTCCAGTGGCCCCCTAACCCATCTATGTTGTGAGGCAAGTGCCCCATTTTTGGATAAGTGGTTGGTATGAATTTGGAGGTAAACAAATGACATAATTGACCACAGGGGTTTGATTTGCGATTGACGGTCACTGATGTTCGATCAGGGCCCCAGTTATATGAAGAGTAGGGAAATATCCTTGGCTCATGGCCCGAGTTTGATTGTAATTCAATAGTTGGAAAGTCGTAACTTCACCATTTTAGTGGTGCAGCCAAGTCACTTAAGTTTCAGGTTTCAAGTTCTGGAGAGTCGTGCCTTTCAAGTTCTACCTTCACGGTCTAAGTTGTGCAATTCGGGGCACCATTTGGGTCCACCGTCCGCGGTAGACTTCAAGCCCACTGAGGCCTATGATTCCCTATAATTTCGGACTTAGCGGATTTTCTACAGGCAAAGTATGGTCATTTTAGTCTGTCATAGTGGATTGCTGGAAGAGCCGGCCCCGCGGCCCATTTCCAATGCAGGTCATGCTCAGGTCTGACCATGTTCGTGACCTTGCCCTATCGTAACTTGATAAAGCAGCTCTTACGTCATTTATCCTATCTCTTTAGGGCCTCGCACATGTGCATCATGCGGTCGCCTAGTGCAGTCTTGTGGCAGATCCGCTAGTGGATGCTCCATGACGTCGCAATATTTGGCCTGGTGTTACACATTTCCACACACCAAAAAATCAAGAGAGAGAGAGAGAGAGAGAGAGAGAGAGAGAGAGAGAGAGAGCTTGAGTTTCCAAGCCTTCATCCATTCCAACCCCCTCTTAGCCTCCTCCCGCCCTCTCCTGACTTTTAAGGCATTGTGGGTATCACCCATCGAAGTTGACGTCCATAATATAAGTGGTTATGCATGGATCATTCCAACATGACCTCAAATTCAACTATTATAGTCCTTAGAAAAGAAAAAGCAACACAATGGTTGATGTTTGGGAAAGGATTCTATGGTGTTTCACAATATAGTATAATTGAGTATGCGTGGGATGGACTGTGATGTGTGTGGGCCATCAGAATTGTTCATCAGATGCATGCTAACATGAAAATAAAATACCCCAATAATACGTCCAATGAAAACCCAGGTTGGTCACAGACATGAAAGATTGTAAAATAATCATGCATAAAAGCCTTTAAATCAGATGCTGTGGCCCGCCCGAGTCATGTAATATCCTCGTTTTTTGGATTTCCCTTAATCTAGGTGGGGTGTACACACAAACCTATGACATATGGTGGGCATCCCCTCCCTATTCATCCCATGTGGTGTTGCCCACCTAATTATGGTTCAGATTGATTTTGGAACCTTGACTTAAAAATGGGGGCACAACTGATGAAAGTGTCTGCGTGGGGCACATTTTCCTCTACACATAATCACCATGGGATCTTTACCCCAAATTTATTGTAGCAAAAGGGGATATTCAAAAAGACCTTGATATTAGAAGATTCACTCGATGGCACACCGAAGTGAGAATAAAGGAGATGGATATGACAAAAAAAAAAAAAAAAGAAAAAAAAAAAAGAAAAAAAGAAGCTATTTTGAAACTTCACACAACATGAATGTAGTAATTTTAGGTAGATTTTACGTTGTTTCCTATGGTGAGGTCCACCTGAGTGTTTGATCAATTTATTGTTTGGGGTCAAGGGCTAACATGGAGCAGCGCACCTGGATGGTGTGGATCTCATCCACAGGAATACTACCATCTAAGTCAGTGAATAGTTATGTGCTTGTGTGAGTAGGTGTAATTACGCTGGGCATGGAAATGCCAAAAACATAAATGGAACCATTAACTTACCTTGTAATTTGTATCCTATATTAATAGAAAATTGTCTGATTATTATAGAAAAAATATCTCAAAATTGTTTAAAACCTCATGTAAATATCAAATCTCACACATATTTCACATGTGAACGTCCTACCACTTGTGAATGTGTATGTCGCTACACGCATATGGAATTAACAATCCTTTTAAAAAAAACCTTTCAAATCTCTCTGAAGTCTCAACAAAATCTATTTAGGGTCTAATCGACTGTAGAATCATAATAATTGGTTAGCGACAATTCTGGTAAAATATAACACCTATTTATCTTCGAACAAAAGACCTCGAGAGAGGCAACCGGTGGAATGAGAGTCGATCTCCCATCCTGTCTAGAAATCCGTGATTTAGCGTCCACACTAATATAAGCATCTTGTTCCTAGCTTGCTGATCTCACTACTAAAATGAATGTATCATATCGGCCAATGAGTGAGCCAAATCCTTGTTTTAGTGGGGCCACACTCTCATTTTAAAAAAATTCCTATCAACCTCTGATACATGCAAAAGCTGGCCGGATAAAGGGCATTTTTATCCTGAAAAAAATGTAAAAAGTGCTCTAGGGGCCAAAAAAACAAAGGTTTAGATAGAGGATGCCAAAACCTTGATTTAGTGGGCCATTATCATTTTAAAAAAACCCTCCAAGTCCCTGGAGAAATTGACCACTTTAGACGCCACCTTTTTCCTGGCGTCTTTTCAATTGTCGCCCAAACTTTACTTTTCCAAAGTAAACCATTATGTAAGGGTACACTATTTGCAGACGAAAATTCTTTTGTATTCACGTGGCCAAATAGTTATTGCTACGGTTTTAATCCGTAGCTCTAGGTTGTGAATGCAAGGGATTTTCTATGCAAATAGTGGGTCCGTCCAGAATAGTTTACTTTGGGAAAGTAAAGTTTGGGAGCGCATTGAAAAGACCCTGGGTAAGAAGTGGAGTCTACGGTGATCAATTTCTCAAATCTCTGTCCTACAGAACCTTTCCAGGCGAAAATTTTAGATACGCTTGCAAAGAGGGGTGAATGATACGCATGCACCTGAAATTTTCATAGAAATGGCATATGAATAGTTAAGATAAACCGTCTAAATGATGGTACCTATGGAAAATAAATCACGCATGAAAAAAAGAGCTTATTTTGTTATCTGAATATGCGATTGGAAGATATTTAATGGACGGTTAGAAATGAAAAATGCATCGAACGGTCCTATTTCCACAAACAGATGTCCAGGAATTGGGGGTACGATTGTTGAACAAATCTGATCTTGAGAACGTAATTTGGAAATAATTCAATGCACCATTTTCTCGTTTATTGAGTTAATATATGTCACGTGTACAGTTTCTAAGTGCTTGGGTATCAAGCGTCATATCCTCCTGAGTACCATATCATGTAACTCCCACCTTCTAAAAACAGAACTTCCAAAATTAGATTTGCTAATTCCACGCGCATGTGAAATATGTACACATACACACGTGGGTGATTGTACCTAATATGTCACATATGTGAGATCTGACCTCTCCGTATTTTGATATACAATACTTAGGATTTCATATGTAAAACTCAATCCATTTGAATCCTCAGATTGGCGACAATATATATATATAAATCAATGGTCAGAAAATAAAACCATCATTTTACCTTGTCAGCTGTGGCTTAATTTAAAAGTAAAATTATCTAATATTTAAAATCAAATGGAAAGTTCAGATCTGATACACGTGTTTCATATTTGCACGTGAGTCGCGTGTGAATGGTACGACAACCCACGCGCGTGGAATTAACAACGTCGGAGAACTAAACTTCCAGGAACTGTCTCATAAACCTTCCAAAAACCTCTCACCTTCTCTTATAATAAGTATTCTGCAATCTCCGAAAACTCAAAGCAGCATTCGGAATACGAGCATCCGATTTTCTTCGTTGGGTTCGTGTAAAAGTGATTTCAGAATTTCTCAAGTCCGTTTCGAACTGGGAATCCAGAGGCATAAGCAATGGTGACAATGCTTTCGTATGTGGGTAGAAGGAAAAACAATACAGCATTCGGCTTCAATCCGGACGTTGCCTTTTCTTACATTGTGAGTTTCTTCTTCTTCTTTATTGTTTTTGGGTTTCTCTCTTTGGCGTGAATCCCTGTGCAACGTTGGGAATGGGATTTCCGAATTCGCTTTTTTCCCTATTAGCTAGCCAGTGTTTGAAGTATCTGTTGTAAGAACTCTATTTAGTGGGCCTTACTGATCAACGGTCTAGATTGTCATTCAGTTGGACTGGATGATTGAGTAGACCAGTGGGCCCCACTTCATGTGATTCACTGCGCAATTCTAATTGCGCAGCAGTGCGTATTAGGGCTGGAATGCTATGGCTATTTACGCAGATAGCAGTTTGAGACGAACTAGGACACAACAATGTGGAGCTTGGGAGAGGGAGTTTTGATGGGTTTCAAAATCCCCCTCCACAGTCTCTATAAAAGAGAGCTGGGTGCCCGATCCTACACCACGGTAGAATTCGAGTCCCATCTTGTGAATTACATAAAGGGTGTGAAGGAGAGGAAGATCCTAAGCTCTATAGGAATTCTGGTATTCTTATCCGGCTTCCATATCGGCGTCTCATCTAGGTACGCTATATGAACCCCTGATTGCCATGTCCCATGCACAGACAGATCCGTGGGCCTATTCCACATATAGATGAAGTCCCAAAGTTGGTATCAGAGCCATTTGTGCATAGGTATGGATGATCACATCCAGCTATATCTGATCACATCAGGGATTTTCAAATTCCTGAAACAGTTGTGATCAAGTATTTTTGAATCCCTGAATCCAGAAAAATTAAATTAGGGTTTTTCGAATCCCATATCTCAATATTGGGGATTTCAGTCTCATAACCCCAAAATCCAGCTAAGATCAGGGATTTCGGATTTCAAACCCAAATTCAGTAATTAGGGATTTTGGATTTTAATCTCCAAATCAGGATAATTAGGGATTTCAGAATCCAGATCTCCAAAATTAAGAAAATTAGGGTTTTTCAGATTCGAATACCCCAAAATCTAGTAGAAATTAGGGTTTTCGATTTCGAATCCCCAAATCAGGCTAATTAGGGATTTAGATTCCAATCCCCAAATCCAGTCTTCCAAATTAGGGATTTCGGATTTCGATCCCAAAATCTAGATAATTTTGGGGTTTTCTTAATCCCTGATTAGGGATTTCAAATCCCATATTCCAACATACAAGTCGTAATTAGGGATTTTTCAAATCTCTGAATTCAACGTCCCACTGAGGGTTTTGATGCCCATAATGAGGCTGGAAAGAGATTCTTATACCCACCTGTGTCTTCAATAGAGGCGGTCATAGATTTCAGCACCACTGTTGGCCATGTAACCCACCATCAGGGAAGGTAGTGTCTTTAACATCGTCATTGATAAAGGTGACCGGACGTTCGACTGACTGCGAATCCATCTACAGAGAAGGAGAAATCTCCCTCTCCCTTCAGTAGCCGCCCTCAATAGGTCGAAAACAGCTTGATTTCTTCTCGAATCAGCGTCGTGGACTATGGGGTGACGAGATCTTCCACAAACTTCGGATACATCTCACGAAAGGGTTTTTTTTTTCGCTGCTACCCTTACCCTTTGTTGATCAATGCTCGGTCGAAACCGACCTTAAAGGTAGTCGGGTCGGTGGACCTGATTACATGCATTCGGATCCACCTTGTGGACCCGCGTATGGTCTCATTGTCATATCCCGTGGACCTGCACTGGCAACAGGCCCATTGCAAATCTGGGCCATTTGATTTATATCTCATGTCTTGGTAGCAGGCCCATTGCCCACGTATAAGGTTTCTATGTGGTAAGCATCATCGATGTACCATGACCATTTTGGTTAAGGGTCCAATTTTGGACCATTCTAATTGGGTCACATGTCAGCCCACATCTAATTGGTGTGAACAATTCACCATGAGCAATTAATCTCATGCATTCTCTTGATAGATAATGCAGATAATAACCTATATTTGACAAATATTTAGTATATGGGCTGATCCATCCATGTTGTAGACACCCATGAATGAATCCACACATGCAGTTGTTTAAAGGTTAATATTTCCTATCTATGATGTTAATATAATGTACTAGATTTGCTTTACTCATTCAGTGTGACCTGACAATAGGGAGTCTTGATTCGGCCCTATTATTGGCCCATCACCCATCTTTAAGTGTTGATATGGACCGTTGGAATATAAGGTGTGAAACCTATTTATATATTTCACTTTAAGGATTTCCAAAAGGTCAGTATCAACTAACTTATGGACCGCATCAGACTAATTAAGTTATAATCCATTGAGAGGCAGGATTGTAATTACGATCCTAAGTATATATTTGTAGTGTTGGATTTAGTTGTGTTAGCCACTATAGTGACCTCAATCGATGAAAATTCTACAAGTACAGACTTGTAACATTGAGATAAGAAGGATTGCATACAGTTGCGTTCATATTTTCCTGCGTACGGTAACGAAATCATAGATGATTATCGTATGGCAGTCAAGTGAACAGGTGAAGTAAATGGTGCTGGTAATGTAAAACTGAAGGACTCATCTCACCCACAGGTGTTGAGTGTATCAGATTTACATGACTGACATCACTTAGCTTCATGTTCAGGAGGATCACTAGCATATTATTATTACCGCCCATAGGAGGAATGATGGTGATGTAACAGATTCTCACCAAGATGTGATGGTTGGGCCTATCTTCATCTTGGATGATTCATTTGATGCCTCACTTAGCAACTGAATTGATTATCTTTGCCTGATATTTGTTTACATTCACGAAATTGCTTTGTAAAATTTTGAACTAATGTGAGTATATATGTATCTCGTTTATTTTCAGTCTCAATTCCAACTAATCAGAATCAAGTCCTGTTCACTCCCCAAGTATAGGGTTGTGATGTAGTAATAAACTCAGTGAGACCGAGGTCAAATCCACAGGGACTGAAACCTGTACGTAATCTGAAATTAAGTAGAACTAGAACGAGAATAAGATGAAGTCTAAATTGATTGATTTTGAGGAATAATGGTGAAATACTACTCTAATACTTAAGGAATTCAAAGAGAGGAAACCGGGGATTCAGAGGATCCACTTGTGGAGATCAGGGAGATTTACGGTTGATTCATGGACTCAACTAGACATCAAGTCCCATCTTTATCCAGTTAGAAGATATAACCTGAAAATTAAATATGAACGTCTTTTAATCTAGTTTTAAAGAGATCAGACGGGTGTAAATTAGAACGGATTCCATCATAAAACCATGCCCATGAGACAAAGCAAACAACGGAATTGAACTGATCTACAGCCAATCTGCGAGATGTATGAGCGATAGGAAGGGTTCCATTATCTAACCATGTCCAAGGGGCAATGGTGAACAACAGGGCTTCCTATCTTCATAATCAAAATAATGGAAAGAAAATACTCAAAGCCATCACAGATCTATTGTAATTTCAGTCACAACAAACCATTAAAAACTGTAAATATTCCTGTAAATCAAATGATAATCAAAGTAGTTCATAACATGAATCAAGACCGTAGAGTACTACCCATCACGCTGCAAGCTTCACCTCTTAGCCCTAGCTAAGAGGTTTAGCAAATCATAGGCCCGATCATGCTAAATCTCAAAAGAACAGAAAAGAAGAAGAAAAACAAAAACAAAAATAACAAAACAAACTCTCCCTTGTGCTTCCCGTCCAAGCCCTGGAAGATCCCCTCTCTCTCTCTCTCTCTCTTCTCTTCTTGTTTTATAAGCAGCAGAGGCAGTCGTGGAGAGGAGTGCGTACAGCTGCTGTTTGTGTTTGCGCAGGAACGCAAACTGCCTTACGTTTGACTGAGCTTTTGGTATGGCTGACTATCCCTTGCTCGGTTTTGACTCCTTGGTTGGGATCATGACTCTCCTATGCACCTGCTGGACGGATCAGATTGTCGATCCGATGGTGATCACGAACATAATGGGGCCCACAGTGGCCGAATTTCGCGGACGCACGAATAGAGCTTTCACTCTTACGCTGAGATGATGGCGGGGCCCATTATCGGACTTTTCACAAAAATCCACGCCGTCCATTGGTTTCCCCTCGAAAAACCAATCGGGGATGGTCGGTTTTGGACTGATTTCGGTGTGGCCCACAGAATTTTCTCCCTACTGTCCATCCTGCGTTTAGACGGTTGAAATCCGATCCACTCTATCTTACAAAATTATGTCACCTAGGCTTGAGTCATACGGCCTTTGGAAAGCTAATGGACGGTCCAGATCATCACTTTACATGATGAGTGGGGCCCACTGAGCGGTCCCGACGTCCGACAGCATAAACATTGTTTGCGTTTTTAAAAATTGGAAGTAGAAGTCGGTCAGCGTGCGCTGATTGACTTTGGCTGTAGTGGTGCACGGCTGGTGCACGAGGACTTTATATACATATAGTGTACGTGTGGGGTCTAGTATGATGTTCTTGAGAAATCTTCTCTATCCATCCATTTTGTCACATCATTTAAGGGGTTGAAACTGAATTTGAAGCATATCCAGATATCAGGTGGGCCCCAAATCAGAGTTTTATGGGTTGCTTTATTTATTGGGCCACTTCCACAAGGATCCAATGGCTGAAATTTGACGTGTACGGTTAATTTATGGTCCTTAGGTCAGATATAAAGTTTTGAGCTGAAAGGATGGTGGAAACCCTTTGATCTTGTATTCTGGCTGAGTTTCAGGCTACTTGAGCTTCAGTTCTCGATTTTCCCGAATATCTAACGTGTACATCCATTGATCTTGGTCCCCTGGAGTCCGTCTCTTGCATTTGGTGTCATCAGAGCATTAAATTCGTGCTTTTAGTCTCCTATTTCAATCCAAGCTCGTAAATGCACCTTGTATCACAAACACGAATAAAACTGGGCGTTAAACAGTATCATGCTCGTAAATTAGGTAATTACTGGGGTCTGATATGTAATATTTGACCCTCAACAAGTCCCTACTCTAAATGGATCTAATTACGCTCAATGGAAGAATGCCATTGAAGTTGTACTGGGCTGTCTTCAATTGGATCTTGCCCTGATAACACCAGAACCGCCAAAGCCATCTGATAATGCCACTGAAGCTGAATATAATCGATGGGTTGTATGGTTTAGATCAAATGATACATGCCTGAAAGTCATTAAGTATTCAATTTCTGAATCTATGAAGGGTGCCATGCCTGAAATAGATAAGGCCAAAGTTTTCTTGACTGAAATGGGAAAACGATTCAAGAAATCTGACAAATCTGAAGGCATTCTTCTGAATAAATTGACTCGCTCGTCCTACAATGGAAAAGGCAACATCCATGAATATATTGTAGAGCAGATCGAAGTTGTTTCTAAGATCCGTGCACTAGGGCTTGTACTCATTGATGATCAACTGGTTCATTTGATCATGAATAACCTACCTCCCCAATTCGGCACGTTCCTGGTAAACTATAATACTTTGAAGGACATGTGGACATTGGATGAACTCATCACTCAATGTGTCTAAGAAGAAGACAGGATCAGATAGGTGATAAAAATTTAAAATGTTAATATGGTGACCTCAGGTCATGGGCAAGGGTAAGGGAATAAAGGTAAGAGGAAAAGGAAACAAGGTTCTAATAATGGATTCTCTGGTCCTCCTTTTGGAAACCATGAGAATCAATCTAGAATTGAATCTAAACACAAATGGGTTAAAGGTAAACCGTGCTTCTTTTGCAAAAAGGCGGGTCATCTAAAAAAAGACTATGAAGGTTTTAAGAATTGGCTCATAAAGAAAAGGTAATCATTCTGTTCTTGTCTGTTTTGAATCTAATTTGACCAATGTGTCAGCGGATTCCTGGTGGATAGATTCACAAACCACTATTCACATATGCACTTCTATGCAGGAATTACTACATGTTAGGCCACCAACTGATGTGGAGCACTCATTATACATAGGCAATGGTGTCAAGGTTGGCGTGGAGGCAATAGGAGTCTATAGGCTAAAGTTGAAGTCTGGTCAATTTTTGAATTTAGTAGATATATTCCGTGTGTCGTCTATAAGGCGCAATTTAGTTTCAATTTCCTATTTGGATAAGTTGGAATATTCATTCCACTTTGAAAATAAAAGTTTTAGTATTTACTTTAATTCGATTAAAGTTAGAATCGGCTCTATAGTAAACAACTTATACCAATTAGACCTGATTGCCTCTCACGTCTATAATGTTAATATCTTGCATGGAAATAAAGTGGGATCCAAGCGAAGGCTAGACTATGAGAATTCCTCCATGTTGTGGCACAGACGGCTATGCCATATATCTCGTGAGAGATTAGACAGGCTTGTGCGAGAAGGAATTCAACATTCTCTAGACTTCTCTGACTATAAAGTATGTATTGATTGCATAAAAGGGAAACAGATTAGAACGAGAAAGAAAAGTGCCACCAGGAGTGTAGGTCCATTAAAGGTTATACATACAGATATCTGTGAACTATTCCCTGCTGCCTCATGGAGTGGCCACAAATATTTTATTACCTTTATAGATGACTACTCTCGCTTCGGGTACTAATACCTTATCAGTGAGAAATCGGATGCCCAGGATGCTTTTAAATCTATAAGGCCGAGGTTGAAAATCAACTCGATAAGAGAATTAAAGTTATCAAATCTGATCGTGGTGGTGAATACTACGGCAGATATGACGAATCAGGACGCAATCTAGAGCCATTTGCTAAATACTTGCAGGATTGTGGCATTATCACTCAGTACACTATGCCTGGTACTCCAGAGCAGAATGGAGTGGCTGAGAGATGCAACTCTTATGGATATGGTGAGAAGCATGGTCAACAATTCGACATTGCCAGAATTTCTGTGGGGTGATACAATCAAAACCGCAGTTCATATACTAAATAGGGTTCCCAGCAATATAGTAAACAAAACTCCTTTTGAGTTGTGGAATGAGAGAAAACCAAGTCTCCGATATCTACATGTTTAGGGTTGTCCTTCTGAGGCCAAAGTTTATAACCCGCATGAAAAGAAGCTTGATCCTAGAACTGTAAGTTATTTCTTCATTGGATACCTAGAAAGATCAAAATGCTATCGATTTTACTATCCTTTCCACTCTATCAGGATTGTTGAGACTGGGAATGCTAGATTCATTGAGGACACTGAAAACAATGGGAGCACGAACATAAGAAATTTTGTATTTGAGGAAGAAAAGACTGTAACTCCTGTCATAGTCAATCCAGATCAGGTGGATATTAATGATGAGTTGATTCTGCAGTCACTGCAGAGCACCATGTAGAACCTCATATACAAACCACTGATGAGGAAAAATAAGATCAGACCCAACAAACTGAACCATTGAGAAGATCTGAAAGAGAGAAGGCATGTAAATCGAGACGATTACATCGTATACTTACAGGAGCATGACTTTGACATAGGGGTGGAAAAGGATCCTGAATCCTTTACACAGGTCAAATAAAGTGCTGATCCTTCTCGTTGGCTTGATGCAATGAAAGATGAGTTGAAATTCATGAAGGATAATAAAGTATGAAATCTTGTAGAATTACCTACTGGAATAAGGCCGATTGGTTGTAAATGGATATTTAAAACCAAACGGGACTCCAAGGGTAATGTCGAAAGATATAAAGCCAGACTTATTGCCAATGGTTATAACCAACGTGAGGGCATTGACTTTAAAGAGACTTTCTCACCTGTATCCAAGATGATCCTGCTCTTATAGCTCATATGGATTTAGAGTTACATTAGATGGATGTAAAGACCGCATTTCTCAATGGAGATCTGAATGAGAATATGTACATGTTGCAGCCCGAAGGTTTTATAGCCACTGGCTCAGAACATTTAGTTTGCAAACTTAAGAAAGCCATCAATGGGTTGAAACAAGCATCACGATAGTGGTACCTTAAGTTTCATGAAGTAATTTCCTCATATGGCTTTGTAGAAAACACTGTAGATGAATGCATCTACATTAAAACTAGTGGGAGTAAGTTCGTTATGATGATTTTGTATGTTGATGACATTCTGTTGGCTAGTAGTGATACCAGGGTGTTGAGTGACACCAAGAAATTCTTATCTCAAAGATGTGAAATGAAAGACTTTGGTGAAGCTTCTTGCGTCATCGACATTGAGATTCGCCGTGACAGAACACTTGGATTGCTCAGCTTGTCACATAGGGCCTATATTATTTCAGTATGTCATCGGCTTCAATCCGGACGTTACCTTTTCATACATTGTAAGCTTCTTCTTCTTCTTTATTGTTTTTGGGTTTCTCTCTTTCGCGTGAATCCTTGTGCAATGTTGGGAATGGGATTTCCGAATTCCCCTTTTTCCCTATTAGCTAGCCAGTGTTTGAAGTATCAGTATCATTACAAGTTTCTGATAGACGGTCTGGATGGGAAGGCCAGCAGGATGGGCCATGCTACAGATATAAAATGGTGTCCAATGTGTCCCAGAAGATTTTATGCCATTAATGGGTAGCTTGCAAATGGATTGTTAATGAAAGGTCCACATTCCAATTTAGAAACATTTGTGGCATGGTTTGTCATGGTGGTGTCCCAAATGATCAAGGGTCTGATCTCTAAAATGTGGGCCCTGCTTGTTGGAAATCATGGCCTAATTCATTGGCATTCCTGGGTCCTTAATTCTCTTTTCCACAGGATCAAAGGCTTCAAGATGGTTTGGGCCATTTTCAGAAGGATTTCGAGAGAGACATTTCTGCAAATAATCTGGGTATGTATGAGAATTCCACCTCAAAATATATAGTAAATAGCTAGGATTTGTAAATTGCCACTCATCACTAGAGACATTGACTGGAATTCAGGGATTTTGCAATCAGTGTGGTTTTTATACTTCCAACCATCCAACGTAGCACCCACCTTAGAAGGTCCAGATTCACTGAATGTATAGCCATTTGTGTGGTTGTGAATGGCAATTGACCTAGTCCAATTCAACAAGACAATCTCCAATGCGCTTTATTTTTAGAAAATTCCATTTCCATTTGCATTTGTCTTAATGTTGTGTTTTCTCCATTATGTAGTAGAATTTTATAAACATTGTGTTTTGTAATGTTTGAAACAGAAGGTTCATTACATTGGCACTTGAAATTTCTTGGTTTTCTTTAATTACTTGTTAGAAGAAGTAGCTTAACTATGTATTTGGATGGGTTTCTTTTGGCAGCTCTAAGAACTCAAATTTTACAATTTAGATTGTATCAATGAATATATTGTTGTGGGTGTGTTTGCATTACAATTGAATTGAATTGCGGGTATTAGTCTAGCATCCCATGACAAATACTGTTGAGATTTTGTAAATCCATTCGCATTTGTGCATGTGAAAATTTTAATGATATTATTACCTTAATATTGTGAGATTTTCCAAGTTTCAAAAGTATTAAATTTTCAAAAAATTAACCCAATATTAACATGAAAATTATTTGTAAATGTAACCGTTCAATATATAGTTATATATTAAAAAATTAAAATTATTTACTAACTAATAATAAATATTTGTATTTTTTTTGTGAGATTTTTACGGTATTGTCCTAAGTTAAACTTCTAATTTTTTGAAATCTTGTGAAATTTCTGAGAATGAGATTTGTCACTATGGTCCAACAATTGAATTTCCTTAACATTAGAATCAAGGATCTGGGCTCCAAATTACAGTTATGTTATTTTCAAGTTGTACTTGATAGAAATGTTACTACAATTTGTGGCCTACTTCCTCATTTCAAATGCTAGGAAACATCATTAGATTATGTGCTTTTGATGCAGGACGGTCTAAACTAGAATGCATGTGTGAGCACAAAAATTATCTAGCGAAATAAACTAAGCAAATCAATTGAAATATTCACATTTCACATCATAGTAAAGATAATAATAAAGGGAACATGCAATGGTTGCAAACCATCATCACGATCCTGGTGTACCATATTCAAATCATGTGTGGATTGGATCCGGCGAGGGATGGGACCTCCCGATCTTGCATGGTTTCAATCTAACAATTAATGCAGCTTCTCTAGTCCAGAAAATCAAAGGATTTCTGGAATAGGGGAGGATGGAAAATCTGAGAGAGGGTTGGGATCAATTCTCAGATTTTCTCTCAAATTTTCGGGGTCAATAGCAACAAAAAAATTACTAGGCATAAAAAGAGAAGAAGAAGGTTGGAGGGCTAACAATATAATTGAGAAGAATATAAGAGATTAGGGGAAGAGAAGAACTTACCACAGAGAGAAAGGGGAAGGAGGCACAAAACTTTCATTAAAAAAATATTATTAGGGTTAGGGTAGAAAGCACCCTATTTATAAAATTCAGATTTAAAAGAAAATGACTAAATTACCCCTATAACAAAAGGAAAAAAAAAGTGCAAAACAAAGCTTTCTAAATAAAAACTAAAAAAATCCCGCGTAACAGATCAGTCTTCTAACTCATCCTACATGTGTGTCCTCCTAATGTGAGGCCTTCAATTAATCCAAGGACATGTGTAATGTCTTCAAAATCATCCTTATTTATGCCATTAAGTCTTCAAAATCATCTTGCTTGTGCCATGAACCATCATCGAGCCATAAAGATGTATTCATTGGCTGCCTTCATCTTTGATAAACTTTGAAGGGTTTGATGTCCTCATCAACTCCCCTCGGGTGAGAAGAACTCGGCTCTGATGAGTTAAAACTTTTGTGCGTCTCGAGAAGGTCTGGATCAATCCGCTGCAGTTTCACTCTGTAAGCCATGTGGAATCAGATGGTGGCTTGTTCTTCCATTTGACAAGGTGCCTTTGGAAGCCCTCATCTCATGTGGAAACAATCTCCTCATCCACTATCCATTTAATCTCTTCCTTACAGTCAATTGATGGTGGAAGAGGTGGACTAGGTTGAGAAGTAAATTCAGAAAGTGGCCAAGGGTAGGAAGAAGAAACAGTGGAAGGGTTAGAATAGAGGACTAGATGTTCCACATTGATCATCGGATTTATTCCCATTTTAGGTGGAAGGTCTACCTTATACACATTAGAGACTCAATTTTATGTAATACTTTGAATGGTCCAGTACTGCGAGCTTGTAATTTCTTAGCGGAACCCAAAAGAAACCGCTCTGGTCTAATCTTAACCATCACATAATCCCTTTCATTAAATTCTGTCCACCTATGATGTTGGTCAGTTGAACATTTATAATTATCATTACTCGCATTTATTCACTGTCTAACATGTGCATGCAAATCATTAATGTGTCGTGCAAATGCATCAGCTGACTCAGAAGATATTTGGGTAACTGACATGGGTAACAAATCTATGAGCATCCTAGGTTTGTACCCACTAACAATTTCAAATGGACTTAACCCTGTAGATGTATTAACTAAACTGTTGTAGGCGAACTCGGCTATAGGTAGAATCAAATCCCAAGTTTTCACATGTTCACCCACTAAGCATCGTAAGAGGTTTCCAAGGCTAGGATTAACCACCTCAGTTTGGCCATCAGTTTGGGGGTGGTATGCAGTAGAAAACTGCAAACGTGTTCCCATCATGTGCAATAACATCTTCCAAAAATAGCTGGTAAGTCTGACATCACAGTCAGACACAATGGACTTAGGTAAACCATGGAGACGAACCACACCATCGAAAAGGACCTTAGCAATATTAGACGCATCTGAAGTTTTAGAACATGGGATGAAATGCGTCATCTTAGAGAAGCGATCTATAACAACAAAAATGGAATTGTACTTTTAATCGTCTTAGGAAGCCCAAGCACGAAATCTATGCTAATGTCTTGCCACAGAGCATGTGGCACGGGTAATGGCGTATATAATCCAGAAATTTTCTTTTGCTGCTTCGCCATCTGACATGTTCTACACTGTCCTAAAATTTTGGCAACATCTCGCTTGAGACTTGACCAGTAAAAATGATCCTCTATGAGGGCAATAGTCTTATCGCGGCCAAAGTGGCCAGTTATCCAGCTCCCAGACAAAGAATTCACAGAGGGATGTACGGGGAATACATAAATGATTTCCTTTAAAAAGGAATCCATCTCTCAACATGAAATCTCTCGCACTTTTCTGATCACTCGAGAGTGACGTATAGGCAGTGTTCGAAGTATCGGTATTGCTACAAGTTTCGCTGGCCAAGGATACGGAAACAATATCGACATCGCCGATAATTTCGTTGATAACGGGAAATGCAGGGAAACATGTGAAAAACGGTGGAATTTTCAACGAAACTTCAGGAGATGTTAAAATGTACGTATTTGCATATTTAAAAATAAAAAAGAATGCATACATAACAAGTTTCCATTTAATAGGACTTTAAAAGCATGTGTTGTTGTAAGAAATCAATCCAACCATCCCATCCGGCCCATTTAACCGTCTGACCTTCCATCCAAACATCCATGAATATTGCAAAATATCAATAACACATGATATTTCACCATTAAATGATAAACAATTCAAAAGGAAACGAAAGATTGTGGTCTCAATATTGTGCATGTTGCGATATCGATAATATAAAGATATTATGAATATTATCAATGACAAATTGAATGTTACATATGACCATGTGCGCATGAAAAAAAAATTGAAATAATTTTTTTCTAATAAACAAAATTTTGATGATATCAATATGTTAGCTATATTATTAAAATCTTGTTGATACACTTATGATACAAGCATTAACTAGAATTTACATGTCAAAAATATTTGCGATATTGATGCATTGGCAATACAAGAGACACCTAAAATTTACATAGTTGAAAATATTGGCGATTACATTAGCGATATTGATACGTTGGCGATACTTAGAGATAGATTGCTAATACTTGGAATTTCTGATACTACCAACGTTATTGGTATCGCTACCAGTGTTATCAGTATCGCTGAGCTGGAGATAAAGATAATATCGGAGATAATTCGAACATTGCGTATAGGTACCCCAAAAATCTAGACATGTGAGGTACTCATTTCTTAGTTGCTCAAAGCCGACAACTCCAATACTCAAAAATTAAGCAACGCCACTTTACAGCTAAGGGCATTGGCTGGTTTATTCTCTAATCCGACCTTATGTTTAAAGACAAACGAATACTTTTGAAGGAACGCAACCCACTTAGCATGCCTTGGGTTAAGTTTCTTCTGGGAGTGAAGATAACATAAGGCCTCATGATTAGAGAATAAGATAGATTTTTGCGGTGGGAGGTAGTGACACCAATGTCTTAAAGATTGCACTACTGCATAGAATTTCTTATCATAGGTAGAGTATTTTTGTTTTGCCTCATTCAGTTTTTCACTGAAATAGACAACAAGATGACCCTCTTGACTCAGGACTCCACCTATACCAACACCAGATGCATCATACGCAACTTCAAAGACTTTAGAAAAGTTAGGAAGGCGCATGACGAGAGCTTCGACCATCTTGCCCTTAATTTCTTTGAAATCCTTAACTGTGGCTTTTGACCACATGAATTCTCCCTTCTTCATACACTCTGTAATGGGAGCCATAATCATGCTAAAACTCTTAATGAATCGACGATAGAATGTGACTAAGCCATGGAAGCTTCGCACTTCATGGATGTTCCTCGGTTCAGGCCAATTAACTATGACCTTGACTTTCTCTGGGTCTTCACGCATCCCTTCTGCTGACACTATAAACCCTAAGAATATAACCTGATTGGACATGAACGAACATTTTTTAAGGTTAGTGTAAAATTTCTCCGCCCTAAGGACGCTACAGACCAACTTCAAATGTTTAAGGTATGATTCTCTAGTGGTGCTATAGATTAAGATTTCATCGAAGTACATGACTAAGAATTTCCCCATGAATGGTCTCAAGACCTAGGTCATCACCCGTATGAAAGTGCTGGGTGCATTGGTCAAGCCAAAAGGCATGACCAACCACTCATATAGCCCATCCTTCGTTTTGAAGGTTGTCTTCCATTTATCACTGGGGCATATATGGATTTGGTGATATCCATTCTTGAGATCAATTTTGGAGAGAATGGTGGATTTAGCCATCATGTCAAGCCTAGGTATGGGAAACCTATACTTAACCGTGATTTTGTTAATGGCTCTACTGTCCACACACATGCGCCAAGTGTCGTCTTTCTTAGGTGTCAGTAAAGCAGGTATGACACACGAGCTCATGCTCTCCTGGATGAAACCCTTTCGCATGAGCTCATCTAACTGCTTCATGAACTTTGCATGCTCTGCTGGGTTTATCCTACAATGAGGAAGGTTTGGTAGAGTCGACCCAGGGATAAGATCAGTGGCATGCTGGATGTCCTCATGGATGGTAACTCATCCGGCAAAATCCTCAGGGAATACATCTCTATACTCTTCTAAGATCGGGGCTACCTCATGGGGTAACTCTACTGATACTTCTAGTGTAGCCTTTCTAGCCACTAAGGCATACGCTGTCGAATCCTCCTCAATCTCTCTTTCAAACTCTTTAGCTGTGATGATGTGGAGAGACTTGGGTGTGGATTTCCTCACTTATTTAGGCTCACTTGCCTTCTCACCTTTGTTCTATGAAGTGTTTTGTGGTGGCATAGGATTAATTTTGATCTTCTTGCCATTATACATGAAGGTACATGCATTAGAACAACCATAGATCGTGACATCATTATCGAATAGCCACGGTCTGCCTAAGATGATGTAACCTACATCCTTGGGATTCCTTATAAGACCCGAACTCAATGAGTACAAAACATCGATGGGTGACAAGAAGGGGAAGTCTTGCCTACCCATGAGACTTTGTACAGATCAGGATGAGGGGTGGCCTCTAACTTTTTAGATGGCCTAAGGTGCTAGTGGAAATTACATTTTAGTAACTCCAACTGTCCACTATCACCTTACAAAATTTCTCGCCACACTCGGCGATCGTGTAAAAGATAGTGTTGCGACGCTAGTCAACACTACTTCTAGTCTGGGCTAGCACACACCTGACAACTGCTAATGTGGCATTATCACCCACCACATCCTCATCACTCAATGATCCTACGGGCTGATATTCTTCGACTTCAGAGTCGCCCTGATCATACTCATTACCTTGGGAATCGCCTATGACTAAGGCTTTTCCTTTGTTCTTAGTGGGACACCGAGTTGCAAAATGGCCGATATTCCCACATTCGTAGTATCGCACATTCTGTCCTCCACCTGAACCAGCACCAAGGACGGCCTTTTCCTTGTCATCCCTAAGCCTAGGTGGAACATTCGCCTGTGCCCTGGGTTGATTACTAATGTTGGGTCGAGTTCCCTCAGAACCAGTCCTAACATTAGTCTCAGGAATCAAACCATCTTGTGATAGGAGTCTCCAGATACTGCTCTAATTCCTGCACCACTTGGTACATATCCTCCAAATTTGTCACGGGACGAGCCCAAAGCTCACACTGAAGATCCGATCGAAGGCCCATCTTAAAACGTGTGAACGTTACTAGATGGTCTTCCTTAATGTCACACTGCATCATAAATTCTTCAAATTTTACTATGTATTCCGTGACAGGCATGGATCCTTGGCGTAAACATTTCCATTGTTCCAGGAGCTTCTGGCGATAAGAGAGAGGGAGGTGCTTTTCTCTTAGTATAGTTTTCATCTCGCTCCATTGGGTAACGGGAGCTCCTCCCACTTGTTCAATCCTATGCTCTTTATTGATCCAATATATCCTCGCTTGCCCCACAAGCTCATTTTGGCAAACTGCACTTGTCGATTCTCTGACATCTCATGCCACTCAAAATAGTGTTCCATGTTAGCTAACCAATCAAGGAATGCCTTGGGGTTAAAGCGACCATCAAAGCTTGGGGCATCAATCCTGACATTCTTCATGGCCCTCTCGTCAGGATCAAAGCGGTCCTGATATGCCTGTTCTCTACCCACATACCCACCAATGGCAGGGGTTTGTTTAAGGGCTGGCTCCTCACCAACACCACCTGCCTGCAACTGCACATCTCCCCCAATGGTGGGGTTCTCCCTTTGGGATGCCTGTAATCGCTCAAGTCTAGCTTCGTTGGTGGTCAGTTTTCATTCGATATTTTTGTTAGATGTTTCTATGGCAATTATCTTTTAGAGTAATTGAGCGAGGTGATCGCTTAATTGCTCGTTACTCATGATGGGGTTTTGGTCGAAACCCTTACCACTTCTAGTGGGATTACAACAAAAACTTGAACTCGATTTTCCTAAGCCCGACTCAAAGGTTTGAACAGACCTCAATATGGATGTATGATCTTATTTCTATATGATCTATGAATGCTACAGATTTTCAGATTTAATTAGAACGAAAACACAAATCTAGTAATTCCGACTTATATCTCACAGGACTGTGAATCTGAAAAATCAGGTTAGCAATTTCTGTGGCATGTAGATCGAGAATCAGGTTAGAAATTTCTGTGGCACATAGATCTAGAATCAGGTTAGCAATTTCTATGGCATGTAGATTTGGAATTATCTAAACAATCCCATATGAGAAAACAAATGTTCCTAAGTTCAGATAACTCGATATAACAAAAACCATGCAAAATCTAAAGCTTTGATACCAAATTTGATGCAGGACAGTCTAAACTAGAATGTATGTGTGAGCAAAAAAATTATCCAATGAAATAAACTAAGCAAATCAATTGAAATATTCACATTCCACATCATAGTAAAGATAATAATAAAGGGAACATATACAATGGTTGCAGACCATCATCACAATCCTACTGTACCGTATTCAAATCATGCATGGATTAGATCCAGCGAGGGATGGGACCTCCCGATTTGAAGTATTCAAATCATGCGTGGATTTCTAGAATAGGGGCAGCTAGAAAATTTGAGAGAGGGTTGGGAATAATTCTCAGATTTTCAGGGTAAAAATGAAAAAAAAAAAAAACCTAGGGATAAAAAGAGAAGAAGAAGGTGGAAGGGTAGAAATAGAATTTAGAAAAAGAGAAGAGATTAGGAGAAGAGAAGAACTTACCACAGATAGAAAGGGGAAGGAGGCACCAAGCTTTCATTAAAAAAAAAAAAAAAAAAACATTCTTAGGTTTAGGGTAGAAATCACCATGTTTATAAAATTCGGATTTAAAAGAAAAATGACTAAATTACCCCTATAACAAAATTAAAAAATGTGCAAAACAAAGATTTCTAAATAAAAAATAAAAAATAAAAAAAATCCCACGTAACATATCTGTCTTCTAACTCAATTAATCCAAGGACACATGTAAGGTCTTTAAAATCATCTTTATTTACGCTATTAACAAGGTCTTCAAAATCATCCTTAGTTGTGCCATGAACCATCATCGAGCCATAAAGATGTATTCGTCGGCCACCTTCGTCTTTGATAAACTTTGAAGTGTCTAATGTCCTCATCAGCTTTCCTCTTGACTAAAGTGGAACTACACAATCCAGTTTACTTGTGCATCCAAACGCAACCTGGTTTTGGTCTCTCTAGGACCTGTTTATTTGATGTTGACATGAAATCTTATATAAGTCCGACACTGTTAGAATGCACTGATAAGCCATACAAATTGCCATGCAATTTTTGGTAAATAACTAAAATGCTACATTAGGAATGTAATTTGCTTGTTTACATAAACAAAGAATAAAAAAGAAGTAAATTATTAACTGCCAAGTAGTGAAATTTTAGAATGTCATAATTTGATCATGTAAACATAGCCTAGGAATAGATCAGACAATGTGTCATATGCCGTTATGTTCGCCATTTTAAAAGTCGGTGACTTATATCTTTCAATAAATAAAATAAAAATTGATGACTGAACTCAAACCTCAGCCGAGTCAACTTTACCTGTTAATATTTCAAGTTGAGTCACAATGAAACACTCTCCTCTAGGTGACTCAATCTTGACTTAATCAGAATCGTTTAAGTTGGCTTTCTTAGGGAGAAGTTAGAATTTAAAAGAGAGAAGATGATTTGAACTTGTGACCTCTACTAGTAGAGTCACCATCTCTAACCAATAGAAAACAATGAAGGCTTTTGATCTCAATATCTATTTTTCATAACCTTTAAAACTTAACTATGTGAATATTTATTACACCAATAAATATATTTAATTTAATTATTAAATACCTAGTCGAGTCAATTAAGGAATTGATCGAGCCTTGGAGTTGACCCGACCTAGCTAGACATGAGGTTGAGTCTAGTTTTTGAGTTCTTGGACAATAGTAATGTTACCTCTAACTTATGCTATAAATTTTAAATTGATACCTTAGAAAAACCATAACATTAAAAAATTAGATTGTCTGTTGGAAATGTGAACTGTTAAGAAACAAGTCTAAGAAGGCAATAGAATCATAATACGGACAATGACAAGAACTTCCAAAAGTATTTGGTGTTCTTACCTTATAAATCTATTGATTTTTCATGAGCTTCATATTGGAATCTTACAAGAGCGGAAAATTACAGAAAGATTTGGTGCCTCTTTCATTGCATTAACCGTAAAGAAAATGGTTCCCCATTAGTCTCATTTGAAGTCATAAATTATTAGCCAAGGTTCATGTGACAAGAGTAAGAACAGTTTTGAGGTTGATGATCTTGCTATGCCAAGGAGCGTAATTACATGGTAGATACATATTTTGAATGGGTGTGCTTATAGCACACCGATGTTTTGATTCCATAAATAAGGAAGAATGATTGGTTATTATCTTCGAGATTAACGTGGTAAAAGTGTATAATGAAACTACTTGTTAATGAGGTTTGGTTTAGGAGTGAAGTAGATCAGGAAGTGAATGCAAGTTTATAGGATATGCTTTTTTCTTTGTGCTCATAAATGGGTCTCTAAAAGGCTTTTTTAATGATTTTGAGGGGTTTGGCCTTGTCATCTTTCTTGTACAATATGGTAGTAGAGACTCTTAGGCAATGAATTATCAAACCTAACTAAGAGGATGTTTCAGGTGGAAATTTAGGATTTGGACTACAACTTCTCTAAACTTACGTAATTATGGAAGAGTAGTTAATGCTTAAACAAAAACTAAAGCATTCCTAAGTCACAGTGAATTAACCATGCATTTTTTTTTTTTGTTTGTCTTTGATATTTCATAGATGCCTTAAAGCATTTTTTGTGATTTGATTGACAGTAGATTGGTATTCAAGGAGAGTGGTCTTGGTTTTTAGGTCCTTTGTTATAGGGTTGTCAACAGGAATTATTATATAAACTGGCTACAATCAAAGATGGTTTCTAACATTGTTGAACTATCATGATTTTTTGTTGCTATTATTGATGTCCTTGATGTCTTGATTCTTGAGTCTTCGTGTATATACTTCGTAGTATTATGTTATATTAAGCTTTCTTTCTTTTGTTATTTAAGCTCGAGATTTACTTGTGAAATATTAGACATATTGATAAACTAGGGATATATATATATATATATATATATATATATATATATATATATATATATATATATATATATATATATATATATATATATATATATAATGCATGTATGTTATTATTTTTGTGTGCATGTATTTATGTTTCTCAAAAAAGAAAGGTTTAAGATAAGAATATATTGGAATCTTTTATCAGGGCTGCCTTCGGATTTTCATATTCACTACCCTTATGACCACTTGATTCCATTTATGATAACAATGCTTAAAGTTTATGTTCTATCCCCTCCATCAGGCTGAGGTTTCATGATATTTTTTAACTGTTTAAATGTAATTGTGCATCCAATTGTTGACTCATTTACTTCTTTGTTACCAGGGCCTAAATATGGTCAATATGGATCATTTTTACCAGTGCATCTAAGGAATCCTCTTACACAATCACAGCCAAAGAATCCTGCGAATGTACACAGTAGCAATATCCCCAAATTGCTTAAGAAATTTGAGGTAAGTTTATTTTTGGAAATGTGATAATATGTTTTTACCGTAAATAGGATGGCAACGAAATGTGGATCATCCATGTATAAAATTTTATTATATTATTGACCTAATGCTTTCATGATTTTCAGAATATGGATTCGAGCACCACAAAGAATACTCTCCCTGTACAAGAAAAAAAGAGTCTGAAAATCCGCCTTAAAATTGGCGTTGGTAAAGCACCCAAAAGCAATTCTGCGAGTTTTAGTAGTTTGGATTTTAAGAATTGTCCATCATCTCCAATTGAGAGTACCCTGGAAAATAAAGATGAAAACTATGAACTGCTCTCTTCAATAGTGCAGGTGTGTCTTTTACTTGGGATTGTTGACTTTTTATTAATTGAGAGCTCCTAATTAATTCATCGTCTAAACATAATGTTAATTACTATGTGTTTTATTGTTTGTAAGCAGGCTAAGGCATTGCCAGTAATTCCTGCGAATACTTCTGCCGATTCTTCATGCTTAGAAGAGAAGGACAATCCTTCCACAAGGAGTAGCAAGACGAGGATTGATTATTGTGAAACAAAATTACTGAAGGTAAATATGTGCTGAATGATCAGAATGAAAGTAATGAATACAAAATTTCACTACAAAAATAAATCGGCAATCCATAAGAGTAGTATTTTGATGATGTGCAGCAGCCTACTCGAGATTCGAAGGGAATTGGGCCATCACCTGCATTTGAAGGTGACTTATTTATTTTAGAAAAAGAAATACACAAGCAATATATGAAGCTGAAACTGTCAAAATGTTGTCGTAAAGGTTAGCCGTTTACTGAATATATTTGAGTTGCTGCATTCTTGTTGGAATGTCTTTTCCTTGTGTCTTTTATTCCATCCATTTTTAGTTATTTTTTTAGATTTGGATACTTTTATGTGTAAGTAGTCTTTTGTTATGATCTATACTGCTTTTCATGATGGTTTTATACTCTTTTCTTTCTCTTTTTATTAATAATGTTGAATTAACGATTGCACATATGACAACAGGGAATAAGAAGTGTAACTTGCAAGACTGCTCCAACATTACAAAAAAGAGGAAGCAATGCTCTGCAAGTGTGGCTGAAAGCAATTTGAATGACAGTACTATAGAAAATAATGGTGTCTTCTCAAGTGCTAGAACATCAACAAAGTTATTTGGTGAGATGCAAGGCAAGTTCAACATTACAAAATAGGGGAAGGAATGCTCCGCAAGTGTAGGTGAAAGCGAGTTGAATGAGAATCCAACTGAAAATGGCGGTGTCTCATCAAGTGCTCATTCATCAAATAAGTTGTTTGGTGAGTTGAGTATAGATAGGGTGTAAAAGTGATTTTTGGACAAATTAAGATGCGAATTGATCAAGAATTAATGAACATTTTACCTTTTTTAGGAAATCTAAGACACCCAATTCAGCTTGCTGAGGATACCTTGAAAGAAGCTATTGATTTGAAACATTCAAATAACCGTTTAAAGGTAGCTACAGTAAAGAGGATTTACATGATCCTCAATTTGAGGATATGCATTGTATCATCAGGGCGTCAATTGGTAAAATCATGTTTTGGTTATCCATGCCATTAGTCTGATGGGATCCACAGTGGATGGGCCATGGCTTATGAATCCCTTTAATGACATTCCTACTTTTAGTTGGTGGTGGGCAAATAGACTTGAGAAGAGAAACACAATAATAGTTCACTTTCTACTGAAAAGGGGCCAAAGATTTTGAAGCATGGTTGGTCAACTCCATCCATCGTGTGGCCTATCAGATCAACAGTTTAGATCACTGAATCATGGGCCTCACCTGTACAAACTGAAGATAATCATCCTTGTGTCAAGAGTCATAAAATTTCTATTGACGAGATTTTGATTTTAAGTCATTTTACCATTCTAGAATTCTTGACCTTTTTGCCTTTTGGCCTAAATGTGCAGAATGTAGAATTGGAAGTTGAAGTTAGTGGCATATATCTTCGTGCAACTTTAAAATTCCTACTTGCCACATCGATGTTCGAGGTTTGCGACATGGGAAGTGCAACACTCGGAGAAAAAACTCAGTCAGCAGAGATCTATATTGACACATCAAAGATGTTGAAGTAAGTTCTATGCCATTTTGAGAAGAAAGTATGGTTGATTCGTCATTTATAAAGATAGCTACTTCATTAAAAAAAAAATAAAAAAATTAATGCAATTGCAAAATCATGGGAAAATATGAATTGTAATTTCCAATAATGTTTTAATGTATGCTCCGATTTTACCATTTGAGAAGTTAACAAAGTATATTCATTCTAGAATGGCATCACGATCTGGTAATTTGCACACATTTGAAATCCAATATGCTAGGTTCCTGATGTAATCTGATTTTTGGATTAATGAGAATTTCGATTCCTGAAGGAATAACCGAAGTCAATGCACCACACAAGAATATTTGTATAGAGAGGGATAAACAACTTGCTGAACTTGAAATTTTTGCACTACAGGCACTTAAACAAGAACTCGTAAAACTATAGTGCCTTGCACATCGTAATCCTACTCTTTTTCAGAATCCCAAAAGCATTCGAGAGTCAACAAAATCAACTGGTATAATCTTTCAAAAAATAGTAGTTATAGTTCTAGAATTTTAGCCCCAAAATCAACCGCAATAGTCCAAAAATTCAGCACACGGTGGAACATACTGTGTGACGCCTCGGTCACTGCTTCATGTGGGTGGGTACATATGGGCGGGCACATATGTGGGCGGGCCCCCAGGTGTGGTTAGCAGGCTACTATGTGACTGGCAGGCTACTGTGCTGGGCGAGCTACTGTTGCAGTTGACTGTAGCGTAACTTGTCCTACATCGGAAGAGTTGTATGGAGTTGTCGTGGTTATATGTTGGGTTCCTCCCTTAATAGACATGACGCGTTTTAAAGCCGTAAACTTCGGCAAAGCGGACAATATCATGTGCTGTGGGGGTAGGCCTTACAAATGGTATCAGAGCCAAGGACGCCTCTGTCCTCGGTGGGGGATAATGTGATGCCCCGGTCACTGCTTCATATGGGTGGGAACACGTGGGCGAGCACATATGTGGGCGGGCCCCCAAGTGTGGCTGACAGGCTACTGTGTGGCTGATAGACTACTGTGCTAGGCGAGTTACTGTTGCAGTTGACTGTAGCGTAACTTGTCCCACATCGGAAGAGTTGTCTGGAGTTGTGGTGGTTATATGTTGGGTTCCTCCTTTAACAGACATGACGCGTTTTAAAGCCGTGAGCTTCGGCAAAGCGGACAATATCATGTGCTGTGGGGGTGGGCCTTACATACTGTGAGCCTACAACATTCCCCTTTGTTTTCAAGAAATACTTTACCCAAGTAATAGACATCAGCATCTAACTTAATTCAACTCATCGTCATTGTAACGCCCTGAAAATTGGGGGTCAAGTATAAACTCAACTCCAGAGTTCCAATGCATCACTTATGCAACATATATGCTGATGATTGAATGTTGTCTGTATTAGTACATGAAACATGAATGAGATTAAGCCAAAACAACATATCATACTCCAGAGACGATTAGTTTAAACAAGTGAAAAATTGTGATAGATATATAAAATATATAAACTGTGGTAAGTCTCTAGAGTGTGATAATGTTACCAGGTTAGATAATTACATGTAAATTTCTAAATTATACCAAAGGTGTAATGTCATCTAGTCAATATCCCAGAAAGCTCCTTCGATCAGGACACAGCTCACAGGAACCCACCTGAAACTGTATAAAGGAAAATCCTCCTCATCATCATAAACGTTCAGCTCCACTTCGCAGCATCGCCATCATCTGAAACTCAAACAAGGTCTGGTTGGTGTGTACAATACCGTCCCGTAACGTGGGAGTGAGTGATCAACTTAGTGGAACAATAAAGCATAGGTTAACATGTTATCAATTCAGTCAAGTAGTAATGATAAAGCAGTACAATCAAACACTCCTAATTACTCTTATTAATGCAAGTATGGAATGCAGTCATGATGCATGCCCTTGCCAAACCACCCTCATGCGACACCATCTTACGTTCGCGGCATGCGTTCATCCCTCAGTGCTCCACATCTTCCAGGCACATGTAGTGCTATGTTATGAGCGTGATTACCGAGTTATTATTAGTCTTTTTCATACAGCAATATTGAAAAACTAAGGTACCTCTCTTATACCATTCCCAAACAATGATCCATTCTAGGGTCGTCAGTCCTAGATAATCTCATACGATGATGTGGTTCTAGGTCGCTGTAAACGGCTACTTGGGTTGTTACACGCACTTATTGCACCGCTCCCCCATCACCTTATCAAAACAGGCCTAGTTTATACTCTTGTTGGTATGGAAGGGTCGTCGCCTCTACGTAGACTCAGAGTACACTCGAGGTCACTACAAAGGGCTGCCAGGGCTGTTACATGCAATCGTTACACCACTCCCCCATCATCTTATCAATGTAGGCCGACAGCTCGAATATAGTGTCCCATACCATTGTATTCGGCTCACGAGTCTGGGTTGCTCATTGGTCACTATGGGGAGGCACGTCGCCCCAGCGTAGGCCGATAGCTCGACCATGGTGTCCCACACCACCATATCCAGCTCATGAGTCTTAGCGGATCGAGGTACCAAAGTTAAAGGGATTACACTTATAAGTTTGGTACCTTAGGTTCAAGCAGTAGCGTCCAAACATGGTGAACATACATTAGACAGATTGGGTACTTGACGAGCTCGACTAGCACGAGTGCATATCGCATTGATCGACATGAAGTGCATAAGCACTTTGTGTGGCTTAACCACTGCCGACGACCAACATACGACCCGGGTTTGTCAAACACATCCTACGTGGCGAAATGAATCTCAGCCACGACTTCAAGCATGTTACCGATTGCCTTGACTATAACATAACCCCAATCACATTTAATCCGTAACCAGAAAGCATGTATAATAGTCAAAGCAGAATTAACAAAGTAATTTAAACGTGTTAATAAGCATATTATAAAGCACAATATAAACAGGAAATACAAACACATACATTTCATAAGTAAGAGATTAAATTACACAACTAACATGGAGGAAATCATATACATCTCTAAGGTAGTTGAGAATCCTATCTCAACACCTACCTAAAGCACAATCATCTAAGTACTTACTCATACAAGCATTTTCACAAATACTTAGAATACACTTATTTATCATATATAACGTATATTAGCAAAAACATGTATTAGGGAGAATCCTTTCGTCGAGTAAGTATTGCACATATATATAGCATGTACATACAATAATTTATCATGGCAACCACAGTTTCAAAATTTGTACGTATACGGTATTTTCTACAAATATACAGAATACACAATATGCTATAATTTGCATACGTAATTGAATCGCAAAACGAACGTCATATTATGCATGTACAATGACACCCAGATCATGAATCTATTATTATCTGACATTAAAAGCTTTGAAAACTTTAACCTATACGTCTAAAGTTCGCACCTTATGCTGTAGAAGCGTAAAGAATTTGATAGAAATGTTAAGTCTTCTTCAACGATGCTATATCAACTTATAGCAAGAATTAAGTCAGTTATTTCGTAACTTACAACCTTTGAAACCCTAGAACAAGTTAGGGTTAGAGTTTCCTTACCTAAGAATGATGCCAGAATCCCTAGAAGAGCGATTAGAAGGTGATGGCTAAGCACGTATAGCAGTGGAATAGAGTATCAGGAAGGTGCTCCCACTACTCTCACACTTTCTCTCTCTTTTCTCTCTTCTCTCTCGTAGGTTTTCTCAAATTCGTATGGAATGAGAGAGTGAGGGTTTAAGGTCCTTATATAGGCCCAAAACTCACCAAATTAGACCCAGGGCCAAGGTATACTTAGGTTATGTCTAAATATGGACTGTTCCATCTCAGCGGAGCACTTCTGAAGCTCCCCTTTGAGCCAAAGGTCGGACTTAAGCTCACTGACTATGGATCTAGGTCGAGTTAACCTTTCGTTCCAGTCGGGTTCCTAGATCACACGTGGCGGACCAGTTTTAGTTCAACGGTCACTGAAACTCGATCAGGGTTATAAGTACACAGATATGTATGGGATATGTTTCCTAATCCGAGGGTGTATTTGGGTCAGATTCTGACGGTCTGATTGCTTATATCAGGCCCGTAAGTGACAGGTCTCAGATTACTTAAATTATATTTAATTTCTAAAGAAATCTATGTTTTCTCACACACTTCACTCTGGGCTCAAGCGAATAGCCTTGAGACACTATCTGGATTTAACTTCCGAGATAGTTGTCAAGCCCAGCAAGGCGGTCCTAATTCTATAACCTTGTATTATTCGTACTTTCGATGTGTGGTCCAGATCTGATACGGAGTTTCGTGATGCTCCTGAGAGCAACCGGGTAATGAGATTTATCCTAGATTTTTGGGTAATATAGCGTCAATGATTCTACAAGTTTTGGGTCTTGCAGATCGTATTTAAAGTGGATCAAGTAGATTTCGTAGCTAATCTAGATTAGCACATAGTTAACTTTGTCTGATTTCTAAAGGATTTGATTTTAAGAGATTTCTGCTCGAGGTGGTACTCGGGTTTTTGTATGGATTTCTAAAGTATTGTTCTTCATCACTTAAACTTTAAGATTCATGCCTAATATGACAGTACTTAGAAACATTTAAAGAACTTAGAAGGTGAAAGGTGAAATGGGAGAATTTGAAGGAAATGGGTTGAAAGGGGATTTGAGACTTTGGGATTGAGTTCTGAGAAGTTATTTAAAGTGTTATGATCGACTCATTGCCTAAGTACGTCTAAGTCCAAGTTGGCAAAAATCTGGGGTGTTACAATCATAATCGGCATGTAATGCATCCAATGCAAAATGATCAACAGGCCCAGAGTCTGTATCGATTTATGCCCAATTCTGTGACCAGGCCGATTCAAGGTTTCAGATTGCAAATGTTGCCAGGTTAAGCCTACCCATTTGTGAGTTACGTTTTGTTGTTAACAGAAAAACCAGGGTCTAAGCCATGAGAGTTATGATATGCTGTTGACAAAATTACATCTCTCTCATTAGTCTAAACATTTGTTTTCTCATGTTGTTAGAGAGGATTTACTTCATTGATGATGAGCTGGCAGAGTGGAGTGATCTGGTCATCGCTTTGTATAGGGAATTCTCCCTTGTTATCTGGAATTTTCTTCCCTTAGCTCAGTCTTCTCAGCTTCATAGTTTCAAAATTTGAAAACCTTACTTGATTCGATGTTCACCCAGGTTGAGTCAATTTGAAGACTTGAGCCGACTTGACTTGATAGTTAATAAATATAAATTGAAAACAGTAGGGAGGACAGGAATTATTAAAATTACTTTAGTTTATATTATGATTATAAATAAGAAAATGAGAAATGCTTTAGTGCTCTCAAACCGTACTATAAGTCATAGTGTGCCTAGTTGCATTGGTCCACTTGGACAGTCCAACTAATCATTCTGAACTTGTCTATGAGGTCTGAATATAATTTTGCGGACTACCATGCAAAAACCTTTTTTTTTTCCTCAAGGCACCATGCAAAAATCATACTAATCTGATGATCTGCTTCATCCTTGATTTGGCCTTATTTTCTTTAGTCATCATTTTTCCATGCAGTCCATGATTCTTTAGAATCATGAGCAATCCATATTAAAGGCCATTGACCCGCAGTTAATATTTGATGGGTTGGAGCATTTCACTAAGAAGATAAACAAGCAATTGGTGTGTTGCTTGGTTGTTGATTGCTCTACCTCTTTATAAGAGGTCTTGGGTTCGAATCCTGCCCATTTTTTTACCCTCACATTTAATTAACAAGAGGTCTGACCATGCAAGTGACTCGACTTGAGTTAGAGCGAGTCGCATTTAGTCAACTGAGTTAGGGACTCGGATTGAAATCTCTCCGAGTTGAGTCGACTTGGCTCGTAATCTGTCTGAGCAAGTTTTAAAACAATGCTCAGCTTATTAAAATTTCATTATCTTTAAAAACAAAGAGTATGATTCACCAGTCTTCTAGAGCATATCAATATAATTTCTCATGTGCAAATTTTTGAATGTGTTATGCCCACCACCAAATATCTAGAGTTTTTGGACATTTGTGTTGTGCACCAAATGGAGTATCAAAAAAGGGATGTACGTGATTGAATTTCATATTCACTGTTTACTATCCCGTACACAGGCAATGCGCTGTTTCTTTCGAGCATAATGGGGAGATTGCTGCCGCCGCTCTTGCATACAAATGCGTGGAAGTAGCATATGTGAGAGTAATATTCTCTATGAGCTCCCATATACGTAGAGACGGACACGAATTACAGGCATCTCTTCATGGTCATCCATTCGGTAATCAAACTAGCTGCACTTTTTCTCTTATTTGGAGAATTTTGCGTTCATTTTGCCTTTCTTGTTGATTTTCAAACCTTTCTACCCTTTTGAGAAGGGATGTAAATTGTAAGGACTAGTGGCACTAGTCCGATTTGGATCCATCTCTTGGCCACATGTCCCAGATATCCAACCCAATCGTCAGGCGAGCCCACCATGTTCGTTCCCTGACCAAGAAATGAAACGATATGTTGTTGAGAGGAGCTACGCTCGTATGCTGAATGCGAGCCACTACATGATTTATTGTACAATTGATTCCTTTTGTATGCATTTGGCTGATGTGATGAGAGGACACAGCTGATTTTGGCAAAGGCACATGGTGTTACTCACCTGATTGATGGCCCTGTTTGCCCACGTGTGTGGAGTCCAATGTTTATGTGTTCCTCCTAGATTAGTCTTACTCACACAAGGAGGCTGCTCTGGTGGTGCTCTTTCTGTATTGATGCAAGGTGTAGTAACTGTGAAAGATTGATGGTAAAACCTACCTATGGGAAACCTGACCACCATCCAAACCATGGACAGTTGGTGGAAGCTGTGGAACCTGCTTCAACCTTGTCTGATTTTATCCAGTCACACTCATGATGAACCATTTTGAAACACCCAATGTGAACTTTTCTATGGGTCAATCTCATTACTGTCTAGTGAATGGGAAGTGGGTCCCACCTGCTTTAACTTGTTAGGTGTTGATTGGGCCGAGTCAGCCCACTTCCCAAAGATAAGTTTCACCCAGGGTGAAATTTCTTTCTGAGATATTCAACCCAAATTCTATGAAGTTATTTTGAGAAACATTCTATGTTTTTATTCTTTCATGCCAAAAACATTGCCATTTTCTGCTCTTGATGTAACCAATGTCTGTGAGGATGACGCACCCTCTGGGTCAAAAGCGAAGGGAATCGAGCCGTGATGTTTTATTTAAACCAACATGATTTAAATGATTTTTAAACTCGCAAGTATACAAATCAGATGTAGATACAGTATGTATTACGAGATCGTTCCCATGAGGACTGGTCGTCACAATTTAAATTTATGATTCTCCTTAACTAATCCAACAAATAATGGAGCAAGTTACTAAGCACAATTCTATGTAAAACAATTGAGAACAAAGAAGAAAATTCAATCAGAGAGAGCACTAGGACTTTTGAATCCACCCCTAATTATCCTATCCCTTGTTTTATCTGTTAATTCACCCTAATTTAGATTGATACAACTTATATAAAGAAAGCACAATCTGTGTCCTTAGTCGGGCATACAAAATGTCTAATCTCTTGAAGCAATGCAATGAATAACACATCCCATGTCCTTGGTCGGGCACATAAGATGTATAATTCATTAAAGCACTATGTTTCTCCTTCTATAGGAAACCTGTTCATGTTCAGACACAAGCACCTAGAATAAGCATCCAGACAACATCCATATATAGACTCTGGTCAAGTTCATAGATGGAGAAGTACATAATTTTGACCAATCAAGCACACTAGAGAAAGAAACAAACCAATCGAATCAAAGTAAAATCAACATATAACCAGAGTTATTCAAATTAGGGGCTTCATCTCAGCCCTAGCTAATGAATTTAGCCTAACATAAACATGATTAAGCTAGGAAAAACATAAAAATAAAGGAAATAAAAATAAACACACTCTCTCTCTCTCTCTCTTCCAAACTCTCCTCCCTCTCTGGATCTTTCTTCCTGGCGTTCTCCCCAAGCTCTGGCTCATGTTTCTCTAGCTATCTTCTCTTTTATACAGCAAGAATGGGTGGTGGAGTGCTGGAATCGGACGGTGTAGCTGTTACACCAACAGTTGGAGTCGGTGCGTGTAAGCTTTACGCAGTGAAAATCGGAGCCTCCAAACTCACCACTTTCCTCGTTCAATTTCTAAAGAAACACCATCTCTTAGGACTGTTTTGAGTGCTCTACATGATGGATGGTTTGGATCATCCGTTTGATCAACGTCGAGACCACACCACAGCCCCAAGGTCGGTCGGTTTTAAGACGCGAAACAGGGATGCAGATTTCTTCCGCTGTGGCATAGCCCATTATCAATGTTTGTCGGTAAATCCTCTCCGTACCTTAGATTAAGCTCGAAAAATCAGTGGGAATTGACTGGTTTTGGGGTAGATTGGTGTGGCCCACGCGGTTTTTTGCCTCGCCGTCCGTCTGTCGTTTGGACGGTTAAAGACCGATCTATGCTATCATATGAAATAAAGCCACCTAGGCGATGATACTATGGGCCATTATGGTCTAATAGACGGTCTGGATCGGACCGTCAACTCGTGATGGTGGCCCACAACAGAGGACCGACGGTCGCTTCTTCGGACGCTGTAACGGCAATTGCCGTTTTTTGAAATTTGCTTGGTCAAAGGTCTATTTGACCTTCTTTATGTTGCTGTGCACGACTAGTGCACTCGTGCATGATGCGCACTCTGTTTGGGTGGAGTCCACTGCAATGTAAATGAGAAATCGGCACCATCCATTCGTTTTGTCTCTCCAATTAAGGGGTTGATACCAAAGTTGAAGCATATCCCGCTATCAGGTGGGCCCTGCTTAATGAATTAAGGAGCTGATCTGTCTGTTGGGCTACTTCCATAGTGATCCGAGGGCTGAAAATTTATATGAACGGTTAATTTATGGCCCTTAGAAAATGTATGGAGTTTTGAGCCGATCAGATGGTTGGAACCATGTGATCTTGCATTCTGGACCATTTTCGGGCCTTTTCAATGTGAATAACTTGATTTCCTCAGATCCCTAGCATGTAAATTCTTCAATATTAGTCCTTTGGCGTCCGTCCATTGCTCTGGTGACTTCGGAGCCTCAAATCCACACTTTTAATATTCTTTTTCAATCACCACTCCTTATTACATCCTATAACAAAAACATAATTAAATACCGACATTAGAAGTTATCATGTACGTAAAATTAGGCAATAATTGAGGTCTGATATGCAATATTTGACCCTCATCACAACCCCCAACCAACATTTTGCTAGACTCGAGTAAAACATGCGAAAAAATAATTTCAGAAATAAAGGACATTTCCTGTAAACCCAAGTGACTTGTGAATAGATAATCAAGATGCAAAAATGCTAATATTGATGAATGGTGAGTAGAATTTTCTCATAGAATCAAGCTTACAGTAAACTTCATAATCAAATTCAAAATATTAATCCATTAATCAGAAAATTCTAAATAATGAGTTCCATAAGTGTATAGTGTAATCTCAGCTTACAATCATTAAGAGATCCAATTGTCAATTTCATGATATCATTGGTAATCAACAACGGAATTCATGACAATCAAAACTGAAACCGACACTTGCCTTTTAGATCATCTTTTCATTCTATCAGCCTTTGATATTTTTATGAACAGTAATGCCAAGGAGGGGAATCAAATCCTCACCTATAGGGAGCAAACCTATGGTGAACACTTGTCGCCTAACTTTTTTTTTTTTTTTTTTTCACATGTCAACCATGGGGAATCGAATCTACACCTATAGGGAGCAAACCTATGGTAAAGATTATTCGACTTACCTTTTCAAATCTTCTTTATAAACTGATACTAAAATTTGTTTTTTCAAGCTAGTTCCTTTAATGCTTAGTGATTACCAAGTTAATCATTTAATATCGAACCGAAACCTTAATGTGTAAGCAAGATGTGATATATGAAATCATGACTCAATCAATGTTTAAAACTTCTAATCATGGGTTAACAATTCAAACTTAACTATGAAATCTAATAGACAACTGAATCCCAGAGTCATAAAGTACCAACATGCAGTATCTTGTATTTTAAAATCACAACTATCCTTCAAAATCACTTCAAATTCATAAGAAATTCTAGAAAAATTTAAAAATTTTCACAATTTTTGCTCAAGACCAAGAAAAAAACTGATTAGGTAGCCTAATCTCCCACCCCAACCTAAAATCTACATTGTCCTCAATGTAAAAGAAATAAGCATGCAATGCACATAGGACAACGAAAGTAAAAGAGGAGTGATGGAAAGATAGTACCTGGATGGAGAATCAAGAAGCTTTCCCAAAAATACCAACGTAAAAGCGAGTCAAAATAAGAGAGAAATCATCAAAAGTAAAATAACAAAAATAAAATCACAAAAAGAAGATCCTACCTATACCACTTTCGTAGGTGCTCTCGATTGCATTTAGCGTATGCAACAAGCCTTTAAACCCCTAGGTTGCCCCTAGTGGACGAGTTGTAGTCTCGTGAGGGTTTGCAGCAATGTTACCCACAAACATTGAACTAACTAACTAGGAAAAAAGAAATGAAAGCAAACTATCCTAATGGCATAAAACCATCTATCCCAGAACGGCATAAAGAAAACTACCCTAATTCTATGAAAATATAGAGAAAAAAAAAACTACTCAATCATGCTGCAAGGTTCCTCTTCCGGCCAATATCTTGATAAGTTTCTCAGTAGGTTTCTCAACAAGATCATCCAAAAGCCCTTTTTTACAATAGGTTTGGATGCCCTGGAGCATGGTGTTCAAGAGAAACTTATGTACTTCATCAAAAAATTGTCATCAATTCACCTGAGGTATCCAGAGTATATACGATTCCCCTACGACAGAAGAAGTTTCAATGGTAGTATCCCATGGTGAATTAGAGACTACAAGTATATAAGATTCAGAAAGGTTTTCAAGAGGTGATGTAGCCTCAACATATTTTGAAGTCTCAGACTTCGATTTAATTTTCAGTTCTTCCTCCCTTAATAAATAAACAATTAAGATCTGTAGAAGAAGGGGCTTTAGAGTAAGGGTGCTCTCGGTTAGTAACAACTACCGAGATAGTCTCTTGTGAGGCATCCACTATTTCTTTAATCATAGGATCATTTGAATTTGGAAAGTGTGCCATGCAATCATCCATCTCCCGAATCGAATCATCATTCAATTCAGAGGAGTGGTCCAAACATGCATCACAAAGGTTGGAAGAGTTAGTTAAAAGTGGTTCATCCTCCACATTTAAATCAGTCATGTCAGACAAGTGGAGTAGATCACTATGGTTGACAACTTCCTGAACCTCTTGATCATTGGAGGGGGCCACACCTGAGATTGAATCCCAATACTCATCATCTAATTTCATGCAGTGCACACTTGGGATGGGATCACATTCCTCACATTCTATTCCTATACTAGGTTGAGGTTCAAATAAACTAACCCCTACCTCCTCATTATAATAATGTGTGTCCTGTGAGTGAAGTATGTCACTAGCATTATCTTTATATTCGAAAGACACCCATATCTCTTCACCATTCCTTTGAACCGTCATCGAGATCGATTCATCTGGAAATTGAACTATATGCTCCTTAACACAATTCAACTCTTCATCCCAAATTCCAGAGTTTGTTAAAAGCGAGTGAGGATCACCTTCCTCGTATTGTATTTTTAGATTGGGTTGTGGTTGAGACGAACTAGTTTCCATTATCTCATCATGAGTATAGAATTCAAAGGAATAATCAATGGGTTGCGGTTGGGATGATTTAGTCTCCATTAGCCTATCAATGCGTGATTCAAGTGCGTCTAATAATTTCCACATATCAGTAACTGTGTAACTCGGAGATGACTCCTCTTGGATCGTTTCTGGTGGATATTCAAAAATATGGGATCTAAGAGAATAATCATTATAACATATCGTTGGTTCATTTCCCCAATTTTGATGTTTCTACTGATTATAGTCATACGGATCATAGGTGGAAGAATCTGATGGTTGGTAATACATATTATCGCTCATAATATAATCACGCATTGTTTTCTTCTTATTTGATAGGTGATAATAGTCCTCACGCCCATAGTTATAATAATCCCAACACTCATGTACTGTCTTATTAATCCGTGGGGTGTAATTGTTCTCCAACATATGATCACGTAAGGACTTCTTAACCGGTGGATCTTTATATTCCGGTCGGTTCTCAATGATAGTTTCAGAAAAGTTTTGAGACATTGGTGGATTTCTATAATAATCATCATCCCAATATATGTTATTCTTCTCAGCATACCGACATTCCCACTCGTGTATATTCATGGTGAGACCCTAACTCTGAATCTAATTCTAAAAGAAAAAAAATCCTACACCAATCTAGAAATAGGAAGAGAGATAATTAGAAAGAAGTTACCAATTTGGAGATCTATGTTAGAATCCTGCAAAAGAAAACAAAACAAGTTAGTTTCTAAAACAGAAAATCTAAAATTAGAAATTTTCTAAAGAACGAAAAAGAAAAGTTAGTTTCTAAAAAGGAAGGAAATCCTAGAATTAGAAAGTTACTAAAAATAAAAATAGAAAGTTAGTTTCTAAAAAAGAGAGTTTCTAATCTTAGAAATAAAAAGCTAAGTTAGTTTCTAAAAAGGGAAAAATTTCTAAGACTAGAAAATAGAAAGTTACTTAAAAGAAGAATCTAAATCTAAAATTAGAAAGTAGAAAATTTCTAAAAAAGAAAGCCTATAATTAGAAAATTTCAAAAAATAAAAATAAAACACTAATTCTAAAAATAGAAATTAGAACAAGTAGAGAATTTAGAAAGGGATTACCAAATTAGAAGTTTATGTTAGGACCCTACAAAACAGGAAATAGGTTAGTTTCTAAAAATAAAATAAAATAAAAACTTTAACCTAAAATTAGTAAAATCCTAAGACTATGAATTATGATAAGAGAGAATCCTAAATTCAATTGGACAGAAACAGTCCCCGGCAATGGCGCCAAAAACTTGATGTTTTATTTAAACCAACATGATTTAAATGATTTTTAAACTCGTAAGTATACGAATCAGATGTAGATACAGTACGTATTACGAGATCGTTCCCACGAGGACTGGTTGTCACAATTCAAATCTATGATTCTCCTTAACTAATCCAACAAATAATGGAGAGAGTTACTAAGCACAATTCTATTTAAAACAATTGAGAACAGAGAAGAAAATTCAATCAGAGAGAGCACTAGGACTTTCGAATCCACCCCTAATTATCCTATCCCTTGTTTTATCTGTTGATTTACCCTAATTTAGATTGATACTGAAAGGGCCAAGCTATATGCCCTAGAGGGGGGGGGGTGAATAGGGCAATGCCAAATAAAACTTAAAACAGCGGAATAATAAAAGATATAAATAACAATGCTGGAATAATAACAATCTCAAAGCACATGAAATATGAGAATAATACTAAATCTTGTTCTAAGGACAACCTTACACCAAAACCAATGGCTTATGGTAGGACAACCTCATTTTTAGAACAAATTAGCAATCACAAATGATAAGGCAAATAAATCAAGAATAACTTACAGAAATAAATCCTAAGTTATTACACCATTCAACCACACTTGCTTGAAATGAAAATTACAACATTCATCCACAAAAGTAATCCATAATACTGAAGGAATAAATGAATAAAGAAATCAAGCACATCCACAACACAACGATATATAGTGGTTCGCCTGTGTGTTCACCAACTGTTAGCCAACAGCCACATAGAATGCTACTCCACTCCTAATATCCTCACACAAGGGATATTCGCATGCACTCTCAAAATAGGTTTTCACAGGTTCACCAAAAACCTTCACAATTGTGTCTTTTTATCTCAGGCTTACACAATCCAAAAACCCCACAATCTGAGTTTTCTGGCTCTCCTAAGATAATCAATACAATGAGATTTTTCTGGCAAATCTCAAACAAAAACCAGAGAGTAAATTACAAAGTAAAATACCTGGATCTCCTTTTCAAGTAGCCCAGTAGAACCAATCGGAGTAGATGTATGATACGTCGATCAATGTCCAATACTCACTTAAAGAATGGTTCTATGTCTAATTGATTTTAGATTAAATCAAGAAGAGCAAGGTCTATTTGATTTTGATCCGAGAAGAAGGAATATCACAAGTTCCACTTTTCTAAATGAGATTGGAATGTGAATCAAAATCACAATAGAATAATGCTATCAAAAGGAATATTAAATATACACAATAACTTAAAAAAATAATCACAACTTATCTCAGAGTATAGCCTTAAATCGCTTGAATTGAATGGAATGGAATGAATAAACTCTGAAATTCGTGCATTATTTATAGCCTAAAAAATCCCATCTTTGACTGGTCTTAGGATCCATAGGACCGGTCGTAGCATCAAAGATTTTGAAAGATTTTCGCGGGATTAGATTAGCTGTACTCACGACTGGTCTTAGGTAGCCTACGACCGGTCGTGGACCACCTACGACTGGTCGTGAGTCACCTACGACTGGTCGTAGGACTCGAGATAAGTCACTGGAGTTCGAGTCGTAGGACTACGACTGGTCGAAGGATGAGTCGTAGGACTTCCCAGGACTGGTCGAAGGACAACCAGAAAAATCTGAAAATCTGTAACAATCTAGGACTGGTCCTGAGAAACCTAAGACTGGTCGAAGCAAAGCTAGGACTGGTCTTAAGATTTCTAGGACTGGTCTTAGAACAGTCACACCAAGTAAATTAAAATATTCGGATTATGTATCCAGAATGACCTATCAAATAAACCAACCTAAGGTCAATCTAAGGTCAAACAAACCTTGAAATGAGATGGACATTGAAGTCTTGAAGGTCTGTATTCTCAGATGATCTTGAAGTAGAAGCTTGAATCGAGTTGACGGCATTCTAGAGCTTGGTACATTCTTGGCTTGTCTTGATGAAGTCTTCTAATCTTGAACTTGTTAGAAGCAAACTTGAAGTCTTCTATTCTTGTAGACTTCATCCATGACATGTCTTGCAAACATTCTTCATTTATGATCTTGTCTTGAAAACATTCTTCATTCATGATCTTGTCTTGAAGCAGTGTGTAGTCACAAATAAGAAACACAAGAAGTACAAGACATATAGGTTTTGACACTACAAAATTTGACAACCAAAGGGATATGAAATCATAGCACTAACAATCTGCCCCTTTGTCAAATTTGTGATAAAACACATTTATAAATATAAGAGTAAAATGAAGAAAGAATCATGAGCCATCAGAGCCATCAAAAATACTCTACTCCCCCTAAGTGAGTATAAACAATCAATCAACCATATTCAATTACTCACTCTCTCCCTTTCACCCATTCTCCCCCTTTCCATACTACTCCCCCTTTTTGTCACAAAATAACAAGGGAAGGCCAAAAGAGATAAGAGAACACCATATGAAGAGTCAAGATTAATTATCAAAGTAGTTCAATACTTCAATGTCATCAATCCAAATAAAATAAAACCAAACATATAACAAAAGTTATCAACCGTAATAGAAATACAGAATCCATCATATTCAAATAAAAAGGATAATCCACCTAATCAGATCCAGATGAAGGAGCAGGGATGGTTGGATTAATCTGATGTAAGCCCCTATTAATGCGACGAAGATATTTTCGCATATATTTAAATTGCATATCATGGGCTACACTCAGGTTATCAACCTTCTCCTCCAATGCACTTAGACGTGCATCATAACTAGAAGATGGATCGTAATCAGAATCATTTTGGGAGTCAGTTTCAATTTCTTCAAATATATCATCCATATTTATATCCGCCTGTGGAGGAAGATCAGCTGCTTCCCCTTCATTTTCTGCTTCAGCACCTTCACCACCACCTTCATAGAATTGACCAGGAAGCAAATCTAACTTCATCTTATTTAAATTAGTATTATTGAATGAAAGATGATGAATTGGTGCCTCATTCTCAGGTAAAGCAACAAGCATATTTGTGGCTAAACAAGTCATAAGATAATCAAATGGAATATCACTATGACCCGAATGAAGACGAAACTGAATGATAAAATGACATCAACTCGGTTTTATTGCCAGACCGAGGATATAAGTTTGAAATGAAGATTCGGTGCAAAACTCTGTATCTGGGTAATAAAAATTTTGAGGGGAGCGCATTTCCTTTGTGCGTCCATTGTACTTCCATATTACATAAATCTCTTGTTAACATTTGTTTTTCCGATTCTGATGGTTTGTCATATAATGTATGAATCAGAATACCTTCATCCTTGACAGGTATATCCATAATACCTGATATCAAATGTCAATCTATTAAAAATTTCCATTCTCTAGTAGCAATTGAGAATGTTAAATTATCAAGGGAAAAATCAGAGATACATGCAACCATAGATTGTGCAATGGATTGGTATGCAAGCCCACCCCAAAACAAAATGTTAGCCCAGCCAACAGATTCAAGGAGAGGGACAATCCCAAATTGTTCAATGTGATTGATACTAACAGGACGCTCAACAATAACTTTACGACTACGTAAATCTCGTACATCATTGGGATCATCTTCAGGTGACCGAAGGTGCCGTTTTGTTATAGATGTAGATCTAGATGAAGATGGACCACGGGATGTTTTCTTTTTCCCTCTAACATCCATTTTTAACAAGATTTACTAAAGAGCAAGCACAAAGAACACTAGAAGTGGTGGGTTTCTCTAGATCAGATTTTTAGAGAGGAAACCCTAAACAATCGACAAAAGACGAGATCTAGCTTATGGAATAAACAAATCAAAGCCTAAAAAGCATAAATCTTCAATAAAAATGAAGAAAAATGACATATCTTGAAGAAAATCATGAAATCTCAAGACTGGTCGAGCCACGACTCGTCGAAGGAAGAAGAGGAAATGAAGAACAAAGTGATTTTCCCCAAATTATATGTTGCTCACGATCTCCACGACTGGTCGAGTGCAGTCTACGATCGGTCGAGTCAGGACCGGTCGTGTATGGCAAGGGCCAGTCGAGCGTCGACAAAAATAAATATTTTTATGCACAAATTGAAATTTATACACATAAAAATTTAAAATATAGTACATTATGATACATGCAGACAAGTATATTCAATTTAAAATGCACATACCAAGATCAAATTTCATTTTAGTAAACCTGCTTTTGTCGAGCAGTTTAGTAAATATATCAGCAAATTGGACATCGGTTGGTATATATTCTAAAGAGATAGCTTTTTCTTCAACTAATTCACGAATGTAATGATACCTAATGTCAATATGCTTAGTACGCGAATGCTGAATTGGATTTTTGGAAATGTTGATAGCGCTGGAATTATCATAATGTAAGATCATTGAATCTTGATTAATTCCATAATCGCTTAACATACGTTTCATCCAAATGAGTTGAGTACATGCATACCCTGCTGTGATATACTCAGCCTCAGTAGTGGAAATCGATATTGAACTTTGCTTCTTACTAAACCAAGAAACCAAACAGTTTCCAATGTAAAAACAACCATCACTGGTTGATTTTCTATCATCAATATTACCAGCCCAATCAGCATCTGAATACCCAGCTAATTTAACATTAGTATCAAAAGGATACCAAAGACCCAACTCAGTTGTACTTGCAACATATCTAATAATCCATTTGACAACAGTGAGATGTGAATCTTTAGGATTAGACTGATATCTCGCACAAATACCAACGCTAAAAGCGATATCAGGTCTACTAGCAGTTAGATATAATAAACTACCAATCATACTACGATATAGCTTAGGATCTACATCTTTACATGTAGAGTCTTTTGAGAGTCTCAAGGTTATCCTCATAGGAGTATCAAATTTTTTACCATTTTCAAATCCAAACCTTTTAACCAAGTTTGTAGCATACTTGATTTGAGAAATGAAGATTCCATCAGGTTGTTATTTTACTTGTAACCCTATGAAGTAATTTAGTTCACCAACCATGCTCATTTCGAATCTTGATTTCATCAACTCTGCAAACTCAATAGACATGTTAGAACAAGTTGAACCATAAATAATATCGCCTACATAGATTTGAACCATTAAAATCTCATTATTATGTTTATTAACAAATAACGTCTTATCGACACTTCCCACTTGAAAACTTTGACTAAGTAAGAATTTAGTCAATTTTTCATACCATGCTCTAGGTGCTTGTTTCAGACCATAGAGAGCCTTTTTGAGATGAAATACATGATCAGAAAGCTTGGGGTCTTCAAACCCAGAGGGTTGTTCAACATAAACTTCTTCATGTAAATCGCCATTTAAGAAGGCACTCTTTACATCCATCTGATAAATTTTAAACTTTCTAAAGAAAGCGATAGAAATAAAAAGTCTGATAGATTCAAGGCGAGCGACTGGAGCAAAGGTTTCATCATAATCGATGCCTTCAATCTGAGTGTACCCTTGTACAACCAGTTTAGCCTTGTTTTGTATAATATTTCCAAGTTCATCAGACTTGTTTTTAAAGATCCATTTTGTTCCAATAATGTGTTTATCTTTGGGTCTAGGAACAAGATACCAGACATCATTACGAACAAATTGATTAAGTTCATCCTGCATAGCTACTATCCAATTTTCGTCAGAAAGAGCTTCTTTCACATTGACCGGTTCTATTTGGGATGTAAAACAAACATAATTACATATGTTTTCAAGTTGTTTGCATGTACGAACTCCAGTGAGAGGGTTTCCAAGGATTTGATTGGTTGGATGATCTTTGACAGTCCTAGGTTCAGATTGAGATGAAGAAGTATCTTGATTGTCGATTATAAGAATTTCATCATCATCTGAACTCGGAGCAAGTGTATTCAAATGATCATCAATGACCACATTGATGGACTCTTGAATCACACCTGTTCTTTTATTTAGAACCCTATAGGCTCGACTGTTTAAGGAATATCCAAGGAAAATACCTTCATCACTCTTCGAATCAAATTTTCCCAAATTTTCACGATCTCGTAAAATGTAACACTTACTGCCAAAAATTCGAAAGTATTTGACAGTAGGTTTCTTTTCGAACCATAACTCATACGCAGTCTTATTTTCAGATTTACTAGTATAAACACGATTAATAATGTAGCAGGCAGTATTAATTGCTTCAGCCCAAAGATTTTTGGAGAGCTTCATACTATTTAACATGACATTAGCTATATCCTAAAGCACTCTATTTTTTCTCTCAACTATACCATTTTGTTGAGGAATTTTGGGCGCAGAGAATTTGTGTGATATTTCCTGATCGCTACAGAATTTCTCAAAACTGCTATTTTCGAATTCAGAACCATGATCACTACGGATCTTATAAACTTGAGAACCTTTTTCATTTTGGATTCATTTGATGATCTTCTTTACTTCATCTAGGGTTTCAGATTTTTCTTTTAAGAACGATATCCAGTAAAGTCATCTACGATAACTAAGATGTATTTTTTGCCACCTCGACTCTCCATTCTAGTTGGTCCAATGAGATCCATGTGGAGAAGCTCGAGAGGTCTAGATGTGATATTTGAGTTCACTTTCTTGTGAGAGCTCCTAATCTGTTTGCCCAACTGGCATTCACCACATACTTTGCTACTTTTTGTAATTTGGGTAGACCTCTGTAACGCCCTGAAAATCGAGGGTTGAGTAGTAACTCAACTCTCGAGTTCCAGAACATCACTTATGCAACAAAATGAATGATGATTGAATGTTGACTGTATTAGGGTAGTGAACATGAGTGAGATTAAGCCAAAACAACATATCATACTCCAGAGACAGTTAAATTTGCAAGCGGAAGACTGTGATAGATAGATAAAATATATAAACTATAATGAGTCTCCAGAGTGTGATAACATTACCAAGTTAAATAATTACAAGTACAGTTCTAAAATATACCAAATGTGTAAGTGTAATGTCTTCTATCCTAAGTACCATAGCCCCGTCAGTACAATACCAAGTCTTCATAGACCTGTCAGAGAGATACAGATAGGAGAACTCCTCCTCATCACCATAGAAGTAGTCTGGCTCTGCTTCACAAGCATCGCCATCACCTAAAACTCAACAAATCTGTTTAGTGTGTACAACACCGTCCCGTAACGTGAGAGTGAGTAGCTATCTCAGTGGAACAATAAAGCATAGGTTAACATGTTATCGACTCAGTCAAGCAGTAATGATAAAGCAGTAAAATCAAACACTCCTAGCTACTCTTATTAATGCAAGTATGAATGCAGGTATGATGGATGCCCTCACCGACATACTCCCTCATGCGACACCATCTCACGTTCGTGGCATGCTTACATCTCACAGTGCTCCACATCTTCCAGGCACATGCGATGCATGATCAGCATGATTATCGAGTTTTTAATTAATCCATTTCAAACAGCAGGATTGGGAAACTAAGGTACCTCTCTTGTATCATTCCCAAACATGATCCATTCTAGGGTCGTCAGTCCTAGTTAATATCAGACGATGGTGTGTTTTCTAGGTCACTGCAGAGGCTGCCAGGGCTGTTACGCACAAAGGTTGCACCACTCCCCCATCACTCCTTAAACGATTCATCACTATACAGAAACAGGCCTAGTTCATACTCTATATACCGCGACAAACTCTAAGGCTCACCACGATTTCAGAGTATGCTCGAGGTCACTACAAAGGGCTGCCAGGGCTGTTGCTCGCATACGTTGTACCACTACCCCATCACCTTATTAATGTAGGCCGACAGCACGAATATAGTGTCCCATACCACCATAATCGGCTCACGAGTTTGGTTGCTCACTGGTCACTACGGGGAGGCACGTAGCCCCAGCGTAGGCCGACAGCTCGACCACGGTGTCCCATACCACCATGCCTGGCTCATGAGTCTTATCGGATCGAGGTACCATGGTTAAAAGAAATTTCACTGGTAAGTTTGGTACCCTAGGTTCAAGCATTAGCGACCAAACATGGTGAACATACATAAGACACACGGGTTACTTGACGTGCTCGGCTAGCTCGAGCGCACAATAAGTTGAGCGATATAAAGCGCAGAAGCACCTCGTGTGGCCAACCACTATCGCCAACCGAAGTACGACATGGGTTCGCCGACACATCATGTGTGGCGAAACGAATCTCAACCACAACTCCAAGTCTGATACCGGATGCCTGGACTATGGACATAGTCCCAAGCTCAATCAATTCCTAACCATAGCATGTGAAGTATAGCATGATAACATGGTAATTCAAGAACACTAGCAATAATGTTATAAAGCATGTCATAAAGCATGTTAATAACCAAGTTACAAAGCATATTCAAAAGCATGTTGTAAAGAACTATACAAATAGGGATACAAATACATATATTTCATAAGTGAGTGGTTAGAGTAAACAACCACATGGAGGGTATCTTACATGACTCTAAGGTAGTTGAGAATCTCATCTCAACATCTACCTAAGGCACTATCACTTAAGCACTTACACTCACAAGCATTTTCACAAACACTTGGAATGCACTATTTCAACATACATGACGTATGTTAGAGGAATGTGTATTAGGACTGTTCTTTTACCAAACTAATATTTTATACGTATATATCATATTCATACAGCAAATAATCATGACAATTACATCAACAAAATTTATACGTATGGGGTATTTTCTAGGATACCCAATTTCAATATATATAGTGTTTACAAGGGAACCTGTATTACGGCGATTCTCTTCGCCAAGAAAATATGTTATATGTACATAATATATTTTTACGACAATTAATCATGACAAACACATCGCTAAAATATACATGTATACGGTACTTCTTACAATACCGTATTTCTACATACATAGTGTATATTAGTAAAACATGCATTTAGGCGAATCCTTTCGCCAAATAAGTATTTTATCCATACGTCATATATCCATACGACAAATAAACATGTCAAACACATTTTCATAAAAATACGTACGATTTTTTTATATGAATACCTAGAGTATGTGAAATTCCAAATTCTACAATTTTAATCGAAACAGAAAACGGAAAGCACTTTGTACATGTGCAATTGCATGCAGATCATGAATCTACCATTATCTGACATTGAAAGCGTTGAAAACTGCAACCTATACACCTAAAGTCCTCACCTTTAGTCGTAGAATCGAAACGGAGTCGATAGGTTCGCTAAGCTTCCGTATACGGGAGTTTTCTAGTCTAAAGAGTGAAATCGGTTAGCTATTTCATAACCTGTAGCCTATACACCTCAAAACGGGTCTAGGGTTAGGGTTTATTACCTTAAAACGGAGTCGGTATCACCGGAAAAGCGATGAGAATCAGGCGGTGGAGCCCGAATAGCTGCAGGGAACAGCAGCAGGGAGTTCCTCCCACATCTCCCTCACTTTCTCTCTCTTTTCTCTCTCTCAAATCCAAATTCGTATGGCTGAAATGGGAGAGGGTTTAAGGTCCTTATATAGTCTAAAACTTCACCAAAATAGACTTCTGGACAAGGTTCACCTAGGTTATAGCCAAAGCGGGACTTTTTCAGCTCAACGGAGGACTTCTGGCGGGCCTCCTTGAGACAAAGGTCGGACTCAAGCTCACTAACGCTGAATCTACGTTCTATTAAGTTTTTATTTCGGTCGGGATTCCAGATCACGCGTGGCGGACCAGTTTCAGTTCAACGGTCAGCGGATCTCGATCGGAGATTCCGAGTACATGTAAATATGTATGAAATTTCTCCTGATCCGAGAGTGTAATTTGGTCTGATTCTGATGGTCTGGTTGCTTAAAACTGATCTGCAAGCGATGAGTCTCAGATTACTATTCAAGATATTTATTTTTAAAGAAAACAAATATTTTCATACTCCCTCGCTCCGGACTCAAGCGAACAGTCGTGGAACACTGTTTGGATTTGATTTCCGAGATGGTTGTCAAGCCCAGCGAGGCGGTCCTAATTCCTTAACTTCGAGTTATTCGGACTTCCGACGTGCGGTCCAGATCTGATACGGAGTTTCGAGATGCTCCCGTGAGCAACCGGGTAATGAGATTGATCCTAGGTTTTAGGGTAACCTAGCGCCAATGATTCTACAAGTTCTGGGTCTTACAGATCGTATTTAAAGCAATTCAAACGGATTTCGTAGCTAACCTGGTTTCGCACTTAGTTACTTTGTCTCATTTCTAAAGGATTTAGTCCTACGTGATTTCTGTCTGAGGTGGTACTTAGTCCTTTGTAGTTTGTATCTAAAGTGATCCAAGTTATACTACTTCGCTAGTTTAAGATAGTGTCTAGGGCGAAAGTGCTTTGAAAAATTGAAAGAACAAAGTAGTGAAGGGTTGGATTTGTGAAGGAAATGAGTTAAGGAGCGATTTTAGACTGCGGGATTCAGTTCTGACAAGTTAATAAGGTGTTAGGATCGACCCATCACCTAAGGACGTCTAATTCTAGGTTGGCAAAAATCTGGGGTGTTACAACCTCTTAAAAGTTCTCTCTTGCTCAATCTAAACAAGTTCCGGTAGTGTACATGTCCAAGGCATTTGTGCCATAATTCAGTCTCATCAGTATGGACCATGTAACACGATTGAGTAGATGAGTTAGCTTCACTAACGATGTAGCAGTTTTCAGAAGTTCTGCGACTAGTTAATATAACAGAGCCCTCTTTATCAATAATCTCACAACCTTGATTAGAAAACTTTACATTATGGTTGTTGTCGCATATCTGAGATATACTTAGTAGGTTGTGTTTCAAGCCCTCAAAACAATACATTTTTAAATAAGGGAAGGTTATAGAGCTGAACCGTACCTTGGCCAATGATTTTGCAATTGCTTCCATCACCAAAAGTGACTGACCCATCAGTCCTATCTTTTAGATCAGTGAATAAAGCTTTGTCGCCTGTCATATGCCTGGAGTAACCACTGGCAAGGTACCACTTTGAATGGCTTGTAGCTTTGAAAGCAGTGTGGGCAACCAAGCAGCCAACTTTAGGAACCCATTTAAGTACTGTTTTGGGTTTGGGAGTGTAGTTGGCCTTTTTCTGTCTGTTGTTATATGAATGACCTATAGAGTTAAATTTCAATAGCTCCTTGAGAAGATCAATAATCTTTTCAACCAAAGGATTTTGGTTTTGAAGATTGAAGTTGGCATGGCTATTTTTAGATTTTTGAAGGGTCCTCGAATTTTTTGAAAAACCTTGATAAGTATTCTTTACTTTTGAGTTCGAAGACTCTCCTTTCACAAACTTAGGAGCAAAATTCTTTTGTTTAGGAGAGGTATTCTTATCATAACCCAACCCAGATCTATCACCACATTTTCTTGATCCAGATAACAATTTTTCTAATTTAGGATCACCTTGGGCATATCTCCAAGTGTCTTTCAAACTCAAAATAGAAGCTACTTCATTTTTGAGTTTCTTGTTCTCGGTTTTCAAATCATCAACTTGGGAGGTTTTGATTTTTAAATCACATTTGGTCTTTTCAAAAAAATCAGAAATATGAGATTTTTCTAAAACAAGAGACTCATAATCTTCTTTAAGTTTAGAAAATTTTTCCTTTTGTAATTTAAGCTTGACAGCAATTTTACAACTCTCCTTATAAAGGGCATTATATGCATCTTGAAGATCATCTTCATTGTCGCAATCACTATTCAGATTCTCTTCGCTAGTTACTTCATCATAATCTGAAATAGTGACTTTGGCTAGAGTTATAAGGGCTTTAATATCATCTCCCGACTCGTTTTCAGAATCTTCTGATTTCGAAGAGGATTCCAAATCAGATGATTCATCCCAAGTAGCCAACATACTCTTCCTTTTTAATTTGTCTTTTTTAGGACATTTGTTAGCCAAGTGCCCATACCCTTGACAGTTGTAACATTGACTATCTTTCAAAGATTTTCGAGCTCTAGGTTTAGATTGTCTCTTATCGTTTGATTTTTGAAAATCTACTTGTTTCTTATTTTTGAAAATTTTATAAAACTTTTTTTACAAAAAGTGCCATATCATCTTCGGAATTTTCAAAGTCTGAAGTGCTCTCTTGTGGAATATTTTTAGATGACTTGAGAGCAATTGATTTTCCTTTTGGAGCTTTAAAGTTCAATTCGTAGGTCTGTAAAGAACCAACTAATTCCTCAACCCTCATGTTATCCGTATCACGAAGTTCCCGAATCGCGGTTACTTTTGAATTAAAACGTTCAGGAAGTGAGCGTAGTATCTTTGTACACACTTTATTTTCTGGGATTCTATCACCGAGACCCCACATTGAGTTTACAATGTCATTCAATCTAGTGTAGAAGTCCATAAACATTTCATTCTCCTCCATATGAATTTCTTCAAATTTAGTTGTGAGGAGTTGGACTTTAGATTTCTTGACAATAGATGTACCCTCGTGTGTCATTTCTAAGAGATCCCATGCTTGTTTAGCATTTTCACACGAGATGATTCTTTTGAATTCATCTGGTGACAATGCACAAGTAATTGCATTTAGTGCTTTTGCATTGGCACTACTCTCACTTTTCTAAAGTGTGGTCCAAAGGGCATAAGATATTACTTTCATTGATTTTGAACCATCTTCATCAGTTACTTCAGTGATAGGTAGTTTCCATTCGTTCACTGTGGCCAGCCACACACTTTCATCCATGGATTTGAGAAAGATTCTCATCCTTGCTTTCCAATAGGCATAGTTTGTGCCATTAAAAGGTGGTGGCCTAGTGACAGATAGGCTATCAAAATTTGACATCTTAATATAGCTTAGATCATTAGCTCATGAAATAAATCCAATAAATAAGCAATAAACACGAGCTATTTGGCTCTGATACCACTTAAAAGGGCCAAGCTATATGCCCTAGAGGGGGGGTGAATAGGGCAATGCCAAATAAAACTTAAAACAGCGGAATAATAAAAGATATAAATAACAATGCTGGAATAATAACAATCTCAAAGCACATGAAATATGAGAATGATACTAAATCTTGTTCTAAGGACAACCTTACACCAAAACCAATGGCTTATGATAGGACAACCTTATTTCTAGAACAAATTAGCAATCACAAATGATAAGGCAGATAAATCAAGAATAACTTACAGAAATAAATCCTAAGTTATTACACCATTTAACCACACTTGCTTGAAATGAAAATTACAACATTCATCCACAAAAGCAATCCACAATACTGAAGGAATAAATGAATAAAGAAATCAAGCACATCCACAACACAACGATATATAGTGGTTCGCCTGTGTGTTCACCAACTGTTAGCCAACAACCACACAGAATGCTACTCCACTCCTAATATCCTCACACAGGAGATATTAGCATGCACTCTCAAAATAGGTTTTCACGGGTTCACCAAAAACCTTCACAATTGTGTCTTTTTATCTCGGGCTTACACAATCCAAAAACCCCACAATCTGAGTTTTCTGGCTCTCCTTAGATAACCAATACAATGAGATTTTTCTGGCAAATCTCAAATAAAAACCAGAGAAAGTAAATTACAAAGTAAAATACCTGGATCTCCTTTTGAAGTAGCCCAGTAGAACCAATCGGAGTAGATGTATGATACATCGTTCAATGTCCAATACTCACTTAAAGAATGGTTAATGTCTAATTGATTTTAGATTAAATCAAGAAGAGCAAGGTCTATTTGATTTTGATCCGAGAAGAAGGAATATCACAAGTTCCTCTTTTCTAGATGAGATTGGAATGTGAATCAAAATCACAATAGAATAATGCTATCAAAAGGAATATTAACTATGCACAATAGCTTAAAAAAAATAATCACAACTTATCTCAGAGTATAGCCTTAAATCGCTTGAATTGAATGGAATGGAATGAATAAACTCTGAAATTCGTGCATTATTTATAGCCTAAAAAATCCCATCTTTGACTGGTCTTAGGATCCCTAGGACTGGTCGTAGCATCAAAGATTTTGAAAGATTTCCACGGGATTAGATTAGCTGTACTCACGACTGGTCTTAGGTAGCCTACGACCGGTTGTGGACCACCTACGACTGGTCATGAGTCACCTACGACTGGTCGTAGGACTCGAGATAAGTCGCTAGAGTTCGAGTCGAAGGACTACGACTGGTCGAAGGATGAGTCGTAGGACTTCCCAGGACTGGTCGAAGAAAGTCCAGGGCTGGTCGAAGGACAACCAGGAAAATCCGAAAATCTGTAACAATCTAGGACTGGTCCTGAGAAGCCTAAGACTGGTCAAAGCAAAGCTAGGACTGGTCTTAAGATTTCTAGGACTGGTCTAGGAACAGTCACACCAAGTAAATTAAAATATTCGGATTATGTATCCAGAATGACCTATCAAATAAACCAACCTAAGGTCAATCTAAGGTCAAACAAACCTTGAAATGAGATGGACATTGAAGTCTTGAAGGTCTGTATTCTCAGATGATCTTGAAGTAGAAGCTTAAATCGAGTTGACAGCATTCTAGAGCTTAGTACATTCTTGACTTGTCTTGATGAAGTCTTCTAATCTTGAACTTGTTAGAAGCAAACTTGAAGTCTTCTATTCTTGTAGACTTCGTCCATGACATGTCTTGCAAACATTCTTCATTTATGATCTTGTCTTGAAAACATTCTTCATTCATGATCTTGTCTTGAAGCAGTGTGTAGTCACAAACAAGAAACACAAGAAGTACAAAACATATAGGTTTTGACACTACAAAATTTGACAACCAAAGGGATATGAAATCATAGCACTAATAGATACAACTTATATAAAGAAAGCACGATCTGTGTCCTTAGTCGGGCATACAGAATGTCTAATCTCCTAAAGCAATGCAATGAATAACACGTCCCATGTCCTTAGTCGGGCACATAGGATGTATAATTCATTAAAGCACCATGTTTCTCCCTCTATAGGAAACCTGTTCATGTTCAGACACAAGCACCTAGAATAAGCATCCAGAAAACCTCCATATATAGACTCTGGTCAAGTTCATAAATGGAGAAGTACAAAATTTTGACCAATCAAGCACACTAGAGAAAGAAACAAACCAATCGAATCAAAGTAAAATCAACATATAACCAGAGTTATTCAAATTAGGAGCTTCATCTCAGCCCTAGCTAATGAATTTAGCCTAGCATAAACATGATTAAGCTAGGAAAAACATAAAAATAAAGGAAATAAAAATAAACACTCTCTCTCTTCCAAACTCTCCTCCCTCTCTGGATCTTTCTTCCTGGCGTTCTCCCCAAGCTTTGGCTCTTGTTTCTCTAGCTATCCTCTCTCTTTTATACAGCAAGAATGGGTAGTGGAGTGCTGGAATCAGACAGTGTAGCTATTACAACAATAGCTGGAGTCGGTGCGTGTAAGCCTTACGCAGTGAAAATCGGAGCCTCCAAACTCGCCACTTTCCTTGTTCAATTTCTAAAGAAACACCGTCTCTTAGGACTGTTTTGAGTGCTCTACATGATGGACGGTTTGGATCATCCGTTTGATCAACGTCGAGACCACACCACAGCCCCAAGGTCGGTCGGTTTTCGGACGAGAAACAGGGATGCAGATTTCTTCCGCTGTGGCGTTGGTGAAGCCCATTATCAATGTTTGTCGGTAAATCCACTCCGTGATCGGATCGTCAACTCGTGATGGTGGCCCACAACAGAGGACCGACGGTCGTTTCTTCGGACGCTATAACGACAATTGCCATTTTTTTGAAATTTGCTCGGTCAAAGGTCTATTTGACCTTCTTTGTGTTGCTGTGCACGACTAGTGCACTCATGCATGATGCGCACTCTGTTTGGGTGGGGTCCACTGCAATGTAACTGAGAAATCGGCACCATCTATTCGTTTTGTCTCTCCAATTAAGGGTTGATACCAAAGTTGAAGCATATCCCGCTATCAGGTGGGCCCTACTTAATGAATTAAGGGGCTAATCTGTCTGTTGGGCTACTTCCATAGTGATCAGAGGGCTGAAATTTTATATGAACGGTTAATTTACGGCCATTAGAAAATGTATGGAGTTTTGAACCGATTGGATGGCTGGAACCATGTGATCTTGCATTCTGGACCATTTTCGGGCCTTTTCAACGTGAACAACTTGATTTCCTCAGATCCCTGGCGTGTAAATTCTTCAATATTAGTCCTTTGGCGTCCGTCCATTGCTCTGGTGACTTCGGAGCCTCAAATCCACACTTTTAATATTCTTTTTCAATCACCACTTGTAATTACATCCTGTAACAAAAACATAATTAAATACTGACATTAGAAGTTATCATGTACGTAAAATTAGGCAATAACTGAGGTCTGATATGCAATATTTGACCCTCATCAAGCCGCTTACCAGCAGAGCTACCTGTAGCGGCCCGCACCTCCTTAATTATTTTAACTGAATCTTAAAACGACTGTTGTTCTTTGTTTCCAAGTAAAATCCTAGCAAGCTACTACTGAAATGTGGAAAAAATTAACTTGGATAATTTCTGGCTACTCAAAATGCACACATGCTAAGATTTTTGCTATTTCTTTCTAAATCAGTAACTGATAAAAGGATTCTTGTATTTGTTTTGTAATTAGTGAAATTACAAGATTATAGAGTTTGGTTTGTACGAATTGGATCAACAATTCAATGATCCATGCCTTGAGGGATTTTGAATAATGTGGCCGATCCACTACAAAAGTTTCTACGTTAAGTACTTAAAGCTTTACATACAAATCAAGGCATGGGGCCCACCATAATGTTTTCATAACATCGAATCCATCCATCAATTCCTCTCGCTATTCGATTTCCTCGGCGCCCAAAAATCAAACTGATCCAAAACTCAGGTGGGCCATAACTGAAGGAGTAGTTGAGATGGGGGCACCCACTATTTGAAAACAAGGAGAAAACGATGAAGGCTTTTTAGGATAATGATTCTCCTTTTGCTTTTTTGTGTATTTGAGATAACCCTTAAAGTTTGAATATATAGAGCTTTACAACGACTACACAAGGTAAAATGATAAATACAAAATCTTCTACTTATACATCGTCTATCTATAGAATCGGCTATACAAGGCATGTGGCCTATCTAACATCCCCCCTCAAACTAATGCTGGTCATCGACAAGTAATAGTTTGCCAACTAGAAATGAGTGACGTGCAGAAGTGAGGGACTTCGTGAGAATGTCTGCAATCTGATCATGGGTGCGACATGTGGAAGACAAATGAGCCGAGACTGAAACTTCTCGTGGGTGAACTGACAATCGACTTCAATATACTTTGCCCATTTATGGAAAACCAGATTAGAGGCAATCTGAATGACACTCAGATTATCTTTATGGAGTGGAGTACGATCTTGGAGAAGAACGCCCAAGTCGGAAAGAAGTCCACGTAACTAGATAAGCTCACTACAAGCAGCTGACATTGCTCTATACTCGGCTTCCGTGCTGGATTTAAAAATAGTGACCTGCTTCTTATACTTCCAAGAGATGAGAGAAGTGCCGAGAAAAACATAGTAGCCAGCGGTGGATCTGTCTGTGAGAGTACAACCGGCCCAGTCAGTATCTGAATAAGCACGAAGATCCAGAGTGGTCATGGAGGAGAAGAATAGAGAGCGATCCAGAGTGCCACGTGGTACCATTAGATGTGCAATATTGCAATCATATGAAGAATCAAAGGAGTAGAAACAAATTGGCAGACAACTTAGACCATGTAGGTAATATTAGGGCGATTCATTGTTAAGTAAACCAAACTCCTAACCAAACGACGGTATAATGTGGGTTCCGCAAGGAGATCACCATCGTCAAGGCCATATTGAACATTAAGTTCTAAGGAAGTCTGAACAGTCTTCTGATCCGACAATGAGGCCAAGGCAAGAAGATCTTTGGTATATTTATGCTGGCTGACCAGGATTCCACGTATAGAACGTGAAAATTCAAGTCCAAGAGAGTATGTCAGATGTCCCAGGTCCTTCATTTTGAAGGATGACTTCAGAACTTCCTTTAATATCGAGATGTCAGTATCATCGCTACCAGTCAGAAGTAGGTCATCAACATATACGAGAACAATGATGATTCCATGCTCAGTGGGGCGCAAGAATATGGATGGATCATGACCACTTTGAGTAAAGCCAGCTCTCGTAACAACATTATGAAATGTTGGAACCATGCCTAAGGGGCCTGTTTGAGGCTGTATAGAGCTTTCTTCAGGCGATAGACCTTATTGTCAGGGATTAAAGATCTAGGAGGAGGTTTTAAATATACTGTTTCTTGGAGGTCTCCATGAAGAAAAGCTTTTTTCACATCCATCTGAGTGAGTGGCTAAGAGCGAACTGATAAATCCATTTACTGCCAATTAATTGTTGGTCAGGAGGTCGAGTGACAATGTCCCACATATGGTTATCATCCAATGCTTCAAGTTCATTTGTCATAGCCTTCTTCCAACAATCATGACTGGCTGCCTGATGGTATGAAGTAGGAATAGATACAGTATCCAGGGTAGTATTCATGACAAACATATAGTATATCAAGCGATCAGGCTGTTGATGTATACGAGTGGAACGACGTACCAAGATAGGATCTGGATTGGTAACGGGTACAATAGGAAGAGTAGTAGGTGATGGATCTGTACGTGGTCGTCGTGAATAAACTTGTAATGGACAATGAGGTGTACTCGAGGCAACCGTAATGTCACGAAAAATAGTAAGACTAGGAGAGTTTGGTGTGGGCGAAGGAGGAATGGATGAATAGAAGGCAATATGCTCAAGAAAAACAACATGTCGTGATACCTGTACACAACGAGAGACCGGATCATAGCCACGAAAATCCTTCCGAGTTTCTCCAAATCCCAAGTACATACATTTGAATGATTTTGGGAAAAGTTTGTTATATTCACGTGATGCCAAATGAACATAACATACACAACCAAAAACACGAAATGTGGAATATGTAGGAAGTGAACCGGTGAGAACAAAGTAGGGAGATTTACTGTTCAGAACTATGGTTGGCAACCGATTAATCAAGTAAACTGAATATTTCATAGCTTTCGCCCAGATGGAACGAGAAACACTCATAACCGTCATTAAGGTATTGACAGTTTCAATAATATGATAATTTTTTCATTCAGCCACCCCATTCTGTTGTGGAGTATCAGAACAGGTGGTCTGATGAGTAATCCCATGACCCTGAAGATATGTACAAAAATTTGTGGAGAGATACTCTCCCCCTGAGTCAGAGCGGAGAGTTTGAATTTTCACTCAAAATTGAGTGTCTACCATAGAATGAAATATTTTGAATTTTTTAAAAACCTGTGACTTAGAGTGCAAAAAGTAAATCCAGGTGTAACGTGTAAAATCATCAATTAACATAATATCGTAGTCCAGAGAGACATAAGTGGTGAAGGGCCTTAGACATCCGTATGCACTAGTTCAAACATAGATGATGATTTTGTAGTAATTAGAGGAAAGGGAATACACTTACTTTTTGAAAGGCAATAGGAAGAACAAGAATAATCCAAATTTATTTTATTAAGAGAAATATTCCCTAACATGCCAGAAGAAAAGAGCTGAATCAAACGATCAGAATGTGGATGACCTAGGCGAAAGTGCCAGAGTTTCCATATTTTATTTGCCGAACAAATATCTGAGGAAGATGGAGAGAATAAACAACGAGTTGGAGTAACGGATGGATGAAAGTCAAGCACGTAAAGACATCCATGCCGCCTACCCTTCCCAAGTACCTTCTCCGTTGCCAGATCCTGTACAAAACAATAATTTGGAAGAAATATGACTAAGCAGTTATTAGATGTAAGTTGACCAACAAAAATTAAATTGGAGGAGATTTTAGGTACATGAAACACATCACAAAGGGTAAACTGGCGATGGGCAGAATGAGAGAAAGTTAAGGAACCAATGGACTGAATGAGTAGTTTAGTGTCATCCGCAGTAGAAATAGCCTGATTTTCAGTGTAGGGACGAATATCGCGAAGATGTGATACATCACCAGTCATATGATTGAAAGCACCGGATCAAAGAACCATGGAGAAGATGGGGTTATACCTAACATACCGGCCATAAAAAGGGCCTGCATGATCTGCTGGAGCATCGCAGGAGTCAAAGGTTAGGAAAGACCATCAACAGAACCAGTGGATGTAGTATCACTAACAGAAGGCTCGGAAGAAATAGTCGTAGAAGTAGCAGAAAGAGTACGACCACGACCACGACCTCGACCACCACGTCCACGGCCGAATGAGGATGCATAGGCATATGAATGACAGTCCTGAATACCATGACCAGTCCATTGATAATAAGCGCACCAATCTTTACACTGAGCGAGGGCATGTCCCACTTTGTGAGAGTCGCGATATGTTAAAGGAGTGGAACCATGGTTTGGTGCAGAGGTGGATATAATAAGTGTCAGATCAGATGCTTCTTGAGATGTCCCCTAAGAGAGGACTTGCAGTCGTTGTTCCTTGGCTAATAAATCAGTGATAACTGTATTCATTGAAGGAATTAGGCTACATTTTAGGAGAGCAGCTCTGTAATGCTCAAATTCTGGACGCAATTTCATAAGAAACTGTCTAGCTTGCGTACTCTCGCTCATTGTTTGGAATATTTTAAAGTCAGTTGGGAATTCGGGATCCATCATAGCCATCTTTGTCCAAATTGTAACCAGTGTAGAGTAGAAGGTTTAAATACTTTTGTCACATTGAGTAAGGTGAACCAGATCTTGTTCCATGCGGTATAACCTAGCTGCATTACTCAGTTGATATATTGTCTAGAGATGCTCTCACATTGCCTTAGCAGTGCGATGTGGCATGAGGCTAACAACTATTGATCGATCGACCAAATCGAGAATCCAGGTAATAATCCGTCCATTTTTCATTTCCCAATTAGTCACTTTGTTGGCATCGGTGGAAGCGGGGACAGTAACAGATCCATCAATTAGTCCCACCAAATCACAACCCTTGAGAAAACTTTAAAAGTGGATGACCCATAGATTGTAGTTGGTGACATCGAAACTACATCATGAGGCCTCTATACTGGAGTCTTTGTCCATAGATAGGAAGAGAAAAGAACTATGCCAAAGAAGAAAGTACCGTGCAGCCACAAAGTAGAACAACAACCAGCAAAAGATAGAGACAACAGTAGATTAGAACAATAGATTAGAACAACAACCAACAAAAGACAGAGACAGTAGTAGATTAGAATAACAGACAACAACAGATCAACAGACAGAGACAGTATGACGTGCAATAGTAAGTGCAGCAGGAGGTGCTACAGGAGGGATCAGATGCAGCAGGGATGTGCGCAGAGACGTGCTCAGGGTCGTGCATGTGCAAGGACGTGCATACGCAGAAACGCACGCAGGTGCGTGCACAGGGTCGGGCACAGGGGCGTGTGTGGGCATGGGCATGCGGAGAGGCCAGATGAGGGTTGTTGATGTAGCAGGATAGCAGGGCAGGGTCGGATCTGACAGGGGAGGAGCCGGATTTGACAGGGCAGGGCTGAATCTGACAGGGGTGGAGCCGGATCTGACGAGGTGGGCCGGATCTGATAGACGGTGGTGTCGGTGATGAAGAAGATGCCGGATTAGGGTCAGTATCGCTTTGATACCATGAAAACAAGGAGAAAACGATGAAGGCTTTTTAGGATAATGATTCTCCTTTTGGTTTTCTGTGTATTTGAGACAACCCTAAAGGGTTGAATATATAGAGCTTTACAACGACTATACAAGTTAAAATGATAAATACAAAATCTTTTCCTTATACATCGTCTATCTATATAATCGGCTATATAAGGCATGTGGCCTGTCTAACACTATTAAGCACCTTCCAGATTGTATGTGAGGTGCACTGTGCTCAGTATATTCCTTTTAATCCTTTCATAAGATGCATCTGACTAGGATGAATGGACACCTAAAACATCAGGCCATTCCAAAACGGAGGTGGGCCACCACCAGTGATTTTTAGAGGTTTTAGGCATGATTTTACAAGCTGTGGCACAACTGGGTCTTCGATGAAACTGAGTTTTGGGATCCAAGGAGATAGGAGGCACTCACATTATAGACAGATTGGTTGTCGTTAATACATATGGTGGGCTGCATACCACAATTTGCAGATTGAGCTTATCCTAGAAAAGTTTGCATTGGATCTGCCCTCTTGAATTAGATCTGCCCTCTTGAATTAATATTGTCTCCATTGATGGAACAACCTTTCTATTGTGAACTGGGCTTCTTTATTTCCAATTTACTTTGAGAACACTTTTAAAATTGAGTAAACGGAAGCCACCTCCGAACAGTTGTTGGAAGCGTGAGTTTGATGGGGTCCTCCCCCAGAAATCCAGGGAGTTAGTCCATCAAGGGTGGGTCCCACCACATCAACGTTTTTAGATCACTGAATCATGGGCTCCACTTGTACTAACTGAAAAAACAGGGATAATATACATATCCATGGTCTGTGGAAATATAAAAAGTGTAACGAGATCTGCTCTAATGCTCTGAGCACATTAAGAACGGATTTCATGGGTTACCATGGCAAAATCACAATGATTGGATGATCTAATCCATCCGTAACTTGGCTTTATTTTCTATAGCCATACTCTTTTTAATCCATGGATGGGATAGTTAGGATTGCCTAACAAAATTGATTCTTTAGAATCAATCATGGGCCCTAGCAAATAGATGGATAAATTGTTGATTGGACCCATCTTTGGGTAAATGATTTCAATCGTGGTTAATATCTGTTAGATCAGTTTCATGTTTTCATGCTAGCCCATGAAATATCAGTTGGACATAATGAACAGTCTGGGTCAATGAACAGGACAAAGTGTCCGAATACAATGCAACTAGGTGCACTGTAACTTATGGTGGCCTAAGAGCACTGGAACATTTCTCAAGTATAATTCCATTGTACTTGTCTGTTCATCTTGCAAGATTTATCTTGAGGTGTTATATGATACTCAGGCTGCCTGTGATACTCAGGCTGCCTGTGATACTTGATACACAGCACTTAGAAATTGTACATATGTGATATATTAACTCAAGTAATAAACTGACTAAATTGTACAGCCCATTGTCTCAAAGTCACATCCCATAGTTAAACAATCATAATCTCTGATTTGTTGGAACCTTTTGTGGAAATAGGACCATTGGATATCTTTCACTCCTAACCACATGTGTGCAAGTTCTAAGCAATTTCTAAGTACCTGAATATTATCTATCAAACTATGCCAGTGTATCAAAGTTTTTCTCATTTGTCTTTATGCACTTATTAACTGTGCTCTTTTTTTTTTTTTTTTTTATTTTATTTTATTTTATTTTATTTTATTTTATTACAGGCTGAATATGTGAGTTCCGCAATGGACGCTGCTCAGAGATCACTATCAGCATTGAAGGCTGCTCAGTGGAAATATGGGCTGCAAGGCATCGCAGCTGTGAAAACAGCACTTGATTTTCACTTCCATGACATGGATGGATTCGTACACCTGGTCCGGCTAGCATTAGAGGAGATCGACATCTAAACCATCCATCACAAAGATACAAACGGACAGGAATCTCAGCATTTTGTGGAAACACTGTACAGCATCCCACACCCGTGAATCCAAATTTTGAAGCTCCAGATGTATAAGTATATATATGTGTATGAAAGTGATCACAGCATTGAGTTGGTTTTTTTTTTTTTTTTTTTCAAAGGCAAGGCAAAAGCCTGAATACATGTAAATTGATTTCTCAACTGTAAGGTGATTCTTTGGCATCTGTAAGAGAGACTCAATCCCAAAATGCGGCCGTTATTTGTAACGTATCAGTATTGTACAGATATTCTTTAGGTAAGAAAAGAAATTTCAAGTTTCCATCATAAACCGTACAACCAGTTTTTTGTATGAAGAGATGTTATGTATTGGATTTGTGGCCTTTATTTTTGCACAGTACTCTGTTTTAAATTCTAACAAATGGGGTTCATAGTTTGGACCTTGTGTCCCTACCATGCCAAAAACATCCTTGATAGAACCATCTTAAACTTTCGATTTTTGGGCTACAGATGGTTAACAAAAGAAATACAGCAACAGTCCCCACCCAAATGAAAGATGTATGTAGGACATCGAACCTGCCCATCAGATGCCCGAGCTCATGTTAATTCCACGTGTGAAAATTCAGCCTCATCCAACACACATGTGGGCCACAAAACAAAGGAACAATATGGATGGAACCACCAACCTTGATTTGCACCAGGGCCCACCTGAGTTGCAAACAGCCTGTTTTTTAGACTGACCCTTCATCCAGTCTATATAAAGGGTACAAATAGTCTGGATTACAATTTTGAAATTATTGGGTTAGCATGTATCACAACTACAATTTCTCATCACCTGTGTGTCAAGCGCCATAAGCAGCCCTAGATGCCATTTAATAAATATAAAGCGCTAAAAACTTAAAAAGTGTTGAATTGTATTTTTGAAATTATTTTTAGGGATATTTTATTTTAAAATTGAAAAGGAATTTTAATGCACCACCACTTTCAACATTTAACCTTTAGAATTAACTTATTTTGAGTGCTCATCACTGAAATTTAATGTTTTAAGTAATTTTCACTTATTTAAATCATTTGTCAAATCCAACTTATCAAGTGTTTTAATTAATTTTTGATAAAAATTTAGGTCTTTTTTCCCTCTTCCATTCTCCTCTCTTTACTTAACACTAAAAGCCGATTGTTGGAAGTAGTAGTCCATTAAAATTTCTTCTCACTTATAACTAAAAATATTTCTAAAATGAATGCAAAATTATGCTTAGGTACTTCAAGTTTTCCGCCTTAAATTAATTTTCAGAGCTTATTTATGTTAACTTCACCCTTCTAAAAGTAAAGCTCCACTCTAGTGGATTCCCGACTTGAGGCACATTGTCATTTATGCACCTTTCATCCGTGCCATCCATCCATCTTGACATCTCATATTAGAGCATGTTCCAAAAAAATGAAGTAGATCTAAATCTTAGGTGGACTACACTGTGAATGTTGGAAATAACACCCACATATTTTTATCTTTCTTTTTCGTGTGTGAGCTTACTTGTATTGATGATATAGTTGACTTGGAGTTGTCACTAGTCAATTAGCTCAAAATTTTGTAGTCAGCTAGACCCCGCAGAATCTGAAGAAACTAGAGAATCCAAAGACTCTCTTTCTTTGAAATGACTATTGATCTGCAACCTGAGATTCCAAGTAAGAGACCTCGATTATAAAGAAGGAAGGTATTAGGCATTCTCTCTTCCCGCACAAGTGTGCGGTATTTACTTTGCGTGTTTACGTAGTTTTAGGAAAGATATGTAATGATACTAGAATGACAAGTGGGAGGACTAGGTTGCCACGAGTTTCTAATGTGATCGAATCTAAGATTCCTACAAGTCAAAGAGCATACACCCAATGGGAACCTACAGAAGCTGGGGGATTGAGAAGAGAAGTGATGATGCAGTTAATAAAGTATGGATGCAAATGATAATGACTAGATCCTTTGTTGGGGGACCGCGAAAGCACATGAAGATGAATCTAGAATACCAATCCAAAAGCACCATGCAAAAGGAAGAAGAACACAAAGATTTTAACATGGAAAAACCCTTGTGGGAAAAAAATATAGCATAAAGTGACCGATATCACTATGAAAGCAGAAATTACAAAGAGAAAGAGATTACCCGATTCTAACAACCTCAAATCTCACCCTTGCTACAACCTTTGAAACCCTAGAATGATTTAGAAACTCTTAAAATACCTCCTAATCCTGTTTACACCCATATATATACATATATATATATATATAGTACACACACACACACACACACACACACACACACACACACACACACACACACACACACACACACATATATATATATATATCCTTGGAAAGAATCCCAACCGAAATTGGAAACAAATTTCGCAGAACCGACGGATCCTCAAAATTTTGTGCAAAATGTTCGATGTCATTGAACACCCTTCGATGTCATTGATACTTAAAATTCGATGACATTGAAGCCACTTCGATGGCATCAAAAAATTGATAAACTGTCTTGAGACAAAACATGGACTATCCGGATATCTTCAATTACTCGACCCAGCTTCGATGGCATCGAACACATTTGATGTCATCGAATACTCCTCGATGTCATAAAAAAATGGCACCAATATTTCAACAACCAGTAAAGGAAATCTGGAAAATACTCGATGGCATCGAAGCCTACTCGATGGCATCAAACCTGTCATCGATATGTTGTTGATATTACAAATTTAAGATATCTATCAACAACAATCTCCACCATGTCTTCAATCTTCAAATGCATAGCTTCTTGTCCTCTACTCTTATCTCTCCTCGTATAATAGCTTTATCAACGCTTCTCGTGCACACTTCATCCTCCTTTTATGCTATCATCAAGCCCAAAGAAGTAACCCAAAACTTGAACTTCTCTGTAGGAATTACCTTGGTAAGTATGTTCGTCGAATTAATGTTGGTGTGAATCTTTTCCAGAGTCACGCCTCTTTCCTCAAACACATGTCAGATAAAATGGTGACAAACATCAATGTGTTTAGTACAGGAGTGATAAAAGAATTTTTAGTCAAATTGATAATGCTCTCGCTGTCACAATTAACTAACACGGCCTCTTACTGAAGCCTCAATTGATTTATCATGCTTTTCAACCAAACACCTTCCTTAAATGCTTCCGTCACTGTTATATACTCATCAGTCGTGGAAAGACCACCACGGATTGAAGCTTCGACATCTAATTGATCGCTCCATCCACTAGCACAAACGAGTAACCTGAAGTCGACTTTCTGGAATCCACACTGCTTGTGTAGTCTGAATCCACACACCCTACCAACTTTGGTCATGTCTTCTCATAAGTTAAGACGTAGTCTTTTGTACCTCGAATGTATCGAAGTAGTCATTTCACCGCTTCCCAATATTGATTGTCGGGGTTTAACATGTATCCGGTTACGACACCAACTGCCTGTGAAATATCTGGTCTCGCACAAACCATGACATATATTAAACTACCAACCGTATTCGAATAAGGCACACGAGACATCTCTTCCTTTTCCTCATTATATTTAGGACATTGTTCAGAGGAAAGCTTGAAGTGAGTCGCGTGGGAAATGTTGACTAGCTTCGCCTTGTTTATCCCATACTTGATCAATACCTTCTCAAGTTACTTTGATTGTGATAACCAAAGCTTGCTCCTCTTCCTGTCTCTATGTATAACAATGCCGATAACTTTGCAGCCCCCAGATCCTTAATCTCAAATGTACCACTTAATTGACTTTCAGTATGTCGATTTCAGAACTATCATGACTAGCGATCAATATACCATCAACATACAATACTAGGATGATGAATTTGCCATCACTAGTATCTTGTAATAGACACAATGATCGTATTCAGTCCTGGTAAATTTCTAACTCAACATGAAAGCATCAAATTTTTTATACCACTCCTAGGCGACTGTTTCAGGCCGACCTCATTAACTTGCAAACTTTTTTCTCTGCCCCTTTAAATTCATAGCCTTTTGGTCGCTTCATGTAGATTTTCTTTTCCAACTTTCTGTGTATAAATACAGTATTGACATCTATCTTTTCCAATTCGAGATTGTATCGGGCAACTAACATGTAACGCCCTGAAAATCGGGGGTCAAATAGCAACTCAACTCCCGAGTTCCAAAACAACACTTATGTAACATATATGCTTATGATTAAATGTTGTCTGTGTTAGTGCATTAATCATGAGTGGGATTATATCAAACAGTAATTCATACTCCAAATCAATTTATACAACGCAAGCAGAAGACTGAAAGATGTATATAAACGTATATGAGCCCAAAAGGATCATTATCGGTCTTCAGTGTATGAACACATCACTGAGTCACCATATACATGTAATAGTTCAAGAGTCAAAATGTCAAAAATAGTTCAACTACAAGGATAAGACCTGTAGCCCCGTCGATTAGGATGGCCTAAGCGAAACTACCAGAGAACTGCATATACAAGAACGCATCCTGATCGCCATCGGAATCAGGCTCCGCCTCCTGAGTCACATCGTCATCTGCAACTAAGACACAGGCTGGTGGGTGTTCAGAACACCATCCCAAAACGTGGGAGTGAGTGATCAACTCAGTGGAATCATAGAGCAAAGGTTAACATGTTATCAACTTAGTCAAGCAGTAATGATAAAGCAAACATATCAGACATTCCTAGATACTCTTATTAATGCAAGGATGAAATGTATTCATGATGCATGCCCTCGCCTACACTCCCTCGTGCGACACCATCTTACGATCGCGACATGCTTTCTTCCCTCTGTGCTCTCCAACCCGGGGCACATGCAGTGTGATATTATGAGCGTAATTACCAAGTTCTTATTAGTCCTTTTCATATAGCAGGATTTAGGAAACTAAGGTACCTCCCTTATATCATTTTCCAAACAATGATCCATTCTAGGGTCGTCAGTCCCAGCAATTCTCATATGATGTTACAGTTCTAGGTCACTACAAAGGGCTCGTCGCCTCGATGCAGTGTAGTCCTAGTTTATACTCTAGTTGCTACGGAAAGGCTAGTTGCCTCAATGTAGGCTCAGAGTATGCTCGAGGTCACTACAAAGGGCTCGTCACCTTAGCAGTGTGGGCCGACAGATCGAATACAGTGTCCCATACCACCATATTCGGCTCACGAGGCAGTGTTGCTCACTGGTCACTACGAGTGGACTCGTCGCCCCGGCGTAGGCCGACAGTTCGACCACAGTGTCCCATACCACCATGTCCGGCTCATGAGTCTTAGCGGATCGAGGTACCAAGGTTAATGGGGTTTTCACTGGTGAGTTTGGTACTTTAGGTTTAAGCAAGAGTATCCAAACATGGTGAACATACATCGGGTCAATTGGGTTACTTGACGAGCCCGACTAGTACGAGCACACAATGAGTTGATCGACATGAAGTGCGTAAGCACTCCGTGTGGCCTAACCACTGTTGACAACTCTAGTATGGCTCGGGTTCATCAAACACGTCCTACGTGGTGAATAAATCTCATCCACGAACTCAAAGCCTGTTACCGATTACCTGGACTATAACATAGCCCCAATCACATTCAATCCTTAACCAGTAAGCATGTGGAGTAGTCAGAGCAGAATTAACCAAGTAGTTCAAACATGTTATAAAATACAACTTAAACAAGAAATCCAAACAATACATTTCATAAGTAAGCGATTAAACTAACTAAGGTAGTTGAGAATCCTATCTCATACCCACCCAAAGCACTATTTACTAAGTACTTATACAAGCATTTTTACAAACACTTAGACTACACGTATTAACATACATAACGTATGTTGGCCAAATCCTTTTGCCGAGGAGTTGTTACACATATAACTAGCATATACACACAGTAGTTAGTCATGGCAAACACACTTTCATATTTCGTATGAATACGGTATTTTCTACAAATACACAGAATACGCTAAACTCCACAAATTTCATATATAACTGAAACACAAAACAAACATCACATTTTGCATGTGAAATAACATCCTCATCAGGAATCTATCATTATCCGACATTGAAAGCTTTGAAAACCATAACCTATATGTCTATAGTTCGCCACTTACGCCAATAAACGCATAATGGAGTCATTTTAGACATTAAGTCTTTGTCAACGGCGGATTTGCAACCTATAGCGTGAGTTAGGTTATCCATTTCATAACTAGCACTATCAGAAACCCTAATCTAAATTAGGGTTAGGTTTCCTTACCCAAGTGTAACGTCGAAATCGTCGGAATAGCGATGCGGGTAGGGTAGCTAAGTGCGTGAAATGATGGGATCGAATCCCAGGAAGAATCCCCACTTCTCTCTCTCTCTCTCTCTCTCTCTCTCTCTTTCTCTCTTTTCTTTCTTAGGGTTTAGAAAATTCGTATGAAGTGAGAGGGAGAGGGTTTAAGGTCCTTATGTAGGCCCAGAACTGATGGGAATGACCCCAGGGCTAAGGTATACTTAGGTTATATCCAAAGAGCTTCTGTTTCAGCTCAACGGAGCACTTCCGGAGCCCCCCCTTGAGCCTAAGGTCGGACTTAAGCTCCCTTATGTTGGATCTAGGTCAAGTTGAGTTTTCGGTCCGATTGGGTTTAAGATCGCCCGTGGCAGACCAGTTTCAATTCAAGGATCCACGATCACTGATCAGGGCCACAAGTATACTAACCTATGTATGAAAATTTTCCTGATCCGAGGGTATATTTGGGTCAGATTCTGATGGTCAGAATCATTATATTTGGACCTGCAAGTGAACAACTCAGTTTACTTAAGTTTGGGTTTATTTCCTAAAGATATTCGCATTTCTCACACACTTCACTCCGTGCTCGTGCGAATAGCTTCGGGATACTGTCTGGACTTGATTTCTGAGGTGGTTGTCAAGTCTCTCAAGGAAGTCTTAATTACATAATTTCGTAGTAATCGAACTTTCGACGTGCGGTCCAGGTCCGATACGAAGTTTCAATGTGCTCCCGAGAGCAACTGGGTAATGAGATTTATCTTAGATTTCAGGGTAATGTAGCATGAATGATTCTACAAGTTTTGGACCTTGCAGTTCATATTTAAAGTGGATCAAGTGAATTTTGTAGCTAATCTAGTTTAGCACCTGGTTAAACTTATCTAATTTCTAAAGGATTTGGTCCTGAGTGATTTCTGCCTGAGGTAGTACTCGGGTTTTTGTACGAAATTTTCTGAGTCGTTACATAACACCAACACGAATTTGATAGACACTTACTTTACAACTGGTGTGAATATCTCTGTGTAGTCCATTCCTTCTCTTTGAGTATAACCCTTCGCTACAAGCATCACTTTGTATCTATCTTATTTCCTTTTGAACAACCACTTGCATCCGATGGCTTTTCTACCCTATAACGCCCTGAAAATTGGGGGTCGAGCAAAGCTTAGCTGTCGAGTTCCAACGCATCACTTATGCAACATAGACAATGATAATTATGATGAGAGCATTGAAACATGAATGAGATTATACCAAAACAGCATATCATACTCCAGAGATAAGTGAAATTGCAAGCGGAAGACTGTGATAGATATATAAAATAGATAAACTATGGTAAGTCTCCAGAGTGTGATAATGTTACTAGATTAATGAATTATAAGTACAATTCTAAAATATACAATATGTGTAAGGTCATCTAGTCAACATCCTTGTAATCTCGTCGATCAAAATACGGCTCACATGTAGCCGCTCGAAAACAGCATATACGAGAAAGCATCCTTGTCGTCGCAAAAGTCAAGTTTCGCCACAAAAGCATCGCCATCACCTGTAGCTACAAAAGGGTCTAGTTGGTGTGTACAACACCGTCCCATAACGTGGGAGTGAGTAGCTAACTCAGTGGAACAATAAAGCATAGGTTAACATGTTATCAATTCAGTCAAGCAGTAATGATAAAGCAATATAGTCAAACAATCCTAATTACTCTTATTAATGCAAGGATGAAATGTAGTCATGATGCATGCCCTCGCCAATGCTCCCTTATGCGACAACATCTTACGTCCGCGACATGCGTTCATCCCTCACTGCTCCACATCTTCCAGGCACATGCAATGCTATGTTATGAGCATGATTACCAAGTTATTATTAGTCCTTTTCATACAGCAGTATTGGGAAACTAAGGTACCTCCCTTATATCATTCGTAAACAATGATCCATTCTAGGGTTGTCAGTCCTAGATAATCTCATACGATGATGTAGTTCTAGGTCGCTATAAAGGGCTGTCAGGGCTGTTACACACACTCATTGCACCACTCCCCCATCACCTTATAAATACAGGCCTAGTTTATACTCTGTTTACTACGGGAAGGCTCGTTGCCTCACTGCAGATTCAGAGTGTGCTCGAGGTCACTATAAAGGGCTGTCAGGGCTGTTACACGCACTCATTGCACCGCTCTCCCATCACCTTATGAATGTAGGCCGACAGCTCGAATATAATGTCCCATACCACCGTATTCAGCTCACGAGTCTGGGTTGCTCACTAGTCACTACGGGGAGGCACATCACCCCAGCTTAGGTCGACAGCTTGACCACGGTGTCCCATACCACCATGCCCGGCTCATGAGTCTTAGCGGATCGAGGTACCAAGGTTAACGGGGTTGCAGTAGTAAGTTTGGTACCTTAGGTTCAAGCAATGGTGTCCAAACATGGTGAACATACATCGGGTCAATCGGGTTACTTGATAAGCTCGACTGGTATGAGCATACGCTAAAGTACCGCTGTTGACAACCATCGTACGACTCAGATTCATCGAATATTCTTGTGTGCCGAAATGACCTTAGCCACACAATCAAGGCCTGTTACCGATTGCCTGGACTATACAATAGTCCCAATCACTTTCAGTTATAGTAAAATATCAGTTAAAGCAGTTATGAATCAAGACTTCAACTCATACAATCAAATATCTGATATTGTCCACTTAGGGCTGCTAGGGCTGTTGCATGCACTCGTTACTCCACTCCCCCATCACCCTTCACGGATTTTATGGAATACAATTTAAACATGGATTTACACATATGCATTACATAGATAAACAGACACTATAATATACGGTTCATGGAGGAAAACATACACATAGTTAAAGGAGTTAAGAATCATATCTCAACACCCTTACACATTACAATTTACTAACTACTGCTCATTCAGACATTTCAATAAACACTTTAAACTACATACATCACCATACATGACATATGTTGATAACATAGGTATTAGGCCAAATCCTTTTACTAGGGAGTTTCTCCATTTATAACACACGTGCACCCACGATGGATAGCCATGACAAGCACGAATCTACGTTCCATAATCATTCGTTCATTTTCACAAACACTTAGGCTACACACTTTAACACACATAGCGTGCATTGGCCGTGGGGGGATTTAGGGCAAATCCTTTCGCTAAGGGGTTATCTAGTACACCACAATCATGTTCTCACATTCAATACACATGGCAAGCACAAATCATGAATCCATATTCATTCAGGCATTTCAACAAACACTTAGGCTACACCTTGTACATACACGACGTATGTTAACATAACAGGTATTAGGCTAATCCGTTCACCCAGAAGTTGATACACATGTATCTAGCATACATAGACAACAATTAATCATGGCAAGCACAAATCCGTATTTTATATGTATACGGTATTTTCTACAAATATATAGAATACACAATATGCCATAATTTGCATACGCAATCGAAACGCAAAATGAACATCGCATTGTGCATGTACAATAACACCCAGATCTTGAATCTATCATTATCTAACATTGAAGGCATTGAAAACCATAACTTATACGTCTAAAGTCTGCACCTTACGTCGTAGAAACGTAATAGATTCACTAGAAACTCTAAGCCTTCGCCAACGTTGATATGACAACCTATAGCACGAGTTAAGTTAGCTATTCCGCTACTAACAACAATTGACACCTTAGAACTGATTAGGGTTAGGTTTTCTTACCCGAAAATGGAATCAGAATCGTCGAAAAAGCGATACAGATGCGATGGCAAAGCACGTAAGACGATGGGATTGAATCCCAGGAAGAATCCCCACTTCTCTCTCTCTCTCTCTCTTTTCTCTCTTCTCTCTCCTAGGGTTTCCCAAATTCGTATATGATATGAGAGGGGGTTTAAGCCTCTTATATAGGCCCAGAATTGCCAGAAATAGGCCCAGGGCCAAGGTATACTTAGGTCATGTCCAAAGGGAGACTATTCCATCTCAATGGAGCACTTTTGGAGCCCCCTTTTCTGTGTGCGGTCGGACTTAAACTCACCAACCTTGGATCTAGGTCGAGTTAAGTTTTCGTTCCAGTCGGATTCTCAGATCGCACGTGGTGGACCAGTTTCAGTTCAACGGTCACTGAAACTCGATCAGGGTTACAAGTATACTGACCTGTGTATAAAATTTTCCCTGATCCTAGGGTGTATTTGGGTTAAATTTTGATGGTCTGAGTGCTTATTTCAGGCCCGCAAGTGACAAGTCTTAGATCACTTAAATTAGATTACATTTCTAAAGAAATCTTCATTTTCTCATACTCCTCGCTCCGGGCCCAAGCGAATAGCCCCGGGACACTATCTGGATTTGATTTTCGAGATGGTTGTCAAGCCCAACAAGGCAGTCCTAATTCTATAACTTCTATTATTCAGATTTTCGATGTGCGGTCCAGATCTGATACGGAGTTTCAATTACTCTCGAGAGCAGCTGGGTAATGAGATTGCTCCTAGATTATAGGGTAATGTAGCGTCAATGATTCTATAAGTTTTGGATCTACAGATCGTATTTAAAGCGATTCAAGCGAATTCTACTGATTGTTTAGTTCAGTACTTAACCAAATTCCGTCCTAATTATGATAGAATACAGTCCTAGGGAAGTTCTATGCCTCTTTCTGGTATTTTTAGTTAGTCTATTATTTTAATTATTTTTTAATAATTTATTATCAAGTCTACTTCATCTTCACCAAATTTCATTAGGTTTCATACTATAGAAAAACTCTAAAAATTCCAGAAGCAGCAGCTGTCCAAACTAATGACTTTCGGATAGTTGTCACCACGACCTATATTTAACTATATTAGTTATTTTATTATATTTTAAACTTATTTTTATATGAAACTAGGCTTATCAAGCTTCAATTTGGCTTTTGAATCACCTAAATCGGAGTTATAATGAAGGAGATATGAATTTTCAAAGTAGGATAAAAATTACAGAATTTTCTACCGAAAATGGGCCACCGGCCCACTGCGGCCCTGCCAGGCCCGTATTTTGGCGAGGGCTCGCCAGGTCGCCACTCGCTGTCCTGTTTGGGGTGATTTCATCGTCCGTTATTCGAAATGGGTGTATTTTACAAACCGGGATGAGTTATTCAACGTGTAATATATGTTTTTGGGGTAGGAGAAGCTGATCTATCCATGTAGCCTACTTATTTCGTGAGATTGCAAAATGGTTAATGGTTAAAAAATTATTTTATTTATTTATTTACTATTCATAGTAATTTTTAGTTTAAGTACTATTCTTCATCACCTAAACATTAGGATTAATGTTTAATATGAAAGTTCTTGGAAAAGTTTGAAAAATAAGGTGGTGAAAGGTGAGATTTTGAAGGAAATGTGAGATTTTGAAGAAAATGGTTTGAAAATGGATTTGAGACTTTTGAATTGAGTGTTTGAGAAGTTAATCAAGTGTTAAGATCGACACATCGCCTAAGGACGTCTAACTCCAGGTTGGGAAAAATCCGGGGTGTTACATGCCCATTGGAAGCTCCACCAGTTCTCATGTGTTGTTTTTGTTCAATGAGTCTATCTCATCGTCCATAGACGCATTCCACTTTTCTGCATCAAGTTCATCAAGAGCCTCCTGAATAGTACACGGTTTCCCCTCATTTGTAATGAGGGCATATGCGATATCAGAGTTGTCTCTATATCTTGTCGGTAACCTGCGAACTAGCGGTGGGTTTCTTCTTATAGGTGGCTGCTCCACCTACTTCTGTACTTTTATATATGCATCTGTCTTTGCCTGTATCATCTATGTCAATCTGGATGTTTACAATTAACCTTTCTGTTCCTTTTTCTCATCTTGATCATTCTTGCAGAATAGGGAGATTTTATCGAACCTGACGTCACAGCTAGTGATGAGTTTGTGTGTGATCTTGTTATACAACCTATAACCTTTCACAGTAACACCATAGCTAATAAAGATGTACTTTTTGGCTCTATGGTCTATCTTATCACTTTCAATTGACGGTACATAAGAGTAAGCCTCACAACCAAATATGTGCAAATCTAAGTAGTCCATCTTATGACCACTTTATACTTCCCTGGGATCTTACAATCAATTATCGTAGAAGGGGATCGATTCACCAAATAGCAAGCCGTGTTAACGGCCTCAGTCGATAGGTCATTGCCTAACACAAAATTACTTAACATGTATCGGGCCCCTCTCCAAGAGAGTCTGATTCATCTGTTCAGCCACACCATTTTGTTTGGGCATGTGGTGCATTGTGTTGTGCTTAATGATCCCTTCATCTTTTAATATTCATTGAATTTAGTAAAACTAAACTCATTACCATTGTCAAGTCTTAAAACCTTTATTTTTCGCCCTGACTATTTTTCTACCATTGCCTTTCATTGTCTGAATGTGGTGAAAACTTTGGATTTACGTTTCATGAAGTAAATCCAAACTTTTTAGGAGTAATCGTTAATGAATGAGATAAACCATGATGACCCTCCAACGGAAACCTCTGGTGATGACCCTCATACGTCAGAGTGCACATAATTAAGTACTCCCTTACATACGTGTTTTTCAGATTTAAAAGATAATTTAGATTATTTACCATATATATAATGCTCAAATATATCTAAATCAGAATTCTTAAAAGCTGAAATTAAATAATGATAAAAAAAAACTACCTTCATGCCCCGCTCGCTCATGTGGCTCAGATAAGCATGCCACATACATGTAAATGTGAAATCCACAACAGCCACTGTCACTCCACCTACTGAAGTGCTTCCGATTAACGTGTAAAGGTTTTCGTGCCTCCATGCTCTCATAACCATGAGCATCTCATTTAATACTTTAAGGATGTAACACCCCAAACTTTTCAATACTCGAGTATTGAAAGTTCTCGAGCGTTACCAAGAAATTTAGTATGTACACGTGTACGATACCAATCCAACTGTCTTAGCCTTACATCCTCGCCCTGACACAAACCTAACCATTAAGAATTACCTCCATTCAATAGATTCAACCATTGGACAGTTGATTTCAAGACAAGACTATCCATCACGTGATTTGATGTAAGTACTTTTTCATGAATGATACGACTAATAACTCCCTATCCATAATAATTTAGATATACATTCTTATGTAAGAATTTCTTAGAAACATGCCTATAACCATGTGGAGCCATTAGATTTTCCAAAATTCATAGATCAACAATAATTGTGAAAATGCGATTAACTTAGACCCTTGAATTCTAGATCACATGGTTCCCATGATCCGTTTCATGTGAAATTTTATACCAAGCCTAATTATCATAAACTAACCATACATGTTGAATTTCAGCCCTTAGATCGTAGTAAATGAGATATTTGACCTCTACATATATTCATACACTTATTAGATCAAGATTCTGACCCATCCATCTTGTTCACACCATATGAATATGCTTAACCCACCATTAGAATTACAATTTGAGGAACTTAGACATGTGAAAAAGTCACTCGAATCTAACAATATATATGTCTTACTCCTAATCACTCCAGAAAACCACCTTGTGTTCGTTCATTTACAAAACTGACAGTGCAGTCACTCAGATACATGATTAAAAGGATAACCATCAAGTTTCCTTATTTTTAGCAAGTCATATGATCATCTATCATATTTGGATCTGCCAAATGGGCTACACGAATATTGTGGTAAACCGATCATCATGACGATCTCAGTGTATAGGCCCAAACCACCTGGTAACTCGCCAATTAGGTGTGTACAAACGTTATCTTGAATTTTAAAACGTGTTAGCCATTAAAAGAGCATCATGGTCATCCTTAGGAGATCGGGGCCCAAACTAGACCAATAGAAAGAGGAGGTAAAATAAGGTATACTTGTCAAATTCCAGAATATTTGGATGGCACCCCAATGCAACAGACATTGGAAGACAGTGAGGAAACTAATGACAAAGTTGTAAAAAACAAGGGTCAGGTGCATGACAACTTACGTGAGATTGTTCAACGGTGAACACCCTCCCACTCGTTGGCAAATCGTGTGGCCCACTTAAGATCAGATCTATTTCAGATTTGGGGCCATAGGTCAACACCCTCCCGCTCGTTGGCGAATTGTGTGGCCCACCTTAAGATCAGATCTATTTCAGATTTGGGGCCATAGGTCAACACCCTCCCGCTCGTTGCTGAATCGTGTGACCCACCTTAATATCAGATCTATTTCAGATTTGGGCCATAGTTCAACACAACGTGCTGAAGGCGGTGAAGGGAATGGATCCCCCAGAAATCATCACAATCGGACCCCACCTATTTTGAACAATATCTTGAAAAAAGGCACTTGTCTGTAACAGCAGACAACTACCTCGGGCATGACGGTGAGTTTCACTCCCACACTGATTGATGGTGTGGCCTACCCAAAACTCGGATCCACCCCATATTTAGCCCCTGACGTAATATAATCCTACCAAACTAATGAAGGGGGTGGAATATTTCTCAAGGAACCATCACAAGGGGACCCCACTGGCCTGTAAAAATCAGCCAAAGCGGAAGCTTTAACACCGACCGATAAAACTGGCAGAAGGAAGTCTCTCTAATTGGAAACTTTTGACTATTGATGCAATCTGAACCGTCCAAGTCATTAGGAGGGAGATTCTGACCCTACCCACATTAGTAGAAAGGACGGAAAGAAAACCTTAACTCGTGCCAGTCCTTGTTGCGAAGAAACGGGGTGCGTAAAGAAACCTACTGGACTCCCTTTGCATGTGTAAACAACCTTACGCAGGAAGGATGTAGAATCCTTTAGGCTTATAAAAGCCACTCACGTCCATGGGGGAGGATATCCACAGCAAAACCGAGAGAGAGAGAGAGAGAGGGCGACGTCTAGCCATCTGCTGGACGTAACAACAAGAGAAAATAAAGGAAAGAAAAAAAGAAAGAAAAAGGACAAAAAGAAAGGAAGAGAGGAAAGGAAAGAAAGGAAGAGAGAATTTGTGTAACTTAGTGGGTCCTGGACTGAGTCAGGGTTAGATTTGAGTCGAGCTTTAGGTGAGGGTTTTATCCTTTAGGCTTACGCTAATTTAAGTTGATAATTTTATCCTACCTTTTCATGCTTTCATATATTTTATCTTGCCTTTTATATATCACTTTGAATCTTCAATGCTATTATATGTTTTACCATCAATTATGCGCCCTTTTAGATTATAGCATAATGCTGCTTACAAACCTTGCCCTTGCCTTACCATGTTTATTAATTTGGCTCTGCCACTCTTCGTATCCAAGAATCGTCGGTTGTCGCTCTTCTAATTATGGAGCTAGCCATTGTCACCCTTCCTATTAAAGAATTAGCTCTTCTATTTGTGATGATGGTCATTGCCACTGTTTGAGTTGACCATAGTCACTCCTCTTTATATTGGCCTTGTGCTATCTATTTTCAAAATGCTTGGGTATATGTCTTGATACTCTAGAACTTTCATGATTCAAATTGTACTTTCTGTAAGTGCAAGTACTATGTTGGGAATCTGCCTTCTAGCGATCGATTAAATATCGTGGACGTAATGCGCTTTCGGTAGCGGCCCTTGGGGTAACACATAAATCCCTGTTTCATGGGTACTAGTGCACTAATCAATGTAAGTAATCCGTAATGCGTGTTACATCACTTCCGGGATTGGATATCACAAATAGTCGCTCCATGAACAAATTGTGTCACGTAATTTTTCCAAGCATGTGTTGTATTTATCTTGGGGTAACCGCGTAAAACCATGTTAAGCGTGGGATGTGCTGGCGAATCTCCATAGTATGGAATGTAGGGCGACTCAGATAGCTCTAATCATATTCCATATTGTGGCGATCGCTACGATAAACTGCATATACTTTATTAGGCATGCATCTCATATAGATTTCTTATGCATTGATACCTCTTGTAGTGTGGAGTACGGGACATATCAGAACCTTTACCTTACTTTTATGAATCTTTTGAGTTACTGTTAATCTTAAAGGATAGCCATCACTATGAGTAGGGTGTTGACTATCTCCCAACCGTACAGATTATGCAGGTGACGTATAAATTGAAGACATAGAAAACCATCTCCCTATAGAAGACTAAACCGGAAGAATCCGAAGATAGTTTTACTAGTTAGTTTTATACTTCCGCTACGACCTTTGATAATGTAATAAATTCCCATAGAGGGGGCACTTGATATTTTAATTTATTTCTTTTAATAATAGTGACAGTTGATTTTATTCTCGTGAATGGTTACCTTCATGAGTGCAACTGGAGGTGATGTAAATGAAAAAATATGGTGCAATTTTTAAAGCATCCAAGTTTCACATTATTAACACCCAGTTTACTCGGGCAGGAGTATAAACTCTGGCCATGAAATTTTGGGCTGTTACAAAGGACACTATTGACATTGGTGAACTTGCACCCTATATCCTCAAGTGCACCGAGAGAAACCAAGTTCTTCTTCATGTCAGGAATGTGTCTGACCTCAATCAAGGTACGCTCCATCCCATCAAACATCTTGATGTGCACCGTACCAATAGCCACAACATTATAGGCACTATTATTACCCATAAAGACATGTCCACCATCACATTCTCTGTAACTGGTGAACCAACTTCGACGAGGAGTCATGTGATATGATGCTCTTGCGTTAAGGATCCACTCGTCCCTGTGAGACCTGTATCCTAGCTCGTACCGTTCCTTATGCTTCCGCGGTCCTCCCGGTAGAATTTCAGCGACCCGCAATCTGTTATCGGCGTTTGCACGATCCTGAGTCATGTCCCGTATATTAGAGTCAGCTCGACCCGAGACTTGTATCCCTGCCACTGCGCCGTTGCCATGGTTCCGATGTTGCGTCTCACGCACTGAAACGATACCCGGGCCAGGAGCTGTGGGCTCGTGTTCAATTCAAGAAAAATGCCGCACGTTGCTAATCCCAAGAGGATCCATCACATTAATCCCATCAATCATTCAATCAAGTACACATCACTCCCATCACTCACACCCATTCCTAAGTACAACTACCCATCCCCAAAGTCAACTCTCTCTCTCTCTCTCTCTCTCTCTCTCTCTCTCTCCACCTGTCACTCCCCATCACTCACCCATCACTCTCTCTTACAACCCTCTCTCTCTCATCTCTCTCCCTCAGTCTCTAAGCAACCCACGTCCAACATTTTCATGGGAGAGATGAGAAGTTAGTGTGGCCTACCTCCCTACAACTTAATCCCACTATGCAAAGACCATCTCCACCGTTGAAATGCATCTTTTGGAGCTCTAGGATACATTGATGGAAGAAGAAGTCCATGATCAAGGTGAGTGTTTCTATAGGCCTAGATTTCATTCTTTTGATGATGGGCTAAGTGGGGCTTACCGATTGATGGTATGGATCTCACTTTGGACCCTAAATGTGGCCGATGGCCCACCATGATTCACATGATCGTTCCATTATGGGGCCATTATCCATGGACCCCATCATGATGTTTACTTTCTTAGTTGAATGAGGGTCATCAAGACCTTCCATTTTGGTGGAGAAGGAATCTCTATCGTTAATTTTTGATTTGGTGGGCCCACATGTATTGGGACCCACTTGATGTATGATTGAATGCATGGAAGGGAGGGCCCATAGTATTGGGGTTCCTCCATCATACGTCTCTCTCTCTCTCTCTCTCCCTCTCTCTCTCTCTTTCATTTTTGTGTGATGATGTGGCCGTGTGGCCCACCCGGATGGACCCCACCTTGATGTATGTCTTATCCACACCATCCAGCCATTTGGTGGCCCACCTAGACAGCACGTCTGTAGGTGGGGCCCACCTCAAAATGTGTTGTATGCAAACTATCCAGCGTCGAGGGACGCTGGACGTGGCCACGTTGAAGTGTGAACTCACAACAAAAAATATCAGTTTGATTCTAAGCTTCTAGGTGGACCGCTCATGCAAGCCCCACCTTGCTGTATGGCTTTAATCCACATCATCCATCCTATTCCTCAGCTCATTTCAGGCGTTGAGCCAAAAAATGAAGCCAATCCGATTAACTGGCAGGCCATAACATAGAAATTACTGGTTTTTACTGTTAAAACCGACCAGGACCCACCTTGATGTTTCTACACGCCAAAACATGTTGAATATTGGGCTCGTTTGGACTGTCTTGAGCCATAAATCCAATGGTTGGGTTGGATTTTACGGATGCGGGCCCCACCTATGAAAAACCTCGAGAAAACCAAAAATAAAAAAAATACATATGCAGCAGGCGCTATTGCTGCATCGGCATCCTGTTGTGTAGGCGAGATGGGCAGGGACGTGGGTCCCACACGTAGGCCCCACCGTGATGTGTGTTGGGTATCCACACCGTGCATTTGATGGGGGCCCTTAGGGCAGTGGGCCACCCCAAAAAAGTCAGCCGTATGTGGAGCTCAGGTGGTCCATGTCACAGGAAATAGAGGGATTGAACGTCTGCCATTGAAAACCTGCTTGGGGTCACAGAAGTTTTGGATCGTCATGAAATTTGTTTTTCCCCTTTATTCTGGTCTTTGTGACCTTATTAACAAATTGGATGGAAGACAAACGTTATGGTGGGCCCCACGTGGGACCCACTTGCAAGGGGATTGGCTAGTGTATGCATACAATAGCATAATAGCTGTTGTATTGACGTCTCAAGCCATGTGGGTCCCATGCATGAGGTATGTGCTATATCTATGCCATCCAACTGTCCATGTGGACCCTACCATGATGTATGCTTTGTGTGGCCACACCATCCAGACCTTGGACGGCGGGACCCACAATGATGCATGTGTTGTATCCATACCGCCCAACCATTTTGGGAGATCATTTTATAGCATGAGAAAAGAATGAGATAGACCTATAGTTCAAGTAGACCCCTCCATTGAACACAGTGGGGACAGTGACATGCACCATTCAAAACTTCTTAAAGGCCACGGTAGTTTTGATCAAGCTAATGTTTTTGCTTTCACTTCATCTATTTCCATGTTAACTTATGAATAGAAATACATAACAGTGGGTCCTATAAATGTTTTAACAGTGGGTGTGGCTGATCTCATGGTTTTCTGTGGTGGGCCCTATAGGTTTTTAACGGTGGAAATCTTGATCACCACTGCTAGTTGTTGTATGGTCCAGATGATCTTTTGATATGATTCATTCCCTTGGAAATGCTCTAGAATGATATCTAAATGGGTTATGGCCCATTGCAATGTATATAAGGCCCATCTTGATGTGATGTACTAAGGCCCATGGGTCGTAGCCCATTGAGATGTATTTCCGTCCATATGTCGTGGCCCATTGTGATGTATTTCCGGCCCATTTGGTAAGGCTCATTGTGACATATTTCCAGCCCATATAATGAGTCCTGACTTGATGTATACAAGGCCCGTTGCGATGTATATTAGGCTCATGAGATGTGACCCACTTGATGTATATAGGGCCCATGAGGCAAGGCCACCTGTGATGTATTTATGGCCCACGTGATGAGGCCCATCGAGATGTATTTCCGGCCATATGTCGTGGCCCATTATGATGTATTTCTGGCCCATTTGGTAAGACCCATCATGACATATTTCCGGCCCGTATAATGAGGCTCGACTTGATGTATATAAGGCCCATTGCGATGTATATTAGGCCCGTGAGATGTGACCCACTTGATGTATATCAGGCCTATGGGCAAGGCCACCTGTGATATATTTATGGCCCATGTGATGAGGCCCATTGAGATGTATTTCCAGCCCATGTGATGCGGCTTATGTGATGTCTAAGGCCCTTGTGTAAGACCCATTATGATTGTACGGGGCTCATCGAGATGGTATCTGACCCATTATTTTATGAACGAGGCCTTTTGTGAGGCCATGGGCCCAATATACGTTCGGCTCTATGTAAGCCACTCCTTGGGACAATGTTTAGTTAAATGACCACATTGGTGGGCAATGATGGTTTAACATCCACATTGTGACCTTCCCTTAGGCCTGGTTCGACCGATCGTCGAGGCCGATTATCGAGGCTGATTCTAATTGACGAGGCCGATTCTGATTGTTGAGGCCGATTGTATAGGCCGATTTTGATTACCGAGGCCGATTGTCTAGACCCATATGCAGCCCATAGTTGAGGCCCATTTGTGATGTGTATTCAGCTTGTGTTTAAGGCCCAATGTGATGCACATGCGGCCCGTAGTTAAGGCCCATTGTGATGTGTATTCGGCATGTGCTTGAGGCCCAATGTGACGTATATGGGGCCCGTATTTGAGGCTCGTTGTGATGTATATTCAACCCGTGTTTAAGGCTTAATGTGATGTATATGAGGCATATGTGATGAGGCCTATTGTGATGCATTTGAGGGCCAAGTGGTGGAGCCCATTGTGATATATGTTAAGCCCATGTGAAAGGCTCATCGTGATGTGTATTAAGTTCTCGAGTGAGGCCCATGGTGTTGTATATTTAGCCCTTGTGTGAGGCCATGAGTCCATTATATGTTAGGCTCTATTTGGTCCATTCCTTGGGGGCAATGTTGGTTAAATGTCCACATTGTTGAGGTCGATTGTCGATGCCGGTTATTGATACCAATTATGAATATGTGATATCATAGCATTATGGTACATGCCCATACGCATCATCTGCATGTTTGTCATGAGATGTGGTTGACCATTGCATATGTCATTGGGTAGGTTGTTATGAGACTCCCTGATAGGCGGAGGTTATTTCACATGAGCGCACGGTATACGCAAGATTAATGTATGACTGGATTGTATGACTCACGCATCTTGCATTGTGTGCTATGATTACTATACGTCCTAGCGACATTAGGGTTGTTGCCTCTACAGGCATGTCGTGGATGGCTAGATGGGACACCGAAAATGTTTGGTTAGAGTATTTGGGCACTTTGGATGTCCGTGGGTGAAAGTTCCTAAACCTCCGTGACCAGGAGATGTCCCAACGTCGAGACTGAGTGGATACATGAGCGCCCGAGTGCCGAATACCAGGAGACCGTGTCTCCCACTGTGTCATGGTCGATTGGGAGGGGGTGTGGACTTACCTGCCTGAGCGTAGGCGACATAGCTAGGCTAAGTTTGACTAGCTCGTGAATGGTTCCACTATTGATGTGTCAGGTAGATATTGGTTAACTACTGGTTAGGTGGAAGTGAGGTCTCTTTCACTTGCATGGTCGCGTGTCAGTGGGCGACGATTTGCATGTAGAGTGTACTAGACCCCGGTGATGATCTCAGAGATGAACAGTACTGATATGTGGATTTATTGAGCAGGAGTTGCATATTCATTCATTCATTCACTATCCACTCGGCTGGTGGTGCGCGACTATTTGTTACGTGTACTTACGCAATGGCCAGGATTTTGGTCGGGACATGCAACTAACCTGAGATCAGGAGTTTACCACATTGAGTCGAACTATCCAAATTAGGTATGCGACTTGTTTGGATAGAAGTCCCTTGTGATGGACCCCATAGCCTGCGATACCACGTACTATCATCCCAACTTCACACTCCAGCATGGTCATTCCATTCGCACCGCATATTGTATTGCATCCTCGGCATCTGATATTTGGCTCTTTATGACTCCTCATTTGTATAGTTGATCTGTATTGCGTATTCTGATATTGATCGACTCATGGACTTGCTAGTATTTTCGCTTACTTTGATATCATATAATTCATGATCTTACCAGTATTTCTGATATTGTACGATTATGGCATTGTATTGAATACTTGGTACTTATCTTGTGCACACACCTACACCACCCTTTAAGCTTTCTATAAGCTTATGCACGATAGATGTGTGTAAGTAATGTTAGGTTGTAGTAGCGTGGAGCTTGGAGCATGTAGCTGACTTCTGGAGCTTTAATTTTTGACATATGTATTTCCCTTTCAGGATTGTATTCGAATGTTTATATTAGTGGATATGTGATGATGATGTTGCCTTTGTGATTTGGGTAAACTATGGTTATGCTTCTTATGAGATAAATGTACGTTGAAAAATCTTCCTTATAGGATCCCATGATCGGAACCTAGCATATGAGCGCTGGGAACCGAGAATGGGGTACACGGAGGCTGTCGACACCGGATTCGACGATCGAAATTCCTATGAATCCGATTTCCGGGTTTGGGGCGTGATAGTCCCCATGATCATCGTATAAGTGTTCGATCATAGACACTGATAATACATCACCTCCACTTGTCTCTTCATCAGATGTGACAATATTGGCCTCCTTAGAAGAAACTTCTTAGTTTTCTTTATTTGACTTAAGATTTGTACCATTCTTATTCATGTGTCCTATCATCTCACAATTCTAGCACTTTAACTTGTCCTTGCCCTTGCCATTGGATTTGGATCTAAACCTTTAAGATCCTGTATCTCGCTTAGTATTCCTGCCTCTTGTAAGCAGTGCATTAGAAGAGGTCCCTATGGTACCATTTATCTTTCTCATGGCCTTACCCTAAAGGGAGATAACGGTGGCCACACTCAGGGACGAGTTTTAGGTGCACAATAAGTCCCTGAATGACTCATACGATGCAAGTACGAAATTCAACAAAATACATGGTTGATCTTCATCTTTGACCACTTCCTCCACGTCTAGCAACTTGCAAATCAACTTATTAAAATTACCAATGTGGGCCTCCACATCTCCACCTTCTGTCATCCTGAAGTTGAACAATTGCAGCTTCAAGTGTAGGCAATTTTCAAGGGACTTTTTCACATAAATGTCCTCTAACTTCACCCATAAACTTGCTGCGATTTTCTTTCTCAAAACATTGTAGAGAACCTCATCCATGAGACACGGTTGGATATAAGATAAGGCCTTCTTATCAAGAGTATTCCAGTCTTTGTCACTCATAGATGGTCGTCGCTCCTCAAGATCCTCATCTTCTCTTTGCTTAGTTAAAAGGCTAATCATCTCAACCTTCCATAACTAAAAAATATTTTTGCCTCAGTACTTCTCAATATCATACTTAGTGTTTTCCATTGATACTAATCCTTCAGATTCAAGCCTGTGCTCCAACATTAATTTTGATACCACTTGTTGGGGGACCGTAGAAGCACACAGAGATGAATCTAGGATATAAATCCAAAAGCACCAAGCAAAAGGAAGAAGAACATAAAGATTTTAATGTGGAAAAACCATTATGGGAAAAACCACGGTATAAAGCGACAGATATCACTATGAAAGTAAAAATTACAAAGAGAAAGAGATTACCCAATTCGAACAACCTCGAATCTCACCCTTGCCACACCCTTTGAAACCTTATGACAATTTAGAAACTCTTAGAATACCTCTGAATCCCATTGATACCCACATATATAGCCTTGGAAAGAATCCCAAACAAAATCGGAAACAAATTTTGCAGATCCGGCGGATCTGCAAGATTTTGTGCAAAACATTCGATGCCATCAAAAACCCTTCAACGTCATTGATACTCAAACTTCGATGATGTCGAAGCCACTTCGATTGCATCGAAAAACTGCCTAACTATCTAGAGACAAAACATGGATTATCTGAAAATCTTCGATTACTCGACCCAGCTTTGATGACATCGAACACATCTTCGATGTCATCAAACACTCCTCGATGTCATCGAAAAATGACACCAATACGTCTAGCAACCAACAAATGAAATCCAGAAAATACTTAATGGCATCGAGCCGACTTCGATGGCATCGAACTTGACATTGATAGATTGTTGATATTACAGATTTAAGACATCTATCAACAACATCCTTAGCATACAACTAAAAGTGGCTAGCATGTGGTGTGTGCATTATGGATTGAAATTTGTAGCCAGGATATGCTTAGGATCAAAAGGGTTGGCTCTAGAAGGCTAGGAGGTTAGGATATTGCTAGAGGATATCGAAGAGGGAGCTGGAAGGGATGAGGGCTTGGAAGCTTAAGCTCACCCTCCCACTCTCACTCACTCTCTCTATTTCTCACTCTCACTATTTCTTAAGATCTCTTCTTGGTGTCTTGAAATAAGAAGAGAGTATATATTTATAGTCCATTGGATGACATTCCAGTGTAAACACCACCCCACCCAGCTAGTGACCTAATGGGGGCATGGATGATCTACAAGTACCTAATACCTAAGTACCTAATCTATGAGCCATTCCCAAGCCTTAGCCATTACTTAAGCCATTCTCAAGCTTTAACCATATCCAAGCTACTACCTAAGCCTTAGCCATTACCCAAGCCTTAGCCATTACTTAAGCCATTAGCCAAGCCAAGTCTAAACCAAGCCAAATCATAAGCTAAGCCAAGTCAACTCCTAAGCCAAACCCTAAACCAAATTCAAGAGAATTTTAAGACAAATCCAAGAGATGCATCAATGAAAAGTTTATTTAAGGAAAAACACACCTAAAAGTTAACTTTTCCATTAAAATTTCATTGAATTTTTTCTCAATTACACTATCTACCACTCTCAAAGTAAATGAGGTGATGCCACATGGGACTAAGTCCCTCTTAGCCAATTAGAACCTTCAATTTTTAATTTTTAATTTTTATCTAACCTTCAATTACACCCTTGTCATCCCTCCAATTATAAAAGGGGGTCTCTCCTCTTATTCTCTATACACAAAAGAAAGGGAGAGAGAGAGGAGAGAGCTCAACCATACCCTTCTTCTCCTTAAGCCCTTAGCTTTGCCACTCAACCTATCCCAACCTATCCACCCAACCTAGCTCAACTTATCCCAACCTAGCCCAACTTGGCCACCCAACCTAACCCAACCTAGCCTAACATAGCCACACAACTTAACCCAACATAGCCCAACCTAGCCTAAACTATTCCTACCTATCCCAACCTAGTGATAATATCTAAATATTGCCTATTTATCATCTTAATTGAACTATTTTTCATGTATTAAAAGTGCTTAATTGATTAACTAACATATATTTTGTACATGCGAGGTAATCCGAGAAACAAAGATGAAAATAATGATTAAAAGTCTAAATATTAACCAAGAGAAGACTTGGGTATTTGGAAGTCATTAATGAAGAATTTAAATGCCTAAGAACCAAGTACAAAAGATAAAGGTATGACTAAAAATTCACACAATTTAATAATAGAATCAGCAGACTATTTAATCCTAGTTGAGGTTAGCTCAGTTCGACTGAATGTACACAGAACATACGATAAACAAACTGTGATTTTCAGAGATAATTCGGCTCGACACTTAGGTTTGACTGAAGTCGGGTTTAATACCACTAAATGAGAGTTTGGTGCGACCTAAGGGAGACTAAGACTTGAAAAAATTGAAAAAATTTGGATGTAACTGAGAAACTAATTCGGTGCGACCGAATGTATGTTTGGCTGCAACTGAAGGCTATCGTCGGTGCGACTAAAGCATAAAAAAAGTGTGAAAATTGAAGTCGGTTTCAATACAGTGCGAACTTTTCCTATTTAAAGGGGTTCTATAAGCCTTCTTAAGTACGATTTAGGGCTTAGGAGAGAGACCTACGAGGTGTGGAGTTTCTTCGGAATCAATTCATTCTCAATCCTTCAGTTTTAGTTTTGATTTTTATAGTTTTTCTTTATATTTTATATATGAATTGACTAATCTCTTCGCTAAGGTTAATGGATGAACATTTAATGAATATTTGATATTTAATTCATTTCTTCAATGAAAGTTAATGTTTTAATGTTGAATTGTAATTAGATGTGATTGAATACTTAGATTGGGGAACGAATCAATCTTTAAAGCTATTTGATCTATTGTTGCCTCCGAGTACATTAGATGCTTTTAATTCCCTATTATGTAATTACCTAGATCTTCATGAGAGCTTAAGCCTATTATAATTATAATTTGTTGGATGTTTTTATTTATTTATTGATATTACCATGTTATCTTCTAATTAGAATGGATTGGAATCCAATTCTAATTGAGTTATCAACTCGAGAAGATGAATTGAATTCAAAGTCTATCGAATGGGGATTCGTTGATTCTTAGTCTTTTTTATAATTGTTTTTACAACTCTTCTATCATGCTAGATTAAAAATCCAGACCAACCATTTTCATAGAATTACTTCTTAGTATATTCTCACCAATTTCCTTGTGGATCAACCTCAAACTTACCAAGTTATTACTACATCGCAACCCTATACTTGGGGTTGTCAACCCTTGGGTTCAATCACTTAGCCACCCAACCGATCCTAACCCAGCACATCTAGCCCATCCAACCATCTAACCCTCTTTAGCCATCTTCCAAAACCACAAATCCAAAACCACCCAGTTAAAACCACCAATCTAAAATCACCCTAACCAAAACCACCTAAACCATCAAAGACACTCATCTAAACCATCTAAGCTAGCTCTTTTAGTCCATCTAAACCATCCAAACCCTCCTCTTCACACTCCACACACCAAAAAACCAAGAGAGAGAGAGAGAAAGGGAGAAAACGAATGAGACTAATGAAAGCTTGAGTTTCCAAGCCTTCATCCATTCCAACCCCCTCTTAACCTCCTTCAGTCCTCTCCTGGCCACCAACTCACTTGGATTAATCCTTTTAAGCCACTCATCTCACACATTATCATAGCTGCTCCTAGTTATAAGTCAAGGATTGGGTCATAATAATTTGTATTCATACTTCATATATCGCATCATCACTCCCCCTTTTAACTTCTCTAGGTTTCCAATGTGTGTATGCTCTGTGACTTGCCAAAATTTTAAATATCGTCACATCAGAAACTCATGGTATCCTAGTCCACCTCCATCTCATACTAGCATCATCACATCTCTGCTTAACCTCCTTACTTTTCTCGACACACTTTGAACGTATGCTTTAAGGCTTGATGGAATTTTGGATCCTGCCACATTAGAAATTCAATTCATTATCTGATCATGTGGCTTGTTACGGCATGTAGTGGCTTCTCACCAGTGTCCCTTGATTTAAATTAATGTATCACCAGTTATATCTCATAAATTAATAATTCCAAATGTAAGGCATGATGCCAAATAGTATATAAATGAACAAGGTAAGGGTCGTCAATCAAATATCGAGTATGAATAATCAATTTAGAGGTGCAGGCTAGTTACTCAAAGCTAAATCAATATAAAGAAAATGGCTCATCACCTAATTCCATTCATACCAAGATCATCCGAATGGTACTCTAGTATGCTACCATCTGCCATGTATTTGATAGGATCATTCGAACAATAATTTGTCACCTCCATTAATGCTCATTGGTCTCTATAAAGAGACTCGTCACCCAGCATATCGACAACTTGAACACGATGTTCCATACTACCATGATCGGCTCATGAGTCTTTGTAGGATCGTAATGCACTAATGATCACGAGTAGACTTAAACCAATGGTAATAATGGTATCTCAGATTCTATCGAACGTTATATAATCACCAAGCATAAGATATTGAACCCTGCATTAGACTGATATGATCAATTACAGAGGACCCCTGGAAAAATAGAATTGGGTGCAGGGCATCCCGTGTAGTTCCAACTAATGTTGATCGTCCATGTTCAATTTCGGTAAGTCGTACTATTTTAGAATAACCATCTTAAAGTGAGCCATCAACTTATTTAAATAATTTACAGAGCTTGATCTACCACAACAATAATTCAAATTTAATAACTATATAAGCATAATCATGAGAATATTCAATACCACACAAGGGTATACCAATTGAACATATGTATGAATTTGGATAACCCAACCAACACCAATGTAATCCGTCCTATATCAACACATAACAATTGAACATATATAAATTTTAGTACAATTCAATCTACATCAATATAATTTGATCTATATCAACATTTCTTAACATTCGATATCGAAGAGTTATAATATTAAGAATTTCATATCACTTAAGCATTTCATCAAGAGTGTTATTAACTAAATAGCAAATAGACACATTTAATCATCTAAATTGTCAGGTAAAATCTTGAGAGTAGATCTTCATCTTAGAGTCTAAAATCCTTAATTCAAATGCGACCCCAACATCACAATTTTTGAAAAAAATGCTCTATGTCCTAACTCATCGACAATCTCATCATTAGTAAATTAAATTTAAATGTAATTAGACTCTAATCAAGGGTTAAGTATTTTACCTAACATAATTTGATCAAACCCCAAATCGATTCAACGAGTTGGGGCCTGAAATTAGTATACACTGGCACCCTCACAAGGCCACACCCAAATATGACTCCCATAATAGCATGATCCACTCCTAACCGATTGTCGAAACCTCAAGTCCTAACATGAACAAACCTTAGGGTTAGGGTTTCCTAGAAATGATGAAAATAAAGGGGAGGCTTTCAACCCTAATAGCACAAAAAGGTAGAAAACGAAAGGATGAGGTGAAATGACAACTAGAGAACCTCTTACCTAGTAATGGCTGAAGAATTTGACCTAAAGTCAACAGATTTTGATCATGGAAGATGCAAGACTGGGCGTAAAGGTGAGATCTTACAAGATCTGACTAGCACAGGGATCAGACGGTGTGATCCAGTACCGGGCCCCATAATTTCTCCCATCCCTCTCTTCTTTCTTATTCTTTCTCTCTTCCTTTCTCTCAAACCCTAGTAATTTTGGATTTGGGGGAGGGGAGCTCAATTAGAATAATGTATTTATAGTGCATGAAGTAGTGGTTTTGGCCCTAAAGACTAGGAAATCAATATTATAGCCCTATGGGAAGTTAATTCTAACTTTTGGAGCCCATTAGAAGGTATATAGGTCGATATATACTATTAGATAGTTTCCTTTAGTGGTTATGATCAAAAATCAGTTCAACGATTACCGATCATTGATCAGAGTTTTGGCTATACGGATGTATGTAGGGCATTACTCTAGGTTAGCATTCGAAGTTTGGTTGTGATCTAACGACCCCAAAGTGACAACTTCAGAAAAGATCGAAGGTGGACATTTAACTTAAATTCTTACTAATTTTAACCCAGCCTCACATAATACATGCTTCCCTTTAACTCTAAATTGAGTGATTCTGCACGCTGCCTCTGATCAATGTCCGCAATGGACGTCAAGCCCAATAAGACAAACATCTTTCTATAGTTTTGGGTTTTGCGGCCCACTAATAAGCGGTTTAGAGTTAGTTTGATTAATCTAGGCATTTATAAAATAGGTTAAGCAACAAGATTTCTCGTGTAGGGCAATAGGGTTTGGATTAGCTAAATTCATTATGTGGTCTATTCGTAATTACTGAAAATGATGATTTGATCCGAATCACCCTAATTAAGAATCCTAATTCAAATAAACTGAAAATTTTCTGAAATAGTAAGAGACACTAAAAATCGAAAATCTTAATTTAATCACACAGGATGATTTAGTTGTAATTGGAGTTTATGCTCATACGCTAGATTCAATTTTACATTGCAGAGGTGTCCTTTAGTAGTTTGCAATGGCCAACTGTAAGGATTTCTTTCCCTTTTCATTTAATCTGTATCGAAAAGTCCTTTCGTACGGAAGGCAAATCAGTAACCCATCTTTAGAGGAAGAACCCCACCTTCTGAATATCGCCTGATCCATTTATACATTGAGCGAGTGGTTGAATAGGTGACTGATATCTCCAGATCTCGTTCATACTCCATGTCTGTCTATCTTGGAGCTTAAGGTCATTGTTGTTCGATTCAAATTGGAGCTGCAAATTCAGTTTTGTCACGCCCGCATACACTATGAGAAAAAACGTCGAAGATGGTTATGCTTTAAGATTAACAATAATTCAAGTGATTTATAATGATAAGGGTCCCGATACACCTCATATTCCACCACTAAGAGTGACATCGATATGCTCAAATAATCTACATGAATGCATTCTTAGCATATTGTATGTGGCTCATCATACGTAGTGACCATCACATTGTGGAATATTATTCATAGAAATCCGGCTTGCTCTGCATCCCATAACTATGGAGATTCGTTGGCGTATCCAACATTACCGTGGATTTAAGTGAACATCTCGAGACGACACAACACATGGATCAAATGAATTACGTAACACGATTTGTTCATGGAGCGACTATTTGCGACATCCGAACCCAAGAAGTGATGTAACATGCATTACAGATTTCTTACATCGATTTGTGCACCACTACCCAAATCCATGGATTTACACATCAACCAAGAGGGTCACTATCCAGAGTGCATTATTTCCACGATAAAATATACGAATCACTATATGTGATACCTCCAACATATCACTTGCGTTAACAAGGAAATAATGTCATGATTTAAATCGTATATTAAACATAGTTACCATATAAGTAAAATCCATCCCTGGTTCAACAACATTCTTAGTCAATTTAAGGTATGCAAGAATAAGATAAACAATATATAAATTAGATTTTTGTATGCTTAGAGGAAATCCCTCACCTTTTAAACTTGATCTCACCCTAACGTTGCTAGATTTACATTGTCGTGCCCCAAATATAGCACAATTAACATGATTCATCTATTTAGATCATCATATCACACGAGTTATATGGTTAGGATTAATCTTTGAACTATGTTTTGATATGGAGATAGGTTTAGGGTTATAATTGAAGTATTTCACTTTATTTGAGAATTTTCATTTTAAGTGAATTGTAGAGATCAACTAAACCTCTTAATCCACATATTTGTGGTCTAGCACATTTCTGTTTTAAATCAACTCAATTTGACTCATTAGCTAATCAATGTACTTAGTTATGGATTCAAATCTTAATAGAAATTTACATGTAATAGAACGAAGTACATAAAAAATTTGCTCATGTTCCTTATCTGCCAGCATGGTTGGCTAGAATCGCCCTAACTCGTTGTTAGACTCAGTGAGTCATGGATCAGTTCACAGCGTTCGGTCCTCATCTCTCTTCTCACAATTTCCTCCTTTTCTCTCTCAACTTTGTTTTCATTTCTCTCCCAATTTATCTAACTCTTAGCTCTCCAGATTGGGTGGTCTTTTTTATAAGGATTTTGACAGATTTTAATTTGAGGAGGGAACCTTATGTCCTACTGTAATCACGGTTTGTGTATGGTGTAGTTGCGTACGGCTTGTTAATGTTGAATTTGGATCTGTTTTGGCGGTGTATTATATGATGGATAGGGCGGAGATTTGTGGGAGTGTATTCAGATCCGTGGGGTCCACCTAATTGTTATTTTTGAGTTATAGATCGATGTTTATCGAGGTCATGCATTCATCATCGAGTCGAAGAAGATGTGCGCTTTAATGGGAGATTTTGTGCCTTTGATTATTTCTTCTCTGAGAATCTTGTGGATGTCTCTGATGGGTTTATAGAAGCTCTTGGGACCAACAAATCGGAGGTCTAGGTGCGCTTTCCTGGTGGTTCACAAAAAAGAACTCCTTTCATGCGGTGAGGTTTGCTGTTGTGAGAGCATTGGAGAAACATGTTAAAATTGTGTTTTTTTGGTTTGTTTTGAGTGTTGGTGAGTTACAAGGATTTATGGTAGGGGACAAAGGCATGTCACCAAGCACCACTCATGCACCATCACAATCATGCCGAGCATCACACTCTGGCCCAAACCGATGCACATCCTGAGTGGAACAAATGCACACGACCATGGTCCCAGCACGCGACGCCGAACAGGCTCGCTAGGCACAAAAAGGGAGGCAACAAAGTCTCACCGAAGCGAAGGCCACACAGTGGCATGGGAGGGGCAACCGAGGGCACACGAGGCCATGTGATGGCCTGGGAGGGTTACACGAGGGATTGCAATGACGTGTGATGCCATACGGCAAGACGCGGTGGCGTGGGAGGGGCGCATGGGGCACACGAGGGGCAAAAAAGGGCGCACGCGGCCACACAATGCCATGTGTGGCCACACAATGCCATGTTCAAAAAATGAAGAAGATACAAATCTTAGGTGGACCACATCATAAGAAACATTAGTTACTAAATGGCTACCATTGAAAACTTCCTAGTGTCCACAACTATGTTCGTTTGTCATCCAACCTGTTGTTGATGAGGTCTCACAGAGCACGTGAAGGGAAAAGACAAATATCAGCTAGATCTAGAACCTTCGTAGCCCGAGGAAATTTTTTAATGGTGACTACTATTTCTTGCCATGTGGTCAATCTGAGTTTTGCATCAATTTCAGTTTTTTTTTTTTTTTCATTCCTTAAAATGAACTACCAAAACAAATAAATGCATAAATTTATAATACATACATCAAAGTGTGCCCCATGCTCAGGTCTCACTCACATCCTGGGATATGGGGTTGCAACAAAGTTGCATTACTTTTTCAAAACCAAATTGCATAGTGTAGCAACCAGCACTCATGTCGGTATTGTGTGCTACTAAATAATATCCATGGGGCCACCATGATAGATGTATCTTATCCATGTTGTCCATCCATTTTTCACATCATATTAGGGCACAAGCACAAAAATAAGGTAGATCCAAATCTCAAGTGGATCACACCATTAAGTAATTGAGAGCTCACCATTAAAAACTTCCTAGGGCCCACTGTAATGTGTATTTTCCATCCAACCTCTTGATAAAGTCACAAAGTCATGAGTGAAGAGAAAATACAAACATGAGATTAATCCAAAACTTTTGTTGCCGCCAAGTTTTTTATTTTATTTATTTATTTTTTTTATAAATTATGGTGGGCATACAATCACTGGTTTCTTGTGGTGTGGTCTACCTAGAGCTGGGCATTGGACCGAGTCGGATCGGATTGGGTCCAACTTGACTCGATCCAAAATTTACATGGGTTGACCCGAACTTGATCCAATTCGGGACCGAGTCTAAGTCATTTGACTCAAATCGATCCGGACCACTGGTAGCCTGATCCGATCTGAGTTCAACTCAGTCAGGGAAACTGAGTCGAATCGAATTGGGCACGGTTCAAATCGATCCTGATTTTTTTTTTATATATTTTTTAAAAAAAAAACTTAAAAAATTCTAATCCGACTCCGTCCAATGACAATTTGATGACAATATACCTACTTGGGCCTTTGATAATTTTTAGGTTATAAATCCAAAGTATAAACACTTCTAAGACTGGATCCTATGTGGGATAATGGTCATATAAACAGCCTAACCATCCAAAAAAAAAAAAAAAAACTAGCTCATATACAAAGAATTATCAGTTTTATCCCTTACAGTTTGTGAATTTCATGGAGATAATGGCACAAAACATCCCCTTATGTAAGAAGGAGACGGAGTTTGCTCTGGCGGCATTGATGGAAATGCCTAGAGTGGAGTCTGGAGTGGCCAGATCGAGATGGCTGGCTGCTCCTGCTTGTTTAGGTAGAGACGAGAGAGATTTTGGGGATTTAGGGTTTGACGGTCGTTCGGGTGCAGATGGAGGGTAAGGTAAAAAGTAAAAAGGTAAAAAATATATATATTTAGGGTTAAGGTAAAATACTAAATATACATAACTTATTAATAGATCCGGATTGGATCGGTCCGGATTGACATTGATCTAAACTCGATTTAATGAACGATTGGATCTGACTGATCCGACTTGAACCGCACTGATCCAGGCCTTCGGTTTGGTTTGGATCGGGTCGAATCCACTGGATAAGGTCGGATCTGCCGGATCAGGTCAGTTTCTGCGCAACTCTAGGTCTACTTGAGATCCAGATGAATGTCGAGTTTGTGCTCATGCACTAAAATGATCTATAAAAATGGATGGATAATATGAATAATACACATATATCATGGTAGGGCCTAAAAATCTTTTCCAATAGCACACAACTGTCCATGGTGCATGTTACCCTAGGCAATATGCATACCATCCCTTATAACCACCTGTGAGAGTAAATAGTTAATTGGTGGATCAGGTGGGGCTTACTATGATATTTATGTAAAATAAACCACAACCACTAGTTTTTTCACCCCATGTTAGGCCATGGGCCCAAAAATCAATTCCATTTATCATTCACATTGACTTGGACATAATGTAAAGGGCTCTGCCAAACTATTTCCATTGGCGTGGCCCAAGTGATTCATGTCCAGTTACAATTTTAGGGCACATGCCTAAGTTTTTTTTTTTTTTTTTTTTTTTTTTTTTTTTTTTTTGGGTTAAAGTGGATTTCATATAAGTATCATGGTGGAGCCTTTAAAAAATAAGGGTATACATCTCTCCCAACCATTTCTTTTAGTGTGGCCCACGAGAATCACAATTTGATCTAATTTTTTGTCTTTATACCCAATATGAGACTTAACAACATATAGTCATAGTGGATCTTACAAAAACATCACAGTGGGCCCTATCTAAGTCAATAGTTATGTCCCATACAAATATATTTTTCTAAGTAAACTCCATATACAGTTAAAGAAGTTCTACCAGACAAAGTGATGGGTTCCACTAGACAAAGTGATTGGATTTTTGAAGAAAGGAGTTCCACTAGACAAAGTGACAGGCTTACTGGATAAAGTGACAAGATTCCACCAGATAAAGTGACGAGATTCTACAAGATAAACTGACGAGGTTGTTGGATAAAGTAACAAGGTTTCATTAGACAAAGTGTAAGACCCTACCTGTGTATGTTTGTGCATTTCGTTCCTCTAGGTCTCGTGATCCTACCGGTCAAATTCCGGCGACCCGTGACCTTTGGTTAGTGTTTGCAGTCATCCTCAAGTTTGGTCACGTGGACCTAACCTGGATCGACCCGAATTTAGTGCCATAGCGACCGCATCGTCGTCACGGTTCCAACGCCGCATCTCATGCGGCAATCCAAGTTATAGATCATGAGATGTGGTTCATGTACATTTTAGGCCGTTAATCGTGATTATGGGGCCCACCTAGGATTTGGTGCAAGTCCCTAGCCTAGGTTTTATCTCCCTAGCCATCATAGGGTAAGTGGAGTAGACTAGGTCCCTAGCCCTACTTAACTAGCAAGCAATCTTGAGTTCTCGATCCAAGGGAGATCCTTTCTCACTCTCCCATGCAAAAGCCACTTTCCCTCTTCCCTATATCTGAAACTTTCAGAATTTCTCTTCTCTAGGGAGAGAGACTATCATGCCCCAAACCTGGAAATCGGGCTCATAAAATTCTCGATTGCCAAATCCGGTGCTGACAACTTCCGTAGTACCCCATTCTCAGCTCCCAACACCCATACACCAGATTCTGATCCTGGGATCCTATAAGGAGGATTTTCCAATGTACATTTGTCTCATAAGAAGCATAACCACAAGTTTACCCAAATCACAAAGGCAACATCATCATCACATATCCACTAATATAATCATTTAAGTAAATGCTGAAAGGGAAGTACAATATAGAAATATCAAAGAAGACTCCAGAAGCTCAACTGCACGCTCCTACCTCAGCTCGACTACATCATAATGTTACCTGCACGCATCTATCGTGCATAAGCTTATAGAAAGCTTAGAGGGTGGTGTAAGTGTGTGAGCAATATATTCGTGCTCAGAATGTAATATCAGAGTAAATGGAGATACTGAAAAGTCCACGGACCATACAATATCAGAGTAAGCAAAAATACTGACAAGTCCATGAGTCATATAATATCAGAGTACACAATACAAATTAGCTATGTAAATGAAGTGTCAAAGAGAGCCAAATATCAGATGCCAAGGGTACAATGCAATATGTAAACCCTGCTAAGTCCGTCTAGGCCATATAAGTGCAAAAATATAGCAACCCAAAATGCCATATGCCTGCGGATGTAATGCAATATGCGATGCGAATGAAATGACCAAGTTAGAGTGTGCAGTCAGGATGATAGTGCGTAGTATCGCAGGCTAGGGGTCCACCATAAGGGACTTCTATCCAAACCAGTCCCATACCTAAATTTGGATAGTCAGACTCAATGTGGTAAACTCCTGATCTTAGGTTAGTTATGCGTCCCAACCGAAATCTTAGCCATTAAGAAGGTACATATAACAAATAGTTGCGCACCACCGGCCTGAGTGGATAGTGAATGAATGAATGAATGATTGAATGAGTATATAACTCCTGCTCAATAAGCCCTCATATCAGTACCGTACATCTTTAGGATCATTATCGGGGTCTATACACTCTACACCAACTTGCCGCCCCTATCCGAGCGCACAACTGGGTGAATGGAAGAGACCTCACTATCCTCCTGCCAATAACGGGCCAGACTCATCGATAGCGGACTCATTCCTCAAGCTGGTCAAACTTAACCTAAATATTGCCTCCTTACTCAGGCGAGTAAGGTCATACCACCTCCCAATCGACCACGACACAGTGGGAGACGCGACCTACTGGTATACGGCTCTCATGCGCTCATATATATCCACTCGGTGTAGACGTTAGGGCATCCTCTGGTACCAAGAGGGTTTAGGGATTTTTGCCCAGGGCCATCTATGGTGGCCCGATGCTAGTAATAGATTTTTGGTGTCCCATCTAGCCATCCACGATATGCCTATAGAGGCTATGACCCTGATGTCGCTAGGACATACAATGCAAGATGCATGAGTCATACAATCCAGTCATGCATCAATCCTGCGCATGCCATGTACTCATGCGAGACAATCTCCCCCTATCAGGGAGTCTCATAACAACATGCCCAATGACATATGCAATGGTCAACCACATCTCATAACAAACATGCAGATGATGCGTATGGGCATGTATTATGATGTTATGCTATTACGTACTCATAATCGGCATCGATAATTGGCCTCAACAATTGGAATCAGTCTTGACAATCGGAATCGGTCTCCACAATCAGAATCGGCCTCGACAATCAGAATTGGTCTCGATAATCAGAATCGGCCTCGATAATCGGCCTCGACAATCAAAATCTGTCTTGATAATCGGAATTGGTAATCGGCCTAATAAAGGGCCTAAGGGAAGATCATAATGTGGACATTTAACCATCATCACCCATCAATGTGGACATTTAATCATCATTGCTCCCAAGGAGTGGCCCACGTAGAGCCAAAGTATTGTGGGCCCATGGCCTCACACAAGGACCTAATAACATCACTATGGGCCTCACTCATAGGCCGCATATACATTACAATGGGCCTCAGCACATGGGTCATAATTACATCACATCGAGCCTCACTCGTGGGCTGCACATACATCATAATGGGCCTTGGCACATGGGCCATAAATACATCATGTCGGGCCTCATATACATCAAATGGGCCACGTCCCATGGGCCCCGAATACATCACAAAGGGTCATGACCCATGGGCCTCCAACACATCACTAAGGGCCATTCACACGGGCCTAACACACATCACTGTGGGCTGCATCACATGGGCCTAATACACATCACTAAGGGCCACTCACATGGGCCTAGAAAAATGGATGAACTGTGTGCATACAACACACACATCATGATAGGCTGCACAAATGAACGACATAGATATACAATGCATACATCACAGTGGGCCGCACAAATGGACGGTGTAGATATACAATACATACACCATGGCGGGCTGCACAAATGAACGGCGTAGATATACAATACATACACCATGGTGGGCCACACAAATGTACGGTGTAGATATATAATACATACACCACGGCGGGCCGTACAAATGAACGATGTAGATATACAATACATACACCACGACGGGCCACATAAATGAATGGTGTGGATGAAATAAATACATCATGGTGGACCCATGCTAGCAAAATAGAAGGACAACTTGGATGATCAGATGAATGGCATGGAGAATACATATATCATGGCTGGCCTCTCCATCCTTCCACTGGACGATATGGACAAAATATCATGGTGGGCCCCACGTCCATGTGTGGACAATGTGGGTGGAGCACATACATCATGTGTGGGGCTCCACAGATGGACGACGTACATGGTGTGATTTCCATTACACCGTCTAGACATCTCTGGACGGTGGGAATATAAAACACATTCATCTAGGTGGGTCCCACCCCTACAAATGGGTGGATGGTAGAATGAAACACATTTCTCATGGTGACCCACATACCACGTGATGGATGGGTGGATAGTCCACAGCATCAAGGTGGGCCGCATGTCCAGCAGTTTGGACAGCGTGGCTAAAACATATACATCAAGGTGGAATTTTCCACCATCCCAGATAGTGGACAGTGGGGATGAACAGTCTGGATATCACGCATACCCCATGATCAGACCCTCTGTTGACATCATCACAGCGGTAGGTGGGACCCACAGAGTTCACGTCAATGCAGCAACTACACAGCTAGTGTGAGGTACACCAGCTAATCCGATTCCACGCAGGTGGGTCCCATCTAGATGGATAGACAGTGTGGATAAAATCCACACATCAGGTGGGTCTCACTGTCCAGATCTTTTGGACAGTGTGGATTTCTCACACACACCAAGATGGATGGCATGCATGCATCAGGTGGGCCATACATACCATCAACACCACAAAAAATGAGAAAAAAGGGAGAGGGGGAAAAGAAGGGAGAGAGATTGGTTGAGGAGGGGAGGGACCCCGCCACTATGGGCCCTCCCTATATAATACATACATCAAGATGGGTCCCCCATATGTGGGCCCTTAAATCACAAAATCAAGTAATAAAATCACCCACCTATCCTTCTTCTTCCTCCCTAGCCTTCCAATGCACCAAAAGTGCTCCTTCAATGGCGGAGATGATGATCCAAGGGTGGAGATGGGAGATAGGGTGGTAAGAGTGGGCCACACAAAGCTCTCTCATGGAGCTAGCTTGGATGTATGTTGCTTGGAGAATGAGAGAGAGAGAGAGGTGATGGGAGAGAGGAATGGTGAGTGATGGATGGGTGTACTTGGTTGTAAGAGAGAGAGAGAGTTGACTTTGAGGAGGGGTGGTTGTACTTGGGGATGGGTATTGTATTTAACATTTAATTGATGGATTGATATAACGTGTCGTAAAGATTTCCTCCGTATTTGCAACATGCGGCATTTTCCTTAAACTGAACGCGGGTCCACATCTCTTGGCCTAGGTTTTGCCTCGACGCACAAGAAGCGGCGATGGCGCGGTTGCAAGGGTACAAGTTTCAAGTCGAGCCAACTCTGATATATGGGACATGACTTAGGATCATGTGTAAACTTCGATAATAAATCGCGGGTCACCGAAATTCGATCGGGAGGACCGCGGAGGCCTACAGAATGGTACAGGTTAGGATATGGGCCTTATAGAGAGAGCCACTTTTCTATAAAATCAATCATTACTTTGGCTAAAACCCTCCCTTGCTAGGCTTTTCACTTTATCTCTCCTTTCTTCTCTTCTCCTCATCTCTCCTTCTCCTCTCTAGCCTTGGAACGTCCCACCCTTCTCCCCATCTCTAGCCCCTTACACCCTCTAAAACCCTCTCATCTAACCCTCCATCTCCAATCTTAACCCTTGATCCTTGGAGCTTGAAGCCTAGAGAGCCAATTGGAAGAAGTTTGGTGTAGAACTATTGAGGTGGGTGTTTTTATTTAGGAATTTCTTTTCTACCTTCTTAGATCTTTCATTGCACCTTGAGGAGCTTGTGGGGCCCACCAAATGATGGTGGAGGTCCCCAAGTATCCATGGATGAGGCCTATGACTAACCATCTTGCATGCATGTTCCATTGATAGGGCCATTCTCCATGGACCCCATCATGGCCTTTTTCCCTTTGATCCATGATCTTGAGGGGTCATCTAGACCCTAGACCTTAGTGGCGATGACATCCCCACCTTAGATTTGAAATCTTATTGCATACATGGCTATGATGTAACTTGTACATGAACATAGTGGAAGGTGTAATGTTTGTGATGAAGGGAGGGCCTCAATGTTGGCGGAGACCTTCTCTTATGGCCGGATCTTGATTTCTTTCTTTCCTTTTCTTCTTTTCTCCATCCTCATTATCTGATCTCTGAGGTGTGTGGCCCACTTAGAGGCCTTGCAACATCTAGACCGTCCAAACATAGTGGACGCCCAGTGAAGTCCACACTAGGGACGTTGGTTCTCCTTTTGCCCCATATATGATGCATGCAATAGATTTTGGGGTGGGGATATGGCTTGGATATTTGTGGGGCCCACTAAGGTGGATCATAGCACCAAGTTTGTAAGGTAATCTCCTTTTTAATTGACTCATATACTCAGATCATTCCATGTATATGTTGTTGTCCAGAAATTTTCTGGACAGTTTCTTGTTGTTTATAGACTAGATTTTGGGACTGATTGGGGGACCTTTCTTACCCATCAAATATACTTTTCTGGAAGGTAAGGATCCCACCTAGATATCTCCCAAATTTCAGCCCATCTGACCTTAATTGAGGTCCCAAAGGTGTGGCCCAAGTGGGGTGGATAGTCCAGATTTTTTGGACTGTCTAACAACATTACAGTCTGGAAAACTTAAAATATAAATTAGCTTTTGAATAGATGGGCCACTTTGGTGGACTCTACCTTGTACTATACATACATGGGAATATTAAAATCAATTTTCCTCAATTTTTGGAGACTTGGGCCCACTGCATTGGGTGCTTAAAGCAGCAGCCATAATTCTGCACTAACCAGATTTTTGGACAAACTCTTTTCTTTTAATTCATAAAAATATTTTCCTAGCTCAAAAAATCTAAATTTTTTTTTTAGAAGGTGGCCCACTCTTGATAGGACCCACCTACAAATTTTCAGGCCTAACGAACCTCTGTGTGACTTATGGCGAGGGCTGGACTGGCCCACAAGGCTGGACACGCAAGGCTGGGATGTCCAACATGGGCTAGCCGTCCACCCCTTTTTGTGGCCCACCATGATCTACGTTTTCTCCCCCCTAACCTTCCTTTGTGTGGCCCACTTGTGTATGGTTCATCTAAGTGTGGAGTACATGTGGTGGGGCCTGCCTTTTGCTAGCACATGGGCTAAGAGTCTAGCCCATTAGGACGCCCAGACCCATGTGGGATGCCCCTTGTGGACTCTAGTCTAGTAGTGTGGCCCACCTAATTCCTGGTATAATGTAATGTAATCCTATGTGGTGGGGCCCTCTGACTTGATGACTAGACTACTTGGATCAACGTCTTAACCAAATGGATCATCTTTTGGGCTCCATCAGGCCCATAAACCTGTTGGGTTAAAAATCCAGCAATATATTATTAAAATGCATGGCCTTTGGGCTGATATTTTGACGAATAAAGCCCACTACATTGTAGCTACTTAAAAGAAATAAATCATACTTTAAGTCACCTAATTCTTAGGCTCAATTAATGCATTTCTTAGGCCCACCATAGTTGGATGTTAATGGACTCATGTATGTAGCTAGTTGTTAGATTCTTTAGGCCCCTTAGACCCTTGGGCCATTTTTACCATATTTTATTGTGCGGATTACACAAGTGGTTGGGCCCTTGGTTGCCCACCAAATCAACTCTATGCTTGGGCTGGGTTGTAGGCCCAACTCACTTGACTTATACATGTGAACTGCCCATGTGGTTTAAGTAATGGGCTGCCCACTAAGCCAACCATAATATGTGGATTAATGACCCTTATGATTAGGCCCAAACCTTACTTATGGCCCCATGATATTACATATGGGTTGGGCTATGTGTGTTGCCCACTAGGCCCTTGTATTGGTATAGGCCTTGGGCCTTAATCCGCGATTGATTAGAGATGGGCTATCTCTTGGGGACCAGTTGTGGTTGGATGTCCACATTGGTAGTTATAAGGTAGGCCCATGGGTTTCTATGGATGGTTAAAGGCCCACCATAGACCCTTGTTAGGACCATTCATCTATTTAAGCCCATGTTATTGTTTTCCTTAGCCTTGTGGGCTATCCCAAACTATTGGGCCCCCACTAGAGGATGACTCCTTAGAAGAATTGTCTAAGTACCTAAACTTAATCCCTCCTTATAAAGGGGGTGTATGCTATGACATCATCATTGTATGGCGCACCTAGTTCATCCTCATAACCCATATGCATCATTATGTGATTGGATTTACATTGTATGTGGTCATTGGGCAGATGTGCTAGAGGGATGGAGTTTTCCCTCCTGTGCACGTTGAGTGCTTGGAGCTGGTGCATGATTGGTATGTGTGATTCATGCATCTGGCATCGCATCTCATGGATATTATTGCCCTTGCTTCATCAGGGCCGATGCCTCCATAGGTATATCGTGGATAGCCATGTGTGGACACCAGAAATGTTACTTGAGCATTGGGGTGCATAGGATATCCCTAAGTGAAAGCTTCTATACTTCCACGGTACTGAGGGAATGCCCCAGTGTCGAGACTGAGTGGAAACATGAGCCCACGAGGGCCTTATACCATTAGGCCGTGACTCTCACTGCAACGTGGTTGGTTGGGATGTGGTTTGGCCTTACCAGCTCGAGTGAGAGGGCAATAGCTAGGCTGAGTTTGACTAACTCATAAATAGGTCTGCTACCGTCGAGCCTCGCTAGTGATTGGTTGTCCACAGGCGGGTAGTGAGGTCTCCTATGTTCATTTAATTGTGCGGGTCTGTAAAGCGGCAATCGTCCTGTAGTGTACGTGACCCCGGTGGATTCGTTATGATGGAACTGTACTTGATATATGGATTGAATGTGAGGACTGACATTACTTCGTATTACATTTGCATTAGTTGTATAAGCCTTCTATTGCATCGCCTTAGCATGACGCCTAGTACTCATGTATTACATTGCATAGCTTTAGTACGACTTACTGTATTCATAGCTTAGCCTCGGTACGGCTAGTGGCATTGGTATCATTTATGTTTCCTTCTGCATTCTCCCTTATTTTCTTCTGAGCACCATTGCCACACACCTTCACTACCCTCTAAGCTTTCTATAAGCTTATACACGATTGATGCGTGCAGGAGATCCTAGGTCAGCGCAGTAGCGGAGGAGCTATGGATTTGGATTGGCGCGACCTAAGGACCTGTTGCAGACCTTTCGTTCCCTCTTTTTATATTATGTATTTCCTTTTGAACCTTGTATATGAAAAATTTTAAATTCATAGTGGGTTTTGTAGTGTCTTCCTTAGTTTATTTATGAGATTTATTTGCTATGTCTTGGGTATGCTCATTTTGATTGGAATTGTGACATGGAAATCCTTTTTGTGGGATCCCAGGATCGGAACCTATGCCAGGAGCCGAGAATGGGTTACTACGGAGGCTGTTGCAACCGGAACCGGCTATCGGATTCCTTGGAGTCCAATCACCGAGTCTGGGGCATGACATAAGTTAGTTTCAAAGCATAGTAAGTAATTTTGGAATGACTTGGGATAACATTGCAAATCTATTACGAGCTTAGGACAAATAGTGTCCTGAGAGCCTTCCTTTCGTTTGAGCCTACAATATTCTGACCATATACTTCGTCGTCCTTGTTCTTCTGTAGATGATGCCACTTAAGCGGGGCGCTCGTGGTCGTGGTGCCCTATAACGCCCTAAAAATTGGGGGTCGAGCAAAGCTCAGCTCCCGAGTTCCAACACATCACTTATGCAACATAGATAATGATGATTATGATGAGTGCATTGAAACATGAATTGGATTAGACCAAAACAGCATATTATACTCCAGAGACAATTAAATTACGCAAGTAGAAGACTGTGATAGATATATAAAATTTATAAACTGTTGTAAGTCTCCAGAGTATGAACATGTTACTAGGTTAAATATAGACATATATACACCAAAAATGAATAAAATGAATATACATGGGTGTTCCAAAAGTGTAAACTAAAGTGTAATGGCATCTAACCAGCAACCCTGTAATCTCGTCGATCAGAAGATGGTCTACATAGACCCGCCTGATAGCTATACATAGGAGAAACCCTCCTCATCATCATAAAAGTCCGCTTCCGCTTCGCAAGCATCGGCATCATCTGAAACTAAGACAGGGTCTGGTTGTTGTGTACAACACCGTCCTGTAACGTGGGAGTGAGTGATCAACTCAGTGGAACTATAAAGCAAAGGTTAACATGTTATCAACTCAGTTAAGCAGTAATGATAAAGCAGTACAATCAAACATTCCTAGATACTCTTATTCATGTAAGGATGAAATGTATTCATGATGTATGCCCTCGCCTACACTCCCTCCTGTGACACCATCTTACGGTCGCGGCATGTTTTCTTATCTTTGTGCTCTTTAACCTGGGGCACATGCAGTGCGATGTTATGAGCATGATTACCAAGTTTTTATTAGTCCTTTTCATATAGCATGATTGGAAAACTAAGGTACCTCCCTTATATCAATACCCAATAATGATCCATTCTAGGGTGTCAGTCCTAGTAAATCTCATATGATGTTGCGGTTATAGGTCGCTGCAAAGGGTTCGTCACCTGATCAGTGCACGCCTAGTTTATACTCTTGTTGCTACGGAAGGGTTGTCGCCTCCACGTAGACTTAGAGTATGCTCGAGGTCACTACAAAGGGCTCGTCACCTTATCAGTGTAGGCCGACAACTCGAATACAGTGTCCCATACCACCGTATTCGGTTCACGAGCTTTGGTTGCTCACTGGTCACTAAGGGGAGGCTCGTCGCCCCAGCGTAGGATGACAGCTCGACCATGGTGTCCCATACCACCATGTCCAGCTCATGAGTCTTAGCGGATCGAGGTACCATGGTTTAACGGGGTTTCACTGGTGAGTTTGGTACCTTAGGTTCAAACATTAGCGTCCATACATGGTGAACATACAATAAGCAAATCGAGGTACTTGACGAGCTCGACTAGTACGAGCACACATCGAGCTGATCGACATGAAGTGCATGAGCACTCCGTGTGGCCTAACCACTGTCGACAACAGTAGTACGAGTCAGATTCATCGACACATCCTTTGTGGTAAAATGTAACGCCCTGAAAATCGGGGGTCGAGTATAAACTCAACTCCCGAGTTCCAGAACATCACTTATGCAACAAAATGAATGATGATTGAATGTTGACTGTATTTGTGCATTGAACATGAGTGAGATTAAGCCAAAACAGAATATCATACTCTAGAGACAATAAATTAGCAAGCGGAAGACTGTGATAGATATATAAAATCTGTGGTGAGTCTCTAGAGTGTGATAAAGTTACCAGGTTAAATAATTACAAGTAAATTATACCAAGTTGTGTAGTATGATCTAGTCAACATCCCTGTAGCCCCGACAATCAAGGCACAACTCTCACGAAGCCGCCAGAAAACAGCATATATGAGAAAGCATTCCCGTGGTCATAGAAGTCCGGCTCCGCCTCAGTAAGCGTCGCCATCTCGCAATCGACGAGTCGGTGGGTGTTCGGAACACCGTCCCGTATCGTGGGAGTGAGTGATCAACTCAGTGGAACAATAAAGCATAGGTTAACATGTTATCAATTCAGTCAAGCAGTAATGATAAGGCAGTACAAATCAAACAATTCTAACTAATCTTATTAAGTGTGAGAATGAAATGACATGATGCTGTATGACCTTGCCAAACCACCCTCATGCGACATCATCTTACGTTCGTGAATGCTTAACTCCCTCAGTGCACCACATCCACTAAGCACATGCGGTGCGATGATGATCATGATTACCGAGTTATTATTAGTCCATTTCAAACAGCAGTATTGGGAAACTAAGGTACCTCCCTTGTATCATTCCCAAACATGATCCATTCTAGGGTCGTCAATCCTAGTTAATCTCATACGATATTATGGTTCGAGAAGCATAGCGAAGGCATCGCAAAGGGCTCGTCACCCGTCAGCACGGATACAGATCTCACCGTATGCGGCTCAATTGCTGGCCGTCAGCTCGAGTACAGGTCTCACCGTACTCGGCTCAATCACTAGCCGTCAGCTCGAGTACAGGTCTCACCGTACTCGGCTCAACTCATACTCTAGTTGCTGTGAAAGACTCGTCGCCAATCACAGACCCTTGGAGTATACTCGAAGATACTACGGAGGACTCGTCGCCCGTCAGCACGAGCACAGGTCTCACCGTACTTGGCTCTCACCGTAAGTATCGACAGCTCGAATATAGTGTCCCATACCACCATAATCGGCTCACGAGTCTGGTTGCTCACTGGTCACTACGGGGAGGCACCTGGCCCGTGTAGGCCGACAGCTCGACCACGGGGTCCCATACCACCATGCCCGGCTCATGAGTCTTAGTGGATCGAGGTACCATGGTTAAAAAGGATTTCACTGGCAAGTTTGGTACCCTAGGTTCAGGCAGTAGCGACCAAACATGGTGAACATAAATACGACAGATCGGGTTACTTGACGAGCTCGGCTAGCTCGAGCGCACAACAAGTTGAATGACATGAAGTGCATAAGCACTTCGCGTGGCCAACCACTATCGCCAACCGAAGTACGACTCGGGTTCGTCGAACACATCTCACGTGGCAAATGAATCGCAGCCACGAATTCAATTCTGGTACCGATTGACTGGACTATAATCATAGCCCCAAACACAATCAAGTGCAGATAGATAAAGCAGTAGTGAATCAAGATTCAACTCATACAATCGAGGTCTGGTAGTATCCGTTTAGGGTCGCTGTGGTACATTGCACGCATTCATTGCTCCACTCCCCCATCACCCATGACGGATCATACAATGTAAATATAAATTTAAACATATGCATTACATAGTTAAAATCATAAAGTAGTTGAGCATGTTATGAAGCACAACACGAGCATGAATTTGTACATGTTCAATTCCTAATCACACAACTATCCAAGGAGATCATACACATAGTTAGAAGAGGTTGAGAATCATATCTCAACACCCTTATACATTACAATTTGCTAACTACTACTCATTCAGACATTTCAAGAAACACTTAAACAAACATGCATCAACATACATGACATATGTCGATCACATAGTCATTAGGCCAAATCCTTTCACTAAGGAGTTGCCCCAATCATAACACGCGTACGCCCACGACGGATAGTCATGGCAAGCAGGAATCCAAGTTCCATATTCATTCAATCATTTCCACAAACACTTGGGCCACACATTTTAGCATATATGGTGTCTATTGGCCGTGGCGTGATTTAGGGCAAATCCTTTCGTCAAAGGGGTATCGCCAATACAACAATCATGAATCCATGACAATTAGTCATGGCGAGTACGAATGAGAATTCGATACTCATTCAATCATTTTCACAAACACTTAGAATACACTATTACAACATACATGGTGTATGTTAGCAAAACATGTATTAGGGCTATCCTTTAGCCAAGTGAGTATTTTATCCATGTGTAATATATTACTACAGCAAATAATCATGATAAATACATCTCCCAATATTTATACGTATACAGTATTTTCTAGAATACGTATTTTCAACATACATAGTGTATACAAGCAAACATGTATTACGGCGATTCCTTTCACCAAATAAGTAATTTATCCATATATTATATAATCATACGACAAATAATCATGGCAAACACATTTCCAAAATATACATGTATACGGCACTCCTTACAATACAGTATTTCTACATACATAGTGTGTATTAGTAAAACATGTATTTAGGCGAATCCTTTCGCCAAATAAGTATTTTATCCATACGTCATATATCCATACGACAAATAAACATGTCAAACACATTTTCAAAAAAAATATGTATACGGTATTTTATACGAATACCTAGAGTATGTGAAATTCCAAATTCTACAATTCTAATCGAAACTGAAAACGGAAAGCACTTTGTACATGTGAAATTGCATGCAGATCATGAATCTACCATTATCTGACATTGAAAGCGTTGAAAACCATAACCTATACACTTAAAGTCCGCACCTTTTGTCGTAGAATCGTAACGGAGTTGATAGGTTCGCTAAGCTTCCGTATACGGGAGTTTGGCAACCGAGAGAATGAAACAGGTTAGCTATTTCATAACCTGTAGCCTATACACCTCAAAACAGGTCTAGGGTTAGGGTTTATTACCTTAAAACGGAGTCGGTATCGCCGGAAAAGCGTCTGGAAAGAGGCGGTGCAGCCGTGGAGCGGCAGGGAAGTACGGCGGGAGAAGCTCCCACTTCTCCCTCACTTTCTCTCTCTCTTTTCTCTCTCTCAATCTCAAATTCGTATGACTGCCATGAGAGAGGGTTTAAGGTCCTTATATAGCCTAAGAATTCCCCAAAACAGACTCCAGGTCAAAGTATACTTATGTTATAACCAAAGCGGACCTGTTTCAGCTCAACGGAGGACTTCTAGCAGGCCTCCTTGAGCCAAAGGTTGGACTTAAGCTCACTAACGCTGGATCTACATTCTATTAATTTTTCATTTCGGTCGAGATTCCAGATCATGCGTGGCGGACCAGTTTCAGTTCAACGGTCAGCGGATCTCGATCGGAGATTTCGAGTACATGTAAATGTGTATGAAATTTTTCCCGATCCGAGGGTATAATTTGGTCGGTCGACTGCAGTTGATTAATTGATCGACAAACAAATGATGCCAGATCACTATTCAAGATATTTATTTTGTAAAGGAAATGGTGGTTTTCACACTCCCTCGCTCCGGACACGATCGAATGGCTATGGGACATTGTCTGGACTTGATTTCCGAGATGGTTGTCGATCCCAGTGAGGCGGTCCTAATTCTTTAACTTCGAGTTATTCAGACTTCCGACGTGCGGTCCAAATCTGATACGGAGTTTCAATGTGCTCCCGAGAGCAGCCGGGTAATGAGATTGATCCTAGATTTTAGGGTAACCTAGCGTCAATGATTCTACAAGTTTTGGGTCTTGCAGATCGTATTTAAAGCGATTCAAATAGATTTCGTAGCTAATCTGGTTTCACACCTAGTCACTTTGTCTCATTTCTAAAGGATTTAGTCCTAAGTGATTTTTGGTCGAGGTGGTACTCAGGCCTTTATAGTTTGTATATAAAGTGATCCAAGTTATACTACTTAGCTAGTTTAAGATAGTGTCTAGGGTGAAAGTTCTTAGAAAAATTGGAAGATCAAGGTGATGAAGGGTGAGATTTGTGAAGGAAATGAGTTCAAAGGCGGCTTTAAACTTTAGGATTAAGTTCTGACAAGTTAATGAGGTATTAGGATCGACCCCTTGCCTAAGGACGTCTAATCCCAGGTTGACAAAAATCTGGGGCATTACACAAAACAACCTCAACTACGAAAATGGAATCTGTTACCGATTGCCTAGACTACTGTAACGCCCTAAAAATCGGGGGTCGAGTAGCAACTTAACTCTCGAGTTCCAAAACATCACTTATGCAACACATATGCTTATGATTCAATGTTGTCTGTGTTAGTGCATTAATCATGAGTGGGATTATACCAAAACAGTAATTCATACTCCAAATCAAATTGTAAAACGTAAGTGGAAGACTGAAAGATATAACTAAACGTATACAAATCAAAAGATCACGATCGGTCTCCAGAGTATGAATATAACACTGAGTCACTGTGAACATGAAATATTACATGTAATAGTACAAAAGTCAGAAGTCTCAAAAATAGTTCAATTGTAATAAAACCTGTAACCCCGTCAATCCGTATAGCCTAAGAGAAGTCATCAGAGAACTGCATGTAAGAGTACTCGTCCCGATCGTCATAATAATCAGGTTTCGCCTCAAGGGTCACACCATCATTTGAAATCAAGACAGAGTCTGGTTGGTGTTTAAAACACCATCTCATAACGTGGGAGTGAGTGATCAACTCAGTGGAACAATAAAGCATAGGTTAGCATGTTATCAATTCAGTCAAGTAGTAATAATAAAGCAGTAAATCACACATTCCTAAGTACAGTTGTTAATGCAAGAATGGTATGGATGTATGATGCATGCCCTCGCTTACGCTCCCTCAACGACTTCATCTCACGTTCGCACATGACAACACTGCCTCAGTGCTTGACCTGCAATTCCTGAACGCACGCGTATGCAGTGCATGCATATGATTACAAAGTTCTTATTAGTCCTTTTCATATAGCAGGATTAGAAAACTAAGGTACCTCCCTTATTTCATTTTCCAAACAATGATCCATTCTAGGGTCGTTAGTCCTAGTAAATCTCATACGATGTTGCGGTTCTAGGATACTGCAAAGAGCTCGTCACCAAATCAGTGCAGGCCTAGTTTATACTCTAGATGCTATGGAAAGGTTGTCGCCTTCATGTAAACTCAGACTATGCTCGAGGTCACTACAAAGGGCTCATCACCAATCAGTGTAGGCCGACAGCTCGAATACAATGTCCCATACCACCGTATTCAGCTCACAAGTCTAGGTTGCTCACTGGTCACTACGGGGAGGCTCGTTGCCCCAGCGTAGGCTGACAGCTCGACCACGGTGTCCCATACCACCATGTCCGGCTCATGAGTCCTAGCGGATCGAGGTACCAAGGTTAAATAGGATTTCACTGGTGAGTTTGGTACCTTAGGTTCAAGCAGTAGCATCCATACATGGTGATCATACATCGGCACATCGGGTTACTTGACAAGCTCGACTAGTACAAGCGCACATTGCATCAATCGACATGAAGTGCATAAGCACCTCATGTGGCCTAACCACTACCGATGACCAACACACGACTCGGGTTTGTCAAACACGTCTTATGTAGCGAATAAATCTCAGCCACGACTTCAAAGCCGGATACCGATTGCCTGGACTATAACATAGCCCCAATCACATTCAATCCTTAACCAAAAAGCATATATAGTAGTCAAAGCAGAATTAATGAGTAATTCAAATATATTAACAAGCATGTTATAAAGCACAACATAAACAGGAAATACAAACACATACATTTCATAAGTAAGCGATTAAATTAAACAACTTACATGGAGGAAATCATACATATCTCTAAGGTAATTGAGAATCATATCTCAACACCTAGCTAAAGCACTATCATCTAAGTGCTTACTTATACAAGTATTTTCACAAACACTTAGAATACACTCATTTAACATACATAACGTATATTAGCCAAAACATGTATTAGGGTGAATTCTTTTACCATGTAAATTTTACACACATATATATAACATATACACATAGTAATTAATCATGGCAAACACACTTTCATATTTTGTACGTATACGGTATTTTCTACAAATATAAAGAATACACTAAACGCCATAATTTGTATATGTAACTGAATCACAAAATGAACATCGCATTTTGCATTTGAAATAACACCCAAATCATGAATCTATCATTATCTGACATTAAAAGCTTTGAAAACCTTGACCTATACGTCTATATTCCGCACCTTATCCTGTAGAAACGAGTAACAGACTCAGTTTAATCACCAAGTCTTGATTAACGGTAGAACGACAACCTATAACATGTAATAGGTTAGCTATTTCATCACTTACACTAGTTGGATCTCTAGAACTGATTAGGGTTAGGATTTCTTACCCGAAAACGAAATCAGAATCGCCAGAAAAGGGATACGGTAGTGGTGGATAGGCACGTAGAGTAGCAGGGATCGATTCCCAGGAATGATTCCAACTTCTCTCATACTTTCTCTCTCTTTACTCTCTTCTCTCTCCTAGGGTTTTCTCAAATTCGTATGGTGTGAATGAGAGAGGGTTTAAGGTCCTTATATAGGCCTAAAACAGATGGAAATGGCCCTAGGGCCAAGGTATACTCCAAAGGGAGTCTATTTCAGATCAATGGAGTGTTTTCGGAGCCCCCCTTGAGTCAAAGGTTGGACTTAAGCTCACTGACCTTGGATCTAGGTCGACTTAAGTTTTTATTCCAGTCGGGTTTCCAGATCACACGTGGCGGACCAGTTTCAGTTCAACGGTCACTGAAACTCGATCAGGATCACAAGTACACTGACATGTGTATGAAATTTCCCCTGATCCGAGGGTGTATTTGGGTTAGATTCTGACGGTCTGATTGCTTATATTAGGCATGCAAGCGACAGGTCTCAGATTACTTAAATTAGATTTAATTTCTAAAGAAATTCACGTTTTCTCACACTCTTCACTCTAGGCTCAAGCGAATAGCCATGGGACACTTTCTGGATTTGATTTCCAAGATGGTTGTCAAGCCCAGCAAGGCGGTCCTAAATATATAACTTCGTAGTAATCAGGCTTTCGTCGTGTGGTCCAGATCCGATACGGAGTTTCAATGTAGTCCCGAGAGCAACTGGGTAATGAGATTGATCCTAGATTTCAGGGTAACCTAGCGTCAATGATTCTATAAGTTTTAAGTCTTGCAGATTGTAATTAAAGTGCTTCAAGCGAATTTCACAACTAATCTAGATTAACACTTAGTTAACTTTACTAATTCCTAAAGGATTTGATCCTGAGCGATTTCTGCCTGAGGTGGTACTTGGGTTTTTGTTCAGAATTTTTTGAGATGTTACAATTTACCCCCCTTAAAGAAAAATTTCGTCCTCTAAATTAGTAAATTTTCGTACTCCTCGAGAATCTGAGGGTAGTTCTTCCTGATCTCAGCTTCAGTTTCCCAAGTAGCCTCTTCCTCTGTCTGATGTGTCCATAGCACCTTCACAAGTGGGATGACATTGCTACGCAACACTTGCTCCTTCCTGTCTAGGATACGCGTCGGATGTAGTTCATACGTAGCATCCTCGCTCAACTGTACTTGCTCCCATTTGATGATATGGGAAGGATCAGGAACCAACTTCTTTAGCATGGAAACATGAAATACGTTATGCACACTTGCAAGTGGAGTGGACAAAGCCAGGCGGTATTCCACCACACCCACTCGATCTAATATCTGAAATGGGCTAATGTACCACAGCGTAAGTTTCCCTTTCTTGCCAAACCGAAAGACTCCCTTCATGGAAGAAACTCGGAGGAATACATGGTCTCCAACCTCAAACTCAAGCGGTCGCCGTCTCATATCTGTATAACTCTTCTGTCTACTCTGCACTATAAGAAGTCGACGCCTGATAATGTCGTTCTTCTCTATGGTCGCTTGTACTAGCTCTAGGCCAATCAAACTGCACTCGCCGATCTCTGCCCAACAATACAGTGCTCGGCAAGGGCGTCCATACAAGGCCTCGTAAGGAGTCATACCAATACTCACCTGAAAATTGTTATTGTAGGCAAACTCTGCATACGGGAGACAGTCATCCCAACTGTCCTTGAAGTCCAACACACAGGCCTGCAGCATATCCTCCAAAATCAGATTCACTCGCTCTGTCTGCCTGTCAGTCTGTGGATGAAATGCGGTACTGAATTTCAGCTTCACACCCATCGCTTCCTGGATACGAGTCCAGAAGATAAATGTGAATCACGTGTCTCTGTCTGACACAATCTCCAAGGGAACTCCATGCAGACGCACTATCTCCTTAATGTACGATCTAGCTACTCATCTGCAGAGTTCGAAACTTTGATCGGAAGGAAATGAGCTGACTTTGTCAACAGGTCGACGATCATCCAGATGGAATCATGTCCCTTCCTCATCTTCGGTAGCCCCGATATGAAATCCATAGAGATGAAGTCCCACTTTTATTCAGCTATGGGCATGAGATGAAGCAGTCCAGGAGGTCGGCGATGTTCAGCCTTGACCTGCTAACATGTGAGACAACGGGAGACAAATTCTGCTATATAGACCTTCATATTGTCCCACCAATACGACTGCTTCATGTCCTGATACATCTTTGTGCTACCAGGATGCATCGCAAGCTTCGATCTATGGGCAGCCTCGAGAATCTCCTGTCTCAAGTCATAGATGTCTGGGACGCATAGGCGGCCACGGTATCGTAGGCCCCCATCTGTGCCAACTCTCCACTCGGAGTTCTCATCGTTGCTAGCTTGCTCTCGAAGCTCAGACAGTCGCGCATCGCCCTTCTGGGCCTCGATAATCGTGTCATCCATAAGTGACCGCACCCGAATGTGCGCGACACTCACGAATGGCTCCTCCACGGTGAGTTTCTGCTCGAAGTCCCATATGAACTCCACAATGTGTCATTCCTCAACCATCAGTGAAGCTGCAAATACTATCGCCTTCTTGCGGCTCAATGCGTCTACCATAAGGTTAGCCTTACTAGGATGGTAGGAAACCTCAAACTTGAAGTCCTTCAAGGTCTTCATCCATCGTCGCTACCTCATATTCAAGTCCCGCTGAGTGAATATATAGTGAAGGCTCTTGTGGTCGCAAAAGCTCAAACTCCTCTCCATACAGGTAATGTCTCCAAAGCTTTAATGCAAATATAACCGCTGCTAACTCGAGGTCATGCATGGGATAATTCTCTTCATGTTTCCTCAACTGTCTCAAGGCATATGCAATCACCTTATCCTTCTGCATAAGGACACAGCCCAAACTAACGTGAGATGCGTCAGTGTATATAGTATCCTTGACCCCTTGCTCTGACAATACTAACACAGGGGCATATGTCAGTCTGTCCTTCAGCTTCAGAAAAGTTGTTTTCGCCTTCTCATTCCAGCCGAACATCAGATCCTTCCATGTTAACTGAGACAACGGTCTGGTTATCTTTGAGAAATCTTGAATGAATCGTCGGTAGTAGCCTGTCAGACTAAGGAAACTCCTCACCTCAGTAACTGAACCAGGCTGCTTCCAGTCCTGTACTACGGCTACCTTAGCAAGGTCCACTGCTATCCCTTCCTTGGACACCACATGTCCCATGAACTTGATTTCCTTCTGCCAGAAGTTGCACTTCTTGTTCTGTGTAAATAACTAGTTCTTCCTCAGAGTATCTAAGATTGCTCGTAAGTGTTCCTCGTACTCTTCCCGACTCACAGAGTATATCAGGATATCATCAATAAACATGATGACGAATCAGTATAGAAATGACCGAAATACCCGGTTTATCAAATCCATGAACACGGTCGGCGCGTTCGTAAGATCGAATGACATACGAGGAACTCGTAATTTCCAAAACTGGTCCTGAAGGCCGTCTTCTGCATGTCCTCATCCCTGATGTGCAACTGATGATACCCTGACTATAGGTCAATCTTCGAGAAGTAGCGTGCCTCTTTCAACTGATCAAACAGATCGTCTATCTTGGGCAAAGGATACTTGTTCTTCACGGTCAATTGATTCAACCTACGATAATCAATACATAATCGTAGCGATCCATCCTTCTTCTTGACAAACAACACAGGTGCTCCCCAAGGAGACACACTGGGTCGTATGAAGCCCTTCTCTACCAGTTCATTAATTTATTTCCTCAGTTCCTCCATCTCACATGGAGGCATCTGATACATGGGTAATGAAATGGGGGTCACACCTGGCACAAGATCAATAGTAAAATCGATCTCGCGCCGAGGAGGTAATCTTGGAATCGTCCTGAACATATCCTCAAATTCCTGAACTACTGGCATGTTTTCTAACATCGGCCCATCAACATGCTTTAGTAAAGCGGCATAACATCTAACACGACATGGCTAACTAACCTGCACTGGAAAAGTGAAGACCGTGCTGTCAGGTCCGCTGGTTGTCACAACCCGTTTATCGCAATCAATCTCTGCCTTCATCTCGGTGAGCCAGTCCATACCGAGGATAATGTCGTAGTGCCATAGTAGAGCGACAATGAGGTCAACGAATACTCTCCTGCTACCCAAATCTACTGAGCAACTCTCACACGTCCGTGTGACATCCAAAAAAGTCCCAGTAGCAGTAGAGAGTCTCACTCCCTTCGTGGGAGTAGTATGTAAAGTTAGATGCTTAACTGCCGCACATGAAATGATGAAGGTAGTGGACCCAGTGTCCACCAATAAAAAGACTGGAGTACCTTGAACATGTACAGTGACCTCGAAGGCCATAAGTGCTGTCTCTGGCTCTTCTGCTGTAAGCGCATGAACACGTGCCTGCTGAGGTCGATTGGGCTGAGGCACCATCGGTCACTGAGGTGGCCTGAATCGAGGTGCAGGAGGTCAGAATGATGATGTGCAGGGATAGTATGCAGGGGTGGTGCTGAAATGGCTTGGGGACGAGTGCGGTCGATCTTCTACGGCGGCAAGAACCCACTGTCTCTCATACGCGTGAAACAGCTCTCTGTTGGGTAGCCTGGCCTCCCACAGTAGGTACAAGTCACGCCCGGTTGCCACATCAGAGCTGGTGGCGCTGAAATTTTGGGAGGAGAATCTGTGCAAGTCCTCATGCCGAGGAATGGTCTGCTCAGCATATCTGGTCAAGGCCTAGGGACCATAGGCCCACGAGTACATGCCAATCGATCCCCATCTTGCTTGGTTCGCATAGGCATGTGTACCAGCTCAGCATAGGAGGGTATTCTAACACAGCACATCTTCAAGCGAATATCAGGGCGCAGACCCTCAGAAAAGCACCGCATCTGCATCTATGCGTCGGCAAGGATCGTAAGAACATAATGGTCCAACTCCGTGAACCGATGCTCATATTCTGTCACTGTCATGCCTCCCTACTTGAGGCGCAAAAACTCATTCTCCTTCTCGTGCCGGTACGTTTGGGGTAGTACTTCTCATAAAAGTGGAACTCAAAATCTGCCCAGGTCTAGATATATCCAAACGCAACAGTCCGCAATACACTATCCTACCACTGGCTAGCCTCCTTTTCAAACAGAAAGGTAGCTAACTTGACCTGCTCTTGCTCAGTACAATGCAGCATCCTCAGCATCTTGGAGATGCGGTTGAGCCAATATTCTGCCTCCTCGAGTCTGTGAGAACCAGTAAAGGTAGGAGGCCTCAAGTACTGGAATCGCTCGAGAAGACCACACGTACTTAGATTCCCTGTAGGGCATGTAGCAGGTGCAGGGGGAGGTACACCCTCATCCTGATCAAAAGGCCCTATTGTCTCAGTAGGACGTATAGATGGTGAAGGTGGAGCAGCACTTTCACCCTGAGTTAGGGCCCCTGCAATAGTAGCCAAGAGCTGCTGGTGTTGTTGCTGCATCATCATTATCAACTGCTCCAACCTATCAGCAGGTGGGGCAGGCTCAGGCACATACTGCGTCGAAGATGACGTACGGTTCTGCTCACGAACCGATGGTGTGTATGGTGGCAGTCCAATTGCAGGACTAAGAGAAGGCTGAGACTCAGGAATAGTCTCACGAACAGGGCCCAATCCGGGGTCTGTATAACCATCCCTCTAGGGAGGTACCTGATCCATCGTATCAGTAAGTGTGAGGTGTGCCGTGCTCCACGTGACCTTCCGTGGCATGCCCTATATGACATAGGGTGTAACACAGGTTAGATTTAACATACACACAAACTTATTACGCAGCATTCATATACAAATTAAAGTGCATTTACCAAAATTTGTCATAATACATGGAATACAGAGTTACATGAATCATGACAGAAGATGCATGTGAGCTAATACAACCCAAGCTTCAAATACTGAAAGCATTCTAATACTATTGCACTCATAGGTCCAGCAACAGGAATACAAACATAACTTAAAGCAGTAATAAAAATAAGTTGCAAGACAATGCCATGGATGACTAGGCATCTGAATCTGGTAAAGGAGGGGCGCCCTTACTCTGTAGACAGCACAGGATAGTCTTCAGCGTATGAGTAACTTTCTTGAACTTATGTTTCACAAGGCCCCGAAGATCCATAATATCCTGCCTTAGGACCGCCTGACCCTGTCGTAGGGCAGCATGATCCTCCTCAAGTCGAGTTATACGAGCATCCCTAGTAGCCCTATCAGTGTCCTACTCTGGTGGCGTAGGAGGGGAGCTCTCCTCCATATCCTAGGCCTCCTCTTCTTCTTCCTGTTCTTTCTCTATCCCATCACCACTTCTTTCCTCACTCTCCTCATCTAAATCAATACTTTCCTCCCCCTCACTCTCGGACTCCTCCCCATACTCGTCAAGTCAGGCTTGGCGCTGTCGAGGGCCGATCCCCATGTTGTTAAGTGTAGCATTGCTTATGATCCAGATCGGCACAACTTCATCCATGTTAAGTCTATAGCCGACCTCTCGAGCAATCTTACATACCAAATGGCTGAACGGAAGTGAGATGTCATTTCTGACAGATCGAGCGATCTGGATTATCTAGAATAAGGCGAACGTGGGCAGACACAACTTACCTCCATGTCCAACCCTGTACAGGAAGTCTACCATCAAACGGGTGCATTTTGTGCGGTTGCCCCACCGTGGATACACATTGTATGTGAAAATGTAGTGAAGCAAATGGAAATCATCTGTCAATTTCGTCGATGGGAGGCAGTTGCCTCTGGTCCAGGGAGCCAGTTGTCATAAAGGTATCGTGTACAACGGTCTCTTTCTCGTGCACTCTTGAAATAATCCTCATTGGCATGTACTTCACCACGTGGGATTCCCATCACCCAGGACACTAAGTCCACATTGACTGTGTAATCCCGCCTTGTGAGGGAAACAGTAAACTATAGAGGTTCTATCGATGGGTCTCGGATATGGGCGTAGAAAGCACGAACCATATTCTCACATGCGGGAGACTTAGCTTCGAACATGAGACCCCACTCAACGTCCACCAAGCGGTCCATAATTGGGTGTAGCCCAAACAGCCTCTCATCTACGTGAGCTTCAAGGACAACCCTGCGGTCACGATACTGACCGTATTCAAAGCCTATCGGTGGCGCTCTCTCGATCGAGATTTGGGGATCGAGGTCCCGCTTCGACCTATGCTAACGGGCGGCGCTTGTGCTAGCTTCGGCTTGCGGCCCCCTCCTTAGACGGGTTGGGTGACTAGGCCCAACTTCATCCGTAGGGGCCCGCTTCTTTCCCATAAGAGAAAGAAAGGTGAAAATGGAGAAGATGGCAATTACCAGTTCGAACAACACCATGGGAAAGGAAGGAAGCTGGGGAAATAGGAAGAATGTTTGGATTCCCACGAATTTGATGTACCAAGCGGGATATGAGTGCTCAAATAAATGAGAAAGGAGGAGCACAACAGTTGTGGAGGTGGTGCACGAAAATGGAAGAAGTGGTGAACGAAAATGGAAAAAGAAATGAGTGAAGGGGCGATTTGAGTGAGAAAATTGGAATTTTTGAAAGGGAAGAAGGCTTGGAGGTATAAGAAATAGAAGAGGGCAGCAACAGGGAAATAAATAGGGGTCCCCATGAGATTTCGTGGGCCTCACACGTGTCTAGGGGTCGGCCCGACGCCGGCCCGACAGGCTCGGACAGACCGGAGCGCGGTGCACGCCGGTAGGCGCAGCACAGCCTCGGTCCTCTGGATTGACAGCGGTGCCATCGGGGCAGGGCGGTGGCCACCCCCTCCCATGGTGCCAATGATACCTCAGGTCCATCGTGGGTCCCCCCGAATTGCACCGCTTGGCCCCCGACTCCGATTCGAGTCGTTTCGGGGCCTTTCGGGTAATTTCTGATGTATACTCTCGTTTACCAACTGTTGATGGCTGGGATGGGGTAATTTGTGATCTAGACCCGTTGTTTGATGGTCTATGAGTGATCCGGGGTTGCCTCATGCGATCACGGAGGTGTACGGACTCGATCTCGGTGATCGTTTTCAGTGAACTTTGCCAATTGGTGAAATCGGAACTCCTACAACTGTTTTTACATTTTCTCGCACCCACCTAAGTTGAATTTGTGTCAGCGTAAGGTGTATGACCATAACCCAGGTCCGGTTTAATCCAAATCATGCTCTGATACCAACTTGTAACGCCCTGAAAATCGGGGGTCGAGTAGCAACTTAACTCTCGAGTTCCAAAACATCACTTATGTAACACATATGCTTATGATTCAATGTTGTCTGTGTTAGTGCATTAATCATGAGTGGGATTATATGAAAACAATAATTTATACTCCAGATCAAATTGTAAAATGCAAGCGAAAGACTGAAAGATATAACTAAACGTATACAAATTAAAAGATCACGATCGGTCTCCAGAATATGAATATAACACTGAATCACTGTGAACATGAAATATTACATGTAATAGTACAAAAGTCAGAAGTCTCAAAAATAGTTCAATTGTAAGAAACCCTGTAGCCCCGTCAATCTGGATAGCCTAAGCGAAGTCATCAGAGAACTGCATGTAAGAGTACTCGTCCTGATCGTCGTAATAATCAGGCTCTGCCTCAAGGGTCACACCATCATCTGAAATCAAGACAGAGTCTCGTTGGTGTTTAAAACACCGTCCCATAACGTGGGAGTGAGTGATCAACTCAGTGAAACCATAAAGCATAGGTTAGCATGTTATTAATTCAGTCAAGCAGTAATGATAAAGTAGTAACATTCCTAAGTACTGTTGTTAATGCAAGAATGGTATGGATGTATGATGCATGCCCTCGCCTACGCTCCCTCAATGACTTCATCTCACGTTCACGCATGACAACACTGCATCAGTGCTTGACCTGCAACGCCTGAACGCACGTGTAATGCAGTGCATGCGTATGATTACCAAGTTCTTATTAGTCCTTTTCATACAGCAGGATTGGAAAACTAAGGTACCTCCCTTATTTCATTTCTCAAACAATGATCCATTCTAGGGTTGTCAGTCCTAGAAAATCTCATACTATGTTGTGGTTCTAGGTTGCTGCAAAGGGTCGTCACCAAATCAGTGTAGGCCTAGTTTATACTCTAGATGCTATGGAAAGGTTGTCGCCTCCACGTAGACTCAGAGTATGCTCGAGGTCACTACAAAGGGCTCATCACCAATCAGTGTAGGCCGACAGCTTGAATACAGTGTTCCATACCACCGTATTCAGTTCACGAATCTGGGTTGGTCACTGGTCACTACGGGGAGGTTCGTCGCCCTAGCGTAGGCCGATAGCTCGACCACGGTGTCCTATACCACCATATCTGGTTCATGAGTCTTAGCGGATCGAGGTACCAAGGTTAAATGGGATTTCACTGGTGAATTTGGTACCTTTGGTTCAAGCAGTAGCGTCCATACACGGTGAACATACATCGGCACATCGGGTTACTTAACGGGCTCGACTAGCATGAGCACAAATTGCATCGATCGACATGAAGTGCATAAGCACCTCGTGTGGCCTAACCACTACCGACAACCAACACACGACTTGGGTTTGTCAAACACGTCTTAGGTGGTGAATGAATCTCAGCCATGACTTCAAAGCTGGCTACCGATTGCCTGGACTATAACATAGCCCCAATCACATTCAATCCTTAACCAAAAAGCATGTATAGTAGTCAAAGTAGAATTAACAAGTAATTCAAACATGTTAACAAGCATGTTAAAAAGCACAACCTAAACAGGAAATACAAACACATACATTTCATAAGTAAGTGATTAAATTAAACAACTTGCATGGAGGAAATCATACACATCTCCAAGGTAATTGAGAATCTTATCTCAACACCTAGCTAAAGCACTATCATCTAAGTGCTTATTCATACAAGCATTTTCACAAACACTTAGACTACACTCATTTAACATATATAACATATATTAGCCAAAACATGTATTAGGGCGAATTCTTTCTCTGAGTAAATATTACATATATATATATAACATGTACACACAGTAATTAATCATGGCAAAAACACTTTCATATTTTGTACGTGTACGGTATTTTCTTCAAATATACAGAATACACTAAATGCCATAATTTGTATACGTAACTGAATCACAAAACGAACATCGCATTTTGCATGTGAAATAACACCCAGATCATGAATCTATCATTATCTGACATTAAAATCTTTGAAAACCTTAACCTATATGTCTATAGTCTGCACCTTATGCCGTAGAAACGAGTAACGGACTCAGTTTAATCACCAAGTCTTTATCAACGGTAGAACGGCAACCTATGACATGTAATAGGTTAGATATTTCATCACTTATACTAGTTGGATCTCTAGAACTGATTAGGGTTAGGATTTCTTACCCGAAAATGAAATCAGAATCGCTAGAAAATCGATACGGTAATAGTTGATAGGCACGTAGAATAGCAGGGATCGATTCCCAAGAATGATTCCAACTTCTCTCACACTTTCTCTCTCTTTACTCTCTTCTCTCTCCTAGGGTTTTCTCAAATTCGTATGGTGTGAATGAGAGAGGGTTTAAGGTCCTTATATAGGCCTAAAACTGAAGGAAATGGCCCCAGGGCCAAGGTATACTTAGGTTATGTCCAAAGGGAGTCTATTTCAGCTCAACGGAGCATTTTCAGAGCCCCCACTTGAGCCAAAGGTCTGACTTAAGCTCACTGACCTTGGATCTAGGTCTAGTTAAGTTTTCATTCCAGTCGGGTTTCTAGATCACACGTGGCGGATCAGTTTCAGTTCAACGGTCACCGAAACTCGATCAGGGTCACAAGTACACTGACCCGTGTATGAAATTTCCCCTGATCTGAGGGTGTATTTGGGTCAATTCTGATGGTCTGATTGCTTATATTAGGCCCGCAAGTGACAGGTCTCAGATTACTTAAATTAAATTTAATTTCTAAAGAAATCCACGTTTTCTCATACTCTTCACTCCGGGCTCAAGCGAATAGCCGTGGGACACTATCTGGATTCGATTTTTGAGATGGTTGTCAACCCCAGCAAGGCAGTCCTAAATATATAACTTCGTAGTAATCAGACTTTCGACGTGCGGTCCAGATCCGATACGGAGTTTCAATGTGCTCTCGAAAGCAACTGGGTAATGAGATTGATCCTAAATTTCATGGTAACCTAGCGTCAATGATTCTACAAGTTTTAGATCTTGCAGATCGTATTTAAAGTGCGGATTTCACAGCTAATCTAGATTAACACTTAGTTAACTTTGTCTAATTCCTAAAGGATTTGATCCTGAGCGATTTCTGCCTGAGGTGGTATTCGGGTTTTTGTACGAAATTTTCTGAGACGTTACAACTACTTCATAGCCCAACCACACTTAATACCAACAAGAATTCATGTTAGATAATCAAGCAGTAAGTAAGTTAAATCCTACAACTGTTCGAGCATTTTATGAAATGTAATATAAACCTGCATTCACCCATATGCATTTCATAAGTAATCAGACAATATAATATAAGATATATATAGAAGGATTTATACGCGTAGTCCAGGTAGTTGTAGTTGAGAACCTTTTCTCAAAACCCATAGATAGTACAAGTCAGCAAATACTTACTCATACAGACATTTTATCAAACACTTATACTACACATATTAACATTCATGACATATGTTGATTTGTGTCATATACTTGGACAAATCCTTCCAACAAGGAGTTGTCACGTACACAACCATCATGTACATGCATTCCATAGTCACGATAGGCACAAATCATGATTTCATCTTTATTCAGTCATTTCAACAAACACTTAGACTACACTTAATAACATACATAACGTATGTTGATATAACATGTATTAGGGCTAATCCTTTTGCTAAGGAGGTGTTACACGCATAACTAGTATATAAAAACGACAATTAATCATGGCAAACACACTTTCAAATTTTATACGTATACGGGACTTTCTACAAATACAAAGAATACGCTAAACTCCACATAGTTCATATATAACTGAAACGCAAAACAGACACCGCATTTTGCATGTGAAATAGCATCCACGTTAGGAATTATCATTAACTGACATTGAAAGCTTTGAAAACCATAACCTATACGTCTATAGTCTGTACCTTACGCCGGTAAATGTGTAATAGATTCGTTTTAAACACGTAGTCTTTGTCACCGACAGGATGGCAACCTACAGCATGAACTAGGTTAGCTATTTCATCATTTCAACTATTTAAAACCCTAGAACAGATTAGGGGTTGAATTTCGTACCTAAGAACGGGATCAGTAGTGCTAGTAGAGTGGTACGAAAGTGGTGGTAAGGCACGTGGAGTGATGAGATTGAATCCCAAGGATGAACTCTAACTCTCTCTCTCTCTCTCTCTCTCTCTTTCTTTCTCTTTCCTCTCTTCTCTCTCCTAGGGTTTCCCAAATTCGTATGGGAGGAGAGAGTGAGGGCTTAAGGCCCATATATAAGCCTAAAACTGATGGAAATAGCCCCACGACCAAGGTATACTTAAGTTATAGCTAAAAGAGGCTTGTTTCGATCTAACAGAGCACTTTTGGAGGCCCCCTTTCTATGTACGGTAGGACTTAAGCTCCCTGACTATGGATCTAGGGTGAGTTAAGTTTTCGGTCCGATCGGATTTACAGATCGATCGCGGCGGACCGGTTTCAGTTTGACGGTCACCGAAACTCGATTAGGGCCACAAGTACATTGCCATGTATGGGAAATTTCTCCGATCCGAGGGTGTATTTGGGTCAAATTCTGATGGTCTGAATCCTTATATTCAGCCCGCAAGCGATAAGTCTCAGATTACTTAAATTCAGATTTCATTTCTAAATATATTCACGTTTCTCACACACTTCGCTCTGGGCTCAAGTTGTCCTTTTTTGGACACTATCTGGATTTGATTTTCGAGATGGTAGTTAAGCCCAGCAAGGTGGTCATAATCGTTTAGTTTCGCAGTAATCGGACTTTCGACGTGTGGTTCAGGTCGGATACGAAGTTTTAATGTGCTCCCGAGAGCAACTGGGTAATGAGATTGATCCTAGATTAAAGGGTAATGTAGTGCTGATAATTCTGCAAGTTTTGGGTCTTGCAGATCATATGTAAAGTGATTAATGCAAATTTTACAAGTAAACTAGTTTAGCACTAGCTAATACTCGCTTACTTTCTATAGGATTTAGTCTTGTATGATTTCTTCCTGAGGTGGTACTCGAGCCTTTGTAATTTGTATAAAATGTGATTCAAGCTATTAATATTTGATTAAATTACGCCCTAATCACGACAAAATAAGGTCCTAGGGCAATTCTACGTCCAAGGACGTCCATTGCCAAGTTAGAAAAAATCTGGGGTGTTACAATCTACCCCCCTTAAAAATAATTTCGTCCGCGAAATTAGATAAGACTTCTATTGGGTTTGTATTCAACGGGCACATTATGGATACACTGACCTCGGCTATTATAATTCAGCTTATACCCATTGTTAGGCCTATTCTTTTGTATGAATTGGTTTAGCACTTGGGCCCTAATTGCTTTTATTCTAGTAGCTTTAACGTTGACTTTCTAAGGAAGATTCAGACCCTATTTAATGACCCATCCTTACGCACCACCTAGATCAATTTCCTTCAATCCTGGGCCAGTGGGGGGGGGGGTCCACCACGCTTCCGCTGCATCACTTTGATCTAATGGATGTATTAGCTAACCTAACTAGATTGGGCTCATAATATTCTACCCTCTTTAAAAATTATTTCTAGTCTCAAGGCTCAAGAATCTGTGTCCTGATCCGTATGTCGAAACAAGGTGTAATTTAGAACCTATCCTTGACATGAAATGGGAAACGACCTCTCAGGCCTAAAGAGAAAATCTCTATTGGCTATATATTCTTAACACTTATCAAAGACGAAGTAATAAACTCTTTGTTGTAAGCGGTCGGCCAACACGGAAGGAAAGTTGTGTAGTGGGTCTGAGTTGGATACATAGACCTTCTACCTAGCTAGGACAGAAAATTTGTCGTATCAGTTCTTAATCCTAGTTGATCCTGATCTTCTGCTTGATCAAAGCAGTGAGTTCATTGGTAACTACTAGGATTGAGAATTCAATTTAAACCGCGAATACCTCGCTTATATATAGTTCTCTACTTCGTGTTCCTATTTGTGATAAGTCTTTGGGAAGGCAATCCTAAGGGGTGTATTGATTTGACCAAACATTCAATCCAAGGGATATATATAAGTTTTTCCTATACGTAAATAGTTTCTAATCAAAACAACCTTCCTAAGAGTTATTAAAGAAGTCTATAAGTATTAAGGTGATTCAACGAAGGAATGAGGTCTCACTCCAACCTAATCAAGTCAACTACTCAATCTATCTTTCAAATATCTTAGCATAATTAGTCTTTTACGGACGTATAACCAGTAGCCTAATCTTAACTTATGAGTAGCAGTAATCCGATAGTTGTAATCTAAAGTCTACGCTCATACGCTAAATGATTTCATACCATTTCTAATACAAGAAATTGTTTTATCGCTTCGGATCAAAGTTGTCTGATTGGATTTGAGTTCCTCGAACTTGAATTTAACTGCGCTCGAGCAGTTCACATATGCCCATACCAGCTAAGGAGGTCCTAGAGTTCACATTATCAGTTTATTGGATTTCCCATACTGTCAAAATTTTTAAAATCGAAGACTACCAACTTAGGACCAAAACACTAAGGGCCTATTTAACCAGTGGTCTTTAGTTGTATTAAATGGGACTGCATTATTAATCCCACCTCGGGATTGGGAGTGACATGTTTGGTAGGAGGGTGAGATGGGATTAAAATTATGATTGGAAAGTGTGATATGGGATTTCCAAATCTCACGATGATGGATTTCTAAGTGTAATTTGAAAGAAAAATCCCAGGAGTTACTTTTAATTGAATACATTCCAAACATGGTATTGGAAAACATGGGATACACCTAATCCAGGGACAATACCTTACACATGCATTTATAGTTACTTTTACAATTTCATCCACCTTAAACTCACATAATACAGTTGGCTAAACGGGCCCTAACTGTCCCATCATTTGGAGGTTTGTGAAGAAGACGGTGGAGACGGGTATGTAGAGAAGAAGAAGAAGAAGATATGAGAATGGAGGGGAGATTTGAGAGGGGAAAACCAGATTTTCAGGGAGAAAGGAGAGCTTGGAAGGGTGTGTGAGGGAAGAGGGGGGTAAATGAACAGGAAAAGGGGGTCCCCACGTGATTTGGTGGGCCCCACACGTGTCTAGGGGTCGGCCCTACAGGCCTGGACAGACCGGGCTACGGTACACTGCGGTAAGCGCGGCGCCGTCCCGGTCCTCTAGACTGGGTGTGGTGCCGCCGGGGTAGGGCGGTGGCCACCCCCCTCCCAGGGTGCCAATGATGCCTTGGGTCCAGTGTGGGTCCCCCTGGACTGCACCATTTTGCCCACGACTCTGCTTCGAGTTGTTTCGGGTCTTATTCGTGTATATTCATGTGTTTTCAATTTGTTGAGTGTGGGACCTAAAAGTGTCACCTGAAGCCGTCGATTGACGGTCTAGAATGGTGTTGGGATCATTTCACGTGATCGGGAAAGCCTACGGGTTCGATTCCTATAGTCCGTTTTGGTTGATTTCGCCATTTGGCGAAATGGGAAATCCTAAGTCTGTCTCTACGTTTCATCGCTCCCTCCAAAGTCAAAGTATGGCAGTGTGCGTTGTGCAACCATAACCCAAGTCCAGTTTAATCCAAATCATGCTTTAATACCATCTTGTAACGCCCTGAAAATCGGGGGTCGAGCAAAGTTCAGCTCCCGAGTTCCAACACATCACTTATGCAACATAGATAATGATGATTATGATGTGTGCATTGAAACATGAATGGGATTAGACCAAAATAACATATCATACTCCAGAGACAGTTAAATTACACAAGCAGAAGACTGTGATAGATATATAAAATTAATAAACTGTTACAAGTCTCCAGAGTATGAACATGTTACTAGGTTAAATATAGACATGTATACACCAAAAATGAATAAAATGAATATACATGGGTGTTTCAAAAGTGCAAACTAAAGTGTAATGGCGTTTAATTAGCAACCCTGTAATCTTGTCAATCAGAAGATGGTCTACATAGACTTGCTTGATAGTTGCATACTGGAGAAACTCTCCTCATCATCATAAAAGTTCAGCTCCACTTCGCAAGCATCGCTACCATCTGAAACTAAGACAGGGTCTGGTTGGTGTGTGTAACACCGTCCTGTAACGTTGGAGTGAGCGATCAACTCAATGGAACTATAAACCAGAGGTTAACATGTTATCAACTCAGTCAAATAGTAATGATAAAGCAGTACAATCAAACATTGCTGGATACTCTTATTAATGCAAGGATGAAATGTATTCATGATGTATGCCCTCGCCTACACTCCCTCGTGCGACACCATCTTACGGTTGCGGCATGCATTCTTCCCTCTGTGCTCTTCAACCCGGGGCACATAAAGTGCGATGTTATGAGCATGATTACCAAGTTTTTATTAGTCCTTTTCATACAGAAAGATTGGGAAACTAAGGTACCTGTAAGTGTTATGGTCTCATGCTCCTTTGGTTGTCAAATTTTGATGTGTCAAAACGTCTATCTGTGTCTTGTGTTTGTATGGTGATTTATATGTGTTCAAGATACTACATCAACACTTCATGACATTGGATGTCTTCAAGAAATACAAAGTGTACTTCATCATCCTATCAATGTTCAAAGTTACAATGTTGGAGTTCAAGACTCATGAAATAACTTCAAGACTCAAGAGCAATGCAGGAAGTTGTTTTCAAGCTGATGAAGATTTTAAGATTAAAGCTACAACAAGTTCAAGATCTCAAGCTTGATAAGGTTCAAATGTCTACATTCGTTGAATGGTTGAAGTTCAATATCCATACGACATGTTTTAGGTTTGCATGACAATTAGGTTGACCTTAGAGTAGGCCATTTCGAATACATAACTCCATTATATCTTTAAATAGGTTTTTGGTCTGTTCTAAGACCAGTCCTAGCCCCTGTTTGACCAGTCCTGGTATTGACTCGACCAGTCCAAGAAATTCCACGACTAGTCCTAAGTTGTTGAGAATTTTCAGAATTTTTTAGTACACTTACGACCAGTCCTGGTGGTCCTTCGACTCGATCTCGACTAGTCGTAAGTCTACGACTTAAAGTCTAGTAACCAATTCTATGGTCCTACGACCAGTCGTAGAGAGCTACGACCAGTTGTAAGTGACCCACGACCGGCCGTAGGTTTCCTAAGACTAGTCGTGGAACGACTTTCAAATATCGCGCTCCTTATTTTAAATATCCGTTAGAGCTACGACCAGTCGAAGGTTCCTAAGACCAGTCGTAGATGTGATTTATGCTTCTATAAATTGAACATGAATTTCAGAGTTTTCATTCAATTCATAATATTTTCACGGCTCCACTCTGAGATAAATTTGTGTTTGTTTTTAAGCTATTTTGTGCATAATTGTTTTCCCTTTTTGCTAGCTTATTTAATTTGATTTTGTTTCTATATTCCAATCTTATTTGAAAAGGGGAATTACCTTATTCCTTCTTCTTGGAATCAAAATCAAATATAGCTACGCCCAACTGGTTAAAATCTAAAATCTATTAGAACTTAGAACCATATTAAAGTGAGTATTGGAAATTGAACTTTGACATTCAATCATCTACTCCGATTGGTTCTACTGGGCTGCTACGAAAAGGAGAAATCTAGGTATTTTACAATTCTGTAAAATTTCATTTCTTTTGGTTTTATTTGAGGTTAAACCAGAAAAATCTCATTGTATTGGTTATCTGAGGAGAGCCAGAAAACTCAGAAAAGAGGGGTTTCTGAATTGTATAAGCCCAAGTGAAAAAGACACAATTGTAAAGGTTTTGGGTAAACCTGTGAAAACCTATTTGATAGTGAACGCTAATATCCCCTGTGTGAGGATATTAGGAGTGGAGTAGCATCTGTGTGGCTGTTGAAAGATAGTTGGTGTACACACAGATGAACCACTATAACTTTTTGTCTTATGGATTGAATGCTTGCTTAATTTTTATATATTTTATCATTTAATTGTGTGGAATGTACATGTGGATGTGAATGTTGTAACAATTTACATTTTAAGCAAGTGTGGGGATTGTTGTAATAAATTAGATCTATATTTCTGCATTTAATTTCAATTCTTTGCTATTCATTTATTTCTATTAAAATTGAGTTCTTGATCCGAAAGACGTTCTAGAAATAAGGTTGTCCTACGATAAGCCCTTGTTTATTATGGTGTAAGGTTAACCTTAGAACTGAATTTGTATCAATCTCTCAATACTTATTTATTAAGGTGATTTGATTACAGCATTGTGAATTGATTTATAATTGTAAGGCTATTGATTTATTTTATTCTGCTGATTTTATTTTAATTTGGCATAGTCCTATTTACCCCCCCCCCCCCCCCCCCTCTAGGATATATAGTTTGGCCTTTTCAAGTAGTTCAAAGCCTAATAGCTCGTTCTTATTGCTTTTTATTTGGATTTATTTCCTAAGCTAACGATCTAAGCTATATAAAAAGATGTCAAATTTTGATAGCCTTTCACTCACTAGGCCTCCACCATTTGATGGCTCCAACTGTGCCTATTAGAAAGCCAGAATGAGGATCTTCCTCAAATCAATGGATGAGAGTGTGTGGCGAGCCACAGTGACCGAATGGAACCCTCCTACCATTGAAGTAACTGAATCCAACAGTTCAAAAACTGTGTCTGTACCTGCTTATTGTTTATGGACTACCCTTCAGAAAAGTGAGTATAGTGCCAATGCTAAGGCACTAAATGCAATCACTCGAGCACTTTCACCGGATGAGTTCAAAAGAATTATATCCTGTGATACTACAAAGCAAGCCTGGGATATACTAGAAATGACACACGAGGGTACATCAATTGTCAAAAAGTCTAAAGTCCAACTCCTTACAACCAAATTTGAAGAAATTCATGTGGAGGAAAATGAAATATTTATGGACTTTTACACTAGACTAAATGACATTGTAAACTCAATGTGGGGTCTTGGCGATAAAATTTCAGAAAGTAAAGTGTGTGCAAAGATACTACGCTCACTTCCTGAATGGTTCAATTCTAAAGTAACCGCGATTTAGGAACTTCGTGATACGGATAATATGAGGGTAGAAGAACTAGTTGGTTCTTTACAAACCTATAAATTAAATTTTAAAGCTCCTAAAGGTAAATCTACAGCTTTGAAATCATCTAAAGGTATTTCTCAAGAAAACTCAGATTTAGAAAATTCTGAAGATGATATGGCTCTTTTGGCGAAAAAGTTTTATAAAATTTTCAAAAGTAAGAAAAGGGTCGACTTTCAAAAGGCAAATGAAAAGAAATGATCTAAACCTAAGTCCAAAACTTCGAAGTCTTTGAAAGATAGTCAATGTTACAATTGCCAAGAATATGGGCATTTACCAAACAAATGTCCTAAAAAGGACAGACCCAGAAGGAAGGGTATGTTGGCTACTTGGGATGAATCGTCTGATTCTGAAGCATCTTCTGAATCAAAAAATGCTGAAACCGAGTCGGGCAGTGAAGTTAAAGCCCTTATGACTCTAGCCAAGTTTACTTTTTCAGATCATGATGATTCTACAAGTGAAGAAAATTTGGATAGTGATCATGAAAATGAAGAAGATCTTTAAGATGCTTATAATGCCTTATATAAAGAAAGTTGTAAAATTGCTGTCAAACTTAAACTTCAAAAAGAAAAGTTTTTTAAACTCAAAGAATGTTTTGAAACTCTTATTTTAGAAAAATCCCAAATTTCAGATTGTTTTGAAAAATCAAAGTGTGATTTGGAATTCAAAACCTCCCTGATTGAAGATTTGAAATCTGAAAATGAGAAACTTAAAAATGAAGTATCTTCTCTTCTGAGTTTGAAGGACACATGGAGATATGCCCAAGGTGATCCAAAATTAGAAAAATTATTATCCGGATCAAAAAAATGTGGTGATCGATCGGAGTTGGGCTATGATACATCTCCTAAACAGAAGAATACTCCTCCCAACTTTGTGAAAGGAGAGACTTCTAACTCAAAAGGAAAAGGTACTAGTCAAGTTTTTTCTAAAAATACAAAAACTTTTCAAAAACCTAACAGCAGCTATATAAATTTTAAAAATCAGATCAGAAACCCACTAGCTGAAAAGATAATTGATTTACTAAAGGAGCTCTTAAAATCTAACTCAGTAGGTCACTCTTACAACTATAAACAAAAGAAGATTAACTATACTCCTAAACCCAAAACAGTTCTGAAATGGGTTCTTAAGGTTGCCTGTTTGGTTACTCACACTGCTTTCAAAGCTTCAAGCCATTCAAAATGGTACCTAGATAGTGGATGCTCCAGACATATGACAGGTGACAAGGCTCTATTCACCGATCTTAAAGATATGACTGATGGGTCAGTCACATTTGGTGATGGTAGCAACTGCAAGATAATTGGCAAAGGTACGGTTCAACTCTATAATCTTCCCTTATTTAAAGATGTTTTATATGTTGAGGGTTTAAACACAACCTGTTAAGCATATCTCAAATATGCGATAACAACCATAGTGTTAAATTTTCTAATCAAGGTTGTGAAATTATAAACAAAAAGGGTTCTGTAATATTAACTGGTTACAGAACTTCTGAAAACTGCTATATGGTAAGCGATGGTTGCTCATCTAACCAAACATGCTACATGGTCCATACCAATGAGACAAAATTATAGCATAAACGCATCGGACATGTACACTACCAAAATTTATATAGATTGAGCAAAGGAGAACTAATTAGAGGTCTACCTAAGATGTAAAAAGTAGACAAGATTTATGGTGAATGCCAGTATGGTAAACAAACTAGGAGCTCTCACAAAAAGGTGAACTCCAATTCCACCACAAGACCACTCAAGCTTCTCCACATGGATCTTATAGGACCAATGAGAACGGAAAGTCGAGGTGGCAAAAAATACATCTTGGTTATCGTAGATGATTATACAAGATACACTTAGGTTTCATTCTTGAGGGACAAATTAGAAACCCTCGATGAAGTGAAAAAGATTATAAAATGGATCCAAACTGAAAAATGTTCTCAAGTTAGTAAGATTCGTAGTGATCATGGATCCGAGTTTGAAAATAGTAGTTTTGAGAAATTCTGTAGCGATCAGGGAATATCGCATGAATTCTCTGCACCTAAGACTCCTCAACAAAATGGAATTGTCGAGAGGAAAAATAAAGTGCTTCAAGAAATGGGAATTGTTATGTTAAATAGCATGAAGCTTCCGAGGAATCTCTGGGTTGAAGCAGTGAAAACCGCCTGCTACATTATTAACCGTGTTTATATTTGTAAATCTAATAATAAAATGGCTTATGAAATGTGGTTTGAGAAAAAGCTTTCTGTCAAATACTTTCGAGTTTTTGGCAGCAAGTGCTATATTTTGCGTGACCGTGAAGATTTGGGAAAATTCGATACTAAAAGTGATGAAGGGATCTTTTTAGGATATTCTTTAAACAGTCGTGCATATTGTGTTCTGAACAATAGGACCGGTGTGATTCAAGAGTCAATAAATGTTATAATTAACGATCATTTGAATACACCTGCCCCTAGTTCAGATAATGATGAAGTTCTTATACTTGAAAAACCAGAAACTTCATCAAGTGAAACTAATTCTGAATTAAGGACTGTTAAAGATCATCCAACTTCTCAAATACTTGGAAACCCTCTCACTAGTGTGCGCACTCGTAGACAATTAGAGGACATATGTAACTACGTATGCTTTACATCCCAGATAGAACCAGTTAACGTGAAAGAAGCACTTTCTGATTAAAACTGGACAGTTGCGATGCAGGAAGAACTTAATCTGTTTGTCAGAAATGATGTCTCGTACCTTGTTCCTAGACCTAAAGATAAACATATTATTGGAACAAAATGGATTTTCAAAAACAAGTCTGATGAACTTGGAAATATTATTCTAAATAAAGCAAGGCTAGTTGTACAGGGGTACACAAATTGAAGGTATTGACTATGATGAAACCTTTGCCCCTGTAGCTCGTCTTGAATCAATCAGACTTTTTATTTCCATTGCTTGCTTTAGAAAAATTAAAATTTACCAAATGGATGTAAAGAGTGCCTTTTTAAATGGTGATTTACATGAAGAGGTATATGTTGAACAACCTACAGGGTTTGAAGACCCTAAGTTTACTGATCATGTGTATCGTCTTAAAAAGGCTTTCTATGGTCTAAAACAAGCTCCCAGAGCATGGTACGAAAAACTAACTAAGTTTTTACTGAGTCATAATTTTCAGATGGGAAGTGTTGATAAGACGCTCTTTATTAAGAAACATAACGATGATATTCTAATGGTTCAAATATATATTGATGATATTATTTATGGATCAACCTGTACTAACATGACTGTTGAGTTTGCAGATTTAATGAAATCTAAGTTCGAAATGAGCATGGTTGGGGAATTAAATTATTTCCCAGGGTTGAAAGTGAAACAACAACCTGATGGAATTTTTATCTCTTAAACCAAATATGCTCTGAACTTAATTAAGAAGTTTGGATTTGAGAATGGTAAAAATTTTGATACTCCTATGAGTACAACTTTGAGACTCTCAAAAGACTCTACAGGTAAAGATGTGGATCCTAAATTGTATCATAGTTTGATTGGTAGTTTGCTTTACTTGACTGCAAGTAGACCAGATATCACTTTGAGTGTTAGTATTTGTGCTCGTTATCAGTCAAATCCTAAAGAATCTCACTTAACTGCTGTTAAGTGGATTATGCAATATGTCACAAGTTCTGCTAAACTGGGTCTCTGGTATCCTCATGAGACTAGTGTTCAATTAGCCGAGTACTTAGATGCTGACTGGGCTGAAAACATTGATGACAGAAAATCAACCGGTGGTAGTAGTTTCTACATCAAAAATTGTCTTATTTCTTGGTTTAGCAAGAAGCAAAGTTCTATATCACTATCAACAGCTGAGGCTGAATACATTGCAGCTGGAAATGCATGTACTCAGCTTGTTTAGATAAAACGCATGTTAAGCGATTATGGAATTACACAGGATTCTATGATTTTGTATTGTGATAATTCTATTGCAATAAATATCTCAAAAAAAACAGTTCATCATTCACGTACTAAGCATATTGACATTAGATTTCATTTCATTCGTGAATTAGGGGAAGAAAAATTAATATCTTTGGAATACATTCCAACCGAGACTCAACTTGCGGACATTTTCACTAAACCGCTCGACAAAAGCAGGTTTAATAAATTAAAGTTTGATCTCGGTATATGCTATTTAAATTGAATTTGCATGCTTTGGTGTATCATAATGTACATATATTTGATGGCTTATTTGCTTAAATTTTGAAATCATTTGAAAATTTGTAAATTTTGGTCGGTACTCGACCAGTCGTGAGTGTACACGACCGGTCTTGCTTTGACCGGTCGAGCACATCCACGACAGGTCGTGAAACTCGTGAATTCACTTTATTTTGGGGTTTTGACTCTTCTTCTTCATTTCCTTTTGTCTCACTAACGAGCCTAGCCTCGACCGGTCGAACCCACCTTCATGATACTTCAAGGTTAGTGGTTCTTTTGCTATTTCCTTGTAGATTCTTATTATTGGTGCTTCAAATTTCACTCTTGTAGAATCTATTTGCTCCTTCATTGCAAGTTTGGGGTTTTCTCTTAAAAATCTGTTCTATCAAAACCCCACTTCTTCTTTCTTGAATCTTGTAGTTTCCTTGATTCCTCCTTTGAAAATGGATGCTAGGGGTAAAAAGAAAACTACCCGTTGTCCCTCTTCATCTCGATCAGCATCTATTACACAAAGTCATCTTTGATCTCCCTAAAATAATCCATCAGATGCTCGGGATTTGTGTATGTGCAATGTTATAGTTGAGCATCCTATTAATGTTAATCACATTGCTTCATTTGGTATCCTTCCTCTGTTGCAATCTGTGGGATGGGATAACATCTTACATTGGGGTGAAGCTGCGTACCAGTCCATTGCCCAATCCATGGTTGCATGTATCTGTGATTTTTCTCTTGAGAATTTAACTTTTAAAATTGATACTCAAGAAGGCTTATTTACTGTAGATCACCATTTGATAGCTCACCTTATGGAAATCCCTATCAATGATGAGGGCATTCCGATTCATATATTATCTGATAAAATCTCAGAATATGAAAGACAAATGCTTACTAGGGATTTATGTAATTTGAATGTTCACTGGACTCATAAAAGTAATGCACTTCCTTTAAGGTATTTGTTACCTAGACACAGAGTGTTGCACAGGATTTTCATCTCAAATTTATATCCGTGTTCTGGTAATAAAATCGAACTCACTGCATTCATGGTTCGTGTTTTGCATTCTGTCATCTCTGGTGCGAAAATCTATATGCCTTAGTTAATTTGTCACTCCATTATTTAGTTTCATCTCCATCCAGGTCATAGGGATATTCCCTTTGGTTATCTGATGACTATGTTAGCCAATCATATACTCGTGGCTATGCCGGTTAGAGAGAAAACCATCCATCATCTCCCTTTTAATAATTCCAATATTAACAAGATGAATTTAGAATTGGCTCATGACCAAGTGGATGTTGGTAGCAGTGGTGCTGAAGCAAGGAATGCAGATGAAGCTGGTGATCTTCCTGTAGAGATAAATTTGGATGATATATTTGAAGACCTTGAGTCAGACTCGGCTGATGATCCTGACTTTCAGCTTTTTGATTTTGATGAGAGGTTGAATTCTCTTCAGGAATAGGTGGCTCAAATTTGTGTTACCCAAGACACTCAATTTTCTTATTTACGCAAATATATGAGGCATGTTGCTAGGGGTTTACACAAAAGTGATAAATCTAATCCTGCTCCCTCTTCTGGTTCTGACTGATAATTTTACGTTTGGTCTGTAATAACTAGTAGTTTACTTTGCTCTATCGCTGCACTATGTTTGCTTGACTGACTTTTGTTGAATTATGGACTATGCACTTCGAACTTTTTATCTCTTGCATCTATATTCCATCTCCTACTTTCCTTAACCTTAGCTTGCCCTTATTTTTTCTTTCTTTGTCATTTTGTGTCAAAAAGGGGGAGAAGTTTGGTGAAGTTTTGGCTGGATTTAATGATTATGATTATAGAATTGTAGAGTAGTTTGGATGTGCTGTTACTCAGGGGGAGTAAGCTGGATGTTGCTTATGATGTCTATATAACTAGTGCATGATTCACTATTGAACCTGTTGTACTTGTATCTCTCTTATTCTTATTGGAAGTATTATTATTTGGGTGTTTTGTCACAAATTTGACAAGGGGGATATTGTAAGTTCTATGGTCTCATGCTCCTTTGGTTGTCAAATTTTGATGTGTCAAAACATCTATCTGTGTCTTGTGCTTGTATGGTTATTTATATGTGTTCAAGGTACTGCATCAACACTTCATGACATTGGATGTCTTCAAGAAATACAAAGTGTACTTCATCATCCTATCAATGTTCAAAGCTACAATGTTGAAGTTCAAGACTCAAGAAACAACTTCAAGACTTAAGAGCAACGCATGAAGTAGTTTTCAAGCTGATGAAGATTTTAAGATTAAAGATACAGCAAGTTCAAGATCTCAAGCTTGATAAGGTTCAAATGTCTACATTCATTGAATGGTTGAAGTTCAATGTCCATACGACATGTTTTAGGTTTGAATGACCATTAGGTTGACCTTAGAGTGGGTTATTTCGGATACGTAACTCAATTATATCTTAAAATAGATTTTTGGTCTGTTCTAAGACCAGTCCTAGCCCCTGTTCGACCAGTCCTGACATTGACTCGACCAGTCCAAGAAATTCCACGACCAGTCCTAAGTTGTTGAGAATTTTTAGAATTTTTTGGTACACCTACGACCAGTCCTGGTGGTCCTTCGACCGGTCGTAGGAGTGACTTCGACTCAATCTCGACCAGTCGTAAGTTTATGACTTAAAGTCCAGTAAGCAATTCTATGGTCCTACGACCAGTCGTAGAGAGCTATGACCAGTCGTAGGTGACCCACGACCGGTCGTAGGTTCCCTAAGACCAGTTGTGGAATGACTTTCAAAAATCGCGCTCCTTATTTTAAATATCCATTAGAGCCATGACCAGTCGAAGGTTCTTAAGACCAATCGTAGATGCGATTTCTGCTTCTATAAATTGAACATGAATTTCAGAGTTTTTCATTCAATTCATAATATTTTCAAGGCTCCACTCTTAGATAAGTTTGTGTTTGTTTTTAAGCTATTTTGTGCATAATTGATTTCTCTTTTTGCTAGCTTATTTAATTTGATTTTGTTTTTATATTCCAATCTTATTTGAAAAGAGGAATTACTTTATTCCTTCTTCTTGGAATCAAAATCAAATATAGCTACGCCCAACTTGTTAAAATCTAAAATCTATTAGAACTTAAATCCATATTAAAGTGAGTATTGGAAATTGAACTTTGACATTCAATCATCTACTCTGATTGGTTCTCTTTGGGCTACTGAAAAGGAGAAATCCGGTATTTTACAATTCAAGAAAATTTCATTTCTTTTGGTTTTGTTTGAGGTTAAGCCAGAAAAATCTCATTGTATTGGTTATCTGAGGAGAGCCAGAAAACTCAGAAAAGAGGGGTTTTTGAATTGTGTAAGCCCAAGTGAAAAAGACACAATTGTAAAGGTTTTGGGTGAACCTGTGAAAACCTATTTGATAGTGAACGCTAATATCCCCTGTGTGAGGATATTAGGAGTGGAGTAGCATTCTGTGTGGCTGTTGAAAGACAGTTGGTGTACACACAGGCGAACCACTATAACTCTTTGTCTTGTGGATTGAATGCTTGCTTAATTTTCATATCTTTTATCATTCAATTGTGTGGAATGTACATGTGGATGTGAATGTTGTAACAATTTACATTTCAAGCAAGTGTGGGGATTGTTGTAATAAATTAGATCTATATTTCTGCATTTAATTTCAATTCTTTGCTATTCATTTATTTCTATTAAAATTGAGTTCTTGATCCAAAAGACGTTCTAGAAATAAGGTTGTCTTACCATAAGCCCTTGTTTATTATGGTGTAAGGTTATCCTTAGAACTGAATTTGTATTAATCTCTCAATACTTATTAAGGTGATTTGATTACAGCATTGTGAATTGATTTATAATTGTAAGGTTATTGATTTATTTTATTCCGCTGATTTTATTTTAATTTGGCATAGTCCTTTCACCCCCCTCTAGGACATATAGCTTGGCCTTTTTAGTACCTCCCTTATATTAATACCCAATAATGATCCATTCTAGGGTCGTCAGTCCTAGTAAATCTCATACGATATTGTGGTTCTAGGTCGCTGCAAAGGGCTCGTCACCTGATCAATGTAGGCCTAGTTTATACTCTTGTTGTTATAGAAGGGTTGTCGCCTCCACATAGACTCAGAGTATGCTCGAGGTTACTACAAAGGGCTCATCACCTTATCAGTGTAGGCCAATAGCACGAATACAGTGTCCCATACCACCGTATTCGGCTCATGAGCTTTGGTTGCTCACTGATCACTACGGGAGTCTTATCGGCCCAGCGTAGGCCGAAAGCTCGACCACGGTGTCCCATACCACTATGTCCGGCTCATGAGTCTTAGCGAATCGAGGTACCGTGGTTTAACAGAGTTTCACTGGTGAGTTTGGTATCTTAGGTTTAAACATTAGTGTCCATACATGGTGAACATACAATAGGCAAATCGGGATACTTGACAAGCTCGACCAGTACAAGCGTACATCGAGCTGATTTGACATGAAGTGTGTGAGCACTCCGTGTGGCCTAACCACTATTGACAACCGTAGTACGACTCGGATTCATCGACACATCCTTTGTGGCAAAACAACCTCAGCCACGAAAACGGAATCTGTTACCAATTGCCTGGACTACTTCGTAGTCCCAACCACAATCAATACCAATAAGAATTCATGTTAGATAATCAAGCAGTAAGTAAGTCAAATCCTACAACCGTTTGAGCATTTTATGAACTATAATATAAACATGCATTCACCCATATGCATTTCATAAGTAATCAGACAATATAATATAAGATATACCTAGAAGGATTTATACCCGTAGTTTAGGTAGTTGTAGTTAAGAACCTTATCTCAACGCCCATGGATAGAACAAGTCACCAAATACTTACTCATACAAACATTTTATCAAACACTTATACTACACATATTAACATTCATGACATATGTTGATTTGTGTCATATACTTGGACAAATCCTTCCAATAAGGAGTTGTCACGTACACAACCATCATGTACATGCATTCCATAGCCACGATAGGTACAAATCATGATTTCATCTTTATTCAGTCATTTCAACAAACACTTAGACTACACTTAATAACATACACAACGTATGTTGATATAACATGTATTAGGGCTAATCCTTTTGCTAAGGAGGTGTTACACGCATAACTAGTATATACACATGGTAATTAATCATGACAAACACACTTTTAAATTTTATACATATACGGGACTTTCTACAAATACAAAGAATACACTAAACTCCACATAGTTCGTATATAACTGAAACGCAAAACAGACATCGCATTTTGCATGTGAAATAGCATCCACGTCAGGAATCTATCATTAACCAACATTGAAAGCTTTGAAAACTATAACTTGTATGTCTATAGTCTGCACCTTACACTGGTAAATGCGTAACAGATTCGTTTTAAACACGTAGTCTTTGTCACTGGTAGGATGGCAACTTATAGCATGAACTAGGTTAACTATTTCATCATTTCAACTATTTGAAACCCTAGAACAGATTAGGGGTTGAATTTCTTACCTAAGAATGGGATCGGTAGCGCCGGTAAAGTGGTACGGAAGTGGTGGTAAGGCACGTGGAGTGATGGGATTGAATCTCAGGGATGAACTCTAACTCTCTCTCTCTCTCTCTCTCTCTCTCTTTCTCTCTCTTTCCTCTCTTCTCTCTCCTAAGGTTTCCCAAATTCGTATGGGAGGAGAGAGTGAGGGCTTAAGGCCCTTATATAGGCCTAAAACTGATGGAAATGGCCATAGGGCCAAGATATACTTAGGTTATAGCCAAAGGAGGCTTGTTCTGATCCAACGGAGCACTTCTGAAGGCCCTCTTTCTATGTATGGTCGGACTTAAGCTCCCTGACCATGGATCTAGGGCGAGTTAATTTTTCGGTCCGGTCGAATTTACAAATCGACTGCGGCGGACCAGTTTTAGTTCAACGGTCACCGAAACTCGATCAGGGCCACGAGTACACTGCCATGTATGGAAAATTTCTCTTGATCCGAGGGTGTATTTGGGTCAGATTCTGATGGTCTAAATCCTTATATTTGGCCCGTATGTGACAAGTCTTAGATTACTTAAATTCGGATTTCATTTCTAAATATATTCAAGTTGTCCATTTTTAGACACTATTTAGATTTAATTTTTGAGATGGTAGTCAAGCCCAGCAAGGCAGTCATAATCGTTTAGTTTTGCGGTAATCAGACTTTCAACGTGCGGTCCAGGTCCGACACGAAGTTTCAATGTCTCCCGAGAGCAACTGGGTAATGAGATTGATCCTAGATTAAAGGGTAATGTAGCATCAATGATTCTATAAGTTTTGGGTCTTGCATATCATATGTAAAGTTATTAGTGCAAATTTCACAAGTAAACTAGTTTAGCACTAGCTAATACTCGCCTACTTTCTAAAGGATTTAGTCCTGTATGATTTCTGCCTGAGGTGGTATTCAAGCCTTTGTAATTTGTATAGAAGGTGATTCAAGCTATTAATACTTGATTAAATTACACCCTAATCACGACAGAATAAGGTCCTAGGGCAGTTCTATGTCCAAGAACGTCCATTGCCAAGTTAGATAAAATCCGGGGTGTTACATGCCCGTGGCCGTTGTTCTCATCCTGCTTCAGTAACCCGTTCTACCTGAGCACATCTAGCTCCCTCTATTGAGGACTCAGCTCCTGAGGTCTCAATTCTGTCCCCTGTGGCGCCTATTCCCCCGCCCGAGCATGCTATTCCGATTGCAGAGGCTCCAGCGCCTTCAGACGCACCCATGCCTCCGCTGAAGGCGAGTGCCACTCCCATGTTTTCGACAGTTCCAGTCGGTGTTGAGTATTTTCAGCAGATGATGCAGGCTGTCACTGCTTTCCTTTAGTCCTGTTAGCCTGCCGCTAAGTTTCCTGACTAGTTTGACCTGCCGCGTGTGAGCACGATATTTCGTGAGTTCCGACAGCATAATCCCCCGAGGTTCAGGGGTGAACCTGACCATTCTGCCACTGAGTTGTGGTGCACTGAGATCGAGAGGATATTCGACACTATGCAGTGTCTGGCTGATTAGAGAGTCTCGTTAGCCGCTTTCCTTCTGCAGGGTGAGGCCTGACATTGGTGGTCCTTTGTATCGAGGATGGTCGGGCTCGATTTCATTTAGACCTGGGAGGAGTTCGTGGTCCGTTTCGACCAGAAATTCTCTCCCGAGCATGTGCGTGATTAGAGGGTTATGGAGTTTGAGACTCTAATCCAGGGTGATATGTCAGTGTCTCAGTATAAGTTCCGTTTCTTGGCTTTATCTAGATTTGCTCCTTATCTCACTGATGACGAGAAGAGAAGGGCCTGCCATGTCCAGAACGGCTTATGTCCTGCTCTCCACCTTCAAGTAGTGGGCCATTACTTGGAGACTTTCGATCAGGTCGTCCATCGAGCGTTGGTATATGAGGAGGATTGGGCTATGACCCAAAGGACCCGAGATTAGAGTTTAAGTGGAGACCGGAAGAAGAGGGCACCAGCCGACAGTTCCCAACAGCACCGTCAGCAGAGGCAGAGGGGCAGATCCGAGTCTAGGTAGCCTGAGGCACAGACAACAGCTTCATCTTCAGCGCAGCCAACCGATTCTTCCTCTGGTCCATTTACTGGTGTACGTTATGGATGTGGGCACACAGGGCATCAGAGGCATGATTGCCCTCTTCCCTTACAATAGCAGAGGCCACCGCAGTTACCTCCTCCCCATCCTCCTCAGCAGCAGCAACTTCAGCAGCGAGCACAGCATCAGGCGCCAGCTCCTAGGCTTCGTCCCAGTGGTAGAGACAGCCAGGCAAGCCTCCACAGTTACCACAGGAGCAATAGAGATAACAGTAGCCAAGGGGACATGCACCTCCCCAGTCCTTGGGCCGAGTATATATCGCTACATAGCAGGTGCAGAGTCAGGACCCACAGTCTTCCGGCTTACTTCCTTTGCCAGCGTAGGGCATATTTTATGCAGCCTAGCAAGATTTGCAGTCTTCGACTGGTGGTGTCGTCGAGGGTATTCTTCTTGTTTCTGTTAGCATTGCCCATGTCTTGTTTGATTTTGGCGCTTCTCATTCCTTTGTGGCCGAGCATTTTTACTGATGGACTGGTATTGCATCGGACTCCACGTCTGAGGCCTTGGCCATTTCGACTCCCTTGGGGAAGTCTGTTGTGTTGAGTCGTCGTTGCCCTTCTTGCCGGTGTTGGTGGGAGAGATGTTCCTTCCCGCCGATTTGTTTGTGTTGTCGATGGCAGAGTTTGATGTTATCCTGGGTATGGACTGGTTTATGGAGTATTATGCCGTCTTGAACTGTGCCGCGAGGACAGTCACGTTTCATATCCTCAGCTTGCCAATATTTCAGTTCATCATCGAGCCCAGAGGAGAGCCGTTGTCTAGCTTATTGGCTTGTGTCGTCGAAGATTTCATGGCAGGGTGTATTGAGCAGCCGCCTGTTGTTTGCGAGTACCCGAATGTGTTCCAGGAGATCCCGAGTTTACCGCTGCATCGGCAAGTTGAGTTTAAGATTGATTTGGTGTCCGGTACCACGCCTATCTCAAAGGCCCCATACCGGATGACACTGATGGAGTTAAGGGAACTAAATGAGCAGTTAGATGAGCTTCGGGAGTTGGGTTTTATTCGTCCTAGCAGTTTGCCTTGGGGAGCCCCGATATTGTTCATAAAGAAGAACGATGGCTCGTTGAGACTTTGTGTGGATTACAGCAAGCTCAACAGAGTCACTATCAAGAACCGATACCCGCTTCCCCGTATTGATGATTTCTTTGACCAGTTGCAGGGCGTGCAGTTCTTTTCCAAGATAGACTTGCGCTCCGGTTACCATCAGATCCGGGTCTGAGAGGAGGACATTCTGAAGACAGCTTTCCGAACACACTATGGTCACTTTAAGCTCCTGGTCATGTCGTTCGGACTGACTAATGCGCCTGTCGTATTTATGCAACTGATGAACAAGGTCTTCCGGCCTTTCCTCGATCAGTCGTGGTGGTGTTTATTGATGATATTCTTGTGTATTCGAGGACCCGGGAGGACCATGTAGAGCACTTGCAAGTTGTGCTTGAGACCCTCCGTGCCCACCAGCTGTATGTGAAGCTGGAGAAGTGCGAATTCTATTAGGAGGAGGTGAAGCTCCTTGGTCATGTGGTGACGAGGGAGGGTATCGCTGTGGACCCCTCAAAGGTTTATGCAGTGCGTTAGTGGGGCCAGCCCATAAACGCATCTGAGATCCGTAACTTCCTTGGGCTAGCGGGATATTATCAGTGGTTTATCATGGGTTTCTCTCGTATTGCAGTACCGCTGACCCAGTTGACGCGGAAGGGCATTGAGTTTGTTTGGAGTGAAGCCTGCGAGGAGGCATTTATGGAGTTGAAGGACTGCCTCACTTCCACTCTTGTCATCACTCTTCCTAATGGGAGTGATGGTTTTGTTGTGTTTACTGATGCCTCTAGAGTTTGCTTGGGTGATGTCTTGATGCAGCATTCAAAGCCTAAGGCGTATGCCTCGTGCCAGCTCAAGGTCCACGAGCTGAACTACCCCACCCATGATTTAGAGCTAGCAGTACTTGCCTTCGCACTAAAGGTGTGGAGGCATTATTTTTACGGGGTTAGGTTCGAGCTCTTCTCGGACCATAAGAGCTTGAAGTATTTATTTTCATAGTCCGAGTTGAACATGTGACAGAGGCGATGGATGGAGCTTTTGAAAGATTATGACTTCGACCTTCACTACCACGTGGGTAAGGCGAACGTGGTGGCGGACGTGCTCGGCCGTCAACCACGAGGCCTGGTGGCACAGATGATGGTTCAAGAGTGGGAGATGCTCGAGGATGTTTCGGAGTTTGACTTTGAGTTCGGTCTGCATTCTTCCATGCTTCGGCTTTTGAGCTTGTCGATTCAACCTTTTTGGTTGCTAGGGTGATTGAGGCTCAACAGATGGACAAGTCACTTTAGGAGTACCGAGCAGAGGTAGCATCCATGGAGTAGTCAGGCTAGCAAATTGGTTCTAACGATGGATTACGCTTTAGAGGCTGATTGTGTGTTTCGGACGTGCCAAAGTTACGTCGTGAACTGATGACCGAGGCACACCGATCGAGACTTACCATCCACTCGGGCTCCATGAAGATGTACATAGATTTGAGGAGATAATATTTTCGGTTGGGGATGAAACGCCAGATTGCTAGCTTTGTGGCCGAGTGTGACACATGTCAGCGTGTCAAGGCCGATCACCAAAGACCCCTTAATCCCTTATAGCCGTTGAGCGTTCCAGTGTGGAAGTGGGAGCATGTGTCGACGGATTTCATAGCGGGTTTACCGAGGACTCAGCGCGGTCACGATACCATCTAAGTTGTCGTTGATCATCTGATGAAGTCGATGTATTTTATTTTGATGCATGCCTCTTGGACCATGGACCGGTTGGTGAGGATCTTCATTGAGGAAATAGTGAGACTGCACGACATTTGAGTTTCGATCGTATCTGATTGAGACTCCAAGTTTACGTCTCAGTTTTGGAGGAGTTTTCAGTAGGCGATGGGGTCCACTTTGTATCTCAGCACCGCTTATCATTAGCAAACTGATGAGCAGACAGAAAGGGTCAACCAGATCCTTGAGGATATGCTTAGAGCCTGTGTGATTGACTTTGTGGGCAGTTGGGATGAGCATTTGCACTTCACTGAGTTCACGTACAACAATAGTTATCAGATAACTATCGGTATGGCTCCTTTTGAGGCACTCTACTGGAGTATCCACTGTCTAGGTACCACTTTGAATGGCTTGAAGCTTTGAAAGTGGTGTGGGCAACCAAGCAAGTAACCTTAGGAACCCATTTCATAACTGTTTTGGGTTTAGGAGTATAGTTGGTCTTCTTATGTTTGTAGTTGTTGTAAGAATGACCCACTGAGATAGATTTTAAGAGCTCCTTAAGTAGATTAACTATTTTCTCAGCTAAAGTATTTCGGTTCTGATTTTTATAGTTGATATGGTTACTTTTTGTTTTGAAAGATTGAAAAGTTTTAGCATTTTTAAAAAACTTTTGATTAGAACTTTTCTCTTTTGAGTTTGAGGACTCTCCATTTACAAACTTAGGAGGAGTATTCTTTTGTTTAGGAGGAATTTTCTATCATAGCCCAAACCGGATCGGTCGCCACATTTTCTTGATCTAGACAAAAGTTTTTCTCATTTTGGATCACCTTGGGCATACCTCCATGTATCCTTTAAACTCAAAAGTAAAGAGATTTCAAGTTTAAGTTTTTCATTTTCAGATTTCAAATTTTCAATCATGGAGGTTTTGAATTCTAAATCGTGTTTGCATTTTTTAAAACGATCTAAAATATGGGATTTTTCTAAAATAAGAGTTTTAAAATTTTCTTTAATCTTTGAAAACTTTTCTTTCTGAAGTTTAAGTTTAACAACAATTTTACAACTTTCCTTATATAGGGCATTATAAGCATCTTTAAAATCTTCTTCATTTTCATGATCACTATTCAGATTTTCTTCACTAGTAGAATCATCATGATCTGAAAAGGTGAACTTGGCTAGAGTCATAAGAGCTTTCACTTCATTGCCCGACTCGGTTTCAGAATCTTCTGATTCAAAAGAGGCTTTAGTGCCAGAAGATTCATCCTAAGTAGCTAACATTCCTTTCCTTTTCGGTTTGTCCTTTTTAGGACACTTGTTTGCTAAATGCCCATATTCTTGGCAGTTGTAACATTGACTATCTTTTAAAGATTTTCAAGTTTTAGATTTAGATTTAGATCTTTTCTTATCATTTGATTTTTGAAAGTCAACCCTCTTTTACTTTTGAAAATCTTATAAAACTTTTTCGCTAAGAGAGCCATATCATCTTTAGAATTATCAAAATCAGAATTTTCTTGAGAAATATATTTAGAAGACTTAAGGGCAATAGATTTACCTTTAGGAGCTTTAAGATTTAACTCATAGGTTTGTAAAGACCCAACTAATTCTTCTACCCTCATATTATCTGTATCATGAAGTTCCTGGATCACAGTTACCTTTGAGTTGAACTGTTCAGGTAGTGAGCGTAGTATCTTTGCACACACTTTTACTTTTTGGGATTTTATCGCCAAGACCCCACATATAGTTCACAACGTCATTCAGTCTAGTATAGAAGGCCATGAACATTTCATTTACTTCCATATGTATTTCCTCAAATTTAATTGTGAGGATTTGGACTTTAGACTTCTTGACAATTGATGTACCCTTGTATGTTATTTCTAAAATATCTTAAGCTTGCTTTGTAGTCTCACAGGATATAATTTTTTTGAACTCATCCGGTGATAGTGCGCAAGTGATTGCATTTAGTACTTTTGCATTGGCACTACTTTCACTTTTCTGAAGTGTGGTCTAGGTAAAATAAGGTGAGGCTTTCATTAATTTTGATCCATCGATACCAGTCACTTCAGTGGTAGGAGGGATCCATTCAGTCACTATGGCTTGTCACACGCTCTCATCCATCGATTTAAAGAAAATCCTCATCCTGGCTTTCCAATAGGCATAATTAGAGTCATCAAATGGTGGAGGCCTAGTGACTAAAAGGCTATTAAAATTTGACATCTTATAAATAGCTTAGATCGATTAGCTCAGGAAATAAATCCAAAAATATAGCAATTAGAACGAGCTATTAGGCTTTAGTACCACTTGAAAAGGCCTAACTATATGTCCTAGAGGGGGGGAGGGGGGAATAGGACTATGCCAAATTTAAAACTTTAACAGCGAAATTTCAATGAATAAAGGAATGATAACACTTTAAACAAATCACAGTACAGAAATATAAAGTAACCTCAAATACTAGAATAGAGAGGATGATACCAATGTTGTTCTAAGATAACCTTGTACCATAAAAACCAAGGGTTTATGGCAGGACAACCTTACTGGAACAATTTGAATATCAAAAACTCAAATTGAAAGGAAATAGCAAGAAATAAATTCTAAACTATTACAATATTCCCCACAATGCTTGAAATATAAATATTATAACATTCGCATCCACACATACATCCCACAAACTTGAATGATAAAAGATATAGAAATTAAATAAACATTCAAACCATAAGACATAAAGAATTATAATGGTTCGCCTGTATGTACACCAATTGTTAAACAATAGCCACACAGCTTGTTACTCCACTCCTAACATCCTCACACAGGGGATATCAGCGTTCATTATAAAAATAGGTTTCTCAGGTTCACCTAAAAGCTTTACAATTATGTCTTTCAAATGAGCTTACACAATTCAAAAACTCTACTTTCTGAGTTTTCTGGCTCTCTTCAGATAACCAACACAATAAGATTTTTCTGGCTCAATCTTAAAAGAAACCAAAAGCAATGGAAATTTACACAAATGTAAAATACCTGAATTTCTCCTTTTGTAGCAGCCCGAAAGAACCAATCGGAGTAGAAGTTCAAATATAGAAGTTCAATTGTCCAATACTCACTTTGAAATGGTTCTAGATTCTGGATTAATTTAAAACTAAACTAGTTGGGCTAGCTCTATTTGATTTTGATTCCAACAAGAAGGAATACAACAATTCCTCTTTTCAAATCAGATTGGAATATAGAAACAAAATCAAATTAACAAAGCTAACAAAAAAGAATATTAAATATGCACAACGTAGCTTAAAAATAACATAAACTTATCTCAGAGTGATGTCTTGATTTTACTTGAATTAGATATGAAACTCTGAAATTCATGTTCTATTTATAGATGTAGAAACTACGCCTACGACTGGTTGTGTGGCCACCACGACTGGTCATAAGTCGAATCACATTTTGAAATTTTAAGAGCGATCGGATAAAACTATTCTACAACTGGCCGTAGAGTGTCCACGACTGGTCATGAGGCCTCCACGACTGGTCGTGACAAACCCACGACTGGTCGAGAGAAACCAAAATTCGTTGTTGGAGTTTGAGTCATAGCTACAAGACTGGTCGTGAATGAGTCGGCACTGTTCCTACGACCGGTTGAGCAGACTCCAGGACTGGTCGAAGCTTAACTAAAAAATTCTAAAAATTTGCAACAACTTAGGACTAGTCTTAGAATTTCTTAGACTGGTCAAGCCAGTTCTAAGACTTGTTAAACAGAGTCCAGGACTAGTCTTAGAACCGGCCAAACACTTATAAAAAAATTCAATTTGAATTATGTATACAAAATGACCTACCCTAAGGTCAATCTAAGGTCAATCATACCTCGAAAGTGATGTATGAATAATGAGAGTTCATTTCTTCAGATGATGGTTGACCTTTGAAGATTATGAAGCTTGAGATCTTTACAAGATGTAGCTTGAACTTGAGATCTTCAAAAGCTTGGATTTGTTGTTCTGGAGTTGTACTTCATCTTGATTTTAACATTATCTCTAGTTATACTTAAGTCTTGAACAAGCACTCGTCTTCTGATGCAGCTCTTGAAATATTCTGAATATTGAAGCTTACAGAAGTGGACAAAGAACTTGACCTTGCATTTCTTGAAGTAGATCACCGTTCTTAACTTGTAGCATTGATGTAGTGCCTTGAACATACAAATCAACATTTTAGACAAGACATAGATTGTGTTTTTGGCACCACAAAATTTGACAACCAAAGGTGCAGGAAACCATAGTACTTACAAAGACCCTTGCTTCAAAAGAGATAACAAGAGCTCCTGAACGAGGGACCCCCACTCGTCAGAGGTCACGACAAACTTCACGTGGCGGGTCCCAGTGTGAAACGCCAGCACCTCCTCCGACTAGATTACATCCACATCCAGCAAAATACATGGATAGGAAGCTCATTCGCGAGAGGAAGGTAGACAAGGATTGTTTAAAACCATACAATCTAGAATCCCTATTTGCTGTAATCGATTGGTTGCCCGTTCTAGACTTCAGTGGGTCGTGCCATCTTGAACGCACATGCAACTTTCTCGCCACTTGTCACTCACCCGTGTCTAATCCTTCTTCAATCATGGTCTCTCTTGATGGTGATGATGTCCTAATCACTCCTGTTACAATTGCAAACATCCTAGGGCTGGAAATGTCACCTGATGGTCTTCCTAAAATGGATCTCAAAAACATTGAAATTCGGTCTATGGTTACTAAATATCTCTATCATGGTAGAGACATTCCTTGGTATTAAGGAAATGAGTTGAAATCTAGGTACATGGAACCACAATTTCGGGTTTTGCATGGTATCTTCGCCACAAACATCTATCCTAGAAGTACCAACTGGTCCGATCTCACAGGTTTCATGACCATGATAGTGTATTCAATAGCTAACGGGATAAAAATCTTCCTCCCAACTCTGATTATACATCAGTTGGTCTACGCCATTCATACATCAAGGTATCTTCACCTACCCTATCCCTGGATCATAAACATGATATGCAATGCCATCGGCTTCCCAACGACCAGTGATCCATAACTTCCCCTCCAAGTCTTCAACAAAAACAACATTCGAAAAATGGACTTGAAGTTCCATAAGTATCCTGAGGATCCGGAGGAAGGCATTCAAGAAGAAGGAGCGGGAGGTGAATATGATGCTCCCGGTGAAGGAGCTGAGACGGCTGGAGATGAAGTCCTGGACCCCATCAAGCACCGTCGATATCAACTCCCAGGCATGCGAAACGATTTAAGCTCCATCAGGATTGGATTGGAGCGATTCAGCAGGATGTCTCCCAGTTTAAGGAATCGATGAACGAGCGGTTTCCGTCTTGGAACGGCTGGTCCACAGAGTGCAGCAGACTATACAACAATTTATTGATCTGATGACTTGCCATTGAGACGACACGGTGTCATCCTCTTCTGCTCCATAGTGCTGGTCTTTGGACGTTGTCACATATACCTCTCTCTTATTTCTACGTATAAACATTAGTATCTTTTTTAATGTTCTACGCTCCCATGGGTGTATGTGATAACTCATTAATTTGCATAGTTTGATGCTTTTTTTGGTATTATATATGCCCATGGTTGGGCTAAATATTGATTATTGGTATTTGGGGGCCCATAAATGGGCTTGGTAACATTGTTGGGAAAACTGTTAATCTTCTGCCAATCTTGGGCAGTATAGATATGTTTTTGGATAATTTTGAAAATGGTTGGTTATCATTCACTCATATTTACTGTCATGATTATGTGTTAAGATCCCTTGGTTTATCTAGTCTCTGAATACATGTGATTTCTCTCAATGATTAGTCTATCTACTTATATCACTGCTCTATTTGGTCTGTTGTGCATACATAGTTTCTGAAAATGATGTCTGCTAAACTGTTTTGATCATTATACATCTATCCTTTCTATATGTATGCTCTCTAGATGATTAGTTCTCCTAAATACTTCAAACTTCAGTCAATATCAACTGTTATATTTACCTTCATCAATGACTGACAAAAAGGGGGAGAACGACTCAAACACCCCGACAGAAAATATGTATTTGTCTATGAATGGTGTTGCAGGTGTTAGGGGGAGGTGTTGTAGGTGTTAGGGGGAGAAGCTGCACCAAGTTAGGGGGACTTTACAGATAGGGGGAGTAGCTTCTGAGTCCTTCTGAATGATTATGTGTGCGCCCACTAGATTAAATTGTAAAATTGTGTAAAGTGTATGTGCACACAATTTAGGATGTCAGTATAGAAGTTGTTCTATGGTGTTTTGGTATTTTGTCACATAATTGACAAAGGGGGAGATTGAAAGTGCCCTGGTTTGTCAATTAGCGTGAGTGTTGAGTCGGCTAAACAGAGAAGCTCCATAGGAAGATCAATCAAGGATGTGGGCCCGAACTCACCATAGGTAAATATAAGCCTCACATCCCATGTCCCAAAACACCAGATAATTAAAACCCTTAAAACAAATTAGAACATCATAGGGTTGTGAGTTAGAAAACTCTTTTAAAATTCAGAAAATCTCTATTTTTTTAGCTCTGTCGATTTTATTGATATACTGATCGATATTATCAACATGCGCTGAAAAACTTAAAGATTTTCTGAATTTTGAAAATTTTTTCTAACTCACAACCCTATGATGTTGTAATTTGTTTTAAGGGTTTTAATTACCTGGTGTCTTGGGACATGGGATGTGAGGCTTAGATTTACCTGTGGCGAGTTCGAGCCTACATCCGGTTGAGGCAGACAGTTGATTGATCTTCCTATGGAGCTTCTCTATCTAGCGACTCAACACTCATGCTAATTGACAAACCAGGCCACTTTCAATCTCCCCCTTTGTCAATTACATGACAAAATACCAAAACGCCCTAGAACAACTTCTATACTGACATCCTAAATTGTGTGCACAAACACTTTACACAATTTTACAATTTAATCTAGTGGGCACACACATAATCATTTAGAAGGATTCAGAAGTTGCTCCCCCTATCTGCAAACTCTCCCTATCTTGGTGCAGCTGCTCCTCCTAACACCTACACTGTCGATGTCCTCGATGACTAAATGATATCATCAAAAAGAGGTAACCACATACTCACCTGGATAGAATTGACGATGTATCAATATACCTATCGATATCATCAATACTCAAATCTCAAGTCTATCAAAATTGACTCGATACAATTGACAGCAGAGAAAACGATTCCTTGTTTTTACTAAGAAAAATCATAAGATCGTCGATATATCGAGGTCCTCCTCGATATCATCGGAATTCAAATCTCAATTGTATCGGAAGGCCTTCAATGATATCGGTCTTGGACTCACATATATCCAGCAAATATTTTAGGATAATTTATCTTTGATTGAGGGTCACTCGAGAGAATCGATATTCAAATATTGATGATATCGATACAGTATCAATTGCATCGAACAAGGACATAAACTGTCCAGCAAGCTTAATAGAAAATCCATTGGATTTATCGATGCGTCGATACAACTATCGATATCATCGACATTAAAATTCCGATGATATCGAAGGTCCCTCAATCATTCTTTTGAACCTAAAATATTTCAAAGCAAGTCTCTCTCATTTTTCAAATGTTGAGGAATCAAACCTCGTATCGATACTATCAGAGTTCGAAATCCGATGAGATCGACATTTGTCTCGATTCCCTCGACCAGTTGGCAAAAGGTTTCAAAAGCATATGACATTGAGTTTGTGTCATCGAGTGGCTCATTGATACAATTGAGAGTATACACTCGATATCGAACTCTATCATAAATGTGACTGTTTTATATCCATTGAAACCTTTTGCCTATATAAAGAGAACTTGTCTATTGTTGCTGGTAGAGAAAGAAGAGAGTGCTTTTGAGTGTTTATGTAACACCCTGAAAATCGGGGGTCGAGAAGGAGCCCAACTCCCGAGTTCTAACGCATTACTTATGTAACATATATAATGATGATTAAATGTTGTCCGTATTAGTGCATTAATCATGAATGGGATTATACCAAAACAGCATATCATACTCTAGAGACAGTTAAATTGTGCAAGTGGAAGACTGTGATAAGTATATAAAATCATATAAGTGATTGTAAGTCCCAGAGTTTGAACATTTCACCAGGTCAAATAATTACATGTATAATTTCTAAAATAACAACATGTGAATGTCCAGCTAATCATATAACCCTCTAATCCCGTTGATCAGAACGGTTTACATAAACCCGCCTGATAACTGCATGTATGAGAACTCCTCCTCATCCATCGTAGAAATCTGGCTCAGCCTCATACGTCGCGCCAGTATCTGCATCTAAAACAGAGTCTGGCTGGTATTTTAAAACATCGTCCCAAATTGGGAGTGAGTGATCAACTCAGTAGAGCTATAAGGCAAAGGTTAACATGTTATTAATTCAGTCAAGCAGTACAACCCTCATATCCTAAGTACTCTTATTAATGTAAGAATGATATGCTATAATGATGCACGCCCTCACCTACACTCCCTCTACGATATCATCTCACGATCGCGGCATGCACCCCTTCCTCTGTGCTCAACTCCAATGCCAAAGGCAGACGCAAATGCAGTGCATGTATGTGATTAGCCAAATTCTTAATTAGTCTTATTTATACAGCAGATTCGGGAAGTTAAGGGACCTCCCTTTATATCACTTACCCGTCGATGATCCATATAGGGTCGTCAATCCTAGCTTATCGTATACGATAAGCAAGTTATAGGGCAACGTCACCCCTAAATTTCAAAGTAGTGGACAGGCAAGTTCAGGTCACTACGAAGAGGCTCGTTACCATCAACATAGGCCTTAGTTTATACTCGAGGTCACTACGGGAAAGACTCGTCACCTTAGCATAGGCCGATAGCTCGAATACAGTGTCCCATACCACCGTATTCGGCTCATAAGTTTAGGTTACTGATTAGACACTATGGGGAGGCTCTTTGCCCCAGCATAGGCCGACAATTCAACCACGGTGTCCCATACCACCATGCCCGACTCATGATTCTTAGCAAATCGAGGTACCAAGGTTAAATAGGTCTTTCATTGGTGAGTTTGGTACCTTAGATTCAAGCAGTAGCATCCATACATGGTGAACATACATTGGGCCAATAGGGTTACCTGACGAGCTCGACTGGTACGAGCATACGTTGGCTTAATCGACATGGAGTATGTAAGCATTCCATGTGGCCTAACCACTGCCGAAAAACAACGTATGACTCGGATTTATTGAACGCATCCGTCATGGCTAAACAATATGGCCACCGATCGTAAACCATTACCAATTGCTTGGACTACATCGTAGCCCCAATCACACTCCAACCAATAGCATTCACATGTGATAATCTAAGGTAGCATATGACAACCAAATCTAAACATAAATCTCATTTGAGCATTTCAACCAACACATACTACACATGTCATCATACATAGGCATTTCATCAGTAAATCACATAGTAGTAAGATAGGTTACACAAAGGAATCAATAATTATATATAAGGGAATTAAGAATCCTATCTCAATACCCTTATTAAGTACATTACATCAAGCATTTTCTCATTCAGGCATTTATCAAGCACTTAGACTACACATATTACATACATGTAATATAGTAGTTATAGCAGGTATTATAGCAAACTCTTTCGCAAGGATATTGTCACACATATAAGAATCATGTATCCTCCAACATAACTCATGGCAAGCACAAGTCCTAATTCCATACTCATACAAACATTTCAACAAACACATGGAATACATTTATTTCAACATAGTTCATATAAATGTGCAATATACGGGAAACATCGTTTCTAAGCATGTGTGATAGCAATCAAGTCAGACATAAATCATTAATTAACATTGAAAGCCTTGAAAACCATAACCTAAACATTTATAGTTCGCACCTTTCACCGGTAAACTCATAACGAACTCAGTTTATATGCTAAGTCTTCGTCTACGGCACAACGGCAACCTATAGCATGAAATAGGTTAGTTATTTCATCACTTACTCTATTTGGATCCCTAAAACAAATTAGGGTTAGGATTTCTTACCCAAGAATGGAACCAGAATCATAGGATTAGCAACACGGGAAGGCTGATTCGGTACGTGGAGCGGTAGGAACGAAGCCTAGCAACTATCTCTCACTCTCTCTCTCTCTCTCTCTCTCTCTCTCTCTCTTCTCCTCACTCTTTCCTTCTATTTTCTCTCTTCTCTCTCGTAGGGTTTAGAAAATTAGTATGGCAAGGGAGAGAGAGGGTTTAAAGTCCTTATATAGGCCCAGAACTGATGAAAATGGCCCCAAGGCCATGATATACTTAGGTTATAGCTAAGGAGCAGCTGTTTCTATCCAACGGAGCTGATAAGGAGGCCCCCTTTCTGCATACGGTCTGGGGAAAGTTCCCTGACAGTAGATCTAAGTTAAGTTAAGTTTTTAGTCCGATCGGATTTGTGGCTCGACCGTAGTGGACCAGTTTCAATTCAACGGTCGTCGTCACTCGATCAGGGCCACAAGTACACTAACTTGTGTAGGGACATTTCTCTAATCCGATGGTGTATTAGGGTCAAATTCTGATGGTCTGAAACTTTAAATTTGGCCTTCAAGCGAAAGGCCAAAGTCACGTAAATCTGAGTTCATTTTCTAAAGGTATTCGGGTTTCTAACACACTTCGCTCTAGGCTTAAGTTGTGCATTTCTGGATACTATCTGGATTTAATTTTTAGATGATAGTCAAGTCCAACAAGGTGGTCATAACTATATAGTTTTGTGGTTATCAGACTTTCGACGCGCAGTCCAAGTTCGATATGGAGTTTTAGTGTGCTCCCGAGAGCAACTGGGTTTTGAGATGGATCATAAGTTTTTAGGTAATGTAGCGTTAACGGTTCTACTCATTTTGGGTCTTACCGATCGTATTTAAAGTGATTAGTGCTAATTTCACAGGTAATCTCATTTAACACTTAGTTAATTCTCGTCTAATTTATAAGGGATTTGGTTCATAATGATTTCTACCTGAGGTGGTACTCGGGTCTTTATATGAATTTTTCCAAGATGTTACAATCTACCCCCCTTAAAGAAAAATTATGTCCTCAAAATTAGTACCTTTTCGTACTCCTCGAGAATCTGAGGGTAGTTCTTACGGACTTCGGCTTTTGTTTCCCAAGTAGCCTCTTCCTCAGTGTGGTGTGTCCACAGAACCTTCACTAGTGGAATCACTTTACTGTGCAACACTTGCTCCTTCTTATGTAGAATACGCGTCGGTCGCAGTACATAAGTAGTATCTTCACTCAACTGTACCTACTCCCATCAATAATGTGGGAAGGGTCAGAAACGTATTTCTTCAACATCGATACATGAAACATGTCGTGCACGCAGACGAGTGGTGGTGGCAAAGCAAGGTGGTACACTACTACACCCACTCGATCTAGTATCTGAAATGGGCCCATGAATCTCGGCGTGAGTTTCCCTTTCTTTCCAAACCGAAGGACTCCCTTCATTGGGGAAAATTTCAGGAATACGTGGTCCCTGACCTCAAACTCTAACTATCGCTGCCTCGTATCAGCGTAGCTCTTTTGTCTACTCTGTACTGCCAAAAGTCGACGCGTGATAATGTCGATCTTCTCTGAGGTCGCCTGTACTAACTTTAGGCCAATCAAACTCTTCTCGCCAACCTCTGCTCAGTAATGTGGTACCCAACAGGGGCGCCTATACAAGGCCTCACAGGGAGTCATGCCAATACTCGCCTGGAAGCTGTTGTTATAGGCGAACTCAACATAAGGAAGACAATCATCCCAACTGTCCTTGAAATCAAGCACACAAGCTCGCAACATATCTTCCAACACCTGATTTACCCATTGTATCTGCCCGTCAGTCTGTGGGTAGAACGCAGTACTGAACTTCATTTTCATACCCATTGCTTCCTGAATACGAGTCCAGAAGATATATGTGAATCAAGTGTCTCGGTCCGACACGATCTCTATAGGAACTCCATGCCGATGCACTATCTCCTTGATGTACAGTCTGGCCAAATTTTCTTCAGAATTCGAAACTCTAATAAGGAGAAAATGAGCCGATTTTGTCAACCGGTCCACGACCACCCAAAAGGAGTCATGCCCCCTCCTCGTCTTCGGTAACCCTGAAATGAAATCTATAGAGATAAAATCTCATTTCCATTCTGCTATGGGCATGGGCCGAAGCAGTCCAGGAGGTCGGCGATGCTCTACCTTGATCTACTAGCACATGAGACATAGTCTGTTATGTGGGCCTTAATGTTATCCCACTAGTACGACCTCTTCATGTCTCGATACATCTTCATACTACCAGGATACATTGCCATCTTCGAATTGTGAGCAGCTTCGAGTACATCCCTTCTCAAGTCATGAAGATTTGGGACGCATAGGCGGCCACGATAACGTAAACCCCCATCCGTACCAACTCTCTATTCTGAGTCTTCCTCATCACTAACCCGCTCTCTCATCTTCACCAATAGCTCATTATCTCCCTGAGCAGCAACAATCCTATCATCAATGAGTGACTGAACCCGAATATGTGCGAAGCTCTCGAACGGCTCCTCTACCATAAGTTTCTGCTCAAAGTCCCGCACAAACTCTACCATATCCCACTCTGCTATCATCAGTGGAGCCATAAATGTTATCATTTTCTTATAGCTCAACGCATCTACCACAAGGTTGCCCTTACCAAGATGGTAGGAGACCTCGAACTTGAAGTCCTTTAAGGTTTCCATCCATCGTCGCTGCCTCATATTCAAGTCCCTCTGCATGAATATGTATCTGAGGCTCTTGTGGTCGCAAAAGAGCTCGAACTCCTTTCCGTAGAGGTAATGTCCCTAGATCTTTAATGCAAAGATGACAGCCACTAACTCCAGGTCATGTGTAGGGTAGTTCTCCTCGTGTTTTCTCAACAGACGCGATGGATAGGCAATAACTCTATTCTTTTGCATCAGAACACAACCCAAACCAACACGAGACGCATCAGTGTATATCATATACTTGACTCCTTACTCTAGCAATACTAGCACAGTGGAGGACGTCAACTTGTCCTTCAGCTCCTGAAACGTTGCCTCTACCTTCTCATTCCAGGAAAACTTGAGATCTTTCCGAGTCAGCTGAGACAACGGTCTGGGTATCTTGGAGAAGTCTCGAATGAATTGCCGATAGTAACCTGTCGGGCTAAGAAAACTTCTCACTTCAGTAACCGAACCGAATTGCTCCTAGTCCTGAACTGCGGCTACCTTAAAAAAGTTCACAGTTATCCCTTCCTTGGACACCACGTGTCCAAGGAACTTCACTTATTCTCTCCAGAAGTCACACTTCTTGTACTGCGTAAACAACTGGTTCTTTCTGAGCATATCAAAGACTGCTCGCAGGTGTTCCTCGTAATCTTCCCGACTCTTGGAGTATATCAGGATGTTATCTATGAATACGATGACGAATCGAAAAAGATACGGCCAAAACACCTAGTTCATCAAGTCCATGAACACGGCCGGTGTGTTTGTGAGTCTAAACGACATCACAAGGAACTCGTAGTGCCCAAAACTAGTCCTGAAAGTTGTCCTCATCCCTGAGGCGTAACTGGTGATACCCTGACTGTAAGTCGATCTTTGAGAAATATTGTGCCCCCTTCAACTGGTTGAATAGATCACCTATCCTGGGCAAAGGATACTTATTCTTCACTGTCACTTGGTTAAACTTGCGATAATCAATACACAATCGCAGTGATCCATCCTTCTTCTTTACAAACAGCACAGGTGCTCCCCAGGGGGATACACTCAGTCGTATGAAACCTGAATCCAACAGATCATCGATTTGTCTCATCAGTTCCTCCATCTCACATGGAGGCACGCGATACGTCGAAAGAGATATAGGTGTCGCACCAAGCACCAGGTAAATAGTAAAATCGATCTCGCGCTGAGGAGGTAATCTAGGATTGTCCTGAACATGTCCACAAAATTCTGAACTACGGGCATGTTCCCTAATGTCAGACCATCAACATGCTCTAGCAGGGTAGTATAACAACTAACTCGGCAGGGCCAACTGACCTAAACTAGAAAAGTAAAGGCCATGCCCTCAGGTGTTCAGGCAGTCACTACTCTAGTATGGCAATCGATCTCAGCCTTATCTCGGTGAGCTAATCCATACCGAGGATAATGTTGTAATGATGTACTGGGGCAACGATCAGGTCAACGAGTACAGTCCTGCTTCCTAAATCTATCGAGCATTCCTTACACATCTTGGTAACATTTGAAAAGGTCCTTGTGTCAGTAAGGATCCTCACCCCCTTCATAAGAGCTGTATCCAACAACAGTCGCTTGACTGCTGCGCATGATATGAGTGAGATAGTCCCGGTGTCCACCAATAAGAAAACTGGCATACTTTGGATATGTGTTGTAACTTCAAAGGCTAGGGGTGCTGCAACTACTGCCTCGGATGCCTCATCTGTAAGTGAGTGTACCCAAGCCTGTTGAGAACGGTTCAGCTATGGTGGCATAGGTCGCTAGGGCGGCCTAAATCGAAGTGCAAGCGGCTGAAAAGATGTATGTATTGGTGCTAGCCGTAGAGATGGGGCTCCAATAACTTGAGGAAGCTGGCGGTTGATCTCTGAAGCGGCGAGGAGCCGTTTTCCCTCATCCTGGTGAAACAATACGTGTTAGAATGGCCTGACCTCTTGTAGTAAGTGCACCACAAGTCTGATCGCCTCATCGGGGCTAGTGGAGCTGTAAGTCTGGGAGGCGAGTCTGCACGAGGCCTCTTGCCGAGGAAAGGCCTGCTCGACAGATCTGGTCGCAGCCTAGGACCATAGGCACACATGTACGGGATAGTATACCCCTATCCTGCTATGCCCGTATGGACATGCTACTAGCTTAGCATAGTGAGGTATGCTAGCGTGATGAGTGTCAAATATTGCATATCAGACCCCAGTAATTGCCTAATTTTACGTACATGATAAGGTTTAATGGAGTATTTTAATCGTGTTTTTATTACAGGATGAAATCAGGAGTGTTAATTGGAATTTGATGTTAAAACCATAGATTTCATGTTCCGAAGTCACCAGAGCACGGGATGGACTCCAGAGAACCAATGGTGACGATTTTACACGCCTGGGATCGGAGGAAAGCAAGCCAAAGGGCCCCGAAAAGGGTCCAGAATGCAAGATCACACGTTTTCCGCCATCCGATCAACTCGAAATTTCATACATGTGATGGGGGCCGTGAATTGATCGTACATATTAAATTTCAGCCCTTGCAGATCTTGGGAAGTGGCCCAACTGACAAATCATCCCACAAACCGTTGATTCTGGGCCCACCTACAATCTGGATATGCTTCAACTTTGGAGTTAACGCCTTAAATGGGGAGACAGTATAAATGGATGGAATGGATTTCTCCAAGACATTGCAGTGGACCCCACATGCATGAGGAGTGTACACATTACACGGTTGCACTTGCGGTGCACCGTACCCATGTCTCGGTCAGCGAAGCGCTGACCCGCGTTATATCTCCCAAAACTCGCAGCAGCGGTTTTCCAGCGTCCGCGAACGGCAGCCGGTCGTCGGTAGTGGGGTCCACCTGTTGTCTATATCGACAATCCAAACCGTCCATTCTCTGTCTAAGGGCGATGTTACCAAGGTGTAGGTGACTGAAGTTTCAAAGATCGCGCCTATGGAAATCTAACTGTTCAAAAGCATCTTGAACGGAAGAGAGAGATAACGTGTGGGCCTCATCAACAAAAGGCAGAAATTTGCATTCCCAACCGGTTTTTCCTCCTCCACACAATGGACGGAGTGGATTTTCCGTTTAATCAACGGAATGGGCCCCACCATTGTCAGCGGAAGGGGATTCGCGTCCGCGTAACGGACGGCGCTGTCTGTTTTTGCGGCGATTTGTGGGCCCCACACGTGTCCCTTCCGGTCGATCTGATCCGTCCATCTTGTAGAGGGCTATGAATACTACAAAACCATGCTGATAGTTCACTCCCATGCGTACACACGTGTGCGGTACAGAGGCCACAAAAGGGCTACCCGGCGACGTTCAAATCTGATCTTTTTGAGATTTCTTCTGTGGGCCACGCTGATGGACCTTCAAAACCACCCATTCCTGACTGAAATTTCGTCCTGAATCCAATGGACGGGGTAGATTTTCCAGAAAACACCTCTGTGGGGCCCACCGATCACGGTTGCGAAAATCTGTACTTCGAGTCCGTCTACGACTCTGCCACCGATTCCAGCCATCCAGCAGCTATAAAAGGGAAGTTTTGGACGTGGGAAAGGGATTCAGATCTAGGGAATTCGAGATCCAAAGCCAGGGAGAGAAGAAAGAGAAGGAGGAAGAGAGAGAGATTGATTGGTTTGACATTCTTTTCTGAATTTTATTTAATATTTTTTTATGGATTTTATGGGTAACTAATCTCTCAGCTAGGGCTGAGATGAAGCCCCTAATTTGATCAGCTCTTGTAGTGGATGATTTACTTTGAATTTTAATTAATTTGTTTCTTTCTCTGAGTGGGCTTTATGGGTTTAAATTCCATACTTCTCCATCTATGAACTTGACCAAAGTATAGATGGATGTTGTTTGGATGCTTATTACAGGTACTTGGGTCTGATCAAGAACGGGTTTCCTATAGAGGAAGGAACAGGGTGCTTTAATGAATTTTGCATATCATGTGCCCGACCAAGGACATGGGATGTATTGTTCATGGCATTGCTTAAAGGAATTAGACAGTCTGTATGCCCGATTTAGGACACAGATTGTGCTTTCTCTATTTAAGTGGTATCAATCAAGGTCAAGGTGAATCAACAGACAAAACAAGGGTTAGGATAATTAGGGGTGGATTCGAAAGTCCTAGTGCTCTCTCTCTGATGGAATTTTCTTCCCTATTCTTAATTGTTTTTAATTGTTTTTTCTAGAATTGTGCTTAGTAGTTCATACCATTATTTGTTGGATTAGTTAAGGAGAGTCTCAGATTTAAATTGTGACGATCAGTCCTCGTGGGATTCGACCTCGATCTTACCGAGTTTATTACTACATCACAACCCTATACTTGGGGAGTGAACATAGCGCAGCACATCTTCGAGCGTATCTCGGGTCGCAACCCTTCAGAAAACCGCCGCATCCTCATCGACTCATCAATCAAGATCAATGGAGCATACCTGGCTAGATCCGTGAATATGTTCTCGTACTCTGTCACTATCATCCCTCCCTGACGGAAGCGAAGGAACTCTCCCTCCTCATGACGATACGTGAGGGGAAAGTACTTCTCATAGAAGTGGGTCTCAAAGGCCGCCGATGTCCATAAGTATCTCGCAGCAATGGTCCGCAGGACACTGTCCCACCAGAGGCTGGCCTCCTTCTCGAACATGTAGGTGACTAACTCCACCTGTTCTGCCTCAGTGTAGTGCAATGGCTTCAACATCTTAGAGATGCAGTCAAGCCAATACTCAGCTTCCTCGAGTCTGTGAGTACCCGTAAAAGTGGGATGTCAAAAGTGCTGGAATCGCTCAAATAAGCCGCTGGCACTCATGCCCCCAACAGGATGCATAAGTGTGCAAGTGGAACCACACTCATATTCTGGGCAAGGACCCCAACAATGGTGGCTAAAAACTGTTGTTGCTACGTTGTTGCTGCTGTATCAAGAGCATCATCTGCTCTAACCTATCAGTAGGAGGAGCTGACTGAGGCACGTGCGGTGTCGAAGTAGATGCACAGTTTACTTAGGAAGCCATGGTGTAACAGGTGTCAACCCATTAGTGGGGCCAGTGGCCAGTTGAGAATCCGGCATAGTCTCATAAGTCGGGCCCGAACTGGGGTCCATATGGCTATCACTGAGGGGAGGTGTCTCGTTAACCGAGTCGCCAATGTGAGACGTGTCGTACTCCATGTGGCCTTAGGTGTCATCCCCTGCATACAACATAGGGTGTAACCCATGTCAAATTCAGCACAAGATCACACTCGCATACACACATCATTTGCATTTCAAATCTAAAGAAGCTTCATGCATTTCATTTACCAAAATTGCCACAATACATAAGATGAACTATTACATGGACCATGATAGAAGATGCATATGAGCTAATCTAAGCAAGGTTCACATACACCAAAACCTACAAACTACTCTACCACATTACTAATCCTATTAAGGCTATTCATAGAAACAAGAAAACAAGCAACATAGCAAACCAAAAGACGAGTACATGTACGACTAGTCGTCAGAGTCTGGCGATGGTGGAGGTGCACCCTTATCCTATAGACAACACAAGATAGACCTCAGGGTGCAAGATACTTTACTGAATTTGTACTTTACGAAGGCCTAATGCTTTTCTAACTTGGCTCGGGTCTGTTCAAGTTCGGCCCGGACCTGTCCGACCTCTTGTCACAGGGCAGCTTGGTCCTCCACGATTCGAGTCAAGCGGGCTTCTGAAGTAGCCCAATCATTGTCATGCCCCTATGTGGTGGGAGGAGAGCCTTCCTCATTGCCTTGGGCCTCCTCTTCATCACTGCCTTCCTCACCACTCCCTTCTGCTGACTCATCTTCCTCCTCGATCTCCTTACTTTCTTCCTCATCGCTTTCTGTCTCATCCCCATACTCGTCAAGTCGGGCTTGATGTTGTCGAGGGCTAATCTTCATATTGTTGAGCGTAGTCTCATTAATGAAGTGGATCGGCGCAATGTCATCCATGTTAAGTCTGTAGGTGAACTCTCGAGCAATCTTGAATATGAGTCGACCAAATGAAAGTGAGACATCGTTCCTAACAGAGTGCGCCATCTGGACTATCTGTAGCAGGGTGAACGTAGGCAGAAATAGCTTGTCTCCCTGCCCAGCTCTATACAGGAAATCCATCATCAATTGAGTGCATTCGGTATGGTTGCCCCACCTAGGGTACACGTTATACGTGAATATGTGGTGAAGCAAGCGAAAATCGTCTATCAACTTTGTCGACGGGAGGCTTTTGCCTTCCTTCCAATGAGCTAATCAGCTGCATAGGTAACATGGGTGGCGATCTCTTTCTCGCAGGTTTTTGAGATACTTATCGCTAGCGTGCACCTCTTCACGCTGGATCCCTATGATCCGGGACACCAAATTTACATCGGCTGTTGCTTCCTACCTTCCTACTGGAATCTTGAACTGCAGGGGCTCCAACGAGGGTTCCCGTATATGGGCATAAAAGGCTCGAGTAATGTTCTCACATGGGTGAGACGTACTCTCGAACATGGGACCCCACCCAGCGTCCACCAGGTAGTCCATCATCGGATATAGGCCAGATAGCCCCTCATCTACATGAGCTTCAAGAACAAACCTACAACCACCAAATCGACCATGTTCAAAGCCCGCCGGTAGAACTCTTTCAAGCGGCAGTTGGGGATCAAGATCCCATTTCGACCTTCGATCTTAGGCGATGCTTGCGCTAGCTTCGGCGCCCGCCTTCTTCCTCAGACGAGTCGGGCAGCTAAGCCCAGCTTCATTGGTGGACACTCTTCGCTTTCCCATGAGGGAAAGGATCGAGGAGAGGGAGAAAATGGCAGCTATAAGCTCAAGGAGAGCCATGGAGAGAAGAAGAAAAAGAAGGAAAACTTGGGAATGAGGTGGATTTGAAGGTTTGTGAGCTATGAGGCACAAGGGTATAGACCCTATGCTCAAATGAGTAGGAAACAGGGAAAATGAGGAGATGTAAGAGATGGGTTTGAAGGATATGATGAAGGATGGGTAGGTGGTGAAGAAAATGAAGAAGGTGTGAGATTGGGGGAGGATTTGAGAGAGAAAAATGAGGTTTCTTGAGGTTTGGAGAGCTTGGAGCTAGGTGGGGGGTGGAGTGAAGCAAATGAGAGGCATAAAAGGGGTCCCACACGATTTGGTGAGCCCCATAGCCCTCCACATGTTTCGGCCTGACGCAGCCCGTCGCTGCCCGATAGGCGAGGTGACCCGGGCATGGTACACCGCGGTTGGTGCGGCGTCGCCGCGGTCCGCTGGACCCGGGCACGGTGAGTGGGGCACCGTTTCGGGTCTCATCTCATGTATATTCATGATTTTTGGGTTTGTTTGAGTGTGGCATAGGCTGGATTCTCATCTAAACCTGTCGATTATGAAAAGGCCTAGCTATATGTCCTAGAGGGGGGGGGGGGGGGGGGCGAATAGGACTATGCCAAATTAAAACTTTAACAATGGAATTTAAATGAATAGATAGCCTTATAAACAATTGAATGAAAGATAGAACTTTTAAACAAATCACAGCACTGAAATGTAAAACACTAAAATACAGAGGTTAATACCAATGTTGTTCTAAGGACAACCTTGCACCATAAAAACTAAGGGTTTATGGCAAGACAACCATACTAGAACAATTTGAATATCAAAAACTCAAACTGAAAGGAAATAAAGGAAATAGCAAGAAATTAAATTCTAAACTATTACAACATTCCCCACAATGCTTGAAATGTAAAAGATTACAACATACACATCTACATATACATTCCACAGCTTTGAATGATAAAAGATAGAAATTAAATAAACATTCAAACCACAGGACAGAGAATTATAGTGGTTCACATGTGTGTCCACCAACTATTAAACAACAGCAACACAGCTTGCTACTCCACTCCTAATATCCTCACACAGGGAATATCAACATTCATTATGAAAATAGGTTTCACAAGTTCACCTAAAACCTTCACAATTGTGTCTTTTAAATGGGCTTACACAATTCAAAAACCCCACTTCTGAGTTTTTTGGCTCTCCTCAGATAACCAACACAATGAGATTTTTCTGGCTCAATCTCAAAAGAAACCAAAAGAATAAAAGATTTACACAAATGTAAAATACCTAGATTTCTCCTTTCATTGTAGCCCGAAAGAACCAATCAGAGTAGAAGTTCGAATATAGATGTTCAATTGTCCAATACTCACTTTGAAATGGTTCTATGTTCTCATTAATTTTAAATTAGACCAAATGGGCTACCTCTATTTAATTTTGATTCCAAGAAGAATGAATACAAAGATTCCTCTTTTCAAGTTAGATTGGAATGCAGAAACAAAATCAAATAAATAAAGCTAATAAAAGAAAATATGAAATATGCACAGTGTAGCTTAAATAACACAAACTTATCTTAGGGTGATGCCTTGATTTTACTTGAATTCAATTCTTGAAAAACTTTGAAATTTGTGTTCTATTTATAGTTGTAGAAATTGCATCTTCGACTGGTCGTGTGGCCACCACAACTGGTCGTAGGTCGAACTGCATTTTGAAATTTTAAGCATAATCGGATAAAACCGTTCTACGACTGGTCTTGGGATATCCATGACTGGTCGTGAGAAACCAGGAATGGTTGCTGAAGTTTGAGTCGTAGCTGTAGGACTGATCGTGAATGAGTCGGCATTGTTCTTACGACAGGTCAAGCAGACTCCAGGACTGATCGAAGCTCAACCAAAAAATTCTGAAAATTTACAACAACTTAGAACTGGGCTTGGAATTTTTTGGACCGGTCGAGCCAGTTCTAGGACTAGTCAAACAGAGTTCAGGATTGGTCTTAAAATAGACCAAACACTTATAAAAATATTTTATATGAATTATGTATTCAAAATGACCTACCCTAAGGTTAAACTAAGGTCATGCAAACCTTGAAAGTGAAGTATGGACATTGAGTCTTCACTTCTTATAAAGATGGTTGACCTTTGAAGATTGTGAAGCCCGAGATCTCTGATGTAGCTCGAACTTGAGATCCTCTTAAGCTTGGACTTCATCTTTTACTCTTGTCTTAAGTTGTACTTGAGACTTGAGCAAAAACATGCCTTTTGATGTAGCTCTTGTGAAACTTGCAGAAGTAGTCAAAGAACTTGAACTTGAATTTCTTGAAGTAGATCTTCATTCTCAACTTTGAAGTATTGTGATTCAGTGCCTTGAACACACAAAACAACATGTTACACAAGACATAGAATGTGTTTTTGGCACCACACCTAGATCGTGTTTTTAGCACCACAAAAATTGACAACAAAAGGGGCAAATAACAATTACACTTACAATCTCCCCCTTTGTCAAATTTGTGACAAAACACACTTAACAAGAATATGATATGATCATTATGAATACACAGAATCATGCACTAGTTAGTTATAACATGAATAACGAATCATGCACTAGTTGCTCACAAAATCTTCATTACTTACTCCCCCTGAGTAGCATATAAAAATCCTTAATAAAAAATGAGATTCTTGCTCTCCACAATCCATATTCATATAACTAGAAAATTATTCTCCCCCTTTTTGTCATAATATGACAAAGGAAGAAAGAAATAAATGGAAGTGGAAGACTAATAAGAGAGTAAAGACAAGAATAACGAGGTAAGCAATGCAAGAAAAAAAAACAAATTAAAGGTCACATAGCATTAATCAGCTGAATCAAACACCAGCCATATAAACTGAAGTATAATCAAAGTCCACACACCAACAAAAATAGTATATAAAAAGTTATTACAGACTAAAGATTAAAATACTTAATCAGATCCTGAGGAGGGAGCAGGTATGGTAGGATCAATTTGATGAAGGCCTTGTTTAAATGCCTAAGATACTTGCGCGTATATTTAAATTACAAATCATGGACAACATTCATGTTCTCTACCCTCTCCTCACGAGCATGAAGACGAGCATCAAACTCAGATGGCTCATAGTCAGGATCATTCGTAGAATCTGATTCAATTTCATCAAATATATCATCCATATTTATGTCATCAAGAGGAAGATCTCCACCTTCTTCTTCATTCCCTGCATTAGCTCCACCACTACCTACATGTAACGTCTTGGAAAAATCCGTACAAAGACCCGAGTACCACCTCGGGTAGAAATCACTCAGGACCAAATCCTTTAGAAATTAGACGAAATTAACTGAGTATTAAACTAGTTTACCTATGAAATTAGCATTAATCACTTTAAATACGAACTGCAAGACCCAAAACTTGCAGAATCATCGACACTACATTACCTTTTAATCTAAGATCAATCTCATTACCCTGTTGCTCTCAGGAGCACATTGAAACTTCGTATCGGACCTGGACCGCGCGTCGAAAGTCTGATTACTGCGAAACCAAATGGTTAGGACCACCTTACTGGGCTTGACAACCATCTTGGAAATTAAGTCCAAATTGTGTCTAGAAACGCACAACTTGAACTCGGAGCGAAGTGTGTGAGAAACGTGGATATCTTTAGAAATAAAATCTAAATTTAAGTAATCTGAGACTTGTGGCTTGTGAGCCAAATATAAGGATTCTGACTATCGGAATCTAACCTAAATACACCCTCAGATCAGGAGAAATTTTTCGCACATGCCAGTGCACTTGTGGCCCCGATCGAGTACCGGTGACCGTCGAATTGAAACTGGTCCGCCGCAGTCGATCTGTAAATCTGATCGGACCAAAAACTTAACTCGACCTAGATCCATGGTCAGGGAGCTTAAGTCCGATTGCACATAGAAAGGCGGCCTCCAGAAGTGCTCCACTGGATCGAGACAAGCGCCCTTTGGCTATAACCTAAGTATACCAAGGATTTAGGGCTACTTTCGTCAGTTCTAGGCCTATATAAGGACCTTAAACCCTCTCTCATTCCCTCCATACGAATTTAAGGAAAAACCTAGCAGAGAGAAGAGATTAAAGAGAGAGAAAGTGTGAGTGCAGTTGGAGGAGATTCCTGGTATTCTACCCTGCCTCTTCCCTTGCTTATTCATCACTACCAGATCGCTATTCCAGCGATTTCAATTCCAGTATTAGGTAAGAAATCCTAACCCTAATCCGTTCTAGGGTTTTAAATAGTTGAAATGATGAAATAGCTAACCTAGTTCATGCTATAGGTTGCCATTCTACTGGTGACAAAGACTACATGTTTAAAATGAATCCATTATGCATTTACCAGCGTAAGGTGCGGACAATAAAAATATAGGTTATGGTTTTTAAAGCTTTTAATGTCGGTTAATGATAAATTCCTGATGTGGATGCTATTCTACATGCAAAATATGATGTCTATTTTGTGTTTCAGTTATATATGAACTATGTGGAGTTTAACATATTCTTTGTATTTGTAGAAAGTACCGTATACGTATGAAATTTAAAAGTGTGCTTGCCATGATTAACCGCCATGTGTATGCACTAGTTATGTATGTAACAACTCCTTGGCGGAAGGATTCGCCCTAATATATGTTTGGGCCAACTTACATTATGTAAGTTAATAAGTGTAGTCTAAGTTTTTGCGAAAATGCTTGTATAAGTAAGTACTTAGGAGATAGTGCTTTAAGTGGGTGTTGAGTTAGGATTCTAAACTACCCTAGGGATGTGTATGATTTCCTCTATGCAAGTTGTCTAGTTTATCGCTTTACTTACACAATGCATGTGTATGGATTCTTGTTTGTGTTGCATCTTATAATATGCATGATATTATGATTGGACTACTTGGTTACTCCTATTCTGATTACTTCACATGCTTATTGGTTGAGGTTGAATATGTATGGGGCTATGTTATGGTCTAGGCAATCGGTAACAGGCTTGAGTTCGTGGCTGAGATTTATTCGCCACGTGGTATATGTTTGATGAACCCGAGCTGTACTAGAGTTGTCGGCAGTGGTTAGGCCACACGGAGTGTTTACGCATTTCATGTCGATTAACTCAAGGTACGCTCGAAATAGTCTAGCTCATTAAGTAACCCGATTGACCCGATGTATGTTCACCATGCATGGACGCTCTTGCTTGAACATAAGGTACCAAACTTACCATTGGAAAACCCTAGTAACCATGGTACCTCGATCCACTAAGACTCATGAGTCGGACATGGTGGTATGGGACACCGTGGTCGAGTTGTCAGCCTACGCTGGGGCGACGAGCCTCCCCGTAGTGACCAGTGAGTAATACTGTCTCGTGAGCCAAATACGGTGGTATGGGACACTGTATTCGAGCTGTCGGCCTATACTGATCAGGTGATGAGCCCTTTGTAGTGACCTCAAGCATACTCTGAGACTGCATAGAGGCGACGAGTCTTTCCGCAGCAACTAGAGTATAAACTAGGTCTGCACTGATTAGGTGATGAGCCCTTTACAGTGACCTAGAACCGCAATATCGTATGAGATTTACTAAGACTGATGACCTTAGAATGGATCATTGTTTAGGAAATGATATAAGGGAGGTACCTTAGTTTCTCAATCCTGCTATATGAATAAACCTAAGTAAGAACTTGGCTAATCACGTGCATGCACCGTATTACATGTGCTTTAGTGTGGAAGAGCACTTTTGATTGGTTGTCATGCGCGCCGTAAGATGAAGACGCTAAGGGAGTGTAGGCGAGGGCATGCATCATCCTACATATCATTTTACATTAATCAAGAGTATGTAGAACATGATTGTTGTACTGCTTTATCATTACTGCTTGATTGAATTGATAACATGTTAACCTTTACTTTATTATTCCACTGAGTTGATCACTCACTCCCATGTTATGGGACGATATTTTAAACACCAACCAGACTCTGTCTTAATTGCAGATGGTGACACGACTCCTGAGGTAGAGCCTGACTTTTGTGATGACGAGGAGGCATTCTCGTACAAGTAATATTCAGGTGAGTTCATGCGAGCGGTTCTGAATCGACGGGGCTTCAGGGTTATACTTGTAGTGGACTATCACATTCTTTTGACATTTTGCATTTTAAAACAATACTTGTACTTATTGACCTAACAACGCATACATACTTTGGGGACCTATACTGGTTTATACTGTTATACATTTCATTTTAGTCTTCCACTTGTGCATTACAACTATCCCTGGATTATGTGTTGTTATTTTGGCTTAATCTCACTCATGTTAAATGCACTAACATAGACAACATTCAATCATCATTATTTATGTTGCATAAGTGATGCGTTGAAACTCGGGAGTTAAGTCTATACTCGACCCCTAATTTTTAGGGTGTTACACCACATCTCTTCGACCAGGTGCCAGTTCCAATTTCACTTATTTAAATTAGAATTGTTAAACAAAAGATGATGAGAAGGAGCCTCTCTGACAGACATAGAAACTATCATATGAGACGCTAACACAGTCATAAGATAAGCAAATGGAATATCACTGTGTCCTGGATGGAGTCGAAATTGAATGATGAAATGACATATCAAAGAAGGCAGACAAACTTTAGTACCAGTGACGATAGAATGCAAAACTCGAACCATAAAGGAGGTTAGTTCTGTTTTGTTACCAGAACGTGGTTATAAATTTGAAGTAAAGATTCTGTGGAGAATCCTGTATCTGGGTAACAAATACTTTGCAGGGAGCGCATTCCCTTTATGAGTCCATTGAACGTCCATATTATATAAATCTCTGTTTAACATCTGTTTTTTTTTTATTCTGAAGGTTTTTCCATTAAAATATGAATAGGGATGCCCTCATCATTAACAGGTATTTTCATTAGATCCGCAATCAAATGATAGTCTACTGTAAATGGACCTTCTCTAGTATCAATATTAAAAGTTAAATTATCAAATGAAAATTCAGAGATACATACACACATAGCTTGTGCAATAGATTGGTATTCTAGCCCACCCCAATGTAGGATGTTGTCCCAACCTACATATTGGAGAAGAGGAATGATACCAAAAGGAGCAATGTGTTTAATACATACAGTTTTTTCAACAATGACATTGCACATACGCAAATCCCATACATGTGTGGGATCATCTTCAAGTGATCGAAGATGACGCCGAGTAATAGGAGATGATCTAGAGGATGATGGACCATGGATAGTTTTCTTTTTTCCTCTAGCATCCATTTACTTGAAGAAAACCAAAGTACCAAGAAATTACAAAGGAAGTAGAGATGGGTTTTCTAAGATCAGCGAATGGAGTAGAAAAACTCTAAAATCTCAACAGAGCTTGAAATCAAGTACTCAAATGATAAAAATGGAATAGAACTTGAATTTACAAGATTGACCAAAAAAATGCATTAACCCTGATGAATCAAACGTTTGGGTACGACTGGTCATGCTTATGCCCGTTGGAGAAAAAATAGAAAATGAGGAAGATGAGATTTTCCCTCAAATTAAAAAGGTCCAACGCACTACACAACTGGTTGAGCACCATTCTCGACCGGTCGTACCACGACTAGTCAAGTATCGATAAAAATATGCATTTTTCATAAATTTTAGAAATTTAAACCAATAAATTATCATGTATATATACACTATGATACACAAATGCATGAATAGTCAATTTACATTGCACATTCCAAGATTAAATTTCAATTTATTAAACCTACTTTTGTCGAGCGGTTTAATGAAAATGTCAGCAAGTTGAGTATCCGTTGGAATGTAATCTAAAGAGATTATTTTTTCTTCCACTAATTCATGAATATAATGATACCTAATGTCAATGTGTTTGGTACGTGAATGCTGGATTGGATTTTTTGAAATATTTATAGCACTGGAATTATCACAATATAATATCATTGATTCCTGTGTAATTTCATAATCGCTTAACATACGTTTCATCCAAACAAGCTGAGTACATGCATTTCCAGCTGCGATGTATTCAGCCTTAGCAGTAGAGAGCGATGTAGAACTTTGCTTCTTGCTAAACCAAGAAACTAAACAATTTTGATATAAAAACAACCACCACTGATTGATTTCCTATCATCGAAATTACCAGCCCAATCAACATCTGAATACCCAGCCAATTGAACATTAGTATCATATGAATATTAGAGACCCAAATTAGCAGAACTTGCAACATATCGCATAATCTTCTTAATAGTAGTTAGATGAGATTCTTTAGGGTTAGATTGATATCTAGCACAAATACCAACACTTAAGGCAATATCAGGTCTGCTTACAGTTAAGTAAAGTAAACTATCAATCATGCTACGATATAGTTTAGGATCTACATTTTTACCTGCAGAGTCTTTTGAGAGTCTTAAGGTTGTACTCATAGGATTATCAAAATTCTTACCATTCTTAAATCTGAACTTTTTAATCAAGTTCAAAGCATATTTGGTTTGAGAAATAAAAATACCATCATGTTGTTGTTTTACTTGCAACCTTAAGAAATAATTCAATTCCCCAACTATGCTCATTTCAAACTTAGATTTCATTAAATCTGCAAACTCAACAATCATGTTAGCATAGGTAGATCCATAAATAATATCATCAACATAGATTTGAACCATTAAGATATGATTGTTATGTTTCTTAACAAACAGAGTTTTATCAACACTTCCCATTAGAAAATTATGACTTACTAAAAAGTTAGTCAATTTTTCATACCATGCCCTGGGAGCTTATTTCAAATCGTAGAGAGCCTTTTTAAGGCGATAGACAAGATCAGTGTTCTTAGGGTCTTCAAAACCCATTGGTTGTTCCACATATACTTCTTTATGTAGATCACCATTTAAGAAGGCACTCTTTACATCCATTTGATAAATTTTGAATTTTCTAAAGCACACAATAGATATGAATAGTCTGATTGATTCAAGATGAGCTATTGGGGCAAAGGTTTCATCATAATCAATCCGTTCTATTTGAGTGTACCCCTGTACAACCAGTCTTGCCTTGTTTCGAATAATATTACCAAGTTCATCAAACTTATTTTTAAAAATCTACTTAGTTCCTATAATATGTTTAGCTTTAGGTTTAGGAACAAGATACCAAACATCATTTCTCACAAATTGGTTAAGTTCTTCCTGCGTAGCAACTATCCAGTTTTCGTCAGAAAGTGCTTCTTTTATGTTAGCCGATTCAATCTGGGAAGTAAAGCACACGTAATTACACATGTCTTCTATTTATTTACGAGTGCGCACATGTAATGCCCCAGTTTTTGAGACCCGAGTATAGCACTTGTATCTCGAAAACCCAGGTGTTAACTGATAAACAAATGGATAATCAAACCTAAATTAAAGTGCGATTAACGAAATTAAGCGTAGTATAGATAAACCCAAGCAGTAATAATATCTTGGGCCACTCAGCTGGGGCCCATATACAAAACTTTAGTTCTCAACATGAAATGAAATGTTAATAAGCAAGAAAGCTACTGATTTAATCCAAAATAAGCAGCCGCGTCCTAGTACGGCTCCTCATTGTAAGCCTCCTCCTTGGCCTCCATCGTCTCCAGCTCCTCCGCAACTCCCTCTGTTCCTGTGTCCTCTGTACGGTTGAATATTGATGAATGAGTGGCCAACTCAGTGTGATCTCCCGCTAAGATTGCACACCGCCACCCTAAACAAGGAATAACATAAAAGCATACAGATAATCTAAAACACAGTAGATGTAATCTTATTAAGTGCATGGATGTATGGAATGCGTTCATGCCCCGGGGATGCTCATCCGTGCGGACAGGGTCACCGCCCATGCAATGCGTTCACGCCCCGGGAATACTCATCCGTGCGAACGGGACCGTCGCCCATGTAATCATCGAACCTGGGAAACATCACCCAGTCGAAACAATACGTACATCACGTACGATAGCAATAGATGCTGGTCTGTGCGATGTATGCATGATTAGCCAATCCGTTATTAATCCAATTACACTCAGCCATTTTAAATAAGCTCACGGTCACTACGGGGAGCACATGGCCTAGCGTAGGCCAATGGCTCGGGCATAGTGTCCCATGACCACCATCCCCGGCCCATGAGACTACCGTCTTAGGGTGTGTGTAGCACCCACTAACATGTAGTTAATCAATTCAACATAAGGAGCTACCACCAATGCCGACTAGGGGTGAAATGTTAAAATTACCAAAGGTGGCGATTTAAACATGTCGGCATGAATGATTCAAAAATGAGTAAACGACGGTATTTGGAAAGGTTATGAGTTTCACCCCCAGTCAGTTAGGTGAAACCACACATGGATGGTAAACCCCATGGTCAAGTACCACAACCAAAACCTCCATGTCAGGGGCCTACTTATGTTACAACCAATCTAGTTACACCCCGACCACGGACTCTCCTTTACTAGGACTTCTTATGGAGAGATTTTAGCAATATGTGTATCATAGCAACATATATTACAATACAGAAAGGAAATAAGGAATGACACATGTATTCCTATCAATATACAACAATTGAGTTTACATGGCATAAATGACTAGACTATTTACTTAGACATTCAGAAATGTCAAGAATCTAAATAATAGTAAGCATGAGAATTATTAGGTTAAACAGATAAATTAAGTAAATATGGTTTATTTCTGCACACCGTTTATCATTAGTCTAGCTAGCCATTTATTCTAATAAAGCTATTATTTCTGGTCTAGTTAAGGGTGGAAAGCTTAAGGGGAAGAAATCATCACCAGTCAAACTGTAGAATGCTCCTAGGGGCAAGTTTCCCTGGGAAGATGGTGTGCTTGCACTACTCCCGTAGCTCCCTGTATCGGTCCATTCACAAGAGATAGTGAGTTACAAAGTTAAACACTTGAGGATAGATGGAGGGTTGGAAAATCTTAAGCCAAGGTTGTCTTAGGCTATTTTTCCAAGGCGATCAAACTCACTAAACATGAGCCCTTGTTTTCAACTAAACTAGGTCCCAACACGGCCCACTTGATCACTAGATCAGCCTCATTATTCTCCTTAGATCCTTAGGACAAGTTTGTCACATAATATACATGTATATATTACACATATATCACATAGCATATATATGCATACATTACATGCCTGATGTATGTATTACATGACATAGCATATACATAGCATATGCATGTATTATATGTTTGATGTATGCATTACATGCATACATTACACATATATCACATAACACATACATAGCATGGCCCACTGACCTTATAGAGGGCGTGGCCATGACACACATATATCGTGTGGGACCCATATAGTGGAGGCAGCAATTGCTGTGGATACAGAGGCGTGTTGGCCCACCGTCCAAGCAGTGGACGGTTGGGGACAAATACACGTCTGGTGGTGAGTGCCTATGCATGCATGTATGTAGGGCCATTACCTACTACATGATGTACAAACATATCAACGTGGGTTCCACTTGAGCGGTGTTGAATCCGAATGGTCCATAAGATGTGGAATCCCAAAAAAGACCTGGGGGTGAATTTTCACCCTGGTCTAAGATTCCGGTGGACCATGGCAAGGAGGATTCAAAATTGAAGGAAGAAATTGTTTGCATCCCTCATGGCTCACCGAAGTTTCGGTTTAAAGTGAAATTTGAAACCAAAAGGTTTTATGGGGTACTGCTTTATGTGGACCGCTCAGATCTTCCAGACTCATCAGGTATGATGAGATCTCAAATTTTTGTAATCTCAAACTTTTTGCATGTGATTCACGTGAACTGATTGGTAGCATGAAGTTCACGTCCAGGTGCACACATGCACCGTGTATCTTCTTCTCAAGTGGTTTCCATGTGAACCTTCTATGTATGCAAAAATCGAGGTGGGTCCTATATCTGAAGTCAGAATGAATGGATGGCCTGGATGTGCACCATCTACGTTGCACCGCGTGGATGGTGCACGTGCACATGATATACGTGTAGAGACATGTATTCTTTCATAAGGGCCTTCAACGGTATACAAAAAAATGCCCACTGTTTCCACATTCTGGTGTACACACCACTATTCACTTCACAGGTCGGTCCCATGTGGGGCCCACCACATATCTACACATACTGACCGGTATATATTCATATACTAATGTATATATATACATATATATATATACACATAATTATATAAAATAAACAGGAAAGGGACGAAGAACGCCTGATTTGGACATCCAAATTTGTGTTCTTTTCCTGGATTTAACGTCTCTGATGGACGGTCCTACTTGAATGGCCCATGGTGGCCTGACACTAGAGCAACCCACCATCATTTGGTGGGGCTCACGGTCAGCACAGGGCTCACGATTAGTGTCAGCCCACTGATGTTTATGAAGCCCACCTACGTTTATGAAGGGCCCAAGAGTGGCAGTTAGCCCATGAATTTCATGTGAACGAGTCTTCTCTTGCATGCCGTCTGGAGCAATTTTCAAACTCCTTTGCAGCTGGTTTAAGGCCCGGTTTGAGACCTTGATGGACATCTGGAGGGAGCCCAGAACTGAGCTCCAAATAGGCATACAGTGACAGCCATCTCTCTACTCAAAACAGAGCTTTAGCCCGTCTGATGCACAGCCATTGCTTGGCTGGTAACTGGACTGAAACAACGTTAGCTTCCAGGCTTGGTTTGGGCATGATCTCAGCCATTACTTGGCTGGTTTTGAACCCTGGTTCTGGGTCATCTTCTAGCCATGGGTTGGTCTGTTTCAAACTATTGTGGACCCAGCATCCAACCTGGCTTTGGGCTCGTCATTCAGTTCAAAAATGGGGCCAGCATGTGGCATGATGGATGGTTGTTTTCAGCTCTTAAACAGAGCCTTCGTTCTATCCTATTGATGGCTCGACACACGGCCATGGTTTGGCTCGGTTCCGGCACAAAATAGGGACCCAACGACAGTTTCAACAATCCGCCTATTGTCATTGATTGGCTTGCCTTTGGAGCTAGTTTCAAAGCTCTACAGAGAGCTCGAAACAAACTCATCCTAAGGCCTGAAGTGTGGCCTCAAATGGCCATTGTCTTGCCTATCCTGACATCATCATGGCTGGTCCGAACCCTGCCATTACTTGGGCTTGGTTTCGAACTAGGTGAGCATCTCCTAAAATGTATTGAAACTACACAAATAAAATAGAGGGTAGGTGAACCACCTGAGGTGGGTGGATGTCGATCCTGCACTCGATTTTCATTGGGAGGGACAAACTCCCTGTTTCTCTCTTTCTTATATTCTCTCTTTCTTTTCTCTCTTGGTGTGCACTTCTTAGGGCTACAGGACCCAATTTATAGGGAGAGAGAGAGAGAGAGAGAGAGAGAAACGGCTAAGATTTGCCCTCTCCTTGGACAGCTGAGATTTACCTATCAAAGAGGAAGGCGGTTTCCTCTCTCAGTCCTTCCACAAGCTCTGTAGTCGGGCCGTCTTTGGCATGGATTGGACGGTGGGGTTTGATCTCCTTCGTTCGAATTCGGATGATCAAACGGCTATATCGTTATGATCGTGCGGGTCCCATGAGGGATTTGAACGGTTCAAAACGCTCGGAAAGTGACCGTGGTGGGTCACCTAGGAGCTTGAAATGGGTCGGTTAAAACAGAGAGAGATGATGGCGGGAAGATATTTGGGATGTGCTCGGTCAATGACGGTTTGACCGAGCCAATAGCTTTAGTACACCTCGTGCACAAGCACACTCAGTGCACATGCATAGTGTAAGGGCCCACCATAATGTTACAACCATGTTCTACCGTTCATTTGCATTGGGGAACATTACCCAGGGATCCTGTCCCACTTTGGGTTGGCGGTGAAGCTCAGGTGGCCCATTTACACACATCTTTGGGCCATCATTGGCTCATATGTCCCAACTCGTTGATCAGGTGGGCCTGATAACCTTTTTCAACGGATAATATAGGGCATTAGTTATGATGAAGGCTTCATTTATTACTGACCAATCCTCAAGTGTAGGTGACAAGTGTTTTACAACAATATTAACTAACATAATGGCTTCAACCTTAGAGTGTGCGAGTAGCCTCACCTTCACGATTGTTGTAGGGCGTGTGCTGATTCTTAGAGACCCTGTGGGATGGCCTTTAATGTCGATCAAAATCTCCATCATGTGTATGTCGAGTTCAAGTTCTCAGTTAACCCAAATTAGTTTTAGTTTAGTGTGGGTTTAAGAAGTAACACCCGTGTACTGAAGGTACGGGGTTTTACAGCACACCACTAAGAGGGTTTCCAAGAATTTGAGTGGTTGGATGATCTTTAACAGTCCTCAGTTTATAATTAGTTTGATTTGATGAAGTATCTGGTTTGTCAATTAAAAGAACTTCATCATTATCTAAACTTGGGACAGGTGTATTCAAATGATTGTCATTGACTACATTGATGGACTCTTAAATAACATCGGTCCTTTTGTTCAACACTTGATATGCACGCCTGTTTAAAGAATACCCTAAAAAGATACCTTCATGACTTTTAGTGTCAAACTTTTCCAAATTTTTACGGTCACATAAAATATAACTCTTGCTACCAAAAACTTGAAAGTATTTGACAGTAGGCTTCTTATCAAACCAAAGTTCATAAGCAGTTTTATTATTAGATTTATAAGTATAAACTCGGTTAATAATATAGCATGCAGTATTTACGGCTTCAGCCTAAAGATTTTTAGGGAGCTTCATACTATTCAACATTACATTTCCCATTTCTTGAAGCACTCTATTTTTCCTCTCCATATTTCATTTTGTTGTGGTGTTTTAGGTGCAAAGAATTCATGCAATATTCCCTGATTGCTACAGAATTTCTCAATACTGCTATTCTCGAACTCAGATCCATGATCACTATGAATCTTACAAACTTGAGAACTTTTTCAGTTTGGATCCATTTGAGAATCCTTTTTACTTTGTCAAGGGTTTCTGATTTATCCCTTGAGAAGGATACCCAAGTGAATCTGGTAAAATCATCCACTATTACCAGTATGTATTTTTTTCCACCTCAATTCTCCGTCCTAGTAGGTCCTACAAGGTCCATGTGGAGAAGTTCGAGCAGTTTTGATGTGGCATTAGAGTTCACCTTTTTGTGAGCACTTCTAGTTTGTTTGCCACTCTGGCATTCGCCACATATTTTGTCTACTTTTTGAAGTTTAGGTAGACCTCTTATTAGTTCACCTTTGCTCAATCTGTACAGATTACGGTAGTGTACATGTCCAAGGCATTTATGCCATAATTCAATCTCATCAGTATGGACCATGTAGCACGATTGATTAGATGAGATACCACCGCTTACAATATAGTAGTTTTCAAAAGTCCTGCGACCAGTTAATATTACTGAACCCTTTTTATTTAAAATTTTACAACCTCGATTAGAAAAGTTCACGTTGTGATTGTTATCGCATATTTGAGATATGCTTAACAGGTTGTGTTTTAACCCCTCAACATATAAACATTCTTAAATAAGGGAAGATTATAGAGTTGAACCGTACCTTAGCCAATAATCTTGCAGTTGCTACCATCACCAAATGTGATTGACCCATCAGTCATATCTTTAAAGTCGATGAATAAAGCCTTGTCGCCTGTCATATGCCTGGAGCACCCACTATCTAGGTACCACTTTGTATGGCTTGTCACTTTGAATGCAATGTGGGCAGCCAAGCAGGTAACCTTAAGAACCCATTTTATAACTATTTTGGTTTTAGGAGTGTAGTTGGTCTTCTTATGTTTGTAGTTGTTGTAAGACTAACCCACTGAGTTAGATTTTAAGAGCTCCTTAAGTAGATCGACCATTTTCTCGGCTAAAGGATTTCAGTTTGATTTTTGTAATTGATATGGTTACCTTTAGTTTTGAAAGATTGAAACGTTTTAGCATTTTTAGAAAACTTTTGATTAGAACTTTTCTCTTTTGAGTTTGAGGACTCTCCTTTCACAAACTTGGGAGGAGTATTCTTCTGTTTAGGTGGAATATTTTTATCGTAGCCCAAACCGGATCGGTCGCCACATTTTCTTGATCCAGTTAAAAGTTTTTCTCATTTTGGATCACCTTAGGCATACCTCCATGTATCCTTTAAACTCAAAAGGGAAGAGACTTCATGTTTAAGTTTATCATTTTCAGATTTCAGATTTTCAATAAGGGTGGTTTTGAAATCTAGATCACATTTGCATTTTTCAAAACAATCTGAAAGATGAGATTTTTCTAAAATAAGAGTTTCAAAATTATCTTTAAGCTTTGAAAACTTTTTCTTTTGAAGCTTTAATTTTATTGCAATCTTACAACTTTCCTTGTATAGGGCATTATAAGCATCTTGAAGATCTTCTTCATTTTCATGATCACTATTCAGATTTCTTCACTAATAGAATCATCATGATCTAAAAAAGTGAACTTGGCTAGAGTCATAAGAGCTTTGACTTCATTGCTCGACTTGGTTTCAGAATCTTCTGATTCAGAAGAGGCTTCAGAGCCAGAAGATTCATCCCGAGTAGCCAGCATTCTTTTCCTTTTAAGTTTGTCCTTTTTAGGACACTTGTTTGCTAAATGCCCATATTCTTGGCAGTTGTAACATTGATTATCTTTTAAAGATTTTCAAGTATTAGATTTAGATTTAGATTTTTTCTTATCATTTAATTTTTGAAAGTCTACCTTCTTTTTACTTTTGAAAATCTTATAAAACTTTTTCGCTAAGAGAGCCATATCATCTTCAGAATTTTCAAAATTAGAATTTTCCTGAGAAATACAATTGGAAGACTTAAGGGCTATAGATTTACCTTTAGGAGCTTTAAAGTTTAACTCATAGGTTTGTAAAGACCCAACTAATTCCCCTACCCTCATATTGTCCATATCACGAAGTTCCTGGATCGCAGTCACCTTTGAGTTGAACCGTTCAGGTAGTGAATGTAGTATCTTTGTGCACACTTTACTTTCTGGGATTTTATCGCCAAGACCCCACATAGAGTTTACAATGTCATTCAATCTAGTATAAAAGTCCATGAACATTTCATTTTCCTCCATATGTATTTCTTCAAATTTAGTTGTGAGGATTTGGACTTTAGACTTCTTGACAATTAATATACCCTCGTGTGTCATTTCTAAAATATCGCAAACTTGCTTTGCAGTATCACAGAAATAATTCTTTTAAACTCATCCAGTGATAGTGCGTAAGTGATTGCATTTAGTGCTTTTGCATTGGCACTACTCTCACTTTTCTGAAGTGTGGTCCAAGAAAAATAAGGTGATATTCTCATTGATTTTGATCCATCGATACCAGTCACTTCAGTGGTAGGAGGGATTCATTCAGTCATTGTGGCTTGCCACACACTCTCATCCATTAATTTGAGGAAAATCCTCATTCTGGATTTTCAATAGGCATAGTTGGAGCCATCAAATGGTGGAGGCCTAGTGACTAAAAGGCTATCAAAATTTGACATCTTATCAATAGCTTAGATCGATTAGCTTAAGAAATAAATCCAAATAATAACAATTAAAACGAGCTATTAGGCTCTGATACCACTTGAAAAGGCCTAGCTATATGTCCTAGAGGAGGGGGGGGGGGGAGGGTGAATAGGACTATGCCAAATTAAAACTTTAACAGCAAAATTTAAATGAATATGATAGCCTTATAAACAATTGAATGAAAGATAGAATTTTTAAACAAATCACAGTACTGAAATGTAAAGCACTAAAATACAGAGGTTGATGCCAATGTTATTCTAAGGACAGCCTTGCACCATAAAACGCAAGGGTTTATGGTAAGACAACCTTACTAGAACAGTTTGAATATCAAAACTCAAACTGAAAGGAAATAAAGGAAATAGCAAGAAATTAAATTCTAAACTATTACAACATTCCCCACAATGCTTGAAATGTAAAAGATTACAACATTCACATCCACATACACATTCCACAGCTTTGAATGATAAAAGATAGAAATTAAATAAACATTTAAACTACAAGAGAGAGAATTATAGTGGTTCGCATGTGTGTTCACCAACTGTTAAACAACAGCCACACAGCTTGCTATTCCACTCCTAATATCCTCACACAGGGGATATCAGCGTTCACTATGAAAATAGGTTTCACAAGTTCACCTAAAACCTTCACAATTGTGTCTTTTAAATGGGCTTACACAATTTAAAAACCCCACTTCTGAGTTTTCTGGCTCTCCTTAGATAACCAACATAATGAGATTTTTCTGGCTCAATCTCAAAAGAAACCAAAAGAATAGAAGATTTACAAAAATATAAAATACCTGGATTTCTCCTTCTGTTGTATCCCGGAAGAATTAATCGGAGTAGAAGTTCGAATATAGATGTTCAATTGTCCAATACTCACTTTGAAATGGTTCTAGGTTCTAATTGATTTTAAATTAAACCAAATGGGTTAGCTCTATTTGATTTTGATTCCAAGAAGAAGGAATACAACAATTCTTCTTTTCAATTCAAATTGAAATGCAAAAACAAAATCAAATAAATAACGCTAACAAAAGAGAATATGAAATATGCACAGCGTAGCTTAAATAACACAAACTTATCTTAGAGTGATACCTTAATTTTACTTGAATTCAATTCTTGAAAAACTCTGAAGTTCGTGTTCTATTTATAGTTGCAGAAATCGTATCTTCAACTAGTCGTGTGGCCACCACGACTGGTCATAGGTCGAACTGCATTTTGAAATTTTAAGCACAATCAAATAAAACCATTCTATGACTAGTCTTAGGATGTCCATGACTGGTCGTGAGGCCTCTACAACTGGTCATAACCATCCCACGAGTGGTCGTGAGAAACCAGGAATGGTTGCTGGAGTTTAAGTCGTAGTTGCAGGACTGGTCGTGAATGAGTCAGCATTGTTCCTACGACCGGTCGAGCAGACTCCAAGACTGGTCGAAGCTCAAACGAAAAATTTTAAAAATTTGCAACAACTTAGGACTAGTCTTGGAATTTCTTGGACTAGTAGAGCTAGTTCTAGGACTAGTCGAACAGAGTTCAGGACTGGTCTTAGAGCAGACCTGTAACACCCCAGATTTTTCCTAACTTGGCAATGGACGTCCTTGGACGTAAACTGCCCTAGGACCTTATTCTGTCATGATTAGGGCATAATTTAATCAAGTATTAATAGCTTGAATCACCTTCTATACAAATTACAAAGGTCCAAGTACCACATCAGGCAGAAATCATACATGACCAAATCCTTTAGAAAGTAGGCGAGTATTAGCTAGTGCTAAACTAGTTTACTTGTGAAATTTGTACTAATCACTTTAAATATGATCTGTAAGACCCAAAACTTACAGAATCATTGGCACTACATTACCCTTTAATCTAGGATCAATCTCAATACCCAATTGCTCTCGGGAGCACATTGAGACTTCGTATCGGACCTGGACCGCACATTGAAAGTCTGATTACCGCGAAACTAAACGATTATGACCGCCTTGCTGGGCTTGACTACCATCTCGGAAATCAAATCCAGATAGTGTCCAGAAACGGACAACTTGAGCTCAGAGCGAATTGTGTAAGAAACATGAATATATTTAGAAATGAAATCCGAATTTAAGTAATCTGAGACTTGTCGCTTGTGGGCCGAATATAAGGATTTAGACCGTCAGAATCTGACCCAAATACACCCTCGGATCAGGAGAAATTTCCCATACATGGTAGTGTACTTGTGGCCCTGATCGAGTTTCGGAGACCGTCGAACTGAAACAGGTCCGTCGTGGTTGATTTGTAAATCCGATCAGACCGAAAACTTAACTCGCCCAAGATCCATGGTCAAGGAGCTTAAGTCCAACAGCACATAGAAAGGGGGCCTCCAGAAGTGCTCCGTTGGATTGGAACAAGCCTCCTTTAACTATAACCTAAGTATACCTTGGCCTTGGGGCCATTTCCATCAGTTTTAGGCCTTGGGGCCATTTTCATCAGTTTTAAGCCTTGGGGCCATTTCCATCAGTTTTAGGCCTATATAAGGGCCTTAAGCCCTCACTCTCTCATCTCATACGAATTTGGGAAACCCTAGGAGAGAGAAGAGAGGAAAGAGAGAGAGAGAGAGCTGGAGTTCATCACTGGGATTCAATCCCATCACTTCACGTGCCTTACCACCACTTCCGTACTACTCTACCAGCGCTACCGATCCCGTTCTTAGGTAAGAAATTCAACCCCTAATCTGTTCTAGGGTTTCAAATAGTTGAAATGATGAAATAGGTAACCTAGTTCATGCTATAGGTTGTCATCCTGCCGGTGACAAAGACTACGTGGTTAAAACGAATCCGTTACGCGTTTACCGACATAAGGTGCGACTATAGACGTATAGGTTATGGTTTTCAAAACTTTCAATGTCAGTTAATGATAGATTCCTGACGTGGATGCTAATTCATTTACAAAATGCGATGTCTGTTTTACGTTTCAGTTATATACGAACTATGTGGAGTTTAGCGTATTCTTTGTATTTATAGAAAGTCTCGTATACGTATAAAATTTGAAAGCGTGTTTGCCATGATTAATTGTTCTGTGTATATACTAGTTATGCGTGTAACAACTCCTTAGCGAAAGGATTAGCCCTAATACATGTTATATCAACATACATTGTGTATGTTATTAATTGTAGTCTAAGTGTTTGTTGAAATGACTGAATGAAGATGAAATCATGATTTGTGCCTATCGTGGCTATGGAATGCATGTACATGATGGTTGTGTACGTGACAACTCCTTGTTGGAAGGATTTGTCCAAGTATATGACACAAATTAACATATGTCATGAATGTTAATATGTGTAGTATAAGTGTTTGATTAAATGTCTATATGAGTAAGTATTTAGTGACTTATATTGTCTATGGGCGTTGAGATAAGGTTCTTAACTACCTTAACTACGCGTATAAATCCTTCTATGTATATCTTATATTATATTATCTGATTACTTATGAAATGCATATGGGTGAATGCATGTTTATATTATATTTCATAAAATGCTCGAACGGTTGTAGGATTTGACTTACTTACTGCTTGATTATCTAACATGAATTCTTGTTAGTATTGAGTATGGTTGAGACTATGAAGTAGTCCAGGCAATCGGTAACAGATTCTGTTTTCGTGGCTGAGGTTGTTTTACCAGAAAAGATGTGTCGATGAATCCGAGTCGTACTATGGTTGTCTACAATGGTTAAGCCACACGGAGTGCTCACGCACTTCATGTCGATCAGCTCGATGTGCGCTTGTACTAGTCGAGCTCGTCAAGTACCCCGATTTGCCTATTGTATGTTCACCATGTATGGACGCTTATGTTTGAACCTAAGGTACCAAACTCACCAGTGAAATCCCGTTAAACCATGGTACCTTAATCCGCTAAGACTCATGAGCCAGACATGGTGGTATGGGACACTATGGTCGAGTTATCGGCCTACGCTGGGGCGACGAGCCTTCCCATAGTGACCAGTGAGCAACCAAAGCTCGTGAACTGAATACAGTGGTATGGGATACTGTATTCAAGCTGTCGACCTACACTGATAAGGTGACAAGCCCTTTGTAGTGACCTCAAGCATACTCTGAGTCTATGTGGAGGCAACAACCCTTCCGTAGCAACAGAGTATAAACTAAGCCTGCACTGATCAGGTGACGAGCTTTTTACAGCGACATAAAACCACAACATCTATGAGATTTACTAGGACTGATGACCCTAGAATGGATCATTATTGGGTATTGATATAAGGGAGGTACCTTAGTTTCTCAATCCTGCTGTATGAAAAGGACTAATAAAAACTTGGTAATCATGCTCATAACATCGCACTGCATGTGCCCCGGGTTTAAAATGGTGTCGCACGAGGGATTGTAGGTGAGGGCATACATCATGAATACATTTCATCCTTGCATTAATAAGAGTATCTAGGAATGTTTGATTGTACTGCTTTATCATTATTGCTTGACTGAGTTGTAACATGTTAACCTCTGCTTTATAGTTCTACTGAGTTGATCACTCACTCCCACGTTACGGGATGGTGTTGTACACACCAACTAGACCCTGTCTTAGTTTCAAATGATGGCGATGCTTGTGAAGCGGAGCTAGACTTTTATGATGATGAGGAGGGTTTCTACTGAATGCAGCTATCAGGCGAGTCTATGTAGACCATCTTTTGATCGACGGGATTATAAGGTTGCTGATTAGATGCCATTACACTTTAGTTTACACTTTTGGAACACCCATGTATATTCATTTTATTCATTTTTGGTGTATACATGTCTATATTTAACCTAGTAATATGTTCATACTTTGGAGACTTACAACAGTTTATAAATTTTATATATCTATCACAGTCTTTTGCTTGCATAATTTAACTGTCTCTGGAGTATGATATGTTGTTTTGGTCTAATCTCATTCATGTTTCAGTGCACTCATCATAATCATCATTATCTATGTTGCAAAAGTGATACGTTGGAACTCGGGAGCTGAGCTTTGCTCGACCCCCAATTTTCAGGGCGTTACAAGATGGTATGAGAGCATGATTTGGATTAAACTGGACTTAGGTTATGGTCACACGATGTACACTACTGTACTTTGACTTAGGAGGGAGTAACGGAACGTAGAGACAGACTTAGGATTTCCCATTTCGCCAAATGGTGAAATCAACCGAAACGGACTATAAGAATTGGACCTGTAGGCTTTCTCAATCGCGTAAAATGATCCCAACACCATTCTAGACCGTCAATTGATGGGTTTAGGTAACACTTTCAGGTCCCACACTCAACAAATTGAAAACACATGAATATACACGAATAAGACCCGAAATGACTCGAAGCGGAGTCGAGGGCAAAATGGTGAAGTCCGGGGGGACCCACAGTGGACCCAGGGCATCATTGACGCCCTAGGAGGGGGTGGCCATAGCCCTACCTCGGTGGCACCGTGCCCAATCTAGATGACCGTGGCGGCGCCGTGCCTACCACAGTGCACCGCGACCCTGTCTGTCCGGGCCTGTCAGGCCGACGCGGGCCGACGTCGGGCCAACCCCTAGACACGTGTGGAGCCCACCAAATCATGTGGGGACCCCCTTTTCCTGCTTATTTACCCCCCTCTTCCCTCACACAGCCTTCCAAGCTCTCCTTTCTCCCTGAAAATCTAGTTTTTTCCTCTCAAATCTCCCCTCCATTCTCATATCTTCTTCTTTTTCTTCTCTACATACCCATCTCCACCGTCTTCTTCACAAACCTCCAAATGATGGGACATTTAGGGCCCGTTCGGCCAACTGCATTATGTGAGTTTAAGGTGGATGGAATTGTAAAAGTAACAATAAATGCATCTGTAAGGTATTGTCCCTGGATTGGGTGTATCTCATGTTTTCCAATACCATGTTTGGAATGTATGCAATTAAAAGTAAATCCTGGGATTTTTCTTTCAAATTACACTTAGAAACCCATCATCGTGAGATTTGAAAATCCCATCTCACACTTTCCAATCATAATTTTAATCCCATCCCACCCTCCTACCAAATATGCTACTCCCAATCCCGAGGTGGGATTAACAATGCAGTCCCATTTAATACAACTGAAGACCACTGGCTAAATAGGCCCATAGAGTTTTGGACCTAAATTGGTAGACTGGGATTTTAAAAATTTTGACAGTATGGAAAATCCAATAAACTGATAATGTGAACTCTAGGACCTCCTTAGCTGGTATGGGCATATATGAATTGTTCGAGTGTAGTTAAATTCAAGTTCGGGCAACTCAAATCCAATCAGACAACTTTGATCTGAAGCGATAAAACAATTTCTTGTATTATAAATGGTATGAAATCATCTAGCATATGAGCATAGACTTTGGATTACAACTATCGAATTACTGCTACTCATAAGTTAAGATTAGGCTACTGGTTATATGTCCGTAAAAGACTAATTATGCTAAGATATTTGAAAAATAGATTAAGTAGTTGACTTGATTAGGTTGGAGTGAGACCTCATTCCTTCGTTAAATTACCTTAATACTTATAAACTTCTTTAATAACTCTTAAGAAGGTTGTTTTAATTAGAAACTATTCACGTATAGGGAAAACTCATATATATCCCTTGGATTAAATGTTAGCTAAAATCAATATACCCCTTAGAATTGCCTTCCCAAAGACTTATTACAAACGGGAACACGGAGTAGAGAACTATATATAAGTGAGGTATTCGCGGTTTGAATCGAATTCTAAATCCTGGTAGTTACCAATGAACTCACTGCTCTGATCAAGCAGAAGATCGGGATTAACTAGGATTGAGAACTGATACGACAAATTTTTTGTCCTATCTAGGCAGAAGGTCTATGTATCCGACTCAGACCCACTACACAACTTTCCTTCCGTGTTGACCGACTGTATACAACCAAGAGTTTATTACTTCGTCTTTGAGAAGTGTTAGGAATATATAGCTAATAGAGATTTTCTCTTTAGGCCTGAGAGGTCATTTCTCATTTCATGTCAAGGATAGGTTCTAAATTATACCTTCTTCCGACATACGGATAGGACACAGATTCTTGAGCCTTGAGACTAGAAATAATTTTTAAGGGGAGTAGAATATTATGAGGCCAATCAAGTTAGGTCAGCTAATACATCCGTTGGATCAAAGTGGCACAGCAGAAGCATGGTGGATCCCCACCCCACTGGCCCAGGATCAAAGGAAATTGATCAAGGTGGTGCGTAAGGATAGGTCATTAAATAGGGTATGAATCTTACTTAGAAAGTCAACATTGAAGCTACTAAAATAAAAGCAATTAGGGTCCAAGTGCTAAACTAATTCGTACTAAAAAATAGGCCTAACAATTGGTACAAGCTGAATTATAATAGCCGAGGTCAATGTATCCACAATGTGCTCATTGAATACAAACCCAATAGAAGTCTTATCCAATTTCGGGGATGAAATTATTTTTAAGGGGGGTAGATTGTAACATCCCAGATTTTTCCTAACTTAGTAATGGACGTCCTTGGACGTAGAACTGTCCTAGGACCTCATTCTGCCGTGATTAGAGCATAATTTAATGAAGTATTAATAACTTGAATCACCTTCTATACAAATTATAAAGGTCTGAGTACCACCTCAGGTAGAAATCATACAGGACTAAATCCTTTAAAAAGTAGGCGAGTATTAGCTAGTGCTAAACCAGTTTACTTGTGAAATTCATACTAATCACTTTAAATATGATCTGCAAGACCCAAAACTTGTAGAATCATCGACGCTACATTACCCTTTAATCTAGGATCAATCTCATTACCCAGTTACTCTCGGGAGCACATTGAAACTTCGTATCAGACCTGGACTGCACGTTGAAAGTCCAATTACCACGAAACTAAACAATTATGACAGCCTTGCTAGACTTAACTACCATCTTGGAAATTAAATCTAGACAGTGTCCAGAAACAGACAACTTGAGCATAGAGCGAAGTGTATGAGAAATGTGAATATATTTAGAAATGAAATCTGAATTTAAGTAATCTGAGACTTGTCGCTTGCAGGCTGAATATAAGGGTTTAGACCGTCAGAATCTAACCCAAATACACCCTTGGATCAAGAGAAATTTCCTATACATGGCAGTGTACTTGTGGCCCTGATCGAGTTTTGGTGACCGTCTGACTGAAACAGGTCCGCCGCAGTCGATCTATAAATCCGATCAGACCGAAACTTAACTCGCCCTTATTCCATGGTCAAGGAGCTTAAGTCTGACTGCACATAGAAAGGGGGCCTCCAGAAGTGCTCTGTTGGATCGGAACAAGCCTCCTTTGGCTATAACCTAAGTATACCTTGGCCCTGAGGCCATTCCTATCAGTTTTAGGCCTATATAAGGGCCTTAAGCCTTCACTCTCTCATCCCATACGAATTTGGAAAACCCTAGGAAAGAGAAGAGAGGAGAGAGAGAGAGTAGGAGTTCATCCCTGGGATTCAATCCCATCACTCCACATGCCTTATCACCACTTCCGTACTGCTCTACCGGTGCTACCGATCCCGTTCTTAGGTAAGAAATTCAACCCCTAATTTGTTCTAGGGTTTCAAATAGTTGAAATGATGAAATAGCTAACCTAGTTCATGCTATAGGTTGTCATCCTGCCGGTGATAAAGACTACGTGTTTAAAACGAATCCGTTACGCGTTTACCGGTGTAAGGTGCAGACTATAGACGTATAGGTTATAGTTTTTAAAGCTTTCAATGTCAGTTAATGATAGATTCCTGACGTGGATGCTATTTCACATGCAAAATGCGATTCTGTTTTGCGTTTCAGTTATATATGAACTATGTGGAGTTTAGCATATTCTTTGTATTTGTAAAAAGTCCCGTATATGTATAAAATTTGAAAGTGTGTTTGCCATGATTAATTGCCGTGTGTATATACTAGTTATGCGTGTAACAACTCCTTAGCGAAAGGATTAGCCCTAATACATGTTATATCAACATACGTTGTGTATGTTATTAAGTGTAGTCTAAGTGTTTGTTGAAATGACTGAATGAAGATGAAATCATGATTTGTGCCTATCGTGGCTATGGAATGCATGTACATGATGGTTGTGTATGTGACAACTCCTTGTTGGAAGAATTTGTCCAAGTATATGACACAAATTAACATATGTCATGAATGTTAATATGTGTAGTATAAGTGTTTGATAAAATGTCTATATGAGTAAGTATTTAGTGACTTGTATTGTCTATGGGCGTTGAGATAAGGTTCTTAACTACCTTAACTATGCGTATAAATCCTTCTATGTGTATCTTATATTATATTATCTGATTACTTATGAAATGCATATGGGTGAATGCATGTTTATATTATATTTCATAAAATGCTCGAACGGTTGTAGGATTTAACTTACTTACTGCTTGATTATCTAACATGAATTCTTGTTAGTATTGAGTGTGGTTGAGACTATGAAGTAGTCCAGGCAATCGGTAACAGATTCCGTTTTCGTGGCTGAGGTTGTTTTACCAGAAAAGATGTGTCAATGAATCCGAGTCGTTCTACGGTTATCGACAGTGGTTAGGCCACACGGAGTGCTCATGCACTTCATGTTGATTAGCTCGATGTGTACTCGTACTAGTCGAGCTCGTCAAGTACCCCGATTTACCTATTGTATGTTCACCATGTACAGATGCTAATGTTTGAACCTAAGGTACTAAACTCACCAGCGAAACCCCGTTAAACTATGGTACCTCGATTCGCTAAGACTCATGAGCTGGACATGGTGGTATGGGACACTGTAGTCGAGCTATCGGCCTAGCCGGGGTGACGAGCCTCCCCGTAGTGACCAGTGAGCAACCAAAGCTCATGAGACAAATACGGTGGTATGGAACATAGTATTCGAGCTGTCGACCTACATTGATAAGGTGATGAGCCCTTTGTAGTGACCTCGAGCATACTCTGAGCCTACGTGGAGGCGACAACCCTTCTGGAGTAACAAGAGTATAAACTAGGCCTGCACTGATCATGTGATGAGCCCTTTGCAGTGACCTAGAACCGCAACATCGTATGAGATTTACTAGGACTGGTGACCCTAGAATGGATCATTATTGGGTATTGATATAAGGGAGGTATCTTAGTTTCCCAATCTTACTGTATGAAAAAGACTAATAAAAACTTGGTAATCATGCTCGTAACATCGCACTACATGTGCCCCGGGTTAAAGAGCACAGAGGGAAGAAAGCATGCAGAGACCGTAAGATGGTGTCGCACGAGGGAGTGTAGGCGAGGGCATACATCATGAATACATTTCATCCTTGCATTAATAAGAGTATCTAGAAATGTTTGATTGTACTACTTTATCATTACTGCTTGACTGAGTTGATAACATGTTAACCTCTTCTTTATAGTTCCACTGAGTTGATCACTCACTCCCACGTTACGAGATGGTGTTGTACACACCAACCAGACCCTGTCTTAGTTTCAGATGATGGCGATGCTTGCGAAGCAGAGCCAAACTTTTATGATGATGAGGAGGGTTTCTCCTGTGTGCAACTATCAGGCGGGTCTATGTAGACCATCTTCTGATCAACGGGATTATAGGGTTGCTAATTAGACGCCATTACACTTTAGTTTATACTTTTGGAACACTCATGTATATTCATTTTGTTCATTTTTGGTGTATACAAGTCTATATTTAACATGGTAACATGTTCATACTCTGGAGACTTACAACAGTTTATAAATTTTATATATTTATCACAGTCTTCCGTTTGCGTAATTTAACTGTCTCTGGAGTATGATATGCTGTTTTGGTCTAATCACATTCTTGTTTCAATACACTCATCATAATCATCATTATCTATGTTGCATAAGTAATACGTTGGAACTTGGGAGCTGAGCTTTGTTCGACCCCCGATTTTCATGGCGTTACAAGACCAAACACTAAGGTCAAACTATGATGTATTCAAATTGACCTACCCTAAGGTCAAAATAAGGTCATGCAAACCTTGAAAGTGAAGTATGGACATTAAGTCTTCACTTCTTATAAAGATGGTTGACCTTTGAAGATTTTGAAGCCTGAGATCTCTGATGTAGCTTGAACTTGAGATGTTCTTAAGCTTGGACTTCATCTTGTACTCTTATCTTGAGTTGTACTTGAGACTTGAAAAAAAACATGCCTTTTGATGTAGCTCTTGTGAAACTTGCAGAAGTAGTCAAAGAACTTGAACTTGAATTTCTTAAAGTAGATCTTCATTCTCAACTTTGAAGCATTGTGTGTAGTGCCTTGAACGACCAAAACAACATGCTACACAAGACATAGAATGTGTTTTTTTACACCACCTAGATTGTGTTTTTAGCACCATAAAATTTGACAACCAAAGGGGCAAATAACAATTGCACTTACAAATTGACGGTCTAAAAAAGATCTGGGGTCACCACGCACAGTCACATATGCGTACGGGCCCTGATTTCAATGGTCAGTTTTACCTGTCAGTGAAACTGGGGATCCTATGATCATTACTACGTTTTAACACCCCCTCCTAAGTCAAAGTTCATCAGCGTGCATCGTGTTACCATAACCCAGGTCTAGTTTAATCCAAATCATGCTCTAATACCAACTTATAAAGCCTTAAAAATCGGGGGTCGAGCAGGAGCCCAACTCCTGAGTTCCAATGCATCACTTATGCAACATAGATAATGATGATTAAATGTTGTCTGTATTAGTGCATTAAACATGAATGAGATTATACCAAAACAGCATATCATACTCCAGAGACAGTTAAATTGCGCAAGCGGAAGACTGTGATAAGTATATAAAATCATATAAGTGATTGTAAGTCCCAGAGTCTAAACATGTCACCAGGTCAAATAATTACATGTATAATTTGTAAAATAATAAAATATGAATGTCCAACTAATCATATAACCCTCTAATCCCGTCGATCAGAACGGTTTACATAAGCCCGCCTGATAACTGCATGTATGAGAACTCATCCTCATCATCGTAGAAGTCTGGCTTGGCCTAATGCATCGCGCCAGTATCTACATCTAAAACAGAGTCTGGTTAGTGTTTTAAAACACCATCCCAGAGTGGGAGTAAGTGATCAACTCAGTGGAGCTATAAGGCAAATGTTAACATGTTATCAATTCAGTTAAGCAGTAATGATAAAGCAATACAACCCTCATATCCTAAGTACTCTTTTTAATGTAGGAATGGTATACTATAATGATGTATGCCCTTGCCTATACTCCCTCTATGACATCATCTCACGATCGCGGCATGCACCCCCTTCCTCTGTGCTTAACTCTAATACCAAGGCAAATGCAAATGCGGTGCATATATGTGATTAGCCAAATTCTTAATTAGTCTTATTCATACAGCAGATTCGGGAAGCTAAGGTACCTCCCTTTATATCATTTACCCAACGATGATCCATCTAGGGTCATCAATCCTAGTTTATCGCATATGATAGGCAAGTTATAGGGCAACGTCACCCCTGATTTTCAAAGCAGTGGACAGGCAAGTTCAGGTCACTACGAAGAGGCTCGTCACCGTTAACATAGGCCTTAGTTTATACTCAAGGTCACTACGAAAAAGGCTTGTCACCTTAGCATAGGCTAATAGCTCGAATACAATGTCTTATACCACCGTATTCGGCTCACAAGTTTAGGTTACTCACTGGACACTGTGGGGAGGCTCGTCATCCCAGCGTAAGCCGACAGCTCGACCATAGTGTCCCATACCACCATGCCCAGCTCATGAATCTTAGCGGATAGAGGTACCAAGGTTAAACGGGCCTTTCACTGGTGAGTTTAGTACCTTAGATTCAAGCAGTAGCGTCCATACATGGTGAATATACATTGGGCCAATCGGGTTACTGGACGAGCTCGACTGGTACGAGCATACGTTAGCTTAATCGACATGCAGTGTGTAAGCATTCTGAGTGGCCTAACCACTGTCGACAAACAGCATACGACTCAGATTCATCGAACGCATCCGTCGTGGCTAAATAGTATGGCCACCGATCATAAACCATTATCGATTGCCTGGACTACATCATAGCCCCAATCACACTCCAACCAATAGCATTCACATGTGATAATCCAAGGCAGCATGTGACAACCAAATCTAAACATTAATAGGCATTTCATCAGTAAATCACAAAGTAATAAGATAAGTTACACAAAGGAATCGATAACTATATATAAGGGAATTGAGAATCTTATCTCAATACCCTTATTAAGTACATTATATCAAGCATTTTCTCATGCAGGCATTTTATCAAGCACTTAGACTACACATATTACATACATGTAATATAGTAGTTATAGCAGGTATTATAGTAAACCCTTTTGCAAGGATGTTGTCACATGTATAACAATCATATATCCTCAAACATAACTCATGGAAAGCACAAGTCCTAATTCCATACTCATACAAACATTTTAACAAACACATGGAATGCATCTATTTCAACATAGTTCATATATATGTGCAATACGCAGGAAACATCGTCTTTAAGCATGTGTGATAGAAATCAAGTCAGACATAAATCATTAACTGACATTGAAAGCCTTGAAAACCATAACCTAAACATTTATAGAGTGCACCTTTAACCGGTAAACTTGTAACGAACTCAGTTTATACGCTGAGTCTTCATCTACGACACAACGGCAACCTATCGCATGAAATAGGTTAACTATTTCATCACTTACTCTATTTGGATCCCTAAAACAGATTAGGGTTAGGATTTCTTACCCAAGAACGGAACCGGAATCACTGAAATAATGACACGGGAAGGCTGATTCGGCACGTGGAGCGGTAGGAACGAAGCCTAGCAACCATCTCTTTCACTCTCTCTCTCTCTCTCTCTCTCTCTCTTCTCCTCACTCTTTCCTTCTCTTTTCTCTCTTCTTTCTCCTAGGGTTTAGAAAATTCGTATGGCAAGGGAGAGAGAGGGTTTAAGGTCCTTATATAGGCCCAAAACTGATGAAAATGGCCCTAGGGCCAAGGTATACTTAGGTTATAGCTAAGGAGCGGCTGTTTCGATCCAACAGAGCTGATCTGAAGGCCCCCTTTTTGTATACAATCTAGGAAAAGTTCCATGACATTGGATCTAGGTCAAGTTAAGTTTTTGATCTGATCAGATTTGTGGATCGACCGTAGTTGACCAGTTTCAGTTCAACGGTCATCGTCACTCGATCAGGGCCCCGAGTACACTAACCTGTGTAGGGAAATTTCCCTGATTCATGGGTGTATTTGGTTCAGATTCTTACGATCTGAAACCTTAAATTTGGCCCACAAGTGAACGGCCCAAATCACTTAAATCTGAGTTCATTTTTTAAAGGTATTCGCGTTTCTCACACACTTTACTCCGGGCTCAAGTTGTGTATTTCTGGATACTATCTGGATTTGATTTCTGAGATGGTAGTCAAGTCCAACAAGGCGGTCATAACCATATAGTTTCGCAGTTATCAAACTTTCAACGCGCAGTCAAGGTCTAATACGGAGTTTCAATGTGCTCCCAAGAGCAACTAGGTTTTGAGATGGATCCTAAGTTTTTAGGTAATGTAGCATTAACGGTTCTACTCGTTTTGGGTCTTACCGATCATATTTAAAGTGATTAGGGCTAATTTCATAGGTAATCTCGTTTAGCACTTAGTTAATTCTCATCTAATTTCTAAGGGATTTGGTCCTTAGTGATTTCTGCCTGAGGCGGTACTCGGGTCTTTGTACAGATTTTTTCAAGATGTTGTAGTTTAACCTTAGATCATATACCCAAAGCCCTTTCTCTCATGGAAGTTCATCCTCCAATCCACCCTCACCATTGATATTCAATAGAGTAAATTGGAAAATGAACTTCCGTATTTAAGGATCCTCCAGCTACCATCTTAATGGAAAATCATTAAGCTACGATGCCTTGAATGCATAGATGATTGGAATCGCTCTATCTTCCTTATAGGAAAACATTTAGGAGAGTAGGATTCCATCATAGCCTTGACCCAACCCGTCGCCATGCATTGGTACATCTTCTGAGTTGCGGTTCAAGGAAGCAGAAGACTCTTCATCAACAAAGGAGGAGATCTTCGACAACGTGCTGAAAGGGACTCATCTGCTTATCTGTAAGTTATGAAAGTCCAGAGGACCCTTGTGATCATTCTTTTCTAGGATTGGGTCTAAGGTGTTTCTCACCCCTTGCAAGTCCTCTAGGAGGCCTCCTATGGAAGTGTACGTAGTGGGTGCATTGTGTTGACCCTTACTCTGTGAAGAGTATAAACAGTTAGGGTCTTATGGAAGATCCTTGGCCAATGTGCCTAAAAGTGGGTGCGTTGTGTTGACCCTTACTCATGAGAGTATAAACAGTTAGGGTCTTATGGAAGATCCTTAGCCAATGTGCCTAAAAGTGGGTGTTTTGTGTTAACCCTTGCTCATGAGAGCATAAACAGTCAGCCTAGGTATAGGTTGTCAAGGTTAAAGGGGAACCTGATTTAAAACCTTTGGTTTGGGGTGAACCATGTGAAACCTCTTTAGTGAAATCCGGTACACTCAAGGGTTGAATGCGGTTACCGGGAGTGGAGTAGACAAGTAGTCGAACCACTATAAAAATGACAGTGTTTGAGATTGTTATTGTCTTCCATTTGCTCATGTGATTTCCTTAAATACCATCATATCTGATTATCTGAGATCACACCTCACACACACTCACAGTCATATCCATCATAAACTAGTTTGTATATTGTTCATCTCTCAAATAGTTTGTGATTAGATCCTCTACTGGGCCTGGAAGTCAGTAGAGTTACTCTTGAGTAATCCTAATATATGCTTGTTGATTAGGATTAGTGTAATAGGATTTTAAATCTGTATAAAATTATTAAAAATTCCTATTCACACCCCCCCCCTCTAGGACATATTGGCATATTCCTACTTTAACTAAAGCTGTCTTCACCGTAATTTCAAATCTCCTTTTTATTTGACTCATATACTCAGATCATTCCATGTATATGTTGCTGTCCAGAAATTTTCTGGATAGATTCTGGTTGTTTTTGGACCAGATTTTGGGATTGATTGGCGGACCTTTCTTACCCATCAAATATACTTTTCTGGAAGGTGTGGATCCCACCTAGATGTCTCCCAAATTTTAACCCCATCTGACCTTGTTGAGGTCCCAAAGGTGTGGTCCAAGTGGGGTGGACAGTCTAAATTTTTTAAACTGTTCAACAACATTATAGTCTGGAAAACTTAAAATATAAATTAGCTTTTGAATAGGTGAGCCACTTTGGTTGACCCTACCTTATATATACATATGTGGGGATGTTAAAATTAATTTTTCCCAATTTTTTGGAGACCTTGGGCCCACCCCATTGGGTGCTCAAAACACGGTCAACAATAATTCTGCACTAACCAGATTTTTGGACAGCCTGTATTCTTTTAATTCATAAAAATACTTTCCTAGTTTAGAAAAATCTAAAATTTTTCCAAAAGGTGGCCCACTCTTGATAAGACCCACCTACAAATTTTTAGGCCCAACGGACCTCTGTGTAATTTATGGGGAGGACTGGACTAGCCCACCAGGCTGGATGCCCAAGGCTGGGATGTCCAGCATGGGTTGGCCGTCCACCCCTTTTTGTGGCCCACCATGATGTGTGTTTTCTCCCCCCTAGCCTTCCTTTGTGTGGCCCACTTGTGTATAGTTCATCTGAGTGTGGAGTATATGTGGTGGGGCCCACCTTTTGCTAGCACATGGGCTGGAAGTCCAGCCCATTGGGACACCTAGGCCCATGTGGGACACCCCTTGTGGACTACCAGCTGGACTTTGGTCCAGTAGTGTGGCCAGCCTAATTTCTAGTATAATGTAATGTAATCCTTTGTGGTGGAGCCCTTTGACTTGATGACTGGACTACTTGGATTAATGTCCTAACCAAATGGATCATCTTCTAGGCTCCAATAGGCCCATAAACCTGTTGGGTTAAAAATCCAGCAATATATTATTAAAATGCTTGGCCTTTGGGTTGATATTTTCAGGAATAAAGCCCACCACATTGTGGCTACTTAAAAGGAATAAATCATACTTTAAATCACCTAATTCTTGGGCTCAATTAATGCATTTCTTAGGCCCACCATAGTTGGATGTTAATGGACCCATGTATGTAGCTAGTTGTTAGATTCTTTAGGCCCAAAAGGGCTGAAACTTTCTAGATAGGCCCCTTAGACCCTTGAGCTATTTTTACCATATCATTGTGATGGGTTTATGGGCCGGATTACATAAGTGGTTGGGCCCTTGGTTGACCATCAAATCAACTCTATGCTTGGGCCAGGTTATAGGCCCAACTCACTTGACTTATACATGTGAATTGCCCATGTGATTTAAGTAATGGGCTGCCCACTAGGCCCACCACAATATGTGGACTAATAACCCTTATGATTAGGCCCAAACCTTACTTATGGGCCCATAATATTACATATGGGTTGGGTTATGTGTGTTTCCCACTAGGCCCATGTATTGGTATAGGCCTTGGGCCTTGATCTGCGATTGATTAGAGATGGGCTATCTCTTCGGGACCAGTTGTGGTTGGATGTCCACATTGGTAGTCCTAAGGTAGGCCCATCGGTTTCTATGGGTGGTTAAAGGCCCACCATAGACCCTTGCTAGGACCATTCATCTATTTATGCCCATGTTATTATTCTCCTTAGCCTTGTGGGCTACCCCAAACTATTGTGCCCCACTAGAGGATGACTCCTTGGAAGAATTGTCTAAGTACCTAGACTTAGTCCCTCCTTGTAAAGGGAGTGTATGCTATGACATCATCGTTATATGGCGCACCTAGTTCATCCTCATGGCCCATATGCATCATTGTGTCATTGGATTTACATTGTTGTGGTCATTGGGCAAATGTGATAGAGGAATGGAGTTTCCCCTCCTGTGCACGTTGAGTGCTTGGAGCTAGTGCATGATTAGTATGCGTGATTCATACATCTGGCATCGCATCTCATGGATATTATTGCCCTTGCTTCATCAGGGCTGATGCCTCACAGGTATATCGTGCATGACCATGTGTGGACACCGAAAATGTTACTTGAGCATTGGAGTGCATAGGATATCCCTGGGTGAAAGCCCCTAAACTTCCACGGTATTGAGGGAATGCCCTATCGCTGAGGCCGAGTGGAAAAATGAGCACACGAGGGCCTTATACCATTAGGCCGCGACTCTCAGTGCAATGTGGTCGATTGGGATAGGGTTTTGGCCTTACCCGTCTAAGTGAGAGGGTAATAGCTAGGCTGAGTTTGACCAACTCGTAAATGGGTCCACTACCATCAAGCCTCGCTGGTAATTGGCTGTCCACAAGTGGGTAGTCAGGTCTCCTACACTCGTTTGATTGTGCCAGTCTGTAAAGTGGCAGTCGTCCTGCAGTGTACTTGACCCTGGTGGATTCCTTATGATGGAACTATACTTGATATGTGGATTGAATATGAGGATTGACATTACTTCGCATTGCATTTGCATCGGCTGTATAAGCCTTCTATTACATCGCCTTAGTATGGTGCCCAGTACTCATGTATTACATTACATAGCCTTAGTACGACTTACTGCATTCATAGCTTAGCCTCGGTATGGCTAGTAGTATTGGTATCATTTATGTTTCCTTCTACATTCTCCATTATCTTCTTCTGAGCACCAGTGTCACATACCTTCATCGCTCTCTAAGCTTTCTATAAGCTTATGCACGATTGATGCATGCAGGAGATCCTAGGTCAGCGTAGTGGAGGAGGAGCTGTGGATTTGGATTGGCGTGAGCTAAGGACCTGCACCTTTCCTTCCCTCTTTCTATATTATGTATTTCCTTTTAAGCCTTGTACCTGAAAATTTTTAAATTCATAGTGGATTTTGTAATGTATTCCTTGGTTTATTTCTGAGATTTACTTGCTATGATCTTGGGTATGCTCAGTTGGATTGGAATTGTGACATGGAAATCCTCCTTATGGGATCCCGGGATCGGAACCTATGCCAGGAACCGAGAATGGGGTACTATGGAGGCCGTTACGGCCGAAACTAGTTATCGGGTTCCTTCGGAGTCAGATCACCGAGTCTGGGGCGTGACACAAAGTGACAAAGTTCCACTAGACAAAATGATAGGATTATGGGTCAAAGTGATGGAGTTCTACTAGACAAAGGGATGAGGTTGCAACAAAGTTGCATTACTATTTCAAGACCAAATTGCATGGTGTAGCAAGCAGCACCCATGTCGGTATTATGTACTAATACACAATCTCCATGGGCACACCATGATAGATGTGTCTTATCCATGGTGTGAGCATATTATGGCATGAGCCCAAAAAATGAGGTAAATCCAAATCTCAAGTGGATCACACCGAAACAATAGTGATTGGAAGCTATTAAAACCTCGTAAGGCCCACTGTAATGTTTATTTGCCATCCAACTTATTGATAAAGTCACAAAGTCATGGATGAAGAGAAAATATAAATATCAGCTTGATCCAAACTTTTATAGAGCCACCAAGAATTTTTAATAGTGGGCGTCTAATCACTAGTTTCTTGTGGGTGGTCTATTTGTGATCTAGATCTACCTCATTTTTGTGCTCATGCACTAAAATGATCCATAAAAAAGGATGGACAACATGAATAATATGTATACATCATGGTAGGACCTACAAAGCTTTTCTAGTAGCATGCAATCGTCCATGGTGCATGCTACCCGAGGCAATCTAATTACCATCCCTCATAGCCACCTACAATAGCAAATGGTTAATTGGTGTATCAAGTTGGACTCGATGTGATATTTCTATAAAATAAACCCCAACCACTAGGTTTTTTACCCCATGTTAGGTCATGGGCCCAAAAATCAATTCCATTTATCATTCACATTGACTTGGATATAATGTAAAGGGCTCTGCTAATTTCCATTGGTGTGGCCCAAGTGATTCATGTCCAATTATAATTTTTAGGGCACAAGCCTCATTTTTTTTTTTTTTTTTTACAATTTAGTGGTTGTAGTGAATTTCATACAAGTATCATGGTGAACCCTTTAAAAATCAAGGGTATACATCTCTCCCCCAACTATTTTCTTTAGTGCGGCACACGAGATTCACACGTGTTATTATGACTTTTTGTCTTTATGCCCAATATGAGACTTAATAATAAATGGTCATAGTGGATCTTACAAAAACATTATGGTGGGCCCTATTTAAGTCAATAACTATGTCTCATATAAATATTTTTTTTGTAAGTAAACTCCGTATACAAATGAAGAAGTTCTATCAAACAAAGTAATGGGTTCCACTAGACAAGGTGACTGGATTGCCAGATAAAGTGATGAAGTTCCACTTGACAAAGTCACAAGGTTACCAAACAACATGACAAGATCCATTATACAAAGTTGTCGAGACATAAAAAATATTCCATTGCATTAGTCAGAGAATTCCATGGTGCAGATCTTTTCCAGGGCCACTCACTCCTTATTTTGGTAAAAATCATCATCTGGGGGTATTTTGGGTATTTTGGTAAAAATCATCATCTGGGGGTATTTTGGTGTTTTGGTAAAACTCATCATCCAGGGGTATTTTGGGTATTTTAGTAAAAAAAGGAGTGGATATGATTATTTTGGTAAAAAGGAGTGGATGAGTATTGCCTTGTATGAAGGAAGAAGTGGTTGTACACCACCATTTAAAGGAGAGCTTGGTAGACACCATTGTTTAAGAGAGGAAGTTAGACATTAGGTGAAGGGAGAAGTGGTGGTGATCACCACTATGTAACAGAGAGATGCCTAAAAATACCCCTCCCCATGCTTTATTTCGTGGGTTGATGGTTGGAAGACAAGAAGAAAGGAGGACAAGAGAGAAACAAGGAGAGAGAGTGTTGGCGCGGGTGCGCACAACAGAAGGAGGAGAAAGAATGTCTGCGCCAGTGCGCGCAACAGAAAGGAGGGAGATGTTTGTACAGTTCCGCACAATCCCCTTGTCTTAAGAAGAGACCTTGTTGCGCCACTTCAAAAGGAGTTTTGTTCAAGCAGAAGGCCTTTGTGCGACTGCGCAACCACTTCTGCAGAGAAGGCCTTTGCGCGAGCTCGTGTAAACCATTCCTACAAAAATCCCTTTACGTGAACCCGTGCAACCACTTGTGCTAAGAAAACCCATTGCATGGGGTCACGTAATCACTCCTGCAAAAAGTTCCCTACACCACTTCTCATGCACATTTGTCCAGATGCCTGGTTTATGTTGTCTTAAAGGAAATTCCATGCGCCACATTAAGAGGAGCTTGTCCTAAGACAAGCCTTATGTTGTCTTAACGGATACTCCATGCGCAACATCAAGTGGAGTTTATCCTAAGGGAAGCCTTATGTTGTCTTAACGGATACTCCATGCACCACATCAAGAGGAGCTTGTGATGAGTGTCGAATGTTGCATATCAGACCCCAGTAATTGCCTAATTTTACGTACATGATAAATGGAGTGTTTTAATCGTGTTTTCATTACAGGACGTAATAATGAGCGTTAGACTGAAAAGAGAATTAAAAGCATGGATTTGATGATCCAAAGTCACCAGAGCACGGGATGGACTCCAGAGAACCAATAATGAAGAATTTACACACCTGGGATCTGAGGAAAACACGTTAAAGAGGCCTGAAACTGGTCCAGAATGCAAGATCACATGGTTCTTGCCATCCGATTGCCTAGAAACTTCATACATGTGATGAGGGCCATAAATTAACCGTACATATCAAATTTTAGCCCTCGGATCACTATGAAAGTGCCTCAACTGACAGAACAGTCCATAAACCGTTGATTCTGGGCTCACCTGATATCTGGAAATGCTTCAACTTCAGATTCAACGCCTTAATTAAGGAGAAAAAAATGAATGGATGGATTGGATTTCTCAGAAACATCGTTGTGGACCCCACATGTACAGAGTGTGCATAGAGCACTTCTGCACTTGCGATGCACCGCACCATCGCCTTGGTCAACCGACCGCTGACCCGCGGCTCTCTCTCTCAAAAACAGCAGTTGCTGTTTCCAGCGTCCGCAAACGGACGTCTGATCGTCAGTTGTGGGCCCCACCCATTGCTCAAATGGACAATCTAAACCGTCCATCAGTCCCTAGGTGTCTCTCATCCACGCCAAGGTGACAGAAATGAAAAATACAATGAAGACTAGTTTTTCAACCGTTCAATGGTAAAACGGACGGTGAGTTTAAAATTCTGTGGGCCACACAAAAATGGAGAAAAATTATATATTTTCAACCGAAATTTCGATAGAAATTCGGTGAACGGAGTGGATTTCGCTGAAGGATTCGATCACGGACCCCACCATCACCACAGCGAGCCGTGCGCAGTCCCTGTAACGGATGGACGGTGTCCGTTTTTGCGAAAGTCAGTGGGCCCCGTACATGGTGTATCCGGCCGATCCAAGCCGTTCATCTTGTAGATGGCCGCAAATACTACAAAACCATGTTGTTACTTTGCAACCATGCATGTACATGTGTGTGATACAGAGGCCACAAGTGGACTGCCCCGGGACGTTAAAAATTGATTTTATTGTGATTTCTTCTCTGGGCCGCATTAATGGACGTTCAAAACCACCCATTTTGACTAAAATTTCATCCTGAATCCAATGGATGGGGTGGATTTTTCAGAAAATACTTCTGTGGGGCCCACCGATCACGGCAGCGAAAGGTTGTGAAAGGTTTCGCAAATCCGCGAAAACCGACTTTTCCAGGTGGTTGTGGTCCACCATCTTTGATCATATGGTAGATCTGAACCGTCCATCATGTAGAGGACCCAAGAAAGTCCTAAGGGACGGTATTTTTTTAGAATTTGAACGAGGAAAGTGTGGAGTTTTGAAGCTCCGAACTTGGCTGCGAAAAGTTACACTCCGTGTCCTACTACGACTCTGCCACCGACTCCAGCCCTCCAGGAACTATAAAAGAGGAATTTTGGACGTGGAAAAGGCATTGAGAAACAGGGGATTCCAGATCCGGAGCAAGGGAGATAAGAGAGAGAAGAAAGAAGAGAGAGAGAGAGAGAGAGAGAGAGATCGATTGGTTTGATGTTCCTTTTTTATGAATTTTGTTTATCCATCTTTTTAATGGATTTTATGGGTCACTAATCTCTCAGCTAGGGCTGAGATGAAGCCCCTAATTTGATTAGCTCTTGTATTGGTTGAATTTACTTTGAATATTAATTGATTTATTTCTTTCTCTAAGTGGGCTTGATTGGTTTAAATTCTATACTTCTCCATCTATGAACTTGACCAAAGTATATATATGGATGTTGTTTGGATGCTTATTATAGGTGCTTGTGTCTGATCAAGAACAGGTTTCCTATAGAGGAAGAAACAGGGTGCTTTAATGAATGTACATTCCATGTGCCCGACCAAGGACATGGGATATGTTATTCATGGCATTGCTTAAAGGAATTAGACATTCTGTATGCCCGATTAAGGACACAGATTGTACTTTCTCTATATAGGTGATATTAATCTAGATTAAGGTGAATCAACACACAAAACAAGGGTTAGGATAATTAGGGGTGGATTCGAAAGTCCTAGTGCTCTTTCTCTAATTGAATTTTCTTCCCTGTTTTTAATTATTTTTTTTCCTAGAATTGTGCTTAGTAGTTCATTTCATAATTTGTTGGATTAGTTAAGAAGAATTGTGAATTTGAGTTTTGACGATCAGTCCTCGTGGGAACGATCTCGTAATACATACCGTATCTACATCTGGTTCGTATACTTGCGAGTTTAAAAATCATTTAAATCATGTTGGTTTAAATAAAACATCAAGTTTTTGGCGCCGTTGCCGGGGACTGTTTCGTTCTAAATTGAATTTAGGATTCTCTCTTATCATAATTCATAGTCTTAGGATTTTACTAACTTTAGGTTAAAGTTTTTATTTTATTTTTAGAAACTAACCTATTTCCTATTCTGTAGGGTCCTGACATAAATTTCTAAGTTGATTCTAACATAGATCTCCAAATTGGAAGTGAAGAAGGAGCTCCCTATTCTTCAGACATTGATTGTCTCATTTATTTCGGGTTCTTTCTTCCAATCCTTGCTTACATAATTTTATCTTGTTCTAGTTTTACTTCTCTTAGGTTGCATCTTAGTTTAGTTTTCTTTTTTTACATTGTAGTAATTTAGTTTATGTTAGGACGTAGATCTCTGAATATAGAACTAGCACCGTTTGATCCTGAAATAGAAAGAACACTTCGTGAAAGATTGAGAAATAATCCTGTTGAAATGGCGAATGAGAATGAAGTTAAAGCTCTCAGAGATTATTCAGCTCCTGTCCAATTTAATACGCCTTCATGCATAGTGTTGCCAACCACTACGGCAGCACACTTTGAACTTAAACCTGGAGTCATACAATTGTTGCCATCCTTTTACGAATTGGACAAGGAGGACCCATATCATCATGTGAAAGAATTCCTAGACATTTGCTCCACCTTTAAGTTCCAAAACTTCTCAGACGATTCGATCCGCCTACGCCTGTTTCCTTTTTCTTTGAAGGATAAGGCGAAAGCATGGTTGAATTCTCTAGAAGTTGGATCTATCACTACATGGGACCAACTGTCTAAGAAGTTCTTAAACAAGTTCTTCCCCGTTCACAAAACCAATGCCCTCCGTAGAGAAATTACTAACTTCACACAAAAAGAGGGCGAGCACTTTCATGAATGTTGGGAAAGATAGAAGGACTTGCTCCTTAAATGTCCTCACCATGGTTTTGAGAAATGGCAACAAGTTCAATACTTCTATGACGGTCTGACACCCCAGAACCGTCGCATGGTTGATGCCACCAGTGAAGGGTCATTCATGACCAAAAGTGATGTCGAAGCGTGGAACTTCTTTGAAACCTTGTACAAAAATTCCCAGCAATGGGACTATTCAAATAGAGGTGACAGAAGTCCCCAACCACAAAAGAGAGGTGGTATATATGAGATAGGAGTCATGTCAGATCTGTGCGCCAAGCTTGATAACCTGACAAAGAAAGTTGATGCTCTGGTATTAAATAATGGACCTCCACAAACAACTCAAGCCGAGGCTTGTGCAATATGTTCTAGTCATGCCCATCCTATGCAGTCTTGTCCATCTGGTGCAGCATCCCCAGAACTTCTCTCTGAACAAGTACATGCTATGAACACTTTTCAAAAACCTGGGAATGATCCTTACTCAAACACATACAACCCAGGGTTGGTTAGACATCCAAATTTTTCTTGGGCAAAAGGACCACAACAAGGAGGACCATCTGGAAATCCTCTCATGCAACCGCACCTCCAAGTTGGCAGTCAACAACTTCAACAGTTTCCGCAATATCAACAACTGCCTACACAATCAAGGAAACCATCTCTTGAGGATACACTCCATCTTTTTATGCAGAGTTCTCTCCAATTCCAAAAAGACACCCAACAAACCTTACTAGCCAACCAGCAAAGCTTACATGCAAATGCACAATCCATTGCCAAGCTGGAAGTACGAATGAGTCAACTAGCTGCCACATTGAGTGAGAGAGAGAAGGGCAAGTTCCCTAGCCAACCTGAGGCTAATCCAAAGGGACAGTACGAGATTGGCTCTAATTCCAACCAAGGGCAGTATCATGAACAGGCCAAATCGATCACTACCCTTAGGTCAGGCAAGCAGATTGATAACAGAATAAAGATGCCTAGGGATGAATCAAATTCTAAAACAGAAGATCAAGATGAAGCAGAGAGTCACACCAATGCATCCAAAGTCCAAAAGCTCTCTGACTCTCCAAGAGCCACTAATGTGCCACCCTACGTGCCCAAAGCACCCTTTCCTCAACGTCTGGCACCAATAAAGAAAAGAAATAACTTTGATGAAATCTTTGATGTGTTTAAAAAAGTGCAAGTCAACATCCCGTTGCTTGACGCTATCAAGCAAGTCCCTGCTTACGCTAAGTTTCTTAAAGATTTATGCATTCAAAAGCGTAAGTAGAATGTTCATAAGAAAGTCTTCCTTGCAGAGCAGCTTAGCTCCATGATTCAACATAACACCCCTCCTAAATTTAGGGATCCAGGAGCTCCCACCATTTCTTGCAGCATAGGAGATCATAAGATTGGGAAGGCATTGCTTGATTTAGGGGCGAGCGTTATTGAAGACGTGTTAATCCAGGTTGATAAATTTTATTTTCCAGTGGATTTCATAGTTATAGATACTCAGCCTGTCCAGAATCGTCATAGTCAGATCCCAGTCATCTTGGGTCGTCCATTTTTTACCACATCTAATGCTATTATAAATTGTCGGAATGGAGTTATGAAATTGTCCTTTGGTAACATGAATATTAAACTGAATGTCTTTAATGCAGGACAACAATCCGCAGATTTGGATGACATATCTGAAGTGGACATGATCGAGAGTCTAGTGCAGGACTCCTTCCGTAAATCTTTTGAAGATCCACTTGAGACTTGCTTAGCACAATATGGCATGGATTTTGACATCGATAGTCCCATCCACGAAGTCAATGCACTGCTTGACTCTACTCCTATATTGGAGACTGAAAAATGGAGAGCGAAAGTGGAACCTCTTCATCCCTCTGAGACTCTTCCTGACAGCACAGTTTTTAACTCTGAGAAGACAAAGGCGAGCAGGCTGCTTAATGTTCTTAGAGCATATAAGGCAGCAATTGCACGAAAGATAGCGAAAATACAGGGAGTATGCCCCACTGTATGTATAGATCATGCTGTGGAAATGTCGCGTGAAATGAAAAGGAAGCGTGATCCTAACATGGAAGAAGTCGTTCGAGCAGAAGTCCTTAAATTATTTGACCACAGTGTCAGTTACCTCATTGCAGATAGCAAAGCTCATGGGAACTCACATCACTTGTCTGGGATCGGTTAATTAAGGTGTTGAGGTAATTTCTTTGGCGGACCCTGGTTATAAAGATTAGTTCATTCATGGTCCGTTCTTGTCTGGCTGAAGACGTTAAACTTAGCGCTCCTGGGAGGCAACCTAGCGTTTTGTTTTATTGTATTACTTTTTCTTAGTTAGATACTTCAATGTTTGTGGGTAACATTACTGCAAACCCTCACGAGACTACAACTCGTCCACTAGGGGTAACCTAGGAGTTTAAAGGCTTGTTGCATACGCTAAATGCAATCGAGAGCACCTGCGAAAGTGGTATAGGTAGGATCTTCTTTTGTTTTTCTTTTTGTTATTTTTGCTTATGTTGTTTTCTCTCTTGTGCTAACTCGCTTTTACGATGATATTTTTTGAGGAAGCCTCTTGATTCTCCGTCCAGGTACTATCTTTCCCTCACTCCTCTTTTATGCTCGTTGTCCCATGTGCATTGCTTGCTTATTTCTTTTACATTGAGGACAATGTAGATTTTAGGTTGGGGTGGGAGATTAGGTTACCTAATCAGTATTTTCTTCGTCTTGAGCAAAATTGTGACAATTTTTAAATTTTTCTGGAATTTTTTGTGAATTTGACGTGCTAATGAAGGATAGTTGTGATTTTCATATTACAAGATACAAAATGTGATAATTTATGCCCCTTGGAGTCAGCCATTTGTTAGATTTCACAGTTCAGTTTGAATTGTTAACTCATGATTAGAAGTTGTAAACATTGATTGAGCCATGATTTCACCTATCACATCACGCTTACACATTAAGGTCCTAGTTCGATAATTGAATGATTTACTTGGTAAGCACTAAGCAGGAAAGGAACCAGCCTGAAAAACAAAAATTTTAGCATCAAAAAGAAGAATTGAAAGAGTAAGTTGCATAATCTTCACCATAGGTTTGCTCCCTATAAGTGTAGATTTGATCTCCCATGATTAACATTTAGAAAAAGTATGGCGACGAGTTTTCACCATAGGTTTGCTCCCTATAGGTGAGGATTTGATTCCTTTCCTTGGCGTACTGTTCATAAAGAAAATCAAAAGATGGTAGAATGAAAGATTAATCTGTAAGGCGGGTGTTGGTTTCAGTTTGGGTGTCATGAGTTCCGTTGTTAATTACCAATGATATCATGAAATTGACAATTGGAGCTCTTAATGGTTATAAGCTGAGATTACACCATACACTCATGAAACTCAATGTTTTAGAATTATTCTAATTCATGGTTTAATATTTTGAACTTGATTATGAAATTTACAGTGAACTTGATTTCGGGAGAAAATTCCACTTACCATGCATGAATCATAGAATGATCACATCTCGACCATTTATTCATAAGTCACTCGAGTTTACAAGAATTACCCTTTTACTTCTAAAATTACTTTTCGCATGTTTTGCTCGGGACTAGCAAAATGCTGGTTGGGGGTTGTGATGAGTGTCGAATGTTGCATATCAGACCCCAGTAATTGCCTAATTTTACGTACATGATAAGGTTTAATGGAGTGTTTTAATCGTGTTTTCATTACAGGACGTAATAATGAGCGTTAGACTGAAAAAGAGAATTAAAAGCATGGATTTGATGATCCAAAGTCACTAGAGCACGGGATGGACTCCAAAGAACCAATAATGAAGAATTTACATGCCTGGGATCTGAGGAAAGCACGTTAAAGAGGCCCGAAATTGGTCCAGAATGCAAGATCACATGGTTCTCGCCATCCGATTGCCTAGAAACTTCATACATGTGATGAGGGCCATAAATTAACCGTACATATCAAATTTTAGCCCTCGGATCACTATGAAAGTGCCCCAACTGACAGAACAGTCCATAAACCGTTGATTCTGGGCTCACCTGATATCTGGAAATGCTTCAACTTCAGATTCAACGCCTTAATTGAGGAGAAAAAATGAATGGATGGATTGGATTTCTCAGAAACATCGTCGTGAACCCCACATGTACAGAGTGTGCATAGAGCACTTCTGCACTTGCGGTGCACCGCACCATCGCCTTGGTCAACCGACCGCTGACCCGCGGCTCTCTCTCTCAAAAATGGCAGTTGCCATTTCCAGCGTCCGCAAACGGACGTCTGATCGTCGGTTGTGGGCCCCACCCATTGCTCAAATGGACAATCTAAACCGTCCATCAGAGTCCCTAGGTGTCTCTCATCCACGCCAAGGTGACAGAAATGGAAAATACAATGAAGACTAGTTTTTCAACCGTTCAATGGTAAAACGAACGGTGAGTTTAAAATTATGTGGGCCACACAAAATTGGAGAAAAATTATATATTTCCGACCGAAATTTCGATAGAAATTCGGTGAACGGAGTGGATTTCGCTGAAGGATTCGATCACGGACCCCACCATCACCACAGCGAGCCGTGCGCAGTCCCTGTAACGGACGGACGCTGTCCGTTTTTGCGAAAGTCAGTGGGCCCCATACATGGTCTATCCGGCCAAACCAAGCCGTTCATCTTGTAGATGGCCGCGAATACTACAAAACCATGTTGTTACTTTGCAACCATGCGTGTACATGTGTGTGATACAGAGGCCACAAGTGGACTGCCCCGGGACGTTAAAAATTGATTTTATTGTGATTTCTTCTCTGGGCCGCATTAATGGACGTTCAAAACCACCCATTTTTTACTAAAATTTCATCCTGAATCCAATGGACGGGGTGGATTTTCCAGAAAATACTTCTGTGGGGCCCACCGATCACGGCAGCGAAAGGTTGTGAAAGATTTTGCAAATCCGCGAAAACCGACTTTTCCAGGTGGTTGTGGTCCACCATCTTTGATCATATGGTAGATCTGAACCGTCCATCATGTAGAGGACCCAAGAAAGTCCTAAGGGACGGTATTTTTTTGGAATTTGAACGAGGAAAGTGTGGAGTTTTGAAGCTCCGAACTTGGCTGCGAAAAGTTACACTCCGTGTCCTGCTACGACTCTGCCACCGACTCTAGCCCTCCAGCAACTATAAAAGAGGAATTTTGGACGTGGAAAAGGCATTGAGAAACAGGGGATTCCAGATCCGGAGCAAGGGAGATAAGAGAGAGAAGAAAGAAGAGAGAGAGAGAGAGAGAGAGAGAGAGAGAGAGAGAGAGATCGATTGGTTTGATGTTCCTTTTTTATGAATTTTGTTTATCCATCTTTTTAATGGATTTTATGGGTCACTAATGTCTCAGCTAGGGCTGAGATGAAGCCCCTAATTTGATTAGCTCTTGTATTGGTTGAATTTACTTTGAATATTAATTGATTTGTTTCTTTCTCTAAGTGGGCTTGATTGGTTTAAATTCTATACTTCTCCATCTATGTACTTGACTAAAGTATATATATGGATGTTGTTTAGATGCTTATTCTAGGTGCTTGTGTCTGATCAAGAACAGGTTTCCTATAGAGGAAGAAACAGGGTGCTTTAATGAACTGTACATTCCATGTGCCTGACCAAGGATATGGGATATGTTATTCATGACATTGCTTAAAGGAATTAGACATTCTGTATGCCCGATTAAGGACACAGATTGTACTTTCTCTATATAAGTGGTATCAATCTAGATTAAGGTGAATCAACACACAAAACAAGGGTTAGTATAATTAGAGGTGGATTCGAAAGTCCTAGTGCTCTTTCTCTGGTTGAATTTTCTTCCCTGTTTTTAATTATTTTTTTTCCTAGAATTGTGCTTAGTAGTTCATTCCATTATTTGTTGGATTAGTTAAGAAGAATTGTGAATTTGAGTTGTGACGATCAGTCCTCATGGGAACGATCTCGTAATACGTACCGTATTTACATCTGGTTCGTATACTTGCGAGTTTAAAAATCATTTAAATCATGTTGGTTTAAATAAAACATCAGCTTGTCCTAAGGGAAACCTTATGTTGTCTTAAAGGAAACTCCAACCGCCACCTTATGAGGGAACTTGTCTTAATGCATGGCTTTTGTCCTAAAGTAAGCTCCATGCACTCTATATTCCTTACCTAGGCCTGTGTACTCCTATCCTCAGATAGATGATTGTCGCTCCACATTTCAAGAGATGATCATCGCTCCACATTTCAAGGGATGATCGCTGCTCCACATCTAACACCCTGAAAATCGGGGATCGAGCAGAAGCTCAGTCTCGAGTTCCAACGCATCACTTATGCAACATAGATAATGATGATTAAATGTTGTCCGTTTAGTGCATTACACATGAATGGGATTACACCAAATCAGCATATCATACTCTGGAGACAGTTAGATTACGCAAGCGGAAGACTGTGATAAGTATATAAATCATATAAGTGATTATAAGTCCCCCAGAGTATGAACATGTCGCCAGGTTAAATAATTACAATTTTAGTTCAAAAATTCACAAAATGATACAATGTAATGTTCAACTAATTTGTATCCCTGAAATCCCGTCGACGCAACTTTAGTTCTACAGAGACCCGCCAGAGAGTTCCATGTAGGAGAACTCCTAGTCGTAGTAGAAGTCAAGCTCCACCTCGTAGGCCTCGACATCACCTGAAACTACAACAGAATCTGGTTGGTGTTTTAAAACACCATCCCAGAGTGGGAGTGAGTGATCAACTTAGTGGAGCTATAAGGCAAAGGTTAACATGTTATCAATTAAGTCAAGTAGTAATGATAAAACAATATAACAAGCATTTTTAGGTACTCTGGTTAATGCAAGGATGATATGTGATAATGATGCATGCCCTCACTTGCACTCCCTCTGCAACATCATCTCATGATTGCGGCATGCACCCCTTCCTCTGTGCTCAACTCCAACGCCAAAGGCACATGCAAATGTGGTGCATGTACGTGATTATCCAAGTTCTTAATTAGACTTATTCATACAACAGGTTTGGGAAGCTAAGGTACCTCCCTTTATATTATTTACCCAAACGATGATCCATCTAGGGTCGTCAATCCTAGGTAATCACATACGATAGGCAAGTTATAGGACAACATCACCCTTAATTTAAAAATAGTGGACAGGCAAGTTCAAGTCACTATGAAGAGGCTCGTTACCTCAACGTAGGCCTTATTTTATACTCGAGGTCACTACGGGAAAGGCTCGTCACCTTAGCGTAGGCCGACAGCTCGAATACAGTGTCCCATACCATAGTATTAGGATCACAAGTTTGGTTTACTCACTGGACACTATGGGGAGGCTCATCACCCCAGCATAGGCCGACAGCTCGACCACGGTGTCCCATACCACCATGTCTGGCTCATGAGTCTTAGCAGATCGTGGTACCAAGGTTAAACGAGTTTTTCACTGGTAAGTTGGTACCTTAGATTTAAGCAGTAGCGTCCATACATGGTGAACATACATTGGGCCAATCGGGTTACTTAACAAGCTTGACTGGTACGAGCCATGTTGAGTTAATCGACATAGAGCACATAAGCACTCCTCGTGGCCTAACCACTGCTGATAATCACTATACAACTCGAATTCCTCAAACGTATCTACCATGGCTAAAATAGTTCGGCCACCAATAGTAAACCATTACCAATTGCTTAGACTACATTGTAGCCCCAATCACACTCCAAGTAATAGCATTCACATGTGAAAATTACGGACAACATGTGACAACCAATCTAAATATAAATCTCATTTGAGCATTTCAATAAACACATAACACGCATGTTATCATACATAAGCATTTCATTCACAAAACACGTAGTAGTAAGATAGGTTATATAAAGAAAATTGTAACTATAGATAAGGGGATTGAGAATCCTATCTAAACACCCTCATTAAATACAGTTCAACAAGCATTTTCTCATTCAGGCAATTTATCAAACACTTAGACTACACATATTAACATACATGTATTATAGTAGTTATAATAGGTATTATAGCAAATCCTTTCGCAAGGGAGTTGCCATACATACAAAACTCATGTATCCTCAAACATCAATCATAACGAGCACAAATCATAATTCCATATTCAATCAAACACTTCAACAAACACATAGAATGCATTAAAATCAACATAGTACACATATATATATATATAATATACAGAAAACATCGTATCTAAGCATATGTGATAGCAATCAAGTCAATCATAAATCATTAACTGACATTGAAAGCCTTGAAAAACCATAACCTAAACGTTTATAGTCCACACCTTTCATTGGTAAACTCGTATCGAACACGTATCCCTCGGTGATGGTCTACAAGATGTTTTCCACCAGAGACTGGCCTCCTTCTCGAACATATAAGTGACTAGCTCAACCTGCTCTACCTCAGTGCAGTACAACGGCTTCAGCATCTTAGAGATGCGGTCAAGCTAATACTCGACCTCCTCGGGTCTTTGAGTACCAGTAAATATAGGAGGTCAGAAGTGCTGGACTCGCTCGAATAAACCGCTAGTACTCATATTTTTAGCAGGCTGCACTGGTGGTGCAAGCCGGACCGTGTGTATGTTCTGGGTAATGGCCCCTGTAATGGTGGCCAAAAACTATTTCTGCTGCTATTGCTGCTACTACATCAAGAGCATCATCTTCTCTAATCTATCAGGAGAAGGATCTGACTGAGGCATGTGAAGCGCCGAGGTAGACGTATGGTTCTGCTCAGGAACCGGTGGTGCAACAGGTGTCGGCCCATTGGTGTGGCCAGTGGACGGCTGTGAATCTGGCATAGTCTCATGATTTGGGCTTGAGCTGGGGTCCGTATGGGTATCGCTTAGGGGAGGTGACCTGTCAACCGAGTCGCCTAGTGTAAGATGTGTCGTACTCCGTGTGGCCTTAGGTAGCATTCCCTATATACAATATAGGGTGCAACCCGTGTCAGATTCAGCATAAGAACATACACTCATCCACACATCATTCGCATTCCAAACCAGAAGAAACTTCATGCATTTTATTTACTAAAATCATCACAATACATGAGATATAGATTCACATGAGTCATGATAGAAGATGCATGTGAGCTAATTTAAGCAAGCTTTAAACACTGAAACATACTAACAACCAAACAAGTCTACTAAGACTAGTACAAAGGAAGACTAACAGAAAAGCAAACTAAAAGATGACTACACATGTGACTAGTCGTCCGAATCTGGAGATGGAGGAGGGGCACCCTTGTCCTGAAGATAACACAGGATAGCCCTCAGGGTGCAAGACACCTTACTAAATTTTCACTTCATGAAGGCTTGATTCTCTTCCAACTTGGCTCGGGTTCCTTGACCTTCTGTCGTAGGGCAACCTAGCCCTCCTCAATTTGAGCCAAGCGGGCTTCCAAAGCAGCCCGATCACCGTCGTGCTCATGTGTAGCAGGAGGAGAGCCCTCATTATGTCATGGGCCTCCTCTTCTTCCTCTTCCTGCCCTTCCTCTTCCTCAATCTCTTCCTCTATCTCATTTCCGCCTTCTTCATCACTCTCTTCTTCTTCACTTCCCGTCTCATCCTCACTCTCATCGAGTCGGGCCTGACGTTGTCGCAGCCCCATATTCATGTTGTCGAGAGTAGTTTCACTGATTAAATGGATTGACGCAGGAATTTCTACACCAAGTTTGTAGCCGAATTCACGAGTAAGCTTGCATATGAGTCGGCCGAATAGGAGTGAAATAGTTGTCCTAAGAGAGCGTGCGGTTAGAACTATTTGTTGTAGTACATACGTAGGTAGGCACATGTTATCTCCCTACCTTACTCGGTACAGAAAGTCTACCATCAGACCCGTGCACTCGCTACAATTGCTCCATCTGGGATACACATTGTGGGTAAAGATGTGGTTAAGCAGGCGGAAGTCAAGAGTCATTCTAGATGCCACGAGGCAATTTCTTGGATTCTAGTGGACTAGTCGGCCATAAAGAAATCATGTGCGGTGGTCTTTTTCACGCTCACTCCAAAGGCTCTTCTCACTAGCATGAACCTCACCACACGGCATCCCCATGACTCGGGCTATCAAACCAACGTCAATTGTGGCCTCCTGCCTTCCCACGAGAATTTTGAACTATAAAGGCTCCAGTGATGGCTCTCGTAATGGGTATAGAAGGCTCGGACAGTGCTCTCATTTGCACGGGACTTGCCTTCAAATATAGGACCCTATCCAGCGTCCAACAAGCGATCCATCGTCGGATAAAGCCTAAAGAGTTTCTCGTCCATGTGTGCTTCAAAGAGGACCCTACGGCCCTAAAATCTTCCATGTGATAGATCTGCCAGTAGAGCTCTTTTGAGGGGAGCCTGGGGATCGAGATCCCGCTTTGTCCTTGTCTCTCAATTGACGCTTGTACTTACAGAGGCGCCCGATTTCCTCCTTGGACGGTTAGGGCAGGTAGGCTCGGCTTCATCCGTGGAAGCCCTCCTCTTCCCCATGAGGGAAAGAAGTGTGGAAATGGAGAAAATCACCGTCACGAGCTCGAAAAGAGCTATTTAAGTGAAACAAGGTGGAGGGATAAAAGGGGTTGTTAAACTTTAAGGTTTTTGAGACACAAGGAAATGTTTGTGCACTCAAATGAGAGGAATTAAGGGAGATAGGTAGTTGTAGAAGATGGGTTTGAGAGAATGATGGAGGTGGTACAAGATAAAGGAAGAAGATGAGATTGGAGGGGTGATATGAGAGATAAAAATGAAGATTTGAGAGATTTGGAAAGCTTGGAGTGGTGTAAGGGGAGGAAATGAAGCAAATGGGTTGAATAAAAGGGGTCCCACATGATTTCATGGGGCCCACAGTCGTGTACATGTGCCAGCCCGCCCGTTCCACTGTAGCCCGACAAGCCCAGACCATGTGATAGGCTACGCCTCGCCGATCTGGCGATGCCATCGCCGGTTGCTGGACCTTGGGACGAGGGCTCGCCCCAGGGGTGACGCCATCCCCTCCCCCCCCCCCCCCCTCGGGGTGCCGTATGTGTATGGGGTCTACTTTGGATCCCCCCGATTTGCAGAGTTTGGGCCCCCGAGTCCGTTTAAGTCGTTTCAGTTCTAATTTGGCATATATTCCTGCTTTTCGAGTTGTTTGAGTGTAAAATAGGTTAAATTATGATCTAAACCCATCGATGGATGGTCTGGAAAAGGATTTGGATCGTCTTGCACGATCATAGATGCCTACGAGTCCGATTTCTACGATTAGTTTCGCTCCAACGGTCATATGATCACTGACGGACGAAACTTGAAATCCTATAACTGTTTTTATATTTTGTCACTCCCTCCTAAGTCAAAGTACGTCAGTGAGCCTCATGTTACTATAACCCAGGTCTAGTTTAATCTAAATCATGCTCTGATACCAACTTGTAACGTCCTGAAAACCGGGGGTTGAGTAGAAGCTCAGCTCCCGCGTTCTAACGCATCACTTTACAACATAGATAATGATGATTAAATGTTATCCGTATCAGTGCATTAAACATGAATGGGATTACACCAAATCAGCATATTATACTCCAGAGACAATTAGATTATGCAAGTGGAAGACTGTGATAAGTATATAAATCATATAAGTGATTGTAAGTCCCCAAAGTATAAACATGTCGTCAGGTTAAATAATTACAATTTTAGTTCAAAAATTCACAAAATGATACAATGTAATGCTCAATTAATTTGTATCTCTGAAATCCCATCGATGCAACTCCAGGTCTATAGGACCCGCTAAAGAGTTGCATGTAAGAGAACTCCTCGTCATCGTAGAAGACAGGCTCCACCTCGTAGGCCTCGACGTCACCTGAAACTACAACAGAGTCTAGTTGGTGTTTTAAAACACCGTCTCAGAGTGGGAGTGAGTGATCAACTCAGTGGAGTGATAAGGGTCAAATATTGCATATCAAACCCCAGATATTGCACGATTTTATGTAAATCATAACGCCTAATGTCAAAATTTAATTGTGTTTTATCGCAGGATGAAATAAAAAGCGTTAATTGGAATTTGATGTTAAAGGCATGGATTTGACATTCTGAAGTCACCAGAGCACGGGATGGACTTTAGAAAACCAATAATGAAGATTTTACACGCCTGAGATCTGAGGAAAGCAAGCCAAAGAGGCTCGAAAAGGGTCCAGAATGCAAGATCACGTATTTTCCGCCATCCGATCAGCTCGAAACTTCATACATATGATGGGGGCCATAAATTAACCATACATATTAAATTTCAGCCATTGATGATCTCGGAAAGTGCTCCAACTGACAAATCAGCCCACGAATCATTAATTTCAGGCCCACCTGATAGTAGGATATGCCTCAACTTTGGTCCCAACCCATTAATTAGGGAGATAAAGAGGATGGACGGAGTAGATTTCTCGTAAACATCACGGCAGGCCCTGTGCATGAGAAGTGTGCACGCTGAATGTGTGCGCCGGCCGTGCACCGCACCTAGCCGACGGTCAGCGCGGGCGCTGACCCGCGCCCGTCTTCAAAATCCGTAAAACGCAAACAGCGTCCCGCAAGCCGACGCCGGTTCATGGTTGTGGGCCCCACACATCGCCCAAATGAGCAATCCAGACCATCCATTTGGTTCCTAAGGTGGACCTTACCAAGACCTAGGTGCCCTTTCTCCCTCATAAAAGTCATCGGACAATCCAAACCGTTGAATACAATTCGGACGGTGAAGCAAGAGATCCTGTGGACCACACCAAAAAAATCCAAAATCAGTCATTTCCAACTGAAATCTCGAGCTCCATCCAATGGACGGAGTGGATTTCCCAAAATAACTACAAAATGGGACCCACCATCATCGCAGCGTCCGTCGTTCGCCCGCGTAACGCACGGCCGCTGGCCGTTTTTACGAAGGACAGTGGGCCCCACCCGTCAACTGTACGGCCAATCCGAGCCGTCCATAGCGTAGAGGGCTATGAATACTACAAACCATGCCGATAGTTCACTCCCATGCGTACACACGTGCGTGATACAGAGGCCACAAAAGGGCTACCCGGCGACGTTCAAATCTGATCTTTTTGAGATTTCTTCTGTGGGCCGCGCCAATGGACCTTCAAAACCACCCATTCTTGATTGAAATTTCATCCTGAATCCAATGGACGGGGTGGATTTTCTAGAAAATACCTCTGTGGGGCCCACCGATCACGGTTGCGAAAATTTGTACTACGAGTCCTTCTACGACTCTGCCACCGATTCCAGCCATCCAGCAGCTATAAAAGGGAAGTTGTGGACGTGGGGAAGGCATGGAGATCTAGGGAATTCGAGATCCAGAGCCAGGGAGAGAAGAAAGAGAAGGAAGAGAAGGAAGAAGAGAGAGAGATCGATTGGTTTGGTGTTTTGATTTTATGAATTTTATTTAATATTTTTTATGGATTTTATGGGTCACTAATCTCTCAGCTAGGGCTGAGATGAAGCCCCTAATTTGATCAGCTCTTGTATTGGTTGATTTACTTTGAATTTTAATTAATTTATTTTTTTTCTCTAAGTGGGCTTGACGGGTTTAAATTCCATACTTCTCCATCTATGAACTTGACCAAAGTATATATATGGATGTTGTTTGGATGCTTATTATAGGTGCTTGTGTCTGATCAAGAACAGGTTTCCTATAGAGGAAGAAACAGGATGCTTTAATGAATGTACATTCCATGTACCCGACTAAGGACATGGAATTTGTTATTCATGGCATTGCTTAAAGGAATTAGACAGTCTGTATGCCCGATTTAGGACACAGATTGTGCTTTCTCTATATAAGTGGTATCAATCTAGATCAAGGTGAATCAACAGACAAAACAAGGGTTAGGATAATTAAGGGTGGATTCGAAAGTCCTAGTGCTCTCTCTCTGATTGAATTTTCTTCCCTGTTCTTAATTATTTTTTTTATAGAATTGTGCTTAGTAATTAGTTCCATTATTTGTTAGATTAGTTAAGGAGAATCATAGATTTGAGTTGTGACAACCAGTCCTCGTGGAAACGATCTCGTAATACGTACCGTATCTACATCTGATTCGTATACTTGCGAGTTTAAAAATCATTTAAATCATGTTGGTTTAAATAAAACATCAAGTTTTTGGCGCCGTTGCCGGGGACTGTTTCGTTCCAAATTAAATTTAGGATTCTCTCTTATCATAATTCATAGTCTTAGGATTTTACTAACTTTAGTTTTAGACATTTTTTTTTTAATTTTTAGAACTAACTTTTCTATCTTGTAGGGTCGTTGATAGATCTTCTAACTTGGTAACTTCGTCCTAATTTCTTTACTTTCTTTATTTTATTTTATTTTTTAGATTAGGTCTTATCCCCTAGATACTAACTTGTTTTGTTTTGTTGTGCAGGTTTTTAACATAGGAACTTCTACTCTGGTAACATCTTTCTAACTTCTCCTTTACTTTCGGTATTGATGTAGGATTTTGATTTCTTATAGGATTAGACTCAGAGTTAAGGTTCTACCATGGAATCGTGGGTACATGCATATGATGAGTTGGATAGGTTTTATTGGGAAATGCTTGAAGGTTGTGGAATTCAACGTATACCTCAAGATTTCTCTCCATCGAGAACAGACATTGAGAACCGACTAGAACGTTATGTTCCATCAGTTAATAGGGCTGTATACAATCATAATTATGAGAATGAGGATTATTATCAACCATCATATTCTCTCATATATGATCAGTATGACTATAACCAGTGGAACCATCAAAATTGGGAAGATGAACCATATTGTAATAATTATTCTCTTGGATCCCATACCTTTGAGATCCAACCAGAAACGATCCAAGAGGATTCATGTTTTGATCCAGAACAATTCAACCAGCATGTTGCGAAATTGATGAAATCATTAGAAGCACTCAATTCGCGCATTGAAAGGATAGAGGAAGCTCGCTCATCCCAACTACAATCCAACCCAGAAATACAATGTGAGGAAAGTGATCCTCACTCGCTTTTAACGAAATCTGGAATTTGGAATGAGGAGTTGGATTCCATTAATGAGCATACAGTTCAATTCTCCGATGAGTCGATCTCAATGACTATTCAAAAGAATGGGGAAGAAACATGGGTATCTTTCAAATACAGTGATGATGACACACTTTCCTTACATGACACACAGGATCTCAATGATGAGGTGGAGGTTGGTTTATTCGAACCTCAACCAAATTTAGAATGTGAGGAAAGCGATCCCATCCCAAGTGCGCACTACACAGAATTAGACAATGATGCATATTGGGATGATGATCATGGATGTCCAGCCCCAATTCCCTTGGAATCAATCTCAAGTTTGGTCCAAGTCAATGATCAAGACGTACACGAAGTGGTTGGTCATAATGAGCCACTCCCCTCACCTAACATGTCTGATTTAAAGGTAGAGGACGGGCCCCTTACAACCGACCCTTCTAACTCTTATGAAACGTATTTGGACCACTCCTCTGAATTACATGATGATATGATTCGGGAGATGGACGAGCTACTCGATATGACTCTTGAATTTGAAACCACCCAGTTGAGACTACCATCTAAACTGTTGAATAATGACGATTCATCACCTCTTCTGAGTAGTTTCGATGAACAGAGTCCATACATCAATGCTTCGTATACTGATCTTCAACCTGTCTGTGCAGGGCTAGAGCAAGAGAGCACACCTCCGTTCACCTTCAAAAACGATGGATTCCTTGGGCAGATCATCACGAGCTCTAATGTGGAAAATGAGTCACTCTCAGCTGACTGTCCCAACTCTTTGGATGATTGCTTGGCACACTTTTCAGATTCAAACGATCCCATGATAAGAGACATAGTGAATGCCTTGCAAAACAATATCTCGGTAGTCATCACTGACCGAGAGGACCCTTACTCTGAAGCCCCTCCTTCCACAAATCCTGAATATTTACCATTAAGGGAGGAGGAGCTAACAATTGAACCGAAGTCTGCTACTTCGGAATGTGTTGAGACTACGTCACTTTCTGAGAATTTTTCTGACTTTCATCTATGTGTAGTCTCTGATTCACCATGGGATACTAACTTCGAAACTTCTTCTGTCGCAGGTGAATCGTATATACTCTGGATACCTCAGGCGAATCAACGAAAAATTTCTTATGAGGTACATAAATTTCTTTGGAAAGTCAAGCTCCAGGGCGTCCAAGCCTATTGCAAAAATGGCTTTTGGATGATCCTGTTGAGAAATCTACTGAGAAACTTATCAAGATACTGGCCGGAAGAGGAACCTTGCAGCATGACTGAGTAGTTTTTCCCTGCTTTCTTAGGACTAGAGTAGTTTCCTTTATGTTGTTTTAAGATAGACGGTAAACTTAGCGCTCCTGAGAGGTAACCCAGTCTTTGTTTTATGCTTTTTCCTAGTTAGTTATTTCAATATTTGTGTGTAACATTACTGCAAACCCTCACGAGACTACAACTCGTTCGCTAGGGGTAACCTAGGGGTTTAAAGGCTTGTTGCATGCGCTAAATGCAATCGAGAGCACCTGCGAAAGTGGTATAGGTAGGATCTTTTTTTGTTTTTCTTTTTGTTATTTTTGCTTCTATTGATTTCTCTCTTATGCTAACTTGCGTTTACGTTAAAAATTTTTTCTTTAGAAAGCCTCTTAATTCTCCGTCCAGGTACTATCTTTCCCTCGCTCCTCTTTTATTCTTGTTGTCCCATGTGCATTATTTGCTTATTTCTTTTACATTGAGGACAATGTAGATTTTAGGTTGGGGGTGGGAGATTAGGTTACCTAATCAGTATTTTCTTGGTCTTGAGCAAAATTTGTGAAAATTTTAAAATTTTTCTAAAATTTCTATTGAATTCAAAGTGATTTTGAAGGATAGTTGTGATTTTGAAATTACAAAGATTCAGAATGTGAGAAATTTATCACTCTTGGATTCGGTTGTCTGCTTGATTTCACAGTCAATTTTGAATTGTTAATCCATGATTAGAAGTTGTAAACATTGATTGAGCCATGATTTCACATATCACATCTCACTTACACATTAAGTTTTGGTTCGATAACTGAATGATTAACTTGGTAAAAAGAAGAATTAAAAGGCCAAATCTTCACCATAGGTTTGCTCCCTATAGGTGCAGTTTTGATTCTCCATAATTGACATATATGAAAAAAAAAAAAAAAGGGAAGTTAGGTGACAAGTTTTCGCCATAGGTTTGCTCCCTATAGGTGAGGATTTGATTCCCCTCATTTGCGTTACTGCTCATAAAGAATATCTACGGCTGGTAAGATGAAAGTTAATCTGTGAGATAAGTGTTGGTTTCAAGTTTTGATTGTCACGAATTACTAATGATATCATGAAATTGACAATTGGATCTCTTACTGATTGTAAGTTGAGACTATACTTTACACTCGTGGAACTCAATGTTTAGGAATGTTCTAATTGATAGATTAATATTTTGAATTTGATTATGAAGTTTACTGTAAGCTTGATTACAAGAGAAAAATTTCACACACCAATCATGAATCTTAGAATTTTCAGATCTCAGCTATCTGTTCATAAGTCACTTGAGTTTACAGGAATTGTCTTTTATTGCTGAAATTATTTTTCGCATGTTTTGCTCGGGACTAGCAAAATGCTGGTTGGGGGTTGTGATAAGGGTCAAATATTGCATATCAGAACCCAGATATTGCACGATTTTATGTAAATCATAACGCCTAATGTCAAAATTTAATTGTGTTTTATCGCAGGATGAAATAAAAAGCGTTAATTGGAATTTGATGTTAAAGGCATGGATTTGGCATTCTGAAGTCACCAGAGCACGGGATGGACTTTAGAAAACCAATAATGAAGATTTTACACGCCTGGGATCTGAGGAAAGCAAGCCAAAGAGGCTCGAAAAGGGTCCAAAATGCAAGATCACGTATTTCCCGCCTGCTAAATCAATTGTTGACTATGAAGAGTATTGAATTACCTTGGCTAAGGCACCTCGAAGAAATTTAAAATACAAAAGGAATGGATTGTTACCATTATCACCGTAAATTTGGACATCATACGAAAAACTGTAATCCCCTCAGGAAAAAGCTACAAAAGATGATCGATAAGGGAGAAATTGCAATGAAAGAGCATGACAAAAAGAGAAAAATGACAGAAAGAGCTAGTTTGTTTTTTTTTTTTTTAATTCTCTCGATAGTCTCCCGATAAAGAAAATTCTGGGGGCATCCACGTTAAAAGACAATAATATGCTTCATATGATGAACCGTTAGTAATTACAAGATCAAGCTGTCATAGCCTAGATACTCGAACAAAAAGAAACGAGTGAGGCAAAAGATATAAAGCATACTCGTTGCAGATTTGAATTGCAATATCTGTCAGTTTAGGAGATGGCCACAATTTTAATTTCGAAAGGTATCGGTATGATACTTCCAAAATCAAAAGGGGGCAAGACAAGTGAGTAAAAAACTATGAAATGTATTTCTCACCATAGAATGTATTTATTTTGTGTATATGAATAAAATGTAGGCTTTCAAGCTTTCAAGCATATCAAGTCATCGCCAAAAGCGAACTAAAAGCGAAGTGCCAATGATGATCGATAAATGAAAAGCGTCGATGATTATTGCCAAAATTAGCAACCATTATTGTCATCATCAATCGTTGATACAAAAGTATCTTATTGTACCTTATTGAAATTGTTATCATCACCAAGCTGATACACTATTTTAACTATAGGCATTGTCAGAACATATCAGCAGTGGCGATGTATCAATTATTGATTCACCATTCATGGCAATGGAATAAGCCTATATGGCCAACCACACAAATTTTATGACAACGATGGCAGCTCATCATTTAAGGTAGCTTAGCCAAGCCTTATACGGCCAACTACGCATAAGACCTATCATTTAAAAAGCCCGAAATTGGTGGTAAACTAGAATTGCTCTTTGAGCCCAATCCAAAATTGGCAGTAATCTATCTTGCTCTTTGAGCCCAATGTCAAGTCCAGTTCAGTCAAGTCTGGTCGAGTCAAGTTTAGTAAAGTCCAATCAAGTCAGGTCATGTCCAGTCAAGGTATGATCAGTTAAAGTATGCTAGCTCCATCAAGAGCTTAAATTATGCATAGCATCAAAATGCTGCAGATACATACATGATCATCTATTTACTTAAAATGTGCTCAAAGATGCAAATTTCTTTATATAAGTCATGAGAATTTCATGTTTAGAATGAACAAATATATACAAAATGTGTTTCTTTTGAAATAGGTACAAATTACATTTAAAATATTCGATTTTTTCTATCCTCAAACTAAGTGCTTCAAAATATGGTTATTCTTCCGAAGAGGATGGGTCTTCGATGATAATATGTTTATCCTTCTAGAGAGGGTGATGATGCCTTTCTGTCTTCTGTCTTTCTGTGTTGAAGGGATATTATCTCTTAAAATCTATAAAGGAGGAGGAGGATAGAATCTTAAAGAGTCATCATTCTCTTCCGGGAAATCGGAGGATTCATGGGTATTTTTCAGAGGCATGTCGAATGTTATCCATCCCTCGAGAGTATCAACTGGCTTTATTTCAGAAATATTATCTGTATAGAAAATTTTTATGCAGAGTTGGCCTAGAGAAGGGGCACGATCTACTTCTTTGAAATATTCAATGCCTTGGTCTTTTTGGAAATCCCTTAAGTGAGGAGGAAGAATCCATATAGCATGATCTATCAAGTAGTAATGTTTCACTAAAATACTGGTGAACCCATCATCGCATCCAGCAATAAGAAGCACTATATGGATAATGATGCCGGGAATTATGAAGTGCGACCCGGTGTGAACGTTCAGGAGCTGCTTACATATTAAAACCCAAATATATAGGTAGCTGATCAGGATGACCAGGATGCGAATATGTTTCTTTCGGAGTCAGCAAACATCCAAGGAAAATATACTCCGAGCCAACACATGAAGAAAGGCCAACGAACATAAATTAGAAAAGACTCATCAGTTGAACCTTTAGAGTTAGAAATGATATCTCCGAAAGCACAATATAACGAGCAAAGGATGCAACAAATGGAATGCAAAGCATGATGACAAGCACAAAGGAAGGATAATCAAATTCTTATCATATTTCCAGAAGTTTTTAATATATTTCAATTTATACTTCATAAAACTAGGTTAAAAAATTATGATATCTTGAGATAACTAATTCCAATCAATTTAGTAGGAAAGATTATCATTTGAAAGCTTGGATTATGCAGATTATGAATAAAGGAGACAGTCAAAAAGATTGTTACAGCAGGAGTAGCATTAAAGAATGGAGTTTAAAGAAAGAGTCACTGGAGTTGATTAAAAGGATTTTTGCAGTAGGAGCAGCATTAAAGAGGAATTCCCTAGCCACAAAGTTCAAAGAAAGAGTCGTTGGAGTTGATTGAAAAGATTATTGTAGCAAGAGCATTATTAAAGAACAGTTTGAAAGTGCCCTAGTTTGTCAATTAGCGTGAGTGTTGAGTCAATTAGACTACAGAGCCTAATAGGAAGATCAATTCAAGCATCTGCCTCAACCAGATATGTGCAAGCTCGCCACAGGTAAATCTGAGCCTCATGTCCTTTGTCCCAAATCACCAAGTATACTAAAACCCTTAAAAAGTTAGAACATCTTAGGGTTTTTAGGGTAAGAAAACATTTTCAAAATAGAAAAATTCTCTAAGTTTTCTTGCCTTATCGATTTTATCAATGCACATCTCGATATGATTGACCTGCGCTGTCGTGTCCTTGATGTTCCATCGATACCATCGAAAAGAGGACCAAATATGTCCAGCAACCTCATACATATCTGGATGGAATTATCGATATATCGATACACCTATCGATATCATTGATATTCAAATCTTGAGTCTATTGGAAGTGACTCGATAATATCGACAAGCAGAATTCCGGTGCCCCTGTTTTTTCTTAAGAATATCATATAAGCATCGATATATTAAAACCTCCTCAATACCATCAAAATTCAAACTTCGATGATATCGGAAGGCCTTCGATGATATCAGTCTTGGGCGCCAAGTTCTCCAGCAAAATATTTTAGGGTGGTTTATCTATGATCGGGGGTCACTCGATAGAATCAATATTCAAATATCGATGATATCGATGTCGTATCAATTGCATCGAACATGGACATAAACTATCTAGCAAGCTTTATGAAAAATACTTTTGATTTATCGATGCATCAACACAGCTATCGATATCATTAACATTCAAATTTTGATGATCTAGAAGGTCCCTCAATCATTCATGAAAACTTGAAATATTTCTAGTCAAGTCTCTCTCATTTTTCAAGTGTCGATGGATCAAACCTCTCATCAATAGAATCGGAATTCGAAATCTGATGACATCGACTATTGTTTCGATTCATCGACCAGCTGACAAAGGGTTTCAAAAGTGTTTGACATTGAGTCCAAGTCATCGAGCGGACCATCGATGCTATCGAGAGTATACGCTCAATGACATCGAACCTGCTCGATGATATCGAACTCTATCATAAATGTGACCGTTTTATATCCATTGGAACCTTTTGCCTATATAAAGAGGACTTGTTTATTGTTACTATGAGAGAAAGAAGAGATGCTTTTGAGTATTTAACCTCAGATCTTATACCTAAAGCCCTTTCTCTCAGGGGAGTTCATCCTTCAATCCACCCTCACCATTAATATTCAATAGAGTAGATTGGGGAATGAACTTTCACATTTAAGGATCCTCCAGCTACTACCTTAATGGCGAATTATTAAGCTGGGATGCCTTGAATGCTTAGATGATTGAAATCACTCTATCTTCCTTATAGGAAAATCTTTTGAGAGTAGGATTTCATTATAACCTTGACCCAATCCGTCGCCATGTATTGATACATCTTTTGAGTTACGGATCAAGGAAGCCGAAGACCCTTCATCAATAAAAGAGGAGATCTTCGCCAATGTGCTTAATGAGGCTCATCCACTTATCTGTAAGTATCTAGAGTCCAGAGGACACTTGTGATCATTCCTTTTCAGGATTGGGTCTTAGGTGTTTTTCACCCCTTCAAGCCCTCATAGGAGGCCTCCGACGGGAGTGTACGTGGTGGGTGCATTGTGTGGACCCTTGCTCTATGGAGAGCATAAACATCTGGTTGAAGGTGAACCAGTTAAAACCTTAGGTTTGAGGTGAACCGTGTGAAACCTCAGGTTTGAGGTAAACCACGTAAAACCTCAGATAGGGTCTTATAGAAGATCCTTAGCCAGTGTGCCTAAAACCGGGTGTTATGTGTTGACCCTTGCTCAGGGAGCATAAATAGTCAGCCTTAGTGTAGGTTATAAAGGTTGAAGGTGAACCTTATTTAAAACCTTAGGTTTGAGGTGAACTACTGTGAAACCTCCTTAGTGAAATCTAGCACACTCAAGGGTTGAGTGCGTCTGCCGGGAGTGGAGTAGACTGATTGTCGAACTACTATAAAAATGACTGTGTTTGAGTTTGCGATTCTTCTGATTGTGTGATTTGCTTTAGTATTTTCATATCTGAATATCTGAGATCACACCTCACCCACATACACAGTCATATCCATCATAACTAGTTTGCATACTGTTCATTCCTTAAATAGTTTGTGATTGAATCCTCTACCAAGCTTGGAAGTGTGTAGAGTTATTTTTGAGTAATCCTAATATGAGCTGTTGTTAGGATTAGTGCAATAGGATTTGAAATAAATCATAAAAACTTTAAAAAGTCCTATTCACCCCCCTCTAGGACATATTGGCATATTCCTATTTCAACGAAAGCGGCCTTCACCGCTATTTCAATTGGTATTAAAGCGGGTCTCTCTTTAAGGGCTTTACCACTTAGAGAGTGATCTTGACTGAAGTTGGAATCATGTTCAAAAGTGTCCAAGAGGGTGTGACAAACTAAAATAATTGCCTTGTAATTCATACCGCTCTGAAAGTCAGAAATAGTTCAAAGTAGTACCTTGATAGTGGATTCTCCAGACACATGACTAGTGATTAAACTCACTTTTGTGAGTACTCGAACTTTAATGGAGGATCAGTCACATTTATAGATGGTAGCTCAGCCAAAATTGTTAGACAAGAAACAATAGCTGTCCCAGGCCTTCCGAAGATCAAACATGTCCTTTATGTAGAAGGTTTGAAACATAATCTCCTTAGTATCTCCCAAATCTGTGATAAAGAACATCTTATCACTTTCTCAAAGGATGTGTGTAGAATTTTAGATTATATAGAAAAATCTCTCATAAAAGGTTTACGTAGTAGTGATAATTATTATGTCATTGAAAGTACAATTGAGAGTGTGCTATCCACAAAGTGTAATATGGCTGTAAAGAATGAATCCAAATTATGGCACCAAAGGTTGAGACATGTTCACTACCGAAATTTAACAAAGCTCAGTTCAAATAAAATGGTTAGAGGACTTTCCAAGATTAGAAAAGAAGAAAAAGTTGTCGGTGGAGAATGTCTGAAAGGAAAACAGATAAAAGTCAGACACAAAAAGATAACCATCATAGCAACAACAAAACCTTTGGATCTGCTACATATGGATCAAGTTAGACAAACTAAAGTGGAAAGCCATTGCAAGAAAAGATACTTCCTGGTGGTGGTAGATGACTACACCAGATTTACTTGGGTCGCATTTCTCTAAGAAAAATCGAATGCTTTCGAGGAATTTGTGATCCTGGCAAAGTGGCTCCAAAATGATAAGGGATACGGCATCAATCGCATCAAAAGTGATCATGGTGGAGAATTTGAGAATGAAAGATTCAAAAAATATTGCAATGAAAAAGGAATTTGTCATGAATTCTTAGCCCCAAAAACCACTCAGCAAAATGGAGTCGTTGAAAAAAAAAATCGAGTATTGCATGAAATAGTTAGGCTAAATGGGAAAGATATGGCAAAAAGTTTTTGGGCAGAAGCTGTTAATACTGCTCGCTACATCATAAATAGAGTATATCTTAGAGTAGGTCTGAATAAAACTCCATACGAACTATGGTATGGGAAACTGCCTAATGTGAAATATTTTCGAGTCTTTGGTAGCAAATGTTATATCTTGAGAGACAGAGATGACCTAGGGAAATTTGAGTCTAAAAGTAATGAAGGTATCTTTCTGGGGTATGTCATGAATATTCGTGCGTATAGAGTATACAATCTAAGAACTCTCACTATTCAAGAGTCAGTCAATGTGGTAATCGATGATCAACCTCATTAAGAAGATACACCTGTGAATGAATTAGAAGATGATGTAGATTCATGCATACTAGAAAAATATGATAACAAAACTCCATCACCCAGTGAACCTCAATCATCATCTGACATTCCCATCATAAAAGATCACCCTCGAGAACAAATTATTGGAGATCCTAATAATAGTGTAAGAACTTGATGACAGATAGAAAATATCTATAGCCATTTCTACTTTACCATAAAGATTGAACCCAAGAACATTGTCGAAGCTCTTCAAGATGAACATTGGATAAATGCAATGCAAGAAGAACTTCAACAATTTCAAAAAACTGAGGTATGGCAATTGGTTCCCAGACCACTCAATACAAATGTCATTGAAACCAAATGGGTCTTCAAGAATAAATCTGATGAATCAGGAACAAAGCAAGGCTTGTAGCTTAAGGGTACTCACAAATAGAAGGCATTGATTTTAATGAGACATTTGATCCTATAGCTCGCCTTGAGTCTATTAGAATTCTTTTGTCCATTACATGTGCATTAAAATTTAAACTATTTTAAATGGATGTTAAGAGTGCTTTTCTTAATGGAGATCTCGCTGAAGAAGTTTATGTAGAACAACCAAACGGATTTTTAGATCCTAGGTGTCCTCATTATGTATATCGTCTGAACAAAGCCCTCTATGGTCTTAAACAAGCACAACGTGCTTGGTATGAATGATTGCCAAAATTTCTTTTGGACCATAAATTCTGCAGAGGGAGTGTCGAGAAGACTCTGTTTACCTAAAGAACAAAAGACTCATTGCTTATTGCACAAATTTATGTAGATGATATAGTCTTTGGTTCAACATGTGAAGATGTCGCATACAAATTTGCCAACCTTATGAAATCAAAATTTGAAATGAGTATGGTTGGTGAACTAAACTTCTTCCTAGGATTATAGGTCAAGCAGCTATATGATGGAATCTTTATCTGTCAAACCAAGTATGCAAATGATTTGGTGAAAATGTTTGGTCTTGAATTTGGTTGCTCTTATCACACTCCCATGAGTACCACACTCAAACTTTCTAAAGATACAAATGGCAAGAGAGTGTATCAACATCTCTATCGGAGTATGATAGGTAGTCTACTATATCTCACAGCTAGTCGCCTCAACATATCTTTTAATGTGGGGGTATGTGCTCGATATCAAGCAGATCCTAGAGAATCTCACCTAACAGCCGTTAAAATGGATCATTAAATACATAACAGGAACTACCTCGTTCGGACTATGGTATCCATTTGAAACATCCACCATCATCGCTGGATACTCTGATGCCGACTGGGCAGGAAATTTGGATGATCGAAAATCAATAAGCAGAGGATGGTTCTATGTTGAAAACTGTCTAGTCTCCTAGCATAACAAGAAGCAAAATTCAATATCATTATCTACTGCCGAGGTTAAATACATTACCACTAGAAGTTGCTGTGCACAACTCCTTTGGATGAAGCAGATGTTGTTGGACTACAGGATTGAACAACCCACGATGTGTCTTTTCTATGATAATATAAGCACAATCAATATTTTAAAGAATCCTGTTCAACATTCATGGACTAAGCACATTGACATCCGTCATCATTTTATCTGAGAACTTGTTTATGACAAGATTATTACATTGGTTATGTTTCCACAGAAAAGTAACTTGCAGATATCCTCACCAAACCTCTTGATATAAATAGGTTTAGTGACCTTCAAAAATCCATTGAGGTCTGCACTCACTAAACATGAGCCACATAGGTCATGACTGAAAGTGCCTTGGTTTGTCAATTAGCGTGAGTGTTGAGTCAGTTAGACTACAAAGCCTAATAAGAGATCAATTCAAGCGTCTGCCTTAACCGGATGTGTGCAAGCTCGCCACAGGTAAATCTGAGCCTCACATCCCTTGTCCCAAGTCACCAGGTATACTAAAACCCTTAAAAAATGTTAGAATATCATATGGTTTTCCAGGTAAGAAAATGTTTTCACAATAGAAAAATTCTTTAAGTTTTCTTGCCTTGTCGATTTTATTGATACACATCTCGATATGATTGACCTACGTTGTCGAGTCCTCGATGCTCCATCGATACCATCGAAAAGAAGACCAAATATGTCCAACAACCTTATACACATCTGGACGGAATTATCTATGTATCGATACACCTATTGATATCATCGATATTCAAATCTCGAGTCTATTGAAGTTGACTCGAAATATCAACAGGCAGATTTCCAGTGCCCCTATTTTTTCTTAAAAATATCATATAAGCATTGATATATCGAAGCCTCCTCGATATCATCAAAATTTAAACTTCGATGATATCGGAAGACCTTTGATGATATCAGTCTTGGGTGCTAAGTTCTCCAGCAAAATATTTTAAGGTGGTTTATCTATGATCGGGGGTCACTCGATTGAATCGATATTCAAATATCAATGATATTGATGTCGTATTGATTGCATAAAGCATGGACAAAAACTGTCCAACAAGCTTTATGAAAATTCCTTTTGATTTATCGATGCATCGACACAGCTATCGATATTATCGACATTCAAATTCCGATGATCTCAAAGGTCCCTCGATCATTTATGAAAACCTGAAATATTTCTAGTCAAGTCTCTCTCATTTTTCAAGTGTCGATAAATCAAACCTCTCATCGATGGAATCAGAGTTCGAAATCTGGTGACATCGACAATCGTTTCCATTCATCGACCAGCTGGCAAAGGTTTTAAAAGCGTATGACATTGAGTTCGAGTCATCGAACGGACCATCAATGCTATCGAGAGTATACGCTCGATGATATCAAACCTGCTCGATGATATCAAACTCTGTCATAAATGTAACCATTTTATATCCGTTGAAATCTTTTGCCTATATAAAGAGGACTTGTCTAGTGTCGCTGTGAGAGAAAGAAGAGAGAGAGCTTTTGAGTTTTTAACCTTAGATCTTATACCCAAAGCCCTTTCTCTCAAGGGAGTTCATCCTCCAATTCACCCTCACTATTGATATTCAATAGAGTAGATTAGGGAATGAACTTTCACATTCAAGGATCCTTCAGCTACTACCTTAATGGAAAATCATGAAGCTGGGATGCTTTGAATGCATATATGATTAAAATCACTCTATCTTCCTTATAGGAAAATCTTTTGAGAGTAGGATTTCATCATAACCTTGACCCAACCCATCGCCATGCATTCGTACATTTTTTGAGTTGCGGATTAAGGAGACCGAAGACACTTCATTAACAAAGGAGAAAATATTCATGTACATGCTTAATGGGACTCATCTACTTATCTGTAAGTATCTAGAGTCCAGAGAACACTTGCGATCATTCCTTTTTAAGATTGGGCCTTAGGTGTTTCTCACCCCTTCAAGCCCTCGTAAGAGGCCTCCGGCGGGAGCGTACGTGATGGGTGCGTTGTGTGAACCCTTCTCTGTGGAGAGCATAAACATCTGGTTGAAGGTGAACCAGTCAAAACCTTAGGTTTAAGGTGAACCATGTGAAACCTCGGGTTTGGGGTAAACTGCATAAAACCTCTGATAGGGTCTTATGAAAGATCCTTAGCCAGTGTGCCTAAAAGTGGGTGCGTTGTGTTGACCCTTGCTCGTGAAAGCATAAAAATTAGCCTCAGTGTAGGTTGTAAAGGTTAAAGGTGAACCTGATTTAAAACCTCAGGTTTGAGGTGAACCACTATGAAACCTCCTTAGTGAAATTCGGCACACTCAAGGGTTAAGTGCGTCTGCCGGGAGTGGAGTAGACTAATCGTCGAACCGCTATAAAAATGATTGTGTTTGAGATTGTTATTCTTCTGTTTATGTTATTTACTTTAATACTTTCATATCTGAATATCTGAGATCATACCTCACACACATACACAGTCATATCTATCATAAACTAATTTGCATATTGTTCACTTCTTAAATAGTTTATGATTGGATCCTCTACCGGGCTTAGAAGCCAGTAGAGTTACTTTTGAGTGATCCTAATGTGTGCTTGCTGATTAGGATTAGTGTAATAGGATTTTAAATAAACCATAAAAACTTTAAAAGTCCTATTTACCCCCCTCTAGGACATATTGGCATATCCCTACTTCAACTAAAGCGATCTTCACCGCTATTTCAATTGGTATCAGAGTGGGTCTCTCTTTAAGGGCTTCACTGCCTAGAGAGTGATCTTGACTGAAGCTAGAATCATGTTCAAAAATGTCCAAGAAGGTGTGACAAACCAGAATAATTGCCTTGTAATTCATACTGCTTTGAAAGTCGGTAATAATTCAAAGTGGTACCTTAATAATGGATGCTCTAGACACATGACTGGTGATCAAACTCACTTTTGTGAGTACTCGAACTTTGATGGAGGATCAGTCACATTTGGAGATGGTAGCTCAGCCAAAATTGTTGGACAAGGAACAATAGTTGTTCTAGGCCTTCCAAAGATCAAACATGTCCTCTGTGTAGAGGGTCTAAAACATAATCTCCTTAGTATCTCCCAAATCTGTGACAAAGAACATCTTGTCACTTTCTCAAAGGATGTGTGTAGAATTTTAGATCATCTAGGAAAATCTCCCATAAAAGGTTTACGCAGTAGTGATAACTGTTATGTCATTGAAAGTACAAGTAAGAGTGTCCTATCCATAAAGTGTAATATGGCTGTAAAGAATGAATCCAAACTATGACACCAAAGGTTGGGATATGTTCACTACCGAAATTTAGCAAAGCTCAATTCAAAAAATTTGGTTAGAGGACTTCTCAAGATTAAAAAAAAAGAAGAAAAAGTTGTCTGTGGAGAATGTCTAAAAGGAAAATAGATAAAAGTAGGACACAAAAAGACAACCACCATAGCAATAACAAAACCCTTGGATCTGCTACATATGGATCTAGTTGGACCAACTAAAGTGGAAAGCCATGGTAAGAAAAGATACTTCCTAGTGGTGGTAGATGACTACACTAAATTTACTTGGGTCGCATTTCTTCGAGAAAAATCGGATGCTTTTGAGGAATTTATGATCCTGGTAAAGCGACTCCAAAATAAAAAGGGGTACGGCATCAATCGCATCAGAAGTGATCATGGTGGAGAATTTAAAAATGAAATATTTGAAAAATATTGTAATGAGAAAGGAATTCGTCATGAATTCTCAGCCCCAAAAACCCCTCAGCAAAATGGAGTCATTGAAAAAAAAATTGAATATTGCAGGAAATGGGGTCAGTTATGCTAAATGAGAAGGATATGGCAAAAAGTTTTTGGGTAGAAGCTGTCAATACTACCTACTACATCATAAATAGAGTATATCTTAGAGCAAGTCTAAAAAAACTCCATACAAACTATGGTATGGGAAACTGTCTAGTGTAAAATATTTTCGAGTCTTTGGTAACAAATGTTATATCTTAACAGACAGAGATCACCTAGGGAAATTTGAGTCTAAAAGTGATGATGGTATCTTTTTGGGGTATGTCATGAATAGTCATGCGTATAGAGTATACAATTTAAGAACCCACACTATCCAAGAGTCAGTCAATATGGTAATCGATGATCAACCTCATTAAGAAGATACACCTGTGAATGAATTAGAAGATGATGTAGATTCATGCATACTAGAAAAATCTGATAACAAAACTCCATCACCCAGTGAACCTCAATCATCATCTGACATTCCCATCATAACAGATCACCCTCGAGAACAAATTATTGGAGTCCTATAATAGTGTAAGAACTCGATGACAGATAGAAAATATCTATAGCCATTTCTGCTTTACCATAAAGATTGAACCCAAGAACATTGTCGAAGCTCTTCATGATGAACATTGGATAAATGCAATACAAGAAGAACTTCAACAATTTCAAAAAACTGAGGTATGGCAATTGGTTCCCAAACCACTCAATACAAATGTCATTAAAACCAAATGGGTCTTTAAGAATAAATATGATGAATCAGGAAATGTGATCAGGAACAAAGCAAGGCTTGTAGCTCAAGGGTACTCACAGATGAAGGCATTAATTTTGATGAAATATGTGCTCCTGTAGCTCGCCTTAAGTCTATCAGAATTCTTCTGTCCATTGCATGTGCATTAAAATTTAAACTATTTCAAATGGATGTTAAGTGTGCTTTTCTAAATGGAGATCTCGCTGAAGAAGTTTATGTAGAACAAGCTAAAGAATTTTCAGATCCTAAGTGTCCTCATTACATATATTGTCTAAACAAAGCCCTCTATGGTCTCAAACAAGCACCACGTGCTTGGTATGAATGATTGACAAAATTTCTTTTGAACCATAAATTCAGCAGAGAAAATGTTGATAAGACTCTATTTACCCAAAGAACAAAAGACTCACTGCTTATTATACAAATTTATGTGGATGATATAGTTTTTGGTTCAACTTGTGAAGATATCGCATATAAATTTGTTGACCTCATGAAATCAAAATTTGAAATGAGTATGGTTGGTGAACTAAACTTCTTCCTAGGATTACAGGTCAAGCAACTATATAATAGAATCTTTATCTGTCAAACCAAGTATGCGAATGATTTGGTGAAAAGGTTTGGTCTTGAATTTGGTCGCTCTTATCACACTCCCATGAGCACCGCACTCAAACTTTCCAAAGATACAAATGGCAAGAGTGTGGATCAACATCTCTACCAGAGTATGAAAGGTAGTCTACTATATCTCACAGCTAGTCGCCCTGACATTTCTTTTAGTGTGGGGGTATGTGCTCGATATCAAGAAGATCCTAGGTAATCTCACCTAACAGCCGTTAAAAGGATCACTAAATATATAGCAGAAACTACCTCCTACGGACTATGGTATCCATTTGAAATATCCACCATCATCGCTGGATACTATGATGCTGACTAGGCAGGAAATTTGGATGATCGAAAATCAACAAGAGGAGGATGTTTCTATGTTGGAAACTGTCTAGTCTCCTGACAGAACAAAAAGCAAAATTCCGTATCTTTATCTACTATCGAGGCTGAATACATTGCTGCTGGAAGTTGTTGTGCACAACTCCTTTGGATGAAACAGATGTTGTTGAACTACGGGATTGAACAACCCACGATGAGTCTTTTCTGTGATAACACAAGCGCAATCAACATTTCAAAGAATCCTGTTCAACATTCTAGAACTAAGTACATTAACATCCGTCATCATTTTATCCAAGAACTCGTTAAAAACAAGATTATTACATTAGATTATGTTTCCACGGAAAAGCAACTCACAGATATCCTCACCAAACTCTTGATACAAATAGGTTTAGTGACCTTCAAAAATCCATTGGGATCTGCACTCTCTAAATCTTAGTGAACACGAGCCACACAGGTAAATCTCCACACTGGGACATTCATGGTCATACGACAGCCACAAGTCTAAACTCCCTGTATTAACCATGTTAGGTTTGGGATAGGACATTCTCGATGATATAGATATTCAACATCGATGAAATTGAAGAAACTTGGGAATGCACGATGATAACTGGTGGCTTTTTCCAATATTTGGGCTGAAAATATTTCTTCTGTTGGGATATACTGTTAATCTACTGCTGTCTGTGGCAGCACGTGTTAGATAATTTTGGTTATGGCTGAGTATAATTCATATTTTTACTGTCATAATTCGGTTCTTAGATCCCCTAACCTATCTAATTTCTGATATAGAATGCATGTGATGCTTTTAATGAATATTCTAACTGCTATATCATGCTCTATCTGATCTGCTATCCATATATACTCACTGCAAATGATGTCTGATTAAGTAATTGTTTGACTACTATACATCTATTTGTTATATGCATATTCTACTGGATGAGTGGTTCTCCCAAATACTTCAAGCTTCAGTCAATATCAACTGCTATATCTTTGTCAATGACTGACAAAAGGGGGGAGAACAATTCACACACCCCGAATGAAAAATTATATATCTGCTTGGATAATGTTGCAGGTGTTAGGGGGAGCAGCTGCATCAAGCGAGGGGGAGTTTACATTTAGGGGGAGCAGATACTGAGCTATGTACATGGGTTAAATAGAAATTATAAAATTGTTTAAAATGCATGTACACACAATTTAGGATGTGTTTGTCCAGTACTCTAAGGTGTTTTGGGATTTTGTCACGTAATTGACAAAGGGGGAGATTGAAAGTGCCTTGGTTTGTCAATTAGCGTGAGTGTTGAGTCAGTTAGACTACAGAGCCTGATAGGAAGATCAATTAAAGCATCTGCCTCAACCGGATGTGTGCAAGCTCGCCACAGGTAAATCTGAGCCTCACATCCCTTATCCCAAATCACCTACTATACTAAAACCCTTAAAAAATGTTAGAATATCATAGGGTTTTTAAGGTAAGAAAACGTTTTCAAAATAGGAAAATTCTCTAAGTTTTCTTGCCTTATCGATTTTATCGATACACATCTCGATATGATCGACCTGCACTGTCGAGTCCTCAATGCTCCATTAATACCATCAAAAAGAGGACCAAATATGTCCAGCAACCTTATACACATCTAGACGGAATTATCGATGTATCGATACACCTATCGATATCATCGATATTCAAATCTCGAGTCTATCGAAGCTGACTCGGTAATATTGACAAGCAAATTTTTGGCGCCCCTGTTTTTTTCTTTAAAATATCAAATAAGCATCGATATATCAAAGCCTCCTCGATACCATCGAAATTCAAACCTCGATGATATCGGAAGACCTTCGATGATATCGGTCTTGGGGGCTAAGTTCTCCAGCAAAATATTTCAGGGTGGTTTATCTATGATCAGGGGTCACTTGATTGAATCGATATTCAAATATCGATGATATCGATATCGTATCAATTGCATTGAGCATGGACATAAACTGTCTAACAAGCTTTATGAAAAATCCTTTTTGATTTATCAATGCATAGACATAGCTATTGATATCATCGACATTCAAATTTCGATGATCTCGAAGGTCCCTCAATCATTCATGAAAACCTGAAATATTTCTAGTCAAGTTTCTCTCATTTTTCAAGTGTCGATAAATCGAACCTCTCATCGATGGAATCGAAGTTCGAAATCCGGTGACATTGACAATCGTTTCGATTCATCGACTAGCTGGCAAAAGGTTTCAAAAGCATATGACATTGAGTTCGAGTCATCGAGCGGACCATCGATGCTATCGAGAGTATACGCTCGATGATATCAAACCTACTCGATGATATTGAACTCTGTCATAATTGTGACCGTTTTATATCCGTTAGAACCTTTTGCCTATATAAAGAGGACTTGTCTAGTGTTGCTGTGAGAGAAAGAAGAGAGAGAGCTTTTAAGTTTTTAACCTTAGATCTTATACCCAAAGCTCTTTCTCTCAAGGGAGTTCATCCTCCAATCCACCCTCACCATTAATATTCAATAGAGTGGATTGGGGAATGAACTTCCGCATTCAAGGATCCTTCAGCTACTACCTTAATGGCAAATCATGAAGTTGGGATGCCTTGAATGCATAGATGATTAAAATCGCTCTATCTTCCTTATAGAAAATCTTTTAAGAGTAAGATTTCATCATAACCTTGACCCAACCCATCGCCATGCATTGGTACATCTTTTGAGTTACGGATTAAGGAGACCAAAAACTCTTCATCATCAAAGGAGGAGATCTTCGTCAACGTGCTTAATGGAACTCATCCACTTATCGGTAAGTATCTAGAGTCCAGAGGATACTTGCGATCATTCCTTTTTAGGATTGGGTCTTAGGTGTTTCTCACCCCTTCAAGCCCTCATAGGAGGCCTCCGGCGGGAGTGTACGTGGTTGGTGTGTTGTGTGGACCCTTGCTCTGTGGAGATCATAAACATCTGGTTGAAGGTGAACCAGTCAAAACCTTAGGTTTGAGGTAAACCGTGTGAAACCTCGTGTTTGGGGTAAACCGCGTAAAACCTCCGGTAGGGTCTTATGGAAGATCCTTGGCCAGTGTGCCTAAAAGTAGGTACGCTGTGTTGACCCTTGCTCGTGAGAGCATAAACAGTTAGTCTCAATGTAGGTTGTAAAGGTTAAAGGTGAACCTGATTTAAAACCTTATGTTTGAGGTGAACCGTTGTGAAACCTCCTTAGTGAAATCCGGCACACTCAAGGGTTAAGTGCCTCTACTGGGAGTGGAGTAGACTAATCGTCGAACCACTATAAAAATCACTGTGTTTGAGATTGTTATTCTTCTATTTGTGTGATTTACTTTAATACTTCCATATCTGAATATCTGAGATCACACCTCACACACATACACATTCATATCCATCATAAACTAATTTGCATATTGTTCACTTCATAAATAGTTTGTGATTGGATCCTCTACCAGGCTTGGAAGCCAGTAGAGTTACTTTTAAGTAATCCTAATGTGCGCTTGCTGATTAGAATTAGTGTAATAGGATTTTAAATAAACCATAAAAACTTTAAAAGTCCTATTCACCCCCCTCTAGGACATATTAGCATATCTCTACTTCAACTAAAACGGTCTTCACCACTATTTTAATGACATTCTCGATGATATCTGAACAGTGTCAATATCGTCGAAATTTATAGATCAATGATATCGATATTCAATATCGATGAAATTGAAGAAACTTGGGAATGCACGATGATAACTGGTGTTCTTTCCAATGGTTGGACAGAACAATTTTTTTTGGGCTTGGTTTTATTAGGATATACTGTTAATCTACTTAAGATCGCTGGCCAAATAGGCCCTTGGAGTTTGGACCTAGAGCGGTGCTTCGACAGACCTGACAGTATAGGAAATCCAACAAATTAAGAACGTGAACTCTAGTTAGGTCACCTAGTACACCTCTTTGATCTGGGTGGCGCAGCGGAAGCGTGGTGGACCCTTGCCCCACTGGCCCAAGATCGAAACTGTACTCGTTGAATATGAACATTATAGAAGCCCTAGCAAGTTCTACTATGCGAAACCGTTTTAGGATGATCTAGTAAGATTTGATTCACCCTTTCCTTGGACATAGATAATATCAAGGACTCTCTTAGACTAAGACCTAAAGAGCAACCTTAGAATAGACAATTTGAGCCTTTCAATGATGGACATTCCCTACTTTTATAGAGTGATCGAACTACGGAGTTACTGAAATATACAACTGCGAAGCATTCGCAGCTTGACCTAATTCTCAATCCTAAGCGACTGCCAACGGACTCACTGCTTAGCCGAGCAGAAGACCAGGATCCATCAGGATTAAGAAGGGATATGATGAGCCTTCTACCCTGGCAAGGTAGATGATCAATGTATCGGGATCAAGCCCACTACAATCGTCTCTCCGTGCCGGTTAAACAATGAAAACAACTATCTTACTCTAAATAAGTGGGAATTATCGTCAAGACTCCAAATAGGTAAAGAAATAAATTGTAGCAAACCATCAGGATATGAGAAATGGATAAAGAAATAAGTTTTAAGGGGGGTAGACTAAAATGAACCAGGCTAGTATATACCTTACCACGCGTAGGAACTCGAAATCAATAAGTCTTAGGCAAATGAAATAATAGACATCTGTCCTTATTACCCTTAGGCAATTTCGAGGATGAAATTTTGTTTTAAGGGGGGTAGATTGTAACAGCCTGAATTTTTTCCAACCTGGAATAAGACGTCCTTAGGTAATGGGTCGATCCCAACACCTTATTAACCTGTCAGAACTCAAACCCAAAGTCTAAAGCCGCCTTTGAACCCATTTCCTTCACAAATCTCACCCTTCACCACCTTGTTCTTTCAATTTTTCTAAGTACTTTCACCCTAGACACTATCTTAAACTAGCTAAGTAGTATAACTTGAATCACTATATATACAAACTACGAAGGCCTAGGTACCACCTCGACCAGAAATCACTTAGGATTAAACCCTTTAGAAATTTGACAAAGTTAACCAAGTGCTAAACTAGATTAGCTACAAAATCCGTTTGATCCACTTTAAATATGATCTACAAGACCTAAAACTTGTAGAATCATTGACGCTAGGTTACCCTAAAATTTAGGATCAATCTCATTATCCGGCTGCTCTCGGGAGCATCTCAAAACTCCGTATCAGTTCTAGACCGCACATCGGGAGTCCGAATAATTCGAGGTTAAGGACTTAGGACTGCCTCGCTGGGCTTGACAATTATCTCGAAAATCAAATCCAGATAGTGTCCCACGACTGTTCGCTTGAGTCCGGAGCGAGAGAGCATGAGAACACTTGTTTTTTTCAAAATAAATATCTTGAATAGTAATCTGAAACTCGTCACTTGCGGATCAGTTTTAAGCAACCAGACCGTCAGAATCTAACCAAATTATACCCTCGGATCAGGAAAAATTTCATAAACATTTACATGTACTCGGAATCTCCGATTGAGATCCACTGACCGTTGAACTGAAACTGGTCCGCCACTCGTGATCTGAGAACCCTACTAGAACGAAAACTTAATGGAATGTAGATCCGGTGTTAGTGAGCTTAAGTCCGACCTTTGGCTCAAGGAGGCCCGCCAGAAGTCCTCCGTTGAGCTGAAACAGGTCGGCTTTGGTTATAACCTAAGTATACTTTGACCTGGAGTCTATTTCGGTGAGTTTTTAGGCTATATAAGGACCTTAAACCCTCTCTCATTGTAACCATACAAATTTGAGAAAAACCCTAGAGAGAGAAGAGAGAAAAGAGAGAGAAAGTGTGGGAGATGTGGGAGAATCTCCCTGCCATGTTTCCCTGCCGCTCCACGAGCTCCACCGCTCCGTTCTAATCACTTTCTCGGCGATTCCAGCTCCGTTTCTAGGTAAGAAACCCTAACCCTAATATATTTTGGGGTTGTATAGGTTGTAGGTTATGAAATAGCTAACCTATTTCGTTCTCTAGGTTGCCAAACTGCCGAATACAGAAACTTAGCAATTCTATCGACTCCGTTTCGATTCTACGATAAAAGGTGAGGACTTCAGGTATATAGGTTATAGTTTTCAATTCTTTCAATGTCAGATAATGATAGATTCATGATCTGTACGCAATTGCACATGTACAAAGTGCTTTCTGTTTCCTGTTTCGATTAAAGATGTAGATTATGGAATTTTACATATTCTAGGTATTCGTAGAAAATACCATATACGTATAAATTTTGAAAATGTATTTGACATGATTATTTGTTGTATGAATATACGATATATAGATAAAATACTTATTTGGCAAAAGGTTCGCCCAAGTACATGTTTTACTAATATACACTATGTATGTAGAAATACTGTATTGTAGAAAGTGCCGTATACATATATATTTTAGAGATGTGTTTGCCATGATTATTTGTTGTATAAATATACTATATATGCGTAAAATATTTGCTTGGCAAAAGGACTTGCCCTAATACATGTTTGTTAACATATACTAAGTATGTTGAAATAGTGTATTCTAAGTGTTTGTGAAAATGCTTGTGAGAGTAAGTGCTTGGATAATGTTGCCTTAGATAGGTGTTGAGATGGGATTCTTAACTACCTTAGAGACATGTATGATTTCCTCCATGAGGTTGTTCACTTTGACCACTTATGAAATATATGTGTTTGTATTCCTGTTTATATAGTGCTTCATAACATGCTTATAACATGCTTTATAATATGCTTTATGATGTGCTTGATAACATGCTCAACTGATTGTATGATTTTAATTATGTAATGTGTATGTTTAAATTCATAATTACATTGTATGATCCATCATGGGTGATGGGGGAGTAGAGTAACGAGTGCGTACAACAGCCCTGGCAGCCTTAAACGGATAGTACCAGACTTTGATTGTATGATTTGAATCTTGATCCGTTACTGCTTTAACTATCGGCAATTGAATGTGATTGGGGCTATGATTATAGTCCAGGCAATCGGAAACAGGATGGAATTCATGGCTGTGATTCATTTGCCACGTGAGATGTGCTCGACGAACTCGAGTCGTACTTCGGTAGGCGATAGTGGTTGGTCACACGAAGTGCTTATGCGCTTCATGTCGTTCAACTTGTTGTGCACTCGAGCTAGCTGAGCTCATCAAGTAACCCGATCTGTCTAATGTGTGTTCACCATGTTTGGACGCTACTGCTTGAACCTAGGGTACCAAACTTACCAGTGAAATCCCGTTAACCATGGTACCTCAATCCGCTAAGACTCATGAGCCAGGCATGGTGGTATGGGACACCGTGGTCGAGCTGTCGGCCTACGTTGGGGCCATGTGCCTCTCCATAGTGACCAGTGAACAACCAGACTCGTGAGCCGATTATGGTGGTATGAGACAATATATTCGAGCTGTCGACACCTACAGCGAGAGCCAAATACAGTAAGACCTATATTCATACTGACGGGCGACGAGTCCTCCGTAGTGTCTTCGAGTATACTCTAAGATCTGTGATTGGCGATGAGCCCTTCGCAGCAACTAGAGCATGAGTTGAGCCGAGTACGGTGAGATCTGTATTCGAGCTGACGGCCCGTGATTGAGCCGAGTATGGTGAGACCTGTATTCGAGCTGACGGCCAGCAATTGAGTTGTATACAGTGAGATCTGTATCCATGTTGACGGGTGACAAGCCCTTTCCGATGCCTTCGCATTGCCTCTCAAACCATAACATCGTATGAGATTATCTAGGAGTGACAACCCTGGAATAGATCATGTTTGGGAATGATACAAGGGAGGTACCTTAATTTCCCAATACTGCTATTTGAAATGGACTAATAACAACTCGGTAATCATGCTCATCATAGCATTGCATGTGTCTGGTAGATGTGGGGCACTGAGGGATGAATGGATGCGTGAACGTAAGATGGTGTCGCTGAGGGTGGTTTGGCAAGGGCATACATCATGACTGCATTCATACTTACATTAATAAGACTATTTAGAATTGTTTGATTGTACTGCTTTATCATTACTGCTTAACTGAATTGATAATATGTTAATCTATGCTTTACTGTTCTACTGAGTTGATCACTCACTCCCACGTTACGGGATGGTGTTGTACACACCAACCAGATTTGTTGAGTTTCAGGTGATGGCAATGCTTATGAAGTAGAGCCGGACCACTACTATGATGTTGAGGAGGAGTTCTCCTACATATAACTCTTTGACAGGTCTATGAAGACCTGGTAATGTATTGACGGGGCTATGGTACTTGGGATAGAAGACATTACACTTCCTCACATTTGGTAAATTTTAGAATTGTACTTGTAATTATTTAACCTAGTAACATTATCACACTCTGGAGACTCACCACTATATGTCTATCACAGTCTTCCGCTTGTAATTTAACTGTCTCTGGAGTATGATATGCTGTTTTGGCTTAATCTCACTCATGTTCAATGCACGAATACAGTCAACATTCAATCATCATTTATTATGTTGCATAAGTGATGTTCTGGAACTCGGGAGTTGAGTTACTACTCAACCCCCAATTTTCGGGATGTTACACCTCCACACGTACGAACCCTCAAAGTCTGTGCCATGGGGCCCACTTTCCATCAGATCTCAGTCGTCCATGTCAGTACACCCGAATCTTCCTTGAGCCTGTCCACGTAACACCTAATACCTCTTATGCGGGTCCGCGTAACACATAAGACTGTTTGCACGGGTCCGCGCAACCACAATTCTTCATGCAGGTCCGCGCAACTGCAATCCTTCACGCGGGTCCGCGCAACCGCAATCCTTTGCATAAGTCAGCGTAAAGGTCATGTTTTCTCCTTTGATTTCTTTCTGTTCTTCATACTTCTTAAAACAACCCACCTAAGGACACAATATTGTTCGCTTTGCCCAGAGGGCTCACCACTTTGTTCTCGAGGTTGCCCCCAAAACGCGTTGTATCCTTAAGGTGCAAACCCTACATATAACCACTACAACTTCCTACGACTCTTCCAATGTGGGACAAATTACGCTACAGTCAACTACAATAGTAGCTCGCCCAGCACAGTAGCCTGCCAGCCACACCTAGGGGCCCGCCCACATGAAGTAGTGACCGGGGCGTCACATTATCCCCCACCGAGGGTAGAGCCGTCCTTGGCTTTGATACCAAATGAAACGACCCACCCAAGGACACAATATTATCCGCTTTGCCTAGAGGGCTCATGGCTTTGTTCTCAGGGTTGCCCCCAAAACGCATTGTATCTTTAAGGTGCGAACCCCACATATAACCACCACAACTTCCTACGATTCTTCCAATGTGGGACAAGTTACGCTACAGTCAACTGCAACAGTATCTCACCTAGTATAGTAGCCTGCCAGCCACACAGTAGCCTGCCAACCACACCTGGGGGCCCGCCCACATGTGTGCTCGCCCAAGTGTGCCCGCCCATATGAAGTAGTAACCAGGGTGTCACATTTCTTCTAGTTTCCTTTCTCTTATATTCTTCTTTCTTCTTTCTTCCTTGTATCTGATATCTTCTCATCTCTCTAAATCAACGCATGATGGAAACTTTGCACATTTTTTTGTGCACCAACAAAAGTGATGAGATTCTACAAGACAAACTAATGAGATTACTAGACAAAATGACAGGGTTTCACTAGATAAAGTGACGAGGTTCCACTAGACAAAGTGATAGGATTATGGGATAAAGTGATGGAGTTTTACTAGACAATGGGACGAAGTTTTCAAACAAAGTAACGTAGTTCCACTAGACAAAATGATGGAGTCTTGCTTGACAAACTAACATGATTCATTAGACAAAGTGATGGAGTTGCTGGATAACTACAAGATTCTACTAGAGAAAGTGATGGGACTGTGAGATAAAGTGGCGTGGTTGTAGTAAACAAAGTGACGGGTTTTATTAGAGAAAGTGACTGGGTTGCTTGACAAAGTGGTGAGGTTCTACTAAGTAAAGTGACGGGGTTGCTGAAAAAACTGTGATGGTTTCATAAGACAATGACGAGGTTGTCGGACAAAGTATTTGATCAGACAAAGTGATGATATTACTAGACATAGTGACAGGTTCCACTAGACAAAGTGATGGAATTGTTAGACATAGTGATGGGTTCCACTAGACAAGTCATGGAATTGCTCGACAAAGTGTTGTAGTTACACTAGCCAAAGTAATGGGGTTCTCTTGTAATAATTTAGGCTAACAATACTCGAGTAACGAATATCTTGGAACATTACCAAATAATTTTATTTTATCAGTGACACAAATAAATGTGCATACCCACTACACTCAAGAATCCTGAAAATTTATGCACATAACCCAAATTTTGGGTTGGTGTATCCACAGTCCATCAGGCCCACAACTGGGGTTAGGCAATCCAACACGTAATTACCAGGTCATCTAATCAATGGGGATATCACTGGTGTCCATTCCATCTAGGCTAGGAATTCTTATAACCATTGAGATCAATAAGGAACGACATCTGATCCACGAATTGTAAGAAATCAACATCTACGATCCAAAACTTAACAGTATGGCCCGCCTAAATTTCGGTTCTACTTGACAAATGGGCCGGGGTCCTAATAGACCCAGTAGAACCCAATGATTGCTCCGAATTTAAGACAACTAGTGGGCACCACACAATGGTGGCAAGTGCACAGTTTGCATGATCTTACGGCTCACCAAGCCAAGCTCGTGGTCAAATCTATTTTAACCCGATGTCACTCGAAGAGGAAACTCTCCTCTCCCCCTTTTCCACTTGGTAGAAATTTTAACGTATAGTGTCTATGTTCTTTGATCGGTGGCCCATCTACACTGTCAGAATGGATGATCTAAATTGTCTATTTGACCCTAAGAATGGCCCATCACTTTACCTAATAGAACCCTATCAAATTGTTATGTAAAACCTCATCATTTTATCTAATAAAACCCCAATACTTTGGTTAGTGTAACCACACTTTGTCTACAATTCCGTCACTTTGTCTAGCGCAACCCGTCACTATGCCATGTAATCTTGTCACTTTATCTAGTTGAATCCCATCACTTTGTTTGACAATCATATCACTTTGTCTTATGAAACCACTACACTTTTTCCGACAATCAAGCCACTTTATTTAGTAGAACCTCACCACTTTGTCAGGCAACCCGGTCACTTTCTTTATAAAACCCATCACTTTGTGTATTGTAACCACGAAACTTTATCTCATAGTCTCATCACTTCGTCTAGTAGAATTTTGTCTATTTGTCTAGCAACTCCACAACTTTGTCTAGTGAATCATGTCACTTTGCCCGCTAATCTCGTCACTTTGTCAAATAAGACCCCATCACTTTGTCTAGTGGAACCATGTTACTTCATATGGAAACCCCGTTCCTTTGTTTAGCAGAACTCCATCACTTTGACTCAGAATCTTATCATTTTGTCTAGTGGAATTTTGTTACTTTGTGTGTAACGCCCTGAAAATCGGGGGTCGAACATAAACTCCACTCCCGAGTTCCAATGCATCACTTATGCAACATAATAAATGATGATTGAATGTTGTCTGTATTAGTGCATTGAACATGAGTGAGATTAAGCCAAAACAGTATATCATACTCCGGAGACAAGTGAAATTGCAAGCGGAAGACTGTGATAGATATATAAAATATATAAACTGTGGTAAGTCTCCAGAGTGTGATAATGTTACCAGGTTAATTAATTATAAGTACAATTTCAAAAGATACAAAAGATGTAAGGTCATCTACTCAACATCCCTATAATTCTGTTGATCAAGACACTACTCACATGAAGCCGACAGAATACAACATATACGAGAAAGCATCATCGTCGCAAAAGTCTGGCTCCGCCTCATAAGCATCGCCATCACCTGCAGCTACAACAGGGTCTGGTTGGTGTGTACAACACCATCCTGTACCATGGTAGTGAGTAGCTAACTCAGTAGAACAATAAAGCAAAGGTTAACATGTTATCAATTCAGTTAAGCAGTAATGATAAAGCAGTACAGTCAAACAATCCTAACTATTATTAGTGCAAGGATGAAATGTAGTCATGATGCATGCCCTCGTCAATGCTCCCTCGTGCAACACCATCTTACATCCGCGGCATGCGTTCATCCCTCAATGCTCCACATCTTCCAGGCACATGCAGTGCTATGTTATGAGCATGATTACCGAGTTATTATTAGTGCTTTCATACAGCAGTATTGGGAAACTAAGGTACCTCCCTTATATCATTCCCAAATAATGATCCATTCTAGGGTCGTCAGTCCTAGATAATCTCATATGATGATGCGATTCTAGGTCGCTGTAAAGGGCTGTCAGGGCTGTTACACGCACCCATTGCACCGCTCCCCCATCACCTTATCAATATAGGCCTAGATAATCTCATATGATGATGCGATTATAGGTCGCTGTAAAGGGCTGTCAGGGCTGTTACACGCACTCATTGCACCGCTCCCCCATCACCTTATCAATATAGGCCTAGTTTATACTCTATTTACTACGGGAAGGCTCGTCGCTTCACTGCAGATTTAGAGTATGCTCGAGATCACTACAAAGGGCTGTCAGGGTTGTTACACGCACTCGTTGCACCGTTCCCCCATCACCTTATCAATATAGGCTGACAACTCGAATACAGTGTCTTATACTACCGTATTCAGCTCACGAGTCTTGGTTGCTCACTAATCACTAAGGGGAGGCACATCGCCCCAGCGTAGGCCGACAGCTCGACCACGGTATCCCATACCACCATGTCCGGCTCATGAGTCTTAGCGGATTGAGGTACCAAAGTTAACGGGGTTTCACTGGTAAGTTTGGTACCTTAGGTTTAAGTAGTAGCGTCCAAACATGGTGAATATACAATGGCCAATCGGGTTATTAGACAAGTTCGACTGGTACGAGCGTACGCTGAAGTAATCGATAAGGTACCACTATCGACATCCATTGTACGACTCAGATTCATCGAACGTGTCTTTTGTGGTGAAATGATCTCAACTACAAAATCAAGGCCTGTTACTGATTGCCTGGACTATATAATAGCCCCAATCATATTCAATTATAAAAAAATATCCTAGAAGATAGTTAAAGCGGTTATGAATCAAGATTGCAAATCATATAATCAAAGGTCCGATAATGTCCGCTTTAGGGCTGCCAGGGCTGTTGCACGGAATCGTTACACCACTCCCCCATCACCCTTCACGGATTTAGTTTTACATTTAATGGAATACAACTTAAACATGGATATATACATATGCATTACACAGATAAACAAACACTATAATATACGGTACATGGAGGAAAGCATACACATAGTTAAAGGAGTTGAGAATCATCTCTCAACACCCTTATACATTACGATTTACTAACTACTACTCATTCAGACATTTCAACAAACACTTTAGACTACATACATCAACATACATGACGTATGTTGATCACATAGGTATTAGGCCAAATCCTTTCACTTGGGAGTTACCCTATTTAGAACACGCGTGCACCCACGACGGATACTCATGGCAAGCATGAATCCGAGTTCCATAGTCATTCATTCATTTCCACAAACACTTGGACTACACATTTTATCACATATATTGTATATTTGTTATGGCGTGATTTATGGTAAATCCTATCGCTAAGGGTTATCGCCTATACAATCATTATATATCCATGACAGTTGGTCATGGTAAGCACGAATGCGAATTCTATACTCATTTAGTCATTTTCACAAACACAGGCTACACAATATAACATACGTAACGTATATTGATATAACATGCATTAGGGCAAATCCGTTTACCCAGAAGTTAAGACTAGTAAGTCTAGCATACATATACAGCAGTTAATCATAGCCAACATAATTTCAAATTTTATACGTATACGATATTTTCTATAAATACATGGAATACAGTATATTCAACATAGTTAACGTATAACAGAAAAATGAAACGGACAGCACTTTGTACATGTGCAATAGCATCCATGTCAGTAATATATCATTAACTGACATTGAAAGCCTGAAAACCATAACTTATACGTTTAAAGTCCGTACCTTTTGCCGGTAGACGCAAAACGAAATCCGTTTGAACACAATGCTTTTGTCTACGACACAACGACAACCTATAACAGGGAATAGGTTAGCTATTCCACCTTCTATTCTATTTGAATCTCCAAACAAGTTAGGGTTAGGATTTCTTACCCGAAAACGGAATCAGAATCGCCAGAAAAGTGATACGGTAGTAATGGATTGGCACGTAGCATAGCAGGATAGAATCCCAGGAACAAACTCCTAGTCTCTCCCTCACTCTCTCTCTTTCCTTCTCTTTTCTCTCTTCTCTCTCCTAGGGTTTCCCAAATTCGTATGGGATGAGAGCGTGAGGACCCAAAACTGATGGGAATGGCTCCAGGGCCAAGGTATACTTAGGTTATGCCCAAAGAGAGGCTGTTCCGTCTCAACGGAACACTTCCGGAGCCCCCCCTTAAGCCAAAGGTCGGACTTAAGCTCACTGACCTTGGATGTAGGTCGAGTTAAGTTTTCATTCCACTCAGGTTCCCAGATCACACATGGCAGACCAGTTTCAATTCAACGGTCACCGAAACTCGATCAGGGTTACAAGTACACTAACCTGTGTATGAAATTTCCCCTGATCCGAGGGTGTATTTAGGTCAGATTCTAACGGTCTGATTGCTTATATCTAGCTTACAAATGACAAGTCTCAGATTACTTACATTAGATATATTTTCTAAAGAAAATCACGTTTTCTCACACTTTTCACTCCGGGCTCAAGCGAATCGCCCCGAGACACTATCTGGATTTGATTTCCGAGATGGTTGTCAAGCCCAACAAGGCGGTCCTAAACGTTTAGTCTCACGGTCATCGGACTTTCGACGTGCGGTCCAAATCCGATACGGAGTTTCGATGTGCTCCCAAGAGCAACCGGGAATAGAGTTTGATCCTAGATTTTAGGGTAACCTAACATCAATGATTCTACAAGTTTTGGGTCTTGCAGATCGTATTTAAAGTGGTTCAAGTGAATTTCACAGCTAATCTAGTTTAACACTTAGTTAATATAATCTAATTTCTAAAGGATTTGAGGTTTGAGCAGTTAATAAGGGGTTAGGATCAACCCCTTGCCTAAGGACATCTAACTCCAGGTTGGCAAAAAATCCGGGGTGTTACATTGTGTAATACCCCGAACTTTTCGATACCCGAGTATTGAAAGTTCTCGAGTGTTACCATAAAATGTAACTTATTATGTACATATGTACGATACCGATCTAGCTATCCTAACTTTACATCTATCCTCCAACACGAATCTGACCGTTGAGAATAATCCCTTCATAGATCAAGCAATCTGACCGTTGATTTTAAGACAGGATCATCATATACCCAAATATTCTCATTTGTCCATCATAACTAACCACTCAGTCAAAAATGCATTGCTAGATAAAGACATCTAATCGTCTACTTTAATTTTGGACCACCCTATCGTAGTAAACTAGATACTTGATCTCTACATCCACTCATACACACATCAAGTTGAGATTCTAATCCATTCATCTTGTTCATCACCTATAAATATACTTAACCCACCATCAGAACTATAATTTAAGAAACTTCCACATGTGAACAAGACACTTAAACCTAACGATACACATGTTCTACCCCCTAATCACTCTAGAAACTCACCTTATGTTCATTCATTTACAAAACTGACAGTTCAATCACCTAGATACATGACTAGAATACCAACCATCAAGTCTTCCTATTTTTAGCATGTCATCTGACCGTCCATCGTATTTGGATCCCCCAAACGGGGCATCAGAATATTAATATAATTCAGTCACTATGAAAATCTTGAATTATATGATTAAACCACCAGGTAATGTTTCAACTAGATGTGTTCAACCTTAGTCTTGAAGCACGGGGTATATTAGCCAGTTAAAAGAGCATCTTGGACATCCAAGAGAGATCGTACCTAAACTTGATTGACGAAAAGAGCACAAAAAATAAGGAATGCCCACGTAATTTCAAAATAATTGGACGGTGCGTTCCGACATAATGAAAGATAGAAATTATTTGAGAATTCGATGGCACATTTATAAATATGGTTAACGCAGTGCATGACAACCAACTTAAGTTATTTTAGGGGTGAGAGTTGTTCCACACTACGATCAATTGTGTGGTCCACATAAGGCTCAGATCTACTTTATATTTGGGCCCATGGCCCAACACGACCTTGAAAAGCTGGTGAAGGGCACAGATTTCCCGAACGACCAGACACCATGTCATCCACTAAACCAAGAAATTCAGGCAAAGGACGTGACTGCCTTACCAGGCGAAAGCCCGTTTTAGTGTTCTCGCGTTGATTGATGGTGTGGCCCACCCAAAGCTCGGACGTGCTCCATATTTTGGCTCTTGGGGCAACACATCGTGGATATTTTGATTAAGGGACTTGATCCCCTAAAAACCCATAGTAGTGGCCCCACTGAATCATGCAAACTTGAGCTTTGGAAACGATTCATTTATGGCATCATGTCTTAAAATGAACTCACAAAACGGATGGATGAGGAGGATTTCTCACAAACATCACAGCGGGCCCCGCCTGGGTTCCCAACACAGGAACTTGCGGAAATCTTTCACTGTAAATCTGCGTCCCTAAAAACGTAATCGTTCTTCTTGATCAAGCGGTATTTCGTAAACTATTTTTATTTTATTAAAGAGCTCTGTTGATGGGAAACGGATTGGCTACTCCCCTGCCACCAGCCAATGACGGGTGGTCGGTGCTTTGTGGGCCCCAACATGATGTATGTGTTACATCCATGCCGTCCATCTGTTTTTACAGATCATTTTATGGCATGAGACAAAAATTAGGTATATCTCAATTTCAATTGGACCACATTACAAGAAACAGTGTTGAATGAACTTTGACCATTAAAAACTTTTTTGGGACTATAAAAGTTTTGGATCATAATTATCTTTGTTTTTTTCACTTCATCTGGTCCTTTATGACCTAATCTACTGATTGGATGTCAAATAAACAGTACAGTAGACTTTATGAGAATTTTAATGGTGGATATCCATACACTATTGTTTTCCTGTGGTGTGTTCTACCTGAGATTTATATCCCATCTTGGTTTTGGGTTAATGACCTAAAATTATATTTAAAAGTTGGTGAACGGAATGGATGAAATAAATACATAGCAGGGGGAGCCAATCCGGTTCCCCGTTGATGTCAGTACAAATGATGTGGACCAATTAAATTCGGAGCGCGGATTGGACAGTGACAAGTTCAGTGGCCAAATTGCTACTGAAGTGATGTCACCACGCTATGTGGACTTATCATGATGCATGTGTTGTATCCATACCGTCCGGCCATTTTTAGAGATCGTTTTGTGGCATTCAAAGAGAATGAGATATAACTAAATTTCAAGTGGACCTACCACAGAAAACCATGGGAGCCGTCAAAGTCACAACCACGTTGAAACATTTATAGGGCCCACAGTAACGTATTTTTGAGATCCATCCTGTTCGTTAACATAAAGACGCTTCATTGAAAACTACTGTAGCACCTGAAAAGTTTTGAATGGTGGATGTCACTGTCCCTGCTATTTTCTATGGTGGAATCCACTTGAACTTTAGATATATCTCATTCTCTTTCTAATGCCACATAACTATCTCCAAAAATAGTTGAACGGCATGGATACAACACATGCATCATGATGAGGTCCAAAGGTTGATGACGTCACTTCCATAGCGATTTGGCTACTGACAATAATATCCCATCCGCGGCCTTAAGTTCGGACGCAGATTTCGTGCGAAAGCCCTCTGTCGGAAGTTCCTGCGCAAGGATGGTGGATGGGCCAATGCTATGTTTGTGAGATATCTATTCTGTACATCCATTTTGCGAGCTCATTTCATGGCATGCGACCAAAAATCAGGAGAAATAAAATCCCAAGTGGGTCTCACGAGATGGAAAATTTGGGAAAGAAATTACTACCGTTGAAACCTTCTTGAGCTACACCTTATGTTTATATGCCATCCAAACCGCTTATTAGGTTATTCCCACTTGGATAAAGTAAAAAAATAAATAATAAATAAATTAAAAAAAAAAAAAAAAAAAAGCAGAAGAAAAAGTGAATTTAGGTTGATAAAATACTTCAATGGCCAGTAGTATTTTTCAACCGTGCTCCCTGAAAACCCACCGTTTCCTCTCGTGCGACGCACTTCAGTTTTTAATCCTCCTGATTTTTAGTTGAATGCCATTAAATGAGCTCGAAAAACGGATGGCCGTGGGTCCCACTCACCATCTTGCGCTGTAACTTTATGGGAAAGGCTTTTTGCAGGAAATCCGCGTCCATTAAATTCCTGGATACGGGAGTCAGGTGGTCTGGAAACGGGAAACGGATTGGCTACTCCCCGGCCACCGGCCATTGGCTGGTGGTCGGTACTATGTGAGCCCCACCATAATGTATGTGTTTCATCCATGCCGTCCATCTAGTTTTATATATAATTTTATTGTAGAAAAGAAAAAATGAGATATATATCAATCTCAAGTGTACCACATTACAGGAAACAGTGTTGAATGAATGTTGACCATTAAAAACGTTTTGGTATCATAAAAGTTTTTGATCAAGCTTATATTTATTTTTTCCCTTTATCTGGATCTTTATGACCTAATCAACAGATTGGATGCAAATAAACAGTACATTGGGCCTTAGGAGGATTTTAATGGTGGATACCCAATCATAATTGTTTTCTTGTAGTGTGGTCCACTTAAGATTTATATCACTATTTTTTTTGTATAAATTCCTAAAATGATTGGTAAAAATGGATGAATGGAATGGATGAAACACATACATCATGAGGGGCCCACAGAGCATCGACCATCAGCCACGGGGCTGGTGTAAGGGGGACTAGCGCAGCCAATCCATCTCCGCTAGAAGTCCGGTCCGGTTAACAGAAATTTCCTGATACCTAATCCTCCTTGTTCCACGTCACCGCTAATTAAAAAAATAAATAATAATAATAATAATAATAATAATAATAATAATAATAAAGCTTCAGACGCCAATCCATTAGAATAACAGGGAATCCCGCTGGAAACGGATCCGCACTCTCGTAGTGCGTGCATCGTCACCTTTTCTAGGGCATATCGCTCTCTCTCTCTCATCGCCACCTTTTCTAGGGCATCTCTCTCTCAGCCATGAAGAACAACACTTCCACCATCTCCTCGTCCTTCCTCGCCCTCCTGTGGGCCAGCCATGATCAGGCTCACTGGGATCCTGCAGAGCCCGACATACCCCACCACTGCGCTTCTCATCCTGGCAACCCTCTTCTTTCTCCTTCAATTCCGATCTAAAACTCGTAAAAAACATGCAATGCACTCCCTTCCCCCTGGCCCAGAACCTTGGCCGATCGTGGGGAGCATCCCAGAGCTGTTGTTCAAGAAACCAGCATTCCGATGGATCCTAGGCCTCATGAAGGAGATGAACACCGACATTGCATGTATTCGACTAGGAAGTACACACGTAATCCCTGTTACATGCCCGGAAATCGCCCGCGAGTTTCTAAAGAAGCAGGATGCAGTCTTCGCGTCAAGACCTCTCACCATGGGCACTGAATACTCTAGCCGTGGATTTCTCTCCACTGCGGTTACACCATTGGGTGATCAATGGAAGAAGATGAGAAGGGTGGTAGCTTCTGAGGTTTTGAGTGGGGCAAGACTCCGATGGCTCCATGATAAAAGAACTGAAGAAGCTGATAACCTTATCAGGTACCTCTACAATCAGTGCATGAGCATTGATCGCAGATCTGAGGCAGGTGCAGTGATCAATGTAAGGACCGCCGTTCGACAATATAGTGGTAATGTCATAAGGAAATTGATGTTCAACAAAAGATATTTTGGGATTGGTTGCACTGATGGTGGCCCAGGCATAGAAGAAGAAGAACACGTTGAGGCCCTTTTCAATGTTCTCTCTCTTCTCTATGCTTTCGCTGTCTCAGATTACATACCCCGTCTGCGATGCTTGGATTTGGATGGGCATGAAAAGATGATGAAGAAGGCTATTAAGATTGTTAACAAGTATCATGAACCAATAATGGATGAGCGGATCAAGAAATGGAGAGATGGTGTAGGTGGGCCCCTCAAAAAGGAGCCTGAGGACCTTCTCGACGTTCTGATATCGATCACAGACTCCGATGGACGGCCACTGCTAACAGCAGAAGAGATAAAAGCGCAATCAACGGTATTATTTTAACATCCACAATCATCTTTTCTACCTGTGCAGTCATGAAATGGGTTATCTTGAACAGAAATGTTCATATGAATCACACTATATTTTGCTATGATCTTTGCTCTTTTAGCTAAGGGGCTAAACTAAAATATGCAATTGCCAGAAATTTTAACAGCTACACCATACAAAATGGCATACATTCACGTTTTGCCAGATAGTTCGAATTGTGGGTCCCATTGTGGATGGAGCATTACAACCCCAATCAATCGATCCGAACCGTCCATTAATAAGTTTCAAACATATTTCATAGCCTCCCATGCCAAAATCACACTTGTCGGGTGATCCAATTCACTCATGATTTGGTCTTATTTTCTACTGCTATCTTTATATATATATATATATATATATATATATATATATATATATATATAGGCCATGGATGGCTGGAATGGCTATGATTGCCTAATAAAAGTGATGCTTTAGAATCATAAGCAATCCATAAGGTCCCCTAACAAATAGATGAATTAAATAGTTGGTTAAACTTATTTTGTGTAAACAATCTTGACCGTCCATAGTTAAGGCCTTTAATCAAAAGGTTAATATTTGTCGTCTTTACTTGATGTTTTCAAGGTAGCACATAAAATGTGCGCTGGATCAATGGATTGGGTGTCTGAAGCAACTAAGAGCACTTCAACTTATAATACCTGGAGAGCACCCCGAGCATTTATCATGAATAGATAAGCGGATTGCCTGTGGCACACGCCAAGTGATATGCCTGTGGCACGACATGGCCCAACGTGATGTATGTGTTTTATCCGCGCAATCCATTTCCAGCGCATTTTAAGAGACGATCCTAAAACCGATGCAGATTCAAAGTTCAAGTGGACCATACCACAGAAAACAGTGGGATTGAGCGTCCACCGTGGAAAACATCCTAGGGCACACTGTAATGTTTTATTTGCCATCCAAATTGTTCATAGGGTCACATGGACCTGGATGAAGGGAAAACATAAATATAAGCTTGGTCCAAAACTTTTGTGGCCCAAGGTAATTTTTATTGGTAGGCGTTCATTCTTTACTATTTTCTGTGGTGTGGTCTACTTGATCTTTGGATCTGTATCAGTTTTGAGCTTATGCCATAAAATGAGCTGGAAAAAATAATAGATGGATGTCGTGGATAAAACTAGAGTTGTACACGGCCCAGATGAGCTCAACTCATTTCAGCTTGACTTGGCCTCGCTAGGTCCTCGAGTTTGATTGGCCAACTCCACTCGGTTCATTTAGTAGCTCAGGGCGACTGAAGCTGACTTCAACTTCGAACTCTAAGCTTTTGAGCCGAGTTCAAATTTAAACATTCAACTCGAGCATTTTCTTTTTAGTTTTTATACGGGTGGCACTCTTTATATATATATATATATATATATATATATATATATATATATATATATATATATATATATATATATATATATATATGTGGAGAGAGAGAGAGAGAGAGAGAGATACACACGCAAAAAATGGCACTATGAGGTCGAGCTATGTGGGCCCCACTGTGATGTGTGTTGAACATCATCACCGTGCATTTGATGGGTCCCCTTTAGGCTATGGGATATCTCAAAATTCAGCCATATACAAAACTCAGGTAGACCATACCATCAAAAACCATGTGATGACATGCTTAAAAACATATAAAAGTGCTTGCTTTGGACCACTTTAGTTTGGATGCACCTGGAACTTGGTCTGATCCTTCATCTAAGTGGGACACATACAATGAATGGGCTGAATTTGTGAACCACATCTCAGTGACCCAATAAATTATTGTGAATATTTTAATGGAAGTGTAACCTCTCTCAACTGTTGTATGTGGTGTGGCCCACCTAAGTCATGGATTGACTTGATTTTTAAGCCCGTGGCCCACATGGAATGTTGCATTTGAATAATGAGTTAGACGTTTGACAGATATCACATTGGGGTCCACATAGCTTGACCTCATGGGAAGTTCTCATGAGATCGACCTTATATATATATATATATATATATATATATATATATATATATATATATATATATATATATATATATAGATAGAGAGAGAGAGAGAGAGAGACTATTCAAATTGGTTCAACTAGCTGCGTATTAAATAACAAAATTATTTCTCTTTAATCACCTATAATTCCTTTCTATAAAAGGCTATGTGACATCAAATTTGATATAAGTACAATGGGAATAAACATTATCAATCTAGGCTGTTCATCAAATAGGGCCCAATTATTAAATTTTATTGGCAAAAAATTTGTACATGATTCTTATCACTGGAACCACACATTTGAGTTAAATCAAGACAATTGAAATGGATTTCTAATAGTCTAACTTTCTTATGGAAAAATAATATTTCATATTCTTCACACGCTTACAAAGAACCTCAGGACTGGATTTTTTACTTATACGGTGGATCATAAGAATACATCACAAGCGCACGGTTTCTTTAACTCTCCATTTCCTTTGAAAACAAGTCTTTTATTCTTTATCTGCTTCTTTACTTAGTACTATCTCTCCTCATTTAATTCTCTTTATCCCTGTGCGATTTGAAATCGCGGTACATTGCGTGAGAAAGCCTTCTTATCTGGACGCGGATTAGCAAGTCCAGTAGCCATACGGGCTGTGAAGTGACGTCACTAAGTAACGTGGCCCCCACATGATGTTCGTTTTGTATCCAAACTGTCCATGCATTTGGAGATATCATTTTAAGGCATGATCCAAAGAATGAGGCAGATCAAAAGCTGTAGTGGACCCCACCATAGAAAACAGTCGGGAGAGTGATGTCCACCGTTGAAACCTTACTAAGGTCCATCATGATGTTTATTTGAGCTCCAACCTGTTCATAAGTTACCGCAGACATGAAAGAAGGGAAAACACAAATATCAACTTGATCTAAAACATTTGTAGCCATTGGGAAGGTTTCAATGGTGGACGTTCAATGCCCACTGTTTCCTGTGGTGTGGTCCACTTGAGATTCGGATCTACCTCATTTTTTGCAATTTGTACGAAAATGATCGGTAAAAACCAACTGTCAGCGTGGATATACAACACATATATCATGATGAGCACATGGTCAGGGAAACACCAGGGTGTTACTCGGGTAATGCTTAGTGTTACTCGGGTAATGCTTAATCCACTTCACGTTGTCACGGAAATTTAACAATTTTCTCGTAACTAACAATACTTTGAACGTACGGCCACCTTCATTTTTTGAAGGGCCCACGTTGATGTGTTTAGAGATCCACTCCCATCATTAGATATATAATCCGTTATTGGACTCGGAAGCAAAAAAAAAATAAAAAATCATGCTAATATATGATTTAAGTGGGCCATATCAATTGAAACATTTGAGAAAGATGTTTGCCCTTGATTTTTATTGGGCCATCATGATGAGAATATAAAATCCAATCCAACCATTAGCTGCCACACCAAATATTAGGCCTCAAACAAAAACAAAAGGCCCATAAGTGATTCGAGTGGGCCACACCAAAGGAAGGAGTTTGAAAGGTGAGATTTCTATCTACACCTTTCCAATTATGTGGTTCACGTGAGCCAGGGATGGGGCTGGTATTTTTGCACTGGGTCTAACACGAGGTGATTCACCTAATGGTTGGTTGGATTTCATATTAACGCTATAGTGGTGCGCGCTCACCCAAGAAAGCAAATCCAGAAATAACTTTCACGTGAGAAGGTTTGCTTGCATTAAATAACTACTCATTTACACAAAGAGAAAAAAACAAGTAAGAATATTTATAAAGAAAATGGGAGCACTAAAAAAGTTGTGCACATGTGATATATTCGAGTGATGTACCACATTTCTTGGAAATCCAATCCATTAATTAGGTAGAGTCCGTTGTAAGCATGTGAAGGAAAAAATATTATTTTTTTATGATCAATAGTATGATATCATCTACAAGAAAAGTAAACTGTTAGAAATTTATTCCAACAGTCCAGATTCAAGTTACATATATGACTCTAGTGATGATGACAATTTACTAATTTTTAGTACGTACATAAAGTTTCATTAGTAGACCCTATTTAATGAATGGATTGGATCCATGACACATAATTCTCATCATACTTATGTAAGACTCAATGTCACATATCCTCACATACAGTGTATTACATATGGATGAAAAGAAGAATCTTTGACATTTAATGCACAACTAGTTAGACCAATTTAAATGGCCCAACTAGTTGTGTATGAGCATTACTCATATATAACTCGAGCCGAGCCAAACCGAGTTAAGTTTGAGCTGCAATTAGGCAAGCTTGAGCTCGACTCAAAATCCTTTAGCCTGAAATTTCAGTTCCGCTAAGCCTGACCCTAGCTTCAAGTCAAGCTGAGTTGAGATATTTGGGCTGAACTGAACAAGTTAATCTTATTAGCTCTATTTGTGTTTAGCTCTAGTAAAACCTATACATTATAGTGGGCCTCACAAAGCTTCAAACGTGAAACTCGGACATCACCCAAGTTGATGTGGCCCTTACGGTGGGGGCCCGCCTTCATGTATCTATTCTGTATCCATGCCATCTATCCATTTTCCATATCATTTTAGGACATGATCCTAAAAATGAAGAAGATCCAAATCTCAGGTGGACCATACTCTAGGAAACAATGGTGATTGAATGCCCTACCATTAAAAATCGGTTAGGGTGAACCTTAATGTTTCTGTAGGGTTTATTTGACATTCAATCTGTCAAAAAGGTCACATAAGCAAGGGAAAAACACAAATATCAGCTTGATCCAAAACTTGTGGCCCATTAATGGTCAATCACCACTGTTTCCAATGGTATGGTCCACTTGATAATTGGATCTGCTTCAGTTTTTATCATACACTAAAATGATCCAGAAAAAAGAAAGAAAGATGGAAGGCATGGACACAAAATAGTTACACCAAGGTGGGCCCCATGGTAAGGGCCTCACCCTCTTGGGTGAGGCGTGGGTCTCCCCCTATGGCAGGTGCCACAGACAATTCCCTTTCAATGATTAGGGTTTTATTTTTAATATGTACCACTATATGGTTGGACCTAGTCGATACGATCACCTTGCAACACGTTCCCTAGAGAGATGGCTCTACCAAATTAAGTAAGCATGTTTAGTTGTTCTAATAACTTATAAACGTGCAAACCTTTTTATTTGAAGGTAGTAAAATTAGAAGAAAAAATATATATCCATGTAATCATAATTTAATTTTGATCTTGCAGGAATTGTTCTATGCAACTGTAGATAACCCATCCAATGCAGTCGAGTGGGCCATGTCAGAGATGCTCAACCAACCAGATGTTCTTAAGAAAGCAATGGAGGAATTGGATAGAGTAGTGGGGAAGGACAGACTAGTTCAAGAGTCAGATTTCCCTCAGCTCAACTACGTTAAGGCATGTGCTCGAGAAGCATTTCGGCTCCATCCGATTGCACCCTTCAACCTCCCACATGTGTCCATCACTGACGCCACGGTGGCAGGCTACTTCATCCCGAAGGGCAGCCATGTTATTCTCAGTCGAACAGGACTTGGGCGAAACCCTAAAGTCTGGGATGACCCACTCAAGTTTAAGCCAGAGCGGCACCTGAAGGATGGGTCCGGTGAAGTTGAGTTAATCGAGACAGAACTACGGTTCATCTCATTCAGCACGGGTCGACGCGGGTGTATGGGGGTCCCACTTGGGTCAGCAATGACTGTCATGTTGTTGGCTAGGCTTTTACAAGGGTTCACCTGGAGCGTGCCGAAGGGTGAATCGAGTATCGACCTAACTGAGTCAACCAACAACCTCTTCCTTGCTAAGGCGCTGCATGCGCACGCTGCGCCTCGATTGCCAGCGCATGTGTACCCGACCCACTAATGGGTGGACCTGTAACATCCCGAATTTTCACAGCCTGAGTTTTACTCGTGCTTGAAGGAATCGGGTGTTAATAATGTAGGATGTGACTGTCATGAGGACTACTCTTAAGATTTCTCTCATCTATATCACATTTAACTACACATGTAATGGTAATCATTCACAAGAATAAAATTAACTATCTTTCTTATTCCAAAAATTAAATAAATTGTCAATGCTCACATAATGGGAGCTTATTACAAAATCCAGTTGCAGCGGAAACGTAAACAAAACTAATTTAAGTTATTATATATATTTATCTTGCCTTTCCATGCTTTTTATGATATGAATTATCTTGCCTTTTCATACTTTTGATTATGAGAGTTATCATACCTCTTCATACCTTTAATGATGTGATTCATCCTGCCTTCCATGTTTATATTTTTCAAAGAATTATCCTATCAATTGATTCCATTGTTATCATTACGATTATTGGCCTTTTGGGTTTACGACATGATGTCAACTATATGGGATTTCTATGAATTTATGTGAGGCCATGGATGTAAGCCTTGCCCCTACCTCATCACCTTTTTGAGTTGGCCCTGCCACTTGTCTCTTTATTTAAGTTGACCATTGCTACTCTTCATATTATAGGTTGACCATTGTCACTCTTTTCTTATTATGTTGGTCATTGCCACTTTTGTTGAGTTGACCATTGTTATTCTTCTTTTTATTATGTTGACCTCGTGCTATCCATCTTTGCGGCTCGGGCATGTGTCTTGCCATTCCAGAACCTTCATAATTCAGTTGATGTTCTTTATTATTCAGATTCTGTTATATCTGTTAGGATTTAGTTTATATTCTCTATAAGTGCAAGTGATGTTTAAGATGTATCACAACTAGTGATTCAAATATTCTATCATGGATGTAATGCGCTCTGGGTAGAGACCCTCTTGGGGCACATAAGTCCTTGAGCCTTGGGGTAGTGGTGCACAAATCGATGTATGTAATTCACAAATGCAATGTCACATCACTTCGGGATTGGATGTTGCAAATAGTCGCTCCATGAACAATCGTGTCACATAATTCACCCAACTCATGTGTTGTACGCTCTGAGGACCCTTCGTAAATCCACGGTAGCGTTGGCCATGCCGGCAAATATCTGTAGTTATGGGATGCGAGTCGAGCCGGTTATCTACAAATCGAAATCCACATTGTGATGATCACTACGTATGATGAGCCCCACATACTTTGCTAGGCATGCATCTCATGTAGGTTGGTTGCGTATGTTGATACCCTCATATTAATGGAGCACGGGATGTATCAGACCCTTACTTTACCTATTATGTAGCTCTTGAATTATTGTCAATCTTAAAGGATAACCTTCACTATAAGTAGGGCATTGACCCTCTCCTAACCGTATAGATGATGCAGGTGACGAACGGGTTGAAGAACCGGAGGACCACTTCCTTGAGGAAGAGCATGCTGAATAGACTAGAGAATAGGACTTAGTTTATTTATATTTTGTTGTTACTTGACTCTAATTTACGCTCCCATTATGAGAGCTTTGGACAATTTGATTAATTTTTTGGAATAAGAGATACAGTTAATTTTATTCTCACAACTGATTTCCAACACAAGCATAAATGAATATGATATTGATGAGGGAAGTCTCAGGGCTAGTCCTTGAGACATTCTCACGTTGGCATTTAATAACATACGGATTTCTCGGGCTCGTGCATAAACTCGGGCCATAGAAATACGGGATGTCACAATGCATGCCTAGAAAAGTATATGCAGTTCATCACTCTTAGCAATCACCACAAGGTGGAATGTGATTAGAGATATCCAACTCGCCCTGCATCCCATACTACGGAGATTCGTCGGCGTGTCTCACGTTTAACATGGATTTACGCAGTTACCCCAAGACAAACACAACATATGACTGGATGACTTACGTGACACAATTTGTTTATGGAGCAACTATTTGCGACATCCAATCTTGGAAGTGATGTAACACGCATTGTAAATTATTATATCGATTTGTGCACCACTACCCATGAAACATGAAATTACATGTCGCCCCAGGGGTTGCTACTAAAAATGCATTACGTCCATGATATATATTCGATTGCTCGAGGAGGGATTCCCAACATATTACTTGCACCAAGGAGAGAAATCCATTGAATTATGGGAGTTCAGGAATATCAAGACATATGCCCAAGCCTTAAAGATAAATAGCACAAGGCCAATAACATAAAGAGAAGAATGACAATAGCCAACTCGACAAATATAAAAGTGGTAATGGTCAACATAATAAAGAGGTGAGTAGCAATGGCTATCTCAACAAAAGGAGAGTGGCAATGGCCAACTCAATAATAAGAAGAGTGACAAGGGCCAACTCAATAAATAGAGGAGTGACAATGGCCTATCCAATTAAAAAAAAGAGTAGCAAGGGCTATCTTAATAAACTGATAAAGGCAAGGGCAAGGCTTGTATCCATCGCCTTGCATAAATTCATAAAGATCTCATGTAATCAACTTTATACTATAATATCAAAGGGCATATAATTGATGGTAAAACATATAATTGCAGAGAGAATTCACAGTATCATGAAAACATAGTATATAAAAGGGCAAGATAATAACACATCAACTTAAATTACTATAAACTTAAAGGAATAAACCCTCACCCTTGATACTTGTTCCTTCTTGAGTGTAGGTTGGTGTCGAGGGTTGGAGTTTTAGCCTAAACCCATTATCCTATTTTTTATTGATCGAGTCGACTCGCCTTGATTCGGTCCTAGGACCTTTAGCTTGAGCCAGTGGAAGGAAGGAAAAAGAAGGAGGAACCTAAGAAGAAAGAGGGATATGGGAGAGGTTTGTGACAGTATACCTCTAATTGATCGTGATTCAACGACTTAGTGAGTCACGGGTGACTCTTCTACTCCTTAATGGTGCGGCTGCCCTCCCGTTTCTTCTTTCCTTCTTCTTTCTCTCCCTTTCTAACTAGCGTTGTTCTCAGCCGGGGATTTATAGATGCATCTTATGATCTTTTAGAATTTTCCTGCGTAACCTTGCGTGGCCGGTTTGTTTGGCTGACTCTATGCGTTAACATCTTGCGGAAGGAAAGCTGTTTCACTTGGCCAACTGATACACTCGCATCTTACGCAAGGTGGGTTTGTGGTTTGTCATCGGATTTGTTCAACCTTACTGGATGTATGTTTTCTACAGGTTGAAAGACTATTTTGGGGGTCATCAAATCGACAGCTGGTTGCTGAGACATCCTTGGGACAGTGACCACTGTTCCTTGCTCGGTCACGAAGATGAGCTCTGTTTTAATGGCTGATCTTATTTCTACTATTTTCTGCTTGATCAGAGCCTTTAAATAGTGTATATTTGTTGTTTTATGCTTTCCGGTCATTGGATTAATGGCCCGGATGAAATCTACCGATGACTTTTAGCGGACTCTCCTTATTGCGGTGAGTTTTGCTGTGCAAAATCCATTCGTAAGGCTCGCCCATATTCTCCCTTCCTTTCTTGGTCAAGAGAATCCAGAAACTCGGGAAACCTCATTATGCAAGGAAACTATTGTTTTTGCACTGTTTGTATGGGAGATCCTTTGGATCTGAAAGAAAGAGGGTTAGTGCGTGGCCTCACGGTTTGGTCGAGATTACAGTCGAAGTTAGACATTGATCTTGATGGATGGTTCTGATTCATCTGTTGTGAATCATTGGTGGGTCCGGTTCGGTATGAACGACTGATGGTTTGAATCTTACGCTGGCGGGAAGATGGGATAGTTTTGGTTTGGAAAATTGACCGTACTGACCTCGAAGTTTGGGCAAATTACCTAGAAAGCTACGACATTCCATATATCCTAAAAGTAGCCTTCTGACAAGCTTTCAAAAATTACTTAGACCAAAATGCCCCTGTCCTTAGTTCAGAAGTCGTACGGTCCTAGAGTGATAGAGTAGCTACTCTCTTGTGAAAGTGATGGATTGGCTACTCCCCCCGCCACCAGGCAATGGCTTGTGCTCGGTGCTTATGTGTTTCATCCATGCCGTCCATCCATACCGTCCATAATCCATGCTGCCCATCCTTTTGGCCATGTCATTTTAGGAGTAAGGAATTCATGTTGTCTATAATTCATGCCGTGTCATTTTAGGAGTAAGGCATCCACCCCATTGTGGGCCTTAAGTTATGTTACCAATGGTTTGGTGCCGTCCATAATCCGTGCCGTGTCATTTTAAGAGTAAGGCATCCACCCCATTGTGGGCTTTAAGTTATGGTACCAATGGTTTGATAGAAAATGAAGTGAACACGTTGCAAACCACAACACGATCCAGGCAACATGACAACCACGACCCATATAACATGACAACTATGACCCATGCGTTTGAGTCTTATGCCCACCTATTCTTGCTGAGCTCGCTGGCGAGTGAAGTGTGAACCCATTTTTCCCAGATCTTTGATGTTTAGATGGGCTCGTTTAGCTTAGTGGGGAGCTGGCTATATCATTGGTGGCAGGACCGTTCCTGCAACGGGCCATCTCCCCCGTTCAAGAAATTTCTGCCATCTTTTATCCTTTGGGAGATTTAGATTAGTAGGAATGCGGCAAAGTTCGATGGAGTTCGGATGAATAAGGGGGTCCTCATCTCCCACGTGTATGGGTGGGTTCGGTTCCTAGCTATCAGATGGGGCGTGCCATGCTCCCAAGCAGAAACAACAAGTAGGGCCCTAGGGGCCATGGGCATCTTTGTTCAGCCTCGCCCAAGAGGTTTGACTTAGGTGGTGACTTAGGGGAAGCCCCCGAGGGGTTGGTTCAAACTCAACACTGATGGGTCGTCCAGGGGCAACCCAGGGAAGGCTGGGGGAGGAGGAGTTTGCAGAGGTAATAGAGGGGAATTCTGCTTTGGATTCTATGCAGGTTATGGGGTCGCTTCTAACTTTAGAGCGGAGCTTCGGGTTATCCATGACGGGCTTATGCACTGCATCCACTCAGGGTACTCCAACATCATTGTGGAATCTGACTCCCAGCTGGTGGTGGATTTCCTCTTGAGGCGCTCTCATCCGGGTTGGAAATGGAAGTGTTGGATTGATAGGATCCAAAATCTCAGCGCTTTTGGTAATGTAAAGTTTGTTCATATCTTTAGAGAGGGGAATGGGTCGGCGGATGCCTTAGCTAAGATAGGCAGTGAGAGCCAGAGATCGGCCTTATTTTTAAACCATGTCGATCTGTCGCCAACCACCAGGGGCCTCCTTTTCCTGGATAGGTTGAATCTGCGCACAGTGAGAAGGGGGTCCTAACTTTTTTCTTTGCCTATTCCCTTAGGTTAGAGGTTCTGAGTTTCTTTTCCTTTTGCCCCTTACGATAGGCTCTCCTTTCCTTTTGCTAGGGAGAGTCCGAATTGTATGTACTGTGTTTTCTTCTCTATACATCTTTTGTTAGTTGAAATGAAAGCATCCTTCCAAAAAAAAAAAAAAAAACCACGATCCATATGACAACTACGACACATATAACATGACAACCATGACTCGTATAACATCACAACCACGACCCAGATAATATGACAACCAAGACCCACATAACATGGCAACCACGACCCACATAACATGATAACTATGATCCATGACAACTACAACCCATATAACATGACAACCATAACCCACATAACATGATAACTACGATCCATGACAACTACAACCCGTATAACATGAAAACCACAACCCACATAACATGATAACCACGTCCCATGCAACATGGCAACTACAACTCATTCAGACCATGACCCATATAGCCTGCATTTCCTGCTCTTGCAGCCTATCAATAGTCATCTCATATTCAAAAAATGTCAGGCTAGATTTGGTATGGAAAGGCACGTTATTTTTCTAACTTTGATGGATGGTAAGGATCTTATGTGCATGTATGGGTCATGGTTGTCATGCAATCTGGGAGTAGGAAATGAGAACCACGACCCATATCAGATCACAACCACGGCCCATTTAACATGACAACCACGACCCATATAACCTGATAACCACGACCCATATAACCTGACAACCACGAGCCATTTAACATGACAACCACGACCCTTACCTCATGACAACCATAACCCTTACCTCATGACAACCACGACTCATATAGCACATGACAATGACGACCCTTACCACATGACAACCACGACCCTTACCTCATGATAACCACGACCCTTAGAATTCTACTCCATTCTTTATGTTATGATCCATTTATTATATTTGAATGAAATTTAGTATCCATGATGTAAATACATCATTTCATCTGATGGACAGTAAGGATCTTATGTATGTTTATCCCATGTAGTCACCAACTTATTGCAAGTCACGCCATAGTCGTGCAAACGATATCTGCATAGTAGCATAGGTCGCATTAGGTGGTTATAATGCGAGTCATGGTTGTAATGTGGTAAGGGTCGTAATTGTCATGGGTTGTGGTTGTCATGAGGTAAGGGTCGTGGTTGTCATGTTATATAGGTCGTGGTCTTCATTTTATAGGCCTTGGCCCTAAAATGAAAACAACGTCCCATGAAAACTACGACCCATGTAACATAATAACCACGACTCCATGGGAAACCACGACCCATATGTAGTAACAACCACGACCCTCTTCAACGGACACCCAGCGAGCTGAAAAACTACGTTGATAATGTCTTGTTTTAGCCTGATAAAAAACTTTGTGTATGACAACCACGACCCTGTCGTGTGGTCGTGGTTCACGTGTACATTGGATCGTGGTTGTCATCTAGCATTGGATCATGGTTGTCATCCAACGTTGGATCGTAGATCGGATTAGCAACCACGCCCCGTGTAACATGAAAACCATAACTCGTGTAACATGAAAACCACAACCCATATAACCTGACAACAGGTACGGGTCGTGGTTGTCATGAGGTATGGGTCGTGGTTGTTATGGGTCATAGTTGTCATATTATATGGGTCATGGTGAACATGCAACAACCATGATCCATATAACATGGCAACTATGACCCATACCTCATAACAACCATGACCCTTTCAACATGGAAACTACGACCCATTTACAAGAAAACCCTGACCCCTATAACATGACAACCATAATCCAATGTGCATGTTTACCATGATCACACGATAGGGTCATGGTTGTCATACACACTGGGTTGTGGTTCTCAGTGTGGATGACAACCATGACCTATTATTCATCATATCTACGACCCTTCCATTCAGAATTAACGCCACGCTCTTTTTCAGGAAATTGCATTAATGACGCTACTTCTCCGTAATCTCTTAGGAATCAGTGCGACCTTTCAGAATGTTTGACTAGCCTATAAAAGTGGTACTTGGGTTTCAAATTACTTTCACAAGTCAATCCAAACCAGAATCCTATTGCAACACCTTATGCATTCATGGATTTTTTTGCTCTTTTAATCAAAATAATGGAGGAGATATTCAAAAAAGTCATCGAGTCCTTCTCGTGTTCTTCCTTTATGGGTGATCCCTTCCCTTTTCTCAGGGATGTTAATGATCTTCCTGAAGATCAGCTACCTCCACAGAAAATTCTGAAGACACATTCTCAACAAGTTTTTCAGCTCGTTGGGTGCCCGTTGAAGAGAACTGTTCTTCATATTGTATTGTAATTATGGTCGTGTTTGTCTACAGCTTTAGCTTCTCTTCTGGCAGTGATAGAAATAAGAGTGCAACTTTAGCTTCTCTTCTGGCAGTGACAGTGTTATATGGGTCATGGTTTGCATGGGTCATAGTTATCATGTTATATGGGTCGTGGTTGTTATGCTATATGGGTCGTGGTTGTCATGTTATATGGGTTGTGGTTGTAATGTTATATGGGTCACGGCTATTGTATGTTCACCACGACCCATAATGTATTGTAATTATGGTCGTGGAGGACAACTTTGTACTTCTCTTTGCTCAATGATAGAAATGGTCCGACCTTGGTCATCAATGGGAAATCTCATGGGTCGTGGTTGTCATAGATCATAGTTGTCATGTTATATGGGTCGTGGTTCTCATGTGATGTGGGTCGTGGTTGTAATGGGTCATAGTTTCCATGGGTCGTGGTTGTCATGTTAAATGGGTCGTGGTCGTCATGTTAAATGGGTTGTGGTTGTCATTATATATGGGTCGTGGTTGTTATGTTAAATGGGCCGTGGTTCTCATGTTAAATGGGTCATGGATATGACACTTTTTTCTATAATGTGATACAAATGACTATTATATTTAAATAAAATTTATGATACATGGTGAAAGTATGATTCCTAGTCAGATGGATGGAATGGATCTCATATAAACATGTTCCTACTGTACTGTTTATCTAACATCCCAACTGTGCTCAGTGGCCCACAGACCCTAAAATGACACGGCAAAAAAGGATGGGCGGCGTGGGCCCAAAAAGTCTTGGCCTGGAAGTTTCAACAGTGGGTTCCATTGTCACGATTTTTTCTATTATGTGACCCACACAAGCTCTGGATTAGGCTGATATTTGGGCCCTAGCCCTAAAATGACACGGCAAAAAGGATGGGCGGCATGGATTATACACATACATCAATGTGGGCCCGACAAGTTTGGTCCTTGCCCGTGCGCAAAAAAGGGTCCCGTACAAATCACTTTCTTGGCATTAAATACGACATAACTTCTTATTCCCTAGAAAACGGTACAACTACTAAAACAAGGACAAGAGCATTTTGGTCCAAGTAATTTTCAGAAGCTTGTCAGAAGGCCACTTTTAACCCAAATTTCGAGGTGAGTACAGTCAATTTTCCTTTTGGTTTCTCTCGAGCGTGGTCGGGTCAATCTGGCTTGACCGGCCTTAGCTTTTGGTACACCGCATCTGCAAGTAACTGATGTACGTTCGACCTTAATGTGGGGTCCGCTGCGGTGTTTGGAAAATCCATTCCGTCTACCAGTTGTTAATATGCCCAATCCTAAGTTTGGGTGTGGTCCCACTAACTGTTTGTTTCCCTAGCTTATGAATTTCGGGTCGTTATAGGACCACACATATGTTTTGGTATTTACATGTTTGATTAAGTATATAAATGGATTTATCTTTATATCGCTTGCTATATTTAAGGTCTGAGGGGTTTGATGCACTCTCTATGTGTGTCTGCTCAACGTAAACACACGAAAGATAATAGGAGAGCTCATTTTGACTTCTCTTTCCATTTTGTTAATCTTCATTCCATTATAATAAATCCCCGTGTCAATTTTGTCCTATCAGTGTGCCCCTTTTTTCATATATATATATATATATATATATATATATATATATGGAATTATATTATTTGGCTTCGATAGAAGTTAAAAGGAATACGATAATGGTACAAATTCAATTTACAAAAAAAAAAATAAAAAATAAAAATAAAGACTAAAAATTAGATGGATTATGATACTGGCGCACGCATGTGATCTAAAGAGATCTATCTAGTGGGTCCGGGATCCAACCTGTTCAAAAGGTCACACGGACCTGGATGAATGGAAAACACACCATATCTAAGCCTTCCATGTGACCACCAAGAAAATTTTCTACAGTTGCCATTCAATCCCCACTGCTTTGAAAAAAAAAAAAAAGAAACAATCTCCGTTCCTTGATGATAAGAACTTTGCATGACACTGCCATTTCGAGCTGCCACCAGAAAGTTCCGCCTTCAATTTACAAAGGATCCCCATTTGGGGTCGCCTCCTTCTCCACCGAAAACTCTCTAATGCCAATCCCACCTTATCTAACATAAACAGACACCCCGAATGTAGAGTGAGAAGTTTTGAGGTCTTCCTGTATAAACGATTCCCTTGACTGCCACTTCCTTCTTTTTGAGCCCATCTGCTGGCCATTTCCTTCCCTCAGAATGTGGGTAAATCGGATACAACCCCTCCTCTTTAGCCCTTCTACTCTGGTTAACCAATACTCTCATTTCCATGCCTTATGAGACCGCCCTTTTAGGGCGTCCACCACTAACTTCCAATTTGACCACCACATTAGATAACCCAAGATTCCCGCAGAGGGCTAGGCCGTCGTACACCGCTTGGAGTTCAGCACTGTTGTTGTTACCCTCCCCATAACCTATGGAAAATGCGAAAATGAGCTCGCTGACAAATACCTCCTCCATCCCCATTACTTTCTGAAGTGTGGCCTGAGCTTTGGATCTGCTTCATTTTTTGTCCAGTGCACTTATATTGATATGGAAAATTGGATGGATAGGGTGGATATAACACACAGATCATGATTGGCATGCAGAACTTTACCATGTCAACACACCACTGAGGTCGGTAGTGTGTGTCATACCACGCATTTCGTGTCCGATCTGCGTCTGGATGGACAGAGGATGCCTGCATGATCTCAGAAACTGGAAGATCCTAACCCTCAGATCATTGGCTCACAAATAAACGGTCCAGAAAGAAACACATGGTTGGTCTTGGAAAATAAGCCAATTATTGCTGGAAAGTGATGAGTCGTCGTGACAAAAGGAGTGAGCTCGAAGTTTGCTGAACCCACGCACATCTACGGCCCTCTTCACCTACACGCCGCCAGGATGCGTAACTTCATGAGCAAAGTACTATTTTTAAATCACCACTTTTTTATACCAAGTAATAGAAAGACGTATTTACTATTGTGGTTCAATTTATGGTTTTGTTTCCATGATAGGTGGAGTCATGCCGGAATTAATTTTGCAGCTTAATCCAAACCCAATAACTATGACCCCAAATTGGTATAGACCTAGTATGTGATCAAGATCTAATAACATTGATAGCCTATTCAACTACTCGTATAATATGTTAAAATGATCCGGCGACACCACTCTAATAACAAATGTAAAATACTTTCCTGATTGGAGAACTCTTATTGATGCTTGAACTGAATCTAGCGTATGACTTTAGATTTAACTTATAACTAAAGTTAACAATTACTTGATTGCCACTACTGATTGCACTAAGGAATGTAAATAGCAAGTTGTTGGGGGAAAAAATAATACGACCTATGAAAAGGAATCAACTCTATAACCAGCACGGATCCAATAGGGCTAAATCACTTAAGATGCATCTATTGGGCCGACCACAAAGTAGGTCGATACAACTGTAAGTCTACTCAAATGGTTGACCTATTGAATAGAGTCGGCATAACTACATATCAGTTATAGGTCAGTTATATATCGACCCGACCATAGGTCAGATATAGCTTAGCTATAGGTCGGCATAACCTCTGACAAGGTGAATGCTGATTTGTCGAAGAAGCTCAGCATGATCTACTTCCACTTTATCCAGCGCATCCCCCGCCCAACCTTGTCCCGGACGAATAGTTCGAGAATCTCTCCAATATCCCAAAGATCTCTCCCAAGCTCTTCCGAAGACAAAATCAAATTCCAAGGATCCTGGACGACCGTAATCCTAGGAAGATCCCCAGGAGATCCAAATACCCGTGCGAGAAGATCTTCGGTACAACAGGAGTCCTAAATGGGAAGGCTTCCAATGACGTTATCTACCCTACTAAATAGAGAAGATTTCTCGTTCATGTGATCTTCTCTCTCGACTATATAAGGGGATCCATAGATGGTGAAAAGTACACTCATAACACTCTATCTAAATATACGACTGGTGACTCTTTTCATAAAAGATCACCTCCTAAAAAGACCCAATTTCCTGACTTAGGCATCGGAGGGTCCACTATAATAGCCAGGGTCTCCTTTGTCTCTTACTTTCTTATGTGCAAGTTTCTGAGGGTTAACCAAGGAGGGTCTAAAGGAAAACTGCATCAACAGTTTGACGCTTTCTGTGGGAACGAAATCAAAGGCGTTCCCTGTTTTACCAGAGCAATTACGATAGCCAGAAGGAAGAAGAAGACCAGAATCTCCCCAACTGCACCTGACCTAACGCCTCCCCTGGAACAGCTTGACAGTCATGGGGGTTCATCTTCCCAACATCAGGTTGATTCTGGTCCCAGGAGGTAGGGTCAGCGATCACGCATCAAAGGATGTCAATTAAACAAGTATAGCCTCAACATGTATAGAAGACCAACAGGGAGGATGAACAAATAGGCTACAATCCTCCCCAGCATGTACAGAACACATGCCACCTCCCAGAAGAGCTGACGACAAGGTTCAACCAAACCAGCCCCTTCTCATGTCTCCGGGACTACAGCTTTGCCCACTTCCAACCTACGCCATGAGCTATATCGGAAAAAGCGCGGCAAAGCTCGATCAAAGCTATTGCTGAAAGCTACAAACCTTGGGAGGCCGAGCTCAAGGATTTATGTGGTTAGATCAGGGACATGTGAGAAGTCTACTGCATGAACGCACCGACCCTAATGGAAGCAATAATAGAGGAATCCAAACCTCCATTTACCACCGACATTATACGAGCATGACTGCCAGACAGGTTCCGTCTATGGAGCTTATATGTAAGCCTATCTTGTACCAGTTGCATAAATTCAGCCTCGGTGATGACAACTTTACAACGACTCTTTGCCCGTTTGAATCGTATAATATAACTCTTGCACGATTCCCCAGGCAACTGTTGAAACCATGCTAGATCGGCCATGGTAATCTCCGTTCTTAGAAAAGAACTGAGCATGGAATTTCTCTTCCATCTCCTGCCAATTAGGTATCGTGTTTGACAGCAAATTCAAGTACCAAGTGAAGGCCGCGGTGGTCAGTGAATGCCCAAACAACTGTAACTTATAATAGTTGTTGTTGGCTAATTCTCCCCATTGCATTGTGAAGCCGCCAACGTGCTCAATGGTCAACTAAACAGGTTCGTCCAAAAATAAGGCAAAATCCGATCGATAGTTCCTCAGCAATAGATGTTGCCAATCTATCCACTTAGGGTATGACTTGTGATAGACTGGGATAGTGTTATGGCCGAGCACTTGGCCATCAACTTCCTAGACAATTTGTATGATCTAGTCTCGCTCGATCCGCTAAGGCAGTTGGGGGTTGAATCCTCCCATTAGTCCCCGATTCCTATTTTCAGGTATGAAATTTCTAGCCTCCTGCTCTGATCGCCTATCTTTCATAGGAGGTGGTGCATTCCTTATCTTCGAAACAGGAACCAGGGGTGTATTACACTGGGGAGGTGGCATAGGCAGCAATGGGGTTACATTGCCGATCAAACTTCCCTCGTCATTGTATTACGTTGTTGATGGTGTTCGTTCAGTTATCATAGCTATCGGTCACTGCATGGCTTCAGTCTGCCTAGCCATATATCGATTAGTGTTCTTAGCTTGAATATGGAATTGTTCCTGTTGAGCTCTTTCGTATTCTTGCACAAGGTGAACGCTCATCTGATCATCCTGGAGCACGACAACTACCTCGTCTAGAAGAATAGTTCGGGACATGGATGGCCCTCCCCGGTCTCCAACAACAGTTGTCGGGCTATTGTTTAAATTTAATGCGTCAGGGACTATGTGAACTGCCACATCCTTAATTGGAGGTGGTGCAGTTGGTGTTGAGGGCTCAACCCCAGCAATACAGGCACTTGTTTTATTCATTCTCAACCATATTACATTGGCAAACTAGAGACAGGGTCCCATAAGGCATGCCAGTTGTTTCTCATTGTTCTTTGCACTAGATATGTAGGCGTGCTAGAAATGAAATTGCGGCTTCAGTTCAAACCGAACAACAATGACCTCGAGCGCCAAGATAGGTAGACACGTGGTGTATGACCGAGATCCAAGAAGATCAGTTGCTTATTCAGCCACTCGCTTCATGTGTAAAATCAGATCGACAACATTCAGAGGGTAGGGTTCGTCCTCTGATGATGGGTTACACCTTTGCCTTCTGTACGAAAGGACTTTTCGATAAAGATAAATGGAAATGAGGAAGGGGATTATTATAGTTGGTCGTGAGGAATAACTGATGAGCACATTTCTGATGGAAGAACTGAATCCAGTGTGGGAGCTTAGACTCGAGATTACAGCTAAAGATTATTGGCTACTTGATTACCATTATTGATTATACTACGGAATGTAAAATAACAGGTTGGAAAGTAAAGATTATACTAAGAAATGTAATTTCGTTTAAAAAGGAAATAACAGATTACATTATGGAATGTAAATCAACAGGATAATTGAAAGATAGATTTGGTTTATTTGGGTTGGTATGAGACAATTTACCTTCTTGCATTTATTTTCTATTTATAACTTTGATCCAACCATTCTAACTTTGATCCAGCCATTCTAGATTCTTCTCACGTCCCAACGATTGCCATAACTGTTCTCCATTATTGCTCTCTAGATATTTCATATGTTATTTGCTTCCTTTGCTTCTCCTATTGCCACCTGTCATGTAACTGTCTGGGCACAATTGCCTCTTTATCATCTGTTCAAGCAGCATATATCTGCATATCTCGAATACACCATGTGGATCTATACATATCACACGTAACCCCTCCTGATTGGTTGTTGTAGGGTATGTCGATAATGGAGACGAACACCCACAACTAGACCCCCATTCTAAGACCAAAACCAAGCCCAAACTCAGGCCCAGAACCATATCAACCAAAGGCCCACAAACTACCACAAAAATCTACATATGAAAGCAAGCGGGGGTCCATGTGATGCGTGACTCCTAGGGTGTCACACACCACATGGCACCTCTCCTGCCTTAGCAGGAGAAGGTAGACAACAAGTGGAGCTCTCCTGAAAGAGGGCCACACAGGGAAAAGGCTCCATTGCCGGTCTCCTTTACCTAAATTACCCATTTCACCACCCCATCCAATTGATGATATTTCTCTACGTGATAATCTCGGATCTTGGCCCTTAAACCCTTTCCAACTCTCGTGTAATAATATAGATTTTGTAGAAATTTTTTGCTTAAATACACTATGGAATGCTTTCACTTCCACCAGTATGAAAGATAGCCTATATAACTTTCACTTTTAGGAATTAAGAAGAACATTTTTTTTTTATGAAAGTTGCTTAGCATATAGATTTCAATCAAAATAATCTATATTTTGAATAGGAGCACAAATGATAAAATTATGAAAATGCCCTTATGGACCCATCACATTTTATAACCAAATAGTGATAATCAATTTCAAAGTAAACTATTGAATTAGTGTAGAATGACCTAAGGAACAATTCTGTAAAACCAAAATCGTAAAAAGATTCCTAGATCATGGAAATCTAGTATATCGACACATTATAGCCATTGATCAGGAAAGGTGGTCCTGAAAGTAAACCGACCATTCTCTTCATCACATTGATAAACCTTAAACCCATTGTTGGGATTACAAATGGAGAGGTATAAATGTGATTTTCAAAGTGATCCAAGAGTTATAACGATTCATATTAACTTAGACCTAGAATGAATAAACGGACCACTTCCAGTGATCCAATAAAACCCAAATAAGCTATTGTGAATGACTTAACCATACAAACCAAACCTTCACTCTTAGATTACAGTGAAAATATCCAAACTAACAAATCAGCCCCTAAACCCTTCATTTAGTGTTTCATGATCATAAAATTATTTTTCCAAGACTCAGGGCAATGGACTTGATTTAATGAAGGTCTTGAATCACACCCTTCATGGACTGATCATGGAAATCTAAGAGAGAACTTCGATTTAGTTCAAAATCTACCTAATTAGAAATTTCCCAATCTTTTTAAAACTAGTTATTTTATTTTATTTTTATAAACATGCACACACCCCCACACACTCACACTGTAGTGGGTTTTCACCACCTATGGAGTGGGACGTCAAGTAGGACCATTTTCCACAATCCGTTTGCAATAAAAATTCATGTAATCGCTAGATTCATCCAACTATGAGTTTGCATAAATTTTGAGACCTGATCATCGAAGATAGACTATACATCTCATGAATGGTCTAAAACACATCTTAAGTGTCCATCCATCGTGAAAATTACAACTTTGGTTGTTGTTCATCGAAACTATGCAAGATAACACATCAGATGATGGAAACACCACACGAACGAAACAGAAATTGAGTTCCACCTCGAGTCCAAAAGGAAGATGATCCACAAACCCGCCCTTGGGCATGTGAAACCATTCAAAGGGTTGTCCAACCACTCAAAGTGGGCCCCCTCTTGCATAGTGTCAAGTCCACTTTGTACACCAGCGCCACTTCATTAAAACTATCTAGTATATCAAAAATCTAAGTGAACTACAACCTAAGTGAGCCATCTATATGAAAATGGTGGATAACCCTTGGTTGAAAAATGGACCTAGGATGATCTGATGGTTATACAAAAGTACACCTTGGAAAGGGATCGAAAAACCTAGTTTCATGAATGTTTTGGATCCCGAATACAATAAGTGAAACACACTTACTACCACATTCCACCCCATAAAGCGAACATCCTAGCATTCCTATATAAGAGGGAAGGGCTGAACGTCTAGCCCCCTTATCGCTCTTCCACATGAGTGAGAGAGAGGAAGAGGTGGCTGTCCCAACTACTTCAAATGAGTTTTTCATCTTCTTTTTCATCATCAATGACCATTGATCTTAAGTTATGTTGGCCTCAATTTAATTAAATTTAGATTTTTTTTTAGTTTTATATTTTATAAACTGTCCGATTGAAGTTTTAGTTTCGATACACGTTTTACATGTGAAATCTAAACTGTCTAAAATCTAAAATTTTATTTTAGATTCTTAATTTTTATATTTGGACCAGCCCTAAGGTGATATAGAATCTGAGGTGAGGGATTCTTTAAGATTACACTAATTTAATTTGAATTTATACATAATTTATCATATTTTCACTTGAAATTTTTGCATAATTTGATTTTCACTATAATTTCCATGCTAATAAGTTGTTGGACTACCATAAATTATTTATCCATGGGAGAATTATGTTTAAGATATGATTTTAATCTTGTTGGACAGATTTTGTGGGCTGGATCACAAAACTATGCTTAAATCGCGAAACTACACGCGTTCGAGTCCCAAACGATGCATAGTTTGCGCATCTAATGGACTAAATGGTTATGTCAGAAAATATTATGATTTTATTGATATTAATTTGAATTATAATTTATATTTTAAATCTTAAGACAATGGGACCACCTTTTGGGGTATTTTGGACTTACCGAGTGACTCATCTGACTAGAAATCGTATTGTTGTGCTTATTGATACACTTTAAAGTGTATGGACTATTTTCTACCCAACTGGAGCTTATTTTATTATAATTTTATATTGATTAGTTCATGATATATTTTTGGACTTTTTATGAATTCATGAGTGATGGATAAAAGCCTCTTCGTTTGCCGATTTTGGGAGCGACGTTTGTTTCCACTCTATATTGACTTAGCTTTTGCTTCTCTCCCTATTTTTGTTGATTTAACCTATTACTACTCTTCTCTTTTATTAATTTAGCTTATTGATAGTCTTTTCCATTTATTAGGTTAACCTTGTGCTACTCTGACACAGGGATGGACCTGATGAGGTCAATCACCGTCTTCCTGAAGGGGATAACTACTCCGAATCTACGGAGCTTCTCTGGACTCCTCATAGAGATTCCTCGAATCCATGAGGGAAAAATAAGAAAATGGAAATAAATTCTAAGAAATTTAAAAATTGATTGATATTTCATAAAAATAAAGTTACAATCCTTTAAATAGTGATACCAAACCTATGAAGAAGTTTCAGAATCAAACTCTAACTCCAACTCCCTAAAATTTGTGACTTACTATAAATAATAAACTTATTATTTATAGACGGTCATGATTCCTATTAGACTTCATGGTTTTTGGCTACAAATAGTAAGTGTCCTATTTGGCCTAACCACGTTATTCTCCAAAAATTTTAAAGCCATTTTCATGTTGGGCACGACTCCTACATCTCAAAGGATTAAGAGTTATGATCGAACTAAAAGCTACTATAAATAGTAAAAATGAAATTAAAAAGGATTTTTGACCATCGATCTGCTGGAATCTCATAAATTCAGCACGGACAACCTAGAATGGCAGGGTTGGGTGGGTAAAGTAGCTTCACCTACCCCAAAATCATAAATGGTATGTCTAATAACTCATTCCGGTTTGCGAGATATGTCTATTTTAGGGTTCTGACGGTCCTCATCACTTCTGCCTCCGATCGAGCCTTCTCTGGTCCATCTTGGACATGAAAGTGTCCACGACCCACTCTACATCATACTTTCCTTATTTTATAGCTTGCACATGTGTTTTAAAGTTCTAAGATATATTCTCATGATTCGATTTAATTCTTTATTGATGTAAGTGATGTGATGAAAGACTCATAACTAGTGACTTATATATATTGTGGACGTAATGCACTCTGGGTAGTGAGCCTCTTGATCGACGCGTAAATCCTTGGATTTAGTTAATGGTTCACACATCGACGTATGTAATCTGCAAGCACATGATACATCACTTTTCAGGATTGGATGTCGCAATTAGTCTCTCCATGAGTAGTATCGTCTCAAAGTGTTCATGTGAATCCACAGTAGTATTGGACACACCAACGAATCTCTATAGTTATGGGATGTGAACTGATCTGAACTTTTATAAATTATATTTCAAAATATGGTGGCCACTATGTATGATGAGCCAAACATACTATATTAAGCATGAATTCATATAGATTGGTTGTGCATACTGATGCCACTCATAGTGATGGAATACGAGATGTATTAGAATTTTTATATTGTCACACTATGATGAATTACTTGAATTATTGTTAATATTGAAGGATAACCATTACTATGAGTAGGGCATTGATCCTCTCTAACCATATAGATGATGTAGGTGATGTGTTCATAACCCCAAGTGTGGGGCTGCGATGTAGTAATAATCTCGGTGAGATTGGGGTCGAATCCACAGGGACTAATCTCGTTTGTCTTCTGAGAGCAACTAGAATTAGAACTAGAAAAAGATGAAAACCTATTCTGAAATATTTGAGAGAGTAATTGTGATAAAAGTAATTAAAACTAATTAAATTAAGGTGGTAACTAGGTTGCCAAAGATCCACTTATAGTAATTGGGAAGCTACCTTGCATGATTCAAGGATACAACTGGAATCAGAGTCTTATCCTATCCAATTGGTACGAAGAGCTTTGTAGATCTTTGAACTTCTCATGTATCTAATCATCAATAGATGAGAGTGATGAGGTTTTGGAAGTGATTCCATCACCTAACCATGCCTAGGAGACAAGGCAAACAACAGGATTTACCAATCCCACGACTAATCATGAGAGAATTGTGAAGGTTAGGAAGGATTCCGCCACCCTACCATGCCCAAGGGACGATGGTGAACAACAGGACTTATTAATTTCACAATCTCAATTCAGGGGAAGAAAATATTCAAAGCAATCGCAGATCCATTGTAATTTGAGTCACAACAGACCATTAAATACTAAAAATATTCCTTAATAAATAACTAGAATCCATAAGAGTTCAATAAAATATGAATCAAAATAAAGTAAACATTCCAATCACGATACAAGTTTCACCTCTTAGCCCTACCTAAGAGGTTTAGCCAACCATAGACATGATTGAACTAAAGACTCTTAAAAAAATAAAAAAAATAAAAAATAAAAAAAAGATCAACTAAAGAGGAAGAAGAAGAAGAACTCTCGGACGGCGGCTCCACCCTTTTGCTCCACTTCTCAAACCCTAGATGATGCCCAGGGATGCCCTAGGGACCCCTACTTATAGTTGTAGGCCTTAGACTTTCTCATCGAGTGGAAATTTTTGAAAATCGTCTCAAATTTATGCAGTCCGCATAAAAATTGCATAACGCTCGACTGGTTGTGGGATGTCCTTAATCGGTCGTGGGACACTCTCGACTGGTCGAGTATGATAAAAATTTAGTTGTTTTACTCGTTGGAGTTCGAGTCGAGACACCTTCGACCAGTCGAGCAGAGTCCAGGATGAGTCGTACATAGCTAGGACTGGTCGAGCCGGAGCTAGGACTGGTCAAGCATAGCTAGGACTAGTTGAGCCGGAGCTAGGACTAGTCGAGGATCACCGAATTTCACTTCAAAATTCTGATTTTCTTCATTCTTGACTTGATATTCTTAGATCTTCAGTATGTGCATTCTTCATTCTTGGTCTTAAAAGATCCATTCTTGACTTTGGTGATTCTTGAGTGTTAAATTTATGCTTTTAACATCCTTTTCAATCCAAGCTCTTGAATTCACCTTACAACACAAACATGAACATTAAGCATTATCATGCTTATAAAACCATGTAATAAATAGGGTCCAATATGCAATATTTGACTCTCAACACAATCCCCAACCAGTATTTTGCTAGTCCCGAGCAAAGTATGCAAAAAATATTTCAAGAATACAAGATAATTTCTATAAACCCAGGTAATTTTTAAAAATAATCTAGATAATAGAATTCTAAAATACAATTATGTTGAGCATTACTTTTTCCTAAACTCCAGCACTCAGTAAATTTCAAAATCTAGTTCAAAGTATTAATCTACAAATTATAACAATTCTAAAAATTGAGTTCCATGGGTGCATAGTAAAACCTAAACTTTCACGATCAAAGGTTCAATTCTCTATTTTCATGATAATCATTGATAATAAAAATAGCATTCAGGATAACCATCACCTAAACCAAAACTTACCTTATAATTCAGCTTTTATGCTTCCAGCTTTTGATTTTTCCATTGATGGCTTTCACGCTATGTTCATTCTTTTCAATGATCTTTAATAGGTAGCTCTTTTCAACGATAACTATTTTTCTAGCTGGGTATTTATTTATTTTTCTTTCTTTTCAATTCTTCTCATTAAACATGATGGACAAATTCTCCAAGTTAGTTCCTTCCATGCTTAATAATTACCAAGTTAACAATTCAATATCAAACTGACACTTTAATGTGTAAGCTGTGACATGTGAAATCATGACTCAATCAATGTTTAAAACTTCTAATCATGAATTAATAATTCAAACTTAACTATGAAATTTAATAAGTAACTGAACCCAAGAGTCATAAATCATCAACATGAAGTATCTTATACTTCTAAATCGTGGATGAACTTCAAGATCACTTGAATTTACAACATTTTCATAAAAATTTTCATAATTTTTGCTCAAAGACTAAGAAAACACTAATTAGCTTGCATAATCCACACTCCCCAACCTAAAATATACATTGTCCTCAATGTAAAAGATATAAGCATGTAATGCATATGAGACAAAGAAAGTAAAGGAGAAGTTATGGAAAGGTAGTACCTGAAGAAGGAATTTTTGAAGTTTTTCTAATGATCTTAGTGCAGATGGGTTAGTCAACGACTAAAACAAACGATAAGAAAACTATCCTAAAATAGCTGAAAGCAAACTATCCTAAAACAGTAAAAAAACAAACTATCTTAATCCTAAATTTTTTGAAAGAAATAAACTAATCCTAAACTAGGAAAGCAAGGGAAAAGCTACTCAGTCTTGCCATAAGGTTCCTCCTCCGGCCAATATCTTGATAGATTTCTCAGTAGGTTTCTCAACAAAATCATCCAAAAGCCCTTTTTGCAATAGGCTTGGATGCCCTGGAGCATGAATTCCCAAAGAAATTTATTGACCTTAGCATAAGGTTTCTTTTCAATCTCCTGAGGTGTCCAAAGTATATATGATTCACCTGTGGTAGAGAAAGTTTTAGAGTTAGTACCTCATGGTGAATCAGAGACTACACATAGATGAAATTCAGAAAAATTCTCAGAAAGTGATGTAGTCTCAACACATTCTGAAGTTTCAGACTCCGGTTCAATTTTCAACTCCTCCTCCTTTAATGGTAAACATTCAAGATTTGAGGAAGGAGGGGCTTCAGAATAAGGGTTTTCTCAATTAGTGACAACTATCGAGATGTTGTCTTGTAAGGCATTTACTATTTCTTTTATCATATGATCATTTGAATATGCAAAGTATGCTAAGTAATCATCCAAAAAGTTAGGAAATTTAGCTAAGAGTGACTCATTTTCCACACTGAAGTTTGTGATGATCTGCCCCAGGATTCCATTGTCTTTGAAAGTGGATGGACACATGCTCTCTTGCTCTTGCCCTGCACAGACAGATTGAAAATCATCAGGCAAAGAATTGATGTAAAAAGTCTATTCATTGATACTACTCAGTAAAGGCATTGTATTGTCAAGGGTTGACAACTTAAATGGTGGCCTTAACTGGATGGTTTCAAATTCTAGAGTCATATCGAGCAACTCGTCCATCTCCCGAATCATATTATCATTCAATTCAGGGGAATGGTCTAAAATGTCTCACAAAGGTTGGAAGGGTTAGTTAAAAGTGGTTCATCCTCCACGTTTAAATTTGTAACGTCTCAAAAAAATTTGTACAAAGACCCGAGTATCACCTCAGGCAGCAATCACTAAGCACTGAATCCTTTATAAATTAGGCAAAAATTAATTAAGTACTAAACTGAATTAATCAGTAGATTAGCTTGAACTACTTTCTATATGATCTACAAGACCCAAAACCAGTAAAATTGCTAACTCTACATTACCTAAAAATCTAGGATCAATCTCAAAACTCAGTTGCTCTCGTAGCATCTTGAAACTCCGTATCGGACCTGGACCGCGCGTCGAAAGTTCGATTACCGTAAAACTATACGATTATGACCACCTTATTAGGCTTGACAACCATCTCAGAAATCAAGTCCAAATAATATCCCGAAATGCACAACTTGAGCCCGGAGTAAAGTGTGTGAAAAATGTGAATATCTTTAGAAAATGAACTTAGATTTAAGTGATTTGGGTGGTGCACTTGTAGGCCAAATTTAAGGTTTCTGACCATTAGATTCTGACCCAACTACACACTCGGATCAGAGAAATTTTCCTACACAGGTTAGTATACTTGTGGCCCTGATCGAGTGTCGATGACCATTAAACTGAAACTGGTCTTTCACAGTCGATCTGTAAATTCGATCAGACCGAAACTCTAACCTGGCATAGATCCATTACCAGGGAAATTTCTTTGGACCGTATGCAGAAAATGGACCTCCAGATGAGCTCCATTGGTTCGAAACAATCATCTTTTGGCTATAACTTAAGTATACCATGGCCTTGGGGCCATTGACATCAGTTCGGGGCCTATATAAGGGCCTTAACCCACCCCTCTCTCATTCCATACGAATTTACAAACCCTAAGAGAGAGAAGAGAGAAAAGAGAAGGATAAAGTGAGGAGAAGAGAGAGAAAGAGAGAGAGAGAGAGAGAGTGAGAGCTAGTTGTTGGGATTCGATCCCACTGCTCCTCGTGCCAAATCATCCTGCCTATATCGCTATACCGACGATTTCGATTCCATTTTTGGATAAGAAACCCTAACCTTAATCTATTTTAGGGATTTAAATTGAGGAGTTGGTGAAATAACTATTTCATTGATTAAGGCGTCATTGTGCCGTAGATGAAGGTATAGTGTTCAAACCGTGTTCGTAATCGGTTTACCGATGGAAGGTGCAGACTATAAACATTTAGGTTATAGTTTTCAAGGCTTACAATGTCGGTTAATGATTTATGACTGACTTGATTGCTATCACATATGCTAAGATACGATGTTTTCCGTGTATTACACATATATATGTACTATGTTGATTATAATGCAATCCATGTGTTTGTTGAAATGTTTGAATGAATATGGAATTTGGATTTATGCTTGCCATGATTATTAATTGTAAGTACCTGATTCTTGTATGTGTGACAACTCCTTTGTGAAAGGACTTGCCATAATATATGTTATAACTATTATATTACATGTATATTGATATGTGTAGTCTAAGTGTTTAATAAAATGCTTGAATGAGAAAATGCTTATTGAAGTGTTTTTAACGAGGGTGTTGAGATAGGATTCTCAATCACCTTACCTATAGCTATAGTTTCCTTCATGTAATCTATTTCACTACTACGTTATTTATGGATGAAATGCCTATGTATGATAACATGTGTTATGTGTTTGTCAAAATGCTCAAATGAGATTTATATTTGAATTGTTAGTCATATGCTGTTTGACTATCACATATGAATGCTTGAGGTCGTTTCACCACACAAGACACTTTCGATGAATTCGAGTCGTACGCTGTTTATCAACGCTGTTTGTCTACAGTGGTTGATTAATTCAACGTACGCTCGTACCAGTTGAGCTTATCCAAGTAACCCAATTGGCCTAATGTATGTTCACCATGTATGGACACTACTACTTGAATCTAAGGTACAAACTTACCAATGAAAAGCTTGTTTAACCTTGATACCACGATCTACTAAGACTTATGAGCCGGGCATGGTGGTATGAGACACTGTGGTCGAGCTGTCGGCCTACGCTGGGGTGACGAGCCTCCCCGTAGTGTCCAGTGAGCAACCCAAACTCGTGAGCTGAATACGGTGGTATGGGACACTGTATTGAAGTTGTCGGCCTACACTAAGATGATGAGCCTTCCCACTAAGTCATACGCTGAGGCGATGAGTCTCTTCGTAGTGACCTGAACTTGCATGTCCACTGTTTCTAAATCAGGAGTGATGTTGCCTTATAACTTGCCTATCATCTGTGATTGACTAGGATTGACGACCCTATATGGATCATCGTTTGGGTAAATGATATAAAGGGAGGTACCTTAGATTCCCGAACCTCCTGTATAAATGGGTCTAAAAAAGGACTGGGCTAACACGATCATGCACAGCATTGCATGTGCCTTTGGTGTAGGAGTTGAGCACAGTGGAAGGGTTGCATGCGCAATCGTGAGATGATGTCGCAGAGGGAGTGCAGGTGAGGGCATACATCATTAACACATATCATTCTTGCATTAATCAGAGTACTTAGGAATACTTGTTGTATTACTTTATCATTACTGCTTGACTGAATTGATAACATGTTAACCTTTGCCTTATAACTCCACTGAGTTGGTCACTCACTCCCACTCTAGGACGGTGTTTTAAAACACCAACCAGACTCTGTCATAGTTGCAAGTGATGATGAGGCTTACGAGATGGAGCCCATCTTCTATGATGACGAGGAGTTATCCTACATGGAACTCTCTGGCGGGTCTACGTAGACCTGGAGTTGCGTATTGGGGCTACAAGGATATGTATAGATAACATTACACTTTATCATTTTACATATTTTGGAATTATACATGTAATTATTTAACCTAGTGACGTTCATACTCTAGGGACTTACAATCACTTATATGCTTTATATTTTATCACAGTCTTTCGTTTATGTAATTTAACTGTTTCTGGAGTATGATATACTGATTTGGTATAATCTCACTTATGTTTAATGCACCAATACGGACAACATTTAATCATCATTATCTATGTTGCATAAGTGATGCGTTGGAACTCGGGAGTTGAGCTTCTGCTTGACCCCCGATTTTCAAGGCGTTACAAGTTGGTATCAGAGCATGATTTAGATTAAAATGGACCTGGATTATAGTAACACGACATACACTGATGTACTTTGACTTAGGAGGGGGCATTAAAATGTAGAAATGATCATAAGATCCCAAGTTTCACCTGACAGTGATCATATGACCGTTGAAGCGAAACTGATCGTAGAAATCGGACTTGTAGGCATCTGCGACCATGTGAGATGATCCTAATCCTTTTCTAGACCATCAATCGATGGGTTTAGATGATAATTTGGAGCGTTCCACACTCAAATAACTCGAAGAGCGTGAATATGCATGAGATCGGACCCGAAACGCCTCAAACGGACTCGGGGGCCTAAACGGTACAAATCGGGGGGAACCAAAGTGGACTCTGCACACATACGGCACCCTGAAGGGGATGCCATCACCCTAAGGTCTAGCGGACCATGATGGCATTGCCCCACCCGTGAGCCCTCGTTGTCCGGTTCACCCGGGCCTATTGAGCCACGGTAGGCCAGTAGGGCCGACCAATGTACATGCTAGTGGGGCCCACGAAATCATGTGGGGACCTCTATATCACCCCCATTTGCTTCATTTCCCCCTCCTACACCTCTCCAATCTTTCCAAACTTCCAAAAATCCCATTTTTCTCTCTCAAATCCTCCCTCCATTCTCAAATCTTCTTCTTCTTCATCACTACATACCCACCTCTCACCATTCCTTTCAAACCTATTTTCTATCTCTCTCATTTCCCCCCATTTGAGCACTCAAACCCTCTTTGGTGTCTCAAAAATCTCAAAGTCTAACAACCCATTTTATCCCTCTATCTTGTTTCACTCAAATGGTTCTTTTCGAGCTCATGGCGGTGATTTTCTCCCATTCCACACTCCTTTCCCTCATGGGGAAGAAGAGGGCTTCCACGGATAAAGCTAGGCTTAGCCGCCCTACCCGCTCAAGAAGGTAAAAAGGCGTCAGGGCTAGCAAGAGCGTCAATTGGCAGATCAGGATGAAGCAGGATCTCGATCCATAACTTCCTCTCGAAAGGGCTCTATTGGCGGATATGGCACATGAAAGATTTTAAGGCTCTAGGGTTCTCTTTAAAGTACACGTGGACGAGAAACTATTTGAGCTTTATTCGGTGATGGATCTCCTATCGGACACCGGGTGGGGTCCCATATTTGAGGGCAAGTCTCGTACGAATAAGAGCACTGTCCGAGCCTTATACGCCCATATACGAGAGCCACTGCTAGAGCCTCTGTAGTTCTCTATCCCCGTGGGAAGGCGGGAAGTCATTGTCAATGTGGACTTGATAGCCCGAATCATGGAGATGCCGTGTGGAGAGGTTCATGCTGATGAGAAGAGTTTCAGGAGTGTGCGTGAAAGAGATCAACATACGCAATTTCTTTGTGGCCGACTGGTCCACTAGAATCGAGGTAATTGCCTCCTGGCATCTGAGATACCTCACGAGTTCCGCCTTCTCCACCACATCTTCACGCACAATGTGTATCCCAGGTGGAGCAATCGCAGCGAATGTACGCATCTGATGGTAGACTTTCTATACCGAGCTGGGCATGGAGACAAGCTGTGCCTGCCTACGTACATATTACTACAGATAGTTTAGACTGCATGCTCTCCTAGGACTGACATTTCACTCCCATTTGACTGACTTATATGCAAGCTTGCTAGTGAATTCGGCTACAAACTTGGCTTAAAAAGGCTTGCGCCGATCCATTTCATCAACGATACTACTCTCAACAACATGAATATTGGGCCATGACAACATTAAGTCCGACTCGATGAGAGTGAGGATGAGAAGGGAAGTGAAGAAGAAGAGAGCGATGAAGAAGGTGGAGATGAGATAGAGGAAGAGTAAGAAGAGGAAGAATAGGAGGCCCAAGACACTAATGAGGGCTCTCCTCTTTCTACACATGAGTGCAACAGTGATCGGGCTGCTATAGAGCATGTTTGGCTTAGATCGAGGAGGGCCAGGTCACCCTGTGATAGGAGGTCAGTGAGACCTAAGCCAAACTTGAAGAGAATCAGACCTTCATGAAATAAAAATTTAAGAAGGTGTCTCGTACCTTAAAGGTTATCCTGTACTGCATGCAGGGCAAGGGTGTTCATCGTCCATCACTAGATTCAGACGACTAGTCCTCTGTTGTAGTCATCTTTGGGTTTCCTTGCTTTCCTGTCTTCTGTGTTATAACCTTGATAGACTTAGTAATGTGGTAGAGTGGTTGATATGTTTTAGTGTTAGAAAACTTGCTTAGATTAGATCACATGCATCTTCTGTCATGATCCGTGTAATACTACATCTCATGTATTGTGACAATTTTGGTAAATGAAATGCATAAAGTTTCTTTTAATTTGAAATGTGAATGATGTGTGGATGAGTGTATGTTTGTTTATGTTGAATCTTACACGGGTTGCACCCTATGTTGTATATAGGGAATGTCACCTAAGGTCACTCGGAGCACAACACATCTTACACTTGGCTAATCAAGTGACGGGGTACCTCCCTTCAGCGATAGCCATACGGACCCCAGTTTAGGCCCGAATCACGAGACTATGTCAAATTCACAGCCGGCCACTAGCCCCACTAATGGGCCAACACCTGTTGCACCGCCGGTTCTCGAGCCGAACCGTGCGTCTACTTCGACACCTCACATGCCTCAAGCGGTTTCTCCTCCTGATAGGTTGGAGCAGATGATGCTCTTGATGCAGCAGCCAACAGTTTTTGGCTACTATAGCAGGGGCCCTCGCTCAGAATATGAGGGTGGTTCCACTTGGACCACCTGTGCACCCTGGTGGAAACATGGGTGCTAGTGGCTTGTTTGAGCGATTTCAGCACTTCCGACCTCCTACATTTGCGGGTACTCGTAGACCCGAGGAGGTCGAGTATTGGCTTGACCGCATCTCTAAGATACTGAAACCGCTGCACTACACTGAGGAACAGCAGGTAGAGTTGGTTACCTATATGTTTGAGAAGGAGGCCAGTCTCTGGTGGGACAGCGTCCTTAAGACCGTTTCTCCTGGTTACGTGTGGTCGTGGGAAGCTTTTAAGACGCACTTCCACAGGAAGTATTTCCCTCTCACCTATCGTAATGAGAAGGAGGGAGATTTCCTTTGCCTCCAACAGGGATGGATGACTGTGGCTGAGTATGAGAATTGGTTCACGGAGCTAGCCAGATATGCTCCCTTGATATTAGTAAATGAGTCGATGAAGATGCGGCATTTTTCTGAAGGTTTGTGACCCGAGATATGCACGAAGATGTGTTGTGCTAGCGTACCCAACTATGTTGAGCTAATGGACATGTCTTTACGTGCTAAGCAGGACAGGGACAAATTATCCCGTATACATGTGCCCATGACTCTGAGGCCTCGACCGGATTTGCAGAGTAGACCTTTTCTCAGCAAGAGGCCTTGTGCAGACTTGCCTCCCAAACTTATGTCTCCACCAGCCTAGATGAGGTGATCAGACTCATGGTGCACCTACTGCAAGAGGTCGGGTCATACAGATACCTACTGCTTCACTAAGATGAGGGATAATGACTTCTCACCACCTCAGAAGATCAATCGTTAGCTTCCTCAAGCCATATCAGCTCCACCTCTGCGATCAGTACTACCAGCACAGCCTTTCTATAGGCCTAATGTATCATGTAGTGGGCTGCCTCAATGGCCCATGGCACCGGCCGAACCGTTCTCAACAGACTCAGGTGACTCACTTGCAGCTGAGGCATCCGAGATAGCAACTGCAGCACCACTGGCTTTCGAAGTCACGGCACATATTCAAGGTACACCAGTCTTCTTATTGGTGGACACTGGGTCCACTATCTCTATAATATCATGTGCAACAGTCAAGCGACTGGGGTTAGAAACTAGTCCTAAGGTTAGGTTGAGACTCCTTACCGCCATAGGGACTTTCTTAGACACCACCAAGATGTGTAAGGGTTGTTCAATAGACTTAGGGAGCAGAACAGTACTGTTGACCTGATTATTGCCCCGCAATATCATTACGATGTGATCCTCGGTATGAATTGGCTCACCGAGATGAAGACAGAGATCGATTGTGATACTAGGGTGGTGATAGCCCATGGACCTGAGGGCACGACCTTTACATTCCCAGTTTAGGTCAGTTGGTACTACCGCATTAGTTGTTATGCTACCCTGCTAGAGAATGTTAATGGTCTGACACTTGGGAACATGCCAGTAGTTTAGAATTTTACGGACGTGTTTAGGAAGATACCTAAATTACCTCCTCAGTGTGAGATCAATTTTACCACTGACCTTATGCCTGGTGCAACTCCCATTTCACTACCGACTTATCGCAAGCCTCCATTTGAAATGAAGGAGTTGAGGAGACAGATTGACGACCTATTGACGCAGGTTTCATACAACCAAGTGTATCCTCATAGGGAGCACCTGTATTATTTGTGAAGAAGAAGGATGGATCACTGCAATTGTGCATTAATTATCACAAGTTAAACTAAGTGACGATAAAGAACAAGTATCCTTTTGCCCAGGATAGATGATCTGTTCGACCAGTTGAAGGGGGCATAGTATTTCTCAAAGATTGACTTACAGTCAAGGTATCACCAGTTGCGCGTCAGGGATGAAGACGTTCAGAACCAGCTTTAGGCACTACGAGTTCCTTGTGATGTCGTTTGGACTTACAAATGCACCCGTCATGTTCATGGACCTGACGAACCGAGTATTTTGGCCATATCTGTACTGATTCATCATCGTATTTATAGATGACATTCTGATATACTCCAGGAGTCAGAAGGATCACAAGGAACACCTGTGAGCAGTCTTTGATACGTTCAGGAAGAACCAGTTGTTTGCTTAGTACAAGAAGTGTGACTTCTGGAGAGAGGAAGTCAAGTTCCTGGGACATGTGGTGTCCAAGGAAGGAATAGCTGTGGACCTTGCTAAGGTGACCACAATTCAGGACTAGGAGCAGCCCGGTTCGGTTACTTAAGTGAGGAGCTTCCTTGGTCTGGTAGGCTACTACTATTGATTCGTTAGGGACTTTTCCAAGATAATTAGACCATTGTCTCAGTTGACTCGGAAGGACCTGAAGTTTGCCTTGCATGAGAAGGTAGAAGCAACTTTTTCAGGAACTTAAGGACAAGTTGACGTCCGCCCCTGTGATAGTATTGCCAGAGCAAGGGCTCAAGTATACTATATACACCAACACTTCTCGTGTTGGTTTGGGTTGTGTTCTGATGCAGAAGGACATGGTTATTGCCTATGTATCACAACAGTTGAGGAAACACAAGGAAAACTACCCTACGCACGACCTGGAGTTAGCAGCCGTCATCTTTGTATTAAAGCTCTGAAGACATTGAGCTCTTTTGGACCACAAGAGCCTCAGATACATATTCACACAGAGAGATTTGAATATGAGCAGCGGTGATGGATGGAAACCTTGAAGGACTTCAAGTTCGAGGTCTCTTACCATCCTGATAAGGCCAACCTTATTACAGACGCGTTGAGCTGTAAGAAGACGATAGTATTTGCGGCTCTGCTGATGATCAATGAATGAAATATGGTAGAGTTTGTGTGAGACTTTAAGCGGAAGCTTACGGTAGAAGAGCCGTTCGAGAGCATCGCACACGTTCGTGTGCAGCCACTCATTGATGACAGGATCATTGCGGCTCAGAAAGACGATGAGCTATTGGCAAGGATGAGAGAGCAGGTGAGCGACAGTGCAGACATAAAATGAAGAGTTAGCACAGATGGGAGTTTACGTTATCGTGGCCGCCTATGCATCCCAAACCTTCATGACTTGAGAAGGGAAGTTCTCAAAGCTGCTCACAATTTGAAGATGGCGATGCATCCTGGTAGTACGAAGATATATCGAGACATGAAAAAGTCATACTGGTGGAACAACATGAAGGCCCACATAATAGATTATGTGTCCCATTGTCCACGTGCTATCAAGTAAGGCAGAGCATCGTCGACCTCCTAAACTACTTCAGCCCATGCCCATAGCTGAATGGAAATGAGATTTCATCTCTATGAATTTCATCTCAGGGTTACCGAAGACGAGGAAGGGACATGACTCCATTTAGGTGATTGTGGACCGGTTGACGAAATTGGCTCACTTTCTCCCTATTCGAGTCTCAAACTCAGCAAACGATTTGGCCAAGTTGTACATCAAGGAGATAGTACGTCTACATGGAGTGCCTATGGAGATCGTGTCGGACTGAGACACGCGATTCACATCTATCTTCTGGACTCATATCTAGGAAGCAATGGGTGTGAAACTGAAGTTCAGTACCACGTTCCACCCACAGACGGATGGGCAGATGGAACGAGTGAATCAAGTGTTAGAGGATATGTTGCGAGCTTGTGTGCTTGCTTTCAAGGATAGTTGGGATGACTGTCTTCCTTATGCTGAATTTGCCTATAACAACAACTTTCAGGCGAGTATTGGTATGACCCCCTATGAGGCACTGTATAGGCGTCCGTGTCGAGCGTTGCATTACTGGGCAAAGGTTGGCAAGAAAAGTCTGATTGGCCCAGAGTTAGTGCAGGTGACCTCAGAGAAGATCGACATTATCAAGCGTAGACTTCTTGCAGCACAGAGCAAACAGAAGAGCTACGTCGATACGAAGCGGTGACCGCTAGAGTTTGAGGTTGGAGACCATGTATTCCTAAAATTTTTTTCAATGAAGGGAGTCCTCTGATTTGAAAAGAAAGGGAAGCTCATGCCGAGATTCATTGGCTCATTCCAGATACTAGATCGAGTGGGTGTGGTAGCGTACTGCCTTGCTTTGCCCACACCACTCACAGGCGTGCACAACGTATTTCATGTATCGATGCTGAAGAAATACGTTCCTGACCCTTCCTACATTATCAGATGAGAGAAGGTATAGTTGAGTGAAGATGCTACTTATGTACTGCGACTGACACGTATTCTAGATAAGAAGGAACAGGTGCTGGGTAGAAGGTTATCCCGCTTGTGAAGGTACTGTGGATGCACCACACTGAGGAAGAGGCTACTTAGGAAACAAAAGCTGAGGTCCGTAAAAATTACCCTCAGATTCTCGAGGAGTACGAAAATGTACTAATTTCGAGGATAAAATTTTTCTTTAAGGGGGGTAGATTGTAACCTCTCGGAAAAATTCATACAAAGACCCAAGTACCACCTCAGGCAGAAATCACTAAGGACTGAATCCTTTAGAAATTAGACAAAAATTAATTAAGTACTAAACTGAATTAATAGGTAGATTAACTTGAACCGCTTTCTATACGATCTGCAAGACCCAAAACTAGTAGAATCACTAACTCTACATTACCTAAAAACCTAAGATCAATCTCAAAACTCAGTTTCTCTTGAAAGCATCTTGAAACTCCACATCGGACCTGGACCGCGCGTCGAAAGTTCGATTACCGCAAAACTATACGGTTATAACCGCCTTACTGGGCTTGATAACCATCTTGGAAATTAAGTCCAAATAATATCCTGAAATGCATAACTTGAGCCCGGAGTAAAGTGTGTGAAAAACGTAAATATCTTTAGAAAATGAACTCAGATTTAAGTGATTAAGGCCGTTCACTTGTAAGCCAAATTTAAGGTTTTTGACTGTTAGATTCTAACCCAACTACACCCTCGGATCAGGGAAATTTCCCTTCACAGGTCAGTATACTTGTGGCCCTGATCGAGTGTCAATGACCGTTGAACTGAAACTGGTCCTCCGCGGTCAATCCGTAAATCCGATCAGACCAAAACTCTAACATGACATAGATCCATTGCCAGGGAACTTTCTTTGGACCGTATGTAGAAAATAGACCTCCAGATGAGCTCCATTAGCCCGAAACAGTCGCCTTTTGGCTATAACCTAGGTATACCATGTCCCTGGGGCCATTGACATCAGTTCTGAGCCTATATAAGGGCCTTAACCCACCCCTCTCTCATTTCATACGAATTTACAAACCCTAAGAGAGAGAGAGAGAGAAGAGAGAAAAGGGAAGGATAAAGTGAGGAGAAGAGAGAGAGAGTGGAGATAGTTATTGGGATTTGATCCCACCGCTCCTTATGCCAAATCATCCTGCCCATATCGCTATACCGGCGATTTCGATTCCATTTTTGGGTAAGAAACCCTAACCCTAATTTGTTTTAGGGATTTAAATTAAAGAGTTGGTGAGATAGCTAACCTATTTCATTGATTTAGGCGTCGTTATGCCGTAGACGAAGGTATAGTGTTCAAACCGTGTTCGTAATCGATTTACCGACAGAAGGTACGGACTATAAATGTTTAGGTTATGGTTTTCAAGGCTTACAATGTCAGTTAATGATTTATGACTGAATTGATTGCTATCACATATGCTAGGATACGATATTTTCTGTGTATTACACATATATGTACTATGTTGATTATAATTCAATCCATGTGTTTGTTGAAATGTTTAAATGAATATGGAATTTGGATTTGTGCTTACCATATTATTAATTATAAGTACCTGATTCTTGTATGTGTGACAACTCCTTTGTGAAAGGACTTGCCATAATATATGTTACAATTATTATATTACATGTATATTGATATGTGTAGTCTAAGTGTTTGATAAAATGCCTGAATGAGAAAATGCTTGTTAAAGTGTTTTTAACGAGGGTGTTGAGATAGGATTCTCAATCACCTTACCTATAGCTACAATTTCCTTCATGTAACCTATTTCACTACTATGTTATTTATGGATGAAAAGCCTATGTATGATAATATGTGCTATGTGTTTGTCAAAATGCTCAAATGAGATTTATATTTGAATTGTTTGTCACATACTGTTTGACTGTCACATATGAATGCCTATTTTGTTTGAATATTATTGGGACTACCGCATAGTCCAGGTAATTGGTAATGATTCCCGAATTAGTGGCTGAGGCCATTTCACCATACAAGATACTTTCGATGAATTTAAATGGTACACTGTTTGTCGACAGTAGTTAAACCATGCGGAGTGCTTATGCAGTTCATGTCGATTAATTCAACGTACGCTCCTACCAGTCGAGCTTGTCCAAGTAACCCGATTGGCCTAATATATATTCACCATGTATGGACGCTACTACTTGAATCTAAGGTACCAACTTACCAATAAAAAGTCCGTTTAACCTTGGTACCATGATCCGCTAAGACTCATGAGCCGGGCATGGTGGTATGGGATACTGTGGTCGAGCTGTCGGCCTACGCTGGGGTGACGAGCCTTCCCGTAGTGTCCAGTGAGCAACCCAAACTCGTGAGCCGAATACTGTGGTATGGGATATTATATTCAAGCTGTCGACCTATGCTAAGGTAACGAGCCTTCCCATAGTGACCTCAAGTATAAACTAAGGCCTACGCTGAGATGATAAGCCTCTTCATAGTGACCTGAACTTGCCTGTCCACTATTTCTAAATCAGGGGTGACGTTGCCCTATAACTTACATATCATCTGTGATTGACTAGGATTGATGACCCTAGATGGATCATCGTTTGAGTAAATTATATAAAGGGAGGTACCTTAGCTTCCCTAACCTGCTGTATGAATGGGTCTAATAAAGGACTGGGCTAACACGATCATGCATCGCATTGCATTGGCCTTTGGCGTAGGAGCTGAGCACAGTGGAAGAGTTGCACACACGATCATGAGATGATGTCGTAGAGGGAGTGCAGGCGAGGGCATGTATCATTAACATATATCATCCTTGCATTAATCAAAGTACTTAGGAATGCTTGTTGTATTGCTTTATCATTACCGCTTGACTAATTGATAACATGTTAACCTTTGCCTTATAACTCTACTGAGTTGATCACTCACTCCCACTCTGGGACGGTGTTTTAAAACACCAAACAGACTCTGTTGTAGTTGCAGGTGATGACGAGGCTTACGAGATGGAGCCTGTCTTCTGTGATGACGAGGATGAGTTCTCGTACATACAACTCTCTGGCGGGTCTACGTAGACCTGGAGTTGTGTATCGGGGCTACAGAGATATGGATAGATAATATTACACTTTATTATTTTGTATATTTTGGAATGATACATGTAATTTTTAACCTAGTGATGTTCATACTCTGGAGACTTACAATCACTTATATGCTCTATATATTTATCACAGTCTTCCGTTTGCATAATTTAATTATCTCTGGAGTATGATATGCTGATTTGGTATAATCTCACTCATGTTTAATGCACTAATATAGACAACATTTAATCATCATTATTTATGTTGCATAAGTGATGCGTTGAAACTCAGGAGTTGAGCTTCTGCTCGACCCCCGATTTTCAGGGCTTTACAAAATTGGTCATGTCAAATAGGTGGAGTAGATCACTATGGTCGACAACTTCATGAACCTCTTGATCATTGATATGGGCCAAACTTGAAATTGAATCCAAGGGGATTGGAGCTAAACATTCATGATTCTCATCCCAATATTTATCATCGTCCAATTCAGTATAATTCACAAGTGGGATGAGAGCACTTACCTCACACTGTTTTTCTAGGTTGGGTTAAGGCTCGAATAAACTAGCCTCTTCCTCTTCATTTAAGTCGAGTGTGTCATGTGAGTAAAGTATGTCAATGTCATTATATTTGAAAGACACCCACATCTCTTGATCATTCCCTTGGACCGTCATCGAGATCGACTCATCGAGAAATTAAACCATATGTCCATTAACACAATCCAACTCTTCATTCTCAATTTCAATATTTTCTATAATCGTATCACGTGAACTCCACTATTGTATATCTTTTATAAGTTCTTGAAATATTTAGTACGTGTTTTATTGGATGAGCTCTAGATTTTGTATGGAATTCTGAATTGAATTAATTTAGATCGTTTCTTGTTAGATCTCATAGGTATAAGACCTAAGAGAATTGTCACTATGATGCATTGTTGATTCAACTTCCCAATCTTGATGGTTCCATTGATCATAGGTAGGGAGTTGCGAATGAAGAATTGGATTGGGTTGAGGCTGGGGTGAACTATCCTCCACTATCTTATCAATGCGCAAATCAAGTGCTTCCAATGTTTTTCTAATTTCTGCAAGATAGTCCATGTGACTCTGATGTGAATCTTCTTGGATCGGTTTTGGTTGGATCTCAAAGGTAGGGGACCCAAGAGAATAATCATTATAACATGTTGTTAGTTTATCTTTCCAATTTCGATGTTTCCACTGATCATAGTCAGACGGATCATAAGTGGGAGAATCTGATGGTTGTTGATACATATTATCACACATAATATAATCTCTCATTGTTTTCTTCTTATCTGATGGGTGATAATAATTCTCACTCCCATAGTTCTGATAACGCCAACACTCACGTACTGTTTCCTTAATCCATGGGGTGTAATTATTTTCCCGCATATGATAAGGACTTCCTAACCATTTGAGCATTATATTCAGGTTGTTTCTCGATGACGGTTTCAGTAAAATTTTGAGACAGGTTGATTTCTATCATAGTCATCATACATTCCTTCCCAATATCTCTTATCCATCTCAGCATACTAACGTACCCACTCTTGCATGGTGAAACCCTAACTCTAAATTAAATCCTAAAAATAAAAGAAAAATCCTACTGCAATAAGAGATCTAGAAATAGAAAGAGAGAGAATTAGAAAGAGGTTACCAATTTAGAATATTCTATGTTAGAATCCTGTAAAAGAAAATAAAACAAGTCAGTTTCTAAAAATAGAAATTCTAAAATTTGAAAGTTTCTAAAAACAAAAATAGAAAAAGGATTTAGTTTCTAAAAACAGAAAATAGAAAGTTTCTAAAAAGAGAAAAAGGAAGTTTCTAAAATCAAATTAGGAAAGTTTCTAAACCTAGAATTAGAAAGTAGATCTAAAGAAAAAAAAGTTTCTAAAAGAGTTAGTTTCTAAAATAATCCTAACTAGAAAAACCCTAATCTTAAACTAATTCCAAATCTAGCTAATCTCAGAAAAATGCAACCGTTAGTCCCCGACAATGGTGCCAAAAACTTGTTCACAACCCCAAGTGTAGGGTTGTAGTGTAGTATTAATCTCGGTGAGGCCGAGGTCGAATCCACAGCGACTAATCTCGTGTGTCTTCTGAGAGCAACTAGAATTAGAACTAGAAAAAGATGAAAACCTATTCTGAAATATTTGATAGAGTAATTGTGATAAAAGTAATTAAAACTAATGAAATTAAAGGTGGTAACTAGGGTGCCAAGGATCCACTCGTAGCAATTGGGAAGCTACCTTACATGATTTAAGGATACAACTAGAATCAGAGTCCTATCCTGTCCGATTGGTACGAAGAGATTTGTCAGATCTCTGAACTTCTCATGGATCTAATCATCAATAGATGAGAGTGGTGAGATTTTGGAAGTGATTCCATCACCTAACCATGCCCAGGAGACAAGGTAAACAACAGGACTTACCAATCCCACAACCAATCATGAGAGAATTGTGAAGATTAGGAAGGATTCCGTCACCCTACCATGCCCAAGGAATGATGGTGAACAACAAGACTTACTAATTTCACAATCTCAATTCAGGGGAAGAAAATATTCAAAGCAATCACAGATCCATTGTAATTTGAGTCACAACAAACCATTAAACACTAAAAATATTCCTTAATAAATAACTAGAATCCATAAGAGTTCAACAAAATATGAATTAAAACAAAGTAAACATCCCAATCATTCTACGATCTTCATCTCTTAGCCCTAGCTAAGAGGTTTAGCCAACCATAGACATGATTGAACTAAAGACTCTTAAACAAAACAAAAAGATCAACGAAAGAGGAAGAAGAAGAACTCCCAGATGGCGGTTCCATGCTTTTGCTCCACTCCTCAAACCCTAGACGATGCCTAGGGATGCCCTAGGGACCCTATTTATAGTTGTAGGCCTTATACTTTCACACCGAGTGAAAATTTCTGGAAACCGTCTCAAATTTATGCAGTCCGCATAAAAATTACGAAATGCTCGACTAGTCGTGGGATGTCCTCAATCAGTCGTGGGCCATCCTCAACCGAATGTGGGACACCCTCGACTGGTCGAGTAAGATGGAAATTTATTTGTTTTACTCGTTGGAGTTCGAGTCGAGACACCTTCGACTGGTCGAGCAGAGTCCAGGACGGGTAGTGCATAGCCAGGACTGGTCGAGCATAGCCAGGACTAGTCGAGTGTAGCTAGGACTGGTCGATTCGGAGCCAGGACTGGTCGAGGATCACCGAATTTTATTTAAAAACTTCGATTTTCTTAATTCTTGACTTGGTTTTCTTGGATCTTCAGTATGTGCATTCTTCATTCTTGGTCTTGAAAGATTCATTCTTGACTTTGGTGATTCTTGAGTGTTAAATCCATGCTTTTAACATCCTTTTCAATCCAAGCTCTTGAATTCACCTTGCAACATAAATATGATTAAAATAGAACATTAAACATTATCATGTTCATAAAACCATGTAATAAATAGGGTCCAATATGCAATATTTGACCGTCAACATGATGCACAAGTTGAAGACCTGCGATAATGTCCCTACATAAAATTATTAAGAATGATGTGGGATTATGTTGCTAATCGTTCCATTTTAGTTTAATTTTATTATGTTTCATACTGTAAATTTAGATTGTTGTAATAAGCTCCCACCTGAGTGAGCATTAAACAATTAGTTAAACTTTTGTGGTTAAATGGAATAAGAATTACAGTATGGTTGATTTTATTCTCATAAATGGATACCTTCATGAATGTGAATGCATGTGATGTATAAAAAGTACAAAGAGTTTGTCTTAAGTACATTATCTAACACCATAAAACTTGAATCTTGTGTGATGTATATGAGAGTCAGTTTTCGAGGCATTACACCTAGACTTCCTAGCAACCAAAAAACTGGTCTAAGAGACTATATATAGCCCCATCCTCCTCATTCCAAAGCATCTTCCTCCAATATAAAATATCCTCCCTTATCCCTTTAGCCCTTAGCCATTCATAGCCACCCCTCCACCAAGAAGAAGTGAGAAATGAAGGAGAGGAGTCCAGCCCAGGTCAGCCTAGTCTAGTCTGATTCTTAGCCACCTGAGCGACCAACTACCTCGATCCAAATCACTTAATCTAACCCTTGCGACAAAACCATCCATCTTTTCTACTTAACCTCGATTAACATAATCCAAACTGCATTTACATTAGGCAATACTCATTCGCTTCTTAAACCCCTTGCTTATCTCATCCATCAGTACTACATTTTATACATATCATTTTCACACCCAGTCGACTCAAGTATATGCTTTGCAGCTTGCCGATATATCGGATCCTGCCCATTAAAAACTCGAGTCGACTAGTTATTGTGAGCGCCTACCTATACAACACGTTCACTCATTTTTGTCACGTCCCAAACTCGGTGAACGGGCTTAAAGAATTCCCAAGCTCCAAATCTGGTGAACATAGCCTCCGTAGTACCCCATTCTCGGCTCCCGGCTACCTTACACTAGGTTCCGATCCTAAGATTCCACGAGGAGGATTTTTAGGGTGATTATTTTTTTTGCATATGAGAATAACCACAATTGTACCAAAACTAAAGACATCATCACATTTCCACTATAGTATCAGTTTGAGTATAGTGTTGGAAGGAAAATACATAATATGACAAAAGTCCAAAAGATCAGACACATGCTCTTGCCTTAATGTTGTTGCGGTCTATCATAACGTGCATGTAAACAACGTGCGTAAGCTTACTACAAAGCTTAGAGAGTGCGTGCGTGTGTGTGTAATGTATGTGACAAGCATACAAATGTCATAGTAAGCGGTATGATGGAGGGCCAGATTGGCAAGTCTGTGGATACTATTAGCCATACCTAGGCTATGCGATGCAGAGGCCTACGAGGCCAAATGTCATAAGCTAAGGATGCAATGCAGCATGACAATCCTGATGTCTAATCCACATCTTAGTCCGGTTCTCATCTGGAATCATCGAGGTCTAGTACACTCTGACACTGGCATGCCGCCCCATCGCTCAGATGACCCAGCGAGTGGAAAAGACCTCATTATCCGCTTCATCAGTGGTATGCCAATCCCCACCGGGTTCACCGATAGTGGACTCACTTCATGAGCTTGTCAGACTCAACCTAGCTTATAGCCCCCTTCACCTGGGCGAATAAGGTCACACTCCCTTTCAACCGACTCTGACACAGTGGGAGACGTAACTTATTGGTATTTGTCACTTGGGTGCTCATGTTATCCATTCTGTCTTGTCGTTGGAGCATTATGTGACCCATAGGGTTCATGGACTTTCACCTAGGGACATCTTACGTGCCCAGTAAATGTAACCAAATTTTTTATGTCCATACTCAAAATGCCAACCACGGTGATCCTGTGGTAGCTATAACCCTAGTGTCTCTAGGGTGTGGATACAAATTATGCATCATGTAATGCGTGAATGCATGAGCCATCATCTAAGTTATGCAAGCCATACATACATGTAGGGTGGCCCCATCTCATATGGTCCCATGAAAATGCCTCAAGTCATATGGTCATTAATGCGGCCTTGTCATGCATGGGCAAGCTAAAGATCATGAATTAACAATCATCCAAGTCATGCAAACATGATGTGGATGAGCTATGATAATGTATAATCGTAAGTGTTATGCATGAGATATGTAATACCGCATTAAGCATAAAGTGAGGTTAAATCAATATAAAGCAATGCTAACTCGAATGTAAGAGCAATGGTACCTCTAATATAAAATAAGTGTTGTGTCAATATGAAGAAAGCACCATATCAATGAAAATACCAATCATAAGCATAAGCGTCGCACAAATCACTAATGTAACACTACTTGAATCATCAACAAAGTGTTATACCAACACTAATGTAAAACATCACACTACATGATAGGGGAAATTCATAATTTGCAATAGGTGGAACCCAGTTGGAAACCAAGTTTAACGGACCCTAGAGAGCTACACTTGAGTGGGCTTTCAAGTTAATGGGCCCACTCTACAAGCCCACACACAAGGTAGTGGATATTTATACTAGTAGAATATTGCAGCACTGTACTAGACAGTGGCAAAATTAAGCTAAGAAGTTAAACTAAGGAATTCGTTCCTACTGCAACATTGTGCTGGCTAGGTGAAAAAAAACTAAAATTAAACTAAGAATAGATGTCCATAGAGGATGACTTGTGTATGATTGTATTGCCATGCAGGAACTCATATTTGAGTGTTGCTTTTATAACCTTTTAATAGGTAATGATTGTGCATAAGATCTTGATACTTGCGCAAGAGTCTTCTAATTACGTAGCGGTCATATCCTATTTGGATATAGAGTCTTTGTTGTATTGTGCCATCATAAGCAATTTGTTTATACCTCCATATGACTCTTCATTGTTCGTCCTGGCTCTCTTGTGGCATCTAGAGAGATCTTCAATATTCTTTGAAAGAATTTCCTTTTAAATTAAAATTCTAAAACAATCATACGAGATGATTATTGACTATGGAGAATCTACACCACCTATCTATTTTTCTACATCATTTTAAGGATTAGCCACAAATTAAGGTAGATCCAAATCTCATGTGGACCACACCACATGGAAAAATCAAGAATCCCTGCCATCCATCTATTTTTCTATATCATTTTAAGGTATGAGCCAGAAATTAAGGTAGATCCAAATGTCATGTGGACCACACCTTAAGAAATAATGGTGATTGAATGCCCACCATTAAAAACTTCTTGAAGGCTACAAAAGTTTTGTATGAAGCTGATATTTGTGTTTTCCCTTCCTCCATGTCTGTATCCTAATCAATTTGTTAGATGGTAAATAAATATTATAGTGGGCATTAAGAAGTTTTTAATGGTGGATGCATGCTCAATCACTTGTGTTTTCTTGTGGTCCGTTGCACTTGAGATTTGGATCATCTCATTTTTTGGCTCATGCCTTAGAATGATCTGAAAAAATAGATGAACAAACATATGTTATGGTGGAGTCAACGGAGCATTGTCCAGTAGTCACCTTGATAGGCAATTCCCATCCATTTTTGGGCTGGACTGGATCTCACCCAACATAGTGCGGCCCTGATTGTGGTGTCAACCTTAATGTATGAATAGTATATTTATTCTGTCCATCCATTTTTCCAGATCATTTTAAAGCATCTCTGGTGGATGACGTAGGGATGAACGTGAGTCGATAATCGTCTACTTCAAGGATAACTACTCTAAATCCACGGAGCTTCTTTGTATTCCTCATAGAGACTTCTCGAATCCACGAGGAAAAAAAATAAGAAAAATAGAAATATATTCTATAAAATTCATAATTTGATTCATGAATGAAATAAATGAGTTCACAAACCTTTAAATATGGATACTAAGCAATGGGAGAAATTTCAAAATCAAACTACAACTAAAACTCCTAGAATTCGCAACTTACTATAAATAATAAACTTACTATTTATAAACGGTTATGATGTCTACTAGTGCGCAAGGTTTTTGGCCAAAAATAGTAAGTGTCCTATTTGATTTCACCACGTTGTTCTCCTAATTATTCTAAGAACTTTTCACATTAGGCGCAACTCCTAAAGCCTAACGGATGAAGAGTTATAATTAAACTAAAACTTACAATTTATAGTAAAAACAGAATTAAAACAGGGAAATGACCATCGATTTGATGGTATTTCACAAATCTAGCTTACGTAACCCAACCTAGCAAGTTAGGTGGCTAAAGTAGCTCGTCCTACCCCAAAATCATATATATTTACGTCTGATAACTCATTTCGGATTGCGAGATATGCCTGATTTAAGGTCCGACGGTCCAGATTACTTTTATCTCCGATCGGGCCTTTTCTGATCCATCTTGGCCATGAAACTGTCCGCAACCTACTCTACATCAGTCCCCTCCACTTCAAAAGAACTCGTCCTCAAGTTCTCGTGATGCTTTGGTTCATGATACACGGTCAGGTTCGCGATGTTGAAAATCTGTGAGATTACCATGTCATCTGGAAGAACAACAACGTAAGCATTGTCATTGATCTTTCGGATGATTGGTATCGGTCCAATCTTCTTATTCTTCGATTTATTATACGTCCCAGTTAGAAATCTCTCTTTCCGCAGATGAACTATAACATGGTCACCCACCTCGAACACTTTTTGTCGCCAATGCTTGTCCGCTTGCTCCTTGTACTTCTCGTTTGAGGCATGTATTTTGGTCTGCACCTCAGCATCAATGCCTATGATCCTATCTACCATATGTTCTGCTACAATGTTTTTCACAACCTCACGTGTAGAGTTACAATGCAGTAATAATCTCGGTGAGACTGAGGTTGAATCCACAAGGACTAATCTCGTGTGTTTTCTAAGAGCAACTAGAAGTAGAACTAGAAAAAGATGTAAACCTAAATCTAGAAAGTAGGGAGTAATTGTAAGATGATGAATTTAGAAACTTTAAGAATTTAAAGGTGGGGAACTAGGGTTTTCAAGGATCCACTTGTACTTATTGGGATTTTTCCTTATTTGTTTCAAGGCACTCAATTGAAATTAGAGTCCTATCCTATCCAATTAGAAGATATTCAATAAACTCAGATCTGAACTTCCATTGACCTAATTCTCAACTGATGAAAGTTGTGAAGATTGGAAGTGACTCCATCACCTAACCATGCCCAGGAGACTATGGTAGATAATAGGATATATCGATCCAACAACCAACATAGGAGAATCATGAAGAATAGAGAGGATTCCATCACTCAGCCATGCCTAAGGGACGATGGAGAGGATTTGAACAATAACAAGAATCAAACAAGAAAAATAACCCAACCATACTACAAGCTTCACCCCTTAGTCCTAACTAATGGATCTAGCCAACCATAGACATGATTGGATTAAAAACCATAGAAGAAAGCATTAAAAACTAAGTAGAAAGGAAGAAGAAACCTTGGGAAGCAGATTTGCCCTTTGGCTCTACTTCTCCAAACCCTAGATATCCTCGAAAGACTTAGGAAACCCCTATTTATAAGCCAAGTTTCGCAAAATCGAATAAAATTTAAGCAGTCCACGTAAACACTACGTAACTGGTTCGATGTTATCAAAGAGGTTTAAATCTGGAAGCCATGCCTTTTCTTCTTTCACACTATGTAAGTCTCTATGACATCGAACCGTCCTTTGATGTCATCGAGTGAAGCTTCGATTCATCAAACAGGTCTTCGAGTCATCGATAAAGTGTCCAAAACAGTCTAGTGAGTTGCTCCATAATTCCTCAATAAATTTGATGTCATTGAGAAGTCTTCGATTAATTGAGAAAAGTACCCAATATGTCTAGCAACCAACTCGATTTTCCCTCATAAATTTGATGTCATCGAACAGATCTTCATTGTCATCGAATGGTTCTCGATGGCACAGTGATTGTGATTTTTGCGCTTGTTCTTTCGACTTCCTTCTTTCTCCACTTGGTTTTCTTGGATCTTGGAGTCTTGAAATCTTCAATCTTGGTCTCCAAAGATCCCTTCTTTGCTTTGGCAATTCTTGAGCACTAAATCCATGCTTTTAGCATTCTTTTCAATCGAAGTTCTTAAATTCACCTTACAACACAAACACATGTAAAATGTACCATTAAGTCATTTTATGTTTGTAAAACCAACAAATAAATGGGGGATAATATACAATATTTGACCCTCAACATAACTCCCAACCATCATTTTGCTAGTCCTGAGCAAAATATACAAAAAATCATCTTTAATCTTAGTTAAAAAAACTTTTTATGAAGACAATCTTTTATTTACTCAAGTATGAATGGGTTGAGATAAGATACGAAAGTGAGATTTAAAAACCCTAGAGCTAAATCACATAGGTAACCAATCAAGTAAGTTCTTTGTCAATCAAATCAGAGTATAAGTCTATATATCATATTTTTCAATGGGCTCAGTGAAAATCAATTTACTTTCCATACAAATACTATCGTTTCATAATGTTAGCCATGCTCATCACTTCAAGATTGGTTTGAACTCAAGTTCTAATTTCGAACTCATCCCCTTCTTCTTTTTCTAGTTTTTAATTTTATATCGATGGTCAATTTTTATCCATTCTTTATTTTTGTATTTTTTTTTCAGATTTTTCATTCTTTTCATTCTTTTTCATGACCACTTTGTCGATTTCCTTTGTTTTTAACTGGTTCTTTTCTTCTTTTAAGGTGAATAAAGTTCTCCAAACTCGATTCTCATCATCTATCAATGATTCACATACTAACAATCAGAACTTCTAGTACATCTTACAGAAGGCAATTTGAGTGTGTCTTATGATTTAGAATCATGATATTCAAACTACCTCTTAATCAATTGAACGCAAGCACTCAGGTGATGAGTTACTTAGATGATTAGACTCCAGCAATTCAAGATTCAATCTCTATCTTATCATACTCAAAGCATTCTTAAATATACGATTCATCGCTTCTCAAATAGATTTCAACTTGAAATATTAAAAATTTTAAAATTTTTTGCTCAAAACTGAGAAAATACTGATTAGGTTACCTAATCCCCCACACACCCCACAAAAATTCTGCATTGTCCTCAATGTACAAGAAATAAGCATGTAATGCAAAAGAGGTAACGAAAATAAAGGAGATGATGTTGGAAAGATAGTACCTGGAAGAAAGAATTTTGAAGCTTTTCTATGGATCTCAGCATAAAATGGGTTAGCACAAAATGAAACTCAATAGAGTATAAACGAACTATCCTAAATAGTAAAATACAAACTATCATAGTCCTATGAAAGCAATAAACTAACTATACCCCCGTCAGACTAGGAGGTCAATCCTAATACACAGGATCAGTTAGAGGTATGGCTATGTCCTCTGAATTAAATTTCTCAATAACAGCTTCAACTGATGTCCATTCACTTTAAACCTATTGTCATTGTTCGGATTCTCTATCTTAACAGACCCATGAGGATAGACAGTTGTAACAGTGAAAGGGCTAGACCAATGAGATCGGAGCTTTTTTGGAAAAAGATGTAATCGAGAATTGTAGAGAAGGACATTTTGGCCAGTCAAGAATGATTTCCAAAGGATGTTCTTATCATGGAACACCTTCATCCCGTCCTTGTAAATTCTTGAGTTATCATATGCGTCATTCTGGATCTCCTCTAGTTCGTTCAATTGTAGCTTGTGCAACGAGCCAGCATTGTCTAAATCGAAATTTAGATTCTTAATAGCCCAGTAGGTTGTATGTTCCAACTCCACAGGTAAGTGACAAGCTTTCCCATAGACAAGTCTAAAGGGAGATATTCCAATAGGAGTTTTAAATGCAGTACAGTAAGCCCACTGAGCATTAGTCAATCGGATTGACCAATCCTTGTGGTCGGGGTTAACCATTTTCTCTAAAATTTGTTTAATCTCCATATTAGAAATCTCAGCTTGCCCACTTGTCTTTGGGTGGTATGGAGTCCTCACCTTGTGAGAGATGCCATATTTCTTCATTAAGTTTACGAATGACCTATTGCAAAAATGTGAGCCTCCATCACTAATTATGCCCCGAGGCGTTCCGAACCGGGAAAGAATGTTTTCTTTTAAGAATTTAATGACCGTCTGATGGTCATTGTTCCGGAACGGGATCGTTTCGACCCATTTTGTGACATAGTCTATGGCTACGAGAATATATAAATTCCCATGAGATTAGGGGAATGGCCCCATGAAATTGATGCCCCAGCAATCAAATGCTTCGATTATGAGAATGGGGTTTAAAGGCATCATATTTCAATGGGATAATGCTCCTAACTTTTGACAACGCTCACAAGCTTTGCAAAACTCGTGAGTGTCTTTGAACATAGTGGGTCAATAAAAGCCGCACTGTAGGATTTTGGCCATGGTCTTTTTGGAAGAAAAGTGACCACCACAGGCCTGATTGTGACAGAAGGAGATGACACTTTAGTGTTCATTGTCTGACACACATCTCCTTAAAATCTGATTTAGGCAATATTTAAATAAATAAGGATTATTCTAGAAGAATTTGCGTACCTCAGTGAAAATTTTCTTCTTATCTTGCGTAGTCCAATGTGTTGGCATGAAACCTGTGGCAAGATAATTAGCAATATCAGTGAACCAAGGTGAGTGAGAGACTTTAAACAATTATTCATCAGGGAACATGTCATTTATGGGTGTTGTCTCAAGGGAATCAGGGAGGTCAAGCCTCGAAAGGTGATCAATCACTACGTTCTCTACTCTCTTTTTATCTTTTATTTCCAAATCAAATTCTTGGAGTATGAGGATCCATCTTATCAAGCGGAGCTTAGCATCATTCTTTGAAAGAAGATACTTAAGCGTTACATGATCAGTGTAAATAATCTTGGATCCGATTAGGTAAGATCTAAATTTGTCCAAAGCAAATACAACGACCAAGAGTTCTTTTTCTGTAGTAGACTAATTCACTTGGGCCGAATTTAGTGTATTACTTGCGTAATGAATAACATAGGGCTTCTTTTCTTTTCTTTGGCCTAACACTGCCCCAATAGCATAGTCAGACACATCACACATAAGTTCAAAAGGAATATTCCAATCGGGTGGCTGTATAATAGGTGTAATAGTCAACATGCCCTTGACCTTAGAAAAAGGTTCTTGGCATTGTTCAGTCCACTCATATGGAACATCCTTTTAAAGTAGATTGCATAAAGGACAAGAGATGTGACTAAAGTCCTTTATGAATCTTCTGTAAAATCCAGCATGTCCTAAGAAGGATCGCACGTCTCATATGCTTTTGGGTGGGGGTAGGGTAGAGATAAGATCAATTTTAGCTTTATCTACCTCAATTCTCTTGGACAAAATGATATGTCCAAGGACTATTCCCTTATGAACCATGAAATGACACTTCTCCCAATTGAGTACCAATTCTTTTCTTCACATCTTTTCAGCACACATTTAAGATTTTCTAAGCAATCGCTAAAAGATGGACCAAAGATAGAGAAGTTGTCCATAAAGACCTCTAGATATTGCCCCACCATGTCAGAAAAAATACTCAACATGCATCACTAAAAAGTGGCGGGGGCATTACACAGTCCGAATGACATCCTTCGGTAAGCAAAGGTGCCAAAGGGACATGTGAATGTAGTCTTTTCTTGATCTTCAAGGGCTATCTCTATCTGATTGTAGCCCGAATACCCATTAAGAAAATAATAGTATGAGTGACCAGCTAGCCTTTCTAAGATTTGATCAATGAAGGGCAAATGAAAGTGATCCTTCCTAGTGACGGTATTCAACTTTTGGTAATCAATGCACATTCTCCAACCGATAGTCACTCTAGTTGGCACATGTTCATTATTGGCATTGGCTACGATGGTGATTTCGAACTTCTTGAGAACCACCTGAGTTGGACTCAACCATTGGCTATCCGATATAGGGTATATGATACCCACAGCTAATAGCTTAAGAACTTCGGCCTTAACCACTTCCTTCATGTTTAGATTTAGTCTACATTGATCACTCTGCTTTTTTGCCAGTCAATTACATTCTTTAATATAATCCTTTACTTTTTTGCTTAGAGGGGCCTGTATTGTAGTTAGAATCTATTCTCGAGTATTTCTCCGATTATGCCTCAATTGGCATGATCTTTGGTTAGGATCTTACCGGGTAGTTCTGCACATATACAGTGCGAGATTCTCTCAAATATTTCCATCTCTAGCTTGACGTTGGTGTTCGAGATAGAGGTTAGTATTTGAGGTTGAGGTTATCATCCAAGGTCGGGATCAGTATCTGAGGTTGTGGTCGGCATCTGAGGTCAAGGTTGATAATCACTCTGCTTTTTTGCTAGTCAATTACATTCTTTAATGTAATCCTTTACTTTTTACTTGTTGTTTACATTCATTAGTGTAATTCGTAGTGTTAATCAAGTAGTTGATCATCTTAACTATAATTTGGGTCTACGCTCATATGTTGGATTCCGTTCTCCATCTAGGCAGGTGTTTTGCAGCTGCTCTTTACAATCGATTGTAAGGTTTCATTTCCTATTTTTCTTTTATCTGTATTGAAATGTACTTTCGTACAAAAGGCAAAGGTGCAACCCATCATCAAAGGATGAACCATGCCATTTAAATATCACCTAATCCTTTTTACATACTGTGTGAGTGGCTGAACAAGTGACTGATCTCATTCGATCTTGTTCACATACTACGTATCTACCTATCTTGACGCTTGGGGTCATAGTTGTTCGGTTTGAATTGAGCCACAAATTCAATTATAGCACGTCCACACTTGCCACATGATATAAATCAAAAACTGAAGCACCAACAACTATACATTATAATTGAGTGTGCATTGGATGTATTATGATGTGTGTGGGCCATTTAAACCGTTCATCAAATACATGCCAACATGAAAATAAAACACTCCATAATTCCATCCAATGAAAACCCAGGTCGGTCACACGACATGAAAGAGTGTAAAATAATCATGCATAAAAACCTATAAATCATATGTTGTGGCCTTCATGAGTCATGTAATATTCTCATTTTTTAGATTTCCCTTAATCTAAGTGGGGTGTACACACAAACCTATGACCTATGGTGGGCATCCCCTCATTTTTCATTCTACAGTGTTGCCCTCTTATTGTGGTTCAAGCTTATTTTTGGAACCTTGGCTTAACAATAGGGCATAACTGTTGAAAGTGTCTCCATGAGGCCCATTTTCTTCTACACTTAATCACCATGGGATCTTTTCCCCAAATGTATTGTAGTAAAAAAAGGGTATCCAAAAAGACCTTGAGATTAGAAGATTCACTCGACAACCCACAAAGTGAGAGTTAAACAAGATGGTCTACACACGACTCTTTCTAGTAAGACATGGTATATTAAAAAAAAAAAAAAAAAAAAAAAAAAAAACAACAACAACCAAGCTACTTTGATCATTGTATTATTCGTGATCAAGGGCCAACATGGAGCAGCACACCTGGATGGTGTGGATCTCATCCACAGGAAGACTCCCATCTAAGCCAATGATTACTTATGCACTTGTGTGAGTAGGCATGATTACGCCGGGCGCGGATATGTCAAAAACATAAATGGTTAGAAAAATAAGAATCTAACTATCAACTTACCTTGTTATTTGTCCTTTATTAATAGTAAAATTGCCTAATTATTTTAGAAAAAATATCTTAGAATTATTTAAAACCCCATGTAAATATCAGATTTCACACATATTTCATATGTGAACGTCCTTCCATGTGTGAATGTGTATGACACTAAACGTATATGGAATTAACAACCCTTTAAATAAAAAACTTTCCTAATCCCTCTTAAGTCTCAACAGAACCTTTTTAGGGTCTAAACTACTGTAGGATTATAATAATTGGATAGTGACAACTCTAGTAAAATATAACACCTATTTACCCCCCAAATGAAAGCCCTCAAGTGAGGCAATCAGTGAAAAGGAGAGTCAATCTCCCATCCCCTTCAAAAATTCGCCCTTTAGCGTCCACACTAATATAAGCATCTTATTTCTGGCTTGTTGATCTCACTACTAAAATGAATGGATCATATTAGCCAATGAGTGAGCCAAATCCTTTTTTAGTGGGGCCCACGCTATCATTTTTTAAAAAATCCTACTTACCACCAATACATGAAGAAGCTGGCAGGGTAAAAGGACATTTTTGTCATGACAAAATATAAAAAGTGCTCTGGGGGTTAAAAAAATAAAGGTTTAAAGGTTTAGAGAGAGAATGTCAAAACCTTAATTTAGGGGGGCGATTGTCATGAAAAAAAGATTACGACTGTGGACCCCACCTTTTATCCATCAGTTTTTTTGAAGCAATACAAACTTACAATACGCACTTAAATCTCCTCGTACGGAGTCCGAATTTCAGGACAAAAATACCCCTCCTTTTCATGGAAACGGATTCGGTACTCCCCCTGCTACCAACTAATGGCAGACGGTCAGTGGTCTGTGGGCCCCACCATGATGTATGCTTTTCATCCATGCTGTCCATATATTTTTCCAGATCATTTTATGGTATGAGACCAAAAATGAGGTATATTCAAATCTCAAGTGTACCACATTACAGGAAACAGTGTTGAATGAGCGTCAACCATTAGAAACCATTAGGGGCCATAAAAGTATTGGATGAAGCTGATTTTTGGTTTTTCCCTTCATTTATGCCTATATGAACTAATCAACAAATTAGATGTGAAATAAACAGTTCATTGGGCTTTAGGAGAATTTTAATTGTTAATACCCAATCAATATTATCTTCTTGTGGTATGGTCCACCCGAGATTTATATCCCTCTCATTTTTTGGAACAAGCCCTAAAATGAACTGAAAAAATGGATGAACGGAATGGATGAAACACATACATCATAGTGGGGCTCACAGACCACCGACCATAGCCATTCGCTGGTGGCAGGGTGAGTAGCCAATCCATTTCCCTGCATATTTTACTCCTTGCTTTCACTCCGTTGCTTTCACTCCCTTAACGAAAAAAACCTCCTTCTCAAAAGTAACAGCCTTTCACTCCCTTTCAACGATAAACTGACGTACGGAGGTTATTATTCTCATTTTCCTCATCAAATCTCCGTGAATCATCTAGATATCATCATTCTACGTTTGTCATTTTCCTTCTCGGCTAGGGTTACGTGAAAACCCACGAAATGGCTGCATTTACAAACCTTGAAAAGGTTCAAAATATTCCCTCACTCCAAAGCACCTCTCTTCAACATACATTTGACCTGCACTACAGTAGTCGGTGGTACAGATATTTTTTTAAAAAATGCTCAGCTTGTACAATTGCATTGCATGCGAAGTTCGGTCAATTCCATATGTTAGGCTTACTCAATTTCATGCGTTAGGCTTAGTTAATTTTATGCGTTGATCGGTCCAATCCATGTGGAACTCGCTCAAATTCATCTGAAGCTCACTCAATTCCATGTTAGGGCTCACTCGATCTCATGCTATGCTCATTGAATTTCATGTTTACCCTGCTCAATTTCATGCTAGGATCGCTCAATTTAATGTTTGCCCAGCTTAATTTCATGGTAAATAAGGTAAGGTCAATTTAATGTTTTCTTTGATAAATTTCATGCTAGGATCACTCAATTTAATGTTTGCCCAGCTTAATTTCACGGTTGATAAGATAAGGTCAATTTAATGTTTGCCTCGATAAATTTCATGCTAGGATCGCTCAATTTAATGTTTGTCTAGCTCAATGTCATGGTAGATAAGGTCAATTTAATGTTTGCCTTGATAAATTTCATAGGAGGATCGCTCAATTTAATGTTTGCCTAGCTCAATATCATGCTATGCCTGCTCAATTTAATTTTTTCCCCACTCAATATCATGTTATGCCCGCTCGATTTAATGTTTGCTCCGCTGAATATCATGTTATGCTCGCTCGATTTAATGTTTGCCTCGCTGAATATCATACTATGCTCGGTTAATTTAATGTTTACCCAGCTCAATATCATGTTATGCTTGCTCGAAATATCGTTTGCCCAACTCATATCATGCTACGCTCGCTCGATTTAATATTTTCTTGCATAGCTAAATTTATAGTTTGTCCGGCTCAATTTTCTGTTTGCCCCGTTTAATTTCTAGTTTACCCCGCTGATTTTTTGAATTTCCCCGTTGAATTTTATAGTTTGCCCCGCTTAATTTTCATGTTTGCTCCACTGAATTTCATGTTTGCCCCGCTCATTTTCATTTTTCCCCCGCTCAATTTCTAATTTGCCCCGCTGAAATTCTACTTTGCCCCGCTCAATGTCATGTTTCCCCCGCTGATTTTCTAGTTTGCCCCGCTGAATTTCATGTTTTCCCCACTCAATTTTCAGTTTGCCCCGCTGAATTTTCAATTTTACCCGCTGAATTTCATGTTTGCCCCACACAATTCCATGTTTCCCCAGCTTAATTTCTAGTTTGCCCTGCTAAAATTAATTTTTGCCCTGGTGAATTTCTAGTTTGCCCCGCTCAATTTTCCAATTTGCCCCGCTCAAATTGTAGTTTGGCCCACTCAATTTGAATGCTTGCCTCGCTCAGTTTTTAGATAGTCGCGCTAAAACTTCATACTTCCCTCGATCAATTCCTAATTTGCATTGATCAAGTTTCATGCGTGCCTCGCTCAATGTCATGATAGTTAGGATCACAAAATTAAACAAGTACCATATGAAATCATTTGTATTGTTGAAGGCCTAATCCGTATAAGCTTCGGTTGTTTATTTGATGCTAGCTCAGCGAATTTACTGATGGACTTATTTGATGCTAGCTAAGGTCAATTTAATGCAAGTTGATGCGCATGCGTTAGGCTTATTGAATTTTATGTGTTAGGCTTATTGAATTTTATGCGATGATAGGGATTACATACACTCGATTTAATGTTTGCTTGCATAGCTTAAGTTATAGTTTGCCCCACTCAATTTCATGTTATGCTCACTGAATTTCAATGTTTGCCTCTCTCAATTTAATGTTTGTTCTGCTGAATTTCATGCTTACCCCTCCGAATTTCATATTTGCCCTACTCAATTTCTACGTTGTCTCGCTTATTTTTCCAGTTTGCCCCGCTCAATGTCATGGTAGATTGCCTTAATTTAATAAAATACGATATGAAATCATTCGTAGAAGGCCTAATCCATATAAGCTATGGTTGTTTACATGAAAATTTAACGCGTTGCTTATTCTTTATTTCCTTAAGCTTTGTATCATTCTCATCTATAAGGGAAAGCGAGTTTTCAGTCTTCTATTATTTAATTGAGTTTTGTCTTATGGCAAGCTTCCGTTATTTAACGATTTATTGATAATTTGTTATTGTATTGATTTCCAGATAATGGGTACGAGAATCATCTGTTGCTATGGCAGGGAGTTAGAATGTCAAAACAAGCAATGGACGTATACGAGTGAAAGTATGAAAACTATTTCGCTAGATGTTGATACTACGTACGAGGAACTTCTATCCAGAATGTACAAGATTATTAAGAGTACACCAATAGATTGTGATATTATGATGAAATTTTTGTATCCCTGCTCCAATAAATCAATCCTTCCAACCATACTTGAGGACGACGATGACGTCAGAGAGTTCCTAACAACACAGTTGGAGCATTTGAAAAAATTCATCCCTTTAGTCATCGAGACAATCCAATACATTAATATGACAACATATGTGGATAGTGTGGCAGAAGAGCATGGCGAGGAATCGGAATATAAGACAAATCTATTACAAGTAGGAGGAACAAATAATTAACTGCCCGAGCCACCCCAAACATCAAAATTTGTGAGCAGCCAAGTCAGTGATGCAGGTGACCTTGACCTCACTTATGATTACATGGCACCGCCTCTAGCAACAACAGCAGATCTATCATCATCATCCACAGCCTGAAGATACATCAATCCTGAAAGCGACATCCCGCATCCAGACCTTCCCGAAACATCAAACTTCAACACTCGTCAAGTTCCCGTGCCGTTTGATGATGCTGCAGTCACCAATGCAGCAATGCTGGAATATAGGGATTCGTTGTCTAAATTAATAGATATAACCGTTGGGCAAACGTTTAAGGACAAGAGTCAGTGCTAATATGTTTTGAGCCAATTTTCCATTTAAAATAAATTCTAGTATAGGGTACTGTACTCAAATTCTAGGAGATTTACAGTTATGTGCTTCGAAAATAGATGCGAATGGAGGGTCCATGCATCTTGCGTGAGTGATTTGGAGATTTTCAAAATATGAACTGTAGACACCCCACCCAGGCTAACATATTGAGAAGGCTAAAGAACCACGATCACATCTTGAGCCAAACCCTAATCCCAGCTTAAACTTAACCCTGACCTAGAATTCTCAAAAACCTCCAAACCAGGACCTAAAACCTAGATCCAAACCATTCAATCCACACACAGCCCCTGCTTATACCTTGATCAGAACCCTTTACCCAAGCCCAAACCCATTTATCCAAGCCATTAAACTCCGAAGGAGGCCACCGTGTGAACCCATACACCGAGCAAAGCCCGCATGCGCGAGCCCAGCCCAAAGGAGATCCGGGCGGTAGTCTGACTACCATCGGCGATACTCAAGCTACCGCCACTCGCGGCCCGCGTGTAGACAGCTGTCCTAGAGTCCAAAAGTCAACTTTCTCATGAATTTACCCCACCAAATTTCACCATTTACCATTTTACCAACCTTAGAAGCCAATGGGAAAATGTCATATGTCACACCTCTTCCCTTAGCCAATCATAACCCTCCATTCCAAAATTTTAACCCTTACCTACCCACTATTCACCATTTAACCATTGGAGAAGGCTATAAATAGCCCTCTCCCTTCTTTAAAAAAAAAAAAAACAACAACTAAGAGAGGGAGTGAGAGAGAGATAGCGTGGGAGAGAAAGAAAGTGAGTGATGAAGAGAGTGAGGAAAAGGGAAGGAGCTCCCAAGCCCTCAAAGTTCAGATTTTTCCAGCCACCCCCTAGCCCTCAACTTAACCCTTTTAACCTTTAAGCCTAACCCAAATTGTCCATGATGTACTCCATGTTCTAGCCATCTCAAGAGTAAGCCAAAGATCCATCCATCTTACATACAAGCATTCATCATGACATCTATTCTCTTCTCAACCCCCCTGCTTCTCTAGATCTCTAGTGAACATATGCTCTATGACTTGCCATACATCAGATCCTTTCACATCATAAATTCCTAGTAATCTAGTCCATTTTTCTTCACATTTTGGCATAAGTATCATCACATCCGCCTTCTAGATACACCGTTGGACGTATGCTCTGTGGCTTACCAAAATTTTAGATCTTGCCGCATCAGAAATCTACGTGTGTGCCTAGTCCTATTTTGACCACATCATCCATTCCTTGAGATTGTTTTACCACATAAAGTAGAGACCATACATTTTTACGGGCAGAGAGAGTGCCTAACACCTTCCCTCTTTATAACCGAGGTCCCTTACCAGGAATCCCGAATCACAGATCAGGAGTCAATCTAAGGTAGGAGAGTTTTCGGATTCTCTAACCTTACATATTCCGTGGTTCTAGCTGACCGCGGGATTTTGAAATCTTCCGGCTAGTGGCGACTCTAACATCCATAAATCAGCCTAATCACCCCCACCACCAAAACATAACATACAAATCAGTGTGGACGCCGATTTTCCAGTGTCTATAGAATGGCGACTCCAATGAGGATTTGCTAGCTCACACTAGTTAAGACCCGACTCGAAAGTGTGTGGTACTTTAATTTCAAGGAAAATCATCATAAAAATAAAAAATAAAAAAATCTTTGGCTTGCATTTTCTTAGGCACGGATTCGGACCATGACCACTCGATCCCGCGCAGCCATGACCTCTCAAACTACCCATGAAGAAGAGCCGGTGGCTCAGCCAGCTCCCGAAACATTGACACCCGCACCCGCATCAACACCCGCTCCGCTACCAATAGCTCCAACAGATCATCAAACCAACACAACTACGCAGGAGCTACTACTTCGAATAATGCAAGAGCTACTGCTTCGCCTAATACCAAGTGTCACACCAATTACGCAAGCAACCCAGCCTAGTGTACAAAACAATTTACTCCCTTAAACCCCTTTCGCTTGCTCCCTCATTTCCCCAGCAAATCCCATGCTCCCTCTCCCGAAAGAGTCAACACAAGATCAACAGCAGCCAGCAATCGGGAGCAACCCTCCCACACATCTCTACTCAGCACAACACAACAATCAAGTTACAACACAACTTCTCCCTAATGGGAACCACAAACAAGAACTGGCAGATGCCCATAAAGGCGGCCAGTTTCGAGTCCAACTCACTCCTCCTAACGGGAGTAACATTCCGAAATTGGCAGATACCCTAGGCGGGAGCTATTTCCGAACATCACACCCTCCTCCGAAAGAAAGGGTGTTCAATTCTAGCTACCTCCTGCCACCGGGAGTCCATCATCATTCCAGCAACCCCACATTCTTGATCCAATGAAGAGGAAGCAGCACAAGCCCTACAACAAGGGGCAAAGTATCCACAACAGGGCAATTCAGAAATTGAAGAATTACGAGAGCAGTTGTAAATGGTGCAAAATCAACTTCAGAGACAACAAGGAGTGAACTACCCACCCACCAAATTCAGGGACCTCTGTCCCTTCCCAGATGCCCGGGTACCTCCAAACTTCGAGGTACCAAAATTCAAAAGGTATGACGGTGGAGGGTGCCCCACAGTACACCTAAAAATATTTTGTGGGGAACTCAATGCGGTAGCAGGGAATGATGGAGCCTTGATACGACTCTTTCAGAAATCCCTTGAGGGTGACCCTTTGGATTGGTACACATCACTGGACAGCCATCAAATTAGAACTTGGGAGAAACTTTCTCAGGCATTCATTGATAGGTTCTCGTATAACTTGAACATGGCTCCGAGAAGGTCTAACCTGGCTGCCTTGAAACAAAAAAGCAACGAATCTTTATCGGGAAACGTAGGACGATGGCGAGCCATGCTAGCTCGAATGAGAAACCCCATTGATGATGAAGAGCAGATATCCATGATCGTACATTTAGTAAACCCCAGCAGTTTAAAATATCTAATCTCGTATCCCAACGTAAATTTCTCCTAACTCATCCGAGCCGCAGAACAAGTGGAAGTCGGGATCAGGGCTGGAACCATTTTCCCGTTGCCACACCAGGCTCCTTCAATTAAAAGAAATAAAGTCGAGGGAAAACTCGTTGGATACGGGAATAGAAATAGTACTGCTCTCACTCAACGCACTACGGAAGTTAACAACATCGTCACTAACACTCAAGGCAACCAGTATGCTCTATAACCAAAACCACAGCAAGACAGACAACATCAATCACAACCAAATAGAAAGTACCAACCACAGCAAGCCCAACAAGGATATCAGGCACCGCCGTCTCAACAACAACAGCAACAGCCTAGGGGGAATGCACCAGGGCCATACAAACAGGCAATGTTAGGAAGGAAGTTTACCCCTTTAGCACAAACATACAGTCAGGTTCTGACTATGTTAATGTAAAAGTAACTTTTGACACCGCTCTAACTGTGGCTTCCACCTAACCCTTTGCGACCTGGTTACAACAAAAATCAATACTGTGCATATCATCAGGCTCCTGGCCATCTGACGAACCGCTGCTTCTCTTTGAAACATGCGGTCCAAGATTTGATCGAAAGTCAGAAAATTGCGATCACCCCATAGGCTAGCAATACAACTCAAGCTAACATTCCCCAAAATTCCCTGCCATCGCATCAAGTAGGGACCAATACATCCAGCACCTCTGCCATCAATCATATTGAAGGAGGGCAACCCACACACTCCTCTCCACATTACTCCGTACAAGCGATCATGCCCGATACAACAAATCGGATATGGGGATATAAGCAGGGTGCCATCGCCTAGGCCACAGGTATTTCTCGAAGCAGCACCAGCAGCACAACCTCTTATTTTCCTCGAAGCAACACCATCAACACCGCCTCTCATGGTCCTTGAAGAAGACCTAATAGGTCACACCCTCAACATCCTACCCCCCAAGGGGCACACTCAACTTCATCCTCATTATATCAAAAAAGGTCGAATTCTGAACCCGTTGTTCTCCCGATAGGTCTCCCTGATCTAACTCCGCTAACCTTGCAAGGGGCACCCCCGGTTCAAGCCCTAAAATTTCTGATGCCTCACCAACTAGCACATGCCCAGAGGACCCCTCCCACACAACAAATGGAGGAAGAGAATCCCAATGTCAAATCTCACCAAAACTTGGTAGCACCTCAAGAGAAATCACCAAGTCTCTCACAAACAGCTCCAGCCACAACCCCTCAACCTCAAGAACTGTTGATATACCTAGAAGGGAGGGCAGTTCCCTCTTACAACCCAAAGGCGATCATCCCATGGCACTACCCAGAATGTGATGAAGTGGGTAACAATGGGAGGTATTTCAGGAGAGATACCTAGAACCCAAAAGGAACCCGAGGAACTTTATGCAAGATCAATGCTGCTTATGACATAACAGCTCAACTCAAAACCATTCCTACTCAAATATCCATCTAGGAACTCCTATGCACATCAAGATCACATCGAGAAATCTTTGCGAAAACATTAAATGATGCCCATATCTCCTGATGTACCTCCCAGAATGGTGGCAAGTATATCGGACAACTTCTTGTACCATGGGCTATCACCTTCTCTGATGATGAATTACCACCTGAAGGTCGTAAACACGGGCGCTCATTAAACATAGTCTCCCGTCATAAGAACTTCATGGTCCCACTCGTGCTCATTGATAATGGATCCAGTCTCAACATCTGCCCTAAGGACTGTCGAACGATTGGGGATAGAACCGTCTTCTTTCAGGCCTAGCACCATGAGTGTTAGAGCCTTTGATAACTCTCGAAGACAGGTCGAGGCAGAAATTGACCTTGAACTGCAAATCGGACCAGACATGACCCTTGTCACATTCCAGGTTATCGACATCCCTGCCTCATTTAACCTTTTGTTGGGATGGCAGTGGCTCCATGCTATTGGAGCCATCCCTTCAACCCTCCATCAAAGGGTTAAATTCCCTTCGGGAAACCGAATCATTTCGGTGTTGGCCGAGCTAAAAACTATCTTCCCAATAACGGTTGATATCCCAGAAACTAACATCCCTGTGATTGACGTTCAGCATGCGAAAGGTGATGTATCATATCATAGCTTCGAGTTCGAAGTTGTAAATTCAATTGCTAATCCACGACCTCTCGCTGCTGAATATGTCATTCCTCCTACTGAGCGATTAATTTTGAACTACCGTACCGAATTCCATGAAAAAAGTATGGTGGTAAAACTAGCACCTGCTAATATATAGAGACAGGGACTGGGATATCAACCGACACCAGAGGATCAAGCTGAAAGGCCCAAAAAAGGTCAACCGTTTAAGTGCACACCCATAAAGTTCATCAAGGCTAAAACGTTTGTGAAGACGCGATGATTTCCCTCGAGGACCACCTGCAGCGACTTAAACTCTCAAAACATTCTAATCAAGAGTCTATCTGGCCACCAATAAGGTGAGATAGGATCCTCAGGGCATCAAAAGCACATCCGACACAAGGGGCAGAACCTCCAGACTCATCGCATGAGGCTAGGGGTAGGGAAACTGGGTCATCCACAGGAGACCCAAAACCAGGGGTGCCACTTGCAAAAGACGCAGGCAGAAATGGGGAGACACCCATCTCCACCCACAGTCAAGGGGACACATCCCCATCGCCAGCTCAGCAACACAAGGGGCAGAAGCAACCCATCCATTGGGTTGACAAGGGAAAATGGCCTCCTCTTAATTGGACGGACGTCAAAATCCCGTCACTAGGTGAATTTGAGGAGCCAGAAGAACTCCAACTCCTGGGTGAAGAGATTGAATCAGACTCCGACTCTGAACCTAACCCAGCAGACATTATGATCATCAAGACAGGTGACCCTCAGGAACAAACAGATCAAATCAGCAGAATTGAAAGGGGGAAGGAACCAAGCTGGTCAGCCATCCCCCTAACGATCGAATAAGCCGATAGACCATCTATGGATGCCGGTCCAAAAAATAATGCCAATGTAAATAGTGGTGGGTACCCCGAGCTAGGACAAGACCAATCGGGGTTTGCAACAACGTCCTGTTTAGGATACCTTGGCGACACAAAAAATTCAGAAAATCTTCAAAACACAAAAACATCACATATTCCCAAAAATACAAAAAAAAAATCAAATATTTCTCAAAATAACAAAACACCAGAAAATTTTCAAAAAAAACAAAACGATAGAAAAACTTTCAAAAATCATTGTGTCAAACACCTCACGCACATTGCAGGAGTTTGAAATTGACTCGTATGATTTTGATCTAAAGTTGGACTTTGAACTCATGGGTTTGGATGAAGCCCAAGATGAGGAAAATGATGATACTGCTCTCAAATTCGAGGATTCTCTCGAAAAGTTTGAAACAAAGGCCAATATTGTAGCAGACGATTTCGAAATTGTGAACTTGGGATCAATGGAAATCCTTAGAGAGGTGCATATCGAAAGATCATTGTACCCAGAGTACAAGCAGAGGATGATCGAGTTTCTGAAACCAAGGTTGTCCAACTTTGCCTTCTCGTACGAAGACATGCCAGGGCTCGATGAAGACTTGGTGGTACACCATTTGCCAACAAAACACAACATGAAGACCGTTAAGCAAAAGGTGCGATGAATGAAGCCAGAATGGGCGCTGAAAGTCCGCAATGAAGTCATCAAACAATACAATGCGGGATTCTTGGTAGCCTCTAACTACCCAGAATAGCTCACAAATATCGTATCAGTTCCAAAGAAGGATGAGAAAGTCAAAATGTGTATCGATTTCAAAGATCTCAACAAAGTAAGCCCTAAAGACGACTTCCCTCTGCCTCATATCGACACACTGGTGGATAATACTGCTGGACACGAGATCGTCTCCTTCATGGACGGTTTCTCCGGTTATAATCAGATCAAGATGGCCATTGAGGATCGTGAGAAGACTTCCTTCATCACACCATGGGGAACTTTCTGTTACTGGGTCATGCCCTTCGGATTGAAGAATGCATGAGCTACATATCAGCAAGCCATGACTGTCTTGTTTCATGACATGATAAACAAGGAAATGGAAGTCTAAGTGGATGACATGATCGTCAAGTCTCACACAATCGAAGGATACTTCGAAGATCTCAAGAAGCTTTTCGACAAACTAGAAAAGTTCAAGCTCCGCCTCAATCTGCAAAACTGTGTCTTTGGTGCAACCAGAGGCAAGCTGCTAGGCTTCATTGTCAGCGAAGATGATATCCGGGTAGACGAGACTAAGACTAAGGCAATCATCGAAATGCCACCACCCAAGACTAAAAAAGAAATTCGGGGCTTCCTCGAGCGAATCCAGTATATCATCCGATTCATCGCACAACTCACTTCGGTCTGTGAGCCCATATTCAAGCTACTACGAAAGAACTCGCCAAAGGAATGGAATATCAACTGTCAAGTGGCCTTTGACAGGATCAAGAAATACCTGCTAAATCCCCCAATGCTCATGCCACCTACTCTAGGTAGACCATTACTGCTGTATATCTCCATCGCAGCAGAAGCAATCAGATGTGTTCTTGGCCAACATGACGATACGGGAAGAAAAGAGAAGGCGATCTACTAAGCCGACGATTCACAAGTTACGAAGCCAAATACTCTAGCGTAGAAAAGACGTGCCTCGCCCTAGTTTAGGCGACACAACGCCTACGATAGTACATGATCACTCACCCGATCCTTCTGCTCGCTCGCATGGACCCGTTGAAGTACTTGTTCAAAAAACCAGCACTAACGGGCAGGATCGTAAAATGGCAACTATTGCTTTTTGAGTTCGACAATACTTATGTCACTCAGAAGGCAATCAAGGGGCAAGCACTGGCTGACCACTTAGCAGCCCACTCCCTGCCTGACTACCAACCGCTAAAGACCTTCTTCCCTGACGAGGACATCCTCCTGATTGAGGAAGAAGAAGAAAGAAAGGCAAGAGAATGGACACTCTTCTTCGACAGGGCTGCGAACTCAAAAGGGAGTGGAGTAGGCGTCATATTCTACTCTCCCGATGACGTCCCAATTCTCATATCCTGAAGGCTGGCGTTCCAATGCACCAACAACATAGCTGAATATGAAGCATGCATCACCAGGCTAAGACAAGCCATCATCCTCAATGTGAAAATGTTACGAGTCTTTGGAGACTCACAACTTATCATCAATGTGATTGGAAGACCAAGGATGAAAAGCTGATTCCATATCATGTTTACCTAGAAAATTTAGCCGAGGATTTCGAAGAGATCACATTCTCTTTCATGCCTCGAATTAAGAACCAATTTGCAGATGCTCTGGCTACCCTCGCCTCAATGTTGAAAATCCCAAAAGGAGTTGCTGAATGGAAACTCACCGTTGAACTTCAGGAGGAACCCGCATTCTGCCTACAGATCGATGGAGCTGAGCCATCATCAAGTGATCGGCCATGGTACACAGACATCAAGGAATATCTCGAGTGTCAGAAATACCCGGAAGGAGCAACACTGATCGATCGTCGTACCATACAACGACTAGCAATACAGTTCGTGATTATCGGGGGCATCCTTTATAAGCGATCCTTTAATTAAGTCCTTCTCCGCTGTGTGGATGAAATAGAAGCAACGTAGGTCATGTCAAAAATCCACGAAGGACTATGCGGCCCACATATGAATGGGCACATGATGGCAAAGAAAATCCTACGACTTGGATACTATTGGCTCATAATGGAGACAGATTGCTGTAAACACGTCAGGAGATGCTTCAAGTGTCAGTAACATGTAAACCAGATCCATGCGCTTACTTCCGAACTTTACAACATGACGGCACCATGGCCTTTCTCTATATGGGGGCTAGACATCATCGGCAACATCAGCCTCGAAGCTTCAAATGGGCATGAATACATCTTGGTGGCGGTAGACTACTTCACCAAATGGATAGAGGCAACGTCCCACACCACCATCACAGCATCTCATGTGGTCAAGTTTATGAAGAACAACATCATCAGCCATTATGGGGTGTCCCTCAGGCCATTATTACTGACAACGGTACTCCGTTCGTTAATAAAAGGATGGGCGATTTCCTCGACAAGTTCAAGATTCAACGTCATCGGTCAAGCCCCTACTGTGCTCAAATGAATGGTGGGGTCGAAGCCGCAAACAAAACTATCATCTGCATACTGGAGAAAATTGTGAAAACATATCGTGACTGGTCGGAGATGCTTCCTTATGCGCTCTAGGCGTATCGAACGTCTGTACGGTCTGCTACAGGCGCAACTCCATACGAACTAGTATACGGAATGGAAGCAGTGCTGCCAGTCGAAATTGAAATCCCATCACTGTGGATATTGCTGGAAAGTAAAGCCGAGGAAGGCGAGTGGCAACAAGCAAGGTATGATCAACTACATTTGGCAGATGAAAAGTGCATGCGAGCGCTAAGCCACTCCCAATGTTATCAACGGAGGATCGCTCGGGCCTACAACAAGAGGCTCCGAAAGAGAAGCTTCAAAATCGGTGACATGGTCATGAAGCGTATCTTGCTACCACACTTGCCATATCCCAGAGGAAAATTCAAACCCTCGTGAGACAGACCACTTATCATTCACGAAGTACTCCCAGGAGGGGCTGTTCGGCTCACCAGTCTGAAAGCAGAAGATCTTCCTGAGCCCATCAACGCCGACAACATGAAAATCTATCACGGGTAACCATTCCTAACCTTGTTAATGATTACAATCACAAAGCTGCACCCATCACATTTCCCATTGAAAACCATATATATATATATATATATATATATATATATCCGCCACCTCTCCCATCAGGAAACACCTGCCATTTCTCTCAACAAAAGAAGAGAATAATTAAAAAAGAAGAAAACCTCAAAAAGAAAGAGAAAAGAAGAAGCCCATCCCACATCCCCAAATAAACTAACCAAAAACCAGCTTACAATTGTACTCAAGGAGAAGGACAGGAAGGTAACTAGTTGGCCGGCTATGACGGAAGTCTCTCCGTCTCCTCCATCACTCCCAGCACTCCAAAAAAAAGAGAGAAAGCATGTCTAAGCAAACGGGTGAGGTTAAAACCTGAAAGGGCCCCTCGAGTAAAACTAGCGGGCACGTAGCGGACTTAGTGAAAACCTGAAAAGGCACCAAGGGTAAAAGAGCACAGCTGCTAAGGGGCAGGCAAGATCAAAACCTGGGACATAGTGAAAATTCGAAAGAACGCTATGGGCAAACATGATGGGAAGAGCTGGACGTAGTGAAAACCTAAAAGGGCGCTACGGGTAAAAATAGCAGGACATAAAAAAAATATATAATAATAACAATAAAAGTGCATGTATAGAAGAAGCCAAGACGGCAAGCATCACAGTAAGATACTAAGGAAAGATCGACTGCGGATTAGTCCTCTATCAAACTCCGCTCAAATCTGGGGATGCGATCTCCGACGCCCTCTAAAGAAACCAAGACCGTAAGGACACAATCTAGGATACTGCACACAACGTGGGCTGAACCCAAGATTCTGTTCCCTACCATCCAAAGCACAAATCCAAACACAAGCGAATATTGACAAATTTAGCACAAAACAATTTTTTTAAAAAGTTTTTTCTTACAAGTACCCTGCTTTCCTTTAGTTTCAAAAAATAAAACTGTGCATGCATACAAAATAAGCAATCAGCTACCAACCAAGGATCACAAGTGAAGCCCCTATCCCTCATACATCGATAATCTTTATCTAAGCCTCTCTATCTCCATGCGCAGGTAGAAGGCATCATCTTTATCTAAGCAATGTGCCGCAAGCATGCTCTCATCATACCGTGGCCCCACTGCCAGCCGATGGGCCATGTCCTCACATGTGTGACGAAGGACGGCAATCTCGCTGATCAGGTGACCATGTGTGGCCAACAAGAAGGAAGGATCAATGAATGGTCGCTCCTCAAAAGCCTCGAACGAGTCAACAACACATGAAGAGGATGAAGCAGTATCACCCACCATGTCCTGATCAGCAGCCTCATCCGCCAAATGTCAGCCCGGGACCTATCAATAAAGATTGCTCCACAACCCATCACTGATATGACACTATCGCCAGAGGAGGGGCCCAAGATTCGAGATCTAGAGCCTTCGCATCGAAGGAACCCTGGCAGGAAATCTAGACATATCTATACAAGGCAATCAAATCAGAAGGAAGAGGGGCATGCCTAAATCCAAAGAAGGCAAACTCCAGAATATCTTGCTAGATACCGAACTGTCGGAGGAATCGCACATGATGGTAAGAGCAGTACCCCCGAAGACCTAGCAATAGCAAAGGAGTGCGAGCTGCGCTACAAATCAAGGGCAAGCGACAGAGCCAGGTAGCCTCCCAGCTAACCTCCCACCCTCGAAGCTGAGAGAGCATGCAGTGGTACAACGACTCAATGGCCTCATCACTAAGGGGAAGGCCATCAAGTAACAAAGAAAGTACATCATCGTGGAGGGGAATCGGGCCATGCAAGCATAGGGGTTATATACAAGTGCTCCCATAACCATACCTGGGAGAGGAGTAAATCAAGCTCAAGTTGCAAACAGAAAGTAAAGCAAAAGAAAGGAGCAAAACAAAGAATACCTGAAGGAATGAGCGGCAGCCCCGGAGGACACGAGTATGTCCAAGGGAGCACTCGGTCATCCCCAAGAAGAGCTCCGTCAACACCACAGAAGTAATGCTCCTGCGATGCAAAGCACGGTGGAAGACATCCAACAAAACTGTCAGCGATGACTGTCTCCAACCCGAGAAAAGCAGCTCAGCCAAGACACAGAATATCAGTGCATCAAGCACTGTAGCTGGCAGTCAATCATGCAAACTCCTCCAGTGAGGGGCCCAGCTCCAGATCAATGAAGGAAAATAGATTCAAAGACGGCACCCAATCATACGAAGCTGCACTCAACAGTCGTCAGTCGAGGCAAACTCGATGAAAATGAAGGACCTCTCTCAAACCTAGGGAACCCAACTCAAAAAGCTCAGACTCGGTCAAGTTGTCAATCCAGACATGCAACCGCTCAGAACAAGTACCGCGTGGCTGCAACCGGCAAGTCCGAACAGGCACACCCTCTACGATCTGGAATCCAGGATCCACCGGCAAGTCATCAAAAATGGGCATGCCCTCGTCCAACAGGTCAATCTCGTGATGTTGGAAAAAGCCAGACTCACCCATCACATCCCGCAAAGTGTCCTGAAAAGCTGCAACAGATGGGTCCGAGCCACCAACGATCACCACATCAGGAGTAGTTTGAAATGAACAAGCCCCAGGAGCAACAACGCCTAGAGTATCCCAATAGCTAGCAGGATCTGTACCCTGAATCCCCATAGTAGCCGACTATCCCATCACAACCTCGAAATCCATGCCAAAAATCTGACCCAGGTCATCCACAAGAGATCCATCACCTGTCAGATCCAAGCCATTCAAACCGCTAAGATGTAGCCCGCTACCCATCCAAACCTGATCCATACCATCCAAACCATCCATCCTCACCATACCACCATCCATACCACTATAGCCACCCCTCCATCAATCAAACCGTCGGTTGCCATCATCGAGCCATCCTCACCCCCTAAGCCATTCCCCCTCATCATGGTAGCATCTACAAACACTAGCGGCCCATCAAATCCCTCCAATCCAATCAATCCACCCTCATGACCACCATTAATGGAAGAGAAATCCAAGCCACAAATAGCATTCACCTCTTCAAATGGGCCCATTACTCCCTCATCTACCACCATCAAGCCATTCATGAATGGGTCTTCTCCCCCATTTATGATACCACCAACCTCACTATCATTTATAGAACCACCAAACCCATCATATCAACCATAACCACTCTATAAAAAAGGGGGGGAGAAAAGAAGAGATAAAAAGAAAGAAAAAACAAAAGAAGAAGGAGACAAAGAGGAGAAGACAAAAAGAGGGATGGACAAAGAGAATGATCAGGGGAGTGGACAGACAAGAATAACCAGAGCAGGGACCAAGAGAATGAACAGGGAAGAGCAGGGCTTGCTGGAAGAAAAGATGAGCAGAGGCGGTAATCCGATTACCGCCCGCGGTACTCCAAGAACCTCCGTCAGATCTGACATTCCTGCATCGTTGCAGCACCTGACGAGGCGACAGAATGGGAAAAAGTCAACGGGCGGTAGTCTGACTATCGCAGGCTGTAGTCCGACTACCGCCCGGGCCCACTTTCGGTCGAAATCTAGGATGGGTCCACTATGGAAGGTCTAGGCTGAGGAATGCACAATCACATGATCAATAGGGACCACAAAAAGGGACCATGAAATGACCAAAGAAGACAACATCAAATAAACTGAAATTTCATATAAAACAAGAGAATTACACAGCTGGTCACATAATATAATGAACTAATCATCATCGGGAAGATAAGTATCTCTATCCTTACGATGAGAATGAGGTCCCAAGATCCCGCCTCCAGCAACACGGGCGCCGCCGCCTGGAGCATAACCAGGCTGTAGAATCGGACCGATGCCATACTGCTCACACTAGGAACTATATTCTCTGTCCGGGTCGACGAAGGCACTGGCCTCAAAGCTTTCCAAAGCAGCGGTCAACTCCCTCTCGGGCACGGATCTCCAATCAGATGGTCTAGATGGCGGACTAAGTGGGACCAAAGGGCTGCCGGTCGGCTGCCAAAAAAGTCTCTCCTAGATACCATTTCGTCACACGCGAGTCCTCTGGAATACGGCAATGTCGTGAGGCCTGAAAGGCCTCCTGAGCTCCAAGAGTAAGTGCCACATTCGACTGGAGATATGGCCTGGTGTGGAACTGCAAAAAAGGGAAAAAAGTTAAGGATCGACAGATAAGCAAGAAGCAACACATGGGCAATGTAGGGCGAGACAAATCACTCACATCATCAGGAACAAGGGCATCCATATTCGACCTCCAAGCGAAATTAGAAAATAAACGTGTGTGGCTGCGGTTATCCTTGTACCACAGCATCATGCGAAGGAATGGAGGCGAATGATCAATCAAAGTGGGCACAAGGTGGGAAAAGTGGTCGAAAAAGCAAACCTGAGCCAAAACCATGATTAGAAAAAGGCACACCAGATCATCCCAAGAGAGAATACTACAGAAAGGGCATTAAGAACGTACCTCGATAACTGAATAAAAACCAGTCAAAGATCGGCTGATACAATGGCTGGCCTTGTCCAGCCCTTCGTACAAATGGGCCAGAAAGGCCGCATTCCAGTTGTATGGTGTGGGAAAGGTGATATCTGCCACAAGCGACAACAGACGAGAACTCACTAGTTCATTCCCATGGCAGAAGATCATCGCTCCCATGGTGTACAAAATCAGGGCCCGAGCCTTCACTACAGCCGCGGCTTCAATCTCGAGGATCCGTCTGGCAAAATTCAATGACAGCCACAATAGTTTGAATCGGTGACCTGAAAAATCTGTGATATCTGACATCATCCCCAGCAGCTCCATCTAGTCATCCTCGAAAGGTAGTGGAAGATCATCCTCGAAGGGGATAGATTCTCCATCATATCGAAGACCCAGCTGCATGTATACATCATAAAGAGTAATCCCCCACTCCCCAAAAGGGAGCTGGAAGGTGTGAGTCTCAGGGTGCCATCGCCAGCCAAGGCAGATAAGAGGGACATGTTTGTCTTGCTTAGACGAACGCGGAACAGGCGAGTGAATGACGTGCACTCTAAGACCTCAAAGAATAGTGGCTGAGGGTCGTGGAACCAATCGGGCTAGTGCGTCCTAACCCCACGCCCTCTGAGAATCGCAGGTGCACCACCCTCCCGGGCTATATCCTAAAGGTGCCGACCCTCCCGCGACACATAACATGGATCAGTCGAATGTCGAGACGAACCAGCTTCATTCCTACCCCGACATGGCATACTACACAACACGGCCCACAGGTAAGTATCCTCCTCACCATGAAAAGTTTAAGGCCCACCTCAAGGCTCACTTCCAAGGCCTATGTCCAAGCCCACTTGCAAGACCCATTCCCAAGGCCCATGTCCAGGCCCGTTTCCAAGGCCCATGTCCAGGCCCACTTCCAAGGCCCATTTCCAAAGCCCATGTCCAAGCCCACTTCCAAGGCTCATTCCCAAGGCCCATGTCTAGGCCCATTTCCAAGGCCTATGTCCAAGCCCACTTGCCAAGCCCATTTCCAAGGCCCCTATCCAAGCCCACCTACAAGGCCCATGTCTAAGCCCATTTCCTGAAAAGACCCATTCCAAGGCCCATTTCAAAGAGCCCATTTCCATGGCCCACTTGCAAAGCCCGTGTCCAAGTTCATTTCAAGGCCCATGATTGAGGCCCATTTTTCAAAGTCTCTTTTAAAAAATCACCACCATAACAAGTCCATGCATCTAGATACATCAAAATCATGATGTGGGGCCCACTTGGAAAATCCCATCCATCCATCATTCACAAAGTGGCCAACTAATAAGATCTATGCCATTTACACACTCAAGTGGGCCTCAGATCATCCATCTAACGGTCCAGATAATAAAAAAATAATACAAAAAACAAACAAACAAGCAAAAAGTTTTCGAATAAAAAGGTGGGGCCCCTTTCTTATCACACCCCACTCCATCAAAAATAAAAAAAAATATGTACAACAGAAAATTCAGCCAACAACTTGACCAAAAACAAGAAATCCAACAAGATCCAATGGTTAGGATTAAATCAAAAAAAATCAACGGTCCTGATCGTGGCCCTCCCAAAACCATGAAGAAATCCAACCCATCAAGAGCTCTTAAAATGGATGGTCCAGCAAGATCCATCAAAAACCCCTTTACCAAAATTACCTGAAGATGGGAAGAGAGGGAAAAGGCAAGAAAATACAAGCTAAAATCTAAAAAAAAAATAAAAAATCCACCAAAATAGCTTCGAGGGACCATAATGGAGTCCCTAGACGTCTCAAATGCTGAATTCAAATAAGGGAGGAAGATGCACCAGACGGACCAACGCACGCCATGGACCAGCGGTCCGTTTGACGGACTGGCGGCAGTCGGACTGCCGCCGCCGACCGCCTACTCATCGGACAGCGTGTTATCCCCCTGGCCTTTTGCATTAACCGGTCTCCGTATGAACCAGTGGATAAAAACTAAAAATAATACACACACACACACACACACACACACACACACACACACACACAAACTAAGAAAATTTTAAAAAAATCCCAAAAATTTTTTTCAAAAATCCCGAAAAATTCCAAAAAATCTCCAAATTTTCAGAAAAATCCTAAAAAAATTCTAAAAATTCTAAAAAAATCTCCAAAAATTCAAAAATCCCAGAAAATTCTAAAAAATCAGAAAAATCCCAAAAAAAAAATTTTCAAAAATCCCAGAAAATTCTAAAAAATCTCCAAATTTTCTAAAAAAATCCCAAAAATATTCCAAAAAATCCAAGAAAATTCTAAAAAATCTCCAAATTTTCAAAAGAAAATTTTAAAAATCCTAGAAAATTCCAAAAAATCTCCAAAATTTCAGAAAAATCTCAAACTTTTCCAAAATTCCTAGAACATTCTAAAAAAAAATCTCCAAAATTTCAGAAAAATGCCCGAAAAATTCCCAAAAATCCCAAATAACCAAAAATTGCCAAAATAACATAAATCCCCAAGGAGTAAAGGACACTTCTTCTAACCATCAAGCCCCATTAATTTATCAGTGGAGGCCGTTTTTCTTCAAATAAAAACTGGACGACGACGCCCACCCGCGAAATCGAACAGATGTTTTCCAAAAAATATTTTTTCAAATAAAATCCCCAAGGAGTCTAGTTCCAAAGGGAATAGCTTTCAAACAAAGATTTTTAAAAATACATACGGCACGCAGTATATTGAGAAATCTTTCATATTCTCTAGTCGCGGTCAGTGCAAACAGCTAAATAAGATTCAATCTCTTCCGGTTTCCCCGAAAGATGATCGAATCATGTGCGATTGGCCCGACCCCTATATCTGGACAGTCATACGAATGCTAGTAGAAATGAGTGGATCAATCTCTAAAAAGAATAATTAAACTCAAAGTGACAACAATCCATTGTAACCAAAGTATCAGAATCAGAAGACTGCATGGTAAAGGAATACCTGCACATACCTAGTCCGGGATGTTCAGAAAATTTGATTAAGTCCAAGTCGGAGTAGTGAGTTCCCCGTAAGGCCGCACCAACGCACAGGGCTGCTAACAACTTTGATAATCAAATAGACCGAATACTCCTAGGGTGATTACGTAGCAAAGGAACGACAGACCAAGCAGTACAGGAATCCTCATAAAGCCACGATGAATGCGCAAAGGCCTTTACTTTTCAGACTTACCCTCCAATGTTATTAACAATTGGACGTGAAAGGGTTGTGATTGGTGCCCCGTAAAGCCGCGACGAATGTGCAGGGGATAATCACAACGTTTTCCTCAACCCTTATGATATGTGTAAGGCATTTTTTTCTAAACAGTCAACTAACAATGATACAATGGCAGGCAATAGATTCAAGTCACTACCCTTTGTTCTGACCAGAGGGGTGGGGTGTCCACTCACTTTGACCATCAGTTGCTCGTAACCTCAATCAAAGAGGGGCATATGTAGACACCCCACTCAGGCTGACATATTGAGAAGGCTAAAGAACTATAATCACACCTTGAACCAAACCTTAATCCCAGCTTAAACCTAACCCTGACCCAGAATTCTCAAAAACCTCCAAACCAGGACCTAAAACCTCGATCCAAACCATTCAATCCACACACAGCCCCCGCTTATACCTTATACCTTGATTAAAATTCTTTACCTAAGCCCAAACTCATCTATCCAAGCCATTAAACTCCGAAAGGAAGCCACCGTGCGAACCCACATACCGAGCAAAGCCCGCACGCGCGAGCTCAGCCCAAACGAGATCTAGGCGGTAGTCTGACTACTGTCGGCGGTAGTTTGACTACCATCGGTGGTACTCGAGCCGCTACCACTCGTGGTCCACGTGTGGACAGCTATCCCAGCGTCTAAAAGTCAACTTTCTCATGAATTTACCCCTCTAAATTTCACCATTTACCATTTTACTAGCCTTAGAAGCCAATGGGGAAATGCCACGTGTCACACCTCTTCCCTTAGCCAATCACAACCCTTCATTCCAAAATTTTAACCCTTACTTATCTACTATTTACCATTCAACCATTGGAGAAGGCTATAAATAGCCCTCTCCTCTTCTAAAAAAAAAAACAACAACTAAGAGAGGGAGTGAGAGAGAGATAGGGTAGGAGAGAAAGAAAGTAAGTGAGGAAAAGGGAAGGAGCTCCCAAGCCCTCAAAGTTCAGATTTTTTTAGCCACCCCCCTAGCCCTCAACTCAACCCTTCTAACCTTTAAGCCTAACCCAAATTGTCCATGGTATACTCCATGTTCTAGCCATCTCAAGAGCAAGCCAAAGATCCATCTATTTTATATACAAACATTCATCATGACATCTATTCCCTTCTTAACCCCTCTGCTTCTCTAGATCTCTAGTGAACGTATGCTCTGTGACTTGTCGTACATCGGATCCTGTCACATCAGAAATTTCTAGTAATCTAGTCCATTTTTCTTCACCTTTTGGCATAAGCATCATCACATCCGCCTTCTAGATACGCCGTTGGACGTATGCTCTATGACTTGCCGAAATTTTGGATCTTGCCGCATAAGAAATCTACGTGTGTGCCTAGTCCTATTTCGACCACATCATCCATCCCTTGAAATTGTTTTATCACACAAAGTAGAGACCGTACATTTGTACGGGCAGAGAGGGTGCCTAACACCTTCCCTCTTTGTAACCGAGGTCCCTTACCCGGAATCTCGGATCATAGATCAGAAGTTAATCTAAGGTAGGAGAGTCTTCGAATTTCTCCAACCTTACATATTTTGTGGTTGTAGCCGACCGCAGGATTTTGAAATCCTTTGGCTAGTGGCGACTCCAACATCCATAAATCAGCCTAATCACCCCCACCACCAAAACATAACATACAAATCAGCGTGGGCGCCGATTTTTCAGTGTCTACACGGACTTATACGTCAAATCACACGTGTGGCATGTCATGGATAAGGAGCGATTACCCGCAAGCAATCAGTAAGTTAGCGTGTGATCTGGTTATTAACCGCATTGAGCAACGCCTGGGGTTAAGGCCATGTGATATTATCTTCGCCATGTAAGAGAAGTATAATATTGTTATCAGTTATACGAAGGCATGGGCAGCCAGGGAGCTTGCAATTAATCAGGTGATGGGGTCTTATGAAGACTCCTACAATCAACTCTCCTTGTATTTGCATGAGTTGAGGATGGTCAACCTAGGGACAGTGACTGCGCTGCTTGTTAACAAAGAGACTTTCAGGTTCGAGTGATGTTTTGTTGCGCTCGGACAATGCGTTAGAAGTTTTCAAAAATCATTGCGGAGGGTATTAGCCATTGACGGGACACACTTAAAGGGAAAATATAAGGGTGTTTCTATTCATCGCTATGGCCTTAGATGGGGACAATCATATATTTCCAGTTGCATTTGGTATCGGTGAATCGGAGAACAGTAGCAGTTGGAATTGGTTCTTTACCTACCTTAGCGATGTGATAGGGTCTCTGGATGATCGTGTGATTATAGCTGATTGACATAAAGGTTTACTGAAAGAGGTTCCCCAAGTCTTCTCACGTGCAATTCATGGCTACTACGCGTATCATATCTACAGAAACTTGGTGGACACCTTTAAAGACAAGTCATTGGAGATGTACTTCTGGCAGGCAGTGAAGACATGTAGGAGGGAAAAATTCAAAAAATTAATGCATGATATCGAAATGGCCAACCCCGCAGTACATGCGTGGCTGATAGAAATCGGATACGAGAGATGGGCATCTTCGAACTTTCCAGGAAAAAGATTAAACTTGGTTACTACAAACATTTCCAAGTGTGTTAATGTCCTCTTCAAAGAAGCACACGAATATCCCATTACGAAATTGATAGAAGGGGTTAGATTTAAGATACAGGAACTATTTTATAAGAGAAGAGAATCTACGGCATCATTTGTAGGGCCATTGACACTATGGGGGAGCAACAGTTAAATGATCTGGTGCAGAAGGCGCGAGCTATTCGTTGTCATCCTATTTCTCTAAATGAGTACTATGTTGTAGGAGATTATAATGATACAGTCGGGCTCAGTGAGTTTTCGTGTACATGTCACGAGTTTGGCATAAAGGGATACCCTTGTATGCATGACCTATTAGCATGTATAAACTACAATCTCCCTCATTACTCATACTGCTCCCCATTCTACACGGTATAAAATTACAGAGCCATGTATAGCGAATCGGTGTACCCAGCACACGGCAAGAGTAAGTGAGAAGAAATTTCATTGAGTTTCAAGGAGTATTGTGAGCAAATTAAACCCCCAGGACAAAGGAGGTCAGCTGGAAGACCCAAAAAGCTTAGAATTTCATCGCATGGAGAGGAAATGAAAACTACAAAGTGTGGACGATGTAAACAAATCGGGCGCAATAGCCACAAGTGCAAGTTTCCTATACCTGAAAAATAGCATATGTTGTAATTTATTTAGTGTTTTGATGTATAGCATACTTTGTAATCTTGAAAGGATGATGAAATGAACTTTCTACTTTGTCCCACTGTATTTTCATTTTGTCCCGCTATGCTCGTCGAAAAGGAAAATGCACATGGAACTCAATGCTTGGCAATTGCGCAGATACTAGAATGAGCAAAAGCAAAAACATGCCAACATGTACGATGACAAATCCCCATCCGCTCAATTTCTAGTTTACCCTGTTGCATTTCCAAAATTGACCCGCTCAATTTCATGTTTCCCCCACTTAATTCCTAGTTTTCCTCGCTCAATTTCTAGCTTGCCCCGCTCAATTTCATGTTCCCCCGTTGATTTCCTAGTTTGCCCTGCTTAATTTAATGTTTGCCCCGCTGAATTTCATGTTTGCCCTGCTCATATTTCAGTTTGCCACGCTGATCTTCATGTTTGCCCCGCTCAATTTCATGTCTGCCCCACTCATTTTCATGCTTGGGATGAGGAATGACAAAATCAACTATACATTGCGAAGGCCCCATGATCAATCTGAGATGCATGATGAAGGGGATTGAGAGTGATAAAATGAGAACATCTATACACTACTGCACATGGTAAACCAAAGTGGAAACAATTTCATTTATAATCTGAGTTAGTACATTGTTCCCATACATACCTAAGCAAGTGAAAAACATAAATAACCCAACTACCAACTATTACACTACTAGGTGAAAATGATCTACTTTTTACTACATAGTAAATACAAAGCACATAACCACTAACATGGCTTAACTGAAGTTGAAGGAGTCCATATGCATCACAACTCCCTACTGCGATACTAAGTCCAGTGAAGGAGGGGGTACTCCCTCCTTTTGTATACAACAGAACACCGCCTTTATCGTTCGATGCATACTCTTCATCTTACGCTTTAGATAGTCTTGGTCCTTCTTAAGCTCGGATATACTAGCCTCGATCACCCCAAGACAATCATCTAAACCCAAACGTGCATCGGGCACCTCACCTATATCATCACCCTCTTCTTCTTCTTCAGCCTCATCCTCTTCGCTGCCTTCTTCTTCTTCTTCAACTATCTCGTCTCCCAGTTCTTTCAACCGCCTTGCTTCTTGTCTAGGGTCACATTGCATGCGATTTAAGGTGTCTTTGGTTATCACTCTTTCTGGATGCGAGGGGCGGACGAATGTCATAAACCCATTATGTTGGGCTACCTTGCAAATTAGGCGGCCAAATGGGAGGGAGAGATTACCTCTTCTTGTCCTCACGACCTTCACTATATGGTAAAGGATAATGGAGGGCAGGCACACATTCTAGTACATAATCTTTGCATGGTAGACAGAAACCTCCGTGCTGTTTCCCCATCTCGGATATAAATTATGTGTGAAGTTGTAGTGTAAAAGTCTATAAATTGGAATCATTTCTTTGTTTATGAAACTACTATCTCTCCTCTACTCTACGAGATAGCCACACAAACTCCTGCTCAGCTCACTCCTGTGCTCAGATGTGTTCAAGTTATTTATGTCTATGGGGATAAGGACAGTTCCCAGTGGCACACCATGTATGTTCGCGATGTGTTCTACGCCAATGGGACACAACCCGTCTCCATATGAAATGTCAAATCCGAGTGGGTTGAGTCTTGTATTAACAATTCAAGAGTAGAAAAACTGTACATCATGCTCATTGGCTCGAAAATTGAAAGTGCCCTTATAAGTGCCCTTGTTTGTCAATTACTGTGAACGGGTGGTCAAACAGTCTGCAGAACATCAAAAGAAAATCAAGCCAAGTGTCTGCCTCAATCGGATGTGTGGAAGCTCGTTATAGGTAAATCATAGCCTCACATCCCATAACCCAATACACCAGGTGAATTAAACTCTTAAAACAAGGTAGACATCTTAGGATTTTTATGGTGAGAAAACTTTTTTTAAAATAGGAAAATCTCCAAGTTTTTCTCTCCTTGTCGATTTTATTGAAGCACTCTCGATATGGTCGACCTGCTCTGTCGATGTCCTTGATACCTTAACGATATTATCGATAAGAGGACCAAAAGTGTCCAGCAACTAAATACTCATCTGGACGGAACATCTATTGATATCATCGATAAAAGCACTAAATATGTCTAGTAACTTCATCACATATCTGGACGAATTATCGATGTATCGATACCATCGATATTCAAATCTCGAGACCATCAGGAGTGGCTCGATAAGATCGACAGGCAGATTTCTGGTGCACCTGTTTTTTAATGAAAATCTCAAAATTCATCGATATATCGATGTCCGTCCGATATGATCTGAAATCAAATATCGATAAGATCGGAGGTCCATCGATGATATCGATGGTGGGTGCGCATTTCTTACAGCAGTTATTTTAGGATGTTTTTAACTATGATCGGGGACCGTTCGATTTAATCGATATTCAAATATCGATGATATCGACACCTGATCGATTGCATCGAACTAAGCCATAATCTGTCCAGCAAGTTCAAAGATAAATCTGCTGGAATTATCGATGCCTCGACTCAGTTCTCGATATCATCAACATTCAAATTCCGATGACCTCAACGGTTCCCCCGATCATTCATGAAAACCTAAAATATTTTCAAAGTCAAGTCTCTCTCATTTTTCATGTGTCAAGGGATCGACCCAGTCATCGATGGAATATGAGTTCGAAATCTGATGACATCGACAACTGTTTCAATTCATCGACTGATTGGCAAGGAGTTTCAAAAGCGTATGACATCGAGTCCAAGTCATCGAGCGGACCATCGATGCCATCGAGAGTATACACTCGATGATATCGAACCTGCTTGATGATATTGAACTCTGTCATAAATGTGACCGTTTTATATCTGTTGGAACTTTTTGCCTATTTATAGAGGACTTATCTTTTGTTGCTGTGAGAGAAAGCAGAGAAAGCTTTTGAGTGTTTCAACTTATATCCTATACCTAAAGCCCTTTCTCTCAAGAGAGTTCATCCTCCAATCCACCCTCACCATTGATATTTAATAGAGTGGATTAGGGAATGAACTTCTGCATTCAAGGATCCTCCAGCTACTACCTTAATGGTAAATCATTATGTTGAGATGCCTTGAATGCATAAGAGAGGAACCACTCTATCTTCCTTATAGGAAAATCTTTAGAGAGTAGGATTTCATCTCACCCTTGACCCAACCCGAAGTCAAGCATTGGTATATCATCTTGTGTTGCGGATTAAGGGAGGTGAAGACTCTTCATCAACAAGGAGGAGAAGATCTTTGGCGTTATGCTTAACGGGACTCATCAACCTATCTGTAAGTATCTAGAGTCCAGAGGACACTTGTGATCATTCCTTCCTAGGTCTTGGTCCTAAGTGGTTCTCACCCTTTGAATTCCTCAAGGAGGCCTCCAGCGGGAGTGTATGCAGTGGGTGCACAGGGTGGACCCTTGCTCTTGTGTAGGGCATAAACTGTTAGGTCCTTGTGTAGGTCCTTGACCTGTGTGGTCTAAAATCCAGGTGTGTTGTGTGGACCCTTGCTCTATGGAGAGCATAAACATCTGGTTAGGAGTGAACCAGCAAAACTCTTGGTTTGAGGTGAACCGCATAAAACCTCTGTAAAGGTTGAAGGTGAACCTAATTTAAAACCTTAGGTTTAAGGTGAACCCTGGAAAACCTCCTTAATGAATTCCGGTACACTCAAGGGTTGAGTGCGACAGCCGGGAGTGGAGTAGACAAGTAGTCGAACCACTATAAAAATGACTGTGTTTGAGATAATTATTATCTTTCATTTATGTGATCTCCTTACATGCCTTTATATCTGATTATCTGATATCACACCTTATACACACACACAGTCATATCCTTCACAATCTTGTCTACAACTTGTTTATCTTACAAGTAGGTTGTGATTGAATCCTCTACAAGGCTTGGAAGCCAGTAGAGTTACATTTGAGTAATCCTGAGAATTGCATATATGATAGGATTAGAGTGATAAGATTGTGAATAACTCGTAAATCTTTAAAAAGGCCTATTCACCCTCCTCTAGGACATATTGACATATTTCTACTTCAACTAAAGCGGTCTTCACCGTTATTTCAAAAATTACCTTCAAAAATGGGTCCCCAACCTTGATGTAAGAGTCGATCTAGCACATCATTTTTGGTAAACAGTCGGTCCCCCACCGTCACTTCGAAAACCACTTCCCGATCGCGATATCGGCCCGCATCCAATGTCCGTGCATGTTGATCCTGGGCCCTCTTCGACCTCCTCTCACGAGGTGGTGGTGAAGAACTTGTTGCACCAACATTGTCCGTCCTCACATTTCTTTGATCGGGTGGTGATAATGAACCCGCTTCATCTGCAGTGGTCTGCCTCATATTTCTTAAGATCTGCAGAGATGATGGACCCTCTTGAACCACCTTCTTCTTCCCCATTACCGAGATAAAGGTGTTTGAAAGATGAAAATATGGTTATGGAAGATGAAGAGAGAGGGTTTGGAACTTGAGGAGAAGGTAGAAGGATTAGAAAAAGAGAGTGTTTTATGAAGGAAGATGAAGAAAGGGGAAGGGAGATGAAGAAAGGGTTAGGAAAATGAGGGTTTGAAAGATGGAAATGATGGTTGTGGAAGATGTGGATAGAGGGTTTGGAAGTTGAGAGATTATAAAAAAGAGAGGGTTTTTGTGAATGAAGATGAAAAAGGGGAAGGGAGATGAAGAAATGGTGTGGAATGTGAGGGTTTAGGTGTGTGGGGATATTAAATAAACTCTTTATGTGGGACCCACCAAATTTTTTAAAAAAAAAAAGGGGGGCGGGGGCCGGGCAGTACTAGCGCACCCGGGTGGCACTACCACCCCGACATCAAGACGGCGGCAACACTACCGCCGGATCAGCGACAGTACCGACCCGACCTCCAGACTGCGGCGGCACTGCCGAGCCCCCCCCCCCCTTTTAATTTGAATGGGCCCTACACTCTGAAATACATTTTTGGTGGGCCCAACGCTCTTTGTACATGATTTTGGGTAATATGTGTCTTTGGGTATGGGTTTAGAAGATGAGTAAGGTTTGTAATAATACCCTAACTTCACTATAAACTGGCCATTTTGTCATCAGCCTCAATATGCCCTCTTACGAACCCAACGAGGTTGAGCCAATGGATCATCAAGCTAATTCTGCATTCCAATAGGAGAGTTTATGCCACCGGAGGCTAATTTCTTCCTTGACATCTTTTAACATAAACATTATGAGGGTGATCTGGCTGTTTCTGTGATTCAATAGAAGAGAGTTGCCTATCAGAGGCTAATTTCCCCATTTCCAATTAATGACATAATTTATAATTAAAAAAAACTCATTTCAAACTCTACGGACTTCCATCAACTAAAGTAGATTCTAGATAGATATGCCTTACCGCATTGAATTACCTTGATACATTTGTAACAAATTAATTTTGACCATAAATTCATTTGATGATACATGCTTCCAGGCCAAGTGTTATAGCAAGAGAAGGGATCTTTTTCTATATGTATATTATAACACTCACTCATAATGTTTGGAGTACTAAACATTATGCAAGCACCTATCTAGAATTAGCAGGGCAAACATGAAACTGAGCGGGGCAAGCATAAGCTCAGTGGGGCAAACATGGAGATGAGCGGGGCAAACATGAAACTAAGCGGGGCAAGCATGAAATTAGCGGGGCAAACATGGAGATGAGCAGGGCAAGCATGAAACTGAGGGGGGCAAGCATGAAATTAGCAGGGCAAACATGGAGATGAGAGAGGCAAACATGAAACTGAGCGGGGCAAGCATGAAATTAGCGAGGCAAACATGAAATTCAGTGGGGCAAGCATGAAATTGAGTGGGGCGAACTAGGAATTGAGTGGGGGAAACATGAAAATGAGCGGGGCAAGCATGAAATTGAGTGGGGCGAACTAGGAATTGAGTGGGGGAAACATGAAAATGAGCGGGGCAAGCATGAAATTGAGCGGGGCAAACTTGGAATTGAGCGGGGCAAATATGAAATTCAAGATCTTGAGAAATTGTTGATCTTATGAGTTCCATGTGCATTGACTTGATCGATGAGCATTCCGAGACAAACTGAAAATACAGTGAGACAATGTATAAAGTTCATTTCATCATCCACCAAAATTAGAAAGTATGTTATACATCAAAACTTGCACTTCCGGTGAATATTCCGTATAATTTTCAAGTCTGTGCATTTCAGTCCAAGTTCCTTCTCTAATCACGATAGCCTTAAGAGGGTTGATCCGAGGGATGGGTCGACTACAAAAGGGCCGATTAAAACTATATTGGGTTATCTTGCTGGTCTTGAAATCATTATGCCAGCCAGCAAGATAACCCAATATGATTTTAATCGGCCCTTTTGCAGTCAACCCATCCCTCGGATCAACCCTCCTAAGGTTATCGTGATTAGAGAAGGAATTCGGACTGAAATGCACAAACTTGAAAATTATACAGAATATTCAGTATAATATTCCTTACATGAGTGGGACAACAATGTACAATGTACATTCAACAATGAAAGTAATACTCCATATAATACAACATCTTTCCAAAATTCCTCCCATCCCATGGACAAATATCATCTACAGACTACAGACAAGCAATCATATGCTTTCGACTTCCTCCAATCGGCGACGAATTTTTACATGTCTGTTCCCACCAAGGTGAGACCACTACACAAAATGTCGATGAATTTCATTACAAATATGCCGCAGTCATAACCATTGTCCTGCTTCGGCGCAGATTCATCAACTCTGATGGTCCACTTCTTCCCTTCAAGCGTAGTGTTGTCTCCAATGGCATGGAAGAGAATGGGGAGTGCATCAGTCATCTTCTTCATCTGTTGCTTGTACTTCGGCATTAAATTTGTGTATAAGCTATCCACAACAACGATTTCTCTTACTTTATGATAGATGACTAGCAAAAATCCATGTGAATTTTCATGATTTACAGGCGCATAGACCTGTCCATGGTTCACAAAATAATATATTGGTCAAAACATGATAGTACACATAACAGTAAGAGATAATGTTCTGTGACGAGTGCATTACCCGTTCATAACACCAAATCGCTTTGGCGTATGGTTTATCTCGCTGCTTGACAATTGTGTAGGCCGTGTTCAGCTAGCCTATTAGTGAGGCCCATTTTGACGCCGATTTAGAGGCCCGGTATGGGATTAAAATCGGTAAACACCCCTCAAGGCTTTGTTGTTACAAACATGATCACGGAACAGAAGCTCAATACATGTAAGATAATAAAATTTTTAAATAGATTAAGGATTGTCGAAATAAACAATTACCGTAAAATAGGTAGGACAGAACTTGCAATCCTGAAGATATACTATTGAAAGGGCGTTATGCCTTTTATCAAGGAACTCGATGTATGTGTTGATAGCCTAATCAATAGGATAGTATGATTTAGTCATAGATTAATATAACAATTAATTATATATCAATCAATGCATATAGAGAATATATTAGTAATGCTTACCTCACTATCAACCCACGCATCCATCATCCAGATCATATTGAACCATTTCTCCGCTGCCATGTCCTTATTTGCTTCGTACCAGTCCTCTGCCCCTTTCACCTCCTACGCTGTAAGAACCGTATCCTAGTTCGTACTATTCCGATGAATCCTGCGATCCTTTCCATCGAAGTTCGACAATCCGCGACTGATAACTGACGTTGCACACGACCGTAAGTCGTTTTCTTTAGATTCGAGTCGGTTTAATCCGAAACCTGTATTATTGCGACCGCACCGTCGCCGCAGTTCTAACGCTGCGACTCACGCACCGATCCGATGCCCTGACTAGAAGATGTGAGTCGGCGTTTATTTTGAAGAAACGCCGCACTTTCTCTATCCCAAGAGAATCTCTACACAATGTCAAATCAATCCCATCAATCAATCAATCAATCACATCAATCAATCAATCACTTCAATGTCAAGTACAAGCAACCCATGCTTTCTCTCTCCAAAGTCAACTCTTTCTCACCCTCTCTCTTACACACCATACCTAGTCAAGTACACATCACACATCACTCACCCTTTCACCCATCACACCCATCCCTCTCTCTTTACAACTCTCTCTCTCTCTCTTCCTCTTTTCTCACACCATTTCCAAGCAAGAGAGAGCCCACACGTCCAAGCTTTCCTAAGTGAGAAAAGAGAGAGTTTGTGTGGCCCACTTTCCCCATCCCAAGATCTCCCATCCTAGCCATCCATTTCCCATCTCCACCATCAAAGAGGAGCACAAGGAGGGTGGCATTCCAATGGACTGAAGAGATCAACCGGTGGGTGCTTATTAGGCTAGTTTTTCATATTTTTATGGTGGACCAAGTGAGGCCTACCAATCAATGGTATGGATCTCACTTGGGACCCTAAAATATGGCCAATGGCCCACTATGATTATCTTTTGATGTATGATGGAATGCAAGGGAGGGCCCATAGTGTCGGGGTCCCTCCATCACACGCTTGTCCCACTTTTCTCTCTCTCTCTCTCTTCCATTTTCCTTGATTATGATGATGTGATGGTGTGGCCCACTTGAATGGACCCTACCTTAATGCATGTGTTATACATGTCATTCATCCATTTGGTGACCCACCTAAGCGGGGCCCACCTCAATGCATGTGATGGTCAGACGTCCAGGGACGTCCCTGGACGTGGACGTGAGAAGGAAAACACAAATACTGGCTTGATTTTCAAGCCTTAGAGGGTGGCCACTCACATAGGCCTCCCCTTGATATATATGTATTCAATCCAAGCCGTTCATCCTCTTCCCCAACTCATTTTAGCCGTTGAGCCAAAAAATGAGACTGGTCCGAGAAACAGGTGGGCCCTACCCTAACAAAGATCAATTGCTACCGTTTAAAGATACCTTAACTTTTCTAAACGCCAAAACATACCCAATAGTGGGCTTGATGGCCTTATTATGAGCTATGGGGACCAATGGCTAAGGCGGATTTCACTAATGGGGGCCCCACATGTGAAAAACCCCAAGAATATGGGATTTTCAAATATATATATATATATATATATATATATAAGCGGCGCTAACTTTATCGACACAAAGAAGAAGTCTGCTTCTATTTTTTTAGGACGGGCGTCCATGCAGGGACCCACGGCCCCTCATGTGGGCCCCACTATGATGTATATTTTGTATCCACGCCGACCATGAGGTGGACCACCCCCTGAGGTGGGTCCCCTCCAAAAATCAGCGTGATCCAGATCTTAGGTGGCCCACACCACAAGAAACAGCGGTGATTGAACTCTACCATTGAAACCCACTTTAGGCCCACAGAAGTTTCGGATCAAGGTGAAATTTGTTTTCACCCAGGTACACGTGACCTTATGAACGGGTTAGATGGAAAATAAACATTACAGTGGGCCCCACATGGGACCCACACAGATGTATGTATTTCATTTGCTCACCGTCCAGGCGGACAGTGGCACCCACCAAAATGTATGTATTTTATTCACGCCGTCCAGCAACCTGCTGGACGGCCAGTGATGGCCAGTAGGCCACACATTGGTGGACCCCACCATGATATTTGCGTTGCATCCAAACCGTCCCCCATTTGGCAAGCTTGTCTTAAGGCTTGGGGCCAAAAAAATAAGATAGATCTATTTATCATGTGGACCCCACTGTTCAGTGAGGACTGAACATCCATCATTAGATCCTTGGGCCACCAAGTTCTTGGTGACCCTATGAACAGATTGTATGGGAAATAAATGTTATGGTGGGCCCTAAGAATTTCAAAGGTGAAAGTCATTATCACCACTTATGTAACCCATTCGATGTATTTGTGGCCGTTATGGAGGCCCCCCTTGATGTGTGTGAAGCTGTTGTTGAGGCCCACTTTGATGTGAATATAAGGCCCATGATAGGAGGCCCATTTGATGTATTTAGGCCCATGGGCCATGGCCCATTACAATGTACATAAGGCCCATTGGTGCGGCCCATTGATGTGGCCCACTTGATGAATATAAGGCCCATATGATATGGCCCATTTGATGTATTTAAGGCCCAATGGGGTGTGCCTAAGGTCCATTGCAATGTGTGATTCCTCCATGGTTTAGGTAATGATATTTATGACGGTCCGTGCCTAGGGAACAATGGTGGTTTGGCATCCACATTGTACGTACAATGTTGGTTAAATGTCCGCATTGTAGCTCTCCTTAGGGCCCATTGATAGGCCCATGCTTATGATAGTTCATCATTATATAACATGCGTAGTATAATTCCATGTTTCATACCCATATGCATCATCTGTATGCTTGATGTGAGGGATGTCTGATCATAGCATAAGCCGGTTAGGCTGAGACATTACGGGACTCCTTATGAGACGGAGTGCCCCACATGATCGCGTGGTACGCATGAGATTGCTGCATGATTGTATGGTATGACTCATGCATCTCGCATATGTGTGACTTGATCACTGCACGCCCTAGTGACATCAGGGCCGTGGCTCCACAGGCACATCGTGGATGGCCGTATCGGATACCAGAAATACTTTGTTCTAGCACTGTGGGCACTTAGGATGTCCTTGGGTGAAAGTCTCAGAACCTTTTTGGTACCAGGGGATGCTCCAACGTCTAGACCGAGTGGATACACGAGCGCCCGAGTGTCAAATACCAGTAGGCCGCATCTCCCACTGTGTCGTGGTAGGTTGGAAGGGGGTGTGGCCTTATCCGCCTGAGTGAGGGGGCTATAAGCTAGGCTGAGTTTGACCAACTCGCAAATGTGTCTGCTATCGACGAGGTGGGTAGGTATTGGCAAACTACTGGTCAGGCGGATAGTGTGGTCTCTTCTACTTGCTTAACTGTGCAGCTAGGGAGGAGGCAGTCAGTGTGAGGTGTATTAGACCCCGGTGATATCCAGAGAGGAACTGTACTGATATGTATACTTGATGAGTACTGGCATGCTTGTATTGCATATCGCATATGACATTTGGCTACATAGGCCTCACATTGGATGGCCTTGGTATGGCCGATAGCATTCATGCCTTGCATTACATAGCTTTAGTACAGTTGATAGCATTCATGGACTTACCGCATACTTCCGCATTACTCTGATATTGTATACTTGGCGTTTGCCTTGCGCAAACACTTACACCACCCTCTAAGCTTTTGTAAGCTTATGCACGATCGTTACGTGCAAGTTACGTTGGACAGCAACAGTGTTGAGGCAGGAGTGTGGATCAGATCATTTTGGAGCCTTTTGACTATACTGTATTTCCCTTCCCGCATTGTACTTAAAAGTTTTTGTTATAGTGGATATGTGGTGTTGTTGTTTGTGACTTAGTTATGCTTGTGGTTATGCTCCATTACAAAAAAAATTCATACTGAAAATCCTCCTTGTAGGATCCCAGGATCGGAATCTGGAATGTGAGTATCGGAATCCGAGAATGGGGAACTACGGAGTCTATCAGCGCCGGATTCGGCGATCGGGAATTTTCTGAACCCGGTTTCCGAGTTTGGGGCGTGACAGAAGTTGGTATCAGAGCATAACTTGGGTATACCTGAGATCACAACACATATCTATTATGAACTTAGAATGAATAGGTTCCGAGTCCTGATAACTTAGCAATTTTCCGACATAGACCCTTGATGTTTATGCCTTCGAAAATTCTCCAGGCTGATAGGCTCTTGTTGCTTCCTGTAGGACATAATGGCTAGAAGACCAACCCGAGCGAATCCCGCTCCACCACCTGCGACCCCCGCTCCACCACCTACTACTCCCGCCCTACCACCTGTGACTCCCGCTTCACCACCAGATATTCCTGATTTCCAGCCGATAGATGCCACTCCTTTACCTGAGACCGGTGCGGATTCGACCGTACCTGTGAGTGACACCCAGTTGCAGCAGATGCTTCAGGCGATGACCGCCATTCTTCTGAGGCAGAGCAGGCATTTCACTGTTACACGAGCTGAGGCCGAGCAGGAGCGTGCGAGTGCCCTTCTCAAGGACTTCCGTCAGCACGATCCTCCACGTTTCAGGGGTAAGCCAGACCCCACTGCAGCCGAGATATGGTGCTCTGAGGTGGAGAAGATATTCGAACCATGAGATGCACGACCCAGCAGCGAGTCCCATTAGCCGTATTTCTCCTTCAGGGTGAGGCTCAGCATTGGTGGGCATCTATAGCCCGATCGGTAGCAGCCGATTTTAAGTGGACCTGGGAGGACTTTACAGACCGGTTTGACCGAAAGTTCTTTCCTGAGCATGTGCGCCAGCAGCGCGCATTAGAGTTTGAGACTCTGGTTCAGGGAGACATGACTGTGTCCCAGTATGAGGCACGTTTCACGACGTATCTTGTGGATGATGAGGTTCGCGACGTATCTTGTGGATGATGAGGGGCGGAAGGCCCGCCGTTTTGAGAACGGTTTGCGTCCTGCCCTCCGGAGTCGTGTGATCAGACACATGCTTCCGACGTTTGAGCAGATCGTGGAGAGAGCCCTAATATATGAGATAGATTGGGCTAGTGTGCAGAGAGCCCGTGATCAGAGGGTAGATCAGAAGAGGAAGGCGCCCTCTGGTAGTTCGCAGCCACAGCAGCATCATTCACAGTAGCGATGCATGACCCGCCCAGCATTCTGATCACCAGCAGTACCCCCAGCACCACCTTCAGGACCGTTTACAGGTACTTACTTCCGGTGCAGTAGGACAGGACATCGTGTGCACAAGTGTCCCCATCCACAGCGGCAGCAGCCGAGGACACCGCATCAGCCTCCACGACAGCCACCAAAGCAGCAGCAACGACCGCAGCACCAGCCTCCTGTACCTCCCCCGCAGCAATAGAGACAGCAGGTTAGGCCCCCATAGCGGCCACAACAGCAGCAGAGACCTCAGAGGGGACCTACACCTCCCCAGGCGGACCCGGGCGGGTTCATGTTTGCACGCCGAGACCCATCATCGGCGGGGGGTCGTTAAGGGTACTCTCCTTGTTTCTGCATGCATTACACGTGTATTGTTTGATTCTGGTGCATTGCATTCCTTTGTGGTCGATGATTTCTGCCGATCGACCGGTTTGCCGATGAAGTCTGCCCGTGAGGGTTTGTCAGTATCGACGCCCTTAGGGAAGACTACAGTGTTAGGCCGATTTTGCACATCTTGCCCTGTTCTGGTTGGGGATATCTTCTTACCTGCCGACTTATTTGTATTACCGATGTCCGAGTTTGATGTCATCTTAGGCATGGATTGGCTCACCGAGTACCACGCCATATTGGACTGCTTCGCGAGAACAGTCACGTTCGGTATACTCGGCGTGCCAGAGTTCCAGTTTATTGCCGAGCCCAGAGGAGAGCAGCTTTCTTGCCTATTATCGTGTGCCGTTGAGGAGTCAGTCGCTTTGAGTATCGACCAGTTGCCGGTCGTTTGTGGTTTTCCCGATGTGTTCCAGGAGATTCCGGGGTTACCACCTCGTCGGCACATTGAATTCCAGATTGATCTTGTGCCTGATACCGCGCCTATTTCGAAGGCCCCATATCGTATGGCACCATTGGAGTTACAGAAACTGCAGAAGTAGTTGGACGAGCTATGTGAGTTGGGCTTTATCCGTCCGAGCAGTTCGCCATGGGGAGCGTCGGTACTCTTTGTGAAGAAGAAAGATGGTTCGTTGAGGCCTTGTGTAAATTATCGCGAGCTCAACAAGTTCAAGATCAAGAACAAGTACCCACTCCCGAGGATCGATGATTTGTTTGATCAGTTGCAGGAGGCGCAGTTCTTTTCGAAGATAGACTTGCGGTTCGGTTATCATCAGGTTCGGGTTCGAGATGAGGATATCACGAAGACAGCTTTCAGGACGCGCTACGGTCATTTTGAGTTCCAGGTCATGTCCTTCGGACTGACTAATGCGCCCGCAGTGTTCATGCAGTTGATGAACGAGGCCTTCCGTCTGTATCTTGATCAATTTGTCGTGGTGTTAATTGACGACATTCTAATATATTCGAGGACCCGTGAGGAGCATGAGTGGCATCTGGAAATCACATTGCAGACCCTCCGTGCACACCAGCTTTACGCGAAGCTAGAGAAGTGCGAGTTCTAGCAGGAAGAGGTGAAGTTCCTCAGTCACGTGGTGACGAGGCAAGGTGTCGCTGTAGACCCCTCAAAGATTGATGCCGTGCGTCAGTGGGGCCAGCCCACGACACATCCGAGATCCGCAGTTTTCTTGGTTTGACGGGCTACTACCGACGTTTCATCAAGGGATTCTCTCGTATTGTAGCCCCGTTGACCAGGTTGACCCGGAAGGGTTCCGAGTTTGTATGGAGTGACACTTGTGAGCATGCATTTATGGAGTTGAAAGACTGTCTCACGTCCGCTCCTGTCCTCACTCTTCCCTCTGGGAGTGATGGATTTATGGTATTTACCGATGCTTCACGAGTTGGTTTGGGTGATGTCCTGATGCGGCACGGGAAGCCGGTGGCTTATGCATCTCGTCAACTCAAGGTGCATGAGCTGAACTACCCCACGCATGATTTAGAGCTGGCAGCAGTTGTTTTCGCCTTGAAGGTGTGGAGACACTATCTTTATGGGGTGAAGTTTGAGCTCTTCTCCAACCACAAGAGCTTGAAGTATCTGTTCTCTTAGTCTAAGCTGAACATGAGGCAGAGACGTTGGATGGAGCTCCTTAAGGACTATGATTTTGACCTCCAGTACCACCCGGGCAAGGCGAACGTGGTGGCGGATGCCCTCAGCCGTCAGCCACGAGGCCTAGTGGCGCACTTGATGATTCAGGAGTGGAGGATGCTCGAGGATGTAGCAGAGTATGACTTCGAGTTTAGTCTGTAGTCTTCTATCGTTCAACTATCGAGCTTGTCGATTCAACCCTCTCTTGTCGCAAGGGTGATCGAGGCTCAGCAGACAGACGAATCGTTACAGGAGTACCGAGCGGCAGGCGACATCGAGAGTCGAGACAGTTGGCGGTGGTTCGATGGTGGACTTCGCTTCAGGGGCCGATTATGTGTCCCGGACATTCCTGAGTTGCGCCGAGATCTTATGACCGAGGCACATCGATCGCGGTTCTCTATCCACCCTGGCTCGACGAAGATGTATCGCGATATGAGGCGTCAGTATTTTTGGTCAGGGATGAAGCATCAGATAGCTAGTTTTGTGGCCGAGAGTGACACGTGCCAGCGTGTTAAGGCTGATCACCAGAGACCCCCTGGTCTGTTGCAACCGTTGAGCGTCCCGATGTGGAAGTGGGAGCACATATCTACTGATTTTGTCATGGGTTTACCGATGACTCAGCGCGGTCATGACGCCATCTGGGTTGTTGTGGACCATCTGACGAAGTCGGCACATTTTCTTGCGATTCGTGAGACTTGGCATACGGACCATCTCGCCAAGATATTTATTGATGAGATCGTGAGACTGCACGGTGTTCCTGTCTCGATAGTTTCAGACCGAAACTCGAGGTTCACGTCTCAGTTTTGGAGGAGCTTCCAGAGAGCGATGAGCACTGATTTACAGCTCAGCACCACGTATCATCCGCAGACCGATGGGCAGACCGAAAGGGTCAACTAGATCCTTGAGGATATACTTCGGGCTTATGCGATTGACTTCTTAGGCAGTTGGGATGAGCACCTGCGATTGGCTGAGTTCGCGTACAACAACAGCTATCAGACGACCATTGGCATGGCTCCTTTTAAGGCATTATATGGCAGACCGTGCAGATCTCCGAGTTGTTGGACCGAGGTTGGAGAGCGACGTCTCCTAGGTCCTGAGCTTGTGTTGCAGACATCAGAGGCTATCGATATCATCAGGCAGAGGATGCACACAGCTCAGAGCCGACAGAAGAGTTTTGCTGATCGTCGGCGTCGTCCCTTAGAGTTTATCGTTGGGGACCATGTGTATCTCAAGGTCTCACCCATGAAGGGTGTGGTTCGATTTGGAGTGAAAGGAAAGCTTATACAGATCACTACCCTTGGCCAGTACAAAATAAAAATAGAACTATATATATTCAATGTAAGCCCAACTGAGTTTAAAATATACCTGTGTTGCGTGCTTTCTTCATTGGACCGATCATTTTCAGAAGAACACCACAAAAGGGTTTTTTTTTGTCTTTCTATCGAAAACGCAATGAGGAAATGGGGTGAAAGCAACAGAAGAAAGGAAGAGGAAAAGCAAACAGTGGAAATGGGAGAGGAAAAGCCACAACTGTGAAAAGGAGGGGTATTTTCGTCCTAAAATTTGGACTCCGTACCAGGAGGTCTAAGTGCATCTTATAAGTTTGTATTGCTTCCAAAAAACCACCGGATAAAAGGTGGGGTCCATAGTCATAAATTTATCAGGAAAAAAAAAAAAAAAACCCTTCAAATTCCTGTCAACCAAACCCTTCTGGGCGAAAATATTAGATGCACTTGCAAAGAGGGGTGAATTATACGCGTTCACCTAAAAATTTCATAGAAATGGCATATGAATAGTCAAGATAAACCGTCTAAATGATGGTACCTATGGAAAATAAATCACGAACCAAAAAAAGCTTATTTTATTATCTGAATATCAGATTGGTAGGCATTTAATGAACGGCTAGAAATGAAAAATACATCCAACGGTTCTATTTCCACAAACAGATGTCCAGGAATCGGAGGGTACGATTTTTGAACAAGTCTGATCTTGATAACGTAACTTGGAGATAGCGTAATGTACTATTTACTCGGTTAATTAAGTTGAGATATGCCACGTGTACAGTTTCTCAGTTCTTGCGTATCGAGCGTCACATCGACCACCTGATTATCATATAACTCCACCCTTCCGAAATGAGAAATTTCCGACGGTACGACCCATTTATGGCCCATTTCCGAGATGAAGCCCACCTCCTTTTACCTTCCAAGAATAAGCCCCAGCTGTAAGGACGCTTCCCAAAGGTCGAAAATGCCCCTGCTTTTTCCTTCAAGCGGATCAGCTGGTGCTCGAAGACGAGCGCTGACGCTCCTCGAACTCCGAGTTGTACGAACGGTTCAAAAGACATCAAAGTTACATGGCCCCACAGTTACGTATTTATTATATCCACGACGTTCATCCATATTTCGAGATCATTTCGGAGCATTATCCAAAAAAAATTCATATCCAAAGATCAACTGGACCACACCACAAAGAGCTGCAGGAAAATTATTTTTCACCGTTAAAAATTTTGTAGGACCCACCATAACATTTATTTGTCATCCAATCTATTCATAAGGTCACAAAGTCCTGGATGAAGAGGAAAAACAAGTTTCATAATGATCCAAAACTTCTGTGACCCCTGAAAGGGTTTCAATGGTAGACGTTCAATCCTCCACGGCCTTTAACAGTGTGGTCCACTTGATAGCTAGATCGGTCTTATTTTTTGTCTCAAGCCTTAATAAGAGTTTGCCAAAAAGATGGACGGTTTGGATATAACACATACCTCGTAATAGGACCCACAAAAAGCAGTGGGGATAGCAGCAAAAAATAAAAAAGTAAAAAATATGATAATAATAAATAAATAAAAGGAACTTATGGCTACGGGGCTATCTTTGGCTACGGATAATAACCGTAGCAATATACCTCGCCCGTGCCATTTCAATAGGTTCTTTTATATGTTTCGAAGGTCTTTCGATATGTACTTCGATATATCGAAGGTCTTTCGATTAATCGAAAAAGGTCCAGAACTGTCCAGCCAGTTTGCCTCAAAAATCCCGCAATTTTCGATTAATCGAAGGTCTTTTGAGTAAACAAAAAAGGTATTTTACCTTTAGCTATGGATTATAACTGTAGCCACAACTGTAGTCTGTGCCAATCTATGAATTTTTTTTTTTACTTTTTTTTTTTTTTACATGGAGAACTTTATTCTACCTACAATTTTCTCTAATACATATTTATATAAACATGTATATATAAGTATATAAAAAAATTTTCTCACTTTTTTTTTTTTTTTTCATTTCTTTCTTTATTCATTTAACAACAATATCTTCTAAACCAAAATTAGTTACTTGACGTACCCTATATGATTTTGGGGTAGGAAAAGCTACTTTAGCCAACCAACCTAGTTATTTTTCAAGATTCCATCAGGTCGGTGGTCGAAAATTCATTTCATTCACTTCACGGTCAATTTCAATCAGTTTGCAGTCAATTTCGCCCATTTCATTTACTTCATGGTCAATTTGCTTCACTTCACAGTCATTTCCATGCATTTCACGGTCATTCCTGGCAATTCCGTGTTGATTCACGGTCATTTTCACGTATTTCACGGTCAATTCCCTTCACTTCACAGTCATTTCCACGCATTTCACGGTCAATTTGCTTCACTTCACGATCATTTCCATGCAATTCATGGTCATTCCTAGCGATAACGTGTTGATTCACGGTCATTTCAACGCATTTCACGGTCAATTCCTTTCACTTCATGGTCATTTCCACGCATTTCATGGTTAATTCACTTCACTTCACGGTCATTTCCATGCATTTCACGGTCATTTTCACGCATTTCATGGTCAATTCCATTCACTTCACTGTCATTTCCATGCATTTCACGGTCAATTCACTTCACTTCACGCCCATTTTCATGCATGTCACGGTCATTCCTGGTGATTCCGTGTTCATTCACGGTCAATTCGACGCACTTCACGGTCAATTCACTTCACTTCACGGACATTTTCACGCACTTCACGGTCAATTCACTTCACTTCACCATCATTTCCATGCATTTCACGGTCATTCCCGGCGATTCCGTGTTCATTCACAGTCAATTCACTTCACTTCACGGACATTTCCACGCACGTCGCAGTCAATTCACTTCACTGTCATTTCCATGCATTTCACGGCCATCCCGGCGATTCCGTGTTCATTCACGGTCAATTCGACACACTTCACTTCACGACCATTTCCACGCACTTCGCGGTCAATTCACTTCACTTCACCGTCATTTCCATGCATTTCACGGTCATTCCTGGCAATTTCATGTTCATTCACTGTCAATTCCACGCACTTCATGGTCAATTCACTTCACTTCACTTCACTTCACGGCCATTTCCACACACTTCGCGGTTAGTTCACTTCACTTCACCATCATTTCCATGCATTTCACAGTCATTCCCGGCGATTCCGTGTTCATTCACGGTCAATTCAACGCACTTCACGGTTAATTCACTTCACTTCACGGACATTTCCACGCACTTCGTAGTCAATTCACTTCACTTCACCATCATTTCCATGCATTTCATGGCCATTTCCGGTGATTCCGTGTTCATTCACGGTCAATTCGACACACTTCACGATCAATTCACTTCACTTCACGGACATTTCCACGCACTTCGCTGTCAATTCACTTCACCATCATTTTCATGCATTTCACGGCCTTTCTTGGTGATTCCGTGTTCATTCACGGTCAATTTGACGGACTTCACGGTCAATTCACTTCACTTCACGACCATTTCCACGCACTTCACGGTCAATTCACTTCACTTCACCGTCATTTCCATGCAATTCACGGTCATTCCCGGCGATTCCGTGTTCATTCATGGTCAATTCCACGCACTTCGCAGTCAATTCACTTCACTTCACTTCACTTCACGGCCATTTCCATGCACTTCGCGGTCATTTCACTTCACTTCACCGTCATTTCCATGCATTTCACGGTCATTCCCGGCGATTCCTTGTTCATTCACGGTCAATTCGACGCACTTCACAGTCAATTCACTTCACTTCACAAACATTTCCACGCACTTTGCGGTCAATTCACTTCACTTCACCGTCATTTCCATGCATTTCACGGCCATTCCTGGCAATTCCATGTTCATTCATGGTCAATTTGACGCACTTCACGGTCAATTCACTTCACTTCATGGCTATTTCTATGCACTTCGCGGTCAATTCCCTTCACTTCAGCGTCATTTCCATGCATTTCACGGTCATTCCCGACGATTCCGTGTTCATTCACGGTTAATTTGATGCACTTCACGGTCAATTCACTTCACTTCACAGCCATTTCCATGCACTTCGCGGTCAATTCACTTCACTCACCATCATTTCCATGCATTTCACGGTCATTCCCGGCGATTCTGTGTTCATTCATGGTCAATTCACTTCACTTCACGGCCATTTCCACGAACTTCGCGGTCAATTCCCTTCACTGCACGGTCATTCCTAGTGATTCTTTGTTCATTCACGGTCGATTCGACGCACTTCACGATCAATTCACTTCACTTCACGGCCATTTCCATGCAATTCGCAGTCAATTTACTTCACTTCACCATCATTTCCATGCATTTCATGGTCATTCCTGACTATTCCGTGTTCATTCACGGTCAATATGAAGCACTTCACGGTCAATTCACTACACTACTTCGCGGTCAATTCACTTCACTTCACCGTCATTTCCATGCATTTCATGGTCATTCCCAGCGATTCCATGTTCATTCACAGTCAATGAACACAGAATCGCCAGGAATGACCGTGAAATGCATGGAAATGACGGTGAAGTGAAGTGAATTGACCGCGAAGTGCGTGGAAATGGCCGTGAAGTGAAGTGAATTGACTGTGAAGTGCGTCGTATTGACCGTGAATGAACACGGAATCGCCGGAATGACCATGAAATGCATGGAAATGACGGTGAAGTGAAGTGAATTGACCACGAAGTGCATGGAAATGGCCTTGAAGTGAAGTGAATTGACCGTGAATGAACACGGAATCGCCGGGAATGATCGTGAAATGCATGGAAATGACGGTGAAGTTGAGTGAATTGATCGCGAAGTGCATGGAAATGGCCGTGAAGTGAAGTGAATTGACCGTGAATGAACACGGAATCGCTGGGAATGGCCATAAAATGCATGGAAATGACGGTGAAGTGAAGTGAATTGATCGCAAAGTGTGTGGAAATGGCCGTGAAGTGAAGTGAATTGATCGTGAAGTGCGTCGAATTGACCGTGAATGAACATAGAATCGCTAGGAATGACCGTGAAATGCATGGAAATGATGGTGAAGTGAAGTGAATTGACCGCGAAGTGCGTGGAAATGGTCATGAAGTGCAGTTAATTGATCGTGAAGTGCGTCGTATTGACCGTAAATGAACATGGAATCGTCGGGAATGACCGTGAAATGCATAGAAATGATTGTGAAGTGAAGTGAATTGACCGCGAAGTGAATTGACCGTGAATTACATGGAAATGGCCGTGAAGTGAAGTGAATTGACCGCGAAGTGAATTGACCGCGAATTACGTGGAAATGGCCGTGAAGTGAAGTGAATTGACCGTGAAGTGCATCAAATTGACCGTGAATGAACACGGAATCGCTGGAAATGACCGTGAAATGCATGGAAATGACGATGAAGTGAAGGGAATTGACAGCGAAGTGCATGGAAATGGTCATGAAGTGAAGTGAATTGACCGTGAAGTGCATCGAATTGACCGTGAATGAACACAGAATCGCTGGTAATGACCGTGAAATGCATGCAAATGACGGTGAAGTGAAGTGAATTGACCGCGAAGTGCGTGGAAATGGCCGTGAAGTGAAGTGAATTGACTGTGAAGTGCGTCGAATTGACCGTGAATGAACACGGAATTGCCGGGAATGACCGTGAAATGCATGGAAATGACGGTGAAGTGATGGGAATTGACCGTGAAGTGCATGAAAATGACCATGAAATGAAGAGAATTGACCGTGAAGTGCATGGAAATGACCGTGAAATGAAGAGAATTGACTATAAAGTGTATGAAAATGACCATGAATCAACACAGAATTGTCGTGAATGACCGTGAAATGCATTAAAATGACCGTGAAGTGAAGTGAATTGACCGTGAAGTGATTGAAATTGTCCGCGAAGTGAATGAAATGGATTTTCGACCATCGACCTGATGGAATATTCGAAAATAACAAGGTTAGTTGGCTAAAGTAGCTTCTCCTACCCCAGAATCATATATGGTACGTCAAGTAACTAATTTTGGTTTAGAAGATATTCTTGTTAAATGAATAAAGAAATAAATGAAAAAAAGAAGGAAAAAATTTTTACACTAGAGAAAATTGTAGGTAGAATAAAGTTCTCCATGTAAAAAATAAAAATAAAAAAAATTTTGCATAGACTTTTACTGACTACAGTTATGGCTACGGCTATAATCCGTAGCTATAGCTTCAATACATATCTAATACACTTCAATATATATCAAAAATTGCTGGATTTTTATGCAAACTCGCTGGACAGTTCTGGACCTTTTTCGATCGTATTGAAATACCTTCGATTCATCGAAGTACATATCGAAAGGCCTTCGTTACATAGCAATGGACATACCGAAAAAGCATGGGTTGCGGTTATGGCTACGGATATAATCCGTCGCAATGGGTTCCATGCTTTATATTTTTTTCTACAACCCCCACCGCCTTTGTGGGTCCTTTTATGAGGTATGTATTATATCCAAACCATTCATCTATTTGGCGAACTCGTATTAAGTCTTGAGACGAAAAATAAGACAGAATTAGCTATCAAATGGACCACACTTTAAAAGGTAGTGGAGGATTGAACGTCTACCATTGAAACCCTTTACGGGTTGCAGAAGTTTTGGATCATTATGAAATTTGTTTTTCCTCTTCAGGTCTTTGTGACCTTATGAATAGATTGGATGGGAAATAAATGTTATGGTGGGCCCTACAAAAGTTTCAACCGTGAAAATCAATTTTCTGCTGCTCTCTGTGGTGTGGTCCAGTTGATCTTTGGGTATGATTTTCTTTTTTCGATAATGCTCCGAAATGATCTCGAAATATGGATGAACGTTGTGGATATAATAACTTTGATATCTTTTGAACCGTTCGTGCAACTCGGAGTGCGAGGAGTGTCAGTGGCTGATGCTCTTGCGGAAGGAAAAGCAGGGGCATTTTCGACCTTTGGGAAGGCGTCCGTACAGCTGGGGCTTATCCTTGGAAGGTAAAATGAGGTGGGCTTCGTCTCGGAAATGGGCCATAAATGGGTCGTACAGTCGGAATTTTCTCCTTCCGAAATAGAACTTCCAAAACGAGATTTGCTAATTCCAAGCGCACGTGAAATATGTACACATACACACGCGGGTGATTGTACCTAATTTGTCACATGTGTGAGATCTTATCTCTCCATATTGTGATCTACAATAATCAGGTTTTCGTATGTAAAGATCATTCCATTTTAATCCTTATTTTGGCCACAATATATATAAAAAGATCAATGGCCATAAAATAACCATCATTTGACATTGTAAGCTGTCTCTTAATTGAAAAGTAAAATTATCTGATATTTACAATCAAATGGAAAGTTCAGATCTGATACACGTATTTCATATTAGAACGTGAGTCGCGTGTGAATGGTACGACAACCCACGCGCGTGGAATTAACAACGTCCAAGAACTAAACTTCCAGGAACTGTCTCATAAACCTTCCAAAAACCCTCTCAAGAAGCTTCCATAAACGACTACTGCAATCTCCGAAAACTCAAACCAGCATTCGGAATCCGAGCATTCTTCTCTACGATTTTCTTCGTCGGCTTCGTGTAAAAGTGATTTCAGAATTTCTCAAGTCCCGTTTCGAAGTGGGAATCCAGAGGCATAAGCAATGGTGACAATGCTTTCGTATGTGGGTAGAAGGAAAAACAATACAGCATTCGGCTTCAATCCGGACGTTGCCTTTTCTTACATTGTAAGCTTCTTCTTCTTCTTTATTGTTTTTGGGTTTCTCTCTTTGGCGTGAATCCCTGTGCAACGTTGGGAATGGGATTTCCGAATTCCCTTTTTTCCCTATTAGCTAGCCAGTGTTTGAAGTATCAGTATCATTACAAGTTTCTGATAGACGGTCCGGATGGGAAGGCCAGCAGGATGGGCCATGCTACAGATATCAAATGGTGTCCAATGTGTCCCAGAAGATCTTATGCCATTAATTGGTAGCTTGCAAATGGATGGTTAATGAAAGATGATACAACAAAGGTCCACATTCCAATTTAGAAAACATCTGTGGCATGGTCTCTCATGGTGGTGTCCCAGAAAATCAAGGGTCTGATCACTAAAATGTGGGCCCTGCTTGTTGAAAATCATGGCCTAATTCATTGTCATTCCTGGGTCCTTTAATTCTCTTTTCCACAGGATCAAAAGCTTCAAGATGTTTTGGGCCATTTTCAGAAGGATTTCGAGAGAGAGATTTCTGCAGATAATCTGGGTATGTATGAGAATTCCACCTCAAAATATATAGTAAATACAAGCCAAGCTAGGATTGGTAAATTGCCACTCATCACCGGACTCATGGTTGTATCCATCTGGTGGGCCGTGGCTTAAAGTTGGACCAAAAAAAATCATTGTTAAGGAAATGAAAATGTTCAGTTTGACCATAATTTGCTTGTTTACATAATCAAAGAATAAAAAAGAAGTAAATTATTGACTCCGAAGTAGTAAAATTTTAGAATGTCACAATTTGACCATGTAAACACAGCCTAGGAATAGATCAGACAATGTGTCATACGCTGTTATGTTCATCATTTTAAAAGTCGGTGATTTATCTTTCAAAAAATAAAATAAAAATTGATGACTCAACTCAAAACTCGGCCAAGTCAACTTTCCTTTTTAATATTTCAAGTTGAGTCACAATGAAACACTCTCCTCTAGGTGACTTGGTTTTGACTTAATCAGAATCGTATAAGTTGGCTTTCTTAGGGAGAAGTTAGAATTTAAAATAGAGAAGATGATTTGAACTTGTGACCTCTACTAGTAGAGACACCATCTCTAACCAATAGAAAACAATGAAGGCTTTTGATCTCAATAGCTATTTTTCATAACCTTTAAAACTTAACTATGTGAATATTTATTACACCAATAAATATATTTAATTTAATGATTAAATACCTAGTCGAGTCAATTAAAGAATTGATCGAGTCTTGGAGTTGACCCGACCTAGCTAGAGATGGGGTTGAGTCCAGTTTTTGAGTTCTTGAACAATAGTAATGTTACCTCTAACTTATGCTATAAAATTTAAATTGATACCTTAGAATAATCATAACATTAATAAATTGGATTGTCTGTTGGAAATGTGAACTGTTAAGAAACAAGTCTAACAAGGCAATAGAATCATAATATGGACAATGACAAGAACTTCCAAAAGTAATTTGGTGTTCTTACCTTATAAATCTATTGATTTTTCACGAGCTTCATTTTGGAATCTTACAAGAGCGGAAAATTACAGAAAGATTTGGCGCCTCTTTCATTGAATTAACCTTAAGGAAAACGGTTCCCCATTAGTCTTATTTGAAGTCATAAATTATTAGCCAAGGTTCATGCGATAATGGCAAGAACAGTTTTGAGGTTGATGATCTTGCTATCCCAAGGAGCGTAAGTTCATGGTAGATACATATTTTGAATGGGTGTGCTATAATGTTTCAATTCCATAAATTAGGAAGAATGATCGGTTATTATCTTCGAGATTAACGTGGTAAAAGTGTATAACAAAACTACATGTTAATGAGGTTTGGTTTAGGAGTGAAGTGGAGGAAGTGAATGCAAGTTTATAGGATATGCTTTTTTCTTTGTGCTCATAAATGGGTCTCTAAAAGGCTTTTTTAATGATTTTGAGGCATTTGCCCTTGTAATCTTTCTTGTACATTATGGTAATACATACTCTTAGGCAACTAATTATCAAACCTAACTAAGAGGACGTTTCAGGTGGAAATTTAGGATTTGCGCTACAACTTCTCTAAACTTACTTAACTTATGGAAGAGTCGTTAATGATTAAACAAAAACTAAAGCATTCCTAACTGACAGTGAATTAACCATGCCTTCCTCTTTTTTTGTCTTTGATCTTTCATAGATGCCTTAAAGCACTTTTTGTGATTTGATTTACATTAGATTGGTATTCAAGGAGAGTGGTCTTGGTTTTTAGCTCCTTTGTTATGGGGCTGTCAACAAGAATTATTACAGAAATAGGCCTTCAATCAAAGATGGTTTCCAAATCTTCAATTTAAGTAGGCATTGTTGAACTATCATGATTTTTTGTTGCTATTGTTGATGTCCCTGATGTCTTGATTCTTGAGTCTTCGTGTATATACTTCGTAGTATTATGTTATATTAAGCTTTATTTCTTTTGTTATTAAAGCTCGAGATTTACTTGTGAAATATTAGACATATTGATAAACTAGGGATATTTTTTTTTATAATGCATGTATGTTATTATTTTTGTGTGCATGTATTTATGTTTCTCAAAAAAGAAAGGTTTAAGATAAGAATTTATTGGAATCTTTTATCAGGGCTACCTTCAGATTTCCATATTCACTACCATTATGACCACTTGATTCCATTTATGATAACAGTGCTAAAAGTTTATGTTCTTTCCCCACCATGAGGCTGAGGTTTCATCATATTTTTTACCTGTTTAAACGTAATTGTGCATCTAATTGTTGACTCATTGACTTCTTTGTTACCAGGGCCTAAATATGGTCAATATGGATCATTTTTACCAGTGCGTCTAAGGAATCCTCTTACACAATCACAGCCAAAGAGTCTTGCGAGTGTACATAGTAGCAATATCCCCAAATTGCTTAAGAAATTTGAGGTAATTTTATTTTTGGAAATGTGCTAATATGTTTTTACCGTAAATAGGATGGCAACGAAATGTGGATCGTCAATGTATAAAATTTTATTATATTATTGACCTAATGCTTTCATGATTTTCAGAATATGGATTCGAGCACCACAAAGAATACTCTCCCTGTACATGAAAAAAAGAGTCTGAAAATCCGCCTTAAAATTGGCATTGGTAAAGCACCCAAAAGCAATTCTGCGAGTTTTAGTAGTTTGGATTTTAAGAATTGTCCATCATCTCCAATTGAGAGTATCCTGGAAAATAAAGATGAAAATTATGAACTGCCCTCTTCCATAGTGCAGGTGTGTCTTTTACTTGGGATTGTTGACCTTTTATTAATTGAGAGCTCCTAATTAATTCATCATCTGAACATAATGTTAATTACTGTGTGTTTTATTGTTTGTAAGCAGGCTAAGGCATTGCCAGTAATTCCTGCAAATACTTCACTTTCTCTTGCTTCCGATTCTTTCTGCTTAGAAGAGAACGACAATCCTTCCACAAGGAGTAGCAAGACGAGGATTGATTATTGTGAAACAAAATTACTAAAGGTAAATATGTGCTTAGTGCATAATGAAAGTAATGAATACAAAATTTCACTACAAAAATAAATTGGCAATCCATAAGAGTAGGATTTTGATGATGTGCAGCAGCCTACTCGAGATTCGAAGAGAATTGGGCCATCACCTGCATTTGAAGGTGACTCATTTATTTTAGAAAAAGAAATACACAAGCAATATCTGAAGCTGAAACTGTCAAAACGTTGTCGTAAAGGTTAGCCGTTTTCTGAATATATTTAAGTTGTTGTGTTCTTGTTGGAATGTCTTTTCCTTTTGTCTTTTTTTTTTTCCATCCATTTTTAGTTATTTTTTTAGATTTGGATATTTTGATGTGTAAGTAGTCTTTTGTTATGATCTACACTGCTTTTCATGATAGTTTTATACTCTTTTCTTTCTCTTTTTATTAATAATGTTGAATTAATGATTGCACATATGACAACAGGGAATAAGAAGTGTAACTCTCAAGACTGCTCCAACATTACAAAAAAGAGGAAGCAATGCTCTGCAAGTGTGGCTGAAAGCAATTTGAATGAGAGTACAATGGAAAATAATGTTGTCTTCTCAAGTGCTAGAACATCGACAAAGTTATTTGGTGAGATGCAAGGCAAGTCCAACATTACAAAGAAGAGGAAGGAATGCTCCACAAGTGCAGGTGATAGCGATTTGAATGAGAATCCAACTGAAAATGGTGGTGTCTCATCAAGTGCTCAGTCATCAACTAAGTTGTTTGGTGAGTTGAGTATAGATAGGGTGTAAAAGTGGTTTTTGGATAAATTAAGATGTGAATTGAACAAGAATTAATGAACATTTTACCTTTTTCAGGAAATCTAAGACATCCAATTCAGCTTGCTGAGGATACCTTGAAAGAAGCTATTGATTTGAAACATTCAACTGACCGTTTAAAGGTAGCTGCAGTAAAGAGGATTTACATGATCCTCAACTTGAGGATATGCATTGTATCATCAGGGCGTCAATTGGTAAAATCATGTTTTGGTTATCCCTGCCATTAGTCTGATGGGATCCACAGTGGATGGGCCATGGCTTATGAATCTCCTTAATTGCATTCCTACTTTTAGTTGGTGGTGGGCAAATAGACTTGAGAAGAGAAACACAATAATAGTTCACTTTCTATTAAAAAGGAGCCAAAGATTTTGAAGCATGGTTGGTCAACTCCATCCATTGTGTGGCCTATCAGATCAACAGTTTGGATCACTGAATCATGGGCCTCACTTGTACAAACTGAAGATAATCATCCTTGTGTCAAGAATCATAAAATTTCTATTGCTTAGATTTTGATTTTAAGTCATTTTACCGTTCTAGAGTTCTTGACCTTTTTGCTTTTTGGCCTAAATGTGCAGAATGTAGAATCGGAGGTTGAAGTTAGTGGCATGTATCTTCGTGCAACTTTAAAATTCCTACTTGCTGCATCGATGTTCGAGGTTTGCGACATGGGAAGCGCAACACTCGGAGGAAAATCTCAGTCAACAGAAATCTATATCGACACATCAAAGATGTTGAAGTAAGTTCTATGCCATTTTGAGAAGAAAGTATGGTTGATTCATCATTCATAAAGATAGCTAGGCTACTGCTATGTGCATTTTCCACTAGCACTAGCCTGGATTTTGAAATAGTCGGGCCAGGCTATTCGAAATTTTGATTTTGTTTGACCCAAGCCTAGCCCATTGACAGCCCTACTTTCTACCACTTCTTAAACAATGTTGACTCATCTACCATACACAGGAAAAAATATACATCGGCAGGGGTATACAATTTGAGTAGTTTGGACTGACAAACATGGATCCAAAGTTAATGGTGGACCATTTTAGAAACGAAGGAAAATTCATATAGCAGTCGTTACCTTCCAAAGAAATTCAATTTCACATTTGTCGTAGAAAGGCTGAATGCAGAAAATCTGGTCTTTTTTTTTTTTTTAATGCAATTGCAAAATCATGCGGAAATATGAATTGTAATTTCCAATAATGTTTTAGTGTATGCTCTGATTTTACCATTTGAGACGTTAACAAAGTAGATTAATTCTAGAATGGCATCACGATCTGGTAATTTGCACACATATTTGAAATCCAATATGCTAGGTTCTTGATGTAATCTGATTTTTGGATTAATGAGAATTTCAATTCCAGAAGGAATAAATGAAGTAAATGCACCATGCAAGAATAGTTGTATAGAGAGGGATAAACAACTTGCTGAACTTGAAATGTTTGCACTACAGGCACTTAAACAAGAACTCGGAAAACTATAGTGCCTTCCACATCATAATCCTACTCTTTTTAGAATCCCAAAAGCATTCGAGAGTCAACAAAATCAACTGGTATAATCTTTCAAAAAAAAAATAGCAGTTATAGTTCTAGAATTTTAGCCCCAAAATCAACCGCAACAGTCCAAAAATTCAGCACACGGTGGAACATACTGTGGGCCTACAACATTTCCCTTTGTTTTCAAGGAATACTTCACCCAAGTAATAGACATCAGCATCTAACTTAATTCAACTCATCGTCATAATCAGCGTGTAATGCATCCAATCCAAAATGATCAACCGGCCCAAAGTCTGTCTCTATTTTTGCCCAATTCTGTGACCAGGCCGATTCAAGGTTTCAGATTGCAAATGTTGCCGGATTAAGCCTACCCATTCGTGAGTTATGTTTTGTTGTTAACAGAAAAACCAGGGTCTGAGCCATGAAAGTTATGATATGCTGTTGACAAAATTACATCTCTCACATTAGACTAAACATTTGTTTTCTCATGTTGTTAGAGAGGATTTACTTCATTGATGATGAGCTGGCAGAATGGAGTGATCTAGTCATCGCTTTGTATAGGGAATTCTCCCTTGTTATCTGGAAATTTCTTCCCTTTGCTCAGTCTTCTCAGCTTCATAGTTTCAAATTTTGAAAACCTTACTTGATTCGATGTTCACCCAGGTTGAGTCAATTGGAAGACTTGACCCAACTTGACTTGATAGTTAATAACTATAAATTGAAAACAGTGGGGAGGTCAGGAATTATTAAAATTACTTCAGTTTATATTATGATTATAAATAAGAAAATGAGAAATTCTTTAGTGCTCTCAAACCGTAATAAGGAAATAAGAAATGCTTTAGTGCTCTCAAACTGTACTATAAGTCATAGTGTGCCTAGTTGCATTGGTCCACTCGGACAGTCCAAACTAATCATTCTGAACTTGTCTATGAGGTCTGGATATAATTTTGTGGACTACCATGCAAAAACCTTTTTTTCCTTATGGCACCATGCAAAAATCATACTAATTTGATGATCTGCTTCATCCTTGATTTGGCCTTATTTTCTTTAGTCATCATTTTTCCATGCTATGGATGGGATTGTCTAACAGTCTGTGATTCTTTAGAATCATGAGCAATCCATGATGGGCCCTAACAAATAAATGGATCAAATGTTCGATTGGTCCTATTTTTTGAAATCTCTCTGAGTTGAGTCGACTTGGCTCGTAATCTGACTGAGTGGAGTTGACTCAGCTGAGTTTCAAGTCAAGTCAGCAAGTTTTAAAACAATGCTCAGCGTATTAAAATTTCATTATCTTAAAAAACAAAGAGTATGATTCACCAGTCTTCTAGAGCATATCAATATAATTTCTCATGTGCGAATTTTTGAATGTGTTATGCCTACTACCAAATATCTAGAGTTTTTGGACATTTGTGTTGTGCACCAAATGGAGTATCAAAAAAAGGATGTACGTGATTGAATTTCATATTTACTGTTTACTATCCCATACACAGGCAATGCGCCGTTTCTTTTGAGCATAATGGGGAGATTGCTGCTGCCGCTCTTGCATACAAATGCGTGGAAGTAGCATATATGAGAGTAATATTCTCTATGAGCTCCCATATACATAGAGACGGACACGAATTACAGGCATCTCTTAATAGTCATCCATTCGGTAATCAAACTAGCTCCCCTTGTTCTCTTATTTGGAGATTTTTCCATTCATTTTGTCTTTCTTGTTGATTTTCAAACCTTTCTACCCTTTTGAGAAAAGATGTAAATTGTAAAGACTAATGGCACAAGTCCGATTTGGATCCATCTCTTGGCCACATGTCCCAGATATCCAACCCAATCGTCAGGCAGGCCCACCATTTTTGTTCCCTGGCTAAGGAATGAAACGATATGTTGTTGAGAGGAGCTACACTCATATGCTGAATGCGAGCCACTAGATGATTTATTTTACAGTTGATTCCTTTTCCTTTTGTATGCATTTGGCTGACGTGATGAGAGGACACAGCTGATTTTGGCAAAGGCACATGGTGTTACTCAACTGATTGATGGCCCTGTTTGCCCACGTGTGTGGAGTGCAATGTTTATATGTGTTCCTCCTAGATTAATCTTCCTCACACAAGGAGGCTGCTCTGGTGGTGCTCTCTGTATTGATGCAAGGTGTAGTACCTGTGAAAGATCGATGGTAAAACCTACGTATGGGAAACCTGACCACCATCCAACCATGGACAGTTGGTGGAAGCTGTGGAACCTGCTTCAACCTTGTCTGATTTTATCCAGTCACACTCTTGATGAACCATTTTGAAACACCCAATGTGAACTTTCCTATGGGTCAATCTTGTTACTGTCCAGTGAATGGGAAGTGGCTCCCACCTGCTTTAACTTGTTAGGTGTTGATTGGGCTGAGTCAGCCCGCTTCCCAAAGATATGTTTCACCCAGAGTGAAATTTCTTTCTGAGATATTCAACCCAGATTATATGAAGTTGTTTTATTCTTTCAGGCCAAGAATCATCGCCATTGTCTGCTCTTGATGTAACCAATGTCCGTGAGGATGGCGCACCCCCTGGGTCAGAAGCGAAGGGAGTCAAGCCGCTTGCCAGCAGAGCTACCTGTAGCGGCCCGCACCTCCTTAATTATGTAAGCTGAATCTTAAAATGACTTTCGTTCTTTGTTTCCGAGTAAAATCCTAGCAAGCTACTACTGAAATGTGGAAAAAATTCACTTGGATAATTTCTGGCTACTCAAAATGCACACATTCTAAGATTTTTGCTATTTCCTTCTAAATCAGAAACTGATAATAGGATTCTTGTATTTGTTTTGTAATTAGAGAAATTACAAGATTATAGAGTTTGGTTTCTACGAATGGGATCAACGATTCAGTGGTCCATGCATTGAGGGATTGTGGTGCTTGGGAGGAAAGGAATGAGCGGATTTTGAATAGTGTGGCTGATCCACTACAAAAGTTTCTACGTTAAGCACTTAATGCTTTAATGCTTTACATACAAATAATGGTGTGGGGCCCACCTTGATGTTTTAATAACATCGAATCCATCCATCAATTCTTCCCGCTATTTGATTTCCTTGGCCTCAAAAATCAGACTGATACAAAACTCAGGCGGGCCATAACTGAAGGAACAGTTGGGATGGGGGCACCCACTATTAAGCACCTTCCAGATTGTATGTGAATTGTGAGGTGCACACATGAGAGCACTATAAGTTACAGTGCTCCAAGTTTCATTACTTGCACAATCCAATTGATCGATCTGAACTGTGCATTAAGAACACATTTCATGGGTTACCATGGCAAAATCACATTGATTGGAAAATCTAATCCATCCGTAACTTGGCTTTATTTTCTATAGCCACACTTTTTTCTAATCCATGGATGGGATGATTGCGATGTCCTAACAAAAGTGATTCTTTAGAATCCATGATGGGCCCTAGCAAATAGATGGATGAATTGTTGATTGGAACAATTTTTGGGTAAATGATTTCAATCATCCATGTTTAAGGTCACTGTTCAAATGGTTAATATCTGTCAGATCAGTTTCATGTTTTCATGCTAGCCCATGAAATATGAGTTGGACATAATGAACAGTCTGGGTCAATGAACAGGATTGTCTAAGTGTCCCAATACAATGCAACTAGGTGCACTGTAACTTATGGTGGTCTAAGAGCACTGGAACATTTCTCAAGTATAATTCCATTGTACTTGAAGCCATCTTGCAAGATTTATCTTGAGGCGTTATATGATACTCAGGCCGCATGTAATACTTGATACACAGCACTCAGAAATTGTACATATGTGATATATTAACTCAAGTAAACTGACTAAATTGTACAGCTCACTGTCGCAAAGTCATGTCCCACTATCAGATTGGTTAAACAATCATAATCTCTGATTTGTTAGAACCTTTTGTGGAAATAGGACCATTGGCAATAAATGTCCATGTGCGCAAGTTCTAAGCAATTTCTAAGTGCCTGTTTATTATCTATCAAAATATGCCAGGGTATCAAAGTTTTTCTCATTTGTCTTTGTGCACTTATTAACTGTGCTGTTTTTTTTTACAGGCTGAATATGAGAGTTCCGCAATGGACGCTGCTCAGAGATCACTATCAGCATTGAAGGCTGCTCAGTGGAAATACGGGTTGCAAGGCATCACAGCTGTGAAAAGAGCACTTGATTTTCACTTCCATGACATGGATGGATTCGTACGCCTGGTCCGACTAGCATTAGAGGAGATCGACATCTAAACCATCCATCACAAAGATACAAATGGAGAGGAATCTCAGCATTTTGTGGAAACACTGTACAGCATCCCACACCTGTGAATCCAAATTTTGAAGCTCCAGATGTATAAGTATATATATGTGTATGAAAGTGACCACAACATTGAGTTGTTTTTTTTTTTTTTTTTTCAAATGCAAGGCAAAAGCCTGAATACATGTAATTTAATTTCTCAACTGTAAAGTGATTCTTCAATCCCCAATTGCTGCCGTTACAAATAATGTATCAGTATTGTACAACTATTCTTTAGGTAAGAAACGAAATTTCAAGTTTCCATCATAAATCATACAACCAGTTTTTTGTTGGAAGAGAAGTTATGTATTGGATTTGTGGCCTTTATTTTTGCACAGTACTCTGTTTTAAATTCTAACAAGTGGGGCTCATGGTTTGGACATTGTGTCCCTACCATGTCAAAAACATCCTTGATAGAACCATCTTAACCTCTTAATTTTTGGGCTACAGATATTTAACAAAAGAAACAACAACAGTCCCCCGCCCAAACGAAAGAGGTGCACTCCAGTGGTACTGGATCCACCCTAAGCTTACTGTCGCACCAGGCAGATGAGTGGCCTATGTGATGTATGTAGGACATCCAACCTGCTCATCAGATGCCTGAGCTCATGTTAATTCCACGTATGAAAATTCAGCCTGATCCAGCATACATGTGGGCCACAAAACAAAGGAACAATATGGAGGGAACCACCAACCTTGATTTGCACCAGGGCCCACCTAAGTTGCCAAACAGCCTGTATTTTAGACTGACCCTTCATCCAGTCTAGATAAAGGGTATGAATGGTCTGGATTACAATTTTGAAATTATTGAGTTAACATCTGTCACATCTACAATTTCTCATCACCTGTGTATCAAGCGCCATAAGCAGCCCTATATGCCGTTTAATAAACATAAAAGTAAGCTCTGAAAATTAAATTTAAGGGCTAAAAACTTAAAATGTGTTAAATTTATTTTTGAAATTATTTTAGGGATATTTTATATTAAAATTGAAAAGGAATTTTAATGCACCACCACTTTCAACATTTAACATTTAGAATTAACTTATTTTGAGCGCTTACCCTCACTCTCTTCCTTTCTCTCCCTTTCTCTCTCACTTAGATTTGGAAATAGGAAGTTGAGTAAAATGTGAAGAGGAGAGGACTATTGATAGCCTTTTCTGATGGCATTGCTGTAATTGTTGGGTTTGAGTAGGGTAAAAGCTGACATGGCAGCTTGGGATTGGTCGAGGAGAGAGGAATGATATGTGGCATGCTCTTATTGGCTCTTGGAGGTTGGTAAAATGGTAAATATGGTAGGCTGGGAGGGTAAATCCATATGAAAGTTGACTTTGGGATGAGAGACAGTTGTTGCTCGGAGGAGACGCCTGTCCGTTTCTGGAGCGGCAGTCGGATTACCGCCCGCGGTAGTCTGACTACCACCCGGGCTTGGGTTGGTCCGAGCTTTGGTTAATGGGCTTTGTTTGATGCTCTGGCTCGTCCGGAAGTCTTCTTTCAGGCTTTTGGGCTCAAACGGGTGTGTTTTTGTACTGATTTATATGTACGCTTTGGTTTTGATGATGTTTTGGAGTTCGGATTAAGGTTTAGGCTAGGGTTAGGCTGGGTCCTAGGTTTAGGCTGAGGTTTGGGCTAGGGTTAGGCTGGGATTAGGGTTTGATTCGGATTAGGGTTTGATTCGGGTTAGGATACAAGCTGGGATTATGATATGTTTATGGTTCCTGGATTGTCTTAGCTTTCTCAAGATACTAGCCTGGGTGGGGTGTCTACAGATGCCCCTCTTTGGCCAAGGTTGTGAGCAACCGAGCGCCACCCCACCCTTCTGGTCAGAAAAGATAGTGGTTTGAATTTGTTGTCTGTCATTGTATCATTGTCAGTTGATTGTTTGGAAAAGAGATGACTCGCACATGTCATGAGGGTTGAGGAAAACATTGTGATTGTCCCTGCACGTCAATGCTGTATTACGAGGATTCCCGTACTGTTTGGATCTGTCATTTTCTTTGCCACGTAATGACCCTAGGAGTATTCGTTCCGTTTGATCATCAAAGTGGTTAGTTGTACTACACGTCGATGCGGCCTTACCGGGAACTCACTACGCCGACTTAAACTCGATCAAACTTTCTAAACATCCCGAAGTAGGTATGTTCAGGTAATCTTTTGTCATGCAGTCTACTGATTTTGATACTTTGGTTACAATGGATTGTCGTCACTTTGAGTTTGATTATTCTTTCCAGAGATAGATCAAATCATTTTTACTCGCATTCGTCTCGTACGACTGTCCAGATATGGAGATCGGGCCAACCGTACTCATATCATATTTGGATTCGATCGTCCACCGGGGAAATCGGAAGGGGTTGAATCTTATTTTGCTGTTTGCACTGACCGCAACTGGAGAATATGGAAGATTCCTCAGTGTACTGTGTGCCGCGTGCATTTTTTAAAAATTTTGGTTAAAAACTAATCTCTTTGGAACTAGATTCTGCAGGGATTTTATTAAAAGTACTTTTGGATTTATTTTTTTTGGAAAACAACTGTTCGATCTCGCGGGTTGGCGTCGTCATTCGGTATTTATTGTACGGTCTGGATCGAATAATCAGATGGCCTCCACTAATGAATTAATGGGGCATTGACCATGATTTTTTATATTTTTGTGTAATTTTCTTTTTTCCATTTCTTTTTGGAAGAAGATGATCTAGATCGTAAAATGGTGGGCCAAGATGGATGATTCTAGGTCCACTTGGATCTACCAATAGCATGGATCTTGATGGTGGGCCATCATTCGTGGAGGGGATCGCACTCTTTGGCTTGATTTTGGCTCCATGTATGGATTGGATTTCTCAAGTGGGCCCTGGATCATGGATTTGGAAACATGGGCCTAGTTCTGGACGTGTGGGCCTAAGGCGATGGGTCTTGAAGTTTGGACTTGTGAGATGGGCCTTGTCTTGGATATGTGGGCCTAGGTCAATGGACTTGAGGACATGAGCCTTCAATAATGGGCTTTGACTTTTGGATTTTTGAGATGGGCCTTGATATGTGGGCTCTTTGATTGGGCTTTTAAATGGGCTCTTTAGATGGGCTTTTGAATGGGCTTTGGATGGACTTTGAATGGGCTTTTTATCGACGAGTTTGGACTTCTTGGCAGGGCTGCTTAGATGCAGCGGCTTTGGAGTTCGAGTCCTAGGCTCCTCCTCTAGCGACTATGCCATACCAGCCATGGGTGGTAGAACAATCGCTTTATCGTCAGGTCCCTAGTTGGCATTTTTCTGATGACGTGGATGATCGGGACATCGTCGGTGATGCGGCTTCGTCCTTGTCAGGGGTCGATGACTCCTTCAAGGCATTCGAGGAGAGTCCTTTTATTGACCCGTCATTCTTGCTTGCTACTCATGGCCATCTCATCTCCGAACTCGCCGTCCTTCATCATTCATGCGAGGATATGGCCCGCCGTTTAGCAGTGGGGCGGCGATATGATAAGAGCATGATCACTTCGCGCCGATTGGAGAGAGACGAGGTCTTCTACCTACGCATGGAGGTAGAGAGTCTCAGGCAGAGGCTGTCGATATATGAGGGATATGATGGAGGCTTACCTTATGATCCCCAACTTGATTGGCTGCTTGTCTTGTATATGCATGAATGCTTTTGTTTTTGTTTTATAAAGAAAGGAAAGTGATGTAAAAAGAGACTTTTTTGAAAGGAATAAAGATTTTGTTTATGCCAAATTTGTCAATGTTTGCTTGTGTTTGGATTTGTGCTTTAGATGATTGGGATCAGAATATTGGGCTCAACCCACATTGTGTTCAGTAGTCTGGGTTGTGTGCTAGAGATCTTGGTTCCTTGAGAGTGCGCATTTGGGATCATGCTCCTTAGATTTGGGTAGAGTCTGATAGAATACTGATCTGAAGTTGGTCATTTCCTTGCATTTATTCGTTTCGCTTGTTGCCTCAGCTTTCTTCCGTACTTGTACTTTTATTTATTATTTATTTTTTTTACCATTTTTGCCCGTAGCACCCTTTCAGGTTTTCACTATGACTGGCTATCCCGTCATTTTTGCTTGTAGCGTCCTTTCGGATTTTCGCTACATCCCGGATTTTTGTTCTTGTCTGCCCCTCGGCAGCTTGTACTTAAAAAAAAAAAAAAAAAAAAAAAAAAAAAAAACCTTTGGCACCCTTTCAGGATTTCACCAAGTCCGCTACATGCTCGTTGTTTTTACTCGAGCCGCCTTTTCGAGTTTTCAACTTGCCCTTTTTGATCAGGCAGGCTTTTCTATCTCTTTTTTTTTAAGTGCCGGGAGAGACGGAGAGATTTCCTTCATGGCTGGCTGACTGGTTACCCTCTTATCCTTGTCTTTGATTACAATCGTAAGTTGTTCTATTTTGGTTAGGTTGTTTGTAGGATGACCTTATTTTCGTCTTCCTTTTTGTCTTCTTTTTGAGGTTTTCTGTCTTTTTCTTCTTCTTTTTTTTCTCTTTTTTCTTTTCCTTTTTTGTGTCTTCTTTTTGTGATAGAAATGATGGGTACCCCCTTTTTTTGTTTTGTTGTTGATCACAGCTTTGCAATTGTAGTAATTGACAAGCTTAGGTATGGTTACCCGTGATAGATCTTCACGTTGTCAGCGTTGATGGGCTCGGGAAGATCCTCTCCTCTCATACTGCTGAGCCAGAGGGCACCTCCTGGGAGTACCTCCTGAATGATCAGTGGTCCGTCCCACGAGGGTTTGAACTTTCCTCTAGGATCTGTCAAGTGCGGTGGTAAGATACGCTTCATGACTAAGTCGCCGACTTTGAAGCTCATCTTTCGGACCCTCTTGTTGTAGGCCCGTGCGATCCTTCTTCAATAACATTGCGAGTGGCTTCACGCACGAATGCACTTTTCATCTGCCAGATGTAGTTGATCATATCTTGCTTATTGTCACTCGCCTTCCTCAATTTCGCTCTCTAGCTGTATTCAGAGTGCTGGGATTTTGATCTCGACTAGCAGCACCGCTTTTATTTCATATGCGAGTTCGTAAGGAGTTGCGCCTGTAGCAGACCGTACAGAGGTCTGATAATCCCAGAGTGCGTATGAGAGCATTTCTGACCAGTCTTGATATGTCTTGACCATTTTCTCCAGTATGCAAATGATAAACTTGTTTGCAGCTTTGACCTCACTATTCATTTAAGGACGGTAAGGGCTTGACCAATGACGTTGGATCTTGAACTTGTCGAGGAAATCGCCCATCCTTTTATTGACGAACGGACTCCTATTGTCTGTAATGATGGCCTAAGGGATCCCGTACCGGCTGATGATGTTGTTCTTCATAAACTTTATCACGTGAGATGCTGCGATGGTGGTGTAGGATGCTGCCTCTATCCATTTGGTGAAGTAATCTACCGCCACCAGGATATATTCATGCCCATTTGAAGATTTGGGGTTGACTTTACCGATGATGTCAAGTCCCCATATAAGAAAGGCCATGGTGTCGTCAGGTTGTATAGTTCGGAAGCAGGCGCGTGGATCTGGTTCGCATGTTCCTGACATTTGAAGCACTTCCTAACGTGTTTGCAGCAATTTGTCTCCATCGTTAGCTAATAATAATCTAGTCGTATGATCTTCTTTGCCATCATATGTCTGTTCATGTGTGGGCCGTATAATCTTTCATGGATTTCTGACATGATCTGAGCTGCTTCTATTTCATCCACTCGGCGGAAAAGGACTTGATTAAAGGATCGCTTGTAGAAGATGCCCCCAGTGATTGTAAACTAGGCCGCTATCCGTTGGATAGTGCGACGATCGGTAGATGCCGCTCCTTCTGGTTACTTTTGATGCTTGAGATATTCCTTGATGTCTGTGTACCATGGCTGATTGTTCAGAGAGGTTTCGGCTTCGGCAATCTGCAGGCAGAACGGGGGCTCTTCCTGGAGTTTGACAGTGAGTTCCCATTCAGCAATTCCTCTCAGGATCTCCAGCATTGAGGTGAGGGTAGCCAGGGCGTCCGTGAATTGGTTCTTAGCTCAGGGCATGTAAGAGAATGTGATTTCTTCAAATTCCTCAGTCAGATTCTCCGGATAAACATGATAAAGGATCAACTTTTCATCCTTGGTCTTCCAGTCACAATTTGTTTGATTGATGATAAGTTGTGAATCTCTGAAGTCCTATAACCTTTTCACGTTGAGGACGATGGCTTCTCTTAGACTGGCGATGCATGCTTCATATTCAACCACATTGTTAGTGCATTGGAACGCCAATCGCCTGGAAATGGGGATTGGGACGTCATCGGGAGAGTAGAGTATTGCACCTACCCCACTCCCTTTTGAGTTCACGGCTCCGTCGAAGAAGAGTGTCCGCTCTCCTGCCTTCCTTTCTTCTTCTTCTTCGATAAGGAGGATGTCCTCGTTAGGGAAGAAGGTCTTCAATGGTTGATAATCAGGTAGAGAGTGTGCTGCTATTGGTCAGCCAGTGCTTGCCCCTTGATTGCCTTCTAAGTGATAAAGGTGATGTCAAACTCGGAAAGCAACAGTTACCATTTTGCGATCCTGCTCGTAAGTGTCGGTTTCTCGAACTAGTACTTTAACGGCTCCATGCGAGCGAGCAGAAGGATTGGGTGAGCAATCATGTATTGTCGTAGCTGTTGTGTTGTCCAGACCAGGGCAAAACATGTTTTCTCTAAGTTGGAGTATTTGGTTTCGTAGGTTGTGAACCGTCTGCTTATATAGTAGATTGCTTGCTCCTTTCTTCTTGTACCGTCGTGTTGGCAGAGGACGCATTTGATTGCTTTTGCTGCGACAGAAATGTACAGCAGCAATGGCCTACTTGGTGTAGGCGATATGAGCACTGGAGGGTTTAGGAGATACCTCTTGATCTTACCGAAAGCCGTTTGACAGTAGTTGTTCCATTCCTTTGGTGAATTCTTCCTTAGAAGCTTGAATATGTGCTCACAAATAAGCGTGAGCTGTGCAATGAATCGGCTGATGTACCGGATCCGTCCGAGAAAGCCCTGAATCTCCTTTTCATTTTTGAGAGGCAGCATCTCAATGATTGCTTTAGTCTTGGTCTTGTCCACCCTATGTCATCTTTGCTGACGATGAACCCTAATAGTTTGCCCTCATGTAACACTCCAGATTTTCGCCAACCTGGAGATAGACGTCCTTAGGCAATGGGTCGATCCTAACACCTTATTAACTTCTCAAAAACTCAATCCCAAAGTCCAAAATCCTTTTTTGACCCATTTCCTTCAAAATCTCACCTTTCGCCACCTTATTCTTCAAAATTTTCTAAGTACTTTCATATTAGACATAAATCCTAAAGTTTAGGTGATGAAGAACAATATTAAACTAAAATAAATAAATAAAATGGGTTTTTGACCATTAACCTTTTGGAATCTTATGCAATAAATAGGTTGTTTGGATAGAGCAGCTTCTTCTACCCTAAAATCAAATATTGCACGTCACATAACTCATTCCGGTTTACAAAATACACACGTTTCAAATATCGGGTGACGAAACCACCACCAGACAGGACAGTGAGTCGACGATGACCTTGCCAGATCGGCGAGGCCTCGCCGTCCAGCGAGTCGGGCGGCCTGTTTTCTTCCCGACTTCAAAAAGTCATATCTCCCTCGTTAGAACTTGTAACACCCTGAAAATCAGGGGTCGAGCATAGGCCCAACTCCCGAGTTCCAGCACATCACTTACGCAACATAATTAATGATGATTGAATGTTGTTCGTGTTAGAACATTAAACATGAGTGAGATTAAGCTAAATCAGTATATCATACTTCAGAGACAATTGAATTATGCAAGCGGAAGACTGTGACAGATAGATATAAAACATATAAGTTGTGGTATGTCTCTAGTGTATAAACATATCCCAGGCGAAATATTACAGGTATCGATTCAAAATACAAAATGTCAAAAATGTGATGGTCCTCTACGATGTATAAACCCTGAAGCCATGTCGATCAGAACGGTCTACATAAAACTGCCTGAACACTGCATGTATGAGAATGCTTCCTCGTCATCCTCAAAGTCGGGCTTCGCCTCGTAAGCTGTGCCATCATCTGAAACTACAACAGGGTCTGGTTGGTGTTTAAAACATCATCCTAGAACGTGGGAGTGAGTGATCAACTCAGTGGAGCTATAAAGTAAAGGTTAACATGTTATCAATTCAGTCAAGCAGTAATGATAAAGCAATAAAATCAAACATCCCTAAATACTCTGATTAATGTAAGGATGGTATGAAATAATGATGCATGCCCTCGCCTGCACTCCCTCTGCGATCTTCATCTAACGGTCGCGCATATCAGTCACTTCCTCAGTGCTCTGCCCAACGCTAAACGGCACATGCATTGCGGTGCATGAACATGATTACCCAGTTCTTATTAGTCCTTTTCATACAGCAAGATTGGGAAACTAAGGTACCTCCCTTATATCATTTCCCAACAATGATCCATTCTAGGGTCGTCAATCCCAGTAAATCTCATACGATGTTGCAGTTCTAGGTCACTGCAAAGGGCTCGTCACCACGATGCAGTGTAGGCCTAGTTTATACTCTAGTTGCTACGAAAAGGCTCGTCTCCTCAACGCAGGCTCAAAGTATGCTCGAGGTCACTACAAAGGGCTGTCACCTTATCAGTGTAGGCCGACAGCTCGAATACAGTGTCTCATACCACCGTGTTCGGCTCACGAGGCGGTGTTGCCACTAGTCACTACGAGGAGGCTCGTCGCCCTAGCGTAGGCCGACAGCTCAACCACGGTGTCCCATACCACCATGTCTGGCTCATGAGTCTTAGCAGATCAAGGTACCAAGGTTAATAGGGATTTCACTGGTGAGTTTGATACTCTAGGTTCAAGCAATAGTGTCCAACAATGGTTAACATACATCAGGTCAATCGGGTTATTTGAAGGGCTCGACTAGCACGAGCGCATATCGAGCTAATCGACATGAAGCGCATAAGCACTTCGTGTGGCCTAACCACTGTCGCCAATCGATCTACGACTCAGATTCATCAGGCGCGTCTCATGTGGTGGGACAAAGTCAGCCACTAATTCGAGGCCTATTCCGATTGCCTGGACTATATAATAGCCCCAAACACATTCAATTACAATGATCTAGCATATGAGGTACTCAAAGCAGAAATGGAGCAATGATTCAAATCATACAATCAGCTGAGCATGTTATGAAGTACAATATAATCATGAGTCCACACTTATGCACTTCTAGGTAAAAGCAATGAATATGAAACAAGGCATGTGGAGGAAATCGTACACCTCATTAGAGTGGCTGAGAATCCTATATCAACACCCATTTAAAGAACAGTTTACAAGTATTTATTCATACAGACATATTTACAAACATGTAGCATACGCATTATATCATACATGGTATGTATTGGTTAGCATACGTATTAGGGCAAGTCCTTTCGTCAAAAGATTGCTGCCTACACAACAATCGCATAGCCACGATAGTTAGCCATGGCGTACATTAACGTAAGGTTTATACCCATTCAGTCTTTTGCACAAACACTTAGGCTACGCATTGTAATATACACGACATATGTTAATATAACATGTATTAGGCTAATCCGTTCACCCAGAAGTTGATACACATGCATCTAGCATACATAGACAGCAATTAATCATGGCAAGCACAAATCCAAATTTCATACGTATACGGTATTTTCTACAAATACGAAGAATACAGTATATTCAACATAGTTAACGTAGAACTGAAAAATGAAACGGACATCACTTTATGCATGTGAAATAGCACCTACGTTAAGAATAAACCATTAACCAAAATTGAAAGCCTTGAAAACCATAACCTATACGTTTATAGTCCGCACCTTACGTCAATAAACCCGTACGAACTCAGTTTGTATACTGAGTCGTTGTCTACGGCAGAACGGCAACCTAAATCATAAAATAGGTTAGTTATTTCATCACTTACGCCATTTAGAACACTAGAACCGGTTAGCGTTAGGTTTTCTTACTTAAGAAAGGGATCGGTATCGCCGGAAAAACGATACAGATACGATAGTTGAGCACGTGGACTAGCAGGGAAGAAGCCCTGGATCAAACACCAACTCTCTCACACTTTCTCTCTCTCTTTCCTTCTTTTTTTCTCTTCTCTCTCTTAGGTATAGGAAATTCATATGTGAAGAGAGAGAGGGGTTTTAAGGTGTTTATATAGGCTAAGAAGTGACGAACATGACCCCAGGGTCATGGTATACTTAGGTTTCAGCCAAAACTCGGTTGTTTCAGCTCAACGGAGCACTTCTGGAGCCCCCCCTTAAGTCTAAGGTCTAAGGTCGGACTTAAGCTCCCTGACCATGGATCTAGGTCGAGTTAAGTTTTCAATCCGATCGGATTTACAAATCGACCGCGTCGGACCAGTTTTCGTTCAACAGTCACCGAAACTCAATCAGGGCCACAAGTACACTGCCATGTATGGAAAATTTCTCCTAATCCGAGGGTGTATTTGGGTCAAGTTCTGACGGTCTGAATTCTTATATTCGACCCGCAAGCGACAAGTCTCTGATTACTTTTATTTCTAAAGATACCCACATTTCTCACACACTTCACTATAGGCTCAAGCGAATAGCTTGGAATACTATCTGAACTTGATTTCCGAGGTGGTTGTCAAGCCCAGCAGGGCGATCCTAAGCACTTAGTCTCGTGGTCATCGGACTTTCGATGTGCGGTCCAGATCCAATATGGAGTTTCAATGTGCTCCCGAGAGCAACTGGGTAATGAGATTGATCCTAAATTTTAGGGTAACCTAGTGTAACGCCCTAAAAATCGAGGGTCGAGTAGGAACTTAACTCCCGAGTTCCAACGCATCACTTATGCAACATATGAAATGATGACTATATGTTGTCTGTATTAGTGCATGAAACATGAATAAGATTAAGCCAAATCAGCAAAACATAATCCAGGGACAGTTATAATATGCAAGCGGAAGACTGAAACGAATATATATAACTGTATAAACTAGTGTATGTCCCTAACATATGTTTGTATTGTCAGGTCAAGGATTACAAGTGTAGTTCCAAAATATACAAAATGTGTAGTATTCTCTATTCATAATCTCAGAAAGAAGTCCCGCCAGTCAGGCCATGGCTCACAAGAACCCGCCTGAAGTCTGTATATAGGAGAAGGCCTCCTCGTCCTCCTCGAAGTCTGGCTCCGCCTCGTAGGCATCGCCACCATTTGCATCTAAGACAGGGTCTGGTTGGTGTGCGCAACACCGTCCCGTAACGTGGGAGTGAGTGATCAACTCAGCGGAATAATAAAGCAAAGGTTAACATGTTATCAATTCAATCAAGTAGTAATGATAAAGCAGTAAAACACATATCCCTAAGTACTCTTATTAATGCAAGTATGGTATGTATGTATGATGCATGCCCTCGCCTACGCTCCCTCAGCGACTCCTTATGATCACGGCATGCCACACTCTCTCAGTGCTTGACCATCAACGCTAAATGCACATGTAATGCAGTGCATGAACGTGATTACGAAGTTCTTTATTGGTCATTTTCATACAACGGGATTGGAAAACTAAGGTACCTCCCTTATATCACTTCCCAACAAGGATCCATTTCAGGGTCGTCAGTCCTAATAAACTCATACGATGATATGGTTCTAGGTCACTGCAAAGAGCTCATCGCCTTATCAATGCAGGCCTAGTTATACTCTAGTTGCTATGAAAAGGCTTGTCACCTCACCGCAGTCTTAGAGTATACTCGAGGTCACTACAAAGGGCTCGTCACCTTATCAGTGTAGGCCGACAGCTAGAATATAGTGTCCCATACCACCGATTCGGCTCACGAGTCTGGGTTGCTTAATGGTCACTACGGGGAAGCTCGTCGTCACAGCGTAGGCCGACAGCTCTACCACGGTGTCTCATACCACCATGTCTGGCTCATGAGTCTTAGCGGATCAAGGTACCAAGGTTAACAGAGATTTCACTGGTGAGTTTGGTACCCTAAGTTCAAGCAGAAACGACCATACATGGTTAACATACATCGGGCAAATTGGGTTGTTTGACGGCTCGACTAGCACGAGCGCACATCGAGTTAAATGAAATGAAGTGCATAAGCACTCCGTGTGGCGTAACCACTGTCGCCAACCTACATACGACTCGGGTTCATTAGGCGCGTCTCATGTGGCGGATCAAGGACAGCCACTCGTTCAAGTCCTATTACCGATTACCTGGACTATATAATAGCCCCTAACACATTCAATTACATCGATCTAACATATGAGATACTCAAAGCAGTAAGAGAACAATGATTCAAAACATACAATCAGTTGCGCATGCTATGAAGTACAATATCAACATGAATTTAAACATATTCAACTCATAACCAAATAGATATCTGAATATATCATACATGGAGAAAAACATACACATCGCTAGAGTAGTTGAGAATCCTATCTCAACACCCAATTAAAGACGAATTCATAAGTACTTACTCATACAGACATGTTTACATACACTTAGTCTTCACCTCACATTATACATGGCATATAGGAGTTAGAATACGTATTACGGCAAGTCCTTTCGTCAAAGGATTGCCGCCTATATAACAATCACATACCCACGACGATTAGTCGTGGCGTACACTAATGCATAGTTTATACTCACTTAGACAATTTCACAAACACTTAGGCTACAACTTGTACATACACGACGTATGTTAATACAACAGGTATTAGGCTAATCCGTTCACCCAGAAGTTGATACACATGCATCTAGCATACATAGACAGCAATTAATCATGGCAAACACAAATACGTATTTTATACATATACGGTATTTTCTATAAATACGAGGAATACAGTATATTCAACATAGTTAACGTATATCTGAAAAACGAAACGGACAGCACTTTGTACATGTGCAATAGTATCCACGTCAGTAATATATCATTAACTGACATTGAAAGCCTTGAAAACCATAACCTATACGTTTAAAGTCTACACCTTTCGCCGGTAAATGCGTAACGAATTCAGTTTGTTCACTCACACTCCGTCTACGGCCCAACGGCAACTTATTTCATGAAATAGGTTAGCTATTTCATTACTTTAACTAATTGAAACCCTAGAACGGATTAGGGTTAGGTTTTCTTACCTAAGAATGGGATTGGTATCGCCGAAAAAGCGACACGGTAGTCGTAGTTAGGCACGTAGATAAGTGGGTTTGAATCCCAAGAAGAAACTCCAGCAATCCCTCACACTTTCTCTCTCTTTCCTTCTCTTTTTCTCCCTTCTCTCTCCTAGGTTTAGGAAATTCGTATGAAATGAGAGAGAGAGAGAGGGTTTAAGGTCTTTATATAGGCCCAGAACTGATGGGAATGGCCATAGGGCCATGGTATACTTCAATTATAGCCAAAACTCATCTGTTTTGGCTCAACGGACACTTCCGGAGCCCCCCCTTGAGCCAAAGGTCAGACTTAAGCTCACTGACCTTGGATCTAAGTCAAGTTAAGTTTTCATTTCAATCGGGTTCCCATATCACACGTGGCGGACCAATTTCAGTTCAACGGTCACCGAAACTCGATCAGGGTTACAAGTACACTACCATGTATGAGAAATTTCTCCTGATCTGAGGGTGTATTTGGGTCAGATTCTGACGGTCTGATTGCTTATATTTGGCCCACAAGTGACGAGTCTCAGATTACTTAAATTTAGATTCATTTCTAAAGAAAACCATGTTTTCTCACACTCTTCGCTCTAGGCTCAAGTGAATAGCCTCGGGACACTATCTGGAGTTGATTTTCGAGATGGTTGTCAAGTCCAGCAAGGCAGTTTTAACTATATAATTTCGTAGTAACCGAACTTTCTACGTGCGGTCCAGATCTAATACGGAGTTTCATTGTGCTCCCGAGAGCAACTGGGTAATGAGATGGATCCTAGATTTTAGGGCAACCTAGCGTCAATAATTCTACAAGTTTTAGGTCTTGTAGATCATATTTAAAGTAGATCAAGCGAATTTCTTAACTAATCTAGTTTAACACTTAGTTAAACTCGTCTAATTTCTAAAGGATTTAGTCCTTAGTGATTTCTGGCTGAGGTGGCACTCGGGTCTCAGTACGGATTTTTTCGAGACGTTACACCTAACGTCAATGATTCCATAAGTTTTGGGTCTTACAGATCGTATTTAAAGTGGATTAAGCAGATTTTGCAGCTAATCTAGTTTAGCACCTGGTTAAACTTGTCTAATTTCTAAAGGATTTGGTCCTGAGTGATTTCTACCTAAAGTGGTACTTGGGTCTTTGTACGGAATTTTCTGAGTCGTTATAGAACTCCAATTTAGGTGATTCAAAAGTCAGATTGAAGCTCAATAAGTCTAGTTTCATATAAAAATAAGTAAAAAATATAATAAAAATTTTAATATAGTTAAATATGGGTCATTGTGACAACTGTTTGAAAATCATTAGTTTGGACAATTGCTACTCCTAGAATTTTTAGAATTTTTTTACAGCAGAAAATCTAATAAATTTTGGTAGAGATGAAGGAGACTTAATGATAAATTATTAAAAAATTAATTAAAATAATATACTAATTAAAAGTGCCAGAAAGGGGCGTAGAACTGCCCTAGGACCTTATTCTATCGTAATTAGGGCATAATTTGGTTAAGTGCTAAACTGAATAATCAATAGAATTAGTTTGAACCACTTTCTATACAAACTATAAGACCCAAAACTAGTAGAATCACTAATACTAAATTACTTAAAAACCTAGGATCAATCTCTAAACCCAGTTGCTCTCGGGAGCACATTGAAACTCCGTATCGGACCTGAACTGCACGTCGAAAGTCCGATTGCCGCGAAACTATACGGTTATGACCACCTTGCTGGGCTTGATAACCATCTCAGAAATCAAGTCCTAATAGTATCCAGAAATGCACAACTTGAGCCCGGATGAAGTGTATGAGAAACGCGAATATCTTTAGAAAATGAACTCAGATTTAAGTGATTTGGGCCGTTCGCTTACGGGCCAAATTTAAGATTTTAGACTGTCAGAATTTGACCCAAATACATCCTTGGATCAGAAAAATTTCCCTACACAGGTCAGTGTACTTATGGCCCTGATCGAGTAACAACGACCATTGAACTGAAACTGGTCCGCCATGGTTGATCCACAAACCCGATTGGACTGAAAACTTAACCTGGCATAGATCCAAATCAGGAAACTTTCTTTGGACCGTATGCAGAAAAGGGGCCTCCAGATGTGCTCCGTTGGACCGAAACGGCCACTATTTGGCTATAACTTAAGTATATTATGGCCCTGGGGCCATTTGCATCAATTCTGGGCCTATATAAGGCCCTTATCTCACCCCACCTCTCTCATATACGAATTTTCTCAAAACCCTAAGGGACAGAGAGAGAAAAGGAGAGAAAAGAGGAAGGAAGGAAGAGGGATTCTTGGAGATCATTGTCGGGATCTTCTCCTGCCAACCACGCTCCAATACACCTCTCTCTTACGCTACACAAATTGTTTCAATTCCGATTTGGATAAGAAATCCTAACCCTAATCTCGATTTAGAGATTCAAATAGAGTAAATGGCGAAATAGCTAACTTATTTCATGGTCTAGGTTGCCGTTGTGCTGTAGACGGCGACATAGTGTACGAACCGAGTTCGAAACGAGTTTTCCAACAAAAGGTGCGGAGTATAAACGTTTAGGTTATGGTTTTTAAGGCTTTCAATGTCAGCAATGATTTATGTTTGACTTGATTGCTGCCATATGATCTTAGGTGCGATGTATTCGATAAACTATACATGTGTATGAACTATGTGTTAGATAATGCATTTCAGGTGTTTGTTGAAATGTTTGAATGAACTTGAAATTATGATTCTTGCTTGCTATGACTATTAAGCTAGAATACATGTTTGTTGTATGTATGACAATCCCCTTGTAAAAGGATTTTTCATAATATATGTCATAACTAATTTAGTCTATATATGTAGTAAAGTGTAATCTAAGTATTTGTTGAAATGCTTGAATGGACTTGAAATTATGATTTGTACTTGTCATGACTTATGTTTGAGAATACATGATTGTTGTACATGTGACAACTCCCTTGTGAAAGGATTTGCTATAATACACGTTATAACTAATATATTATATGTATGTTGATATGTGTAGTCTAAGTGTTTGGTAAAATGCCTGAATGAGAAAATGCTCATTGAAATGTATTTATGAGGGTGTCAAGATAAGATTCTCAATCACCTTATCTATAGTTACAGTTTCTTTTATGTAACCTATCTTACTACTATATGATTTATGAATATTGAAATGTCTATGTACGACAACATCTGTACTATTTGTTAGTTGGAATGCTCAAATGAGATTTATATTTAGATTGGTTGTCACATATTGTCTCTGACTATCACATGTGAATACTATTGTTTGGAATGTGATTGGAACTACTGCGTAGTCCAGAAAATCAGTAATGATTCCTGAATTAGTAGCCGAGGTCGTTTCGCCACATAAGACATGTTCAAGAAATCCGAGTCGTACGCTGCTTGTCAATAATGGTTAGGCCACGCGGAATGCTTATACACTCCATGTCGATCAATTCAACGTATGCTTGTACCAGTCAAGCTTGTCAAGCAACTTGATTGGCCTAATGTATGTTCACCATGTATGAACGCTATTGCTTGAATCTAAGGTACCAACTTACTAGTGAAAAGCCCGTTTAACCTTGGTACCATGATCTACCAAGACTCATAAGCCAGGCATGGTGGTATGGGACACCGTGGTCGAGCTGTCCGCCTACACTGGGGCGACGAGCCTCCCCTTAGTGATCACTGAGCAAACTAAACTCGTGAGCCGAATACGGTGGTATGGGACACTGTATTCGAGCTATCAGCCTACGCTAAGGTGACGAGCCTTTTTGGAGTGACCTCGAGTATACACGAGGACTATGCTAAGGTGACGAGCCTTGCCGTAGTGACCTTGAGTATAAAATAGGCTTACGATCAGGTGATGAGTCTCTCATAGTGACCTTGAGTATGAATTAAGTCTATATTGAGGTGACCAGCCCCCCGTAGCAACCACTAGTATAAACTTGCGAACTTGCCTATCATATGTAACTAACTAGGATTGATGACCCTAGATGGATCATTGTTTGAGAAATGATATAAGGGAGGTACCTTAGCTTCCCAATCTTGTTGTATGAATAAACCTAACTAAGAACTTGGCTAATCACGTACATGCACCACATTTGCATGTATCTTTAGCGTTGGAGTTGAGCACAGAGAAAGGGGTGCATGCTGCGATTGTGAGATGATGTCACAGAGGGAGTGCAGGCGAGGGCATGCATCATTATAGCATATCATCCATACATTAATAAGAGTACTTAGGACATGATTGTTGTACTACTTTATCATTACTGCTTGACTAAATTGATAACATGTTAACCTTTGCTTTATAGCTCCACTAAATTAGCTATTCATTCCCACCTGGGATGGTGTTTTAAAACACCACCCAGACTTTGGTTTATATGCAGGTAATGACGGGGTCTACGCAGCTGAAATGGACTTCATAGGCGAGGAGGGAGAGTTCTCCTACGTCCAGCTCTCAGGCAGGTCTACGTAGACCTCATGCTGATTCAACGGGATTACAGGGATTTACGGATTAGTTGGACATTTGCATTTTGGTATTTTGTATAATTTGACACAAAACCTGTATATATTCAGCCCTATTACATATTCATACTTTGGGGATTTAAAACCACTTATATACTTTATATATCTATCACAATCTTCTGCTTACTTAATTTAGTTATCCCTAGAGTATGATATGTTGTTTTGGTATAATCTCACTCATGTCAGAATGCACTCATCATAATCATCATAATCTATGTTGCATAAGTGATGCGTTGGAACTAGGGAGTTAAGCTTTGCTCGACCCCCGATTTTCAGGGCGTTACACCCCAGTTGCTCCAAAGAACATTTTTGCAGGTTGAGGCGGAGCTTGAACTTTTCCATCCTGTCAAAGAGCTTCTTGAAGTCTTCAAAATGTCCTTCGATTATGCGAGATTTGACGATCATGTCGTCTACATAGACTTGCATTTCCTTGTTTATCATGTCATGGAACAAGGAAGTCATGGCTCGCTCATATGTAGCTCCTGCATTCTTCAGCCCAAAGGGCATAACCCGATAGCAGAAAGTTCCCCATGGTGTGATGAAAGATGTCTTCTAACGATCTTCGATGGCCATCTTGATCTGATTGTAGCCGGAGAAGCCATCCGTGAATGAGAAGATCTTGTGTCCAACAGTATTGTCTATCAGTGTATCGATGTGAGGCAGAGGGAAATCTTCTTTAGGACTTTCTTTGTTGAGGTCCCTAAAGTCGATGCACATCTTGACTTTGCCATCATTTTTTGGAACTGGTACGATATTTGTGAGCCATTCCGGATAATTAGAGACTACCAGGAATCCCGCATTATATTACTTGAAGACTTCATCACGAACCTTCAGGGCTCATTCTGGTTTCATTCTTCGGAGCTTCTACTTGACAGGCTTCATGTTCGGCTTTGTTGGCAAGTGATGTACCACCAATTCTTTATCGAGCCGTGGCATGTCTTCGTAAGAAAAGGCAAAGTTGGACAACCTCGGTCTCAAGAATTCCATCATCCTCTGCTTGTATTCCGGAGGCAGTGATCAACTGATGCACAGTTCTCTAAGGAGTTCCGATGATCCCAAGTTTACAACTTTGAAATCGTCTGCCACAACGTTGGCCTTTGTTTCGAACCTTTTGAGAGAATCCTCAAGTTCAAGAGCTGTATCATCATTTCCCTCATCCTGGGCTTCATCCAAACCCATGAGTTCGAAGTCCAACTCTAGATTGAAATCGTATGAGTCGACCTTGAACTCTGATGTTGTGTGTGATGTGTTTGGTGTAGTGAGTTTTGAAAGATTTTCTGTTGTTTTTGGCTTTTGAAGAGTTTCTGATTTTTTGTGATTTTGTGAAATATTTAATGTTTTTTGTGATTTTTGGAATATCTGTTGTTTTTTTGTGTTTTGAGGGTTTTTTTTTTTATGTCGCCAAAGGATCCCGAACAGGACAGTGTTGCAAACCATGATCAATCATGTCCTGATTCGAGATACTAGCCGCTATTTACATTGGCGCTTTTTTTTAGACCAATATCCGTGGATGGCTTACCGGCCGATTCGATTGTTAGGGCGATGGCTGTCCAGCTCAGTTCTTTCCCCCTTTTGATCTTGTTGCTCTGCTTTGTTTGTACATGTGGGTCATTCGTCCCAATGACCATGATGTTCGTTGGACCGGGTTCAAAGTTTGTGTCTGACCTAATCTCTTCGCTCAGAAGTTGGAGCTCTTCATGCTCCTTAGGTCCGCACTGTGGTAGGATCCTGATGTCTGTCCAGTCAAGGGAAGGTCACTTCCCTTTTTCAATCTAATGGAGGGGCTGCTTTTGCCCCTTGCATTGTTGAGTTGTTGGCGGGGGTATTTTCCCTTGACTGTTGGTGAGGATGGGTGTCTCCCCGCTCTTATTTGTTTGTCTTGTAAAGGGCACCTTTAGTCCTGGGTCCTTCGTGGGAGATCCTACTTCCATGCCCCTAGCTTCATTTGATGGGTACAGGAGTTTTGCCCCTGGCATTCGATGTGCTTCTGAAGCTTTGAGGATTTTGTCTCACCGTATTAGCGGCCAAATGGACTCATGGCTGGAGTGTTCTGCTAGTTTGAGCCACCGGAGGTGATCCCCAAGAGAGGTCATCATGTCACCACAAACTGTCCCGGATTTTACAAACTCGATGGGCGTACATTTGAATGGTTACATCTTTCTAGGCCTTGCGGCTTGATCTTCCGGCGTCGGCTGATATCCCAGTCTCTATCTTTGCTCGTTGGCAAGAGCTTGCGTTACTACCATGCCTTTTTCATGAAATTCGGTATGATAGTTCAGATAGTCGTTCAGCCGGGAGAATGACATATTTAGCGGCGAGTGGGTATGGGTTGGCAATGGAGTTCACAATTTTGAACTCGAAACTATGATATGGTATGTCACCCTCCGTGTGCTGGACGTCTATTACTGGGATGTCAAGTTCTAGGATGTTGACCACTACCGGTAGAATGATCTCCGGTTTGGCCAATACCAAAATGATTCGATATCCTGAAGGGAATTTAACCCTTTAATGGAGGGTGGATGGGATGGCTCCAAGAACATGGAGCCACGGTCGCCCCAACAGAAGGTTAAACGAGGCAGAGATGTCAATGATCTGGAATGTGATAAGAGTCACATCTGGTCCGATTTGTAACTCGATGTCAATTTCTGCCTCTACCTGCCTTTGGGAGTTATTGAAGGCCCTGACGATCATGGTACTGGGCCAGAAGGATGATAATTCAATCCCTAAACGTTTGGCAGTCCTCAGGAGGCAAACGTTTAAGCTTGATCCATTATCAATGAGTACGAGTGGGACCTTAAAATCCTTGTAACGGACAACTATATTAAGTGAACGCCCATGTTTGCGGCCCTCAGGTGACAACTCATCATCGGAGAAAGTGATGGCTTGCGGTGCGAGAAGTTGTCTGATCATGCTTGCCACCATTTCAGGCGGTATGTCAGGAGAGATATGTGCATCGTTTAAAGTTTTCACAAAGATTTCTCGATGCAATCTCGATGTGCACAAGAGTTCCCAGATGAAAATTTGTCTGGGAATGGTCTTGAGCTGAGTTGCTACATCGTAGCCAGCATCAGCTTTGTGGGCCGTTCTCGACAAAGTTCCCCGGGTTTCCTTCTAATTTTGATTGTCCCTCCTGAAGTATATACCGGTGTTGCCAACTTCGGCACATTCTGGGTAGTGCCACGGGATTACCTTCGTGTTGTAGGAGGGAACCGTCCTCCCTTCCAAGTATACCGGTTCTTGAGGCTGCGAATTTGTTACCGGTACGATTTGTGGTGGACTCGAGGATTTCCCTTAAAGTGTGACTGAATCCTTGTTGGTTTTTACGATGGGACTCTCCTCCTTTTGGTGTTTATTCTGTGAGGGAGGGATCCTTTGGGCGTTTGCTAATTAGTGGGGTAAGAGGAAGCTTGGATACTGGACTAGAGGTGCCCCTTGTAAGGTTAGCGGGGCTAGATCGGGGAGGCCCACTGGAAGAATGAGAGGTTCGGAGCTTGACCTGTTTGGACATGTGGGAGATGATATTGGATGTGCCCCTTGGAGAACGAGGGGCAGAAAATTTGGTCTGTTGGATGCTGGTGGTACCCCTTGGAGGATGAGAGGCTGTGATATCAGTGCTGCTTCGAGGAATACCTGTTGCCTAGGCGGAGGCGCCTGTCGGTATCCCCATGTCTGATTTTTCGTATCAGGCATAATTGCCTATATGGAGTGATGTGGGAAGGAGTACGCGGGACGTCCTTCCTCGATGTTATTGACGGTAGAGGTGTTGAATGTGTTAGGCCCTGCTTGGTGCGACGATAGGGGATTATGGAGGATGTTAGTCTGGGCCATAGTATTAGCCTGTAGGGTGATTGCAATCTTTTAGCTTTCGATCAAATCCTGGACTGCGTGTTTCAAGGCAAAACAGTGATCAGTTGGATGGCTAGGAGACTGATGATATGCGTAATACTCTTTCTCATTGTAGCTTGCGGGCAGGGGATTTGACGAAGGTCAAGGTTGGAGTGGTGTCAGAAGTTACTTTTGCACCAACATTATCATGATCTGACTATATATTTATGCTAGAGGGGTGAACTTCCTGCCCAGCATTGCCTGCTTGTACGGGTTTTGCGCATTTTCCCTAGGCTGTTGTTGATACGGTTGTGCCTGATATCCCTGTTGGGTTTGTTGTGGTTGGTACTGCCTGTTTTGATGTGCTCCGGTTGCAGAGCATACTGGTTACCTTGAGTGTTGGCGACGATGTTGTTAACTTCTGTAGTACGTTCCGTGGGAGCAGTGTCGTTTCCATTCCCATATCCGATGGGCTTCCCCTCGACTTTTCTTTTCTTGACTGAGGGGGCCTGATGCGGCCATGGGGAGATGGTTCTGGCTCTTATCCCGGCTTATACTTGTTCCTCAGCTCGGATGAGCTGAGAGAATTTCACATATTGGTACGAGATTAGATATCCAGAGATGTTTGGGTTTGCCGAATGGACGATCCTAGATATCTGTTCCTTGTCGTCGATGGGGTTTCTCATTTGGGCGGCCATGGCCCGCCATCGTCCCACATATGCCGATAACGAATCGTCAGCTTTCTGTCTCAAGACAGCTAGATCTGCTCTTCTTGAGTCCATGTTAAGATTATAGGAGAATTGTCAATGAATGCCTGGGAGAGTCTCTCCCAGGTCCTAATATGATGACCGTCTAATGATGTGTACCAGTCCAAGGCATTGCCCTTGAAGAATTTCTAGAACAGCTGTATTAGGGCTCCGTCATTCCCTGCTATCGCATTGAGTTCCCCATAAAAGGCTTTCAGATGTGTTGTGGGGAACCCACTACTGTCATATCTTTTGAATTTCGATACCTCAAAGTTTTGAGGCACCCGAGCATCTGGAAAGGGACATAAGTCCCTGAATTTAGTGGATGTGTGATCCACTCCTTGCTGCCTCTACAGATGATTTTGTACCCTTCGTAGTTGTTCCCGCAGTCCTCAATTTTTTATCTATTGTGCTGAGGGTATCTCGCCCCTTGATGTAGGGCTTGGGCTGCTTCCTCCTCATAAGGGTCAATTTCTTCAACCCTTTGATATCTGAGAATGGGTTGTTGGAAAGAAGATAGACTCCTAGTGGTGGGAGGTATTTGAAATTGAACTCCACTCCCTTTCGGGGGAGTGTGTGATGTACGAAAATGGCTCCTGCCCAGGGTATTTACCAAATCCAAAATGTGACTCCCGTTAGAGGGAGTGAGTTGGACTCGAAACTGGCCCCCTTCGTGGGCATCCGACAGTTCTTGTTTGTGACTCCCGTTAGGGGGAGCCAGTGTTGTGATCTGATTGTTGTTCCCGTTTTCAGAGAGATGTGTTAAGTAATGTATTGGAAGATCTGTGGGAGGGTTGCTCCCTTTTGTCTGTTGTTATTGATCTTGTGTTGATTCCTCAGGAAGAGGGAGAACAAGATTTACTGGAGGAATGAGGGAGAAAGCAAAAGGAGTTTGTGGGAGTGAACTGTTTTGAATACTAGGCTGTGTTGCCTACATGCTCAGCATAGTGCCTGCTACTAGGCGAATTAGTAGTTTCTGCAATACCTTGAAATTTTGAGCATCTCATTCAGGGCTGCAATAACTAGCGAATTTGTTGGAGTTGCCAGAGGTGTCAGTGCCGGTGCTGGTGTCATTACCGTTGCTGATGCTGATGTTTCGGGAGCTGGTTAAGCTGCCGGCTCTTCTTCATGGATAGCCATAGTTGCACGAGATCAAGTGGTCATGGCTCGAATTGATGCCTAGACAAGTGTAAGCCAAAGATTGATATTTTTTTTAGTTTGTTTTATATGAATGTCATGATGAATGTCCCTTGAGGTTAGAATACCACACACTTTCGAGTCGGGTCTCAAATAGTGCGCTCTAGCATGTCTCTAGTGGAGTCACCATTCTGTGAACGCTGAGAGATCGGCGCCCACGCTCTTTGGCGATCTTGCTTTTGTTATTTTTCGTGCGTGTTGTATGTTGTGGGGTATGTAACCTTGATTGTCTGTTTGGAGTTGCCACTAGCCACTTAATCTTGAAATCCCGCAGTTGGCTAGAACCTACGGAATATGTAAGGTTGGAGAAATTCGAAGATTCTCCTACCTTAGATTAACTCCTGGTCTGCGATCCGAGATTCCGAGTAAGGGACCTCGGTTACAAAGAGGGAAGGTGTTAGGTGTAAGACTCGTAACCTAGTCCGTATTATTCCGTAGACTTCCGCGGTCCTCTCGGTCGAATTTTGGCGACCTAAGATCTGTTATCAGCAGTTGCGCGCAACTTTAAGTTATGTCTCGTATTCCAGAGTCAGCTCAACCTGAGACTTATTCCCTAGCGACCGCACCATCGCCGCAGTTTCGATGCAGCGTCTCGCGCGCAGAGGCGATACCCGGGCCAGGAGAGATGGGCCCGCATTCAGTTTAAGAAAAAATACCGCGCATTTACAAACTCAAGAAAGATTTCAAATCATGTCTCATCAATCCGATCAATCACACCTCATGTCAAATACACATCACCCCATCCCAAAGCAACCCCTAAAGTCAACACTCTCTTACACAAAGTACACCCATCACCCCATCACTCACCCATCCCTCTCTCTCTCTTACAACCACTCTCTCTCATCTCTCTCTCCTTCATTCTCCAAGCAACCCACGTCCAAGCTTCCATGGGAGAGAGATTGTGTGGCCCACTTCCTACCTCCTGTCTCCACCATCCAAAGAACATCTCGGCTGTTGAAATCGCCCCCTTGGAGTTCTAGATCGTGTTGACGGAAGAATGAAGAAGAGATCAAAGGTGGGTGCTTCTCTTTCTCTCTCTCTCTCTTTTCCCTAATTTATGGCCCACCTTGTGATATGTTTCACACCTACACCGTTCACTTAGTAGGCTCACCCGGCGGTCTGTTTAAGTGGGCCCAACTAGAGGAAGTACACAAATATCCGCATTATCCAAGGCTGGTGGGTCCCACACGTGTGGACCCAACCTAATGTACCTAATGTAATGTACACAAGGCCGTGTGGGGCCCTACCTCACTAGAGGTATTCCAGGCTGTTTAACGCCCAACCTCCCTCGACGGCGGGAAGGAAAACAGAAATGTCAGTTTGATTCAAAATTTTTGGTGGGCTACTTACGTAGGCTCCACCTTGATGTACGGATTTAATCCGATCCATCCATTCTTTTCCCCAGATCATTTTAGGCGTTGAGCCGAAATTTGAGATCAATTTGATTCTCGGAAGGGTCATACCATAGGAAATAGTGGTGTTACCATTAAAACTCACCTTAATTCTTCTATTCTCCAAAAGCACGTTACATATTGGTCTCATTTGGTCGATCAGGGCCGTAGAATCCAATGGCCAGATTAGATTTTTCAGATGTGGGCCCTATATATGAAAAAAACCGTGGAATTTCATTAAAAATAATAATAATAATAATAATAATAATAATAACCCAATACGTGGCAGCGCCTGCTGCTGCTGGCGTCACCGTGGACGGGCGGGCAGTACAGGGTCCCATACGTGGCCCCACCATGATGTGTGTCGAGCATCTACGCCGTGCATTGGTGGCCCCTTAGGGCAGTGGGCCCCTCCCAAAATCAGTCGTTGGAGAAACTCAAGTGACCCACGTCATGGCAGATAGTTGGATTGAACGGCTGCCATCGAACCCTTTAGCATTACAGAAGTAATATGAAATTTGTTTTTCCTCAGTATCCAGGTCTACGTAACCTTATTAACAGATTGAATGGAAATTAGACGTTATGGTGGGCCCACGTGGGACCCACTGGTGTATGTGTTGTATCCAACCGTCCATGCATCTGGACGAGGTTGGCTCGTGTGAAGCAGCTAGTGAGCTGCTGTAGTTGTATGTGGGGTCCACCTTGATTTACTATAGCCACCGTCCATCTGCCAAGGACGGTGGGCCCTGATACAGTGGCTCTAATCCAGATTGTCCGTCCATCTCTTGGACGTTGGACGCCGGAGGGTCTCATGATATATATGTAATATATATATTATATATTATCTTGAATATATGTACGTGGTGGGCCCATGTGGGACCCACCTGCTGAATGCATTGGCTGGGTACTTTAAATGGTATGATACCATATTTTATAATAGAATATATTATATTAAGTATATAATATACAGTATTATATGATATTATAATAACTAACACTTTGGTGGGCCACTTCCACGTGGAACCCACCCTCCTTGTCAGTGGCATCGTATTCTAGCCGTCTATCCATTTGACGAGCTCTAGTGGGCCATGTATGTGGATTCCCACCCTGATGCATGAGTTGTATCCCAATCGTCCATCCAGTTGGCAACAATCTGACCGTCCATCAGTTGGACGGTCAGCGCCCCACTTTGATAGTTGTTCTCATCCAAACTGTCCATCCATCTGGCGAGCTCGTCCTCGGGCTTAGAAAAATAAATAAATAAAATAAGATAGATATAGTATCAAGTAGACCACACTGTCAAACAGTGAAATTGAATGACTACCATTGAAACCTCTTTTGGGTAACAGAAGTTTTGAACCAACATGATATTTGCTTTCCTCATCGTTCAGGTCTTTATGACCTTATGAACAGTCTGGATGGGAAATAGATGATATGGTGGGCCCTCTAAATTTTAACAGCGAAAATTATTATTAGCACGGTTATTTATGGTATGGTCCAGATGATCTTTTGATCTGGTTCATTGTTTGGATAATGCTCTAAAATGATCTTTATAGATGGATGAATGGTGCGGCCCAAGTAGTGCGGCCCATTTGTTATGTATTTAAGGTCCATGTGATGCGGCCCATAGTGATGTGTATGTAGCCCTTGTATGTGGCTCATTGCGATGTGTATTAGGCCTTCGTGTAAGGCCATGGTCCCACTATATGTTTAACCCTATGTGAGCCACTCCTTTGGAGCAATGTTAGTTGAATGTCCACATTGATGGGCAATAATAGTTAGATGTCCACATTGTGACCTTCCCTTAGGCTGATTGTCGATCCCGATTGTCGTAGACCGATCGCCGATTCCGATTAACGTAACCGATTTGCCGACTCTGATTATTGATCAATCCTAATTATCGTAGACCGATTGCCGATTTCAATTGACGTAACCGATTTTCTGACTCTGATTATCAATCGATCCCGATTGTCATGACCGATTTGATGATTCTGATTATCGATTGATCCGATTGTCATGACCGATTGTCAATTCTGATTATCGATCGATCTCGATTGTCGTGGCCGACTGCCAATTCTGATTGACGTGACCGATTTGTCGATTCTGATTATCGATCGATTCCGATTGTCGTGACCGATTGCATATTCCGATTGACATAACTGATTTGCCGACTCTGATTATCGATCGATCCCAATTATCGTAGACCGAATGCCGATTCTGATTGACGTAACTGATTTTTTTACTCTAATTATCAATCGATCCTAATTATCGTAGACTGATTGCCGATTCCGATTGATGTAACCGATTTGCCGATTCTGATTATCGATTGATTCCGATTGTCATGACGATTCTGATTATCGATCGATCCGATTGTCGTGACCGATTGCCGATTCTGATTATCAATCGATCCCGATTGTTGTGGCCGACTGACGATTCTGATTAACGTGACCGATTTGTCGATTCTGATTATCGATCGATTCTGATTGTCGTGACCGATTGCCGATTCCGATTAACGTGACCGATTTGTCGATTCTGATTATTGATCGACTCCGATTGTCGTGACCAATTGTTGATTTCGATTAACGTGACCGATTTGCTGATTCTGATTAACGATCGACTCCGATTGTCGTGACCGATTGCCGATTCCGAATGACATGACCGATTTGCCAATTCTAATTATCGATTGACTCTGATTGTCGTGGCCGATTGTTGATTTCGATTGACTTGGTCGATTTGCCGATTCTGATTGTCGAGGTCGATTATCGATGTCGATGCCGATTGTTGATTTCGACTCCGATTGTCGAGGCTGATTCTGATTCTGACTACCGAGGCCGATTCTGATTTGTCAAGGCTGATCAAATAGGCCGATTTCGATTGTCAAGGCCGAGTATCGAGACCGATTCCGAGTGTTGATTTCGATTGTTGAGGCCGACCTCGATCGTCGAGGCTGATTTCAATTGCCATCGCCAATTGTCGTGACCTATATGATGTACATGTGACCCGTAGTTGAGGCCCATTGTGACACGTATTAGGCCCATGATGAAGGCTCATTATGATGTATTCATAGCCCATAGGCAAGGCCCATTGTGATGTATTCATGGCTTAGGGGCAAGGCCCATTGTGATATGAATTAGGCCCATGAGTAGGGTTCACATGTTGTGTATATGTGGCCATTAAGTAAGGCCCATCGTGTTGTATATTAAGCTCTTGTGTGAAGTCAGGGGTCCACTATATGTTAGGATCTATGAGAGTCATTCCTCGGGGGCAATGTTGGTTAAATGTCCACATTGTCGAGGTCGATTGTCGATGTCGGTTATTATACCGATTATGAGTATGTGACAGCATAGCATCAAGATACATGCCCATACGCATCATTTGCATGTTTGTTATGGGATACGGTTGATTATTGCATATGTCATTGAGCATGTTGTTATGAGACTCCCTGATAGGCGGAGGTTATCTCACATGAGCACACGGTATGTCCAAGATTAATGCATGACTGGATTGTATGACTCATGCATCTTGTATTATGATTCTTATACGCCCTAGGACATCAGGTCGTAGCCTCCACAGGCACATCGTGGATGGCCAAACGAGGCACCGAAATTTGTTCTAGCATCGGGCTGCCATAGATGGCCCTAGGTGAAAATCCCTAAAACCTTCTTGATACCAGAGGACGCCCCAACGTCAAAACCGAGTGGATACATGAGCGCCCGAGTGTCGAATACCAAGAGGCCTCGTCTCCCACTTTGTCGTGGTCGGTTAGGAGGGGGTGTGGCCTTACCCACCCGAGCGTAGTAGGCATTGCTAGGCTGAGTTTGACCAGCTTGAGGAATGGGTCCGCAATCGATGTGCCGAATACGTATTGACAGACTATTAGTCAGGCGAATAGTAAGGTTTCTTACGCTCAATTGGACTGTGCGGCTGGGAGAGCGGCAGTGCCATTTGGAGTGTACTAAACCCCTGTGATGATCCCAGAGATGAATCGTACTGATATGTGGACTTATTAAGCAGGATTTGCATACTCATTCATTCATTCATTCACTATCCACTCGAGCTGGTGGTGCGCAACTATTTGTTATGTGAACTTTCGCAATGGCAGGATTTCGGTTGAGGCACGCGACTAACCTGAGATCAGGAGTTTACCACATTGAGTCTAACTATCCAAATTTAGGTATGAGACTGGTTTGGATAGAAGTCCCTTGTGATGGACCCCATAGCCTGCGATAATATGTACTACCATCCCGACTTCACACTCCAGCATGATCATTCCATTCGCACCGCATATTGCAATACATTCACGGCATATGGCATTTTGGGTTACTTGTGTTTCCACATTTATATGGTTTAGATATGGCATCTGATATTTGACTCTTTATGACTCCTCATTTGTATAGTTGATCTGTATCGCATATTCTGATATTGTTCCTCGTTTGTATAGTTGATCTGTATCGCATATTCTGATATTGTTCCTCGTTTGTATAGTTGATCTGTATCGCGTATTCTGATATTGTTCCTCATTTGTATAGTTGATCTGTATCGCGTATTCTGATATTGTTTCTCGTTTGTATATTTGATCTATATCGCATATTCTGATATTGTTCCTCATTTGTATAGTTGATCTGTATTGCGTATTTTGATGTTGCTTGACTTATGGACTTGTCAGTATTTTCTCTTATTCTGATAACATATGATTCATGACCTTGCGCCTATTTCGACATTATATGATTATGGCATTGTGTTGAATGCTTGGCACTTACCTTTTGCACACACTTACACCACCCTCTAAGCTTTCTATAAGCTTATGCACGATAGATACGTGCAGGTAATGTTAGTTGCAGCAGTGTTGAGCTTGGCACGTGCAGCGGTCTTCTGAAGCTTGATTTTTTATTTATGTATTTCCCCTTCAGCATTATACTCAATGATTATATTAGTGGATATGTGATGATGATGTTGCCTTTGTGAGTTGGATAATCCTGTGGTTATGCTTATTATGAGTTAAATGTACAAAAAAATAATCCTCCTTGTAGGATCCCAGGATCAGAATCTGGCGTATGGATGCTAGGAGCCGAGAATGGGGTACTACGGAGGTTGTCGGCACCGGGTTCGGCGATCGGGATTCCTGTGAATCCGATTTTCGGATTTGGGGCGTGACATTAAGCACCCTCTTTGCCGGTACAAATGTACAGTCTCTACTTAGTGTGGTAAGAAATCTCAAGGGATGAACGATATGGTCGGATTAGGACTAAGCACACGCAGATTTCTGACGTGACAAGATCCGAGATTTCGGTAGGCTACAGAGCATACGTCCAACAATGTGTCTAGAAGATGGATATGATGATACTTATGTCAAAAGGTAAAAAAAAGTGGACTATATTGTTAGAAATTTCTGATGTGACAGAATCCGATGTACGGCAAGTCACAGAGCATACGTTCACTAGATATCTAGAGAAGCAGGGGGGTTGAGAAGAGAAGAAATGTCATGATGAATGCTTGTATGTAAAATGAGATGATCTTTAGCTTGCGCTTGAGATGGCTAGAACATGGACAACACTATGATCAATCCTGGCTAGGCTTGTGGGTTAGGAAGGTTGGGAGGGGGTTAAGGGGTAGCTGAAAAATATAAACTTTGAGGCTTGGGAGCTCCTTCTCACCCTCACTCTCTTCCTTTCTCTCCCTTTCTCTCTCACTAAGATTTAAAAATGGGAAGTCGTTGTGTGAAATGTGAAGAGGAAAGGGCTATTTATAGCCTTTTCTGATGGCATTATTGTAATTATTGGGTTTGAGAGGAGTAAAAGTTGACATGGCAGCTTGGGATTAGTTGAGGAGAGAGGAATGTTATATGGCATGCTCTTATTAGCTCTTGGAGGTTGGTAAAATGGTAAATAAGGTAGGCTGGGAGGGTAAATCCATATGAAAGTTGACTTTGGGACGAGTGATAGCTGTTGCTCGGAGAAGACACCTATCCATTTCTGGAGCTGCAGTTAGATTACCACCCGAGGTAGTCCGACTACCACCTGGGATTGGGTTAGTCCGGGCTTTCGTCAATGGGCTTTGTTTGGTGCTCTGGCTCTTCCGGAAGTCTTCTTTCAGGCTTTTGCACTCAAATGGGTGTGTTTTTGTACTGATTTGTATGTACGCTTCGATTTTGACGATGTTTTGGGGTTCGGATTAAGGTTTAGGCTAGGGTTAGGCTGGGTCCTAGGTTTAGGCTGAGGTTTGGGCTAGGGTTAGGTTAGGATTAGGGTTTGGTTCGGGTTAGGATATAAGCTGGGATTAGGATATGATTATGGTTTTCTTAGTTTTCTCAAGATACTAGCCTGGGTGGGGTGTCTACAAAACCGAATTTGAAATTGTTGGAGTATGATCAACTAAGTAACTTATCACTTATGGTTCTTACATTCAATTGATTAGGAGGAAGTTCGAATATTATGACATTCAAATTGTTTTCGGTGAATAGTACTAGATTTTCTGATTGTTAGTATGATGATTATTGAGAAGCGAGTCTGGAATATTTTTTTCCACCTTAAAAGAAGAAAAGAACCAATTAAAAAATAGGAGATCGACAAAAAGGTAATGTATGGGGAAAAGACTGGCAAAGAATGTAAAAATAATGTAAAGTCTGAAAAAAAAAAACTGAAAGAAAAGAGAAAAGATGAAAAGACGGAATGAATACAAATGAGCATCGATATAAAATCAAAAACTGGAGAAAGAAGGAAAAGGGGATAAGTTCGGATTCAGTACTTGAGTTTTCAACTAATCTTGAAGTGGTGAGCATGACTAACATTATGAAAAGATAGTATTTTCACTGAGCACGTTGAAAAACTTGATATGCAAACTATCCTCTAATTTAATAGATAAAGAACTTATTTGATTGATTGCTTATGTGATTCGACGCTAGGTTTTCAAAATCTCACTTTCTCATCTTGAGTCTACTCATTCATTTTTGATTACACAAAAGATTATTTTTGGAAAAAGGTTTGAACAGTACGCATTAAAGTTCATTTTTCGCATACTTTGCTCGAGACTAGCAAAATGCTGGTTGGGGATTGTGTTGAGGGTCAAATATTGCATATTGGACCCCATTTATTACTTGGTTTTATGAACATGATAATGCTTAATGTTCTATTTTAATCATGTTTGTGTTGCAAGGTGAATTTAAGAGCTTGGATTGAAAAAGATGCTAAAAACATGGATTTGATGCTCAAAGATCACCAAGGCGAGGGATGAATCTTAGGAGACCAAAATTGAAGAATTCACATGCCAAAGATCTAAGGAAACCAAGTGATGAAGGAAAAAAAAAATCAAATATTTGAAGTAAAGAAAAGGAATCCTGAAAATTGTCCTGAAAACAGATTCCAAATCCAGAAAAGTCTAATTTTGAAAAACTGTCGGAAAGGCCTTCAATTATATCAAAAGACCTTCAATTATATCGAAGGACATATCAAAGAATATATTGAAGACACTTTGATATATCAAGAAATTCCATATTTTAGGCCAAACTCACTGGACAGTTTTAAACCTTTTTCGATTATATCGAAAGACCTTCATTATATCGAAGGCACTTCGATATATCGAGAAATACATGATTTTTAAGTCGAACTTGTTGGATAGTTTTGGACTTTTTTCAATGCTATTAAAAGACATTCGATTATATCGAAGGACATATCGAAAGACCTTCGATGCATCGAACTGTTTACGCGGACTGCGTAAATTTAAGGCGGTTTCTAGATTATTCCAAGTCGATGCGAAAGTTTAAGACCTAAAACTATAAATAGGAGTCCCTAGGACATCCTTAAGCATCATCTAGGGTTTATGGAGTGGATAAAAAATGTGGAGAAGCCATCGCCAAGTATTTTGTTTTCCTTTCCTTAGTTGTTTCATACTTTTCTTAAGAGTTTTTATTTCAATCATGTCTATGGTTGGTTAAACCTCTTAGCTAAGGCTAAGAGGTGAAGCTTGTAGCATGACGGGATGTTTCTATTACTTTGATTCATGTTTATATTGAACTCTCTTTGATTCTAGTTTGATTATATAGAATACTTTCTGTTTTTAATGATTTGTTGTGACTCAAATTACAATGGATCTGCGATAGCTTTGAGTATGTTCTTTTCATGTTTTGGGATTGTGAATCTAGGAAATTCTATTGTTCACCATCGTCCCTTGGGCATGGTTAGATGATGGAATCCTCCCTAACTTTCACAATTCTCTCAGAATGATTGTGGGATTGGTAAATCCTATTGTGAGTCATTGTCTCATGGGCATGGTTTTGTAATGGAATCACTTCTAGTTCTCACATCACTCTTCCATTGAGAATTAGGTCAAAGGAAATTCAAATTTAATTTTACTGAGATATCTTCTAATTGAATAAGATGAGACTCTGATTTCAGTTGTGTTTGTGAATCAAGTATAGATCTCCTTGATCTTTACCTTTGAATTTCTTAAGTTTTTCATTAAATCTCTCACAATTACTCTCTATACTTCCAGGTTTAGGTTTTCATCTTCTTCTAGTTCTAGTTCTAGTTGCTCTCAGAAGACACACAAGTTCAGTCTCTGTGGATTCAACCTCGGTCTTACCGAGATTATTACTACATCGTGACCCTACACTTGGGGTTGTGAACACTCCTCCCTTTTAAAAGTAGAGCTCTACTCTAGTGGATTCCCGACTTGAGGCCTACTATCATTTACGCACCTTTCATCTGTGCCATCCATCCATCCTGACAGCTCATATTAGCGCATGTTCCAAAAAAATGAAGCAGATCTAAATCTTAGGTGGACCACACTGTGAATGATGGAAATAACACCCACATATTTTTATTTTTCTTTTGCATGTGTGGGCTTACTTGTATAGATGATATAGTTGGCTTGGAATTATATCTAGTCAATTAGCTCAAAATCCCGCAGTCGTCTAGACCCCGTAAAATCTAAAGAAGCTAGAGAATTCGGAGGCTCTCTTGCTTTGAAATGACTACTGATCTGCAACATGGGATTCCAAGTAAGGGACCTCGATTATAAAGAGAGAAAGTGTTAGGCACTCTCTCTGCCCGCACAAGCGTGTGGTCTCTACTTCACATGATTAGGTAATTTTAGGGAAGGTATGTAATGATACTAGAATGGCATTTGGGAGGACTAGGTTGCCACGAGTTTCTAATGTGATAAAATCTAATATTCCTACAAGTCACATAGAATACACCCAATGGGAATGTAGAGAAGCCTGGGGGTTGAGAAGAGAAGTGATGATGCGGTTAATGAAGTATGGATGTAAATGATAATGGCCCGATCCTTAGCTTACAACTAAAAGCGACTAGTGTGTGGTATGTGAACTCTGGCTTGAAATTTGTAGCCCGGATATGCCTAGGCTCAAAAGGGTTGGCTTTAGAAGGCTATAGAAGGTTAGGAGATGGCCGGAGGAGGTTGAAGAGGGAGCTGGCAGGGATGAGGGCTTGGAACCTTAAGCTCACCCTCTCACTCTCACTCTCATTCATTCTCTCTATTTCTCTCTCACAATTTCTTAAGAGGAGCTCTTCCTGGTGTCTTGAAATAAGAAGAGGGGAGATTTTTATACTCCCTTGGATGGTATTCTAGTGTAGACACCCCACCCAGCTAGTGACTTGATGAGGCATGGATGATCTGTAAGTACCCAATACCTATACCTAAGCCATGAGCCATTCTCAACCCTTAGTCATACCCAAGCCTTAGCCATTACTTAAGCCATTCTCAAGCTTTAACCATATCCAAGCCACTACCCAAGCCTTAGCCATTACTTAAGCCATTAGCTAAGTCAAGTCTAAACCAAGCCAAATCAAAAGCTAAGCCAAACCCTAAACCAAATTCAAGAGAAATTTAAGATAATTCCGAGAGATTCATTAATGAAAAGTTTATCTAAGGAAGAACACACCTAAAAGTCAACTTTTCTCTTAAAATTCCCTTGATTTTTTACTCAATTACACCATCTACCACTCCCAAAGTAAATGAGGGGATGTCATGTGGCACTAAGTCCCTCTTAGCTAATAAGAACCTTTCATTTGTTATTTTTAACGTTTATCTAATCTTCAATTACAGCCTTATCATCCCTCCAACTATAAAAGGGGGTCTCTCCTCTCATTCTCTATACACAAAAGAGAGGGAGAGAGGAGAGAGCTCACTCATACCCTTCTTCTCCTTAACCTTTTAGCTTTGCCACTCAACCTATACCAACCTAGCCCAAACTAGCCACCCAACCTATCCCAACCTAGCCCAACCTAACCACCCAACCTAGCCTAACCTAGCCACTCAACTTAACCCAGTGTAGCCCAACCTAGCCACCCAACTTAACCCAACATAGCCACCCAACTTAGCCTAACCTATTCCTACCTATCCCAACCTAGTGATAACATCTAAATATTGCCTATTTATCCTCTTAATTGAACTACTTTTCATGTATTCAAAGTGCTTAATAGATTAATTATATAACATATATTTTGTATATGCGAGATAATCCGAGAAACAAAGATGAAATTATGTTTAAGAATAATGATTAAAGCTCTAAAGATTAATCAAGAGAAGACTTGGATATTTGGAAGTCATTAATGAAGAATTTACATGCCAAAGATCCAAAAGAACCAAGTACAAAAGATAAATGCATGATTAAAAAATCACACAATTCAATATATAATAGAATTAACAGATTGTTTGGTCCCACTTGAGGTTATCTCGGTCCAACTGAATGTGCATAGAACAGTTTATCAACAAACTGTGATTTTCAGAGATAATTCGGCTTAACACTTAGGTCCGACCGAAGTCGGATTCAGTGCTACCAAGGGAGAGTTTGATGCGACCTAAGGGAGACAAAGATTTTTTTTTTTTTTAATTGAGGAAATTTGGATGCAACCGAGAAACTAATTCAGTGTGACCGAAGACATGTTTGGCTACAACCGAAGGCTATCGTCGGTGCGACTAAAGCATAACAAAATTATGAAAATTGAAGTCGGTTCCAAGTCAGTGCGAACTTTTTCTATTTAAATGGGTGTTCTAAGCCTTCCTATGTATGAATTAGGGCTTAGGAGAGAGACCTAGGAGTTGTGGAGCTTCTTCGAAATCAATTCATTCTCAATCCTTCGGTTCTAGTTTTTTTTTTTTTTTTTTTCATTTATGTTTTGTATAAGATTTGGCAAATCTCTTAGAATTATTCTATAAAGTTGTTTAATCTATTGTCGCCTCTGAGTACATTAGATGCTTTCAATTCCTTATGATGTGATTACCTAGATCTTCATGAGAGCTCAAGCCTATCATGATTCTAATCTATGTTGGATGTTTTTTTTTAATTGATATTACCATGTTATTTTCCAATTAGAATGGATTGGAATCCAGTTCTAGTTGAGTTATCAACTCGAGAAGATGAATTGAATTCAAAGTCTACTGATTGAGAATTCCTCGATCCTTAGCCTTTTTTTATAATTGTTTTTACAACTCCTCTATCATGCTGGATTAAAAATCTAGACCAACCATTTTCATAGAATTAATTCTTAGTATATTCTCATCAAATTCCTTGTGGATCAACCTCGCTCTTACCAAGTTATTACAACATCGCTATACTTAGGGTTGTCAACCGTTGGGTTCAATCACCTAGCCACCCAACCAATCCTAACCTAGCACATCTAGCCCATTCAACCATCCAACCCTCTATAGCCATATTCCAAAACCACCCAACCCAAAACCACTAACCAAAACCACCAATCCAAAACCACCCAAACCAAAACCACCTAAACCATCAGAGGCACTCATCCAAACCATCTAATCTAGCCCTTTTAGTTCATTCAAACCATCCAAACCCTCCTCTTCTCATTTTCACACACCAAAAAACCGAGAGAGAGAGAGAGAGAGAGAGAGAGAGAGAGAGAGAGAGAGAAAGAGTAAGAAGGAAAGCTTGAGTTTCCAAGCCTTCATCCGTTCCAACCCCCTCTTAGCCTCCTCCAACCCTCTCCTGATTTTGAAGGCATTGTGGGTAGCACCCATCGAAGGTGACGTCCATAATATAAGTGGTTATGCATGGATGATTCCAACATGACCTCAAATTCAATTATTATAGTCCTTAGAAAAGAAAAGAGCCACATAGTGGTTAATGTTTGAGAAAGGATTCTATGGTGTTTCACAATATAGTATAATTGAGTATGCATAGGATGCACTGTGATGTGTGTGGGCCATCAGAACCGTTCATCAGATGCATGCTAACATGAAAATAAAATACCCCAAAAATCCGTCCAATGAAAATTCAGGTCGTTCACACGACATGAAAGAGCGTAAAATAATCATGCATAAAAGCCTCTAAATCAGATGTTGTGGCCTACCTGAGTCATGTAATATCCTCATTTTTTGGATTTCTCTTAATCTAGGTGGGGTGTACGCACAAACCTATGACTTATGGTGGGCATCCCCTCCCTATTCATCTCATATGGTGTGGCCCACCTAATTATGGTTCAGACTGATTTTTGGAACCTTGGCTTAAAAATGGGGGCACAACTGATGAAAGTGTCTCAGTGGGGCCCATTTTCGTCCTCATTTAATCACCATGGGATCTTTACCCCAAATCTATTGTAGCAAAAGGGGATATTCAAAAAGACATTGATATTAGGAGTAAGAGTAAAGGAGATGGATATTTTTATTTTTTTTTAAATCGAGCTATTTTGAAACTTCACACCATGTGAATTTAATAATTTTAGGTAGATTTTACGTTGTTTCCTATGGTGAGGCCCACCTGAGTGTTTGATCAATTTATTGTTTGGGATCAAGGACTAACATGGAGAAGCACGCCTGGATGGTGTGGATCTCATCCACAGGAATACTCTCATCTAAGTTTCCTTTCTAATAATCTTGGAAAGGATGTGACGATGTCTCAAGGCCAACAAACACCTTTGCCTTGTTTCATCTTATAGGAAGTGGATAGGAGACTTTTTATGAGTCTCTAGTTTTTAAGCACTCAGTAAATAGTTATGCGCTTGTGTGAGTACCTCGGGCACGGATATGCCAAAAACATAAATGGCCGAAAAAATTAGAATCTAACCATCAACTTACCTAGTTATTTGTGTCCTATATTATTAGTAAAATTGTCTGATTATTCTAGAAAAAAAATATCTCAGAATTATTTAAAACCTCATGTAAATATCAGATCTCACACATATTTCATATGTGAACGTCCTTCCAGGCGTGAATGTGTATGATGTTACATGCATATGGAATTAACATTCCTTAATAATAATAATAATAATAATAGTAATAATAATAATAATAATAATAATAATAATAATTCCAAATTCCTCTCAGGTCTCAACATAACCTTTTTAGGGTCCAACTGACTGTATGATTTTGTAATAATTGTTTAGTGACAACTTTGGAATATAACACTTATTTTCCTCCGAACGAAAGCCCTCGAGGGAGGCAACCAATGGAAAAGAGAGTTGATCTCCCATTCCCTCCGAAGGTCTGCCATTTAGCTCCACACTAATATAAGCATCTTGTTTCTGGCTTGCTGACCTCAGTACTAAAATGAATGTATCATATGGGCCAATGAAGGAGCCAAATTCTTATTTTAGTGGGGCCCATACTCTCATTTTAAAAAATCATACCGACCTCCGATAGACACAGAAGCTGGCTGGTAAAAAGGCATTTTTGTCCTGAAAAAACATAAAAAGTGCTATAGGGGCCAAAAAACAAAAGTTTAGAGAGAGGATGCCAAAACCTTGATTTAATCCTGCCATTATCGTAAGAAGAAATTAAACCCTCCAAATCCCTGTCAACAGAACCTTTTTAAGTGAAAATTTTATATACGCTTGCAAAGAGGGGTGAATGATACGCATGCACCTAAAATTTTCATAGAAATGGCACATGAATAGTTAAGATAAACCGTCTAAATGACGGTACGTATGGAAAATAAATCACGAACCAAAAAAATAAGCTCCTATTTCCACAAACAGATGTCCAGGAATCGGAGGGTACGATTGTTGAACACATCTGATCTTGAGAACGTCACTTGGAGATAGTGTAATGCACCATTTTCTCGGTTTATTGCGTTAATATATGCCACGTGTACAGTTTCTCAGTGCTTGCATATCAAGCGTCATATCCACCTGAGTATCATATATATAATTCCAACCTTCCAAAAAGAGAAATTTGCGACTGTAGACCCCACCTTTTATCCAAATATCTTCAAACTTTTCACCATATTTTTTTAAATTATCGACTACAACAAGTAATTTTGAAAAATAGTCTGAAATGGCTCACCTTCCTTCATATGTGTAGCTTCGAACTCAGCTTTAAGGGTTTGGAGTCGAACCCTCCTGACACGATCAACACCCTTGAATATGGTGCTGAGACTCTCTCATGCTTGCTTGCATGTCATAGCTTCAGCGATTCGTTCAAAGGTGGAGTCATCCAACCCTTGATATATAAAAAATAAAGCGTTTTTGTCCTTTTTCCTTTGATCTTTGAGAGCCGTCTTTTGTTCGGCAGAATAGGAGGCTTCATGCTCCGTTGTGGGTTCTACATACCCATCATTGATGATATCCCATAGATCCTGAGATCCGAACAAAGCCTTCATCTGGATGCACCAGTTTTCATAGTTATCCTTAGATAACTTTGGAATCTGCGGCTGGATCGAGAACGCCATCACTTCTTCACACCACGGATCAACAACGCCTTTTTCTTGACGTAACAGTGGCAACACCTTGATCACACGATCTGAACCTTTAAACTATACCTAATCCCACGGGATCGTCTCGCTCTGATACCAATTTGTTGGCTTTACAAAGCCTTGGCAGATAATTCCAACACCTACACAAAAAGGGAAGAAAAAAAAAAACAAAAAAACTCTGAATATTGAAAAAGCTTTCTAGCTTGATTTGCTTGCCAAGAACGTGCAGCATCACACCTCTTTATATAGTCACATGCTACTATGTGAAATACCTAATATGGCCTCATTTTAATCCATCAGTTTCAAACGTTTGGAAATCCACCAGCCACAACACGTACAAAATGTGGAAATTCCAATAGTCATAACGTGTGGTTTTTCAAATGCCATGAAAAGATCAACATCTGAACCGTCCATTTGGTTTGGACATTCCAACAAGCAGGAAGGGCCATGCTACAGATATCAAGTGGTGTCCAATGTGTCCCAGAAGATCTTATGCCATTAATTGGTAGCTTGCAAATGGATGGTTAATGAAAGATGATGCAACAAAGGTCCACATTCCAATTTAGAAACATTTGTGGCATGGTCTGTCATGTGGGTCCTGCTTGTTGGAAATCATTACCTAATTCATTGGCATTCCTGGGTCCTTAATTCTCTTTTCCACAGGATCAAAGGCTTCAAGATGTTTTGGGCCATTTCCAGAAGGATTTTGAGAGAGAGATTTCTGCAGAGAATCTGGGTATGTATGAGAATTCCACCTCAAAATATATAGTAAATCTAAGCTGAGCTAGGATTGGTAAATTGCCACTCGTCATCAGACTCATGGTTGTATCCATCTAGTGGGACATGACTCAAAGTTGGACAAAAAAAAATAAAAAATCATTGATTAATAAATGCAAATGTTCAGTTTCTGGTGTTTAAACTGATAGTGAAGTAAAATGACATTGACTGGAATGCTGGGATTTTGGGATCAGTGTGGTTTTTTTTACTTCCAACCATCCAACGTAGCACCCACCAAATAGAAGGTCCAGATTCACTGATGTACAGCCATTTGTGTGGTTGTGACTGGCAATTGACCTAGGCCAATTCAACACGACAATCTCCAATGCGCTTTATTTGTTTTTAGAAAATTCCATTTCCATGTGAATTTGTCTTAATGTTGTGTTTTGTCCATTGTGTAGTAGAATTTTATAAACATTATGTTTCATAATGTTTGAAACAGAAGGTGCATTACATCAGCACTTGAAATTTCTTGGTTTTCTTTAATTGCTTGTTAGAAGAAGTAGTTTAACTGTGTATTTTGATGGGTTTTTTTTTTTTTTTTTTCGGCAGTTCTAAGAACTCAAATTTTAAATTTTAGATTGTATCAATTAATATATTTGTTGTGGTTGTGTTTGTATTACAATTCAATTGAATTGCAGGTATAGTCTAGCACCCCGTGACAAATATTGTCGAGATTTTGTAAATCCATTGGCATTTGCGCACGTGAAAATTTTAATGATATTATTGCCATGATATTGTGAGATTTTCCAAGTTTTGAAAGTATTAAATTTTCAAAGAATTAACCCAATATTAACATGAAAATTATTTGTAAATTTAATTGTTCATTATATATAATTATATTAAAAAATTAAAATTATTTACTAACTAATAATAAATTTTTTATTTTTTATTTTTTTGTGAAATTTTTACGATATTGTCCCAAGATAAACTTTAATTTTGGAAATCTCTTGTGAAATTTCTGAGAATGAGATTTGTCACTATGGTCCAACAATTGAATTTCCCTAACATTAGAATCAAGGATCTGTTCTCCAAATTGCATTTATGTTATTTTCAAGTTGTACTAGAAATAAATGTTACTACAATTTGTGGCCTACTTCCTCATTTCAAATGCTAGGAAACATCATTAGCTTTTGTGCTTTCCTCTTGACTAAAGTGGAACTGCACAATCCAGTTTGCTTGTGCATCCAAATGCAGCATGGTTTTGGTCTCTGTCGGACCTTAGTTTATTTGATGTTGACATGAAATCTTATATAAGTCCGACGCCATTAGAATGCACTGATAAGCCATACAAATTGCCATGCAATTTGTGGTAAACAACTGAAATGCTACATTAGGAATGTAATTTGCTTGTTTACATAATCAAAGAATTAAAAAGAAGTAAATTATTAACTCCAAAGTTGTAAAATTATAGAATGTCACAATTTGATCGTGTAAACACAGCCTAGGAATAGATCAGACAATGTGTCATATGATGTTATGTTCATCATTTTAAAAGTCGGTGACTTATCTTTTTTAAAAAATAAAAAATAAAAATTGGTGACTCAACTCCAAACTCTGCTGAGTCCAACTTGTTAATATTTCAAGTTGGGTCACAATGAAACACTCTCCTCTATGTGACTCTGAAACACTCTCCTCTATGTGACTCAGTCTTGACTCAGAATCGATAAGTTAGCTTTCTTAGTGAGAAGTCAGAAATTAAAATAGAGAAGATGATTTGAACTTGTGACCTCTACTAGTGAGAAGTTTATAGGAAATGCTTTTTTCTCCGTGCTCATAAATTGTTCTCTAAAAGGCTTTTTTAAAGATTTTGAGGGCTTTGCCCTTGTCATCTTTCTTGTACATTATGGTAGTAGAGGCTCTTTGGCGACTAATTATCAAACCTAACTAAGAGGACATTTCAGGTGGAAATTTGGGATTCAGGCTACAACTTCTCTAAACTTACATAACTCAAGGAAGAGTAGTTAATGCTTAAACAAAAACTAAAGCATTCCAAACTCACAGTGAATTAACAATGTATTTCTCTTTTTTGTCTTTGATCCATCATAGATGCCTTAAAGCACTTTTTGTGTTTTGATTTACAGTAGATTGGTATTCAAGGAGAGTGGTCTTGGTTGGTAGCTCCTTTGTTATAGGGCTGTCAACAGGTTGGGCTCGGGCTAGGACAAGCTCTGGCCAACCCTATTTGGGAATGAAACAAAGGTCCAAGCCTAGCCCGAGCCTGAATCTTGGTAAAACAATGGACCAAGGCTTGGCCCAAATTAAAAAATTTAGGCCTAAGCTGAAGCCCACCAAGGCCTCAGTACAGAAATATTTCAAGCGGAATCATTGTGCTGTCATGCAGGACCAAGTCAATAGAATGTTGATTGGAATCGTTGATCTGACGGGCTTACTACAGTAGAGTATTTCTCAATGAAATTATTATAGAAATAGGCCTGCAATCAAAGATGGTTGCCAAATCTTCAATTTAAGTAGGAATTGTTGAACTATCATGATTTTTTGTTGCTCTTATTGATGTCCCTGATGTCTTGATTATTGAATCTTCATATATATACTGCATAGTATTATGTTATATTAAGCTTTCTTTTGTTTGTTATTAAAGCTCGAGATTTACTTGTGAAATATTAGACATATCGATAAACTAGGGATTTTTTTTTTTATAATGCATATATGTTATTATTTTTGTGTGCAGGTATTTATGTTTCTCAAAAAGAAAGGTTTAAGATAAGAATATATTGGAATCTTTTTTCAGGGCTGCCTTCAGATTTTCATATTCACTACCCTTATGACCACTCGATTAAATTTATGATAACAATGCATAAATTTTATGTCCCATCCCCTCCATCAGGCTGAGGTTTCATGATATTTTTTAACTGTTTATATGTAATTGTGCATCCTGTTGTTGACTCACTGACTTCTTTGATACCAGGGCCAAAATTTGGTCAGTATGGATCATTTTTACCAATGCTTCTAAGGAATCCTCTTACACAATCACAGCCAAAGAGTCTTGCGAGTGTACAGAGTAGCAATATCCCCAAATTGCTAAAGAAATTTGAGGTAATTTTATTTTTGGAAATGTGCTAATATGTTTTTACCGTAAATAGGTTGGCAACGAAATGTGGATCGTCAATGTATAAAATTTTATTATATTATTGACTGTATCTAATGCTTTCATGATTTTCAGAATATGGGCTCGAGCACTACAAACAATACTCTCCCTATACATGAAAAAAAGAGTCTGAAAATCCGCCTTAAAATTGGCGTTGGCAAAGCACCCAAAAGGCATTCTGCAAGTTATAGAATGGATTTTAAGAATTGTCCATCATCCTCAATTGAGAGTATCCTGGAAAATAAAGATGAAAACTATGAACCGCCCTCTTCAATAGTGCAGGTGTGTCTTTTACTTTGGACTGTTCACCTTCTATTAATTGAGAGCTCTTAATGAATTCATCATTCGAATATAACTTTGATTACTTTGTCTTTTATTGTTTGCAGCGGGCCAAGGCGTTGTCGTTAATCCCTGTGAATACTTCACTTTCTCCCGCTTCCGATTCTCTGTGCTTAAAAGAAAAGGACAATCCTTCCACAAGTAGTAAGACAAGGATTGATTATGGTGAAACAAAATTGCAGAAGGTAAATATATGCTAATGAATAGAATGAAAGTAGAAATACAAAATTTCACTCCATAAATAAATTGGCATTCTAGCAGAGTATGATTTTGATGATGTGCTGCAGCCTACTCAAGATTCGAACAGAATTGGGCCATCACTTGCATTTGAAGGTGACTCATTTATTCTAGAAAAAGAAGTACACAAGCAGTATGTAAAGCTGAAATTGTCAAAGCGTTGTCGTAAAGGTTAGTTTTTTTCTGAATATATTTAATTTGCTGCGTTCTTATGGTCTACACTTCTTTTCATGATAGCGTTATACTCTTTTCCTTCTCTTTGTTAATCATGTTAAATTATTGATTGCACATTTGACAACAGGGCATAAGAAGCGTAACTTGCAAGACTGCTCCAACATTACAAAGAAAAGGAAGGAATGCTCTACAAGTGTAGGTGAAAGCAATTTGAATGAGAGTACAAGAGGAAATAATGGTGTCTTCTCAAGTGCCGGATCATCAACAAAGTTATTTGTTGAGATGCAAGGCAAGTCCAACATTACAAAAAAGAGGAAGGAATGCTTTGCACATGCAGGTGAAAGTGGTTTGAATGAGAATCCAACAGAAAATCGTGGTGTCTTATCAAGTGCTCAGCTGTTTGGTGAGTTGAATATAGATAGGATGTAAAAGTGTTTTTAGGTAAATTAAGATTTGAATTGAACATGAATTAACGAACATTTCACCCTTTTCAGGAAATCTAAGACACCCAATTCAGCTTGCTGAGGATACCTTGAAAGAAGCTATTGATTTGAAACATTCAACTGACCATTTAAAGGTAGCTACAGTAAAGAGGATTTCTATGATCCTCAACTTGAGGATATGCATTTCATCATCAAATCCTCAATTCATAAAAGCATGTTTTGGTGATCTATGCCATTTGTCTGATGGGATCCATAGTGGATGGGCCATGGCTCATGAATGTCCTTGATGACATCCCTACTTTTAGTTGGCAGTGGGCAAATAGACTTAGAAAAAGAAACACAATAATAGTTCTCCTTCTACTCAAAAGGTGCCAGAGAATTTGAAGCATGGTTGGTCAGTTCCACCCATTGTGTGGCCTATCAGATCAACAGTTTGGATCACTGAATCATGGGCCTCACTTGTACAAACTGAAGATAATCATCCTTGTGTCAAGAATCATATTTCTATTGACTACATTTGGATTTTAAATCGTTTTACACCTCTAGAGTTCTTGACTTCTTTACCTTTTGGTCTAAATGTGCAGAATGGAGAATCAGAAGTTGAAGTTAGTGGATTATATCTTCATGCCACTTTAAAATTTCTACTTGCTGCATCGATGTTCGAGGCATGCGACATGGGAAGCACAGCATTCGGAGAAAAAACTCAGTCAGCTAAGATCTATATCGACACATCAAAGATTTTGAAGTAAGTTCTATGCCATTTTGAGATGGTTGATTCATCATTCATAAATATAGCTAGGCTACTGCTATGTGCATTTTCCATTTGCGCTGGCCCGGATTTTGAAATAGTTGGGCTAGGCTATTCAAAATTTTGATTTTACTCGACCCAAGCCCAGCCCATTGACAACCCTACTTTCTACCACTTCTTAAACTATGTTGACTCATCAACCTTACACATGACATAAATGTACATCAGCAGGGGTCTACAATTTGAGTAGTTTGGACTGACATGCATAGATCTGAAGTTAATGGTGGACCATTTTAGAAATGAAGGAAAATTCATATAGCAGTCATTGCATTCAAAAGAAATTCACATTCACGTTTGTTGTGGAAAAGCTGTATGCAGAAAATCCAGTCTTTTTTTTTTTTAAATGCAATTGCAAAATCATGCAGAAATATGAATTGCAATTTCCAATAAAGTTTTAATGTATGCTCCGATTTTACCATTTGAGATGTTAACAAAGTAGATTCATTCTAGAATGGACATCACAGCCTAGTAATTTGCACGCACATTTGGAATCCAATAGACTAGATTTCTGATGTAATCTGGTTTTTGGATTAATGAGAATTTCGTTTCCCGAAGGAAAAAATGAAGTAAATGCACCACACAAGAATATTTGAATAGAGAGAGATAAGGAAACTTACTGAACTTGAAATCTTTGCACTACGGGCAATTAAACAAGAATTCGGAAAACTATAGTGCCTTCCACATACTAATCCTACTCTTTTTAGAATCCCAAAATCATTAGAGAATCAACAAAATTAACCGGTATAAGTAGTTCTAGAATTTTAGCCCCAAAATCAACTGTAACAGTCCAAAAATTCAGCATATGGTGGAACATACTATGGACCTTGGTCCTACAACATTTCCCTTTGTGTTCAACGAATACTTCACCCAAGTAATAGACATCAGCATCTAAATTATTTCAACTCGTCCCCATAATCGGCTTGTAATGCATCCAAGCCAAAATGATCAAGAGGCCCAAAGTCGGTCTCTATTTATGCCCAATTCTATGACCAGGCCAATTCAAGGTTTCTGATTGCAAATTTTGCCAGATTAGGCCTACCCATTCGTGAGTTATGTTTTGTTGTTAACAGAAAAACCAGGGTCTGAGCAATGGGAGTTGTGTTATGCTGTTGACAAAATTACATCTTGACTAAACATTTGTTATCTGTAATTTTCTTCCCGTAGCTCAGTCTTATCAGCTTCGTAGTTTAAAATTTTGAAGACCCGACTCAATTCGAATGTTCATTCAGGTTGAGTCGGCTCAAAGACTTCACTTGACTTGATAGTTAATAACTATATATCAAAAATAGTAGGACTGGCAGGAATTATTAAAATTACTTAGTCTATTTTATGATTATAAATAAGAAAATGAGAAATGCTTTAGTGCTCTCAACTGTCCAACTGATCCATCTGAACTGTCTATTAGGTTCAGACATAATTTTACGGATTACCATGCAAAAACCTTCTCTCTCTCCGACCCCCAAAGGCACCATGCAAAAATCATATTGATCTGATGAACTGCTTCATCCTTGATTTGTCCTTATTTTCTTTAGCCATCCTTTTTCCATGCTATGGATGGGATTGTCTAACAGTCTGTGATTCTTTAGAATCATAAGCAAACCATGATGGGTCCTAACAAATAAATGGATCAAATGTTTGATTGGACATACTTTGTGCAAACAATCTTGATTGTCCAAATTAAAGGCCATTAACCAACGGTTAATGTTTGTTGGATTGGAGTGATGTTTGCATGTAGTCCATGAAATGTGTGTTGACAATATGAACAGTCTGGATCAATGAATTGGACCGTGTAAATGTCACAATGCAACTAGGACCACTATAACTAATAGTGTCCTGAGAGCACTGGATCATTTCTCAATGAAAATAAAGAAGCAATTCGAGCATAGCTTGGTTGTCGATTGCTTTAGCTCTTTATAAAATGTCTTGGGTTTGAATCCTGCCCATGTTTTTTCCCCCTCACGTTTAATTAACAAGAGGTCTGACAATGCAAGTGACTCGGCTTGAGTTAGAGCGAGTTGCATTGAGTCGACTGAGTTAGGTACTGCTTGAAATCTCTCCGAGTGGAATCGTCGTCTCATAATCTGACTGAGTCGAGTTGACTCATCTGAGTTTCAAGTCGAGTCAGCAAGTTTCAAAACTATGCTCAGCTTAACAAAATTTCATTATCTTTAAAATTTAAAATAAAAAAAATAAAAAAAAATAAAAAACCGCAAAAAACAAAAGAGTATAATTCACCAGTCTTCTAGAGCATATTGATATAATTTCTCATGTTCAAAATTTTTTTAATGTGTTATGCCCACTACCAAATATCTAGAGTTTTTGTACATTTGTGTCATGTGAATGGAGTATCAAAAAAGGATGTACATGATTGAATTTCATATTTACAGTTTACTGTTCCATACACAGGAAATGTGCCATTTCATTTGAGCATAATGGGGAGATTGCTGCGGCCGCTCTTGCGTACAAATGCATGGAGGTTGCATATATGAGAGTAATATTCTCTATGAGCTTGCACATACATAGAGACAGTTGCAAATTACAGGCATCTCTTCATGGTCATCCATTCGGTAATCAAACTATCTCCTCTTGTTCTGTTATTTGGAAAAATTTTCCATTCATTTTGTATCATTCTTGTTCATTTGCAAACCTTTCTACCCTTTTGAGAAGAGATTTAAAATTTAAAAAGTCATGTCCTTGGATCCATCTCTTGACCATGTCCCAGATATCCAACCCATTCGTCAGGTGGGCCCACCATGTTTGTTCCCTGACCAAGGAATTGATCAATATGTTGTTGAGAGGAGCTATTATCGTATGCTGAATGCGGGCCACTAGATGATGTATCGTAAACTTGATTCCTTCTGTATGCATTTGGCTGACGTTATGAGAGGACAGAGCTGATTTTGGCAAAGGCACACGGTGTTACTCAACTGATTGATGGCCCAGTTTGCCCACATGTGTGAATTAAGATGGTTATGTGTTCCTCGATTAATCTTACTCACAAAGGAGCCTGCTCTGGCAGGGCTCTTTCTGTATTGATGCAAGGTGTAGAACCTGTGAAAGATAATGGTAAAACCTAGCTAAGGGAAACCTGACCACCATCCAACCATGGAAAGCTGGTGGAAGCCGTGGAACCTTCTTTAAACCTTGTCTGATCCAGTAGGCCGTTCAATCACCAGGAGTCACACTCTTGATGAACAATTTTGAAACACCCAATGTGAACTTTCCTATGGGTTAATCTCATTACCGTCCAATGAATGCGAAGTTGGTCCCACCTGCTTTGACTTGTTAAGAGATGATTGGGCTGAGTCGGCCCACTTCCCAATGATAAGTTTCACCTAGTGTGAAATTTCTTTCTCAGATATTCAACGCAGATTCAATGAAGTTATTTTGAGAAACATTCTATTTTGTTTTATTCTTTCAGGCCAACAATCATCGCCATTGGCTGCTATTGATGCAACCAATGTCCATGAGGATGTCGCACCCTGTGAGTCTGAAGCGAAGGGAGTCAAGCCGCTTGCTAGCAGAGCTACCTGTAGCAGCCCACATCTCCTTAATTATGTAAGCTGAATCTTAAATCGACCGTCGTTCCTTGTTTCTGAGTAAAATCCTAGCGAGCTACTACTGAAATGTGGAAAAATAAAATAATAACTTGGATAATTTCTGGCTACCCAAAATGCACAGATGTTAGATTTTCTCTATTTCTTTCTAAATCAGAAACTGATAATAGGATTTCTCATATATGTTTTGTAATTAGAGGAATTACCAGATTATACAGCTTGATTTGTACGAATGGGGTCAATAACTCAGTGATCCGTGCATTGAGGGATTGTTGGGTGCTTGTGAGGAAAGGAATGAGTGGATTTTGAATAATGCGGCTGGATCCACTAAATAGGTTTCTACGTTAAGCACTTACACTTTACATACAAATCACAGCGTGGGGCCCACCATGATGTTTTAATAACATTGAATCCATCCATCATTTGTGCTTGCTATTTTATTTCCTTGGTGTCCAAAAATCAGACTGATCCAAAACTCAGATGGGCCATGACTCAACAAGTAGTTGGCATGGGGGTGCCCACTATTAAGCAGCTTCCAGATTGTATGTTAGGTCCACTGTGTTCTGTATATTCCTTTTAATCCATTCAGAAAATGCATCCAACTAGGATGAATGGACCCAAAACATCAGGCCATTCCAAAACTGACATGGGCTGCAACCGGTGATTTTTAGTGGTTTTAGGCACAACTGAGTGTTGTGTGAAACTGAGTTTATGGATCCAAGGAGATAGGTGGGAGCTCATATTATGGATGGATCGGATGTCGTTAACACATATGGTGGGCCCCACACATCAATTTGCAGAGTGAGCTTATCCTAGAGAAGTTTGTATTGGATCTGCCCTCTTGAATTATTGTTGTCTCCATTGATGGAACAACCTTTGCTATTGTCAATTGGGCTTCTCTATTTCTGATTTACTTAAAGAATAGCAAACGGTCATAGTTGTTTGAAGCATTAGTTTGATGGGGTCCTCCCCCAGAAATCCAAGGCGTTGGTCCAACAAGGGTGGGTCCCCACAACATCAAGGTTTTTAGATCACTAAATCATGGGCTCCACTTGTACAAACTGAAAAACCATGGATGTGTGTGTGTGTGTGTGTGTTTTAAGTATCAACAATATCGGTCATGATTTAGTTTTTCAGTTTGTACAAGTGGATTGGAAGCTTCGATTTCGAGATTTGGAGGAGATGGGCTGAGTCGCGGAAATTTGAAATTTTTTTTTAAAAAAATTCCCAATTTCTCGCCAATCGGTTGCAATCTTTGTGTCCAAACATAAAATCAAACATGTATGTAACCTGATCTAGTGATTCTTCTTTTGCTTTTGAATGTATTGCTTGTGTTTCCACATGTCCTCTTACATTTATAAATTCTATCAATAGACTTTGAATATACTTGCATCAATTCAGTTAGACAGAGCATGGATTAGGACCCCATACAAAGAAAACCTATTATGTGCAATTGTTTTTTATAATGTTTTGATTTTTAAGTGTGTATTGGTGTCTTTTTTAACAATCACTGAAGTTTCATTGAAAAAATCGACCAATTTCCTAATGTTTCCCCATGTTTCCAACAACAACGATACATTATGCGATACAACTAATACATCCCATGCAATGACCGATACATATCCATATCCCAATGGTGCGATATGTAACACGATACGGATATTTCGAACATTGTATATACATACCCATGGGCTGCAGATATATAAAAAGTATAATGAGATATTCTCTAGTGCTCTGAAAGCACGAGAGGACTATAAGTTACAGTGTTCCTAGTTGCATTAGTTCACTTTCGCAGTCCAATCAGTGGGTATGAACCATCCATTAAGTTAAGAACACATTTCATGGGCTACCATGCAAAAATCACATTGATCGTCCATTCTTGGTTTTATTTTCTATAGCCATACTTTTACTAATCCATGGATGGGATCATTTGCTCCTGCATTGCCCGTTCATCCAATCCATATGGGCCGATTTCCTGCTTCGGTTTAACATAGTTTGGTGCGTCCCGAGTGAGGTTAATCTGCTCCTTCAGGTGTGGCATGGGGTTCATTTAGGGAAGGTGAAAACCGTGATCTGGAGGATGGCCATTCTGGCAGTCTGGTGGTCGGTTTGGGGAGAGGAACAACAGAGTTTTCAAGAATTCCTCTAATCTTGCAAGGGAGGTTTTGTCCAAGGCTAAGCGTTTTCTGATCGAGTGGGCTTCCAATGTTGATGGCCTCAATGCTTGGGATTTTTTTCTTTTTAGGCGTGTAATCGCTGTCTGCCTTGTCAGCAGACTTCTTTTTGTAGTTTCTTCTCTTTTTTAATATATTCGTCATCTTTCAAAAAAAACAAAAGTGATTCTTTAGAATCCATGATGGCCCTTATCAAGTAGATGGATGACATTGTTGATTGGACCCATTTTTGGGTAAATTATTTCAACCGTCCATGTTTTAGGCCACTGTTCAAATGGTTAATATCTGTCAGATCACTTTCATGTTTTCATGGTAGCCCATGAAATATGAGTTGGACATGATTAGCAGGACTGTCTAAGTGTCCGAATACAATACAATTAGGTGCACTGTAACTTATGGTGGTCTAAGAGCACTGGAACATTTCTCAAGTATAATTCCATTGTACTTAAACCTGTTCATCTTGCAAGATTTATCTTGTGTTATATGATACTCAGGCTACATGTGATGCTTGATAAACAGGGCGTCATATATTAACTCAAGTAAACTGACTAAATTTTACAGCCCACTGTTGCAAAGTCACAATCCCACTATCAGATTGATTAGACAATCCTAACCTCTGATTCATGGGATCTTTTTTGTGGAAATAGGACTGTTGGATATGTTTCACTTCTGACCATCCATAAATGTCCATCAATCTGATAGTCAGATATGTCAAATAAGATTAAATTTTGGTTAGCGATACATCTACACTGGATAACATAATTTGTATCGTTTAATTGACTTGTATGCCACGTGTGCAAGTTCTAAGCAATTTCCAAGTGCCTGCGTATTATCTGTCACGCTATGCGAGAGTATCAAAGTTTCTCTCCTTTATCTCTGTGCACTTATTAACTGTGCTCTTTTTTTACAAGCTGAATATGTGCCTTCCGCAATGGACGCTTCTCAGAGATCACTATCAGCATTGAAAGCCGCTTGGTGGAAATATGGTGTGCAAGGAATTGCAGCTGTGAAAACAGCACTTGATTTTCACTTCCATGACATGGATGGATTCATACGCCTGGTCCGTGTAGCATTAGAGGAGATCGACATCTAAACCGTCCATTACGAAGATAAAAATGGATGGGAATCTCAGCATTTGTGGAGAAATTGTACAGCGGACCACATATGCGAATCCAAAATTTGAAGCTCCAGCTATATTAGTATGTATATATGTGTATGACAGCGACCCCAGCATTGAGTTGTTTTTCTTTTCTTTTCTTTTCTTTTCAAATACACGGCGAAAGCCTGAATACGTGTAAATTGATTTCTCAACTGTAAAGTGATTCTTTGGCATCAGTAAGAGACTCAATTCCAAAATGCTGCCGTTACAAATAATGTATCTGTATTGTACAGCTATTCTTTATGTAAGAAATGAAAATTCAAGTTTCTCATCGGAAAAAATACAACCAGTTTTTTGTTTGAAGAGAAGTTATGTATAGGATATGTGGCCTTTATTTTTGCATAGTACTCAGTTTGTTTTAAATTCTAACAAGTGGGGCTCATGGTTTGGACCTTGTGTCCCTACCATGCCAAAAACATACTTGATAGAACCATCTTAACCTTTTGAATTTTGGGCTACAGATACTTAACAAAAGAAATACAACAACAGTCCCCACCCAAAAGAAAGAGGTGCACTCTAGTGGTACTGGTTCCAACCTAAGCTTACTGTGGTAGCAGGCAGATGAGGGAGCTTTGTGACGTATGTAGGACATCCAACCCTTCAGATGCCCAAGCTCATGTTAATTCCACTTATAAAAATTCAGCCTGATCCAACGCACATGTGGGCCACCTGAGGTTCCACTTGATTTCCACTAGGGCCCACCTGAGGTTCCAAACCGCCTGTTTGCGGGGACTTCAATGCGATCACAGTCCAATCTGAATGGATAGGGGGGGAACAAACTAGCGATCCAGAGCTCAAACGATTTTGTCGAAGCGATTAATCGTGCGGGGCTGATAGATGCAGGTTATAGTGGCAGCACTTTCACCTGTGTAACAACCAATTTGGGAGGAATCGGAAATGGGCTAGATTGGACAGGGTACTTTGTTCTCCACCATGGCTCCAAGTGTTCCCTCAATTCCAGGTTCTCCACTTACCTCGGGTAAATTCCGACCACTCTCCCCTCCTCCTCTCTCAGCCCCAAGCCTCCTCGTCGTCCCCCAGGCCATTCCATTTCCAACATATGTGATCCCTGCATGAAGGTTTCCAAATCCTCATAAACTCCTGGAAAGCAGACCCAACAGCAAATCATATGAAAACCCTCCAGAGTAAACTGCGGAATACAAAGGCCGCCCTAAAATTCTGGAACAAGGAGTTCGGCAATATCTTCACCCTTATCAAGACCGCTGAAGAAACCGTGAATCAGTTGGAAGAAGAATCCAAAGACATCCCAGGCAGACAACATCTGGAAAGACTCAAAAAGGCAAAAAATGATCTGCTCCATTTGGAAAAACTAGAGGAAGTTTTGGAAACAAAAATCTTGGAACAGATGGCTAACAGAAGGAGATAGAAATACCAAGTTCTTCCACTCAGTAGCTAAAGAGCAAGTCAGAAAGTCCTTCATCAGTGGAATAGAGCTGCAAAATGGCATTCGATCAGAAGACCAGGGTGAGATGAAAGACAAGGCAGTGCGATAGTTCGAGAACATGTTCAAAGTGGAGCCCACTGACCCAATTGGTAGCTTCTTCCATCCCATCCCAGCGACAGTGACGACAGAAGATAATGCAGCCCTCCTTGCTGACCCTACCCTTGAAGAGACCAAACAGGCAGTTGCTGATCTGCCAGCCGGTGGGGCACCATGTCCCGATGGTTTCTCGGGTGCCTTCTTCGCCTCCTGCTGGGACACTGTGGGGACAGACATCCACAACACAATCACGTACCTTTTCTGAGGTGGGAACATTCCCCGGGCATTTTCTGCTTCCCTTCTCTGCCTTATCCCTAAGAACTCTTCTGCTAAAAAAAATTCTGATTTCCGTCCAATTAGCTTTTGCAACTGTGTATACAAGATATTCTCAAAAGTGATTGCAGCCAGGCTAAATGCTCTTCTCCCAAAGCTGATCTCAAAGGAACAATCTGCATTCATCCAAGGAAGGTTTATCGCAGACAACATTGTTGTGGCCCAAGAACTTCTCAGAGACATCAACAAGAAAGTATGAGGAAACAACATCATAATGAAAATTGATTTAGAGAAAGCATATGACAAGGTCAACTGGATCTTTCTGAAAGCAGTGCTTCTTCGGTTGGGGTTTAGTCAACAATGGGTCAACCTCACAGAAAAATAGTGGTCTGGAGTGTGGTTCTCAGTTCTATTCAATGGCGAACCAAAAGGATTCTTCAAAGCAGAGATGGGACTCCGCCAAGGGGACCCTCTCTCCCCGAGTCTGTTCATCCTGGTTATGGAAGCCCTCAGCCGCGGCCTTAATTCTCTAGTGGAAAGAAACGAGATCACCCCTTTCAAAGCTACTAGAGGCGACCAAATTATCACTAATCTACTCTTCACCTATGACACCATCATCTTCACTAACAGTGGTAGAAGCTCGCTCTCGGAATTGCAGAAGTTCCTCAACAAATTCCAAGCTATCTCTGGGCTAAGGATAAACAATGGGAAAAGCAGCTTTCTCGTTTCCTCTAGAGATGGCAGAAGGGCATATCAAATTAGTGGAAAGACTGATGGGATTTATGAGAACAACAACCCCTTTTCTTTACCTCGGGGTCCCCTTAAATACAAGTAGATTAAGGCCAACCTCATTCCAGCCTATGATAGACAAAATCATTCAACGCATTGCAGGGTGGAAAGGCCGATACCTCAACCAGGCCGGCAGGATAACTCCCATCAAACACATTCTGAGTAGTATCCCCATCCACACGTTAGCTGCTGTGGAAGTGTCGAAAGGGACACTCGACAAAATAGAGAAGGGATTTGCTGATTTCCTATGGGGTTGGACGGAAGGAAAAAAGAACCTCCACTTAGGGGTGCACACGGTTCGGTTCGGTCCGGTCCGGTCCGGTTCTGGGGTGAAACTAGAACCGAACCGTTCCTTACGGTTCTAGGATTTTCAGAACCGAAACCGGACCGTTAGCACCCTAGAACCAAACCGGAACCGGACCATGAAAACCGGTTCGGTTCCAGATCGGTTCCATGGTTCTAGGCTTTTTATAATCCAACCCAATTGCATGTTCTATTTTATAATTTAGCCCATGTCCATTCATGTTGTGATCCATTTGATGAATGGTTTAGATATTGTATATGGCGTGAAAAAATACATTTATGAAAACAATCAAAGGGTGCATTGTAAACCATAAATCATGAGTCAAATATACAACTACAACTAAAATATATTGTAAACTCACGGTTCCAAGTTCGGTTCCACGGTTCGGATTCACAGTTCGGATCCACGGTTCGGTTCGGTTCTACATACCCCCAAACCGGAACCGAACCGAACTAAACAGTTCTTTAATTTTTGGAACCAGAACCAGTGCACTCTAGAACCGGACCAAACCGGACCGTTTGGTCGGTTCCGGTCCGGTTCCACGGTTCTACCAGTTCAATGTGCACCCCTACCTCCACTAGGTTAGCTGGAAGAGAATAACAGGACCCATTTCAGAAGGCAGGCTGGGCATCAGATCTCTCAGGGATGTCATGAAGATGATGCGAATGAAGATGACCTGGACAGTTCTTTACAGCAAAAAAACAGCATATGGGGCAGCTACATCAAATCCAAACACAGGTTAGAAGATCATTCCCCTGTCAATCCTCCCCAGAGAGCTTCAGACTCCCCTCATTGGAAAGTAGTTTGGAAATTGCTGGATCAGGTAAAGAAAAACAGCCACCTGCTGTTGGGGGAGAGCCGCTGCAACTTCCGGACATCCAACTGGTCGGGTCAGCGTCCTCTTCTCGACAGAACCTTGGGGGTCATCCCAACAGATATGCGCCAGCTGCAGGTGAAGGATGTTCTCGGCCCCAACGGCATCCAACCGAGATCCCTAGCAGCCCTGTTCCTCCTATCCTCATTCATCTAGCACGTTCGTTCAATGGGAATTTCTACCCACTCTGGAGAAGATACCTATGCCTGGACCGGAGAATCATCAAAAAGATTCACAATCAAATCAGCTTGGAGGCTGATTCGCCAGTCGACCCCAGATGCTCTTGGGCCAAGTGGGTTTGACACGCTCTGTTGCCTCCCAAGATAGCAGTGTTTGCTTGGAAATCCTCAACAAAGCATTCTCGGTCGATGTTAGCGTAAAGAATAAAGGGGCGACTCTGGCCTCTTGCTGTGCCTGCGGTGGAACGGGAAATAATCGAAAGGAGTAGTCTGTGGACCATCTATTTGCGGACGGTGAACTGGAAATGTCCCTATGGCGCTATTTGTCTTCCATCTTCTCGGTTTCCTTCTTGGAAGGACAGACAGCTGCGGGGAGGGCGGCCCAGTGGTGGTCTATGTCCAGCGACAAATCAACTTGGGCATCTTCAGACGGCTAGCCCCAGCCCTCATCTTCTGGGAGATCTGGCTAGCCATAAATGACAGCCGCTTCGAGGAGGCTCAAATCAGGGAGGACCACACTATTTCCAAAACCAGAAGATGGTTCTCCCCCATCGCCAGCATGTTCCAGCTCCTGCCAAGCAGAGATCGGTCTAGCCAAGAGGCGATCAAAGAGTCAGGGATATCCCCCGCCATCAGGAAAAATTCGTCCTTCTCCATAACCAAAGGGAAAAGGCCGAAAGCAGGGTGGGTTAAGCTAAATGCTGATGGATCCTCCTGAGCAACCCGGGCCCATCGGGAAGCCGAGGAGTTTGTAGAGCCGAGTTCTCCAAAGGTTATGGGGTTGAGACAAATCTCCGGGTCGAAACGAAAGTAGTAGTGGGCTCACGAAGGTAGAAGTGGAAAGTGACTCTTCAGCGTCGGTGTCTTTATTATCCTCGTGCAAGCAAATCCTGTAGAATATCTAGTACTGCAAGAAAAGGTTCGATCAAATTTGGAGTTATGCCATTATCTAGATTGAGCATATTTTAAGAGAGGCAAACAAGGTGGCGGATGGCCTGGCCCGGATGGGTAACTCCACCCAGTTAGACAAGTTCTTCACAGAAGTCACTAATCTCCCCCTCCTTACCAGAGGAGAGCTCGTCCTAGACGGCACTTCCTTCCTATGTAGAGAGAGAGGTTACAATAGGCAGGCGCCGTTTCATGTTTTTTTGCAGCAACGGACCTGCCCGAAATGTAATTTATCCTGTAAATTTTCCAGAGGGGAGCTCTTCCTAGACCGCACAGGGATTGGATCAGTTCGGTTGTCTTAATGCAGTCCTTCCTATGTGGAGAGAGAGGTTACCATAAGCAGGCGCCGTTTCATGTTTTTTTGCAGCAACGGACATGCCCGAAATGTAATTTTGCCTGTAAATTTTCCTCTCATAATATATAATATTACTTCCTTAAAAAGCATCGATTTGGACCGTCAAAAAAAAAAAAAAAAAAGCACCATAAGCAGCCTTAGGTGCCATTTAATAATTTTAAAAGTAAACTCCGAAAATTAAATTTAAGTACTGAAAACTTAAAAAGTGTTGAATTGTAATTTTGAAATTATTTAAGAGATATTTTATTTTAAAATTGAAAAAAAAAAAAAAAAAAAAAACCTTAATGCACTACCACTTTCAACATTTAACATTTAGCATTAACTTATTTTGAGTGCTCATCATTGAAATTTGATATTTTTAGTAATTTTTTCTTATTTAAATCATTTGTCAAATCCAACTTATCAAGTGTTTAAATTAATTTCCACTAAAAATTTAGTTTTTTTTTCCCCTTAAGCTTCCCTCTCTTGACTTAACACTAAAGGGTGATTGTTGGAAGTAGTAGTGCATTAAAATTTCTTCTCACTTTTAACGAAAAATATTTCTAAATGAGTACTTTAAGTTTTCAACCTTAAATTAATTATGCTTTAATACTTTAAGTTTTCAGCCTTAAATTAATTTTCAGAGCCCAGTGGCATACTGATTTCTCATAAGGCCGCAAAAAGTACAGGGCAACTAACCACTTCTATTGATCAAGCAAAACAAGTACTCCTAGGGTGATTTGGGAAGCAATAAATATTCAATTTCCGATAAGTACCCTCGTGAGGCTATAGAAAGCACGGGGCTCTACTGTACTGTATTCTTCAATGTTAGTGTCGATCAAGAGTGAATGGTTGTAATTTGTTGCCTGTAATGCCGCATAAAGTGCAGGGACACTCGCAATGTTTTCCTCAAACCCTCATAATATATGCAAGTTATTTATTTCCAAACAAACAGCTGACACAGACACAAAGGCAAACAATAAATCCAGACCACAATTCATAATTGACTGGCAAAGATGGGGTGTTCACTTACTTTGGCATTCGGTTGCATGCAACCTTTGCCAAAGAGGGGCATTTGTAGACACCCCACCCGAGGCCGACAAGCTGATAAAGATTGGACCAACTCAACCCAACTTGATGGCTAACCTAAACCCTAAATCTAATCATAAACCCTAAACTCAAGCCAATCAACATAGTAATCTAGTCTTAAACCATAAGACCCTAAACCCTAGAGCCCTGAGTTAACTCGAGTCAACTCACCTGGTCTGCCTACCCAATCCAATAACCCAATTGACTTGCCTTGTCAAGCCCAACCTAAAACCAGGCCTGAACCGATGTCTAAAACCAAGCCCAAACTGAATTGGAAGTGGAGTAACAACTGGGCAAACCAGGAGGCCTCCTGCCAAGACTGGAGGTCCCACGAGTGGGTGGCAGCACCCAAGGTGTTGCTAGCCACGTGACACCCCTCCTCTCTTGGCAGTAGCTCTCAACGCTTGTGAACTCTCCTTTTACAACCCCCAAGTGTGCGAAAATAGGTACTGACTTTAATACCCTTCTCTCAACCTACATTTACCCTTTTACCACCCAATCTAAGGCATGTGATGTTGCCACGTGACAATCTCAAATCCTAATCCTCTAGTCACTTTTTACCCGTGAGCTTGTCTAGAATTATCAGAAAACCAGGCTTGAGAGCTATAAATAGCCCCCTCCCATTCCCATTTTGATTATTCAATCATCCCCGAATCATCCGGTAGCCATCAAAGCATCCATTAACCAATCTCTTTCATTCCTCCACCAAGGAGAGTAAGAGTGAAAGGAAGAGTCCAACCCTCGTCTAACCTAGCCTAGCTAAAGTAAAAATCTCCTGAACAACTTAAGTCCTAATCCAAGCCATTCAATCTAGTCCTTACGACACTCCCGTCCACTTAACCATCTAATCCTTAACCAACTTCGTCTAATCCTGTAATTGCTTTGTGCAACATCCATTCCCTTCTCAACCCCCCTACTCATCTCATCCATCCACATCGTATGGCATTCTGCATTAACACAACCTGGGCATATGCTTTGTGGCTTGGCAAATAAATCAAACCCACCCATCAAAAACTCTAGTCAATATGCATCAAATAACGGGATACTTCTATACACATCCACTCAGACTGACGATACCGATATTAGCCAACCTCTACAGACCTTGATAGTGGGATAGTTCTATACTCATCCACTCAGACTGACGATACCGATACTAGCCAACCTCGATAATAGGGTACATCTGTACTCACCTACTCAGCATGATGATACTTATATTACCCGACCTCAGTAGTGGTGTACTTTTGTACTCACCCACTCAGTTCGGTGGTACTGCAACTACCCGACCTCATTGGTGGAGTACCAATGAACTCACCCACCCGACCCACCAATCTCACGGCTACCTGAACTTGTCAATTGGGTACCTCTATACTCACGCACTCAGCCCACCGATAAAGTTCCAAAGTGTAGGGACAAAAATAACCATGACCTATCACAAGGTCCAAAAGTCCAACTCCATAAGTCCACCATCCTTAGTAGTAACATAATGCACATTTATGCATCATCATGATGTAATGGTTGAAATACTTCATTTTATGGCAAGTCTACATATAGTACTAAAACCAACATTTATCGAAGTCAAGGTACAATATATTCAGAGTCTATAATACAAGTCCACTCACAATTCACAATATCATAATTCAAAAGTTTGTGAATATCAATATTCGTATACTTAAGTCCTCTTCAAGAAGCCATTATACCACACTAGACCTTTTTAGCATAAGGGTCGATTTGTGTTTTGTGCAAAGATTACACTAGTGTACCCGAGCAAGGCTACTTATACACGATCACTATATTGGTATGCATCTTGTTATTGCTCAAATCTAGTTGAACCCGCATCACCTTTGAAGGCTGCCTGCACCTCAATGGGAAGAGGAATAACACTGGGGGCGTTGGTTGTGGCCGGGGATCGTCTAATGCCTAAGTCAGGTAAAAAAACTCAAAGTTGGTGTGGCTAGAGTCGGAATCGTTGTGCATACCTTTTCACTTATGCATGGTGATGTATTTATAGGTTTGTCAGGCAGCTTTGCGTATCTGAGTAAATATGTGAGATATGCTAGAGAGGCCCATATTATAGTTGGAATTTATTCTAAGTTTTTCTGATTATGCCTCGATTGGCATGATCTTTGGCTAGGATCTTGCTGGGTAGTTCTGCTTGTATACGGCGCAAGATTCTCTTGGGTATTTTCATCCTGAGCTTGAGGTCAGTATTCGAGATCGAGGTCGGCATTTGATGTTGAGGTCGGCATCCGAGGTCAGGGTCAGTATCTGAGGTTGAGGTCAGCACTGAGGTCGGGGTCTGTCGATGAACCCTCATCTCAGAGTGGGGCTGACTGATTCAATTCGGTCATTGAGTTTCCTTGCTCATCTCAACTTCCCTCGCTGTAAGTGTTTCAGTAGTTCACGTAGTCTTCTCTAATGTTCTTTTACCATGTGTCTCATACGTTAGGTCAGCTCAATGTTCCCTATAAAAATTGCTCCTACTTCCGAGTTCATGAGCTCAAAAAGTAAGAATATTTGAACTAATGTATGAGCTAGCGGGAGATTCCAAACTTCTAACTGTGGGGTGGTCAGTTCAATCCATCCGTGTTCCTTGATTTTATCACTTAGTGATGAAGGCATGAATTGAAAGAGACGATGTATGTTACGATAATCAAGGATGATATTATGACTGTATCTCCATACGAGGAGTCATGCATATAGTGACGAGCGCCGCCTCACCTTTCCTGCAACTCACAAGCAGACATATATCCCTACTCCATTAATGCGGGCTCTGAGCAAACCTCATATCGCCATGTGGAGGAGATTGTGCGTCGAGGTGTCCTTTCACGCCCTCGTGAGTAGTGCTAACATTAAAGGCTCTACTTACGAGATTCCTACAAATAGGGGTTTCCCCTTCATTCTCTCGCTCACTTGTTTTGTGAAGTTTGAGCTATGCTGACTTGGTCTTTCCTTTCTCTATCTTAGTCCTTCTCCGTTCACTGTGTAGATCATCCGGTTACTTAGCCTTTTCCGATACGTATTCTTCTACACTCCTTTTCATGCTTCCATTTTCCTATTCTCATGTCTTCCGAGGGTTCTAGAGGTATCTCTGTATCCAGGGCTTTCCATGATGAATCCTTCCATGATAGTACAGATTCTAGATTAGTAGCATCTTCAAGTGGGCCATCACCGATAATGGCAGATCGAGATGAGGAGGCTAGGTGGCTTCTTCGTCTCCTTAGGGACTGACCCCATTGGTCTCTCCTTTTGGTTCCCGATTGTGGTCGGGGGATTTACATGCCCTCTGGTCAGAGTTCGGGATCTTTGACTCGGTGGGGCTATGACTATCCCAAGTTGAGGAACTTCCGGGCATTCCTCCCGAGGGGGAGGTAGCCCTTTATCCATGTTTCTTTTCATACAGCCCATGGTTGCCTTTCCATCCTGTGGTGAGGGAAGTGTTGCATCGCCTAAGGCTTTCCCCAGGACAACTTAACCCTAACATGTGGCGAGCTGTCTTCGGGTGTTATATCTTGTGACATCAAGTTGGTCACTCTGAGCTTATTGCAGATGAGCTCTTATACTTGTATCAGGTCAACAGCAACCCAGGCTCTCTCGGCTGGTACTATTTTTCTCCATGGTCGGGCAAAGGTCAGGCCATTATTACCTGTAATCCCTCTTCCAATAAGGGTTGAAAGAATAGGTGGTTCTTCACTACTGAAGAGTGGGAGGCCCCACAAAAAGCTGGGCAGGTTGCGAGCTCGAGTTCCCACCAAGTTTGCCACCCCAAGTCGGGACTTGAGTTGTAGCTTCTGGTTATTGCAATTTATTTTTGACTTTCCCATACTGACCTGATCACCTTTTTGGTAGCTCTCACTGGCATCAACCCCTAATTCTCTATGGTCCAACTTCGCCAGGTCAGGATCACCCAGGAGTGTCCTTCATCCTAGCGGGACTGGAGGAAGCTGATCACTTCGACTCTCTCGGAGCAGGTCAGCTTGTCGGTGGCCAGGTCAACAGGTATGTTTGATTTCAGTAGGGTTTTTGAATGTCGTCAGTCTCTTTCCGTATCTTATGTGTTTTGTTTATTATTTTTTATACATATACTAGATCACCCCCGATAGAAGAGGTTGAGGCTCCCCTCCACAACGGAGTTAGAGCGGCTGAGGAGTGCTGCTAAGAAGGTTGCTCCCTCATCATTAGCCCGACGGGCATCTAGGGTTGAGGCTTCGAAGATTAGCGCGGGGAGATTGGTGACGGAGCCTACCCCTAAGGTTCTTCCCCCGATCGAGCAGGCGTAGGCAACCAGAGTAGCCATGGAGGATGCAACTGTGGTGCTCTAGGATGTTGCATTAGATGGTGTAGCCCAAGGTACTACTCCCTTGAACGTGCCCCCGAGGGAGGTTGTAGACCTTGAGTTGTCCCCCGTCCATGTTGAAGAGAAAAGGGCGGTGGACGCTGCAGCTATCAAACTAGAGATTGCAACTAGAAGTGCCTCTGAGCGTCAAGTCCCTAAGAGGACTAGGACGTCATGGGACAACAGTTACTGCACTTCTCCCACAACACATGGTTCACTGGCTCATTAGAACCGCTGCCATGTGCCTGAGGAGGATACCATTGCCATGATATCCCTGCAGCCCGAGCCCTGTTAGGCAGGGTGGCGTCGATATTGATCAGGGTAATAACATCGGCCACCTCTATATATTTTATTCTTTTCCATTTAAAGAGGTAGCCCAGAGACTCGAGTATGCTAGGGCCAACCTTTAGGCCAAGGCTGCGGAGTTGAAAGAGGTTGTGCAGGCCCGGGTAGTGGCCCATGCTGAGGCCGAGGCCCTCCATGAGGCCTTGATGGTTGTCGAGGATGACAAGGCCACCAAGAGTACTTTGCTGGCTATAAAGCAATGGGAGAAGGCCGAGTTGGTGGCCCATGTGGCTGAAGTGGAGTCCCGCCTTGCTAAGGTGGGGGGTCGGGCGACCAATGTGAAGGACAAGCTGGCAGAGGATGAGGCCTCAATTCCTGGGAGGGAAGCAATGGTTGTAGAGGCATTCAAGGCTTCTGAGGAGCACACAACCGAGCTGGAGGAGGCTTTCAATGCTACCTTCCAATAATGACGAGAAGACGTCCAACAAAGGTATCCTGACCTAGACTTAGGCTGCCTTGATGAAGATGCTCCCGAATGTCCTAATATTGATGCCCCTCAGATTGAGGAGCCTCCTCAGGGATAGGCCTCCTTTTCTTTTCTTTTTCTTTTTTTGGAAATTTCTATTAAATGAAGGGACATTTTGTTTGTTAAGCTTTGAGCCTTTATATGTGGATTAGTAGATATGGTAGTCGAGCATGTAGATTTATAGTCACGAAATTAGTAAATGAGATAGTAGAAAATAACCTTATTCCTTCACCAAAAGGGGATGTTTCTTACACTTGTAGCAACCTGTCGACAATTAGTAGCTTTGTCCTGAGGTGAACAGTTAAAAGCGGTCAAATCGTTTGTAGAAAAGGTCCCTTATGGATAGTAGATCTTCAAGTGCTCCATATTCCATGGGTGAGGTAAGAGTTGACCCTTCATGTCCTACAATCGATATGTCCCTGGGCAGACCATACTAACTATCCTGTATGGTCCTTCCCAGTTTAACCCCAGGGCTCCTAGGCCGAGTTCCTTAGTATTTTAGAATATTTCACGGAGGACTAAATCCCCTAGTTGGAATCTGTGCACCTTGACCCTTGTGTTGTAGTGTCGAGTAGCCCTGTGTTGATAGGTGACAAACCTTAGTTGTCTTTTTTTCTCTTACTTCTTCAAACAAATTGAGGCTTAGAGCTACTTGCTCGTCGTTGTCTCTCATGTCGAATAGCTCTGTACATGCGAGGGTACCCCAATCTCTACTGGGACGACTGTATCTACACCGAAGGCCAGAGAGAACGGGGTTTCACTAGTCATTGTACGGGGCGTTGTTCATTATGCCCACAGGATGTGGCAGCTCGTTGGCCCAGGCCCCTTTGAACTTTTTGACTTTAATTTTTAAGTGGTTCTTTATGATTTATTGACAACTTCCGCTTGTTCGTTAACCTAGGGGTGGCGAGGTGAAGAGAAGAAATTGCTAATGCTAAGCTTTTCACAGTCCTGGGAAACAAGCATTATCAAATTACCTGCCATTGTCCGTAATAATGATGTGGGGAATATCATACCTGCAAATGATGTTCTTCTAGATGAAGTTGGTGGTGTTCTAATCTTTGCTAAGGGCTCAACCTCGGCCCACTTAGTAAAGTAGTTGACAACGACGATGGCGAATTTGGTCTATCCCTTGCCCATTGACAGAGGTCCTATGATGTCGACCCCTCACTGCACGAAGGGGCAAAGGCCGCTCATTGTGGTCAGTTGCTTGGACGGTTATTGTGGTATTGTGGCAAAATGTTAGTACTTGTCGCACCTCTTAGTGTATTATTTTACATTTTCATGGATAGTTGGCCAATAGTACTCTTGTCGAATCACTTTGTGGGCCACGGCTCTTTCTCCATAATGATTTCCGCAGATGCCTTCATGAATTTCCTGTAGGACATATTCAGCCTCATCAAGTCACAAGTATCTTAGGAACAATAGTGAAAAGCCTCTCTTATATAAAACATCTCCTAAGATCGTATACCGAGCTAATCTGTTTTTGACTTTGCGGGCTTCTAGCTTATCCATGGGCAGCTTGCCTTGCTGTAGGTAGCTTATGATCGGATTCATCCAGCTCGACGATTGATTTATTGGGAAGGTCTCCTTCTGGTCAAGCTGACTGATACTTGGCAAGGTCTTCATCAACTGCAACAGCTAACTTGACTAAGGCGTCTACCTTTTGAATTTTCTGACTTGGGAGCCAGGATGACCTCATACTTGTCGAACTCTTTCAGTAAGTCTGATGCCTTTTACAGATAGGTGATCATTCTCTCTTTTCTGCCTTGATATTTTGTGGTGACCTGGTTGACTATGAGCGGAGATTCATTGTGTATTCTTAATGATCGGGCTCTCATTGCCTTGGCCAGCCTGAGCCCGACAAGGAGCGCTTCATATTTCGCTTCATTATTAGAGGTCGGGAACCCGAACCTTAAGGCGTACTCCACATTGGTCTGGTCAGGTGTGATGAGGATTAATCCTGCCCCAGTTCCTTTTGAGTTAGATGACCATCCATGTAGGGTGTCCATTCTTGTAGGCTAACTTCCTGTTTATTCTTTGTTTCTTATAGAGGAACGGAGTAGGTGAACTCAGCGATGAAATCGGCAACAGCTTGGCCCTTAATCACTGCTCTGGGTCAGTATATGATGTCGAATTCATCGAACTCGATAGCACACTTCGCCAGTCACCCTGACGCCTCAGGCTTTTGCAGTACTTAGCGGAGCGTTTGATCAGTTGGAACCACAATGGTGTGAGCCTGGAAGTATGGTCGGAGGCATCGAGATGATATGATTAGTGCGAACTCTAATTTTTCTATGTCAGGGTACCGAGTCTCGGCTTGGACCATAACTTTGTTGACATAGTAAACCAGGAGCTATCTGTTCTCGACTTCACAAATCAAGGCCGAGTTAACAGCTGTGGTTGACACTACCAAGTATGGCAGTAGCGTTTCCCTTGGCTCTGGCTTGGAGAGAAGCGGAGGGGATCCTAGGTATTCCTTGAGTAGTTGAAATGCTTGCGCGCACTCATCTATCCAGGTTGGCTTCATGTTCCCTTTTAATTTAAAGAATGATAGGCATATGTCTATGTCCCTTGAAATGAACCTGTTTAGGACACATGCTTTGCATTGGCCGATCTTTTACTACATACGAGTCGGGAGGTGCAAGCGGAGGATAAGATTGCTCGGTCGCTGCCCCCAATTTTGCGCATTAGTCATCGGGCATATGGTGTTGCCTTTCTAACATTCACATGATGCGTTCAATGTTTCCTATCAGAGCCTCAACTTGGTTTTCTAAATAAACGAGCCAACTTCCCTTGTTCTAGGATCTTTGTGCGATTGCTGGGGAATGGGGGTTAGGCTTTGGGCCTGACACTCATGTTATCCACTCGGTCTCGACATTGAAGCATCATATTGGTACTACAAAGGTTTAGGGACTTTCACCCAAGGACATCCATAACTCCCTAATGCTTGAATAGATTTTCCGGTATCCAATCCGACCATCTACAATATGCTTGTGGAGGTCACAACCCTGATGTTGCTAGGGCGTAAAAGTGATTGTGACACACAAAATGCAGAATGCATGAGTCATACCATCCAAATCATGCACCAAAATTGCACGTACTACGCGATCATGTGGGGCGACTCTATCCCATATAGAGTCCCCTAAGTGTCTCAAGTCAAAAAGAATATGTTATGATCAATTGTCATCCACAACAGGCATACAAATGATGCGTATGGGCATATAAATAGGTATGATATCCATTATATTAAGCATGTTATCAATGGATCCTATCAGACCAAGCACACTAACATGTTATCAGACATATCATGAAATAATCAGCCCTAATCGGCACATCATATACAAAGAGTGGGAACCGAATGATAGGCCCCATTAGATATATAGAAGTCTATGTGGTGTAGCCCACGTTAGACTAACATCGGCTCCTCATGTAGCTTGTAAGGCATAGATAAAAGGCATATACCAAGGTGGGGTCCACTGGAAGTGACCCAAATGGACACCCACATGCATAACATGTGTGCCTCTAGGCTACCAATCTACTTGCGCATATGGCCAACTGATGATGTCCCAAAACAATCAAATTATGCTAAACATAAATAACATTGTGCTCATCATCAATACCACTTGGCCACCATCAAGTTAACAATACTACAATCACCATCATTTAAAATCATACCCATCATCATCATGTTACCACACACGTTTCATCATCTCAACCATTAATAGGTCTGTCCCACCAAGGTGTAGCTTCCATATTGACCTCAGACTACGTGCAAGGCATGAGGTCCTATATGTCAAGTGTGAGTCCCACTTGGTAAACTAATAGGCCAACTCAAAGGCATAGACTTTCAACCATATGGCTTTTAATGGTGTTGATCTAATTCCACAACTAAGTGGGACCCACACATTCAACCATTAACTAGAAATAATGCACAATTTCAAACACAAGGACAACATGCTAACATCTTTCATGTCATACATCATATTAGGTCCACCAGCTACATATACAAGCAAACCAAGAAAAAGCCCAATTATCCAGTTTATGAATTCTAAAATATGCATCTCTAAGTGTGGTCCACTTGACTAGAGGTAGTGTGTAAGGCACGCTGCCCAATAGGCAATGGGTCTACCTAATGGGCTCAAGGAAAGTTATCATGATCGGCTTCTCACTCCCCAATGATTTCTCTTAGTGTTGGGCCACTTGGGCCTTAGTGTTACCTCATTTAGATGGGCCCAAGGCCAAACATATCTTAAGACAACAACTGGGCAGCAAGATCTGTCCACTACATATTTTATAAATTATATAACACCCATTTACAAAACATTCTAGGTGGGCCTCATTACATGAAGGGTAAGGCCCATACAAGATAGCCCACACTAGATGGCCCACCTAAGGTTTTAAGGCCACCAGCACCTGAGAGTTCATTTTCAGAGTTTCGATGCTGCATTAAATACTTTAGGAAGGTGGTGGACCCCAATGATGTGGCCCATATGAATTCTAAATCAAACAGACTTTTGGTGCAAGGTTGGTTTTGGGCCATTTTCGAGTTAGATTTATGATCATGTGGGGTCCATATATGGTAAAAGAAAATAGCCACCATGTAGCTTTATGTATGAGATTTAAAAATTATAAGGTAGGCCTCATTGGTTGAGTATATACAATTTACGGTGATGTCCCAAACATGGGTACTTGGAGAAATGTGGAGGAAACATGGTGCAAAATTAGTTTTCGCCCAATTTTGAGTATGACCCATGATCACGGGAGACAACCTTTCAGCATGAAGTCAGGTGCCCTTGGTATTTTTATATATGGACTTCAAAAAATATAAGAGGGGACCAATTGGTTGTGCACACATAATGTTTGGTATAGGGCCAAACATAGGAATTTTAATTTTCTGCAGAACCATGTCTGGCCCCATTTTGGAATCCACTCCCTGATCATCTGTGGTCTGATTTAACCCAAGTAAAATATTATATCTCTATTCACTATGTAAGACCCCATCCTCATCAATTTTGTACCATTTTCTATGCATATGTGCACGACAATTGACACCCTTAGCTAGACATGGATTGGCCATTCATAGTGCACAGCTCGAAACCTATTTCATATCGACCGCCCCGTCGCCGCGATCGTGTAGGTACAACCCGTGCATCTGTACGACACTCTGTTAGTGAGATACGCCGTGAAGAATCATTAATGTATCATATGCGCATGGCGCCATGTACTCTATTCCACACATGTGCACAACACATGCCATGCACACATGCACATGCCACACATGGGTGAGAGAATCTCTACCATGTGTGTGATGTCACACACCCATACCTCTCCTTTCTCATGTGCATGCAAAGTCAACTTCTCTCCATACCATACCCTATGCATGACATCATCACACCATGCCATACCATGCTCCTTTAATCTACCATTAATTACAAATAATGAACTAATTGTCATAATCTTAGTCTAAGCTAACCAAGATCACATTAATTGAATCTAAGCACATTTTAACAATTTCTCTACAAATAGTCCTTCATCCCTTAGCATTTCACCATTTTTCTACACAAGAGAGAGAGAGAGAGGAGTGATCTTAGTGGGCCATCAACTCCATCAATCTCATCCCTTCCATCCATCTCAACCATCCATCTAATCCATTAAGGTGAGTACACCCACTCCACTCTTAGTTTATTTTCTTTTTTATTATTTGTATGATTATTAGTGGTGACGATTTGATGATAATGATGTGATCAATGGTGTGGATACATACGAGAGTACATATAAAAAGATGATAAAAAATGGTGATGATATGATGATAATGATGTGTTTAATGGTGTGGATTCATGGGAAAATACATATAAAAAGATTAATAATAAAAATAATTTATTATAGACTTTATGTGGAACCCAATGATAGTGGGCCCCAGCAGAATTTTGTAGGCCATCCAAACTGTCCAAAGTGTGGCCCATTGGGCTGGCCACATACTCACACATACACACACGTGACACACACCACATTAAAATAAATTAATTAATAAAAAAAGGAGAATAGACACTGATTGCTGCCAGCGTCCTGCTGCTTTTGAATAAAAGGGGCTAGAGTGTGGGTCCACAACGGGCCCCACCCATGATGTATATATTTAATCAATGCCGTCCATCCGATTCCCCAGTTCAATTTAGGCGTTGAGCCGAAAAATGAAGCTAATCCAAATCTCTGGTAGGCCACACCATCAAAAATATTGTTTTAATAGTAATAATTTGTTAGGGCCCGCTGTGATGTTTCTGTACATAAAAAAATATTGAATATTGGGCTCATTAGACCTGTTATGAGTTGGAGAAACCAATAGTTGAAGTGGATCGTCAGAATGTGGGCCCCACCTATGAAAAACTACACTAAAACAATATATATATATAGCCAAGGGCTGATGCCCCCGGCTACTGACGTGGATGCTGCAACAACAGCTGCTTGGAATGGGCAGGGACAGTGGGCCCCAACATAGGCCCCACCTTAATGTATCTCGACCATCTACACCGTGCACTTGATGGGTCCCCTTTAAAAATGGGTCACCCCCAAAAATCAGTCGTACATGGAATTCAGGTGGCCCACACCATAAATATAAATAAATTTTATTTTATTTTTTTAAAAAGGAAACTGGATCAATCTGATCATGAGGTATGTGTTATATCCAAACCGTCCATCCATTTGGTGAGCTTGTCTTAAGGCTTGAAAAGAAAAAAAAAAGAAGACAAATCTAACTATCAGGTGGTCCACACTACAAAAAAAGTAGTGGTGAACGTCTGCCATTAAAACCATTTTTGAGTCATATGAATTTTGGACCAATATGAAATTTGTTTTTTCCTCATTCAGGTCATTGTGACCTTATGAACAGATTGAAAGGGAAATAAACGTTATGGTGGGCCCTGTAAATTGTTTAATGGTGAAATCATTATATTCACTCCTATTTGTGGTAAGGTCCAGATAATCTTTGGATATGATTAATTTTTTGGATAATTCTCTAAAATGATCTCTAAATATAGATTAACAGAGTGTAGATATAATAAATACATCACTCTAGGATCCATGAAACTTTGATCACCTTGAACCGTTTCAACTCGGAGCGAGCCCAAGCATATAAAAACACTTGTCGACATCCACTTGAAATTTGGATGCATCTGAAACTTGGACTGAACCCTCAACCAAGTGGGACACACATAATGGATAGGCTGGATTTGTGAACCACGCCTTGGCGACCCAACAAATGATTATGAATGTTTAATGGAGGGTAACCCTCTCAACTTTTGTGTGTGGTGTGGTCCACACGAGCCACAGATTAACTTAATTTTAAGCCAAGAGGCCCACGTAATGTCTACATCAGATCTGCACTGCGCATTGTCTTTGATAGACCATTTTAGTACATGAGCCCAAAAAATAAAGCTAATCCAAATTTTAGGTAGGCTGCACCACACGAATAGTAGAAATTGAATATTTACCATTAAAGACTCCCTTTGGGTCTACCACGATGTATCTGATTTATTGAGTCCGTACATCATCCTTGACCAACCCATTGCATGGTATGGTTTTAAAAATCAGGCTGATCTAAAATCCACCTAGACCGTATCACCTGAAATAGTAAGGAATAAACTCTTATCACTAAAATTTTCCTAAGACCGAGATTAATGATGCAATGTGTATCCATACCATCCATCGACTTCACCGGATTACTGGAGTGGATCCTAACTTCAGGTGGGTCACACACAACTCAACCTCGTGGGAAATCCCCATGGGCTCCACCGCATAGGACCCATTGTGAATTCCATTGGTGTGTGGGCCCAAGAACGTTAAGGCCCATTTTGAGTGAATGCCATGTGGGCCCATCAGTCGTAGCCTTGTTTGGGCCAACCATTGGACCTCTTCGACAAGAGTTTGTAATCTCCATGTGTTGAATGTATAACGAACTAGTATTATAATTTTTGAAGTAATGATGATTAATCCCTTAAATAGGCTGATTGTGGACAGCCCTTGATCACTTGGCACTTTGGTTAGAGTGCGGCCTTAAGTAGTAATATCATATGATATGTGTTTAAACTCTTAAACATGTTCAATTATAACAAATGTGTAGATTCTAGTTGTGTGAGGGTGCCTTATAAGTGTTTGGCCCCTTAATCATGTGGGCATGTGACGTATGTATGGCCACCTAATCATAGGCAATGGTGGATTTATGTAGTCGTCTAACTGTATGAATGTGAAATACGCACAAGGCTACCTAACCATATGAAATCAAGTGGCATTGATGGCCATTCAACAACGTAGGTTTGTGCTTATTGATATAAACACCGCCACTTGAATCATGTATGACCAAGTTGTACACTAGACCGAATGTGATATAGGGTTATATTACCCAAGCTAATGCTATCAAGGTCCTGGATTCTATGCAATGTGATCTCTAAACTGTAAATGGTATGATGAAATGTGACCCTTGGCCCTTAACCATGCGACACCAAATATGAGTCATTAACTATGTGACGGGTGAAGTAGTTATAGTATAAGACTTATCATAATTGATGTAGCCTTGTATTCGTATGTAGGATTATGATTGTTCAATTATGTTTGGATATTTTAAAATGTGGACACTGGATCATGATAGTAATCATATACATACTAAACTATATGAAATTGTGGTACTGGCCACCTGACTATGTGAAAGTTTAAGTAAAGCAGTCGCCCCATTAGTGTGGCCCATTGATGCAGTCCACTTGATGTATATAAGGCCCATTAGTGCGGCCCATTGATGCAGCCTACTTGATGTAATGAGGCCCATTAGTGTTTATGGTCCATGTGTCGAGGCCCATATGATGTATTTGCAGCCCATTTGATGAGGCCCGATGTGATGGTTGTGGCCCATGGGATGTGGCCCATTATGTGTATATTGAGGCTCATGGGTCGTAGACTATTATGATGTATATTGAGGACCATGGGTCGTGGCCCATGGTGATGTATATTAGGCCCGTGTATTTGGTCCGTCGTGATGTGTATTAGGCCCTTGAGTGAGACCCAACGTGATGTACGTTAGGCCATTATGTGAGGCTATTGGCCCACTATACGTTTGACTCTATGTGGGCCACTCCTTGGGAGCGATGTTGGTTAAATGTCCACATTGATGGGCAATGATGGTTAAATATCCACATTGTGACCTTCCCTTAGGCCCTTTGTTAGGCCGATTAGTGATGTCGATTGTCGATATTGATTATGAGTATGTGAAAGCATAGCATCATGTATATGCCCATACGCATCATCTACATGTTTATTTTGAGATGTGGTTGAACATTGCATGTGTCATTGGGCAGATTGTTATGAGACTCCCTGATAGGCAGATATCGTCTCACATGAGCGCACGGTATGCGCAGGATTAATACATGATTGGATTGTATGAATCATGTATTGTGTGTTGTACGCCCTAGCGACATCAAGGCCGTAGCATCCACAGGCATATCGTAGATGGCCAGATGGTACACCAAAAATCTGTTACTAGCATCGGGTTGTCATAGATGGCCTTAGGTGAAAATTCCTAAACCCTCTTGGTACCAGAGGACGCCTTAACGTCCAGACCGAGTAGATATATATATGAGTGCATGAGGGTTGTATACCAGTAGGTCGTATCTCCCACTGTGTCGTGGTCAGTTGGGACGGGGCGTGGCCTTACCCGCCTGAAGGAGTAGGCATAGTTAAGCTGAGTTTGACCAGCTTGTGAATGGGTCCGCTATCGATGTGCCGGGTAGATATTGGCTAACTACCAACCAGACGGATAGTGAGGTCTCTTCCACTTACCCAGTTGTGCGCTTGATGGGGCGGTAAGCTGGTGTAAAGTGTACTAAACCCCGGTGATGATCCCAGAGATGAACAATACTGATATGTGGACTTATTGAGCAGGAGTTGCATACTCATTCATTCATTCACTATCCACTCGGGCTGGTGGTGCGCAACTATTTTTTACGTGTACTTTCGCAATGGTCAGGATTTCGGTTGAGGCGCGCGACTAACCTGAGATCAGGAGTTTACCACATTGAGTCTGACTATTTAAATTTAGGTATGGGACTGGTTTGGATAGAAGTCTCTTGTGGTGGACCTCATAGCCTGCGATACTATGTACTATCATCCTGACTTCCAGCATGGTCATTCCATTCACACCACATTTTGCATTACATCCGCGGCATATGACATTTTGGGTTACTGTGTTTCTACATTTATATGGTCTAGATATGGCTGACGGTATTCGTGAACTCATCAAGAATTGTATATTGCATTGCATCATCAACATATGATATTTGACTCTTTATGACTTCTCATTTGGATAGCTGATCTGTATTGCGCACTCTGATATTGTATGACTCATGGACTTGTCAGTATTTCTGCTTACTCTGATATCGTATGATTCATGTTCTTGCTAGTATTTCCGATATTGTATGATCATAGCATGACAATATGATGATGATGATGCAATTACAGATACGTGTAATACAGTTATAGCTGTGGTATAGGAGAAATGAAAATATGACTTAGTGATGCAGGTAGCATTGACTCGGAGTGTTCCTATGTTGCATATGCATTGTATTGGCATTGACATCATACTTTACATACTACATGCCTTTCACCATACATGATTTTTTTATGGCATATTTATCTTGCTTGCATGTAAGACACACTGCACACATGAGTGTACTCGCTAGGCTTTTTGCATAAGCTTCTTATTTCCCATTTTTTTCAGGGCTGGAGTAGCTTGGAAGACATACTTGCCTAAGTGGATTTTGGAATGTTGACGTTGTGTACCTTTTGAAAAGCATTGTACTTGTAACTATCAGGATTTATAATGGAAAGTGTTGCTTGGTATTTTGATCATGAATCTTCATACTTAGGTAGTATTATATGCATATAAAAAAAATTTAGTTAAAAATCTTCCTTATGATGCGTCGAACTCGGGACTTAGTGTATGTAAGTCGAGTGCCGAATTTGATATATCACGGAAGCTGTCCGTCCACAGATTTGGGGCGTGACACACTGGTATTTGGTTAAATGTTCCAAGTGGTGGCCCATACATATCTTATGCGAGGGGTCCACTACAGAGGACTAAAGTTTGTACAAAACACAAATAATCAGACACGCTTGCAAACCACAGGTAAGACACACAAAAGTGCATATGAGTGTCCAGATTGGATGAATTAATAAAATACATAAATCACAAGTGGTCCCACTCCCAAGTGGGTCAATAAGAGGATGGATGTTATGGACAACATATATACAACATACATATCAAGTAGCACATGAAATTTATTGATCAAATCTCTATTATCAGATTCTCTGCTTGGCAATCTGTGCCAATGGATGGTTTGGGAATACATCATTTAGTATATATGTAGATTTCCAACCATATAGCCTTAGATCTATTTAGACCACACACAACAATTTAGTATTTACTCTTACAGAGGCATCTTTTGGTCTAGAATTTTTCAAATTTTATAAACAACAAATTTGATCACAAGGACTATATATGTGATTATCAACTAACTTAGGTAAGTTAGGAAAAATATAAAATAGATCTGACCGTTGGAATCCCGGATATTGTCCCCACAATATATAGTCACAACAAGCCCTAAGATACATTTTGGTGTTAGGCCAAGATCTCAGTCATCTAAACTCCGATCGAGGCTAATTATATACCGTTGGAAAGCAACTTAGATTTTTTATGAAGCCAACGGAATATATTTTTCTATTGAATTCAATAAAAGGACTAAAAATGGGTCCTTTTTTGGTAAATCAGAACCATCGGTGCGCTGCTGGACAGTAGCCAATAAAATTGATGCTACGGAAGATTGGACCATGAGATAGCCACAAATTTTGATCCAGAGTTATCTCATAGTGTGATTCTTATTATACCAAGTTTCAGTTAAGATCTTAACATTGTTGATTTTATATGATTTTTAGAAGTAGTTGTCTAGATATGAAAATGGGATTACATGTGAAATGTGATAATATAATGTACATCATGGTGGGCCACTCTAACGTGGGCCACCTTGCGGACCACCATGGCCAGCCATACATGCACACAGGGGCTCCACACTAGTAGGTCCCACATATATCAAGAAAATACAAAAGGAAGAAAGCGGAGGATGACGAAGATGGAATGAGAGGGGTGTACACTCACCTCAAATGGATGGATGGCTGGATGATGATGTGTGGTTCACTCCCTCTAGGTTTGACGGTGGGCCACACCTTGGCCCCACTCTCTCTATCTTAAAATCTCAGAAATTTCTAAGTGTAGCAAAAGTATGAGTGTAAGAAAGCTCTTACTCTTATTTAGAGAATTGGGGGTTGAGGTAGCAAAATGATGTGGCAAGTTTATGGGGTTTTATTGGTGCTAAAAGTGAGGTGGAATGTGGTGTATGTTATAGGTAGTGGATGGATAGGCGGGATGGTGCTAAGCATGCATTGGTCAAGGTGGAAGAAATCTAGGCACGCATTAGCTAGTGGATGGATAAGGATTGTGGGTTATAGGTAATGCATGGTGGATGATGAAACAGAGTAGTTTATTTGGTTGTTTGAAGTAATGTGACGCAAAACAAGATATGCATTAGATGCATGTGTAGGATGAGGTGGACATGGGCCGTGATTAGTTTCTAATACATGGGGAGAGGGCTAATGATTGATTTTGCGGTAGAACCTATTTTTGCATTATAATATATTATCTCATGTGTGCTAGATATTCATTTGTCATGTAGTGATTGTCCCATCTTGTGATAATTTTTATGTTCTAGAAAGTGGGCTTTAGGCCCACATGGGCTCAAGTCCAATGGGCCTATCACAATAAAGGTTTCTTGTGTTACAAGATACATAATTTGGGTCATGGATTCGATGGGTCATATCTCACTAATGAAGCGTCAGATTGATGCAAGATTTTCACCATTACGACTGCAGTGGCGACGTGGTCCATATGACAGAAGTTTCAAGGCCATCTAGTGTAGATCACTTGGGTGGGGTTTCTAAGTGCATGAGTAAGGCATGGGCTTGTTTGACTTGTGGGGAAAGAAACATAAGTGATGGATGACTTAATTGATGGATTGATTGATTGGACAATCTTAGAATTCGTACAAGTGGGGCCCGCGTGTGTTGCAAGGCCAACCTCGAATCATGCCAAAACTAGAACTTCTAATTTAGGGATCACAATGGGGCGTGCCACGCGGCGTTAGAATCGTAACGCCTGCACAGTTGTTAAGGTAAAATAAGGTCACAATCAAAACTCGTTGATGTAGTCCGCCGATGTTGAAGCGTACGGTCAGTCTCACGGTGTTATGAGTCTTACATGGGGACAGTTAAATGCCTAAATCAGGTAAATAAACCCAAAGTTGGTGTGGCTAGAGTCGGGATCATTGTGCATACATTTCCCTTAGGCAGTGTGATGTATTTATAAGTTTACCAGGCAACTTTATGTATATGAGTAGATCAGTGAAATACACTAGTGGAGCCCATATTGTAATTAGAATTTATTCTCGAGTATTTCTCCAATTATGCCTCGATTGGCGTGATCTTTGGTTAGGATCTTGTTGGGTGGTTCTGCTCATATACAACGTGAGATTCTCTCGGATATTTCCATCCCGAGCTTGAGGTCAGTGTCTGAGATCGAGGTCGATATTTGAGATTGAGGTTGTCATTCGAGGTCGAGATCAGTATCTGAAGTTATGGTTGGCATCTGAGGTCGGGGTTGATAATCACTCTGATTTTTTGCCAGTCAATTACATTCTTTAGTGTAATCCTTTACTTTTTGCTTAGAGGGGCCTGTATTGTAGTTAGAATCTATTCTCGACTATTTCTCCGATTTATGCCTCAATTGGCGTGATCTTTGGTTAGGATCTTGTTGGGTAGTTCTGCTTATATACGACACGAGATTCTCTCGAATATTTCCATCCCGAGCTTGAGGTCGATGTTCGAGATCGAGGTCAGTATTTGAGGTTGAGGTTGTCATCCGAGGTTGGGATCAATATCTGAGGTTGTGGTCGGCATCTGAGGTCAGGGTTGATAATCGCTCTGCTTTTTTGCCAGTCAATTACATTCTTTAGTCTAATCCTTTACGTTTTGCTTGTTGTTTACATTTGTCAGTATAATCCGTAGTGTTAATCAAGTAGTTGATCATCTTAACTATAATTTGGGTCTACGCTCATATGTTGGATTCCGTTCTCCATCCAGGCAGGTGTTTTGCAACTGCTCTTTACAACTGGCTATAAGGTTTCATTTCCTATTTTTCTTTTATGTATATTGAAAAGTACTTTTGTACAAAAGGCAAAGGTGCAACACATCATCGAAGGACGAACCGTGCCATTTAAATATCGCCTAATCCTTTTTACATACTGTGTGAGTGGCTGAACATGTGACTGATCTCATTTGATCTTGCTCACATACTACGTATCTACCTATCTTGACGCTTGGAGTCATAGTTGTTTGGTTTGAATTGAGCCACAAATTCAATTATGGCACGCCCGCACTTGCCACATGATATAAATTGGAAACTGAAGCACCAACAACTATACATTATAATTGAGTGTGCATTGGATGTACTGTGATGTGTGTGGGCCACCTAAACCGTTCATTAGATGCATGCCAACACGAAAATAAAACACTCCAAAATTCCATCCAATGAAAACCTAGGTCAGTCACACGACATGAAAGAGTGTAAAGTAATCATGCATAAAAACCTATAAATCATACGTCGTGGCCTTCATGAGTCATGTAATATTCTCATTTTTTGGATTTCCCTTATTCTAGGTGGGGTGTACACACAAACCTATGACCTATGGTGGGCATCCCCTCCTTTTCCATTATGTGGTGTTGCCCTCCTAATTATGATTCAGGATACAGGCTGATTTTTGGAACATTGGCTTAACAATAGGGCACAACTGATGAAAGTGTCTCCATGGGGCCCATTTTCTTCTACACTTAATCACCATGGGATCTTTTCCCCAAATGTATTGTAGAAAAAAATGGTATCCAAAAAGACCTTGAGATTAGAAGATTCACTCCATAACCCACAAAGTGAGAGTTAAAGAAGATGGTCTACACATGACTCTTTTCGGTAAGACATGGTATATTTTCTTTTAAAAAAAAAAAAAAACCAAGCTACTTTGATCATTGTATTGTTCGGGTCGAGGGCTAACATAGAGCAGCACACTTGGATGGTGTGGATCTCATCCACAAGAAGACTCCCATTTAAGTCAATGAATAGTTATGCACTTGTGTGAGTAGGCATGATTATGCCGGGTGGGGATATGTCAAAAACATAAATGGCTAGAAAAATAAGAATCTAACTGTCAACTTACCTTGTTATTTGTGTCCTATATTAATAGTAAAATTGTCTGATTATTCTAGAAAAAATATCTTAGAATTATTTAATACCTCATGTAAATATCAGATTTCACACATATTTCATATGTGAACGTCGTTCTGAGTATGAATGTGTATGACACTACACATATATGAAATTAACAACCCTTTTAAAAAAAACTTTCCAAATTTCTCTTAAGTCTCAATAGAACCTTTTTATGATCTAAGCGATTATAAGATCATAATAATTGATTAGTGACAACTCTGGTAAAATGTAACACTTATTTACCTCCAAACAAAAGCCGTCAAATGAGTCAATCAGCGGAAAGGAGAGTCATTCTCCCATCCCCTTTGAAAATTTGCCCTCTAGCGTCCGCACTAATATAAGCATCTTGTTTTTGGCTTGTTGATCTTACTACTAAAATGAACTGATCATATTGGCCATCGAGTGAGCCAAATCCTTGTCTTAGTGGGGGCCACACTCATTAAAAAAAAATAATTCCTACTTACCTCCAATACATGCAGAAGCCGGCAGTGTAAAAGGGTATTTTTGTCCTGAAAAATGTAATAAGTGCTCCACGGGCTTTAAAAAAAAAACCCCAAAGGTTTAGAGAGAGAATGTCAAAACCTTGATTTAGTGGGCCATTGTCTTGAAAAAAAAAAAAACAAAATACTCTCCAAATCCCTGTCATCAGAACCTTTCCAGGTGAAAATTTTGAGTAATTACCAACCGTACAACCCGTATATGTCCCATCAACCTTTTGAAGCCCACTTTGCTTCTTACCTCCCAAGAACAAGCCCCAGCTGTACGGCCCCATTTCTAAGGTCGAAAATGCCCCTGCTCTCTTTCCGGAAGCAGATCGCCCGGTGCTCGATGACGAGCGTTGACGCTCCTTGAACTCCGAGTTGTACGAACGGTTCGAAAGATATCCAAGTTACATGGGCCCCACAGTTATGTATTTCCGCAACGTTCATCTATATTTTGAGATCATTTCGAAGCATTATCAAAAAGAAAAAATCATATCCAAAGATCAGCTGGATCACACCACAAAGGGTAGCGGGAAAATTGATTTTCACCGTTAAAACTTTTATAAGGTCCACCATAACATTTATTTTCCATCCAATCCATTAATAAGGTCACAAAGACCTAGATGAAGAGGAAAAACTAATTTCATAATGATCCAAAACTTCTTGACCACTAAAAGGGTTTCAATGGTAGACGGCCAATCCTCCAGTGCCTTTTACAGTGTGGTCCACTTGACAGCTAGATCTATCTTATTTTTCGTCCCAAGCCTTAATACGAGTTCGTCAAATAGATGGACGGTTTGGATATAACACATACCTCATATTGGGACCCACAAAAAGCGGTGGGGATTACTACAGGAAAAGGAAAAAAAAAAAAAAAGCCAGTGTTTTGGGATCCGGTCGACTGGGTCAATAGCTACGGCTTATAACCGTAGCTGTAACCGTAATACTAGGCTTTCTATTCACTTTTTTTTTAAATTTATTTATTTATAAACATGGAGAACTTTATTCTACCTACATTTTTCTCTGATACATATTTATATAAATATGTATATATAAGCACATAAAAAAAAAATTTGCTTTTTTTTTTTCATTTATTTCTTTATTTATTTGTCAAGAATATCTTCTAAACCAAAATTGGTTACTTAACGTACCATCTATGATTTTGGGGTAGGAGAAGCTACTTTAGCCAACCAACTTGGTTATTTTCCAAGATTCCATCAAGTGATGGTCGAAAATCCATTTCATTCACTTTCCGGTAATTGCTGAAAATGACTGTGAAGGAGAATTCCCTTTCATTTCACGGTCAATTCCCTTCACTTCACGGTCATTTCCATGCATTTCACGTTCAATTCGCTTCACTTCACGGTCATTTCCATGCATTTCACATTCAATTCGCTTCACTTCACGGTCATTTCCATGCATTTCATGGTCAATCCCGACGATTCCGTTTTGATTCACGGTCATTTCCATGCATTTCACGATCAATTTCCTTCACTTCACGGTCATTTTCATGCATTGCACGGTCATTTTCCTACACTTCACGGTCATTTCAATGCATTTCACGGTAAATTCCAACGATTCCATTTTGATTCACGGGCATTTCACAGTCAATTCCCTTCACTTCACGATCATTTTCATGCATTTCGCGGTTAATTCGCTTCACTTCACAGTCATTTCCATGCATTTCACGGTCAATCCCGACAATTCCGTTTTGATTCACGGTCATTTCCATGCATTTCATGGTTAATTCCCTTCACTTCACGGTCATTTCCATGCAATTCACGGTCAATTCACTTCACTTCATGGTCATTTCCATGCACCGACGATTCTATTTCAGTTCACGGTCATTTCCATGCATTTTACGGTCATTTCCCTTCACTTCACGGTCGTTTTCATGCATTTCATAGTCAATCCCGACAATTTTGTTTCATTTCATGGTCAATTTCCATGCATTTCACGGTCATTTCCCTTCACTTCTCGATCATTTTCATGCATTTCACGGTCATTTTCCTTCACTTCACAGTCATTTCCATGCATTTCACAGTCAATCTCGGTGATTCCGTTTCATTTCACGATCATTCCATGCATTTCACGGTCATTTTCATGCATTTCCCGGCGAATCCCGAGACCTCAACCCCAACCCAACCCAAGTTTTCTCAGGTTGGTGTTTATATGGCCCAACCCCAAGACCAAACCCGATACATCCTGCCCAAGCCCAACCCAATGTCGGCTCGATCACAGGTTAGTCGGGTTGAATCCGCCCAACTTTCAGCCCTAAAATCATATATGACACGTCAAGTAACTAATTTTGGTTTAGAAGATATTCTTGTTATATGAATAAAGAAAGAAATGAAAAAAAAAAAAAGATAATTTTTTTTATATGCTTATATATACATATTTATATAAATATGTGTTAGAGAAAAATATAGGTAGAATAAAATTACCTATAAAATTCTCCATGTAATATATATATATATATATATATATATATATATATATATATATATATATATATATATATAATGAAATGCATGGAAATGACTGTGAAGTGAAGGGAAATGACCGTGAAATTAAATGAAATCGTCGGGATTGACCGTGAAATGCATGGAAATGACCATAAAGTAAAGCGAATTGACTGTGAAATGCATGGAAATGACCGTGAAGTGAAGGGAATTGACCGTGAAATGCATGGAAATGACCGTGAAGTGAAGGGAATTGACTGTGAAATGCATGGAAATGACCGTGAAGTGAAGCGAATTGACCGTGAAATGCATGGAAATGATCGTGAAGTGAAGGGAATTGACCATGAAATGCATGGAAATGACCGTGAAGTGAAGGGAATTGACCGTAAAATGCATGGAAATGACCGAGAAATGAAGGAAATTGACCGTGAAATGCATGGAAATGACCATGAAGTGAAGCGAATTGACTGTGAAATGCATGGAAATGATCAGAATCAAAACTGAATCGGGAATTGACCATCGTGAAATGCATGGAAATGACCATGAAGTGAAGCGAATTGACCGTGAAATGCATGAATGACCGTGAAATGAATGGAAATTGAAATGAAGGGAAATTGACCGTGAAATGCATGGAAATGACCAAGTGAAGTGAAATGACCGAATCAAATGACAAAAATGCATGGAAATGACCGTGAATTGAAATGGAATCGCCGAAATTGACCGTAAAATGCATGGTAATAATCGTGAAGTGAAGCAAATTGACTGTGAAATGCATGGAAATGACTGTGAAGTGAAGGGATTTGACCGTGAAATGAAACGGAATTGCCAGAATTGACCATGAAATGCATGGAAATGACCGTGAAATGCGTGAAAATGACTGTGAAGTGAAGGAAATTGACCGTGAAATACATAGAAATGACCATGAAATGAAACGTGAAATCGTGAAAGGAATCATCGAAATGACCGTGAAGTGAAGGGAATTGACCGTGAAATGCATGGAAATGACCGTGAATTAAAACAGAATTGCCGGAATTGTCCGTGAAGTGAAGGGAATTGACCATGAAATGCATGGAAATGACCGTGAAGTGAAGGGGAATCGCCGTAATTGGCTGTGAAATGCATGGAAATTGACCGTGAAGTGAAGTGAAGAATGAAGTGAATTGATTGACCATGAAATGCATGAAAATGACCGTGAAGTGAAGAGAATTGATCGTGAAATGCATGGAATTCATCGTGAAGTGAAGGGAATTGATCGTGAAATGAATGAATTGAGTTGACCACGAATTGTGAATGAATTGATTGACCGCGAATGAAACGCTCATGAATCCTGATTGAAATTGACCGTAAAGTGAATGAAATGGATTTTCGACCATCGACCTGACAGAATCTTGGAAAATAACCAGGTTGGTTGGCTAAAGTAGCTTCTCCTACCCCAAAATCATATGTTATACGTCAAGTAACTAGTTTTGGTTTAGAAGATATGTTTATTAAATGAATGAAGAAAAAAATGAATAAAAAGAGAGAGAAAAAAATTTATATGCTCATATATACATATTTATATAAATATGTCTTAGAGAAAAATGTAGGAGAGAAAAAATTCGCCTTAAATAAAATTAAAAAAACAAACAAACAGGTGGGACAGCGAGTCTGGGTCGACCGGGTTCAAAGCCAATCACCCCAACTCGCTGTCCACCCTTTTCCAATCGACGGGTTATGATACAGCTATAGCTATACGGTTATAACCCGTAGCCCTTTAACCCGTAGCCAAAGGGAGCCCAACCTTTCGCAGATCACAAAAGCTGAAAAAACGGGGGCATTTTTGACCTGAAAAATGGGGCGTACGGCTGGGGCTTATTCTTGGGAGCTCAAAATAAGTGGGCCCATTTTTGGAAATGGGCCATAAATGGGTCGCACAGTCGGCAATTTCCTTTAGATACACTTGGAAAGAGAGGTGAATTGTACGCATTCACCTGAAAATTTCATAGAAATGGCATATGAATAGTCAAGCTAAACCGTCTAAATATGGTACCTATGGAAAATAAATCACCAACCAAAAAATAAGCTTATTTTATAATCCGAATATCAGATTAGTAGACATTTAATGGACGGCTAGAAATGAAAAATACATCCAACGGTCCTATTTCCACAAACACTTGTCCAGGAATCGGAGGGTACGATTGTTGAACAAATCTGATCTTGATAACGTAACTTGGAGATAGTGTAATGCACTATTTACTCGGTTCATTGAATTGAGATATGCCCGGCGTATCAAGCGTCATATCCACCTGAGTATCATATAACTCCACCCTTCCAAAAATAGAACTTCTCAAACGAGATATGCTAATTCCAAGCGCACGTGAAATATGTACACATACACACGCGGGTGATTGTACCTAATTTGTCACATGTGTAGATCTGATCTCTCCATATTGTGATATACAATAATCAGGTTTTCGTGTATAAAATTCATTCCATTTTAATCCTTATTTTGGCCACAATGTATATAAAAAGATCCATGGCCAGAAAAGAAACCATCGTTTGACCTTGTAAGCTGTGTCTTAATTGAAAAATAAAATTATCTGACATTTAAAATCAATTGGAAAGTTCAGATCTGATACACGTGTTTCATATTTGCACGTGAGTCGTGTGTGAATGGTACGACAACCCACGCGCGTGGAATTAACAACGTCCGCGAACTAAACTTCCAGGAACTGTCCCATCAACCTTCCAAAAACCCTCTCAAGAAGCTTCCAAAAACGACTCTGCAATCTCCGAAAACTCAAACCAGCATTCGGAATCCGAGCATTCTTCTCTACGATTTTCTTCGTCGGCTTCGTGTAAAAGTGATTTCAGAATTTCTCTAGTCCCGTTTCGAATTGGGAATCCAGAGGCGTAAGCAATGGTGACAATGCTTTCGTCTGTGGGTAGAAGAAAAAACAATACAGCATTCGGCTTCAATCCGGACGTTGCCTTTTCTTATATTGTAAGCTTCTTCTTCTTCTTTATTGTTTTTGGGTTTCTCTATTTGTCGTGAATCCCTCTGCACGTTGGGAATGTGATTTCCGAATTCCCTTTTTTCCCTATTAGCTAGCAGGGGCGGCTCAACATTTTTGGGGGCCCTAGGCAAGTCATAAAAATGAGGCTTTTTAATTTAAAAAATAAAAAAAATTAATAAATTCAAAATTAAATCATAAATTTGCTTCTTGTCTTTTTAGATGCAAAATTACTAATTAAACTTTTGTATTCAAGTTTACCCAATAAATCAGTTTCGATAGATAAAATTGCTAAACCGTTCATAAGGTGAATCCTAGATGGATGAAAGGAAAACATAAATATCAGCTTATCCAAAATTTCTGCCGCCTGCCGAAAAGTTTTTAATGGTGAGCATTCAATATCCACTTTTTTTCTGTGTTGTGGTCCACTCGAGCTTTGGTTCTGCTTCATGTTTTTTCTAATATTCTAAAATGGGATGAAAAAACGGATCAACGGAATAGATATAACACATATAATAATGTGGACCCTTCAGATCTCAGGGCTGCAGGAATCCCTAAAGTGGTCTGCACGCAATCCGCAATCCGCATCTATTGTGAGAATAATGAATTTAGAATTGTATAGTACCCTAGTAGTGTTATAGTTAATAAATAGGCACTCTTAGATTGTTAATATAGCATATTTTGACTCTATCCAAACCGTCCAAATTAGGTGATCCATTCTAGAGAGGCTAAATTACAAAAAATCCATTGATTTAACTATTCTATCTTCCAATTAGTGGGAATTTGTATGTTGAATTCAAATAATTTGTTTAGTGTACAAGAATCAACCAGTTAGGAGATCCAGCTATTGTGTGTTTTTGTTTTTGTTTTTCATGAACCATCTAAACTGGGACCCACTTTTATATCTGTTTAATTTAATTTAAAAATATTCAAAGGTTGCAATTGCTCATGTGTATAGATTATCAAACGCTGTCAGAGTATTAAAAGTCTGTTCCTATAATACGGGGCCTTCATAACTAGGGGGCCTTAGGCGATTGCCTCACCTGCCTACCCCTTAGAGCCACCCCTGTTAGCTAGTCAGTGTTTGAAGTATCAGTACCATTACATGTTTCTGATAGACGGCCCGGATGGGAAGGCCAGCAGGATGGACCATGCTCCAGATATCAAATGGTGTCCAATGTGTCGCAGAAGATCTTATGCAATTAATTGGTAGCTCGCAAATGGATGGTTAATGAAAGATGATACAACAAATGTCCACATTCCAATTTAGAAATGTCTGTGGCATGGTCTCTCATGGTGGTGTCCCAGAAAATCAAGGGTCTGATCGCTAAAATGTGGGCCCTGCTTGTTGGAAATCATGGTCTAATTCATTGGCATTCCTGGGTCCTTAATTCTCTTTTCCCACAGGATCAAAGGCTTCAAGATGTTTTGGGCCATTTCCAGAAGGATTTCGAGAGAGAGATTTCTGCGGAAAATCTGGGTATGTATGAGAATTCCACCTCAAAATATATAGTAAATACAAGCCGAGCTAGGATTGGTAAATTGCTGCTCATCACCAGACTAATGGCTGTATCCATCTTGTGGGATGTGGCCCAAAGTTGGACAAAAAAAATCATTGTTAAGGAAATGCAAATGTTCAGTTTCTGGTGTTTAAACTGATAGTGAAGTAAAAAGACATTGACTGAAATGCAGGGATTTTGCAATCAGTGTGATTTTTATACTTCCAACCATCCAACGTAGCACCCACCAAATAGAAGGTCTAAATTCACTGAATGTATAGCCATTTTGTGCGGTTGTGAATGACAATTGACCTAGTCCAGCTCAGTAAGACAATCTCCAATGCACTTTATTTGTTTTTGGAAAATTCCATTTCCATGTGCATTTGTCTTAATGTTGTGTTTTCTCCATTATGTAGTAGAATTTTATAAAAATTATGTTTTGTAATGTTTGAAAAAGAAGATGCATTACATTGGTACTTGAAATTTCTTGGTTTTCTTTAATTACTTGTTAGAAGAAGTAGCTTAACTGTGTATTTTGATGGGTTTCTTTCGGCAGCTTTAAGGACTCAAATTTTACAATTTAGATTGTATCAATGAATATATTTGTTGCGGGTGTGTTTGTATTACAATTGAATTGAATTGCAGGTATTAGTCTAGCACCCTGTGACAAATATTGTCAATATTTTGTAAATCCATTGGCATTTGTGCATGCAAAAATTTTAATGATTTTCTCGCCATGATATTGTGAGATTTTCCAAGTATCAAGAGTATTAAATTTTCAAAAAATCAACCCAATATTATCATGAAAAATATTTGTAAATTTAACTGTTCATTATATAATTACATATTAAAAAATTAAAACTATTTACTAACTAATAATAAATATTTTTATTTTTTTTTTTTTTTTTGTGAGATTTTTATGATATTGTGCCGAGATAAACTTCTAAATCTGGAAATCTCTTGAGAAATTTCTGAGAATGAGATTTGTCACTATGGTCCAACAATTGACTTTTCTTAACATTAGAATCAAGGATCTGGTCTCCAAATTGTAGTTATGCTATTTTCAAGTTGTACTTGAAAGAAATGTTACTACAATTTGTGGTCTACTTCCTTATTTCAAATGCTAGGAAACATCATTAGCTTCTGTGCTTTCCTCTTGACTAAAGTGGAACTGCACAATCCAGTTTGTAGTTATGCTATTTTCAAGTTGTACTTGAAAGAAATGTTACTACAATTTGTGGTCTACTTCCTTATTTCAAATGCTAGGAAACATCATTAGCTTCTGTGCTTTCCTCTTGACTAAAGTGGAACTGCACAATCCAGTTTGCTTGTGCATCCAAAAGCAGCCTGGTTTTGGTCTCTCTAGGACCTTAGTTTATTTGATGTTGACATGAAATCTTATATAAGTCTGACACCATTAGAATGCACTGATAAGCCATACAAATTGCCATGCAATTTGTGGTAAACAACTGAAATGCTACATTAGGAATGTAATTTGCTTGTTTACATAATCAAAGAATAAAAAAGAAGTAAATTATTTACTGCAAAGTAGTAAAATTTTAAAATGTCACAATTTGATCATGTAAACACAGCCTGGGAATAGATTAGGCAATGTGTCATATGCTGTTATTTTCATCATTTTAAAAGTCGGTGACTTATCTTTGAAAAAAAATAATGGTGACTCAACTCAACTTAGCCGAGTCAACTTGACTTGTTAATATTTCTAATTGAGTCACAATGAAACACTCTCCTCTAAGTGACCCAGTCTCGACTTACTCAGAATCATTAAGTTGGCTTTCTTAGTGAGAAGTTAAAATTTAAAATAGAGAAGATGATTCAAACCTGTGACTTCTACTATTAGAGTCAGTCTCTGACCAATAGAAAACAATGAAGGCTTTTGATCTCTACATCTATTTTTCATAACCTTTAAAATTTAACTATGTGAATATTTATTACACCAATAAATATATTTAATTTAATTATTAAATACCTAGTCGACTCAATTAAAGAACCGATCGAGTCTTTGAGTTGACCCGACCTAGCTAGACATGGGGTTGAGTCAATTTTTTAGTTCATGAACTATGGTAATGTTACCTCTAACTTATGCTATAAAATTTAAATCAATACCTTAGTAAAATCATAGCATTAAAAAATTGGATTTTCTGTTGGAAATATGACATGTTAAGAAACAAGTCTAACAAGGCAATAAAATCATGCTATGGACAATGACAAGAACTTCCTAGAGTAATTTGGTGTCCTTACCTTGTAAATCTATTGGTTTTTCATGAGCTTTATTTTGGAATCTTAGAAGAACTGAAAATTACCTAAAGATTTGGGGCCTCTTTCATTGCATTAACCTTAAGGAAAATGTTAGGGGACCGTGGAAGCATACAGAGATGAATCAAGCAAAGTATTCTAATCACACAACCAAGTCCAATCACAAACAATCCAACTTTAACGTGGAAAAACCCTTTTAGGAAAAAACCATGGCACAAAGCGACAGTAATGCACTATGAAAGCAAAAAATTACAAGAGAGAGATTACTCGATTCGAACAAGCCTCGACTCTCCCTTACAAATCCTTGAAACCATTTGGAACGAATTAGAAAGTCGTTTGATACCCCCTATTCCCGATTACACCCATATATATAGCCTCTATGAGAATCACAATCGAAATAGGAAATAAATCCTGCACTTACACAACTCTTCGTAACTCTGCGTGACCGTTTGATGACACCTTCAATGTCACTTCGATGGCATCGACCAACCTTTGATAGCATCGAACCTCTTCAATGTCATCAAACTAAACACCAAAACATTCCAACGACTAAACATGCATTTTCTGGATTTTCTCGATTGCACTTTGATGTCATCAACGGCTCGTCGATGGCATTAAACCCCTTTTGATGGCATCAAGCAGGACACCTAAAGTGTCCAGCAACAAATCGTGAGATTTCCAGAATTTTCCGATGGCATTGAGTAGCCTTCGATGGCATCGAGCTATCATCGATAGACCTATTGATTTACAAATTTAAGACATTAATCAATAATCTCCACCATGCCTTCAATCGCCAATCTTCATAGCTCCTTTTTCCTCATCTCTAATTCCGCCTTGCATCATAGTTCCACCATTGCTTCTTGTGCACACTCCGTCTTCCATTAACGCCTTCACCAAGCCCAGAGAAGTTGCATAGAACTTGAACTTATCTGTGGGAACCACCTTAGTGAGCATGTCAGCAGGATTCACACTCATGTGAATCTTCTCCAGAGTCACGCCTCCTTCCTCAAGCGTTTGTCGGATGACGCACATTAATAAGTTTAGTGCGTGATTGATAAACAGAGTTTTTAGCCAAATTAATCACGTTTTTGCTGTCACAATTAACCGGCACAACCGCCTGTTGTAGCCCCAATTGATTTATCATCCTTCTCAACCAAACACCTTCCTTGAATGCCTTCATCGCTCCCATATATTCAGCTTCAGTTGTGGAAAGAGCCACCACAGACTAAAGCTTCGACATCCAACTGATTGCTCCACCCGCCAGCATAAACGAGTAACCAGAAGCCGACCTTCTACCGTCTATATTGCCCGCATAATCAGAATCCACATAACCTAACTTGGCCCCTGATTTCTCAATGTCAAGACATGGTCCCGTGTACCTTGAATATATCGAAGTAGCTATTTCACTGCTTCCCAGTGTTGTTTGCTGGGGTTAGACATGTATCTGCTGATAACACCCACTGCATGTGAAATATCCAGTCTCGTACAAACCATGACATACATAAAACTGTCAATCGCACTCGAATAAGGCACATGAGACATCTTATGCTTTTCTTCATCGGTTTTAGAACATTGTTCAGAAGAAAGCTTAAAATGAGCTGCATGAGGAACGCTGACCGACTTTACCCTATCTATCCCATACTTCACTAATACCTTCTCAAGGTATTCCTTCTGAGATAACTAAAGCCTGCTCCTTTTCTTGTCTCTGTATATATCAATGCCGAGAACCCTCTTTGCAGCCCCCAGATTTTTCATCTCGAATGTCCTTGATAGCTGACTCTTCAGTAAGTTAATCTCAAACATGTTGTGACTATCGATAAGCATGTCATTAATGTACAACACCAGGATGATGAATTTGTCATCACTCGGTGTCTTGTAATAGACACAATGATCATATTCACTCCTAGTAAACTTTTAGTTCACAATGAAAGAATCAAACTTTTTGTACTACTGCCTAGGCGACTATTTTAGGCTATACAACGACCTCTTCAACCTGCAAATCTTGTTCTCTGCCACTTTTATTTCGAAGCCTTCAGTTGCTTAATGTAGATTTGCTCTTCCAATTCCCCATGTAAGAAGACAGTCTTCACATCCATCTGCACCTGCTCGAGATCGTATTGGGTGACCAACGCCAATATGAATCTGATAGATACTTCACCACATGTGCGAATATCTCAATGAAGTCAACACCTTCTCTTTAAGCGTATTCCTTCGCTACCAACCTTGTCTTGTATCTATCATGTTTCTTATTTAAGATCCACTTGCACCCGATCGTTTTACGGCTAATGGGAAGCTCCACCAACTCCCACGTCTCGTTTTTATGTAAGGAGTCCATCTCATCGTTCATCGTTGCTTTCCATTTCAGCATCGAGCTCATCAAGAGCCTCCTGAAGAGTAGACGGATCCCCCTCATCTGTAATGAGGACATATGTGACATTTGAGTCATCCCTATATCTTGCCGGTGACCTGTGATCCCGCGACGGATTCCCTCTCACATGTGGCTACTCCACCTGCTACTGTACCTCTGTCTGCATCTCCGTCTCAGCCTATGTCTCATCTCTGTCTAACTGAATGTCCACCACCGACTTTTTCGGTTCCTTGTGTTCATCCTTACATATTAACGATCCTTCGTCGAATTGATGTCACGACTAATGATGATTTTCTGTGTGACTAGGTCAAACAACCTTACCCCTTCACACCACGACTATAGCCAACAAAGATGTATTTCCTGGCTCTTTGGTTTAAGTTATCTCCCTCAACTAACGTACATGAGAGTAAGTGTCACAACCAAATACACGCAGTCCCGACTAGTCTACCTTCTAACGACTCCATGCTTCCTCTGTAATTTTACATTCAATGGCCGTAGAAGGAGACCAATTCACCAAGTAACAAGCCGTGTTAATAGCCTTAGTTCACAAGTAATTGCCCAACCCAGCATTGTTAATCATGCATCGGGCTCTCTCCAAGAGAGTTCGATTCATCCGCTCAGCCACACCGTTCTGCTCAGGTGTGCGATGCACTGTGTTGTGCTTTACGATCCCTTTATCCTTACAATATTAATTGAATTCCCGTTAAGTGAATTGAGACAATTAACCACTTGCTATAAATGTTCGAACTGATAGAGCATGACGAATTAATCCCTTTATCTCATAGCTCAGGACCCGCATCGCATGGGTTAGGACTTCGGACGAACCCCCCTCGTGGGCCCCACATCACATGCGTACCACCTCACACAAGCCACCCGCCTCCCACGGGTGGGGCCTGCCTCCCACGAGCCACCCGCCTCACTCGGGCCACCCACCCTGAGTGTACCCTTGCATCCCACAGGCCACCCCACTCGAGCCCGGTGTGAAAATGCCCCTGCATTAATAACCCCCAGTGAGAGGTCTCGAACATAAGACCTCCCGCTCTGATACCACTTTGATGCGGGATAATTAACCACTTGCTCTAAAAGCTCAAACTGATAGAGCATGGTGAATTAATCCATTTATCTCATAGCCCAGGCCCCACATTGCATGGGTTAGGACCTCGGTCGAACCCCCCTCGTGGTCCCCACATCACATGGGTACCGCCTCACATGAGCCACGCACCTCACACAGGTGGGTGCCTCCCACAAGCCACTCGCCTCACATGGGCCGCCCACCCCAAGTGTGCCCTTGCATCCCACAGGCCATCCCACTCGAGCACGGTGTGAAAATGCCCCTGCATTATTAGTACCTTCACTTTTCGTCCTGATTGTTTTTCCACCATTGCCTTTCACTGCTTGAAGTTGGTAAAAGCATTGGATTTATTTTTCATAAAATAAACCCATACCTTCCTGGAATAGTTGTTAATGAATGTGATGAATCACGACAACCCTCTACCAGAAATCACGGGCGACGGCCCCCATACATCAGAATGCACATAATCAAGAACACCCTTACATATATGTTTTCTAGATTTAAAAGATAACCTTGAATGTTTACTATATATATAATGCTCGCATATACTTAAATCAAAACTTTTAAAAATTAAAATTAAACAATAGTCAGAAAGTACATTCTTGCCCCGCTCACTCATATTTCCCAAGCGTGCATGCCACATACATGCAAATGTGGAATTTGCTACAACCGCTACAGTTCCACCCGATGAAGTGCTCCCAATCAACCTATAAAGGTTCCTGTTCCTCTATACCTTCATGACAACGAGTACCCCCTTTAAAACTTTAAGGACACGATTAAAGCTGATGAATTTGCACCCAAGCACCTTGATTGCTCCAATAAATATCAAGCTCTTCCTCATATCAGAAACGTGTCTCACCTTAGTCAAGGTACGCTCCACGCCGTTAAACATCTTGATGCGCATTGATCAATGTGTCCCGTATCCGTTACGATACAGCTGTATCCGTTACGATACGGCTGTATCGGCCGATACGTAATGGTAACGGCCGACACCGTTACGCGATATAGGGTTGAAACGAGCACATAGGGAAAAAAAAAACCATACTTTTTTTTTCTTTTTCTTTTTCTTCTTCTCCTTCTCCTTCTCCTTCTTCTTCTTCCTCTTCTTCTTCTTCTTGGCCTATCATCATGTCTTGCAGCCCTCCTCCTCCTCCTCCTCCTCCTCCTCCTCCTCCTCTCTCTCTCTCTCTCTCTCTCTCTCTCTCTCTCTCTCTCTCTCTTCTTTCCTCTTTTCTTTTCGGTTTCCCTCTCTCTCCCTTCTTTTTCATTTCGTATCCGGAAAAAAAAATTGGAAGGGGATTGGCTGGTGTATCACACACCAGCTATATAGCTGCTGTAGATACGTGTCATGCTAAGACGAGCACTGACACTCCTCGAGCTCCGAGTTGTACGAACGGTTCAACGGAGATTAAAGTTACATGGGCTCCACAGTGATGTATTTATTATATCTACACCGTTCATCTATTTTTAGATATCATTTTAGAGCATTATCCAAAAAATGAATCATATCCTAAGATTGTCTAGACCACACCAAAAATAGCAACGGAGATAATGATTTCCACCGTTAAACAATTCGTAGCCCCACCATAACGTTTATTTTCCATCCAATCTGTTCATAAGGTCAAAAAGACCTGAATGAAGAGGAAAAACAAATTTCATATTGATCCAAAACTTCTGTGATCCCAAAAAGGGTTTCAATGGTAGACGTTCAATCCCCCACTGCTTTTTTGTAGTGTGGTCCACTTGATAATTAGATCTATATTATTTTTCGTGTCAAGCTTTAAGATGAGTTCTTCAAATGAATGGACGGTTTAGATATAACACATACCTCATGATCAGACCCACAGGACTTGCTGACGTCAAATGAATTGACTGCGTACGAGTTACGCAGCACGTCACACAAGTTAATAAAATGTACACGTGCCACGTGGGCTCCACCATGATGTATGTATTTTATCCATGCTGTCCATCCATTTTGCACATCATTTTAGGTTATGATTCAAAAAATTACTAAGATCCAAATCTCAGGTGGACCATAACATAGGAAACAGTGGTTATAGAATGCTCACCATTAAATATTTCTTAGGGTCCACTGTAATGTTTATTTTCCATCTAACCTGTTAATAGGGTCACACTGATGTGGATGAAGGGAAAACACACATGTTAGCTTGATCTAAAACTTTTGTAGCCCCAATAAATTTTTAGTGGTAGTCATTTAATTATTGTTGTTTCTTATGGTGCGGTCCACCTGAGTTTTGGATCTGCCTCATTTTTGGGCTCGTGCCCTGAAATTATTTGGCAAAATGGATGGATGGTGTGGATATAACACATTCATCACGAGTGGGGTCTAAAAAACTTTGACACTCGTGTGCTACACTTCACAATCCGAGTCCTACCTAATTCGGGCCCTTAAAAAATTGTACACGTGATTAACTTAAAATTTACCAATTAAATTATGGACTGTAATTGCTAACTCAAAATGCCAAAAATCCAAATTGTTTAAATAGTTTTAATTGTTAATTTGTGGACGCTTATTTTTTAAAATAGGGCCTTTTGATTTATTTATTTTTTTCTTTTTTCATGTTTCACTCTCCAATAAATGTCCACCAATTCACAAGTGGGATAATGCCAATAAATTGCATGAATTTGAGGCTGATTTAGGGCATGGATTGGTCCTCCAAGTCAGCCCCAAATTGGCAACGCGATCTACCTGAATTTAATTTCATTTTTTAAAAGAACTATTGGGAGAAATGATATCAAATTGTTAAGTATATAAATTAGATATTTAGAAAATTAAATATATGAATTTTGTAGTCAAATTCAGGTTATCTGGTTCATAAATTTATCAAACAGTCCGATACAACTTCTCACCAAAGAGTGGACCGTTACACCACCATAAGCATGTTTCAATTTATAAATGAATGCATTTTTGGAATGCTTAGAATATTCCAGATTTAATCTATATTTTTTCATATTTTTTTGGTAAAAAAAAAAATTTGCACCGTTACGCGCCATTATGCCCCGTATTGTCGTTACACCCCCGTATCCGTATCGGTATCGGAGGGCACCGTTACGCCAACCGATACTGATACCAGATACCTTGGCATTGATACAAAACCCACCACATTACAGGCATTATCATTGCCCATAAATACTTGTCCATCATCGCACTCTCTGTAACTGTTGAACCAACACCGATGAGGACTCATGTGATATGATGCCCCAGTATCCAAAATACACTCATCATTATGATCATAGGTTATTATCTTTAAGATTAATGTGGTAAAAGTGTATAACGAAACTACATATTAATGAGGTTTGGTTTAGGAGTGGAGGAAGTGAAGGAAAATTTATAATATTTGCCTTTTTCTCTATGCTCATAAATGGGTCTCTACAAGGCTTTTTTAAAGATTTTGAGGAGTTTGCCTTTGTCATCTTTCTTGTACATTATGGTAGTAGAGGCTCGTAGGTGACTGATTATCAAACTTAACTAAGAGGGTGTTTCAAGTGGAAATTTGGTTTTGGGGCTACAACATCTCTAAACTTACACAACTTAAGAAAGAGTAGTTAAGCGAGTTTTAACAAAAAACCCTTTTTTTCAATAAAGCGGATTTTAGTGCTTAAACAAAAACTAAAGAATTCCGAAATCACAATGAATTAAGCATACATTTCTCTTTTTTGGTCTTTTGATCCTTCCTAGATGCCTTAAGGCACTTTTTTGTGATTTGATTTGCAGTAGATTGGTATTCAAGGAGAGTGGTCTTGGTTTGTAGCTCCCATGTTAAAGGGCTGTCAACATGCTGGGCTCGGGCCAGGACAAGCTCTGGACAACCCTGTTTGGGAATGAAACAGACGTCCAAGCCTAGCCCGAGCCTGGATCTTGGTAAAATAACGGTACTAGGCCTGGCCCATGTTAAAAATTGTAGGCCTAAGTTCAGAAATATTTCAAGCAGAATCATTGTGCGGTCATGGAAGACAAAGTCAATAGAATGTTCATTGGAATAGTTCATCTGAAGGTCCTACTACAGTAGAGTATTTCTCAATCAAATCAAAGATGGTTTCCAAATCTTCAATTCAAGTAGGAATTGTTGAACTATAATGATTTTTTGTTGCTATTATTGAAGTCCCTGATGTCTTGATTCTTGAATCTTCGTGTATATACTGTGTAGTATTATGTTATATTAAGCTTTCTTTCGTTTGTTATTAAAGTTCAAGATTTACTTGTGAAAAATTTGACATATTGATAAACTAGGGATATTTTTCCTTTATAATGCATGTATGTTATTATTTTTGTGTGCATGTATTTATGTTTCTCAAAAAGAAAGGTTTAAGATGAGAATATATTGGAAATTTTTTTTCAGGGCTGCCTTCAGATTTTCATATTCATTATGACCACTTGATTACATTTATGATAACAATGCTTGAAGTATATGTTCGATCCCCTCCATCAGGCTGAGGTTTCATGATAGTTTTTAACTGTTTATATGTAACTGTGCATCCAGTTGTTGACTAATTGACTTCTTTAATACCAGGGCCAAAATTTGGTCAGTATGGATCATTTTTACCAATGCTTCTAAGGAATCCTCTTACACAATCACAGCCAAAGAGTCTTGCGAGTGTACAGAGTAGCAATATCCCCAAATTGCTTAAGAAATTTGAGGTAATTTTATTTTTGGAAATGTGCTAATATATTTTTACAGTAAATAGGATGGCAACAAAATGTGGATCATCAATGTATAAAATTTTATTATATTATTGACTGTATCTAATGCTTTCATGATTTTCAGAATATGGACTCGAGCACCACAAACAATACTCTCCCCATGCATGAACAAAAGACTCTGAAAATCCGCCTTAAAATTGGCATTGGCAAAGCACCCAAAAGCAATTCTGCAAGCTATAGTATGGATTTTAAGAATTGTCCACCATCTTCAATTGAGAGTATCTTGGAAAATAAAGATGAAAACTATGAACTGCCCTCTTCAATAGTGCAGGTATGTCTTTTACTTAGGATTGTTCACCTTTTATTAATTGAGAGCTCCTAATTAACTCATCTGAACATAATGTTAATTACTGTTGTTTTATTGTTTGTAAGCAGGCTAAGGCATTGACAGTAATTCCTGCGAATTCTTCATTTTCTCCCGCTTCCGATTCTTTATGCTTAGAAGAGAAGGACAATCCTTCCACAAGTAGTAGCAAGGCGAGGATTGATTATTGTGAAACAAAATTACAGAAGGTAAATATGTGCTGAATGAACAGAATGAAAGTAAAGAATGCAAATTTTCACTACAAAAATAAATTGACATTCTGTAAGAGTAGGATTTTGATGATGTGCAGCAGCCTACTCGAGATTCGAAGAGAATTGGGCCATCACCTGCATTTGAAGGAGACTCATTTATTTTAGAAAAAGAAATACACAAGCAATATATGAAGCTGAAATTGTCAAAACGTTGTTGTAAAGGTTAGCAGTTTTCTGAATATATTTAAGTTGTTGCGTTCTTGTTGGAATGTCTTTTCCTTGTGTCTTGTTTTCCATCCATTTTTAGTTATTTTTTAAGAGTTGGATATTTTTCTGTGTAAGTGGTCTTTTGCTATGATCTACACTGCTTTTCATGATAGTTTTATACTATTTTCTCTCTCTTTTTGTTAATAATGTTGAATTAATGATTGCACATATGACAACAGGGAATAAGATGTGTAGCTTGCAAGACTGCTCCAACATTACAAAAAAGAGGAAGGAATGCTCTGCAAGTGTAGGTGAATGCAATTTGAATGAGAGTACAACAGAAAATAATGGTGTCTTCTCAAGTGCCAGATCATCAACAAAGTTATTTCGTAAGATGCAAGGCAAGTTCAATGTTACAAAAAGATGAAGGAATGCTCTGCAAGTGCAGGTGAAAGCGATTTGAATGAGAATCCAACTAAAAATGGTGGTGTCTCATCAAGTGCTCATTCATCAACTCAGTTGTTTGGTGAGTTTATAGATAAGGTGTAAAAGTGGTTTTTGGATAAATTAAGATGTGAACTGAACATGAATTAATGAACATTTCACCTTTTTCAGGAAATCTAGGGCACCAATTTCAGCTTGCTGAGGATACTTTGAAGGAAGCTATTGATTTGAAACATTCAACTGACCGTTTAAAGGTAGCTACAGTAAAGAGGATTTACATGATCCTCAACTTGAGGATATGTATTGTATCATCAGGGCGTCAATTGGTAAAACCATGTTTTGGTGATCCACACCATTAGTCTGATGGGATCCACAGTGGATGGGTCATGGCTCTTGAATCTCCTTAATGACATCCCTACTTCTAGTTTGTGGTGGGCAAATAGACTTGAGAAGAGAAACACAATAATAGTTCACATTCTACTGAAAAGGGGCCAAAGATTTTGAAGCATGGTTGGTCAACTCCATCCATTGTGTGGCCTATCAGATCAACAGTTTGGATCACTGAATTATGGGCCTCACTTGTACAAACTGAAGATAATCATCCTTGTGTCAAGATTTATAAAATTTCTATTGACTAGATTTTGATTTAAAACATTTTACCGTTCTAGAGTTCTTGACTTATTTACTTTTTGGCCTAAATGTTCAGAATGGAGAATCGGAAGTTGAAGTTAGTGGCTTATATCTTCGTGCAACTTTGAAATTTCTACTTGCTGCATCGATGTTCGAGGTTTGCGATGTGGGAAGCTCAACAGTCGGAGAAAAAACTCAGTCAACAGATATCTATATCGACACATCAAAGATGTTGAAGTAAGTTCTATGCCATTTTGAGATGGTTGATTCATCATTCATAAAGATAGCTAGGCTACTGCTATGTGCATTTTCCACTAGTGCTGGCCTGGATTTTGAAATAATTGGGCCAGGCTATTCGAAAATTTGATTTTACTTGACCCAAGCCCAGCCCATTGACAGCCCTACTTTCTACCACTTCTTAAACAATGTTGACTCATCTACCATACACATGACATAAATGTATATCAGCAGGGGTCTACAATTTGAGTAGTTTGGACTGACACACATGGATCTGCAGTTAATGGTGGACCACTTTAGAAATGAAGGAAAATTCATATAGCAGTCGTTACCTTCCAAAGAAATTCAATTTCACATTTGTTGTGGAAAGGCTGAATGCAGAAAATCCATAGTTTTTTTTTTTTTTTTTTTTTTTTTTAAATACAATTGCAAAATCATGCAGAAATATGAATTGTAATTTCCAATAATGTTTTAATGTATGCTCTGATTTTACCATTTGAGACGTTTACAAAGTAGATTCATTATAGAATGGGCATCGCGAACTGGTAATTTGCGCACATATTTGAAATCTAGTATGCTAGGTTCCTGATGTAATCTGGTTTTTGGATTAATGAGAATTTCGATTCCTGAAGGAATAAATGAAGTAAATGCACCACAGAAGAATATTTGAATAGAGAGGGATAAACAACTTGCTGAACTTGAAATGTTTGCACTACAGGCACTCAAACAGGAACTCGGAAAATTATAGTGCCTTCCACATACTAATCCTACTCTTTTTAGAATCACAAAAGCATTCGAGAGTCAATAAAATCAACTGGTATAATCTTTCAAAAAAATAGTAGTTGTAGTTCTAGAATTTGAGCCCCAAAATCAACCACAACAGTCCAAAAATTCAGTACACGGTGGAACATACTGTGGGCCTACAACATTCCCATTTGTGTTCAAGGAATACTTCACCCAAGTAATAGACATCAGCATCTAACTTATTTCAACTCATCCTCATAAACGGCAATGTAATGCATCCAAGACAAAATGATCAAGAGGCCCAAAGTCTGTCTCTGTTTATGCCCAGTTCTGTGACCAGGCCAGTTCAAAGTTTCAGATTACAAATGTTGCCAAAAAAGCCTCCCCATTTGTGAGTTACGTTTTGTCGTTAACAGAAAAACCAGGGTCTGAGCCATGGGAGTTGTGATATGCTGTTGACAAAATTACATCTCTCACATTAGACTAAACACTTGCTTTCTCATGCCGTTAGAGAGGATTTACTTCATTTATGATGAGCTGGCAAAATGGAGTGATCCGGTCATCGCTTTGTATAGGAAATTCTCCCTTGTTATCTGGAATTCTCTTCCCTTAGCTCAGTCTTCTCAGCTTCATAGTTTCAAAATTTGAAAACCTAACTCGATTTGATGTTCACTTGGGTTTTGTCAATTCGAAGACTTGACCCGACTTGACTTGATAGTTAATAACTATAAATTGAAAACCGTAGGGATGTTAGGAATTATTAAAATTACTTTAGTTTATATTATGATTATAAACAAGAAAATGAGAAATGCTTTAGTGCTCTCAAACCATACTATAAGTCATAGTGCGCCTAGTTGCATTGGTCCACTTGGACAGTCCAACTGATCATTCTGAACTGTCTATTAGGTCTGGTCATAAATTTGCGGACTACCATGCAAAAACCTTTTTTTCTTAAGGCACCATGCAAAAAATCATACTAATCTGATGATCTGCTTCATCCTTGATTTGGCCTTATTTTCTTTAGTCATCCTTTTTCCATGCTATCGATGCGATTGTCTAACGGTCTGTGATTCTTTAGAATCATGAGCAATCCATGATGGACCCTAACATATAAATGGATCAAATGTTCGATTGGACCTATTTTGTGCAAACAATCTTGACCGTCCATATTAAAGGCCATTGACCCGCAGTTAATATTTGTTGGGTTGGAGCATTTCAGTAAGAAGATAAACAAGCAATTGGCGCGTTGCTTGGTTGTTGATTGCTCTACCTCTTTATAAAATGTCTTGGGTTCGAATCCTGCCCATGTTTTTTTTTTTTTTTTCCATTCACATTTAATTAACAAGAGGTCTGACAATGCAAGTGACTCGACTTGAGTTAGGGCGAGTCGCATTGAGTTGACTGAGTTAGGGACTCGGCTTGAAATCTCTCTGAGTTGAGTCGACTTGGCTCGTAATCTGACTGAGTGGAGTTAACTCAGCTGAGTTTCAAGTCGAGTCAGCAGGTTTTAAAACAATGCTCAGCTTATTAAAATTTCATTATCTTAAAAAACAAAGAGTATGATTCACCAGTCTTCTAGAGCATATCAATATAATTTCTCATGTGCAAATTTTTTAATGTGTTCTGCCCACTACCAAATATCTAGAGTTTTTGGACAATTGTGTTGTGCACTAAATGTAGTATCAAAAAAAGGATATACAAGATTGAATTTCATATTTACTGTTTACTGTCCCATACACAGGCAATGCGCCATTTCTTTCGAGCATAATGGGGAGATTGCTGCTGCCGCTCTTGCATACAAATGCGTGGAAGTAGCATATATGAGAGTAATATTCTCTATAAGCTCCCATATATGTAGAGACGGACACGAATTACGGGCATCTCTTCATGGTCATCCATTCGGTAATCAAACTAGCGCCCCTTGTTCTCTTATTTGGAGAATTTTGCATTCATTTTGTCTTTCTTGTTGATTTTCAAACCTTTCTACCCTTTTGAGAAGAGATGTAAATTGTAAAGACTACTGGCACAAGTCCGATTTGGATCCATCTCTTGGCCAAATGTCCCAGATATCGTCAGTTGGCCCACCATGTTCGTTCCCTGACCAAGGAATGAATCGATATGTTGTTGAGAGGAGCTACGCTCGTATGCTGAATGCGAGCCACTAGATGCTGTATTGTACAATTGATTCATTATGTATGCATTTGGCTGACGTGATGAGAGGACACAGCTGATTTTGGCAAAGGCACATGGTGTAACTCACCTGATTGATGGCCCAGTTTGCCCACGTGTGTGGAGAGCAATGTTTATATGTGTTCCTCCTAGATTAATCTTACTCACACAAGGAGGCTGCTCTGGTGGTGCTCTTTCTGTATTGATGCAAGGTTTAGTACCTGTGAAAGATCGATGGTAAAACCTACCTATGGGAAACCTGACCACCATCCAACCATGGACAGTTGGTGGAAGCTGTGGAACCTGCTTCAACCTTGTCTGATTTTATCCAGTCACACTCTTGATGAACCATTTTGAAACACCCAATGTGAACTTTGCTATGGGTCAATCTCATTACTGTCCAGTGAATGGGAAGTGCGTCCCACCTGCTTTAACTTGTTAGGTGTTGATTGGGCCGAGTCAGCCCACTTCCCAAAATAAGTTTCACCCAGAGTGAAATTTCTTTCAGAGATATTCAACCCAGATTTTATGAAGTTATTTTGAGAAACATTCTATGTTGTTTTATTCTTTCAGGCCAAAAATCATCGCCATTTTCTGCTCTTGATGTAAGCAATGTCTGTGAGGATGGCGCACCCCCTGGGTCAGAAGTGAAGGGAGTCAACCCGCTTGCCAGTAGAGCTACCCGTAGTGGCCCGCACCTCCTTAATTATGTAAGCTGAATCTTAAAACGACTGTCGTTCTTTGTTTCCGAGTAAAAAATTAACTTGGATAATTTCTGGCTACTCAAAATGCACACATGCTAAGATTTTTGCCATTTCTTTTTAAATCAGAAACTGACAATAGGATACTTGTATTTGTTTTGTAATTAGAGAAATTACAAGATTATAGAGTTTGGTTTGTATGAATGGGATCAACGATTCAGTGATCCATGCATGGAGGGATTTTGTGCTGCTTGGGAGGAAAGGAATGAGCGGATTTTGAAAAATGTGGCCGATCCACTACAAAAGTTTCTACATTAAGCACTTAAAGCTTTACATACGAATCAAGGTGTGGGGCCCACCATGATGTTTTAATAACATCGAATCCATCCATCAATTCTTCCCGCTATTCGATTTCCTTGGCGCCCAAAATTCAGACTGATCCAAAACTCAGGCGGGCCATAACTGAAGGAGCAGTTGGGATGGGGACACCCACTATTAAGCACCTTCCAGATTGTATGTGAGGTACACTGTGCTCTGTCTATTCCTTTTAATCCTTTCATAAGATGCATCCGACTAGGATGAATGGACACGTAAAACATCAGGACATTCCAAAATGAAGGGGGGCCACAACCAGTGATTTTTAGAGGTTTTAGGCATGATTTTACAAGCTGTGGCACAACTGGGTCTTCGATCAAACTGAGTTTTGGGATTCAAGGAGATAGGAGGCACTCACATTATCGACAGATTGGATGTCGTTAATACATATGGTGGGCTGCATATGGCAATTTGCAGATTGAGCTTATCCTAGAGAAGTTTGTATTGGATCTGCCCTCTTGAATTATTGTTGTCTCTATTGATGGAACAACCTTTCTATTGTGAACTGGGCTTCTTTATTTCCGATTTACTTTGAGAACACTTTTAAACTTGATTAAACGGAAGCCACCCGTGAAATATGAGTTGGATATAATGAACAGTCTGGGTCAATGAACAGGACTGTCTAAGTGTCCCAATACAATGCAACTAGGTGCACTGTAACTTATGGTGGTCTAAGAGCACTGGAACATTTCTCAAGTATAATTCCATTGTACTTAAAACCTTTTCATCTTGCAAGATTTATCTTGAGGTGTTATATGATACTCAGGCTGCATGTGATACTTGATACACAGCACTCAGAAATTGTACATATGTGATATATTAACTCAAGTAAACTGACTAAATTGTACAGCCCACAGTCGCAAAGTCACATCCCACTATCAGATTGGTTAAACAATCATAATCTCTGATTTGTATAGGACCATTGGATATCTTTCACTCCTAACCATCCATAAATTTCCATGTGTGCAGGTTCTAAGCAATTTCCAAGTGCCTGTATATTATCTATTAAACTATAACAGAGTATCAAAGTTTTTCTCATTTGTCTTTGTGCACTTATTAAATATGCTCTTTTTTTACAGGCTGAATATGTGAGTTCTGCAATGGATGCTGCTCAGGGATCACTATCAGCATTGAAGGCTGCTCAGTGGAAATACGGGTTGCAAGGCATCGCAGCTGTGAAAACAGCACTTGATTTTCACTTCCATGACATGGATGGATTCGTACGCCTGGTCCGGCTAGCATTAGAGGAGCTCGACATCTAAACCATCCATCACAAAGATACAAATGGACAGGAATCTCAGCATTTTGTGGAAACAACGTACAGCATCCCACACCTGTGAATCCAAATTCTGAAGCTCCAGATGTATAAGTATATGTGTGTGAAAGTGACCACAACATTGAGTTGTTTTTTTTTTTTTTCAAATGCAAGGCAAAAGCCTGAATACATGTAAATTGATTTCTCAACTGTATAGTGATTCTTTGGCATCAGAAAGAGAGGCTCAATACCGAAATGCTGCCGTTACAAATAATGTATCAGTTTTGTACAGCTATTCTTTATGTAAGAAATGAAAACTCAAGTTTCTCATCAGAAAACATAAGACCGGTTTTTTGTTTGAAGAGAAGTTATGTATCGGATATGTGGCCTTTATTTTTGCATAGTACTCAGTTTGTTTTAAATTCTAACAAGTGGGGCTCATGGTTTGGACCTTGTGTCCCTACCATGCCAAAAACATCCTTGATAGAACCATCTTAACCTTTTGATTTTTGGGCTACAGATAGTTAACAATAGAAATACACCAACAGTCCCCACCCAAACGAAAGAGATGCACTCCAATGGTACTGGTTCCACCCTAAGCTTACTGTGGTACCAGGCAGATGAGGGACCTTTGTGATGTATGTAGGACATCCAACCCGACCATGAGATGCCCGAGCTCATGTTAATTCTACGTATAAAAATTCAGCCTGATCCAACGCACATTTGGGCCACAAAACAAGGAACAATATGGAGGGAACCACCAACCTTGATTTGCACTAGGGCCCACCTGAGTTGCAAACAGCTTGTTTTTTAGACTGATCCTTCATCCAGTCTAGATAAAGGCTATGAATAGTCTGGATTACAATTTTGAAATTATTGAGTTAACACCTGTCACATCTACAATTTCTCATCACCTGTGTATCAAGCGCCATAAGCAGCCCTAGATGCCATTTAATAAATATAAAGTGCTAAAAACTTAAAAAGTGTTGAATTGTATTTTTGAAATTATTTTAGGGAAATTTTATTTTAAAATTGAAAAGGAATTTTAATGCACTACTACTATCAACATTTAATTTTTAGCATTAACTTATTTTGAGCGCTCATCACTGAAATTTGATGATTTAAGTAATTTTCACTTGTTTAAATCATTTGTCAAATCCAACTTATCAAGTGTTTTAATTAATTTTTGATAAAAATTTAGGTCTTTTTTTTTTTTCCTCTTCAGCTCTCCTCTTTACTTAACACTAAAGGCCGATTGTTGGAAGTAGTAGTGCATTAAAATTTCTTCTCACTTATAACTAAAAATATTTCTAAAATGAATGCAAAATTATGCTTCGGTACTTCAAGTTTTCGGCCTTAAATTAATTTTCAAATCTTATTTATGTTAACTCCTCTCTTCTAAAAGTAGAGTTCCACTCTAGTGGATTCCCGACTTGAGGCCCATTGTCATTTATGCACCTTTCATCTATGACATCCATCCATCTTGACAGCTCATATTAGAGCATGTTCCACAAAAATGAAGAAGATCTAGATCTTAGGTGGACCACATTGTGAATACTAGAAATAACAACCACATATTTTTATCTTCGTTTTGCGTGTGTGGGCTTACCTGTATAGATGATATAGTTGACTTGGAGTTGCCACTAGTTAATTAGCTCAAACTTCTGTAAGTCGGATATACCCCACAGAATCTAAAGAAGCTAGAGAATCCAAAGACCCTCTTGCTTTGAAATGATTCTTGATCTGCAACTTGGGATTCCGAGTAAGGGACATCGATTATAATGAGAGAAGGTGTTAGGCACCCTGTATGCCCGCACAAGCATGCGGTCTCTACTTCGCGTGATTAGGTAATTTTTGGAAAGGTATGTAATGATACTATAATGGCATATGGGTGGACTAGGTTGCCACAAGTTTCTAATGTGATAGAATCTAAGATTCTTACAAGTCATAGAGCATACACCCAATGAGAGCCTAGAGAAGCCGAGGTGTTGAAAAGAGAAGTAATGATTGATTAATGAAGTATGGATGCAAATGATAATGGCCCGATCCTTAGCTTACAACTAGAAGCAGCTAGTATGTGGTTTGTGCACTCTTGTAACACCCCGGATTTTTGCCAACCTAGATTTAGACGTCCTTGGGCAATGAGTCAATCATAACACCTTAATTGACTTCTCAGAACTCAATCCTAAAGCCTTAAATCCCCTTTCAACCCATTTCCTTCAAAATCTCACCTTTCACCACCTTATTCTTCAAATTTTTCTAAGTATTTTCATATTATACATTAATCCTAAAGTTTAAATGATGAAGGACAATAATAAAATTAAAATTTACTATAAATAATGAATATATAAATAAATTGGGTTTTTGACCATTAACCTTTTGGAATCTCATGAAATAAGTAGGTGATTTGAATAGATCAACTCCTCCTACCCCAAAATCATATATTGCACGTCGAACAACTCATTCCGGTTTGTAAAATACACCCATTTCAAATATCGGGTGACGAAACCACATCAAACGGACTCGGAGGCCCAAATGACGAAAATCTGAGAGATCCGAGGTGGGTCCCGCGCACATCCGGTGTCCCTTGGGGGGAGGGTATAGCATCCCCGAATTGGGGAGGCATCCCCCAACTGTCCAGCGACCTAGGATGCATCCCTGGCTAGCAGGCCGAGCGGGCCACAGTGGGCCGGGCGGCCCGTTTGCTGCCCCATTTTCTACAATTTTTCGTCCGACTTCGAAAAGTCATATCTCCCTCGTTATAACTCCGATTTAAGTATTTCAAAAGCTAAATTGAATTTTGATAAGTCTAGTTTCATATAAAAATAAGTAAAAATATAATAAGAATTTTAATATAGTTAAATATAAGTCGTTGTGACAACTGGTCGAAAATCATTAGTTTGGATAGCTACTGCTTCTAGAATTTTTAGAATTTTTCTATAATACGAAATTGAATGAAATTTGGTAGAGATGAAGTAGACTTGATGACGAACTAGTAAAATAATAATTAAAATAATATACTAACTAAAAGTGACAGAAAGGGGCGTAGAATTGCCCTAGGATCTTATTCTGTCATAATTAGGGCATAATTTAGTTAAGTACTAAACTAAATACTCAGTAGAATTAGCTTTAACTACTTTAAATATGAACTGCAAGACCCAAAATGAGTAGAACCGCTAATTCTACGTTACCTAGAAACCTGGGATCAATCTCTAAACCCAGTTGCTCTCGGGAGCACTTTGAAACTCCGTAACGGACCTGGACCGCGCGTCGAAAATTCGATGACGGCGAAACTATACGGTTATGACCGTCTTGCTGGGCTTGACAACTATCCTAGAAATCAAGTTCAAATAGTATCTAGAAACGCATAACTTAAGCTTAGAGCGAAGTGTGTGAGAAACACGAATATCTTTAGAAAATGAACTCAAATTTAAGTGATTTGGACCGTTCACTTGCGGGCCAAATTTAAGGTTTCAGACCGTCAGAATCTGACCCAAATATACCCTTAGATCAGAAAAATTTTCCTACACAGGTCAGTGTACTTGTGGCCCTGATCAACTGACGACGACCGTTGAACTGAAACCGGTCCGCCACGGTCGATCTACAAATCCGATCTGACTAAAAACTTAACCTGGCATAAATCCAATGTCAAGAAACTTTCTCTAGACTGTATGCAGAAAAGGGCCTCCAGATGAGCTCCATTGGCCCGAAATAGCCAACTTTTGGCTATAACCTAAGTATACCATGGCCTTAGGGCCGTTGAGGTCAGTTCTGGGCCTATATAAAGACCTAAACCTACCCCACCTCTCTCATATACGAATTTGCTCAAAACCCTAAGGGAGAGAGAGAGAGAGAGAGAGAGAGAGAGAGAGAGAGAGAGAGAGAGAGAGAAGGAGAGAAAAGAGGAAGGAAGGAAGAGGGATTCTTGGAGATCGTTGTAGGGATCTTCTCCAGCCACACCACATGCCGATACACCTCTCTCTTACACTACACAACTTATTTTGATTCCGATTTGGGTAAGAAATCCTAACCATAATCTTGATTTAGGGATTTAAATAGAGTAAATGGCGAAATAGCTAACCTATTTCATGGTCTAGGTTGCCATTGTACTGTAGACGGTGACGCAGTGTACGAACCGAGTTCGAAACGAGTTTTTCGACAAAAGGTGCGGACTATAAACATTTAGGTTATGGTTTTCAAGGCTTTCAATGTCAGTTAATGATTTATGACTAATTTGATTACTATCACATGTGTTTAGATACGATGTCTTTTGTATATTACACACACACACACACACATATATATATATATATATAAACTATGTTGATTTTTAATGCATTCTACGTGTTTGTTGAAATGTTTGAATGAATATGGAATTATGATTTGTGCTTGTTATAATTGATGTTTAAGAATACATGATTGTTGTACGTATGGCAACTCCCTTGCGAAAGGAATTACTATAATATACGTTATAACTGATTTATTACACGTTATAACTGATTTATTACATGTGTGTTGATATGTATGGTCTAAGTGTTTGGTAAAATGCCTAAATGAGAAAATGCTCGTTGAAATGTATTTAATGAGGGTGTTGAGATAAGATTCTCAATCACCTTATCTATAACTACAGTTTCCTTCATGTAACCTATCTTACTACTATGTTATTTATGCATAAAATGCCTATGTATGATAACATGTGTTATGTGTTTGTTAAAATGCTCAAATGAGATTTATATTTGGATTGTTTGTCACATGTTGTTTATCTATCACATATGAATGCCTATTGTATTTAGATATGATTAGGACTACTGCATAGTCCAGGCAATCGGTAATGATTCCCGAATTAGTAGTCGAGGTCGATTCGCCACACAAGACACGTTCGATGAATTCGAGTCGTACGCTGCTTGTCAACAGTGGTTAGGCCACGTGGAATGCTTACGTACTCCATGTCGATTAAGTCAACGTACGCTCATACCAGTCAAACTTGTCAAGTAACCCGATTGGCCTAATGTATGTTCATCATGTATGGACGCTACTGCTTGAACCTAGGCTACCAAACTTACCAGTGAAAAACCCATTTAACCTTGGTACCTCGATCCGCTAAGACTCATGAGCCAGGCATGGTGGTATGGGACACCGTGGTCGAGCTATCAGCCTATGTTAGGGCGATGAGCCTCCCCGTAGTGACCAGTGAGCAAACCAAACTCGTGAGCTGAATACGGTGGTATAGGACACTGTATTCGAGCTGTCGGCCTACGATCAGGTAACGAGCCGCTCATAGTGACCTCGAGTATACTCTAGGACTACGCTAAGGCAACGAAACCTTGAGTATAAAATAGGTCTACCCCAGCGTAGCCTGGCTGTGGTCTCCAGTCGGGTTGGTGATGAGTCTTCGAAAATAGACTGCTAGTTGGTAGGGCATTGGTTGTAGTGACCTCGAGTATGAATTCAGTCTACGTTGAGGTGACGAGCCCCCCGTAGCAACTTATAATATAAACTCACGAACTTGCCTATCGTATGTGATTAACTAGGATTGATGACCCTAGATGGATCATTGTTTGGGTAAATGATTTAAAGGGAGGTACCTTAGCTTCCCGAATCTGCCGTATGAATAAGTTTAATTAAGAACTTGGCTAATCACGTAGATACACCGTATTTGCATGTGCCTTTGGCGTTGGAGTCGAGCACAGTGGAAGGGGTGCATGCCGCGATCGTGAGATGATGTCGCAGAGGGAGTGTAGGCGAGGGCATGCATCATTCTACCATATCATTCTTGCATTAATAAGAGTAGCTAGGATTGTCTGATGTATTGCTTTATTATTACTGCTTGCCTGAATTGATAACATGTTAACCTTTGCTTTATAGTTCCATCGAATTAGCTATTCATTTCCACCTGGGACGGTGTTTTAAAACACCACCCAGACTTTGGTTTAGATGCAGGTGATGACGAGGTCTATACAATAGAGTTGGACTTCGTGGGCAAGGAGGAAGGATTCTCCTACGTTCAACTATCGGGCTGATTTATGTAGATCTCATACCGATGCGCAGGGGCTACTGGGATACTTGTTTAGTCGAACACATTTACTTCCTATATTTTATATGGTTAGAAACACCACATGTATATATATTCAGCCCTGTTACATATTCATACTCTGGAGATTTAAAACCACTTATATACTTTATATATCTATCACAGTCTTCTACTTACTTAATTTAGTTATCTTTGGAGTATGATATGCTATTTTAGTATAATCTCACTCATGTTTGAATGCACTCATAATAATCATCACAATCTATGTTGCATAAGTGATGCATTGGAACTCGGGAGTTGAGCTTTGCTTGACCCTTGATTTTTAGCACGTTACAACTCTGCCTTGAAATTTGTAGCTCGGATATGCCTAGGCTTAAAAGGGTTGGCTTTAAAAGGCTAGGAGGTTAGGAGATGGCTGAATAAGGTTAAAGAGGGAGCTGGAATGGATGTGGGCTTAGAAGCTTAAGCTCACCCTCTCACTCTCACTCACTCTCTCTATTTCTCACTCTCACTATTTCTTAAAAGGAGCTCTTCTTGGTGTCTTGAAATAAGAAGAGGAGAGATTTTTATAGTCCCTTGGATGGTATTCCAGTGCAGACACCCTACCCAGCTAGTGACTTGATGAGGCATGAATGATATGTGACTAGCCAATACCTATGTACCTAAGCCATGAGTCATTCCTAAGCCTTAGTCATACCCAAGACACTACCCAAGCCTTAGCCATGACTTTAGTCATTCTCAAGCTTTAACCATATCCAAGCCATTACCCAAGCCTTAGCCATTACCCAAACTTTAGCCATTACATAAGCCATTATCCAAGCCAAGTCTAAACCAAGCCAAATCATAAGCTAAGCCAAACCCTAAACCAAATTCATAACAAATTTAAGACAAATCCAAGAGATGCATCAATGCAAAGTTTATCTAAGGAAGAACACACCTAGAAGTCAACTTTTCTCTTAAATTTTCCTTGAATTTTTTCTCAATTACACCATCTACCACTCCCAAAGTAAATGAGGGGATGTCACATGGCACTAAGTTCCTCTTAGCCAATAAGAACCTTTCATTTATTATTTAACTTTTATCTAACCTTCAATTATACAATTGTCATCCCTCCAACTATAAAAGGGGGTCTCTCCTCTCATTCTCTGTACACAAAAGAGAGGGAGAGAGGAGAGAGCTCACCCATACCCTACTTCTCCTTAAGCCCTTAGCTTTGCCACTCAACCTATCCACCCAACCTAGGTCAACCTATCCCAACCTTAGCCACCCAACCTAACCCAACCTATCCTAACCTAGCCACCCAACTTAACCCAACATAGCCCAACCTAGACACCCAGCTTAACCCAACCTAACTAACCTATTCCTAACCAGTGTTCGAAGTATCGGTATCGCTACAAGTTTCATTGGCCAGGGATACGGAAACAATATTGATATCGCCGATAATATCGCTAATAACCGGGAATGTGGGGAAACATGAGAAAGACAGTGGAATTTTCTTCGAAATTTCAGGAGATGTTAAAATGTACATATTTGTATATTTAGAAATTTTTAAAAAAAAAGTAAAAAGAATGCATAAATAACAAGTTTCCATTTAATGAGGCATTAAAAGCATGTGTTATTATAAAAAAATCAGTCCAACCATTCCATCCAGCCTATTTAACCATCCAACCTTTCAACAAAACATCCATCGATATTACAAAATATTAACAACACATGATATTTCACCAAGCAATCATCAACAATTGGAAAGGGAACGAAAGATTGTAGTCTCAATATCACGCATGTTGCGATATTGATAATATCGAGATATTATTAATATTATCAATAACAAATTAAACACTACCTACAATCATGTGCCCATGAAAAAATAAAAAAAATCTAATGAACAAAATTTTGATGAAATCAATACGTTGGCGAAATATTGTCGATACACATGATACAAGCATCATTACCTAGAATTTACATAGTCGAAAATATTAGCGATTAGCGATATTGATGCATTGGCAATATAAGTGACACCTAGAATTTACATAGTTGAAAATATTGAGGATTATATTAGAAATATTGATACGTTGGCGATACTTAGCGATACATTACTAATATCTACAATTTCTGATACTACTAGCGTTATCGGTATCGCTACCAATGTTATCGGTATCGTTGAGCTGGAGATAAAGATAATATCAGAGATGTTTTGATAATATCGGAGATAATTCGAACACTGTTCCTAACTATCCCCACCTAGTGATAACATCTAAATATTGCCTATTTATCCTCTTGATTGAACTACTTTCCATGTATTCAAGGTGCTTAATTGATTAACTAATATATATTTTGTATATGCGAGGTAATCCGAGAAACAAAGATAAAATTATACTTAAAAATAATTATTAAAGCTCTAAAGATTAATCAAGAGACGACTTGGATATTTGGAAGTCATTAATAAAGAATTTACATGCCAAAGATCCAAGAGAACCAAGTATAAAAGATAAATGTATGACTAAAAAATATACAATTCAATAACAAAATTAACAGATTGTTCGATCCCACTTGAGGTTAACTTGATTCGATTGAATGTGCACAAAACGGTCTATCAATAAACTATCATTTTCAGAGATAATTTGGCTCGACACTTAGGTCCAACTGAAGTTGAGTTCGGTGCCACCAAAGGAGAGTTCGGTGCGACCTAAGGGAGACAAAGACTTAAAAAAATTGAGGAAATTCGGATGCAACCGAGAAACTAATTCGGTGCGACTGAATGCATGTTTGACTGCAACCGAAGGCTATCGTCGGTGCGACCAAAGCGTAACAAAAGTATGAAAATTGAAGTCAGTTCCAAGTCAGTGTGAACTTTTCCCATTAAATTGGTGTTTTAAGCCTTCCTAAGTACGAATTAGGGCTAAGGAGAGAGACCTAGGAGTTGTGGAGCTTCTTTGGAATCAATTCATTCTCAATCCTTCGATTCTAGTTTGTTTTTTTTATAGTTTTCCTTTATGTTTTGTATAAAATTTGGCTAATCTCTTAGAATCAATCTATAAAGTAATTTAATCTATTGTCGTCTTTGAGTAAATTAAATGCTTTCAATTCCCTATAATGTGATTACCTAGATATTCATGTGTAATGCCCTAAAAATTAGGGGTCGAGCAGAAGCTCAACTTTCGAGTTCCAACGTATTACTTATGCAACATAGATAATGATGATTAAATGTTGTTCGTATTAGTGCATTAAACATGAGTGGGATTATACCAAATCATCATATTATACTCCAGAGACAGTTAAATTACGCAAGCGGAAGACTGTAATAAATATATATTGCATATAAGTGATTATAAGTCCCCAGAGTATAAATGTCACTAGGTTAAATAATTACAGGTATAGTTCCAAAATATACAAAATAATAAAGTTTAATGTCATCTATCCATATCCCTGTAGCCCCGATACGCAACTCCAGGTCTACATAGACCCGCCAGAGAGTTGCATGTAGGAGAACTCCTTCTCGTCATCATAAAAGACATGCTCTATCATGTAAGCCTCGTCATCACCTGAAACTACAATAGAGTCTGATTGGTGTTTTAAAACACCGTCCCAGAGTGAGAGTGAGTGATCAACTCAGTGGTACTATAAGGCAAATGTTAACATGTTATCAATTCAGTCAAGCAGTATTGATAAAGCAATACAACAAGCATTCCTAAGTACTCTAGTTAATGCAAGGATGATATATGTTAATGATGCATGCCCTCGCCTGCAATCCCTCTGCGACATCATCTCACGATCGCGCATGCAACCCTTCCACTGTGCTCAACTCCTACGCCAAAGGCACATACAATGTGGTGCATGATCATGTTAGCCAAGTCCTTAATTAGACCCATTCATACAAAAAGTTCGAAAAGCTAAGGTACCTCCCTTTATATCATTTACCCAAACAATGATCCATCTAGGGTCGTCAATCCTAGTTAATCACAGATGATAGGCAAGTTATAGGGCAACGTCACCCCTGATTTAGAAACAATAGACAAGCAATTTTAGGTCACTATGAAGAGGCTCATCACCTCAGCGTAGGCCTTAGTTTATACTCGAGGTCACTACGGGAAGGCTCGTCACCTTAGCGTAGGCCGACAGCTCGAATACAGTGTCCCATATCATCGTATTCGGCTCACGAGTTTGGGTTGCTCACTAGATACTACGGGGAGGCTCGTCACCTTAGCGTAGGCTGACAGCTCGACCACGGTATCCCATACCACCATGCCTAGCTCATGAGTCTTAGCAGATCGTGGCACCAAGGTTAAAATGGGCTTTACATTGGTAAGTGGTACCTTAGATTCAAGCAGTAGCGTCCATACATGGTAAACATACATTAGGTCAATCGGGTTACTTGACAAGCTCGACTGGTATGAGTGCATATTGAAATAATCGATATGGAGTGTATAAGCACTCCACGTGGCCTAACCACTATTGACAAATAGCGTACGACTTGGATTCATCAATCGTGTCTTGTGTGGCGAAACGACCTCGACCACTAATTCAGGAATCATTACCGATTGTCTGGACTACGCAGTAGTCCCAATCATATTCAAACACAATAACCATTCATATGTGACAGTCAAACAGCATATGACAACCAATTTCAATATAAATCTCATTTGAGCATTTTAATAAACACATAGTACACATGTTGTCGTATATAGGCATTTCATCCATAAAGTATGTAGTAGTAAGATAAATTATATGAAGGAAACTGTAACTATAGATAAGGTAATTGAGAACCCTATCTCAACACCCTCATTAAATACATTTCAACCAACATTTCCTCATTCAGGCATTTTATCAAACACTTAGACTACACATACCAACATACATGTAATGAATTAGTTATAACCTATATTATAGCAAATCCTTTCACAAAGGAGTTACCACACATACAACAATCATATATTCTTAATCAATAATCATGGCAAGCATAAATCATAATTCTATTTTTCATTCAGACATTTCAACAAACACATGAAATGCACTATATTCAGTATAATTCATATATATATGTGTAATACACGGAAAACATCGCATCTAGGCACATGTGACAGCAATCAAGTCAGTCATAAATCATTAACTGACATTGAAAGCCTTGAAAACCAAAACCTAAACGTTTATAGTCTGCACCTTTCATCGGTAAACTTGTATCGAACTCAGTTTGAACACTATGCCTTTGTCTACGACACAACGGCTACCTGAATCACGAAATAGGTTAGCTATTCCGTCAATTCTTCTACTTGGATACCTAAAACAGATTAGGGTTAGGGTTTCTTACCCAAAAATGGAATCGAAATCACCGATATAGCGATTCAGGTAGGATGATTTGACACGTGGAGCGGTTGGATCAAATCCCAGCAATTATCCCTCACTCTCTCACTCTTCTCCTCACTTTCTCTTCTCTTTTCTCTCTTTGAAATTCGTATGGAATGAGAGAGGGGTGGGTTAAGGCCCTTATATAGGCCCAGAACTGATGCCAATGGCCCGAGGGCCATGGTATACTTAAGTTATAGCCAAAAGTCGTATGTTTCGGTCTAATGGAGCTCATCTGGAGGTCTATTTCCTGCGTACGGTCCGGAGAAAGTTCCCTGACAATGGATCTATGTTGGGTTAAGATTTCAATCTGATCGGATCAGTGGATCGACCGTGGAGACCAGTTTCAATTCAACGGTCATTGTCACTCGATCAGGGCCACAAGTACACTGACCTGTGTAGGGAAATTTTCCTGATCCAAGGGTGTAGTTGGGTCAGAATCTGACAGTTAGAAACCTTAAATTTGGCCTGCAAGTGAACGACCCAATTCACTTAAATCTAAGTTCATTTTCTAAAGATATTCGCATTTTTCACACACTTTGCTCCGGGCTCAAGTTGTGCGTTTCGGGATATTATTTGGACTTAATTTCTAAGATGGTTGTCAAGCCCAGTAAGGCGGTAATAACCGTATAGTTTCGCGGTAATCAGACTTTTGACGCGCGGTCCAGGTCCGATACGGAGTTTCAAAATGCTCCCGAGAGCAACTGGGTTTTGACATTGATCCTAGGTTTTTAGATAATGTAGAGTTAGCAATTCTACTGGTTTTGGATCTTGCAGTTCGTATAGAAAGCTGTTCAAGCAAATCTACCGATTAATTCAGTTTAGTATTTAATTAATTTTTGTCTAATTTCTAAAGGATTCGGTCCTTAGTGATTTCTGCCTAAGGTGGTACTCGGGTCTTTGTACGAATTTTTTTGAGACGTTACAATCTACCCCCTTTAAGAAAAAAATTCGTCCTCGAAATTAGTATCTTTTCGTACTCCTATAGAATCTGAGTGTAGTTTTTATGGACCTCGTCTTCTGTTTCCCAAGTAGCCTCTTCCTCAGTGTGGTGTGTCCATAGTACTTTCACAAGCGGGATAACCTTACTGAGGAGCACCTGCTCCTTCCTATCTAGAATTTGCGTCGGTCGCAATACATAAGTAGCGTCTTCACTCAACTGTACCTGCTCTCATTTGATAATGTGGGAAGGGTCAGGAACGTATTTCTTCAGCATCAATATATGAAATACGTTGTGCACGCCTACGAGTGGTGTGGACAAAGCAAGGCAGTATGCTACCACACCCACTCGATCTAGTATCCGGAATGGGCCAATGAATCTTGGCGTGAGCTTCCCCTTCTTTTCAAATCGGAGGACTCCCTTCATGGGGGAAGCTTTCAGAATACATGGTCCCCATGTTCGAACTCTAGTGATCGCCGCCTCGTATCGGCGTAGCTCTTTTGTCTGCTCTATGCTACCAGAAGTCGATGCTTGATAATGGCGATCTTCTCTGAGGTCGCCTGTACTAACTCTGGGTGAATCAAACTCTTCTCGCTAACCTCTACCGAGCAATGCAGTGCTCAACAGGGACGCCTATCCAGTGCTTCATAGGGGGTCATACCAATACTTGCCTGAAAGCTATTGTTATAGGTGTACTCAGTATAAGGAAGATAGTTATCCCAACTATCCTTGAAATCAAGCACACAAGTTCGCAACATATCCTCTAACACCTGATTCACTCGTTTCGTCTACCTATCAGTCTGTGGGTGGAATGAGGTACTGAACTTCAGTTTCATACCCATCGCTTTTTGGATATGAGTCCAGAAGATAGATATGAATCGCGTGTCTCAGTCCGACACTATCTCCATAGGAACTTTATGCAGACGAACTATTTCCTTGATGTACAGCCTGGCCAACTCGTCTGTTGAGTTTGAGACTCTAATCGGGAGGAAATGAGCCAATTTCGTCAATCGGTCCACGATCATCCAAATGGAGTTATGCCCCTTCCTCGTCCTCGGCAACCCTGAAATGAAGTCCATAGAAATGAAATCCCACTTCCATTCAGTTATGATCATGGGCTGAAGTAGTCCAGAAGGTCGGCAATGTTCTGCCTTGACCTGCTGGCACGTAAGACAATGGGACACATAATCTACTATGTGGGCCTTCATGTTGTCCCACCAGTACGACCTCTTCATGTCTCGGTACATCTTTATACTACCAGGATGCATCGTCATCTTCGAATTGTGAGCAGCTTCGAGAACTTCCTTTCTCAAGTCATGAAGATTTGGGACGCATAGGCGGCCACGATAACGTAAACCCCCATCCGTACCAACTCTCCATTCAGAGTCTTCATCGTCACTAGCTCGCTTTCTCAACTCTACTAACCATTCATCTTCCCCCTGAGCCACTATGATTCGGTCATCAATAAGTGGCTGCATACGAATATGTGCAATGCTCTCGAATGGTTCCTCTACCGTAAGTTTCTGCTCAAAGTCTCGCACAAACCCTACCATGTTCCATTCATCGATCATCAGCGGAGCTGCAAATGCTATCGTCTTCTTACGGCTCAACACGTCTGCCACAAGGTTGTCCTTGCTGGGATGGTAGGAAACCTCAAACTTGAAGTCCTTCAAGGTTTTCATCCATCGTCACTGCCTCATATTTAAGTCTCTCTGCGTGAATATGTACCTGAGGCTCTTATGGTCGTAAAAGAGCTCGAACTCCTTTCCATAGAGGTAATGTCTCCAGAGCTTTAATGCAAAGATGACGACCGCTAACTCCAGGTCATGCGTAGGGTGTTTTCCTCGTATTTCCTCAACTGTCGCGATGCATAGGTAATAACCCTGTCCTTCTGCATCAGAACACAACCCAAACCAACACGAGAAGTGTCGGTTTATATAGTATACTTGACCCCTTGCTCTGGTAATGCTAGCACAGGGGTGGACGTCAACTTGTCATTTAGTTCCTGAAAAGCTGCTGATGCCTTCTCATTCCAGGCAAACTTATGGTCCTTCCGAGTTAGCTTTGACAACTGTCTGGCTATCTTGGAAAAGTCCCTAATGAATCGACGGTAGTAGCCTGCCAGGCCAAGAAAACTCTTCACTTTAGTAACTGAACCGAGCTACTCCTAGTCTTGAACCGCGGTCACCTTAGCAAGGTCCACAACTATTCATTCCATGGACACCACATGTCCTAGGAACTTGACTTCTTCTTTCAAGAAGTCGCACTTCTTGTACTGAGTGAACAATTTGTTCTTCCTGAGAGGTGCTCCTCGTGATCCTCTTGGCTCTTGGAGTATATCAAAATGTCATCTATAAACATGATGATGAACCGGTATAGATACAGCTGAAACACCCTGTTTATCAGGTCCATGAACACGGCTGGTGCGTTTGTGAGTCCAAACGACATCACAAGGAACTCGTAGTGCCCAAAGCTGGTTTTGAACAATGACTTCTATATGTCCTCATTCCTGACACTCAACTGGTGATACCCTGACTGTAAGTGGATCTTTGAAAAATACTGTGCCCCCTTCAATTGGTTGAACAGATCATCTATCCTGGGCAAAGGATACTTGTTCTTCACCGTCACTTAGTTCAACCTATGATAATTAATACACAATTGCAGTGACCTATCCTTCTTCTTCACAAAGAACACGTGTTCTCCCTAAGGAGACACACTTGGTCGTATGAAGCCTGCACCTAACAGATCATTAATCTATCTCCCCAGTTCCTCCATCTCACATGGAGGCATGCGATATGTCGGAAGAGATATAGGTGTCGCACCAGGCACTAGGTCAATAGTAAATCAATCTCGCGCTGAGGAGGTTATCCAGGTATCTTTCTAAACACGTCCGCAAAATCCTGAACTACTAGCATGTTCCCAAGTGTCGGACCACCAACATTCTCTAGCATGGTAGCATAACAACTAATGCAGTGGTACAACTGACCTGAACTAAGAATGTAAAGGTCGTGCCCTCAGGTCCATGGGCTGTCACCACCCTAGCATCACAATCGATCTCGGCCTTTATCTCGGTAAGTCAATCCATACCGAGGATTATATTGTAGTGATATAGTGGGGCAAGAATTAGGTCAAAGAGTACGGTTCTGCTCCCTAAGTTTATTGAACAACCCTTACACGTCTTAGTAGTGTCTGAGAAAGTCCTTGTGGCGGTAAGGAGTCTCAACGCAACCATAGGACTAGTTTCTAACCCCAGTCGCTTGACTGCCGCGCATGAGAATATAGAGATAGTGGATCTGGTGTCCACCAATAAGAAGACTGGTGTACCTTAGATATGCGTTGTAACTTCAAAGGCCAGTGGTGCTGCAGTTGCTGTCTCGGATGCCTCAGCTGTAACTAAATGCACCCGAGCTTGTTGAGAACGGTTCGGTTGCTGTGTCATAGGCCGTTGAGGCAGCCTACTATATGATACATTAGGCCTATAGAAAGGCTGTGCTGATAGTACTGATCGCAGAGGTGGAGTTGATATGGCTTGAGGAAGCTGACGATTGATCTTCTGAGGCGACGAGAACCCGTTATCCCTCATCTTGGTGAAGCAGTAAGTATCTGTATGGCCCGACCTCTTGCAGTAAGTGCACCACAAGTCTGATCGCCTCATCTGGGCTAGTGGAGCCGTAAGTCTGGGGGCAAGTTTGTACGGGGCCTCTTGTCGAGGAACGGTCTGCTTGGCAAATCTGGTCGAGGCCTAGGAGCCATGGGCACCCATGTACTGGATAGCCTGTCCCCGTGCTGCTCAACTGGCCGAGACATGCTCACTTGCTCAGCATAGTTGGGTATGCTAGCGCAACACATCTTAATGTGGATATCGGGCCATAAACCCTCAGAAAATCGCCGCATCTTCATCGGCTCATTCGCAAGTATCAAAGGAGCGTATCTGGCTAGCTCCGTAAAGCAGTTCTCATACTCAACTACCGTCATCCCTCCCTGTCGGAGGCAAAGGAACTCTCCCTCCTCATTACAGTAGGTGAGAGGGAAATATTTTCCATAGAAGCGTATCTCAAAAACTTCCCATGTCCATATATAACTAGCTGTCACGGTCCTAAGGACGCTGTCCCACCAGAGATTGGCCTCCTTCTCAAACATGTAGGTGACCAACTCTACCTGCTCTGCCTCAGCGCAGTGCGACGGCTTCAGCATCTTAGAGATGCGGTCAAGCCAATACTCGGCCTCCTCGGGTCTGTGAGTACCCATAAATGTAAGAGGTCGGAAGCGCTGAAATCGCTCAAACAAGCCGCTGGTACTCATGTTCCCAGCAGGGTGCATAGGTGATGCAGGCAGAACCACACTCATATTTTGGGCAAGGGCTCCTGCTATGGTGGTAAAAAACTGTTATTGCTGCTGCATCAAGAGCATCATCTGCTCTAACCTATCAGGAGGAGACGCCTGAGGCATGTGAGACGTCGAGGTAGACACACAGTTTGGCTTGGGAACCGGTGGTATAACAGGTGTGGGCCCATTAGTGGGGCCAGTGGCCGGCTGTGAATCTAGCATAGTCTCGTAATTCGTACCCAAACTAGGCCGTATGGCTATCACTGAAGGGAGGTGCCCCGTCACTTGATTTGCCAAGTGTAAGACGTGCCGTGCTCCGAGTGCTCTTAGGTGGCATTTCCTATATACAACATAGGGTACAACCCATGTAAGACTTGGCATAAAAATATACACTCATCCACACATCATTCACATTCCAAACCAACAGAAACTTCATGCATTTCATTTACCAAAATTGTCACAATACATGAGATGCAGTATTACATGGATTATGACAAAAGATGCATGTGAGCTAATCTAAGCAAGGTTTCAAACACTAAAACATACCAAGCACTCTACCATATTACTAAGCCTATCAAGACTATAACATAGAAAACAGGAAAGCAAAGAAAACTCAAGGACAACTATAACATATGACTAGTCGTCCGAATCTGGTGATGGAGGAGGAGCACCCTTGTCCTACATACAGTACAGGATAGCCTTCAAGGTGCGACACACCTTCTTAAATTTTCATTTCACGAAGGTCTAATTCTCTTCAAGCTTGGCCCGGGTCTCACTGACCTCCTGTCGCAGGGCGACCTGGCCCTCCTCGATTTGAGCCAAACGGGCTTTTAAGGCAGCCCGATCATGGTGGGGCTTATGTGTAGTAGGAGGAGAGCCCCCATCAGAGCCTTGGGCCTCCTCTTCTTCCTCTTCCTCGCTTCGTTCCTCTATTTCATCTCCGCTTTCTTCATCACTCTCTTCCTCTTCACTTTCCGTCTCATCCTCACTCTCATCGAGTCGGGCTTAAGGTTGTCGTGGCCCAATATTCATGTTGTTGAGAGTAGTGTCGTTGATGAAATGGATCGGCGTAAGCCTTTCTGAACCAAGTCTGTAGCCAAATTCACGAGCAAGCTTGCATATAAGTCGGCCGAATGGGAGTGAAATGTCAGTCCTAGGAGAGCGTGCGGTCTGAACTATCTATAGTAGTACAGACGTAGGCAGGCACATCTTGTCTCCTTGCCCAGCTCGATATAGGAAGTCTACCATTAGATGCGTGCACTCGCTGCGATTGCTCCACCTAGGATACACATTACATGTGAATATGTAGTGGAGTAGGTGGAAGTCTTCTGTCATATCGGACACTGCGAGGCAATTGCCTCGCTTCAAGTGGACCAGTCGGCCACAAAGAAATCTCGTGCGGCGATTTCTTTCACGCACGCTCCTGAGATTCTTCTTACTAGCATGAACGTTGCCATGCTGCATTCCATGATTCGGACTATCAAGTCCACATTGAAAATGGCTTCCTGCCTTCCCACGGGAATAGAGAATTGAAGAGGCTCCAGTGGTGGCTCCCGTATTTGGGTGTAGAAGGCTCGAACAATGCTCTCATTCGCACATGACTTACCCTCAAATATGGGACCCCACCCGACGTTCGATAAAAGATCCATTGCCTGGTAAAGCCCAAATAGTTTCTCGTCCACATGTGCTTCAAAGAGAACCCTACGGCCTTGAAACCTTCCATGTGCCATATCCGCCAATAGAGCTCTTTCGAGAGAAAGCTAGGGATCGAGATCCTGCTTCATCCTGATCTCCCGATTGACGCTTGAACTTACTTCAGCACCCGATTTCCTCCCAGGATGGGTTGGGCGGCTAGGCCCGGCTTCATCGGTGGATGCTCCCTTTTTCCCCATGAGGGAAAGGAGTGTGAAAAGGGAGAAAATTGTTGTCACGAGCTCGAAAAGATCCATTTAAGTGAAACAAGATGGAGGGATAGAATGGGTTGTTGGGCCTTAAGATTTTTGAGACACAAAGTAAGGTTTATGTGCTCAAATGGAAGGAAATGAGGGAGATGGGAGATGGGTTTGAAAGGAATGGTGGGAGGTGCGTATGGAATGAAGAAAATGAAGAAGATATGAGAATGGTGGAAGGATTTGAGAGAGAAAAATGAAAATTTTGAAGGTTTAGAGAGCTTAGAGGGGTGTGAAAGGGAGAAATGAAGCAAATGGGGGTGATATAGGAGTCCCCACATGATTTCATGGGCCCCACTAGCATGTACACCCATCGACCCGACTGGCCCGGCGCGGCCTGACAGGCCCTCCGTCTTTGGACCGTGAGGCCTCGCTGTTGGGGCGATGTCATAGTCGTCCACTAGATGTGTGGACGATGGCTCGCCCCAAGGGCGATGCTATCCCCCCCAGGGTGTTAAAAATGTATGGGTCCACTTTGGATCCCCCCGATTTGCACCGTTTAGGCCCTTGAGTCTGTTTGAGGCGTTTCACATCTGATCTCGCGCGTATTCATACTCTTTAGTTTATTTGAGTGTGAAATATGTCGAATTATGATCTAAACTCGACGATTGATGGTCTGAAAAGGGATTGGGATCATCTCGCATGATCACAGATGCCTACGGGTCTGATTTCAACGGTCAGTTTCACCTGCAGTCGAATCTGGGAATCCTACGACTGTTTTTACGTTTTATCGCTCCCTCCTAAGTCGAAGTACGTCAGTGTGCATTGTGTTACTATAACCTAGGTCCAGTTTAATCCAAATCATGCTCTGATACCAACTTATAACTTCCTAAAAATCGGGGGTCGAGCAGAAGCTCAACTCCTGAGTTCCAACGCATCACTTATACAACATAGATAATGATGATTAAATGTTGTCCGTATTAGTGCATTAAACATGAGTGGGATTATACCAAATCAACATATCATACTCCAAAGATAGTTAAATTACGCAAGTGGAAGATTATAATAAATATATAGAGCATATAAGTGATTGTAAGTCCCCATAGCATGAACGTCACTAAGTTAAATAATTACAAGTATAGTTCCAAAATATACAAAATGATAAAGTGTAATGTCATTTATCCATATCCCTGTAGCCCCGGTATGCAACTCCAGGTCTACATAGACCTGTCAGAGAGTTACATGTAGGAGAACTCCTCGTCATTATAGAAGACAGGCTCCATCTCGTAAGCCTCGTTATCACGTGAAACTATAACAGAGTCTAGTTGGTGTTTTAAAACACCATCCTAGAGTGGGAGTGAGTGATCAACTCAGTGGTACTATAAGGTAAAGGTTAACATGTTATCAATTCAATCAAGCAGTAATGATAAAGCAATACAACAAGCATTCCTATGTACTCTGGTTAATGCAAGGATGATATGTGTTAATGATGCATGCCCTCGCCTGCACTCCCTTTGCGACATCATCTCACGATTGCGTATGCAACCCTTCTATTGTGCTCAACTCCTACGCCAAAGGCACATGCAATGCAGTGTATGAACATGTTAGCCCAGTCCTTAATTAGACTCATTCATACAGTAGGTTCGGGAAGCTAAGGTACCTCCTTTTATATCATTTACCTAAACAATGATCCATCTAGGGTCGTCAATCCTAGTTAATCATAGACGATAGGCAAGTTATAGGGCAACGTCACCCTTGATTTAGAAACAGTGGACAGGTAAGTTCAGGTCACTACGAAGAGGCTTGTCACCTCAGCGTAGGCCTTAGTTTATACTCGAGGTCACTACAGGAAGGCTCATCACCTTAACGTAGGCTGACGGCTCGAATACAGTGTCCCATACCACCATATTCGACTCACGACTTTGGGTTGCTCTCTGGACACTACGGGGAGGCTCGTCACCCCAGTGTAGGCTGACAGCTCGACCACGGTGTCCTATACCACCATGCTCGGCTCATGACCCATAGCAGATCGTGGTACCAAGGTTAAAACAGGGTTTACATGGGTAAGTGGTACCTTAGATTCAAGCATTAGCGTCCATACATGGTGAACATACATTAGGTCAATCAGGTTACTTGACAAGCTCGACTGGTATGAGCGCACATTGAATTAATCGATATGGAGCGCGTAAGCACTCTGCCTGGCTTAACCACTGTCGACAAACAGCGTATGACTCGAATTCATCGAACATGTTTTATGTGGCGAAACGACCTTGGCCACTAATTCAGGAATCATTACCGATTGCCTGGACTACGCAGTAGTCCCAATCATATTCAAACACAATAACCATTCATATGTGACAGTCAAACTACATGTGATAACCAATTTTAATATAAATCTCATTTGAGCATTTTAATAAACACATAGTACACATGTTGTCGTATATAGGCATTTCATTCATAAAGCATGTAGTAGTAAGATAGATTACATGAAGGAAACTGTAACTATAAATAAGGTAATTGAGAACCCTATCTCAACACCCTCATTAAATACATTTCAACTAACATTTCCTCATTCAGGCATTTTATCAAACACTTAGACTACACATACCAACATACATGTAATAAATTAGTTATAACCTATATTATAGCAAATCCTTTCAAAAAGGAGTTACCACACATACAACAATCATATATTCTCAATCAATAATCATGGCAAGCACAAATCATAAGTCTATTTTTCATTCAGGCATTTCAACAAACACATGAAATGCACTATATTCAACATAGTTCATACATATGAGTAATACATGAAAAATATTGCATCTAGGCACATGTGACAGCAATCAAGTCAGTCATAAATCATTAACTGACATTGAAAGCCTTAAAAACTATAACCTAAACATTTACAGTCCGCACCTTTCGTCGGTAAACTCGTATCGAACTCAGTTTGAACACTATGCCTTCATCTACGGCACAACGACTACCTGAATCACGAAATAAGTTAGCTATTCTGTCAATTCTTCTACTTGGATACCTAAAACAGATTAGGGTTTGGGTTTCTTACCCAAAAATGGAATCAAAATCTTCGATATAGCGATTCAGGTAGGATGATTTGGCACGTTGAGCGGTAGGATTGAATCCCAGCAACTATCCCTCACTCTCTCACTCCTCTCCTCACTTTCTCCTTCTCTTTTCTCTCTTCTCTCTCTTAGGGTTTTGAAATTCGTATGGAATGAGAGAGGGGTGGGTTAAGGCCCTTATATAGGCCCAGAACTGATGTCAATGGCATCAGGGCCATGGTATACTTAGGTTATAGCCAAAAGTCATCTGTGAAAGTGCCCTAGTTTGTCAATTAACATGAGTGTCGAGTCAGTTAGACTACAGAGCCTGATAGGAAGATCATTTCAAGCATCTGCCTCAACCGGATGTGTGCAAGCTCGCCACAGGTAAATTTGAGCCTCACATCCCTTATCCTAAATCACTAAGTATACTAAAACCCTTAAAAATGTCAGAATATCATAGGGTTTTTAAGGTATGAAAACATTTTCAAAAATAGAAAAATTCTCTAAGTTTTCTTGCCTTATCGATTTTATCGATACACATCTCGATATGATCGATCTGCACTGTCGAGTCCTCGATGCTCCATCGATATCATCAAAAAGAGGACCAAATATGTCCAGCAACCTTATACATATCTGGACGAAATTATCGATGTATCGATACACCTATCGATATCATCGATATTCAAATTTCGAGTCTATCGAAAGTGACTCGATAGTATCGACATGCAGAATTTCGGCGCCCCTATTTTTCTTAAGAATATCATATAAGCTTCGATATATCGAAGCTTCCTCGATACCATCGAAGTTCGAACCTCGATAATATCGATAGGCCCTTGATGATATCAATCTTGGGCGCCAAGTTCTGCAGCAACATATTTCAGGGTGTTTTATCTATGATCAGGGGTCACTTGATAGAATCGATATTCAAATATTGATGATATCGATGCTGTATCGATTGCATTGAATATGGACATAAACTATCCAGTAAGCTTTATGAGAAATCCTTTTAATTTATCGATGCATCGACACAGCTATCGATATCATCGATATTCAAATTTTGATGATCTCGAAGGTCCCTCGATCATTCTCGAAAACCTGAAATATTTCCAGGCAAGTCTCTCTCATTTTTCAAGTGTCAATGGATCGAACCTCTCATCGATGGAATCGGAGTTCGAAATCCGATGACATCGATAATCGTTTCGATTCATCGACCATCTGGCAAAAGGTTTCAAAAGCGTATGACATTGAGTTCGAGTCATAGAGCGGACCATCGATGGTATCGAGAGTATATGCTTGATGATATCGAACCTCCTCGATGATATCGAACTCTATCATAAATGTGACCATTTTATATCCGTTGGAACCTTTTGCCTATGTAAAGAAAACTTGTCTATTGTTGTTGTGAGAGAAAGAAGAGAGAGCTTTTGAGTGTTTAAATTTAGATCTTATATCCAAAGCCCTTTCTCTCAAGGGAGTTCATCCTCCAATCCACCCTCACCATTGATATTCAATAGAGTGGATTGGGGAATGAACTTCCGCATTCAAGGATCCTCTAGCTACCATCTTAATGGCAAATCATTAAGCTGGGATGCCTTGAATGCTTAGATGATTGAAATCACTCTATCTTCTTTATAGGAAAATCTTTTGAGAGTAGGATTTCATCATAACCTTGACCCAACCTGTCGCCATGCATTAGTATATCTTTTGAGTTGCGGATCAAGGAGATCGAAGAGTCTTCGTCACCAAAGGAGGAGATCTTCGTCAACATGCTTAATGGGACTCATCAGCTTATCTGTAAGTATCTAGAGTCCAGAGGACACTTGTGATCATTCCTTTGTAGGATTAGGTCTTAGGCGTTTCTCACCCCTTGAAGCCCTCTTAGGAGGCCTCCGGAGGGAGTGTACGTGGTGGGTGCGTTATGTGGACCATTGCTCTGTGGAGAGCATAAACATCTGGTTGAAGGTGAACCAGTTAAAACCTTATGTTTGAGGTGAACCGTGTGAAACCTAGGGTTTGGGGTAAATTGCGTAAAACCTCCGGTAGGGTCTTATGGAAGATCCTTGGCTAGTGTGCCTAAAAGTGGGTGCGTTGTATTGACCCTTGCTCGTGAGAGTATAAACAGTCGGCCTCAGTGTAGGTTGTAAAGGTTGAAGGTGAACCTGATTTAAAACCTTAGGTTTGAGGTGAACTGGTGTGAAACCTCCTCAGTGAAATCTGACACACTCAAGGGTTGAGTGCATCTGCTGGGAGTGGAGTAGACTGATCATTGAACCACTATAAAAATGACTGTGTTTGAGATTGCTATTTTTCTGAATGTGTGATTTACTTTTACACTTCCATATCTGAATATCTGAGATCACACCTCATACACATACACAGCCATATCTGTCATAAACTAGTTTGCATATTGTTCACTTCTTAAACAGTTTGTGATTGAATCCTCTACCGGGCTTGGAAGCCAGTAGAGTTATCTTTAAGTAATCCTAATATGTGCCTGCTGATTAGGATTAGTGTAATAGGATTTTAAATAAACCATAAAAACTCTAAAAGTCCTATTCACCCCCGTCTAGGACATATTGGCAATTCGTACTTCAACTAAAGTGGTCTTCCCCGCCATTTCAGTCTGTTTCGGTCCAACGGAGCTCATCTGGAGGTCTATTTCCTGCGTACGGTCCGGAGAAAGTTCCTTGGCAATGGATCTATGCTAGGTTAAGATTTCAGTCCGATCGGATTAGTGGATCAACCGTGGAGGACCAATTTCAGTTCAACAGTCATCGTCACTCGATCAAGGCCACAAGTACACTGACCTGTGTAGGTAAATTTCCCTGATCCAAGGGTGTAGTTGGGTCAGAATCTAACGGTTAGAAACTTTAAATTTGGCCTGCAAGCGAACAACCCGATTTACTTAAATATAAGTTCATTTTCTAAAGAGATTCACGTTTTTCACATACTTTACTCTGGGCTCAAGTTGTGCGTTTCGGGATACTATTTGGACTTGATTTTTGAGCTGGTTGTCAAGCCCAGTAAGGCGGTCATAACCACATAGTTTCGCGGTAATTGGACTTTCGATGCGCGGTCCAGGTCTGATACGGAGTTTCAAGATGCTCCCGAGAGCAACTGGGTTTTGACGTTGATCCTAGGTTTTTAGGTAATGTAGAGTTAGTGATTCTACTGGTTTCGGGTTTTGCAGTTCGTATAAAAAGTTGTTTAAGCTAATCTACCGATTAATTCAGTTTAGTACTTAATTAATTTTCGTCTAATTTCTAAAGGATTCGGTCCTTAGTGATTTCTGCTTGAAGTGGTACTCGGGTCTTTGTACGGATTTTTTCGAGACGTTACATCATAAGAGCTCAAGACTATCATGATTCTAATCTATGTTGGATGTTTTTTATTGATATTACCGTGTTATCTTCTGTAATGCCCTGAAATTCGGGGGTCGAGCAGGAGCCCAACTCCCAAGTCCCAGCACATCTCTTATTGTAACTCCCTGAAAATCGGGGGTCGAGCATAAGCTCCACTACCGAGTTCCAACACATCACTTATGCAACATAGATAATGATGATTAAATGTTGTCCGTGTTAGTGTGTTAAACATGAGTGGGATCATACCAAAACATTATATCATACTCTAGAGATAGTTAAATTATGCAAGCGGAAGACTGTGATACATATATAAAGCATATAAATGGTGGTAAGTCTCCAGAGTATGATCAGATTATCAGGTTAAATGATTATATGTATAGTTCCAAAATTCATAAAATGATACAGTATAATGTTCAACTAGTTGTATTTCTGAAATCCCGGTAATCCCCGTCGATCAGGACACGGTTCACATGAAACCGCCTCACAACCGCATGTAGGAAACGCCTCCTCGTCATCCTTGAAGTCTGGCTCTGCCTCATAGGCATCACCATCACATGCAGCTAAGACAGGGTTTGGTTGGTGTTTAAAGCATCGTCCCAGAACGTGGGAGTGAGTGATCAACTCAGTGGAACTATAAGGTAAAGGTTAACATGTTATCAATTCAGTCAAGAAGTAATGATAAAGCAGTACAGCAAACATATCCTAGATACTCTTGTTAATACAAGAATGATATGCGATAATGATGCATGCCCTCGCCTGCACTCCCTCAGCGTATTCATCTTACGGCGCATATGACAACCACCTGAAAGTGCTCTTCCTTGCCAAAGCACATGCAATGCGGTGCATGCTCATGTTAGCCAATACTTAATTAGATTTATTCGTACAATAGTTTTGGGAAGCGAAGGTACCTCCCTTGTATAATTTCTTAAATAATGATCCATTCTAGGGTCGTCAGTCCTAACTAGTCGCATATGATGTTGCGGTTCTAGGTCGCTACAAAGAGGCTCGTCACCATCAGTGCAGGCCTGCTTATACTCTAGTTGCTAAGGAAAAGCTCGTTACCTCAGCACAGACTTAGAGTATGCTCGAGGTCACTATGAATGGCTCGTCACCTAGTCGTAGCCAACAGCTCGAATACAGTGTCCCATACCACTGTATTCGGCTCAAGAGCTTAGGTTGCTTACTGGTCACTACGGGTGGGCTTGTCACCCATGAGTAGGCCGACAGCTCGACCACGGTGTCTCATACCACCATGTCCGGCTCATAAGTCTTAGCGGATCGACGTACCAAGGTTAAACGAGCTTTTCACTGGTGAGTTTGGTACCTTAGATTCAAGCAGTTGCGTCCACACATGGTAAACACATAATAGGCAAATCGAGTTACTTGATAGGCTTGATTAGTATGAGCGTACGTTGAATTGATCGACATGAAGTGTGTAAGCACTCCGCGTGGCCTAACCACTGTTAGCAAACTCTGTATGACTCGGATTCCTCGAACACATCTGTTGTGGCGAAGCTAACTCAGCCACTCATTCGGGAACCGTTACCGATAGCCTGGACTACGCAGTAGTCCCAAAAGCATGTAAATATAATAGGATAACACATGTGGTAGGCATATCAAAGTTAAACAATTAATTCAAGTAATGTAACCAATTAAACATTTCACAAAATACAAGGTAAACATAATTTGCATAAATGCATTTCATGCTAAATCACACAAATTTAATCTAAGGTACATGAAGGAATATATACACATAGCTAAGGTAGTTGAGAATCTCACCTCAACACCTGTATAAGATACACTTTACTAAATATTTACTCATCCAGATATTTTCACAAACACTTAGACTACACACATCAACATACATGACGTATGTTGATCACAACATGTATTAGGGCAAATCCTTTCACTAAGGAGTTGTCACGAATATAACACGCATATATCCACGACGGATAATCATGGCAAGCAGGGATTCAAATTCCATACTCATTCAATCATTTCCACAAACACTTAGACTACACATTTTAACCTACATGATACAACTCCGTTATAAGTTATATTAGGGCAAATCCTTTCATAAGGAGTTGTCACGTATTCAACAGTCATATGTTCACGGTGAATAATCATGGCAAGCATAAAACCAAATTCCCGACATATCCAGTCATTTCAACCTACACATGGAATAACCTATATTCAACATAGTTCATATATAACCGTAAAGTGAGGAAAACAACGTATCTAACATATGAAACGACAACCCAGTTGATTATAAATCATTAACCGACACTGAAAGCCTTAAAAACTATAACCTATATGTTTATAGTCCCACCTTTTGTCAGTAAACTCGTAACGGATTCAGTTTGAACACTCTGCCTTCTTCTACAGCACAACGGCAACCTATAGTATGAAATAGGTTAGCTATTTCATCACATACACTATCTGAATCCTTAAAAAAGATTAGAGTTAGAATTTCTTACCCAAAAACGGAATCAGAATCGCCAGAATAGCGATAAGGTAGTGGTAGCTAAGCACGTGGAACAGTGGGATTGAATCCCGAGAATAAATCCTAACTCTACCTCTCACTTTCCCTCTCTTTCCTTCTCTTTCTTCTCTCTTCTCTCTCTAGGATTTAAAAATTCGTATGTGAAGGGAGAGAGAGGGTTTAAGGTCCTTATATAGGCCCAAAATCGACCTAATGGCCTCAGGGCCATGGTATACTTAGGTTATATCCAAAACCTGACTGTTTCGACTCAATGGAACTGTTCTGGAGGCCCATTTTCTGCATGCAGTTGAACTTAAGATTCCTGACATTGGATCTAGGTTAGGCTAAGAACTCGGCCCGATCGGATCAATGGATCAGCCTTGGGAGATCTGTTTCAGTTCAACGGTCACCGGTGCTTAATCAGGGTCACAAGTACACTGACTTGTGTTGAAAATTTTCCCTGATCCAAGGGTGTAATTGGGTCAGATTCTGACAGTCTGAATCCTTAGATTCGGCCTGCAAGCGAACTGACTCAATTCACTTAAGTTTCAGTTCATTTCCTAAAGAATTCGCGTTTCTCACACACTTCGCTCCGGGCTCAAGTTGTGCATTTTCGGGTACTATTAGGACTTAATTTCCAAGATGGTTGTCGAGTCCAGTAAGGAGGTCACAACCGTATAGTTTCGTGGAAATCGAACTTTTGACGTGCGATCCAGGTCCGATATGGAGTTTCATGATGCTCCCATGAGCAACTGAGTTTAGAGATGGATCCTATATTTTAGGGTAATATACTGTTAACGATTCTACAAGTTTTGGATCTTGCAGATCATATTTAAAGTGATTCAAGCTAATTTCATAGATAATTTAGTTTAGCAGTTGATTAATTTTCATCTAATTTTTAAAGGATTTGGTCTTAAGCGATTTCTGCCTGAGGTGAAACTCAGGTCTTTGTACGGATTTTTCCGAGACGTTATGTAAGACCCGTATCCTATCCTGTACCGTTCCATAGGCATCCGCGGTCCTCCCGGTTGAATTCCGGCAACTCACGATCTGTAATCGACGTTTGCGCTGACCCTAAGTCATATCCCGTAGATTAGAGTCGGCTTAATCCAAGACTTGTACCATTACGACTGCACCGTTGCCGCGGTTCCAATGCCGCATCTTGCATACCGATCTGGTACCCTGGCAGGGGGATGTGGACTTGCGTTCAGTTCGAGGAAAAATGTCACACGTTGCAATCCCAAGAGTCCCATCAATCATATCAAGAGTCAAGTACTCCATCCCATCAAGTCAAGTACAAGCAATCATCCCCCTCTTACATCACCCTTACCTAAAGTCAACTTTCCCATCACCTCACCATCTCTCTCCCATCACTTCTCTTACATCACTTCCTCTCTCATCTCTTTTTTCCAAGCAATCCCTCCATGGAGCAACCCACATCCATGGCTCCTATGAGAGAGCTAGTGTGGCCCACCTCCCTATCTCCCATCTCCACCGTCCATGATCCAATCTTGACTATTAAAGTTCGTCCATTGAAGCTCTAAGATACTTTGGCCAAAGGAGGAGAAGATCATAGGTGGGTGCTTCTTTCTCTCTCTCTCCTTCATTTTGAGTTGATTTGGCCGTGTGGCCCACCCAAATGGACCCCACCATGAAGTATACATCTTATCTATGTTGTCCATCAAGTGGGCCCACTTGACATCCCATAACCCACAGCTGAGCATGGGGGAAAACACAAATATCCGATTAATCCAATTAGGTGGGCCACGTCCATGTGGGACCCACCTTGAAAATGTGTGTAACCAAACCATCCAGCATCTAGGGACGCTGGACACGGCCACGTTGTGGAGCGTGGGTAGACAATGGGGTGTACTAACGGCAACAAAAAAAAATGGTTTGTGGGTGGGCCACTCATACAAGCCCCACCTCAAAGTATCGATCCAATCCACGCCGTCTATTCCATTCTCCAGATCATTTTAGACGTTGAGCTGAAGGATGAAGTCAATCCGACTATCCGGTGGGCCATAGTTTAGAAAACAATGGTTTTCACCGTTAAAATGCACTCTGATCTTTCTACACCCCCAAAACATATTGAATATTAGGCTTGGTTGATCGATCTTGAGCTATGGAAGCCAATGGACGGGGTGGATTCCCCTGATGAGGGCCCTATTACAGAAAAACGCTAGAAAAACTATTTTAAAATAAATAAATAATTAAATGAGGTCGCAGCACCTGCTGCCGCTGACAGAGCAGCAGGCGCTGCTGCGCCATGGGTGGAAGGGCCAGGAGCTACGGCCCCACATGTGGGCCCCACCGTGATGTGTTTTGAACATCCACTCCGTTCATTTAGTGGGCCCCTTCTTGAAGTGGGCTCCCTCCAAAAATCAGCCCGATCGGGATCTCAGATGGCCCACATCATAAGAAACATTGGGGATGTAATGTCTGCCATTGAAACTCCTTGGAGTCCAGGAGTTTTGGATCATTACGAAATTTGTTTTTCGTGTTCATCCAGGACCGCGTCACCTTATCAACGGTTGGATGATAAGTAAAAGTTATGGTGGGCCCCCATGTGGGACGCACTGATGTATGTATTATGTTCCACACCGTCTGTGGACGGTGGAGGTGGGGCCCACTCGATGCATGCATTGTATATTAACACCGTCCATTTTGGACGATGCGCATGGGCCACCATTGATATATGCGCTTATATCTTACCGTCCATCCATTTTAACATGGCCCACCATAACCTGGACCCAGATATGGACGGTGGGACCCATTTTATATGTGTTTTGCATCCCAGCTGTCCATCCCTTCTTGGACACTGGGTGGGGCCCCCTTATATATATATTATATAATATAATATATTATATTATATGGTGGGTCCCCGTGGGACCCACCTCTATGTAAGCTAATTGGCCAGTGTAACTTACACGGTTATTTACCTGCTATATTGACAGCAGCAAGAACTGTGAGTCTGTGTGTGTATCCATACCATCCACCTCTTTTGACGATGGGGCCCACCTTGATGAATTTATTCTATATCCACATGTGTGGCCCCACCATGATTTATGTATTTTATCAGTATCGTCCATCTGGACGGGTGGCGTGGGGGCCACATGATGCTTGTGTTTCTCCCACCCATCCATTTGGACACGAGGACCTCACCTTTGATGTATGTGGTTTACATCCACGCTATCCATTTTGCTGGACAGGTGGGACCCTCACCTTGAATGTATGTGTTTTATCCTCATGAGGGACACCATGATGTATGTGTTATATACCTATGCCATCCGTTTGTGCAGCCTGCCGTTGTGTATAAAGGCTGCCCATTCATTTTCCTGAGTTACGGGTTGTCCTATTAGGCCCACTTGAGGTATTTGGGCTGGTGTGCAGGACCCACCTGTTATGTATTTAAAGCCCATGCGATAAGGCCCATTGTGATGTATTCACAACCTGTAGATGTAGCCCACTTAATGTATTTGAGGCCCAAGTGTGAGGCCCACCTGTTATGTATATTAGGCCCATTTGATTCGGCCAATTGATGCGGCTCACTTGATGTATATGAAGCCCATTGATGTAGTCCACTTGATGTGCATAAGGCCCATTGGCACGGCTTATGTGATGCGATCCATTGTGACGTATGTGGCCCACCATGATGCGGCCCATTGTGACGCGTATGAGGCCCGATGTGTTGTATACGATACACATTTATAGGGCCCACGTGTGATGTCTTTGAGGCCCATGTTGTAACGCCCTGAAAATCGGGGGCCGAGCAAAGCTTAGCTCCCGAGTTTCAACGTATCACTTATGCAACATAGATAATGGTGATTAATATGAGTGCATTCAAACATGAGTGGGATTATACGAAAACAACATATCATACTCCAGGGACGACTAAATAAAGCAAGTGAAAGACTGTGATATATATATAAAGTACATAAGTGGTTTCAAATCTCTAAAATACGCATATGTAATAGGGCTGAATATATACATGGTTTGTGTCAAATTATACAAAATACCAACATGTAAAGTGTTCAACTAAATCATATATCCCTGTACTCTCGTCGAATCAGAACCTGGTCTACCTAGACTCGCCTGATAGGTACATATAGGAGAAACCCTCATCATCATCATCATAGTCCGGCTCCACTTCGTAAGCATCGCCATCATCTAAAACTAAGACAGGGTCTGGTTGGTGTGTACAACACCGTCTCGTAATGTGAGAGTGAGTGATAAACTCAGTGGAATCATAGAGCAAAGGTTAACATGTTATTAACTCAGTCAAGCAGTAATGATAAAGCAGACATATCAGACATTCATAGATACTCTTATTAATGCAAGGATGAAATGTATTCATGATGCATGCTCTCGCCTACACTCCTTCGTGCGACACCATCTTACGGTCGCGGCATGCTTTATTCCCTCTGTGCTTTTCAACCCGGGGCACATACAGTGCGATGCTATGAGCATGATTACCAAGTTTTTTTATTAGTCCTTTTCATACAGCAGGATTGGAAAACTAAGGTACCTCCCTTATATCAATACCTAATAATGATCCATTATAGGGTTGTCAGTTTTAGTAAATCGCATACGATGTTGCAGTTCTAAGTTACTGCAAAGGGCTCGTCACCTCGATGCAGTGTAGCCCTAGTTATACTCTAGTTACCATAGAAAGGCTCGTCGCCTCTCCGCAGGCTCAGAGTATGCTCGAGGTCACTACAAAGGGCTCGTCACCTTATCAGTGTAGGCCGACAGCTCGAATACAGTGTCCCATACCACCGTATTCGGCTGACGAGTTTAAGTTACTCGTTGGTCACTACGGGTGGACTCGTCGCCCCGGCGTAGGCCGATAGCTCGACCACAGTGTCCCATATCACCATATCCGGCTCATGAGTCTTAGCGGATCGAGGTACCAAGGTTAACGGGTTTTCACTGGTGAGTTTGGTACCTTAGGTTCAAGCAGTAGCTCCATACATGGTGAACATACATCGGGCAATCGGGTTACTTGATGAGTTAGACTATCACGAGTGCACTTGAAGTTGGTCGACATGAAGTGCGTAAACACTCCGTGTGGCCTAACCATTGCCGACAACTCTAGTATGGCTTGGGTTCCTCACATACGTCCTACGTGGCGAATGAATCTCAGCCACGAACTCAAAACCTGTTACCGATTGCCTGGATCATAGCGTAGCCCCATACACATTCAACCTTAACCAATAAGCATGTAAAGTAATCAGAACAGGGGTAACCAAGTAATCCAATCATACTATCGAGCATGTTATGAGGTGCAACATCAACAAGAATTCATACACATGAAAGCGCCTTTCACAAGTAAAGCGAAGAAACTAAACAACTTGTATGGAGGAAATCATACACATCCCTAAGGTAGTTGAGAATCCTTTCTCAACACCCACCCAAAGCACTATTTATTAAGTACTTACTTATACAAGCATTTTTACAAACACTTAGACTAAACGTATTAACATACATAACATATGTTAGCCAAAACATGTATTAGGGCGAATCCTTTCGCCAAAGAGTTGTTACACATATAACTAGCATATACACACAGTAGTTAATCATGGCAAACACACTTTCATATTTCGTACGTATATGGTATTTTCAACAAATACACAGAATACGCTAAACTCCACAAATTTCATATATAATTGAAACGCAAAACAAACATCATATTTTACATGTGAAATACCATCCACATCATGAATCTATCATTATCTGACATTGGAAGCTTTGAAAACCATAACCTATACGTCTATAGTCCGCACCTTACGCCGTAGAAGCGTAACGAATTCAATAGAGTCTCTAAGTTTTTATCAACGATGGAGTGACAACCTATAGCACGAGTTAAGTCAGCTACTTTTCTACTTGCAACAATTGAAACTTTAGAACAGATTAGGGTTAAGTTTTCTTACCTAAGAACGAAGTCGGAATCGCCGGAATAGCGATACAGAAAAGTTGATTCAGCCTGTGGAGTAATGGGATTGAATCCAGCTACTTTTCTACTTGCAACAATTGAAACCTTAGAACAGATTAGGGTTAAGTTTTCTTACCTAAGAACGAAGTCGGAATCGCCGGATAGCGTCTGAAAAAGGCTGTTCACTGGAGGAGTAATGGGATTGAATCCCAGGGATGAACTCCAACTCTCTCTCTCTCTCTCTCTCTCTCTCTCTCTCTCTCTCTCTCTCTCTTTCCCTCTCTTTCTTCTCTTCTCTCTCCTAGGGTTTCCCAAATTCGTATGGAATGAGAGAGTGAGGGCTTATGGCCCTTATATAGGCCCAGAACTGATAGAAATGGCCCCAGGGCCAAGGTATACTTAGGTTATAGCCAAAATCCATCTGTTTCGGCTCAACGGAGCACTTCTGGAGGCCCCTTTTCTACGTGCGGTCGGACTTAAGCTCCCTGACCATGGATCTAGGTCATGCTAAGATTTCGGTCCGATCGGATTTACAGATCAACCGTGGCGGACCAGTTTCAATTCAACGGTCACCGGTATTCGATCAGGGCCACAAGTGCACTGATATGTATGGAAAATTTTTTCTGATCTAAGGGTGTATTTGGGTCAGATTCTGACGGTCTGAATCCTTATATTTGGCCCGCAAGAGACAAGTCTCAGATTACTTAAATTCGGATTTCATTTCTAAATATATTCACGTTTCTCACACACTTCGCTCTGGGCTTAAGTTGTCTATTTCTGGATACTATTTGTATTTGATTTTCGAGATGGTTGTCAAGCCCAACAAAGCGGTCATAATTGTTTAGTTTCGCGGTAATCAGACTTTCGACGTGCAGTCCAGGTCCGATACGGAGCTTCGTGATGCTCCCGAGAGCAACTGGGTAATGAGATTGATCCTAAATTATAGGGTAATGTAGCGTCGATGATTTTATAAGTTTTGGGTCTTGCGGTTCGTATTTAAAGTGGTTCAAGCAAATTTCACAGCTAACCTAGTTTAACACTTAGTTAATTCCGTCTAATTTCTAAAGGATTTAGTCCTGTATGATTTTGCCTGAGGTGGTACTCGGGCCTTTATAGTTTGTATAGAAGGTGATTCAAGCTATTAATACCTAATTAAATTACGCCGTAATCATGACAGAATAACGTCCTAGGGCAGTTCTACGCCCAAGGACGTCCCTTGCCAAGTTAGGAAAAATCCAGAGTGTTACACATGTACAGGGCCCCCTTGATGTATATGAGACCCCTGTATAGAGCCCACATGTTGTGTATTTAAGGCCCATGTGCATGGCCCACCTGTTGTGTATTCATGGCCCGATGTAAGGTGTGATTGCACTATAATTCCAATTATATACCACTCTTTGGGAGCAATGCTGGTTTAATGGCCACATCGATAGGCAATGATGGTTTAATGTCCTCATTGTGACCTTCCTTTAGACCTTGTTAGACCCATTCTCGCTGATTGCTGATTATCGGTCGAGGCAGATTACCGATTCTGATTTGTCGTGGCCGATTGCCGATTATCGATCGAGGCCGATTATCATAGTCGATTACCAATTCTAATATGTCGTGGCCGATTGCTGATTCCGATTTACGTGACCGATTTGCCGATTCTGATTATCGATCGATCCCGATTGTCGTGGCTGATTGTCGATTTCGATTAACGTGATCGATTTACTGACTCTTATTATGGATCGATTCCGATTGTCGTGGCCGATTGCCGATTTTGATTGACGTGACCAATTTGCCGATTCGATTATCATGACCGATTACCAATTTTGATTGACGTGACCAATTTGTCAATTCCAATTATCTATCGATTCTGATTATCATGACTCGATGGTCAAGGATTTACCGATTGTATTGAGGCCGATTCCGATTTTGATTGACGATGATTTGCGATTCTCGATTGTAGTGGCCGATTTTCCAATTATTGACCGACTTGGTGACGAGGCCGATTGATTATCAGATTATCGAGGCTGATTTTGATTTGACGAGGCCGATTGTATAGGCTGATTCCGATTGTCGAAGCCGAGTATTGAGGTTGATTCCGAGTGTCGATTTTGATAGTTGAGGCTGACCTTGATTGTCGAGGCCGATTTCGAATACCGAGGCTGAGTTCGATCGCTAAGGCCGATTGTTGACACCTATTTGATTACATGCGACCCATAGTTGAGGCCCATTGTGACACATATGAGGCCCATGATGCATGACCCATTTGATGTATTCAAGCCCCATGTGTAGGGCTCACATGTCATGTATTTGCGACCCATGGGCAAGGCCCATTGTGATGTGTTCATGGCCTATGGGCAAGGCCCGTCGTGATATGTATTAGGCCCATGAGCAGGGTCCGCTTGTTGTGTATATGTGGCCCTTGAGTAAGGCCCATTATGGTATATATTAGGCCTTTGTGTGAAGTCATGGGTTCGTTATATGATAGAATTTATGAGGGCCATTCTTCAAGGGCAATGCTGGTTAAATGTCCACGTTGTCGAGGTCGATTGTCGATGCCGGTTATTGATATCGATTATGAGTATGTAACAGCATAACATCATGATACATGCCCATACACATCATCTGCATGTTTGTTATGAGATGTGGTTGATCATTGCATATGTCATGGAGCATGTTGTTATGAGACTCCCTGATAGGTGGAGGTTATCTCACAGGAGCGCACAGTATGCGTAGGATTGATGCATGACTGGATTGTATGACTCATGCATCTTGCATTATGATTACTGTAAACCCTAACGACATCAGGGCCGTAGCCTCCACAGGCATATCGTGGATAGCCAGATGGGGTACCAGAAATTTGTTCTAGCATCGGACTGCCATAAATGGCCCTGAGTGAAATTCCCTAAATCCTCTTGGTATCAGAGGATGCCCCAACATTGAGACCAAGTGGATACATGAGCGCCCGAGTGCCGAATACCAGGAGGCCGCGTCTCCCACTGTATTGTGGTCAGTTGGGAGGGGGTGTAGCCTTACCCGCTCGAGCGTAGGGGACATTGCTAGGCTGAATTTGACTAGCTCGTGAATGGGTCTGCTATCGACGTGCCGAATATGTATTGGTAGATATTGGCCAAGTGGATGTGAGGTTTCTTACGCTCACTTAGACTGTGTGGCTGGGAGAGCGGCAGTGCCATTTGGAGTGTACTAAACCCCGGTGATGATCCCAAAGATGAACTGTACTGATATGTGGACTTATTGAGTAGGAGTTGCATACTCATTCACTCATTCATTCACTATCCACTCAGGCTAGTGGTGCGCAACTATTTGTTACGTGTACCTTCGCATGACTAGGATTTCGGTTGGGCGTGCGACTAACCTGAGATCAGGAGTTTACCACATTGAGTCTGACTATCCAAATTTAGGTATGAGACTAGTTTGGATAAAGGTCCCTTGTGATGGACCCCTTAACCTGCGATACTACGTATTATCATCCCGACTTCACACTCCAGCATGGTCATTCCATTCGCACTGCATATTTCATTACATTCGTGGCATATGACATTTATATGGTTTAGATACGGCATCTGGTATTTGACTCTTTATGACTCCTCATTTGTATAGTTGATTTGTATCGCGTATTCTGATATTGTTCCTCATTTGTATAGTTGATTTGTATCGCATGTTCTGGTATTGTATGACTCATGATCTTATTAATATTTCCGTTTAATCTGTTATCGTATGAATGTACACCCATACTTGGGATGTAACTTGACTCTTTGTAATCGTAATGGACCTTCGACTCGGTGGTTTTTGAGTGGTGGTCTAGATGGATCATTGATGTGGGCCTACCATCCAGGGTTGTTGTACCCAATGGTTTTTAAGGATGGTCTTTATCGTATGGTTTTTATTACGATATTCCCCCAGATCGATGTGGCATATTTTGATACTCGCCCTACATGGTTTTATTTGATATCTTCCTTATGCACATGGGTTCGATGTTTTATCTTTAGTGCAACCATGTGATGGTAAACCCCATATATTGTAATATGATTGGCCACTAGTCGAGTCAAATAGTTCCATTAAACATCCTAAGGTGGTAGCCTCATGAGCCGGGATGGTGGTATGGGACCTGATAAAGCCCAAGCATCCCTAAGTAACCCGGGGGCCATGTGCTCCCGTCGCTTGCACTCCCTCTAGTGACCTTTGAGCTTATTTAAAATGGTGGTTGTAATGGATTAATTCTTATTAGACCTTTTCATTGGCTAATCATGCATACATCGCTCACGTAATAATCCATTCTATCTATTGCTATCGTGTTGTGATGTACGATTGTTCCGATTGGATGATGTTTCCTGTTCGATGATTGCATGGGCGGCAGTATGCTGTCACACGAATGGCTGAGTACTCCGGGCGTGAACACATTGCATGGGTGGCGGCCTGCTCACCGCACTATGATGGGCTCGCATCCGACGGGCGTGTGAACACATTCCATACATCCATGCACATAATAAGATCCAAGGTCATGTACTGTTTTTGTATGTTTTATTTCATAACTATGCTTACCTAATACATCAAGGCGGTGTGTAATCTTGAGGGTACATCGAGTTCACATGAGTGTTAAGCCACCATCCATCAAATATATAACCGTACAGTGTAGCATAGGTGGCTTAAGTGACTTTCGTGTTCAGGCCACTATGTGGAGCCAAGTACAAGTGCCTAGGTTCCATGGTTGTATCTACCTCGAGGCAGTCACATAGGCATCTAGTAGCGATTATGTTTACATTCTTATGTTATTTTTCATGTACTAAATCATGTGGATTCTAAGTATTTGTTATATCGAGACATTGGTTTGTATAAGTCATTATGGGCATCTTCTTGTATATTGTAAATGATAATGGAATTTTCCTTTATGCTTACTTGTCCATCCTACGCATTTCAACAAACACATGCTTATATTTCTAATTCATATAATGTGTAATATAAAAAATCGTATCTAAGTATATATATATATATATATATATTTGACCATCCTCTAAGGTTAACACTCGGGTTTTTGGGAAACAAGTATCGTGTACTCGGTCCTCAAGATTCGAAATAGATTAGCTATTTCATCGCTTACACTATTTGAAACCTTAGAACAGCTTAGGGTTAGGTTTTCTTACCTAAGAATGGAATCGGAATCGTCCGTATAGTGATACAGGAATGGTAGTTAAGCACGTGGAGTAGCGGGATCGAATCCCAGGAATAAAAGCCAACTCACTCTCTCACTTTCTCTATCTTTCCTTCTCTTTCTCTCTCTTAGGGTTGCAAATTCATATGGAATGAAAGAGAGAGGGTTTAAGGCCCTTATATAGGCCCAAGACTAATGGAAATGGCCCCACAGCCAAGATATACTTAGGTTATAGCTAAAGGGCGACAGTTTCGATCCAACGGAACACTTCCAGAGGCCCCTTTTCTGCATGCGGTCGGACTTAAGCTCCCTAATATTGGATCTAGGTCGAGTTAAGGTTTCGGTCCGATTAGATTTACAAATCGACCGCGGAGGACCAGTTTCAATTCAACGGTCATCGCCACTCGATTAGGGCCACAAGTACACTGACCAGCGTATGAAATTTTTCCTGATTCGAGGGTGTAATTGGGTCAGATTCTGACGGTTTGAATCCTTATATTTGGCCTATAAGTGAACGACTCAATTCACTTAAATTTGAGTACATTTTCTAAAGATATTCGCGTTTCTCACACACTTTGCTCCATGCTCAAGTTGTGCGTTTATGGACACTATTAGGACTTGATTTTCGAGATGGTTGTCAAGCCCAGCAAGGCGATCATATTCGTATAGTTTTGTGGTCATTGGACTTTTAACGTGCGGTCCAGGTCTGATACGGAGTTTCAAGGTACTCTCGAGAGCAATCGGGTTTAAAGATTGATTCTAGATTTTGGGATCAAGTAGCGTTAATGATTCTACTTGTTTTGGGTCTTATGGATCGTATTTAAAGTGATTAGTGCTAATTTCACAGGTAATCTAGTTTATCACTTAGTTAATTTCGTCTAGTTTCTAAAGGATTTGGTTCTGAGTGATTTCTGCTTGAGGTGGTACTCGGGTCTTTGTATGGATTTTTTCGAGACGTTACATTTTCCAATTAAAACGGATTGGAATTCAGTTTTAGTTGAGTTATCAACTCAAGAAGATGAATTGAATTCAAAGTCTATTGATTGAGGATTCCTGGATCCTCAGTCTTTTTTATAAGTGTTTTTATGACTTTTCTACCATGTTGGATTAAAAATCCAAACCAACTATTTTCATAGAATTAATTCTTAGTATATTCTCACCAAATTCCTTGTGGATTAACCTCGGTCTTTTTGAGTTATTACTACATCATAACCCTATACTATACTTGAGGTTGTCAACCCTTGGGTTCAATCACCTAGCCACCCAACCGATCCTAACCTAGCACATCTAGCCCAACCAACCCTCTCTAGCCATCTTCCAAAACTACCCAACCCAAAACCACCAATCCAAAATCATCCAAACCAAAACCACCTAAACCATCAGAGGCACTCATCTAAACCATTTAATCTAGCCCTTTTTGTAACACCCCAGATTTTTGCCAACTTGGAGATAGACGTCCTTAGGTAATGGGTCGATCCGAACACCTTATTAACTTGTCAGAACTCAATCCCAAAGTCTAAAATTGCTTTTTAACCCTTTTCCTTCACAAATCTCACCTCACACCACATTGTTCTTTAAATCTTCTAAGTACTTTCACATTAGACACAAATCTTAGAGTTTAGGTGATGAAGAACAATACTCAAACTCAAAATAACCTTATGGAATCATCGACGAATAGGTTATTTAGAAATATTAGCCTCTCATGTCCTAGGACCTTCTGTTATAATTAGGGCGTGATTTAGTTAAGTGTTAATTCTTTGAACCACCTTTTGTACAAACTACCAAAGGCCCGAGTATCACCTCAGACAAAAATCTTATAGGACTAAATCCTTTAGAAATTAAACAAAGTTAACTAAGTGCTAAACTAGATTAGCCATGAAATTCGCTTGAATCACTTTAAATATGATCTGCAAGACCTAAAACTTATAGAATCATTGACGCTAGGTTACCTTAAAATCCAAGATCAAACTTATTACTCGACTGCTCTCGGGAGCACATTGAATCTCTGTATCAGATCTGGATCGCACATCGAAGGTCCGAATGATTCGAGGTTATAGAATTAGGACCGCCTCGCTGGGCTTGACAACCATCTCGGAAGTCGAAACCAGATAGTATTCCGGGGCTATTCGCTTGAGCCCAGACCGAGGAGTGTGAGAAAACCTGGTTTTCTTTAGAAATTAAATTAAATTTAAGTAATCTGAGACTTAATGTTTGCGAGCTAAATATAAGCAATCAGACTGTCGAAATCTGACCCAAATACACCCTCAGATCAGGAAACATTTCCCATACATGTCTGTGTACTTGTAACCTTGATCGAGACTCTGTGACCGTTGAACTGAAACTGGTCTGTCACGTGCGATCCGGAAACCCGATTGGAATGAAAACTTAACTCGACCTAGATCCATAGTCAGTGAGCTTAAGTCCGACCTTTGACTCAAGGGGGGGCTCTAAAAGTGCTCCGTTGAGTTGGAACAGATGCCCTTTAGACATAACCTAAGTATACCTTGACCCTGGGTCTATTTTGAAGAGTTTTGGGCCTATATAAGGACCTTAAACCCTCTTCATTCTCACCATACGAATTTGAGAAAACCTAGGAGAGAGAAGAGAGAAAAGAGAGAGAAAGTGAGAGAAAAGTGAGAGGTTCTTCTTAGCAGTTATTCTGCTAATCCACGTACTTATTTCCTGCTATCAAATCGTCATTCCAACGATTCTAACTTTATTCTTAGGTAAGAAAGACCTAACCCTAACTTGTTTTAGGGTTTCCATTGATGTTAGTAGTTTGATAGTTAACCTAGCTTGTATTACAGGTTGATATTCCATGTATACGAAAACTTAGAGTCTTTGTTGAGTTCGTTACGCTTCTACGGCGTAAGGTGCGAATTTTAGACGCTTAGGTTGTCATTTTTCAAAGCTTTCAATGTCAGATAATGATAGATTTATGATATGGATGCTATTTCACATGTACAAAGCGATGTTCGTTTTACGATTCAGTTACGTATACAAAATATGGCGTATAGTGAATTCTGTATATTTGTAGAAAATACCATATATGTACAAATTTTGAAAGTGTGTTTGCCATGATTAATCATTGTGTGTACATGCTAGATATATGTGTAATACTTACTCGACGAAAGGATTCACCCTAATATATGTTTTTGCTCATATACGTTATGTATGTTAAATAAGTGTATTCTAAGTGTTTGTGAAAATGCTTGTATGAGTAAGTATTTAGATGATTGTGCTTTAGGTAGGTGTTGAGATAGGATTCTCAACTACCTTAGTGATGTGTATGATTTCCTCCATGCAAGTTGTTTAAATTGATTGCTTACTTATGAAATATATGTGTTTGTATTTCCAGCTTGCCTTGTGCTTTATAACATGCTTGTTAACATGTTTGAATTATTTTGTTTATTCTGCTTTACTCTACATGCTTCTGGTTAAGGATTGATTATGTTTGGGGCTATGTTATAGTCCAGGCAATCGGTAACAGATTTAAGCTCGTGATTCGCCATGCAAGACGTGTTTGACGAACCTGAGTCATGTGTTGCTTGTCGGCAGTGGTTAGGACACACGAAATGCTTATACACTTCATGTCGTACAACTCAACGGGCGCTCGTACTAGTCGATCTCGTTAAGTAACCCAATTGACCGTTGTATGTTCACCTTGTAATTGTCATAACTGCTTGAACCTAAGGTACCAAACTTACCAGTGTAACTCCGTTAATCTTGGTACCTCGATCTGCTAAGACTCATGAGCTGGGCATGGTGGTATGGGACAACGTGGTCGAGCTGTCGGCCTACGCTGGGGCCACATGCCTCCCCGTAGTGACCAGTGAGCAACCCAGACTCGTGAGCCGAATATGGTGGTATGGGACACTGTATTCGAGCTGTCGGCTTACACTGATTGGTGACGAGCCCTTTGTAGTGACCTCGAACATACTCTGAAGCTGCAAAGAGGCGATGAGTCTTCCCGTAGTAAACAGAGTATAAACTAGGCCTGTATTGATAAGGTGATGGGGGAGCGGTGCAACGAGTGCGTGCAACAGCCCTGACAGCCCTTTACAGAGACCTAGAACCGCAAAATCGTATGAGATTATCTAGGACTGATGACCCTAGAATGGATCATTGTTTGAGAATGATATAAGGGAGGTACCCTAGTTTCCCAATACTGCTGTAATAACAACTCGGTAATCATGTTTATATCGCACTGCATGTGCCTGGAAGATGTGGAGCACTGAGGGATGAAAGCATGCCGCGGGCGTAAGATGGTGTCGCACGAGGGAGTATGTTGGCGAGGGTATGCATCATTATTGCATCTCATCCTTGCATTAATTACAGTACTTAGGAATGTTTGATTTGCTTGCTTTATCATTATCACTTGATTAATTTGATAACATGTTAATCTTTGCTCTATGATTCCACTGAGTTAGCTACTCACTCCCACGTTACGGGACGGTGCTTGCAGCACCAACCAGACTGTCTTAGCTGCAGGTGATGGTGATGCTTGTGAGGCGGAGCCGGACCTTTGTGACGACAAGGATGCTTTCTTGTATATGCTATTTTTGGCGGCTTCATGTGAGCCGTGTCTTGATCGACGGGGTTACAGGGATGTCGACTAGATGACCTTACACAATTTTGTATATTTTGGAATTGTACTTGTCATTCATTAACCTGGTAACATTATCACACTCTGGAGACTTACCATAGTTTATATATTTTATACATCTATCACAGTCTTCCGCTTGCAATCTAACTGTCTCTGGAGTATGATATGTTGTTTTGGTATAATCCCATTCATATTTCAATGCTCTCATCATAATCATCATTATCTATGTTGCATAAATGATGCATTGGAACTCAGGAGCTGAGCTTTGCTCGACCCCCGATTTTCACGGCGTTACACTTTTAGTCCATCCAAACCCTCCTCTTCTCATTTTCACACACCAAAAAACCGAGAGAGAGAGAGAGAGAGAGAGAGAGAGAGAGAGAGAGAGCTTAAGTTTCCAAGCCTTCATCCATTCCGACCCCCTCTTAGCCTCCACTATCCCTCTCCTGATTTTGAAGGCATGGTGGGTATCACCCATTGAAGGTGACATCCATAATATAAGTGGTTATGCATGGATCATTCCAACATGACCTCAAATTCAACTATTATAGTCCTTAGAAAAGAAAAAGCAACACAATGGTCGATGTTTGAGAAAGGATTCTATGGTGTCTCACAATATAGTATAATTGAGTATGCGTGGGATGCACTTTGATGTGTGTGGGCCATCAGAACCGTTCATCAGATGCATGCTAACATGAAAATAAAATACCCCAAAAACCGTCCAATGAAAACCTAGGTCGGTCAAACAACATGAAAGAGTTTAAAATAATCATGCATAAAAGCCTCTAAATCATATGTTGTGGCCTGCCTGAGTCATGTAATAACCTCATTTTTTGGATTTCCCTTAATCTAGGTGGGGTGTACACACAAACCTATGACCTATGGTGGGCATCCCCTCCCTATTCATTCCATGTGGTGTGGCCCACCTAATTATGGTTAAGACTGATTTTTGGAACCCTGGCTTTAAAATGGGGGCACGACTGATGAAAGTGTCTCCGTGAGGCCCATTTTCCTCTACACTTAATCACCATTGGATCTTTACCCCAAATGTATTGTAGCAAAAGGGGATATTCAAAAAGACCTTGATATTAGAAGATTCACTCGATGACCCATGGAGTGAGAGTAAAGGAGATGGATATTAAAAAAAATCAAGCTATTTTGAAACTTCACATCACGTGAATTTAGTAATTTTAGGTAGATTTTACGTTGTCTCCTATGGTGAGGCCGACCTGAGTGTTTGATCAATTTATTGTTTAGGATCAAGGGCTAACATGGACCAGCACACCTGGATGGTGTGGATCTCATCCACAAGAATACTCCCATCTAAGTCGGTGAATAGTTATGCGCTTGTGTGAGTAGGTATAATTACGTTGGGCACGGATGTGCCAAAAACATAAACGGCTAGAAAAATTAAAATCTAACCATCAACTTACCTTGTTATTTGTGTCCTATATTAATAGTAAAATTGTCTGATTATTCTAGAAAAATATCTCAGAATTATTTAAAACCTCATGTAAATATCAAATCTCACACATATTTCATATGTGAATGTCCTTCTACATGTCAATGTGTATCATCCCTACACGCATATGGAATTAACATTCCTTTTTAAAAAATCCCTCTTAAGTCTCAACATAACCTTTCTAGGGTCTAATCAATTGTAAAATCGTAATAATTGGTTAATGACAACTCTAGTAAAATATAACACTTATTTACCTCTAAACGAAAGCTCTTGAGTGAGGCAACCAATGGAAAGGAGAGTCGATCTCCCATCCCCTTCGAAAATCCGCCATTTATCGTCCACACTAATATAAGCATCTTGTTTCTGGCTTGCTGATCTCACTACTAAAATGAATGTATTATATTGGCCAATGAGTGAGCCAAATCCTTGTTTTAGTGGGGCCCATACTCTTATTTTAAAAAATTCCTACCAACCTCCATGCATGCAGAAGCCAGTTGGGTAAAAGGTAGAGGTGGGCAGGATCCGACCCGAACCGATGGATCCAACTCGATCGAACCAGTTGGATCCGATCCGACCTAAACTGAAAGCCGGGATCGGGTCGGATCGAGTAGACCCACTTAGATCTGACCGCACGACGAGTTGAGTTTGGGTCAGTAGCTAATCTGATCCGATCCGATCCGTAATTTGATCCGATCGGATACCATAAAGTGTATTTTTACTCGTACCTCTCTTTTCTACCCGAACAAGAACCCTAACCAGTCCCTACCTGAGCTGCGCCGCACCCATCTCGATCTGAATCTAGGCCACTCAGCAGTCCAGCAACCCATCTTCATCGTCCATCCTCCTCCATTCATCAGGTAGGTTCCATTTATTATTTTTCTGTGTATTTTCAAGTGGTGGCCCGCCCTGGCTGGCTGACGGAACGCACTGGCTCGGTTGTAGCCGTACAAGCTGCCGATGGCCCGCCCAGGCTCGCTGGTGGACCGCACTTCATGGTGGGTCTCGCCCAGACTCGTTAGTGGTCCGGCCCTGGCTCGCTGGTGGTCCCGCCCTCGGTCACTTGTGGTCTTGCCCTGGCTCGCTGGTGGTCCGGCCAAGATACCCTAACCCTAAACCCTACTTAAAAAAGAATAAATAAAATTAAAACAGAAAACTCGATCCGAACCGTACTCAACCCATCGATTCCCTGATCGAGTCGGACTCGATTCAGGTCAAGCCAGCAAAGAATCAGATCAGATCGAGTTCGGGTCAAGTATTTGGAAAAATCGAATCGAGTTGAGCCGGACCTAATCCAATCTGACTCCATTTGATGGCCAAAAAGTCAAAGTTTTTGTCATGAAACAATATAAAAAGTACTCAAGGGGCCAAAAGGCCAAAGTTTAGAGAGAGGACGCTGAAACCTTGATTTAGTGGGCCATTGTCATAATAATAATAAATAAATAAATAAACCATCCAAATCCCTCTCAACGGAACCTTTCTGGGTGAAAATTTTAGATACGCTTGCGAATAGGGGTGAATGATACGCATGCACCTAAAATTTTCATAGAAATGGCGTATAAACAGTCAAGATAAACCGTCTAAATGATGGTACCTATGGAAAATAAATCACGAACCAATAAATAAGCTTATTTTATTATCTGAATATCCGATTGGTAGACATTTAATGGACGGCTAGAAATGAAAAATACATCCAACGGTCCTATTTCCACAAACAGATGTCCAGGAATCGGATGGTACGATTGTTGAACAAACTGATCTTGAGAAGGTATTTTGGAGATACTTTAATGCACTATTTACTCGGTTTATTGAGTTAATATATGCCACGTGTACAGTTACTCAGTGCTTGCGTATCAAGCGTCATATCCACCTGAGTATCATATAACTCCAACCTTCCAAAAATAGAACTTCCAAAATGAGATCTTATAATTCCACGCACATGTGAAATATGTACACATACACACGCGGGTGATTGTACCTAATCTGTCACATATTTGAGATCTGATCTCTCCATATTGTGATCTGTAATACTTAGATTCTCATATGTAAAAATCTGTCCATTTTAATCCTTAGATTTGCCACAATATATATAAAGAAATCAATGGCAATAGAAAAACCATCGTTTTACCCTGTAAGCTGTGTCTTAATTGAAAAGTAAAATTATCCGATATTTAAAATCAAATGGAAAGTTCAGATCTGATAAACGTGTTTAATATTTGCACGTGAGTCGCGTGTGAATGGTACGACAACCCACGCGCGTGGAATTAACAACGTCCGAGAAGTAAACTTCCAGAAACTGTCTCGTAATCCTTCCAAAAACCCTCTCAAGAACCTTCCAAAAACCTCTCAGCGTCTCTTATAAGAAGTCTTCTGCGATCTCCGAAAACTCAAACCAGCATTCGTAATACGAGCATTCGATTTTCTTCGTCGGCTTCGTGTAAAAGTGATTTCAGAATTTCTCAAGTCCCGTTTCGTAGTGGGAATCCAGAGGCATAAGCAATGGTGACAATGCTTTCGTCTGTGGGTAGAAGAAAAAACAATACAGCTTTCGGCTTCAATCTGGACGTTGCCTTTTCTTACATTGTAAGCTTCTTCTTCTTCTTTATTGTTTTTGGGTTTCTCTCTTTGGCGCAAATCCCTGTGAACGTTGGGAATGTGATTTCCGAATTCCCTTTTTTCCCTATTAGCTAGTCAGTCTTTGAAGTATCAGTATCATTACAAGTTTATGATAGACGGCCCGGATGGGAAGACCAGCAGGATGGGCCATGCTCCAGATATCAAATGGATGGTTTATGAAAGATGATACAACAAAGGTCCACATTCTAATTTAGAAACATCCGTGGCATAGGCTCTAATGGTGGTGTACCAAAAGACCAAGGGTCTGATCACTAAAATGTGGGCCCTGCTTGTTGTAAATCATGGTCTAATTCATTGTCATTCCTGAGTCCTTTAATTCTCTTTTCCACAGGATCAAAGGCTTCAAGATGTTTTGGGCCATTTCCAGAAGGATTTTGAGAGAGAGATTTCTACAGAGAATCTGGGTATGTATGAGAATTCCACCTCAAAATATATAGTAAATCCAAGCCGAGCTAGGATTGGTAAATTGCCACTCATCACCAGACTAATGGCTGTATCCATCTTGTGGAACGTGGCCAAAAGTTGGACAAAAAAAAAATCGTTGTTAAGGAAATGCAAATGTTCAGTTTCTGGTGTTTAAACTGATAGTGAAGTAAAAAGACATTGACTGAAATGCAGGGATTTTGCAATCAGTGTGGTTTTTATGCTTCCAACCATCCAACATAGCACCCACCAAATAGAAGGTCCAAATTCACCGAATGTATAGCCATTTGTGCGGTTGTGAATGACAATTGACCTGGTCCAGCTCAGTAAGACAATCTCCAATGTGCTTTATTTGTTTTTGGAAAATTCCATTTCCATGTGCATTTGTCTTAATGTTGTGTTTTCTCCATTATGTAGTAGAATTTTATAAACATTATGTTTCGTAATGTTTGAAACAGAAGATGCGTTACATCGGTACTTGAAATTTCTTGGTTTTCTTTAATTACTTGTTAGAAGAAGTAGCTTAACTGTGTATTTTGATGGGTTTCTTTCAGCAGCTTTAAGGACTCAAATTTTACAATTTAGATTGTATCAATGAATATATTTGTTGCGGGTGTGTTTGTATTACAATTGAATTGAATTGCAGGTATTAGTCTAGCACCCTGTGACAAATACTGTCGATATTTTGTAAATCCATTGGCATTTGTGCATGCGAAAATTTTAATGATATTATCGCCATGATATTGCGAGATTTTCCAAGTATCAAAAGTATTAAATTTTCAAAAAATCAACCCAATATTAACATGAAAAATATTTGTAAATTTAACTGTTCATTATATAATTATATATTAAAAAATTAAAACTATTTACTAACTAATAATAAATATTTTTATTTTTTATTTTTTTGTGAGATTTTTACAATATTGTCCCGAGATAAACTTCTAATTTTGGAAATCTCTTGTGAAATTTCTGAGAATGAGTTTTGTCACTATGGTCCAACAATTGAATTTCCCTAACATTAGAATCAAGGATCTGGGCTCCAAATTGCATTTATGCTATTTTCAAGTTGTACTTGAAAGAAATGTTACTATGATTTGTGGCCTATGTCCTCATTTCAAATGCTATGAAATATCATTAGCTTCTGTGCTTTCCCCTTGACTAAAGTGGAACTGCACAATCCAGTTTGCTTGTGCATCCAAACACAACATGGTTTTGGTCACCGTAGGACCTTAGTTTATTTGATGTTGACATGAAATCTTATACAAGTCCAACACCGTTAGAATGCACTGATAAGCCATACAAATTGCCATGCAATTTGTGGTAAACACCTAAAATGCTACATTAGGAATGTAATTTGCTTGTTTACATAATCAAAGAATTAAAAAGAAGTAAATTATTAACTCCAAAGTAGTAAAATTATAGAATGTCACAATTTGATCATGTAAACACAGCCTAGGAATAGATTAGACAATGTGTCATACACTGTTATGTTCATCATTTTAAAAGTCGGTGACTTACCTTTTTTAAAAAAATAAAAAATAAAAATTGGTGACTCCACTCCAAACTCAGCTGAGTCAACTAGTTAATATTTCAAGTTGAGTCACAATGAAACACTCTCCTCTATGTGACTCGGTCTTGACTCAGAATCATTAAGTTAGCTTTCTTAGTGAGAAGTTAGAATTTAAAATAGAGAAGATGATTTGAACTTGTGACCTCTACTAGTAGAGACACCATCTCTAACCAATAGAAAACAATGAAGGCTTTTGATCTCAATAGCTATTTTTCATAACCTTTAAAACTTAACTATGTGAATATTTATCACACCAGTAAATATATTTAATTTAATTATTAAATACCTAGTTGAGTCAATTAAAGAATTGATCGAGTCTTTGAGTTGACCTGACCTAGGTAGATATGGGGTTGAATCCAGTTTTTGAGTTCTTGAACAATGGTAATGTTGCCTCTAACTTATGCTATAAAATTTAAAATGATACCTTAGAAAAATCATAACCTTAAAAAACTGGATTGTCTGTTGGAAATATGGCCTGTTAAGAAACAAGTCTAACAATGCAATAGAATCAAAATACGTACAATGACAAGAACCTCCAAAAGTAATTTGGTGTTCTTACCTTATAAATCTATTGATTTTTCACGAGCTTCATTTTGGAATTGTACAAGAGCGGAAAATTACCTAAAGGTTTGGCGCCTCTTTCATTGAATTAACCTTAAGGAAAACGGTTCTCCATTAGTCTCATTTGAAGTCATAAATTATTAGCCAAGGTTCATGCGACGAGGGGTAAGAACAGTTTTGAGGTTGACGATCTTGCTATCCCAAGGAGTTCATGGTAGATGCATATTCTGAACGGGTGTGCTTATTGCACACCAATGTTTCGATTCCATAAATAAGGAAGAATGATCGGTTATTTATCATCGAGATTAACATGGTAAAAGTGTAGAATGAAACTACATGTTAATGAGGTTTGTTTTAGGAGTGAAGTGGAGGAGGTGAATGCAAGTTTATAGGATATGCTTTTTTCTCCGTGCTCATAAATTGTTCTATAAAAGGCTTTTTTAAAGATTTCGAGGGCTTTGCCCTTGTCCTCTTTCTTGTACATTATGGTAGTAGAGGCTCTTAGGTGACTAATTATCAAACCTAACTAAGAGGGCATTTCGGGTGGAAATTTGGGATTCAGGCTACAACTTCTCTAAACTTACATAACTCGAGGAAGAGTAGTTGATGCTTAAACAAAAACTAAAGCATTCCAAACTCACAGTGAATTAACAATGTATTTCTCTTTTTTGTCTTTGATCCTTCATAGATGCCTTAAAGCACTTTTTGTGTTTTGATTTACAGTAGATTGGTATTCAAGGAGAGTGGTCTTGGTTTGTAGCTGCTTTGTTATAGGGCTGTCAACAGGTTGGATTGGGCTAAGACAAGCTCTGGCCAACCCTATTTGGGAATGAAACAAAGGTCCAAGCCTAGCCCGAGCCTGAATCTTGGTAAAACAACGGACCTAGGCTTGGCCCAAGTTAAAAAATTTAGGCCTAATCTGAAGCCCACCAAGGCCTCAGTACAGAAATATTTCAAGTGGAATCATTGTGCGGTCATGGAGGACTAAGTCAATAGAATGTTGATTGGAATCGTTGATCTGATGGGCTTACTACAGTAGAGTATTTCTCAAGGAAATTATTATAGAAATAGGCCTGCAATCAAAGATTGTTGCCAAATCTTCAATTTAAGTAGGAATTGTTGAACTATCATGATTTTTTGTTGCTCTTATTGATGTCCCTGATGTCTTGATTCTTGAATCTTCGTATATATACTGCATAGTATTATGTTGTATTACACTTTCTTTCGTTTGTTATTAAAGCTCGAGATTTACTTGTGAAATATTAGACATATTGACAAACTAGGGATATTTTTTTTTATAATGCATGTATGTTATTATTTTTGCGTGCATGTATTTATGTTTCTCAAAAAGAAAGGTTTAAGATAAGAATATATTGGAATCTTTTATCAGGGCTGCCTTCAGATTTTCATATTCACTACCCTTATGACCACTTGATTACATTTATGATTACAATGCATATAGTTTATGTCCCATCCCCTCCATCAGGCTGAGGTTTCATGATATTTTTTAACTGTTTATATGTAATTGTGCATCCTATTGTTGACTCACTGACTTCTTTGATACCAGGGCCAAAATTTGATCAGTATGGATCATTTTTACCAATGCTTCTAAGGAATCCTCTTACACAATCACAGCCAAAGAGTCTTGTGAGTGTACAGAGTAGCAATATCCCCAAATTGCTTAAGAAATTAGAGGTAATTTTATTTTTGGAAATGTGCTAATATGTTTTTACAGTAAATAGGAGGGCAACGAAATGTGGATCGTCAATGTATAAAATTTTATTATATTATTGACTGTATCTAATGCTTTCATGATTTTCAGAATATGGACTCGAGCACCACAAACAATACTCTCCCCGTGCATGAAAAAAAGACTCTGAAAATCCGCCTTAAAATTGGCATTGGCAAAGCACCCAAAAGCAATTCTGCAAGCTATAGTATGGATTTTAAGAATTGTCCATCATCTTCAATTGAGAGTATCCTGGAAAATAAAGATGAAAACTATGAACCGCCGCCCTCTTCAATAGTGCAGGTGTGTCCTTTACTTTGGATTGTTCACCTTCTATTAATTGAGTGCTCTTAATGAATTCATCATCCGAATATAACTTTGATTACTTTGTGTTTTATTGTTTGCAGCGGGCCAATGCGTTGTCAGTAATTCCTGTGAATACTTCACTTTCTCCCACTTCCGATTCTCTGTGCTTAAAAGAAAAGGACAATCCTTCCACAAGGAGTAGTAAGACAAGAATTGATTATGGTGAAACAGAATTACAGAAGGTAAATATATGCTTAATGAATAGAATGAAAGTAGAAATACAAAATTTCACTCCATAAATAAATTGGCATTCTGTAAGAGTATGATTTTGATGATGTGCTGCAGCCTACTCAAGATTCAAAGAGAATTGGGCCATCACCTACATTTGAAGGTGACTCATTTATTCTAGAAAAAGAAGTACACAAGCAGTATGTGAAGCTGAAATTGTCAAAGCGTTGTCGTAAAGGTTAGTTTTTTTTTTTTTTTTCCTCAATATATTTAATTTGCTGCGTTCTTATGGTCTACACTTCTTTTCATGATAGCTATACTATTTTCTTTCTCTTTTTGTTAATCATGTTAAATTAATGATTGCACATTTGACAATAGGGCAGAAGAAGTGTAACTTGCAAGACTGCTCCAACATTACAAAGAAAAGGAAGGAATGCTCTACAAGTGTAGGTGAAAGCAATTTGAATGAGAATACAAGAGGAAATAATGGTGTCTTCTCAAGTGCCGGATCATCAACAAAGTTATTTGGTGAGATGCAAGGCAAGTCCAACGTTACAAAAAAGAGGAAGGAATGCTCTGCACGTGCAGGTGAAAGCAGTTTGAATGAGAATCCTACAGAAAATGGTGGTGTCTTATCAAGTGCTCAGCTGTTTGGTGAGTTGAATATGAATAGGGTGTAAAAGTGTTTTTAGGTAAATTAAGATTTGAATTGAACATGAATTAACGAACATTTCACCCTTTTCAGGAAATCTAAGACACCGAATTCAGCTTGCTGAGGATACCTTGAAAGAAGCTATTGATTTGAAACATTCAACTGACCGTTTAAAGGTAGCTACAGTAAAGAGGATTTATATGATCGTCAACTTGAGGATATGTTTTGTATCATCAAGTCCTCAATTCATAAAAGCATGTTTTGGTGATCTATGCCATTAGTCTGATGGGATCCACAGTGGATGGGCCATGGCTCATGAATGTCCTTGATGACATCCCTACTTTTAGTTGGCAATGGGCAAATAGACATAGAAAAGAAACACAATAATAGTTCTCCTTCTACTCAAAAGGTGCTAGAGAATTTGAAGCATGGTTGGTCAGCTCCACCCATTGTGTGGCCTATCAGATCATCAGTTTGGATCACTGAATCATGGGCCTCACTTGTACAAACTGAAGATAATCATCCTTGTGTCAAGAACCATAAAATTTCTATTGACTACGTTTGGATTTTAAGTCGTTTTACGCCTCTAGATTTCTTGACTTTTTTACTTTTTGGTCTAAATGTGCAGAATGGAGAATCGGAAGTTGAAGTTAGTGGCTTATATCTTCATGCAACTTTAAAATTTCTACTTGCTGCATCAATGTTCGAGGCTTGCAACATGGGAAGCGCATCATTTGGTGAAAAAACTCAATCAACTGAGATCTATATCGACGCATCAAAGATCTTGAAGTAAGTTCTATGCCATTTTGAGATGGTTGATTCATCATTCATAAAGATAGCTAGGCTACTGCTATGTGCATTTTCCACTTGTGCTGGCCCAGATTTTGAAATAGTCAGGCTAGGCTATTCAAAATTTTGATTTTGCTCGACCCAAGCCCAGCCCATTGACAACCCTACTTTCTACCACTTTTTAAACAATCTTGACTCATCAACCATACACAAGACATAAATGTACATCGGCAGGGGTCTACAATTTGAGTAGTTTGGACTGACTTGCATGGGTCCGAAGTTAATGGTGGACCATTTTAGAAATGAAGGAAAATTCATATAGCAGTCATTACATTCAAAAGAAAATCACATTCACGTTTGTCGTGGAAAGGCTGAATGCAGAAAATCCAGTCTTTTTTTTTTTTTTTTTAATAATGCAATTGCAAAATCATGCAGAAATATGAATTGCAATTTCCAATAATGTTTTAATGTATGCTCCGATTTTACCATTTGAGATGTTAACAAAGTAGATTCATTCTAGAATGGACATCACGGCCTAGTAATTTGTGCGAACATTTGAAATCCATTAGACTAGGTTTCTAATGTAATCTGGTTTTTGGATTAATAAGAATTTTGTTTCCCGAAGGACAAAATGAAGTAAATGCACCACACAAGAATATTTGAATAGAGAGAGATAAGCAAACTTATTGAACTTGGAATCTTTGCACTACGGGCAATTCAATAAGAACTCGGAAAACTATAGTGCCTTCCACATCCTAATCCTACTGTTTTTAGAATCCCAAAATCATTAGAGAATCAAAATAATTAACAGGTACAAGTAGTTCTAGAATTTTAGCCCCAAAATCAACTGCAACAGTCCAAAAATTCAGCACATGGTGGAACATACTGTGGGCCTTGGTCCTACAACATTCCCCTTTGTGTTCAACATATACTTCACCCAAGTAATAGACATCAGCATCTAACTTATTTCAACTCGTCCCCATAATCGGCATGTAATGCATCCAAGCCAAAATGATCAAGAGGCCCAAAGTCGTTCTCTATTTCTGCCCAATTCTATGACCAGGCTGATTCAAGGTTCAGGTTGCAAATTTTGCCAGATTAGGCCTACCCATTATGTTTTGTTTTGTAACAGAAAAACCTGGGTCTGAGCAATGGGAGTTGTGATATGCTGTTGACAAAATTACATCTCTCACATATTGACTAAACATTTGTTATCTGGAATTCTCTTCCCTTAGCTCACTCTTATCAGCTTCATGGTTTAAAATTTTGAAAGCCTGACTCAATTCCAATGTTCATTCAGGTTGAGTCAGCTCGAAGACTCGACCCGACTTGACTTGATAGTTAATAACTATATATTGAAAACGGTAGGGAGGGCAGGAATTATTAAAATTACTCAGTCTATTTTATGATTATAAATAAGAAAATGAGAAATGCTTTAGTGCTCTCAAACCGCACTATTAGTGCTCCTAGTTGCATTGGTACACTTGGACAGTCCAGCTGATCCATCTGAACTGTATATTAGGTGACATAATTTTACGGATTACCATGCAAAAATCATACTGATCTGATGATCTGCTTCATCCTTGATTTGGCCTTATTTTCTTTAGCCATCTTTTTTCCATGCTATGGATGGGATTGTCTAATAGTCTGATTCTTTAGAATCATAAGCAATCCATGATGGGTCCTAAAAAATAAATGGATCAAACATTTTATTGAACTTATTTTGTGTAAACAATCTTGACCATACAAAATAAAGGCCATTGACCAACGGTTAATGTTTGTTGGGTTGGAGTGATGTTTGCTTGTAGTCCATGAAATGTGTTTTGACATAATGAACAGTCTGGATCAATGAATTGGACTGTGTAAATGTCACAATGCAACTAGGACCACTATAACTTATAGTGTCCTGAGAGCACTAGATCATTTCTCAATGAAAATAAGCAAGCAATTCGCTAGCTTGGTTGTTGATTGCTTTAGCTCTTTATAAAATGTTTTGGGTTTGAATCCTGCCCATGTTTCTTCCCCCCTCACATTTAATTAACAAGAGGTCTGACAAAGCAAGTGACTCGGCTTGAGTTAGAGCAAGTTGCATTGAGTTGACTGAGTTAGGGACTCTGTGTGAATTCTCTCCGAGTTGAATCGTCTTGGATCATAATCTGACTGAGTCGAGTTGACTCGGCTGAGTTTCAAGTCAAGTCTGCAAGTTTTAAAACTAGGCTTGGCTTTATAAAATTTCATTATCTTTTTCTTCTTCTTCTTCTTCTTCTTCTTCTTCTTCTTTTTTTTTTTTTTTTTCTTTTTTTTAAAATTTTTTTATTTTAAGAGTATGATTCATCAGTTTTCTAGAGCATATCGATATAATTTCTCATGTTCAAATTTTTTTAATGTGTTATGCCCACTACCAAATATCTAGAGTTTTTGGACATTTGTGTCATGCACTGAATCAAGTATCAAAAAAGGATGTACGTGATTGAATTTCATATTTACAGTTTACTGTTCCATACACAGGAAATGCGCCATTTCATTTGAACGTGATGGGGAGATTGCCGCCGCCGCTCTTGCGTACAAATGCATGGAGGTAGCATATATGAGAGTAGTATTCTCTATGAGCTTGCACAGACATAGAGACAGTCGCAAATTACAGGCATCTCTTCATGGTCATCCATTCGGTAATCAAACTATCTCCTCTTTTTCTGTTATTTGGAAAATTTTCCATTCATTTTGTATCGTTCTTGTTGATTTGCAAACTTTTCTACCCTTTTGAGAAGAGATTTAAAATTTAAAGATCATGTCCTTGGATCCATCTCTTGACCATGTCCCAGATATCCAACCCATTTGTCAGGTGGGCCCACCATGTTTGTTCCCTGACCAAGGAATTGATCAATATGTTGTTGAGAGGAGCTATTATCATATTCTGAATGCAGGCCACTACATGATGTATCGTACACTTGATTCCTTCTGTATGCATTTGGCTGGCGTTATGAGAGGACAGAGCTGATTTTGGCAAAGGCACATGGTGTTACTCAACTGATTGATGGCCCAGTTTGCCCACATGTGTGAATTGTGATGGTTATGTGTTCCTCAATTAATCTTACTCACAAAGGAGCCTGCTCTGGCAGGGCTCTTTCTGTATTGATGCAAGGTGTAGAACCTGTGAAAGATAATGGTAAAACCTAGCTAAGAGAAACCTGACCACCATCCAACCATGGAAAGCTGGTGGAAGCTGTGGAAACTGCTTCAAGCCTTGTGTGATTTTATCCAGTGGGCCGTTCAATCACCAGGAGTCACACTCTTGATGAACAATTTTGAAACACCCAATGTGAACTTTCCTATGGGTTAATCTCATTACTGTCCAATGAATGGGAAGTGGGTCCCACCTGCTTTGACTTGTTAAGAGATGATTGGGCCGAGTCAGCCCACTTCCCAACGATAAGTTTCACCTAGTGTTAAATTTCTTTCCTAGATATTCAATGCAGATTCAATGAAGTTATTTTGAGAAACATTCTATGTTGTTTTATTCTTTCAGGCCAACAATCAGCGCCATTGGCTGCTATTGATGCAACCAATGTCCATGAGGATGTCGCACCCTATGAGTCTGAAGTGAAGGGAGTCAAGCCGCCTGCTAGCAGAGCTACTTGTAGCGTCCTGCATCTCCTTAATTATGTAAGCCGAATCTTAAATCGACTGCCGTTCCTTGTTTCTGAGTAAAATCCTAGTGAGCTACTACTGAAATGTGGAAAAAAGATAATTTCTGGCTACTCAAAATGCACAGATGTTAGATTTTCTCTATTTCTTTCTAAATCAGAAACTGATAATAGGATTTCTCATATTTGTTTTGTAATTAGAGGAAGTACAGGATTATACAGCTTGATTTGTACAAATGGGGTCAATAACTCAGTGATCTGTGCATTGAGGGATTGTTGGGTGCTTGTGAGGAAAGGAATGAGCGAATTTTGAATAATGTGGCTGGATCCACTAAAAACGTTTCTACATTAAGCACTTAAACTTTATATACAAATCACGGTGTGGGGCCCACCATGATGTTTTAATAACATTGACTCCATCCATCATTTGTGCTTGCTATTTTATTTCCTTGGCGTCTAAAATCAGTCTGATCCAAAACTCAGACGGGCCATAACTCAATGAGTGGTTGGGATGGGGGCACCCACTATTAAGTAGTTTCTAGATTGTATGTTAGGTCCAATGTTGATGCAGAACAATTAACCACTTGCTCTAAAAGCTCAAACCGTTAGAGTATGGCGAATTAATCCCTTTATCTCATAGCCCAGGCCCCACATCTCATGGGTTAGGACCTCGGCCGAACCCCCCTCGTGGGCCCCAAATCACATGGGCAGCCCACCCCGAGTGTGTCCCTGCATCCCACTGGCTACCCCACTTGAGCTCGGTATGAAATGTGCATTAATCACCCCTGGTGAGGAGTCTCGAACATGAGACCTCCCCCGTGGGCCCCACCCACCCTAAGTGAGCCCCTGCATACCATAGGCGACCCCACTCGAACCTGGTGTGAAAATGCCCCTGCATTAAATGTGTTCTGTATATTCCTTTTAATCCACTTAGAAAATGTATCCAACTAGGATGAATCGACCCAAAACATCAGGCCATTCCAAAACTGACATGGGCCGCAACCGGTGATTTTTAGTGGTTTTAGGTACAACTAAGTTTTGTGTGAAACTGAGTTTATGGATCCAATGAGATAGGTGGGGGCTCACATTATGGATGGATCGGATGTCCTTAACACATATGGTGGGCTCCACACTTCAATTTGCAGATTGAGCTTATCCTAGAGAAGTTTGTATTGGATCTGTCCCCTTGAATTATTGTTGTCTCCATTGATGGAACAACCTTTGCTATTGTCAATTGGGCTTCTCTATTTCTGATTTACTTCAAGAATAGCAAACACTCATAGTTGTTGGAAGCATTAGTTTGACGGGGTCCTCCCCTAGAAATCCAAGGCGTTGGTCCATCAAGGGTGGGTCCCCACAACATCAAGGTTTTTAGATCACTAAATCATGGGCTCCACTTGTACAAACTGAAAAACCATATATATATATATATATATATATATATATATATATATATATATATATATATATATATATATATAGATATATATCTCTGTGTGTGTGTGTGTGTTTGTTTTAAGTATCGACGATATCGGCCATGATTTAGTTTTTCAGTTTGTACAAGTGGATTGGAAGCTTCAATTTCGAGATTTGGAGGAGATGGGCTGAGTCGCGGAAATTTGAAAAAAAATAAAAAAAAATTCTGAATTTCTCTCCAATCAGTTGCAATCTTTGTGTCCAAACATAAAATCAAACATGGATGTAACCTGATCTGGTGATTCTTCTTTTGCTTTTGAATGTATTGCTTGTGTTTCCACATGTCTTCTTATGTTTATAAATTCTATCAATAGACTTTGAATATACTTGCATCAGTTCAGTTAGACAAAGCATAGATTAGGACCCCATACAAAGAAAGCCTATTATGTGCAATTGTTTTTTGTAATGTTTTGATTTTTAAGTGTGTATTGGTGTCTTTTTTAACAATCACTGAAGTTTCATTGAAAAAATTGACCAATTTCCTAATGTTTCCCCCCATGTTTCCAACAACAACAATACATTATGCGAAACAACTAATATATCTCATGCGATAACCGATACGTATCCATATCCCAATGGTGCGATATGTAATGCGAGACGGATATTTCGAGCATTGTATATACATACCCATGGGCTGCAGATATATAAAAAGTATAATGAGATATGCTCTAGTGCTCTGAAAGTACGAGAGCACTATAAGTTACAGTGTTCCTAGTTGCATTAGTTCACTTTCACAGTCCAGTCAATGGATATGAACCATCCATTAAGTTAAGAACACATTTCATGGACTACCATGCAAAAATCACATTGATCGGATGATCTAATCCATTCTTGGTTTTATTTTCCATAACCATACTTTTTCTAATCCATGGATTGGATGGTTTCGATTGCCTAACAAAAGTGATTCTTTAGAATCCATGATGGCCCTTAGCAAGTAGATGGATGACATTGTTGATTGGACCCATTTTTGGGTAAATTATTTCAACCGTCCATGTTTTAGGCCACTGTTCAAATGGTTAATATCTGTCAGATCACTTTCATGTTTTCATGGTAGCCCATGAAATATGAGTTGGACATGATGAGCAGGACTGTCTAAGTGTCCAAGTACAATCCAATTAGGTGCACTGTAACTTATGGTGGTCTAAGAGCACTGGAACATTTCTCAAGTACATTGTACTTAAACCTGTTCATCTTGCAAGATTTATCTTGAGATGTTATATGATACTCAGGCTGCATGTGATGCTTGATAAACAGGGTGCGTCATATATTAACTCAAGTAAACTGACTAAATTTTACAGCCCACTGTTGCCAAGTCACAATCCCATGCCACGTGTGCAAGTTCTAAGCAATTTCCAAGTGCCTGTGTATTATCTGTCACACTATGCCAGAGTATCAAAGTTTTTCTCCTTTATCTCTGTGCACTTATTAGCTGTGCTCTTTTTTTACAGGCTGAATATGTGAGTTCCGCGATGGACGCTTCTCAGAGATCACTATCAGCATTGAAAGCTGCTCGGTGGAAATATGGTGTGCAAGGAATTGCAGCTGTGAAAACAGCACTTGATTTTCACTTCCATGACATGGATGGATTCATACGCCTGGTCCGTCTAGCATTAGAGGAGATCGACATCTAAACCGTCCATCACGAAGATAAAAATGGATGGGAATCTCAGCATTTGTGGAGATATTGTACAGCGGCCCACATCTGTGAATCCAAAATTTGAAGCTCCAGCTATATAAGCATGTATATATGTGTATGAAAGCGACCTCAGCATTGAGTTGTTTTTCTTTTCTTTTCTTTTCTTTTCTAATACATGGCAAAAGCCTGAATACATGTAAATTGATTTCTCAACTGTAAAGCGATTCTTTGGCATCAGTAAGAGAGACTCAATTCCAAAATGCTGCCGTTACAAATAACGTATCTGTATCGTACAGCTATTCTTTATGTAAGAAATGAAATTTCAAGTTTCTCATCAGAAAACATACAACCAGTTTTCTGTTTGAAGAGAAATTATGTATTGGATATGTGGCCTTTATTTTTGCACAGTACTCTGTTTAAAATTCTAACAAATGGGGCTCATAGTTTGGACCTTGTGTCCCTACCATGCCAAAAACATCCTTGATAGAACCATCTTAACCTTTTGATTTTTGGGCTAGAGATAGTTAACAAAAGAAATACAACAACAGTCCCCACCCAAATGAAAGAGGTGCACTCCAGGAGTACTGGTTCCACCCTAAGCTTACTGTGATGTTTTGATTTCTGGGATTAACTTAAGGTTACATTTCTTGCATGTCATGAATATTGGTCAATCTGGGAGATGTTTGGGGCATGATTTGATACCCCTATATACTTTGTGAAGATGTCGGCCTTATATCTTTAAGTTGTTTTCTTTTACATTGTTCCCCGTGATGTAGCCTTCCTAGGTTTTTTATTAGGCTCATTTTTTGGATATACAATAAACATGAGAAGGTGCGCCTGATGGATGGAGTAGATGTCACATGCACAACACATTGACCCCACAGAGCTCGGGTGGTTTACTCACTGTGTATGGCTGGTGTTGTAAATCATTCTGGTCCATCGAGATGTAATTTTTTAGACTGTAAGATTGGTGAATGATCAGTTTATTAAATTGGCATGGCGTAAAATTCTTAGAATGATTTTGATTATTTTTTTTCATTTCACTCTTTAAAAATAAAAATAAAAATTGATACAAGACTATGATAAGTACTGTGGGCATTATGTAACATTTTGTACCATTAGGTATTATGTCATATAGTCATGGACCACATATGTAAGATTCTAGATTTGCTCCTAGATCACAATTTATTTTTTTTAATGATGATGATAGGGTGTCCCGGCCCCTTATTAAGGTAAGACTATTTCCTGTGGATGCATGCAATCACCTACAAGCCATGTGTATTGGGTTAACGAACATGATTTACAAGTAGGGTTGTCAACGGGTTACGTTTGGAGTGAGTCCTGTATAGTACCTGTGCCTGAGCTAATTGGATTTGTTTCTTGCTATGTTTGGGTTTGAGTCTTGGAAAGCTTGATCCAGGAATAAAAGATTAGATTCCAAGCTATGATCTAGCACATGCCTTTTACAATTTCTTTCCATAGAGTCCCTTGGTTCTATGAAAAACTCCAATAGAGATAGCGGGGGCATTTTCTGCACCGGGCTCGACCACTGTGGGTGCGGCCCAGAGGAGGTCTCGTGTTCGAGACTCCTCATGAGCTAATTGCGCATTTCACACCGGCTCGAGTTGTTTAGGATGCTATGTTTGGGGCCCACGAAGGGGTTTGAGTCTGTGGGGCACAGGCTATGAGATAAAGGGATTAATTGGCCATAAGCTTTTATCCAGGTATCGATCTCGGGTTCGAGACTCCTCACCTGGGGTGATTATAGGGGCATTTCTAGCACATCCTTTTAGTTCACTTTCCATAGAGACCCTGTTCGTTCTGATGAAAAGTAGCTCCAATGTGATTTGAGTAAAATCCATAGATCTACATGAGATAAAGGGATTAATTGACTATACAAACATGATAGAGAACAAATGAGGTATAATGCAAGTTATGCAAATGTCCTATTCTATAATTGTTCACATTCGGGGTGTCCAGAGCATAGATTAGATAAGTTTTAAGGGCATTAGGGATTAATTTAGCCTCAATGTTTATGTACCTTATAGCTAGCAAAGGTTATGCACACATTACCTTACCTACAACTCTTTTGAACTCTATTTAAGAGATATCTTCATATGTAAAGATCATTATTGAGAATTAAGCAAATCCAAAGCTCAAGTGCACCCATTATAGAAAATAGTGGGGACTATGATGCCCACTGTTAAAACCTTCCTAGACCCACCTGTTGTGCAGCACACCAACAACGCTAGTGAACCAAGATCCAATCTCCGGTCTCACCCACAAACGATAAACAAGAAGAAATGTAATCTAGAAGAAGAATCAAAGCATTCCAAACAAACCACAAGATATAATATACGTGGAAAAACTGCAAATAAGGGTAAAAAACCATGGGTGCAAACTTCCACTATGAAGAAAATGCAATTACAAATAATATACTAACATTTTCCCTTAGATGTATAGAGAAAATCATTTGCCCACACTTTAGAATATCTCACCTTAACCCTAGAATAGCCCTATGGACCCCTATTTATAGTTTACGCAACTTTCCTTTCGCACCCTTGCGAAACCGCCTTAAATTTTTGCAGTCCATGTCAAATTCGCAAAACGAATCTGCGTAACCTCGAATAGTCGAACGGACCCTCGACTGGTCGAGCATAGTCCTCAACCGGTCGAGTACCTCGGATCCAAAATACTGCTGCTCGCTGGACTTTGAGTCGAGCTAACCCTCGACTGGTCGAGTGGTCCACTCGACTGGTCGAGCAACCCTGTCTAAATGTAGCTTCACATCTCATCAATCTCTCACTTGGAGATACATCGTCATAATCCTTCGTCTTCTACATCCGGAGTGCACCACCTCCCCGTCTTTAAGCCTGAAGACCAATCAAAGCTGAACAGAACTTCAGCTTCTCTCATGTGACCGCCTTGGTTAACATATCCGCAAGATTCTCACTTGTATGAATCTTCTCTAGTGCAATCGATCCATCATCCAATAACGAACGTATGAAGTGATATCTGATGTCAATATGTTTGGTCCTTGAATGAAAGGTTGAATTCTTAGCCAAGTGTATTGCACTCTTACTGTCACTGTACAGCTTGTAATCTGCTTGCTTTTTACCTAACTCTTCCATGAAACCTTGCATCCATACCATTTCCTTGCATGCTTCTGTAGCTGTAACATAGTCTGATTCCGTTGTACTGATAGATATTATCTTCTGTAACTGAGAGACCCAACTGACTGCAGCACTACCCAGAGTAAAGACATAACCTGTAGTGGTTCTTCTGCTATCAATATCTCCTGCTAAATTTGAATCTACGTAGCCTAGTAGCTTAATTTTCGATCCGCTATAACACAGCCCTACATCCACAGTACCTACCAGGTATCTAAGGATCCACTTCACAGCTTCCCAATGTTCCTTCCTGGGGTTGTTTATGAACCTACTAACAACTCTCACTGCTCGAGCAATGTCTGGCCTCGTGCTCACCATAGCATACATAAGACTCCCAATAGCTGACGCGTATGGGACTTTAGCCATGTAGTCTTATTCCTCCTGCGTCTTTGTACCTTGCTCCTTAGAAAGCTTGAAGTAGTTGGCTAATGAAGTGTTAACCGGTTTAGCACCTCTCATACTAAATCGATCAAGTACCTTGGCTATATACTTTGCCTGTGACAAAACTAGTTTCTTGTTTTTCCTGTCACACTTTATTCTCATGCCTAGGATTTATTTCGCAGCTACTAAATCCTTCATGGCAAATTCTCTAGACAGTTTTCTTTTGAGATCCGAGATGTCTTTCATGCTTGAACCGACCACAAGCATATCATCAACGTACAGAAGAAGGATGATGTACGATGTATCAAACTTCTTTAAATAGAAACAGTGGTCTGTATGACATCTCCTAAAATCATTTCCTGACATGAAACTGTTGATCTTCTTGTACCACTGCCTCGGGGCCTGCTTCAGGCCATATAGACTCTTCATTAGTTTGCACACCTTGCTCTCCTTTCCTGGTGCCACGTATCCTATCGGTTGTTTTATATATATATATATATATATATATATATATATATATATATATATATATCTTCTTCAAGTCCCCACAAAGAAAGGCTGTCTTAACATCTAGCTGCTCTAGATGTAAGTCCTCTGTAACCACTATACTCAAAACCATGCGAATCGTAGACATTTTCACTACCGGTGAAAATATTTCAGTGAAGACGATACCTGCCTTTTGTTGTAACCCTTTCACAACCAATCTGGACTTGTACCATTTCGAACATCATGCTCCTCCTTCAGTCTGTAAACCCACTTGTTATGAAGAGTTTTCCTACCCTTAAGTAGAGTGACTAGCTCTCATGTACGATTAGACTTAAAAGAGTTCATCTCATCATCCATGGCCTGCTCCCACTTAACCCGTGTATCTGACTATAATGACTCTTCAAAACATTCTGGTTCACCATTATCTGTTAGTAGTAGATAATGTAAGGAGGGTGAGTATCGGACCGTGGGTCTCCTTTCCCGAGTAGACCTCCTCACAACCGGTGTCTACGCCTCTGCCTCATAATGCTCTTGTGCATGATCATCCTGTGGCACTGTAACAACCGTGTCTGGTAACTCTTCCAACTCTACGAATTCTTTCTCATCGGCCTTATTTTGTTGCACACTGTCCTTATGCATCACTTTTTCATTGAAGATTACGCCTTTGCTTCTGACGATTTTCTTGTTCTCTGTATCCCAAAACCTGTAGCCAAAATCATGCTGCCTATAGCTTATAAACGTGCACTTCCTGGACTTCGCATCTAGCTTGTTTCTGTGCTCTGCATCAATGTGAACGTATGAAGTGCAACCGAATACTTTGAGATGTGCAAGGTTCACTTCTTTCCAGTTCACGTTTCTTCTGGTAGCCCACCATCCAATGGTGTTGAGGGACTTCTATTGATGAGATATGCGGCAGTATTCAAAGAATCTGCCCAAAATATCTTAGGCAACCCTACATGTAACCTCATGCTCCTGGCGCGCTCAAGGATGGTCCTGTTAATGCGCTCAGCCACACTGTTCTGTTGCGGTGTCCCTGGAATTGTTTTTTGATGTTTGATTCCATTTGTTGCACAATACTCCTCAAACCTCTTATCACATTATTCTCCCCCATTATTTGATCTAAGACATTTTACTGTTTTACCTGTCTTGTTTTTTACCATTACTTTTCACTTCTTAAATATATCAAATAAATCAGATTTATGCTTTAAGAAATAGACCCACAGTTTTCTAGTAGTATCATCAATAAAAGAAACAAAATAACATGAGCCACCAAGAGATGATACCTATGCCGATCCCCACACATCAGTATGTACAAGCTCCAACAGATGTGCCTTTGGAGTGTGTCTTGTTTTCTTGAAACTTACCATCTTCTGCTTGCCATACACGTAGTCCTCGCAGAATTCCAAGTCAATAGACTTCAGCCCTGGTAGCTTCCCTTTTGACAATAACACGTTTATCCTTTTCTCACTTATATGTCCCAACCTCTGATGTCATAACTGCCCATTCACTCCAGTTGATGCGACTACGAGTGAACTATATGATCCCGAAGTCACGTACAAAGTACCTTCCTTCTTGCCTCGAGATATCACCAAGACACCTATTGTGATCTTTTAGGAATCACTAGTGAAGGTCGTCACATATCTAGTATTGGCCAGCTACCCTACAAAAATCAAGTTCCGTTTCAAACTCGATACATGTCTGATATCCTTCAATTTCAAAGATGTTCCGTCTTTCTGACTTATATGAATATCTCTCTTTCCAACAATACAGCATGGTTCATCATCACCCAAGTAGACTCTCCCAAAGTCACCTGACACATAATCACGCAGAACTTCCTTACATAAAGTGGCATGAAACGAAGCACTCGAGTATATGACTCAAGACTCATTCCTTGCATTAAGAGACAAGATCAATGCCTCTGTGTCACTCTCCTCAGATAGATTCACTGAATCCTTCCCGCATTGAGAGCTTCCTTCTTGTTTCTTAAGCGCCCTGCAATCACGTTTCATGTGCCCCTTCTTCCGACAATGCCAATACTCGTCTTTGTCTTTCGGTCCCTTGGACTTCTTTCTCGACTTAGAATGTCCATGTTTATTGCCTCCTTTGTTCAACGATCTTCCTCTTCTTTCAACATTTAGAGCATTCCTTGAATCCCCTAAAACTACTGATGTCTTTCTTCTAGATTCTTCGCTGAGAATTAGACCAGCCACATCGTCAAATTTCAGCTTTGTCGACCCTGAAGAATTGCTCATAGCAATCACCAAACCATCTCGACTGTTTGGCAAACTGCACAAGATCAATAACGCCCTGACCTCGTCCTCAAAAATAATGCCAACAGATTCCAATTGGCTCATGATTGTATTGAACTCGTTTAGCTGTTTAGTCACGCTCCAACCATCTGACATCTTCATGTTGAATAGCTATTTCATAAGATGAACCTTTGTAACATCCCGAAAATCGGGGGTCGAGCATAAACTCAACTCCCGAGTTCCAGAACATCACTTATGCAACAAAATGAATGATGATTGAATGTTGACTGTATTTGAGCATTGAACATGAGTGAGATTAAGCCAAAACAGCATATCATACTCTAGAGATAATTAAATTGTAAGTGGAAGACTGTGATAGATAAATAACATATAAAAACTGTGGTAAGTCTCCAAAGTGTGATAAAGTTACCAGGTTAAATAATTACAGTACGATTCTAAAATATACCTAATGTGATGAAGTGTAATGTCTTCTCTCCCAAGTACCATAGCCCCGTCAATACAATACCAGGTCTTCATAGACCTGCCAGAGATACAGATAGGAGAACTCCTCCTCATCATCATAGAAGTAGTCCGGCTCTGCTTTATAAGCATCGCCATCACCTGAAACTCAACAAATCTGGTTGGTGTGTACAACACCATCCCGTAACGTGGGAATGAGTGATCAACTCAGTGGAACAGTAAAACATAGGTTAACATATTATCAATTCAGTCAAATAGTAATGATAAAGCAGTAAAATCAAACACTCCTAACTACTCTTATTAATGCAAGTATGAATGTTGACATGATGTATGCCCTCACCACACCCTCCCTCGTGCGACACCATCTCACGTTCGCGGCATGCTTTCATCCCTCAGTGCTCCACATCTTCCAGGCACATGCAATGCATGATAAGCATGATTACCGAGTATTTATTAGTCCATTTCAAACAGCAGGATTGGGAAACTAAGGTACCTCCCTTGTATCATTTCCAAACATGATCCATTCTAGGGTCGTCAGTCCTAGTTAATCTTAGACAATGGTGTGTTTTTCTAGGTCACCGAAAAGGTCCGCTGTACATTAATGCATAAAAAGGTTACACCACTCTCCCATCACCTCTTAAACGATTCATCACTATACAGAAACAGGCCTAGTTCATACTCTATATACCGCGGCAAAACTTTAAGGCTCACCGCGATTTCAGAGTATGCTCGAGGTCACTACAAAGGGCTGTCAGGGCTGTTGCTCGCATTCGTTGCACCACTCCCTCATCACCTTATCAATGTAGGATGACAACACGAATATAGTGTTCCATACCATCATAATCGGTTCATGAGTCTGGTTGCTCACTGGTCACTACGGGGAGGCACGTGGCCCTAGCGTAGGCCGATAGCTCGACCACGGTGTCCCATACCACCATGCCCGGCTCATGAGTCTTAGCAGATCGAGGTACCATGGTTAAAAGAGATTTTACTGGTAAGTTTGGTACCCTAGGTTCAAGCAGTAGCGACCAAACATGGTGAACATACATTAGACAAATCGGGTTACTTGACGAGCTCGACTAGCTCGAGCACACAACAAGTTGAACGACATGAAGTGCATAAGCACTTCGCGTGGCCTAACCACTGCCACCAACCGAAGTACGACTTGGGTTCGTCAGACACATCCTATGTGGCAAAAGAATCTTAGCCACGAATTCAATCCCATTACCGATTGCCTGGACTATAATCATAGCCCTAAACGCAATCAATCCTTATTCAAAGTATGAAAAGTAAAGCATAATAAACAAAGTATTTAAGCAAGGTAATAAGCATATCATAAAACATGTTATAAAGCATGTTATAAAGCACTACTTAAATAAGAATACAAACACATATATTGCACAAGTAAGCGATTTAAGTAAACAACCTCATGGAGAAAAGGCATACATGTCTCTAAGGTAGTTGAGAATCCTATCTCAACACCCTCCTAAGGCATCAACATCTAAACACTTACTCACACAAGCATTTTCACAAACACTTAACATACACTATTTCAACATACTTAGTGTATGTTAGAAAACATGTATAAGGGCGAGTTCTTTCACCAAGCAAATATTTTACGCATATATAGTATATTTATACAACAAATAATCATGGCAAACACATCTCTAAAATATACATGTATACGGTACTTTCTACAATACAGTATTTCAACATACATAGTGTATATTAGTAAAGCATGTATTTAGGTGAATCCTTTCGCCAAATAAGTATTTTATCCATATATCATATATTCATACAACAATTAATCATGTCAAATACATTTCCAAAATTTATACGTATACGGTATTTTCTACGAATACCTAGAATATGTAAAATTCCATAATCTACATCTTTAATCGAAACAGGAAACAGAAAGCACTTTGTACATGTGAAATTGCATGCAGATCATGAATCTATCATTATCTGACATTGAAAGCATTGAAAACCATAACCTATACACCTAAAGTCCGCACCTTTTGTCGTAGAATCGTAACGGAGACGATAGGTTTGCTAAGCTTTCGTATTCGGCAGTTTGACAACCTAGAGAACGAAATAGGTTAGCTATTTCATAACCTACAACCTATACAACCCCAAAACAGATTAGGGTTAGGGTTTCTTACCTAGAACGAGTTCGCCTGGAAGCGATGAGAATGGAGCGGTTGAGCTTGGATACTGCGGGAAGAACGGCGGGAAGAATCTCCCACTTCTCTCTCACTTTCTCTCTCTTTTCCTAGGGTTTTCTCAAATTCGGATGGCTGAAATGAGAGAGGGTTTAAGGTCCTTATATAGCCTAAAACTCACCGAAATAGACTTGTGGACAAGGTATACTTAGGTTATAACCAAAGCGACTGCATTTCACTCAACGAGCACTTCGCGAGCCTCCTTGAGCCAAAGGTCAGACTTAAGCTCACTAACACTGGATCTACGTTTAGTTAAGTTTTCAATTCAGTCAGATTTCCAGATCACGCGTGGCGGACCAGTTTTAGTTCGACGGTCAGTGGGTCTCGATCGGAGATTCCGAGTACATGTAAATGTGTATGAAATTTTTCCTGATCCGAGGGTGTAATTTGGTCGATTTTTGACGGTGCAGTTTGCTTATCCGATCCTTAAGACGGACCTTAGTCTCGAGATTACTATTCAAGATATTTATTTTGTAAAGAAATTAGTGTTCTCACACTCTCTCGCTCCGGACTCAAGCGAAGAGCCGTGGGACACCATTTGGATTTGATTTCCGAGATGGTTGTCAAGCCCAGCGAGGCGGTCCTAAGTCCTTAACCTCGTATTATTCGGACTCCCGATGTGCGGTCCAGATCTGATGCGGAGTTTCAACGTGCTCTCGAGAGCAGTCGGGTAATGAGATTGATCCTAGATTTTAGGATAACCTAGCGTCAATGATTCTACAAGTTTTGGGTCTTGTAGATCGTATTTAAAACGGATCAAACGGATTTCGTAGCTAATCTAGTTTAGCACTTAGTTACTTTGTCTCGTTTCTAAAGGATTTAGTCCTATAAGATTTCTGTCTGAGGTGGTACCTAGTCCTTTGTAGTTTGTATATAAAGTGATCCAAGTTATACTAAGCTAGTTTAAGATAGCGTCTAGGGTGAAAGTACTTAGAAAAATTGAAAGAACAAGGTGGTGAAGGGTGGGATTTGTGAAGGAAATGAGTTCAAAGGCGGCTTTAGACTTTGGGTTTGAGTTCTGACAGGTTAATAAGGTGTTAGGAGCGGCCCACTGCCTAAGGATGTCTAATCCCAGATTAGCAAAAATTCGAGTTGTTACAACCTTATTGGACGCTGAGGGTTTTTCATACATCGTAGCTAAGGCTTCTATTAATTCTTTTGTCGTCTTTACCTTGGATATATTAAAGGTGAAGCTCTTAGACAAAGAAGTTGGATTGTTCCTAAAGCTTTCCGATCAAATAAAGATCATTCATCATCTGTCATCTTCTCTGGTTTCTTCTCTTTTCCTCCTAGAGGAATATAAAGGTCCTTCTGATACAGATAATCCTCCATCTGCATCTTCTAGAAGGCAAAGTTCAAACCATCAATCTTTTCAATTCTAGTCTTCCATTCTTCTGTCATCACTCCCACTTGAACTAAACTAATAGCTCTAATACCAGTTGTTACGTAGCACACCAACAATGCTAGTGAATCGAGATCTAATCTCCGGTCTAACCCACAAACGATAAACAAGAAGAAATATAATCTAGAAGAAGAATCAAATATTCCAAACAAACCACAAGACAAAATATACGTGAAAAAACCCTAAACAAGGGTAAAAAACCATGGGTGCAAACTTTTACTATGAAGAAAACGAAATTACAAGTAATATACTAACCTTTTTCCTTGGATGTATAGAGAAAATCATTTGCCTACACTTTAGAATATCTTGCCTTAACCCTAGAATAGCCCTAGGGACCCCTATTTATAGTTTAGGCAACTTCCCTTTCGCACCCTTGCGAAACCACTTTAAATGCCTGCAGTCGGTGTCAAATCCGCAAAACGAATTTGCGTAACCTCGACTGGTCGAGGAGGCTCCTCAATTGGTCGAGCGGACCCTCGACTGGTCGAGCACCTCAGACCCAAAAAATTGGTGCTCACTGGACTTTGAGTCGAGCCAGCCCTAGAATGGTCGAGTGGGCCACTCAATCGATCAAACAGGGCACTTAACTGGTCAAGCAGCCTTGTCTTGATGTGGCTCCACATCTCAACACCACCATGATGTTTATTTGAGATCCAACCCGTTGATAAGTTCTTATAGTCATGGATGAAGGGAAAACACAAATATCAGCTGATCGAAAACTTCTATGGCTCTTAAAAAGTTTTTAATGGTAGGTGTTCAATTCTCACTTTAATAGTGAGTCTCGCTATCGAAGCCTTCAGTAGCTAATCTGCATCCATGTTGAAAAGGGAGATGTAACGTATATAGGAACTTCAACGCGGCCCACGTTTAGACATTCTAAGGGCACGAAGAAGGTTGCCCTTCCAAGAGTAAGTGTGGGCAAGATACTGGCTTCATACCCTTCCAAGCACAATGTTGGAGTAGAAGTGAGCCAAGGGAAGAAGAGAAGAATGGAGGTTTTGCGTTGCCCGATGAGGGTTGGGTGCAAACTAAGTCAATTTTAAGTGCCAATATCATCCATCCAATGCCCAAGAAAATGGATGGTCCTTATTGATCATACTACAAATGGTCTGATCATTGATCTAGAACATCCATCATCTTGGTCCTATCCTTCATTGGTCACCCATCTCAAGAAATCACTTTCATTATATAATCCTAAGTTTCTAGTCAATCTTAGAAAATTGCATCCATATTGATCATGCTATAAATGTTCAATGATTGATGCATGACATCTATCTTATGGGCCCTACCATTGATTTTCATCCCTCTAAGAAAAAAATTATTTCTTTAAATGATCCTAACCTCTAATCAATTCTTAGGAAAATCTATGGTCTACTCAATTACACCAAAAATAGCCCAGTCATTGATCCAGACATCCATCATGTTCATCCCACCTTTGATTACCCATTCCAATAAAAAAAAATCACTTTGGACAAGAAACCTTGTCCTTTCAATCAATGACAAAGGACATTGATGAGGACATTCGAGCATTATACCAAAGAAAGGCTGAGCCAATATCCTTATGGCTAGACGATCATTACATGGGGCCCAGTTTGCCCAATTCACATTCCTAGCCACGTTAAAGACCTCGTGTGCATGTTCATGTATCTTTGAATATTCCACACTGGGAAGATACACGTGGGTTGCATATAGAGCTTGATGGACACATCGGACCATTGGATTGGGTGGACATGATGATCGGACCGTTGGATCATCATCAGACATCTTAATCGTAGATCCCCATGGGCCACGAAATAGTTCAGTTGTTTGGATTATTTACCTACTTCGTTATTTTTTGTATATCTTATATTTGTGTTGAGAGAGTTAGGAACAACTTTTACTTTATTAAGTGTCTTTTTGTAAAATGTCTTTTCTAAGACTACAAAAGAGAAAGATGAGTGTGTGAAATCCTAATGCCATTATTTAGAAAAAGAGAGCTTTGTGCTTTCTATTTTTCATGTGATTTAAAGAATACTCCATGTGATTTGGAGCTTGGGTGAGATGTGATTCCATTCCCCATTCAATGGAGGTGCGAGGCTTCCATTTATCATCTTCTTTCTTTCTTCATTTCTATTTGAAAGGGATATTTTTCCAAAAACTCCATCTCTCTTCTTCCCTTCCTATCCAAAACCATCAAAATCATCTTTCTTTTCAACTTTTCATCATCCAACTTCAACCTCAACTGAAATCAACCATTGAGAACCCAAAAACCCTAGCCACCCACATGTGCGAGCCCTAGGCTGATCGTATGGACAACCACTCAATCCTTTACTTTCTCATCAAAACCCCTTGATTCCCCATCCATAACCCTACCATAAACCCTAAATCCCCAATTTCCTATTTTTTCCTATTTCTAAAAATACTAATTCCAAAACCCCCAATTCCTATGTACCCTAATTTTCCAATTTTCAATTTTTTCCCTTCCTAACCCTAATCATAAAACCTATAAATTTATCCCTTGAATGTGGAATGTTTCTATACTAAATTGGAAGTTATATCCTTCCATCAAGCCTAGTTTTAATTGACTTATGTGATTTCTTAGCATATGGGTATGTGATTTAAGTTAATTCAGATTTTATTTCATATTATGTACTCTTAATTACTTGGTGGGTTAGTATCTTTTGTTAATTAAATTACATTATAGAATTTTTCATAATCTCCATGTTGCATGCTAGTATTAATCACATATCATGCATTAACCGTCCTATAAATGCTACTATGATGCTTCATTGAATTCACTAGAAGTGGTCTTCCCACCACTCATCCCTATGGAAGAAGTATCTTCAAAGAAGCTGTAAGTTTTACCAAAGAGCCCTCGTGTTTCTTGAACAATGCGAGAATCTTATTCTAGCATGATTCTTGACATCTGATTTGTATCAGAAACCAGTTATCGGCATTAGCTTTCATTTTTTGGCACCAGCTTTAGGTTGGAATCTCTTTCATCTCATTTAGGTTGCTATTCCAACCTCAATTTTTTCACCAACTATGAGTAAGAGCCCCTCCAACGTCACCATATTCGAGACTTATGCCCTTTCCTATCTTTAGGACCTCTAGATCTATGCAGGAAAGGAAACGGATTGGCTACTCCCCCTGCCACCAGTAGAGGTGGGCACGAGACAAGCCGATCCGGCTAACTCAACTCGTCTGACTCGACCCGAACCGAATGGGTGAGTCAGTCTGAACCGAGTAAGCTTCGCCTAATCCGAACTCAAACCGAGTCAAGTTCAAGTTACCCAGTAACTCAACTTGACTCGACTCGAAACTCGATTCGGTTAGACTCGACTTGATCTGAAACTCGACTCGACCCGACTCTCTAACCCTACCCCGACCCGATCCCAACCTCTCTCTCTCCCTCCCTCATCATCCTTTTCCAAGCTCGGCAACCACCCACCACCATCACCCTCCTCCTCCTCCTCTCCACTCCCTCCCTCCCTCATCTCTCAATCTGACTCGGTGATCAGTCCAGGCCAGACCGAACTCGAATCAAGTTAGGCATGTTGGGCTCGTATCAAGTCGGATCGAGTTCGAGTCAGGCCTATTTCAAAATCGGATCGAGTCGGGTCAGCCCTAACTCGGTCCAACTCGTCTCAATGCCCAGCTCCCACCAGCCAATGGCTGGTGGTCAGTATTCTATGGGCCTACCATGATGTATGTGTTTCATTAATGTCGTCCATCTATATTTCACAATCCGTTTCCATTTTAGATGGATGCAGATTTACTGCGAAAGCCTTCTGCGGGAAGTTCCTGCGCAAGGATGTTGGGTGGGTTCCAAAGAGATGTTTGTATGAAATCCACCCCGTCCATCCATTTTGAGAGATCATTTTAGGACATGCGACCAAAAATTAGGTGTATCAAACACTCAAGTGGGCCACACTAGAGGAAATATTGGGTATTCAGTGAGAACCGTTGAAGCATTCTTATGGACATAAAAGTTATGTATCAAGCTATATTTTCAGTTTTTTTCACTTCATCCCATTTGGATTGACTTAATAAACGGTTTGGATAGCATATAAACATCGAGGTGGATTCCAGGAAAGGTTTCAATGGTGAGAATTTTTTTCCCCAATTTTCCAACTCGTGTGACCCACTTGAGTTTTGTATCCAGCTCATTTTTGGTTGCATGTTCTAAAATGAGCTCTTAAAATGGATGGATGGGGTGGATTTCACACAAACATCTCTATGGGCCCCACCCAGCATGTGCACCTTCTTAAAACATATGTTGTTTTCAAAAGTTACTTTTGGGCCACCTATTACTACCCAATTTGCGGACGTGGATTTCCTGCGAAAGCCTTTCGCTAGGCATTTCACTTTTTTACCATTGATCATTCCACATTTTATTGAAAACTATGAAAACTAATAAAACAAACAACATTTTCATGATTAACTAATAAAATAAATAACATTTTCGTGATTCTTTTCATGAATTTTCTTCTCCACGGTTTTATGATATGTGATGTTTTCCTTTCAAATTTTAATATTTAAATTCTACCAAATTAAATAAGCCCTTGTTAAGATGAAGCATCTCAACATGAGAAAAGTGCTTTAGTTTCTTTTTCCTTTTCCCACCATCCAAACAAGCCTTTGGGAAGTGCATTGTTGCAACTACACTTAAATTTTATCTCAAAAAGAGAAAAACTTTGGGCTAAAAATTTGCACAACGCTACACAAATTAAATTAAAACATTCGCTCATGGGCCTCTTTAGATGAGTCATTAAGGAAAAAGATACAAATTGTGCCCTAACTATATGATTAGTAAATGGTATGTTGTGTAATAGGCCAACAACGCAAGTGAACCGAGATCCAATCTCCGGTCTCACCCACAAATGATAAACAGGAAGAAATATAATCTAAAAGTAGAATCCAAGCATACCAACAAACTACAAGACAGAATATACGTGGAAAAACCCCAACAAGGGTATAAGACCACAGGTGCAAACTTCCATTATGAAGAAAAACGAGATTACAAGCAATGTACTCACCTTACACGTATAAAAAACCCTTAGCCTTGCTTTAGAAAACCCTTTTTCAAACCCTAGAATAACCCTAAGACCCATATTTATAGTTTAACAAACTTTCATTCCTCACCTCTATGAAACCACCTAAAAATTACGCAGTCTGCACCAAATCCACGCACAATCTGCGTAACCCTCAACTAGTTGAGCCAGGTCCTCGACTGGTCGAGCAGACCCTCGACTGGTCGAGACAGGCCCTCAACTGGTCGAGCCCAAAAAATCCTACTCACTGGACTTTGAGTCGAGCGGACCCTTGTTGAGACTCAAATATTGCATAATTTTCTCTATTTATATCTTGGTTTTATGAACATGAATCAACTTAATGTTCTATTTTACTCATGTATGTGTTGAAAGGTGAATTTAAAGCTTGGATTGCAAAAGTATGCTAAAAGCATGGATTTGATGCTCAAGAATCACCAAGGCAAGGGATGGATCTTAGGAGACCAAGAGTGAAGAATTCACATGCCAAAGATCCAGGAAAACCAAGTGAAGAATAAAGAGAATCGAAGATTTGAAGTGAAGAATCCTGAAAAAGTGTATTTTGAAACTCTGAAGTCCATTTTGAAAAACTGCGCAGCGTGAAGAATTTTTAACGAAACTGTGCAGTGAGAAGTCTATTTTAGGGAACTATGTAAATTTGAGGTAGCTTCCAGAGTTTTCCAACTTTGTATGCAAATTGGAGTTCCCCACTTATAAAGAGGGCTTCTCAGGGCATTCATAAGTATCATTAAAAGCATTCAAGAGCAAGATTTATGATTTTTAGAGGGTTTTCAATTTTATTAAAGTTTTATAAGTTGTTTTTTCCTTTTAGATCTTTTCTAGTTGCATTTATTTTTTTCTTTCTCTATTCTAATTATGTTTTTCTAAGTTCCCTGTATCCCAAGCTAGAAGGGAAACATTTTAATGATAAAAAGAATGGTGTATGCATGTTATCTATTATTTAGGTTTTATTTTTTATCCTCTTTTGAGATCCATATGTTTCCATCATATGAGATCCATATTGATGGATAGGCTTACCCTAAATCAATCAGATTCCTAGATAGGAGAGGTTCTCAACCTGTTATATTTTTTTGATTTTTATTTTCTCATTGATATTGAATTCTTAAAGTCACTGGTGCTTAAGAATATATATCAATGGTGCAAATCCATGATTTTCTAATCTTTTATATCATTTATTAAAATATTTAAACTGTTTTATTTTCCGATTAGGCTGACCATAGTACTCAGATCCTAGTTGTGTTATCTAAGTCGTCATGATTTTGGAACATTAACTTATGTGTGGAACTTTGAAGCTTGGGTGTTATTTTTAAATTAATTGAATTACTTCCATTCAAAACTCCTAAAATCAAATCATCAGTTTATTTTTTTTATTACTTTATTTTTCATTTGATTTTCTCATTCTCATAATTCATTTCCCTGTGGGATCGACCCTATATTTACGGGATATTACTTACGAACCTCTACACTTGGAGTCAAGCAATCAAGTTTTTGGCGTCGTTGCCGAGGAGAGACTGAGATAAATTAGATATGTGCAAGATAGTTAAGGTAAGTTCTTTTCCAAGGTAAGTTCTTTTCTAAACCCTCCAAATTTTCTGTAGATTTTTTGTTTTTCTTTGAAAGTAAATTCAGTTGGATCTTTCAAGCGCTAATTATAACATAAGGTTGCCTTGTTTGAGATTTTATCACCCAAGTGCTATGGTTGTCCTACAGTTGCTGTTTAATCACAAAGATCATCCTCTGAATCTATTTTTCAGATTAGCATAGTTTAATTTCTACATTAGTTTTACTTTTATTGATTTATTTATTTTTTATTTTTTTATGGTTTTGAACCCTCATGGTCAGCCCTGCCGCTTGGGTTATTGATTTATTTTTGGTTTGTGGACTGAACCCTCATGGTCGGCCTTGTTGCCTGAGTTGTTAATTTATTTTTGCTTTGTGAACTGAACCCTCATGGTCGGCCCTGCCACCTTGGTCGTTGATTTATTTTTCTTTGTAGACTGAACCCTCATGGTCGGCCCTGCTGCTTGGGTTGTTGATTTATTCTGCTGTATGACTGAACCCTCATGGTTAGCCCTGCCGCTCGGGTTGTTGGTTATATTTTTATTTTTATTTTAAGTATCATACTTGCTATTTGAAGTAGTGGTATTTGTTATGTGGTTTGGATGGTTTATGTCCCGTTGAAGTAGGGATCAAAACAATTGACTCTCATCCGAAGGCGGACTAGTTCCAGGACTTGATCATTCATTTAGAAGAGGCACTCAAAATCACTTGGATTTCATGGCAGACCCAGTCGATAATCTAAATCCAAATCTGTTAGATCCAACTATAAATCAAAACAGAGAAAATCAACCTAATCCTCCTCTTGAGGATAAAAATGAAGTTCATACGAATGTGTTAAACCAACCACGGACTTTACGTGAACATCTACGCCCTAAGATATCAACTTTACCATCTTGCATAGTGTTCTCTGCTCACATAGGGAACATTGATTTTAAACCAGTTGTGATTCAATTAATTCCTAAAGTTCATGGCTTGGATTCTGAAAGCCCCTACTTGCACCTCAAGGACTTTGAGGAAGTAATTGCAACATTACAAGTAAACAATGTTAATATGGATGTATTTAAGCTTAGGCTATTCTCATTTTCTCTAAAGGATCGAGTTAAAGCATGGTTCAACTCTCTAAGACCCAATACCATCACTACATGACAAGCCTTAAGTAGAGAGTTTTTGAAAAAGTTCTTTCCTGAGCACAAAACAAATGCATTAAAACAAGAAATCATGTCATTCTCCCAAAATGGGAATGAACTGTTTTTTCAAGCTTGGAAGCGCTTCAAAAACCTTCTAATTACTTGTCCATATTATGGTTATGAACCATGACATGTGATTGATGCGTTCTGAAAGGGGCTCACCATGGATACCCGTCAGTTCATAGAGCTGATGTGTGGTGGAACCTTTCTTGACAAGGATCATAATGAGGATTGGGATTTTCTAGATATGTTAGCAGAGAATACGTAGACATGGGATGTCTCTGCTAAACCAGACCAAACTAGACTCATTCCTAGAGAGAAAGCGGGGATGTATGTCCTAAGAGAGGAAGACGACCTTAATGCAAAATTTGCTACATTGGCTAGAAAGGTTGAAGCCTTGTAAATTAGGAAGGTTGATATGGTTAAAGCAAACACTTCTTTATGTAATTTTTGTAGCATTTGTGGTGGTACAAACCATGACACAAAGGATTGTCCAGTAATCTCAGTTGTATAAAATATCACGCATGAACATGAGCAAGCAAATGCTATAAATAACTACCAAAGGTCAGTTATGCAACCAATGGGAAACACGTATAATCCAAATTGGCGTAACCATCCTAATCTTAGTTGGAGGAATGGACCACAAATTAATGTGCCAAATGCACCTCAAATGCCTCCACAAAATAACTTCTTTGGGGGATCTAACAATGCACCATATGTTCTCCCACCAAAGCGATCATCTGTGGAGGATGCATTGATCGCATTCATGAACTCTCAAGCTCAAATGAATTAGTCTCTAATCCAATCAAATTAGGAATTAAAAATGGACGTGGCTAGGATTGAGACTCAACTAAATGCTAGGGAAAAACGCACCCTTCCTTCTTAACCTATGTCAAACCCTAGAAACACACATTTCATTGGAGACTCAAATCCAAGTGAGCCACATCATGAACAAGTTAAGGCCATCATTACCTTGAGAAATGGAAAAGAGGTCGATAACAAGATAATGCAACCGGTAGAAATACCAGAGGATGAGACACCATCTTAAGAGAATAATGAACCAGCTATGGTTCAAGAGCCACAAAAACAAAAGGATAAAGAGACTAAGTCATATGAGCCTCCAGTTCCGTTCCCATCTAGACTTCGGAATCCAACTGTCCCCATAAAATATTAAGAGGTGTTGGATGTGCTCCAAAAGGTTACAGTCAATATTCTTATGCTTGATGTCATTAGATAAATTCCATCATATGCTAAATATCTCAAGGACTTGTGCACTGTAAAGAGGAAATTAAATGTGCACAAAAAGGCCTTCTTTGCTGAGAAAGTGAGTGCTATCATTCAACAAATGGCCGTACCCAAATACAAAGACCCGGGAAGTCCCACTATTCCTTGTATTATTAGGAATTTTTAAATTGATCATGCTTTGCTAGATTTGGATGCAAGTGTCAACTTAGTACCTTATTAGATTTACAAACAAATAGGGTTAGGAGAGCTTAAACCAACCACAATTACACTCCAACTCGCTGACCGCTCCATTAAGGTACCAGGGTGAATTTTAGAGGACATGGTAGTCCAAGTGGAGAAATTCTACTTCCCCATGGATTTTATTGTACTAGACACTGAACCATGTGTAAATGCTAGCGATCAAGTTCCCATCATTTTAGGCCGCCCATTCCAACCAACTTCAAATGCAATCATAAATTGCAGGAATAGAATGATGAACTTGTCTTTTGGTAACATGACTCTAGAGCTAAATATTTTCAATCTATGAAAGAAGCCCATTGATAATAATGAAATCCATGAGCTAAATTTCATGGACTGCTTGGTAGAAGAAGAGGAATTGGAACCTAGTCTGACTAAGGAATTGATTCAAGTCTTTGGGGACTTGAAAAATTCTGATCTAGAAAAAGTGTTTGCTGAAATTTATGATGATACTGAGAGCACTACCACCCTGGACTTTGGTATGTACCAATGGAGACCGTGCACTCAAATCCTATATATCGAGGACTCGTAACCTCTGCCATCACCAACTAATATCCAAAGCTTGATTTAAAACCACTACCAAATCAGCTTAAATATGTATACTTAGGTGAAAATAAAACTTAATCCTATGGTGATCTCTTCATTTTTAGACAAGGATCAAGAGATTAAATTGTTGAATGTTCTAAGGGACCATAAAGGAGCCTTGGGATGGAACATTTCTGACATCAAGGGTATAAGCCCTTCCTTATGCACCCATTGGATCCACCTCGATGAGGATGCTAAACCAATTAGACAACCTCGTAGGCATCTCAATCCAAACATGATGGAAGTTATAAAAAATGAGGTGATCAAATTATTGGATGTGAGAATCATCTACCAAATATCGGATAGTGTAAGACCGGTATCCTAGTCTGTACTGTTTCGTAAGCTTCCGCGGTCCCTCCGGTCGAATTCCGGCAATCCTCGACCGTATCCGACATTTGCTCTCGATCCTAAGCCGGGTTCCACGTACTGAAGTCGGCTCAAACCGAAACTTGTATCATAGCGACTGCGCTGTCGCCGTAACTCGCGCATCGATCCGATACCCAGGCTAGAAGTTGTGGGCCTGCGTTCATTCTGAAAAAATTTTACGTGTTACGAATTTCGGGGGAATCTCTACAACAAGTGTAACGCCCTAAAAATCGGGGGTCGAGTAGTAACTCAACTCCCGAGTTCCAAAACATCACTTATGCAACATATATGCTTATGATTAAATGTTGTATGTGTTAGTGCATTAATCATGAGTGGGATTATACCAAAACAGTAATTCATACTCCAGATCGATTTATACAACACAAGCGGAAGACTGAAAGATGTATATAAACGTATATGAGTCCAAAAGGATCATTATCGGTCTCCAGAGTATGAACACATCACTGAGTCACCATATACATGTAATAGTTCAAGAGTCAAAATGTCAAAAATAGTTCAACTACAATGATAAGCCCTGTAGCCTCGTCGATCAGGACGGCCTAAGCGAAACCGCCGGAGAACTGCATATACGAGAACGCATCCTGATCGCCATCAGAAACAGGCTCCGCCTCTTAAGTCGCATCGTCATCTGTAACTAAGACAGAGTCTAGTGGGTGTTCAGAACACCGTCCCAGAACGTGGGAGTGAGTGATCAACTCAGTGGAATCATAGAGCAAAGGTTAACATGTTATCAACTCAGTTAAGCAGTAATGATAAAGCAGACATATCAGACATTCCTAAATACTCTTATTAATGCAAGGATGAAATGTATTCATGATGCATGCCCTCGCCTACACTCCCTCGTGCGACACCATCTTACGATCATGACATGCTTTCTTCCCTCTGTGATCTTCAACCCGAGGCACATACAGTGCGATGTTATGAGCGTGATTACCAAGTTCTTATTAGTCCTTTTCATACAACGGGATTTAGAAAACTAAGGTACCTCCTTTATATCATTTCCCAAACAATGATCCATTCTAGGGTCGTCAGTCCCAGCAATTCTCATACGATGTTACGTTTCTAGGTCACTACAAAGGGCTCATCGCCTCGATGCAGTGTAGTCCTAGTTTATAATCTAGTTGCTAAGGAAAGGCTAGTCGCCTCAATGTAGGCTCAGAGTATGCTCGAGGTCACTACGAAGGGCTCGTCACCTTATTAGTGTAGGCCAACAGCTCGAATACAGTGTCCCATACCACCGTATTCAGTTCATGAGGTGGTGTTGCTCACTGGTCACTACAGGTGGACTCGTCGCCTTGGCGTAGGCTGACAGCTCAACCACAGTATCTCATACCACCATGTCCGGCTCATGAGTCTTAGCGGATTGAGGTACCAAGGTTAACGAGGTTTTCACTGGTGAGTTTGGTACCTTAAGTTCAAGCAGGAGCGTCCAAACATAGTGAACAAACATCGGGTCAATCGGGTTACTTGACGAGCCCGACTAGTACGAGCACACAATAAGTTGATCGACATGAAGTGCGTAAGCGCTCCGTGTGGCCTAACCACTGTCGACAACTCTAGTACGGCTCGGGTTCGTCAAACACGTCCTACGTGGCAAATAAATCTCAGCCACGAACTCAAAGCCTGTTGCCAATTGCCTGAACTATAACATAGCCCCAATCACATTCAATCCTTAACCGGTAAGCATGTGGAGTAGTCAAAGCAGAATTAACCAAGTAGTTCAAACATGTTAACAAGCATGTTATAAAATACAACTTAAACAGGAAATCCAAACACATACATTTCATAAGTAAGCGATTAAACTAACTAAGGTAGTTGAGAATCCTATCTCACACCCACCCAAAGCACTATTTACTAAGTACTTACTTATACAAGCATTTTTACAAACACTTAGACTACACGTATTAACATACATAACGTATGTTGGCCAAAACATGTATTAGGGCGAATCCTTTCGTCGAGGAGTTGTTACACATATAACTAGCATATACATACAGTAGTTAGTCATGGCAAACACACTTTCATATTTTGTACATATACAAATTTTCTACAAATACACAGAATACTCTAAACTCCACAATTTTCATATATAACTGAAATGCAAAACAAACATTGCATTTTGCATGTGAAATAACATCCACATCAGGAATCTATCATTATCCGACATTGAAATCTTTGAAAATCATAACCTATACGTCTATAGTCCACACCTTACGCCAATAAATGCGCAAGGTATACTTAGGTTATGTCCAAAGAGTGTCTGTTTAAGCTCAACGGAGCACTTCTGGAGCCCTCCCTTGTGCCTAAGGTCGAACTTAAGCTCCCTTATGTTGGATCTAGGTCAAATTGAGTTTTCGGTCTGATCGGGTTTACATATCACCCGTGGCGGACCAGTTTCAGTTCAACGGTCCATGATCACCGATCAGGGCCACAAGTACATTGACCTGTGTATGAAATTTTTCCTGATCTGAGGGTGTATTTGGGTTAAATTCTGACGGTCAGAATCCTTATATTGGGACCTGCAAGTGGACAACTCAGTTTACTTAAGTTTGAGTTTAAAGATATTCGCGTTTCTCACACACTTCACTCCGGGCTCGAGCGAATAGCTTTGGGATACTGTCTGGACTTGATTTTCGAGGTGGTTGTCAAGTCCAGTAAGGCGGTCTTAATTATATAATTTCGTAGTAATTGGACTTTCGACGTGTTGTCAAGGTCTGATACAAAGTTTCAATGTGCTCCCGAGAGCAACTGGGTAATGAGATTGATCCTAGATTTCAGGGTAATGTAGCATCAATGATTCTACAAGTTTTGGGTCTTGCAGTTAGTATTTAAAGTGGATCAAGCGAATTTTGCAATTAATCTAGTTTAACACATGGTTAAACTTGTCTAATTTCTAAAGGATTTGGTCCTGAGTGATTTCTGCCTAAGGTGGTACTCGGGTCTTTGTATGGAATTTTTCGAGTCGTTACAATAATTCGCATTAATCAATCAATCACTCAATGTCAAGTACAAGCCATACCCCAAGTACAACAACTCATCCCTCCTTTTCCCTTAAGTCAGCTCTCTCCTTCCCCTCACCATCCCTCTTTTACAGAAAATCAAACTCACCCATACCTTTCCTTATAACCATCACACCTCATCCCATCCATATCATCCCATCACCCCTTTTTCTCTCTCATTTCTCAAATCTCCTAAGCAAGAGTTCCAAACGTCCAAGCATCCCCAAGCTCTCTCCCAAATGCTAAGTGTGGCCAACCCTCTCATCTCTCATCCCCACCATCAAAACTCCATCAACCACCATTAAAAGTGAAGGCAAGGGGCATAGGAGTCTAAGAGATCAAGGAGAAGGTCGATATGTGGGTGATCTAACTGTCAATCTCATTATTTAATGTATACTTTGTATGTAGGGAGGGCCCATAGTGGCGGGGTCCTTCCCCTTCTCACCTCTCTCTCTCTCTCTCTCTCTCTCTCTCTCCTTTTCTCTCTATCCCTCTTGTATGGATGATAATGTGGTTGTGTGTGTGGCCTATCATGAAGTAGATATATTTTATCCATGTCATTCACCTTCATGGGACCCACCTGATAGATGTATTTGATCTTCACCGTCTAGCCCGTTACTAGGCCTAAACGGAAGGAAAACACAAATATCGAATCGATCCAAGGTAGTTAGGCCATGTCCATGTGGGACCCACCATGTTTCTTGTGTTATATCCAGAAGGTCCAGCGTCCAGGGACGTTGGACATGGCCGGGCGTGGCAAATAGTGGAGTGAGAACTGACGGTATGGTGTACCATCAGGTAGCAGCACAAAAAAAAGGATTTCTTTTGGTGGGCCATGCTTGTGGACCCCACCTTGATGTATGTATATAATCCATGCCATCTATCATCTTTCTTTGCTCATTTTAGGCATTGAGCTAAAAAATGAGACCAACCTGATTTCCTAGCAAGCTGTAGCATAGAAAATGGTACTTCTACCGTTGAAATCTACCCTGAGGTTTCTGCACACCAAAACCCATCAAATATTGGGCTTGATAGGTTTGTATTGAGCCATGGAAATCAATGGTCGGGTCATATTTCCTTGATGTGGGCCCCACCTAGGAAATTCCTCAAAAATATATTTTTTCCAATATATATATATATATATATATATATATATATATATTAGACATTAGGCAGCAGCGCCTGCTACTGCCGCTGGCACTAAATGACACCACAGCATTATGTTGCATGGACGCTGGAGGCAGGGACCCATGGTCCTAGCCGTGGGCCCCATCATGATGTGTGTGAAACATTAACACCATACATTTGGTGGCCCCCTTTTTCGGCAGTGGGCCCCCCAAAAATCAGCCATGTAGCGAACCTAGGTGGCCCACATTACATGAAATAGTGGGATTGAACAGCTGCCATTAAAACTCTTTTTGAGTTGTCACAGAAGTTTTGGATCATTATAAAAATTATTTTTTTTCCTCTTCATCTGGGTCTATGTGACCTTATCAACAGATTAGGTGGAAGATAAACATTATGGTGGGCCCCACATGGGACCCACAGACGTATGTGTTACACACCTTCCATCTGTGTGGTCCCCACGATGAATTATGTGCTTTATCTATGTTGTCCATCCTTATGGGACCCACCATGATGCATGTGTTGCATCCAAGCCGTTCAACCATTTTGCAAGCTCATTTTAAGACTTGACTTAAAAAATGAGACAGATCCAATATTAAGTGGACCACACAGTAAAGGCAGTGGGGATTGAGCTTCTGCCATTGAAACTCTTTTGTTGTCACAAGAGTTTGGATCATTGGGAAATTCGTTTCCCTCTTAATCCAAGTCTGTGTGACCTCATTACCAGATTAGATAGAAAATAAATGTTATGGTGGGCCTTAAGAATTTTAATGGTGGAAGTCATTATCACCACTTATATTTGGGTGTGGCCCATTTGATATACATGGGGCCCATTGTTGTAGCCCATTTGATGTACATATGGCCCATGTGATTAGGCCCGGCCCATCTTGATATATTTGTGGCCCGTTGTTGAGGCCCACCTTGATATATATGTGAGGCCCATGTTATGAGGCCATTTGATGTATTGGAGGCCCATGGGTCGAGGCCCAATATGACGTAAATAAGGCCCATTATAGTGTGATTCCACCATGGTCTATGTGTTGACCTTTATAGCGGACTATGCCTTAGGAACAATGATGGTTTGACGTCCACATTGTAAGGATGATATTGGTTAAATGTCCGCATTGTCACTCTCCCTAGGCTCATTGTTAGGCTCATACTTGTAGTATGTAGGCCGACTAGGCCCATCTTTGTTATAAACAGAGCCCATCACCACATAACATGTTTAGTATAGATCCATGATTCGTGATCATACGTATCATATGTATGCTTGATATGAGGAGTGACTGATCATAGCATATGCCTTCGAGCAGATTGTTTATGGGCTCCTTGATAGGCGGAGTTGCCCTACATGAGCGCGCGGTACGCGTAGGATTGTTGCATGTCTGGTAGAGTAATTCATGCACTTGCATGTGTGTGATTATGATTACTGTAGGCCCTAGCGATATCAGGGTCATAGCCTCTACAGACACATCGTAGATGGCTGAATTGGATACCGAAAATATTGTTTCTAGCATCAGGGCGCCACAGATGTCCTTGGGTGAAAATCTCTAAACCCGATGGTACCAGAGGATGACTCCAATGTTGAAACTGAGTGGATATATGAGCGCATGAGGGCCGAATACCAGGAGATCGTGTCTCCCACCGTGTCATGGTCGGTTGGAAAGGGGTGTGGCCTTACTCGCCCGAGGATAGGGGGCATTACTAGGCTGAGTTTAACCAACTCGTGAATGGATTCGCTATCGACGTGCTGGATAGGTATTAGCAGACCATTGGCCAGGCGGATAGTATGGTTTCTTACACTCACTTGGACTATATGGTTAGGAGAGGGGCAGTACCATTTGGAGTGTACTAAACCCTAGTGATTATCCAGAATGGGAACTGTACTGATATTTGATAAGCTGTATGTGGATTTGGATGAGGATTGACATGCTTGAGCTGCATCTCGCATACATGGTCTTGACATGGCCGATAACATTCATATCTTACACCACATAGCCTTAGTACGTTTGATTGCATTCATGTACTCATCAACATGTTTTCACATTATTCTGACCTTCATTTTGAGCACGCTTATATTGCGCACACACTTACACTGCCCTCTAAGCTTTCTATAAGCTTATGCACGATTGATGCGTGTAGGTGACGCCAGGACGCAGCCGTAGCATAGTAGCAGTAGGAGTGTTCAGTCGAGCTTTTGGAGTTTTCGTTATTAGCACTATCTTGTATTTTCCTTCATATGCATTGTACTCAAAGTTTTTTATCATAGTGGATTTTATAATGGTGTTCTTGTAGCTATTGTTTGTGGGTTATGCTTATGGTTATGCTTGTATATAATCAAAATCATGTTTGAAATCCTCCTTGTAGGATCCCAGGATCAGAACGTGGTGTATGGGTGTCAGGAGCTGAGAATGGGGTACTATGGAGGCCGTCAGCGTCGGATTCAGCGATCGAGAATTTTGTGAGCCCAGTTTTTGAGTTTGGGGCATGACAGAAGTTGGTATCAGAGCATAACTTGGGAATAACTTAGAAGAACATCACATATCTAGTATGAGTTTAGGTCGATTCGGTTCTGAGTGCGTAACCTTTATATTTGTATTCATACAATTCTCAAGGTTGATTGGCGTCCTTATTCTTCCTATAAGACAAGCCGCACAGGAGAGCGACCTGAGCGAACCCTTCTCCACCACCTGAAGCTCCAGCTTTACCACCTGTGACTCCCGCTCCACCCCGTGAGATCTCCGCTCCCCTACCTGAGGATATCATTCCTCCACTTGAGACCGGTGCGGATCCAACTGTACCTGTGAGTGCCTCTCAGTTATAGCAGATGTTACAGGATATGACTGCCGCACTTCATGTATAAGATAGGTGCCCAGTCGTTTCGCCAGCCCAGGCAGAGCAGGAGTGCGGACTGCCCTTCTTCGAGAGTTCAGATAGTTTGATCCTCCGCGTTTCCAGAGCAAGCTAGATCTGACTGCAGCTGAGAGGTGGTGCTCCGATGTGGAGAAGATTTTTGATACTATGGTATGTACGACCCAGCAGCAAGTCTGATTGGCTGTATTCCTTCTCTAGGGTGAGGCAGAGCATTGGTGGGCCTCTGTTACCTGTGTTACAGGGCCTGATTATGTCTGGACATAGAAGGATTTTATTGATAGATTTGAGCAGCAGTACTTCCCTGACCACATTCGCCATCAGAGAGCATTAGAGTTCGAGACTCTGGTGTAGGGGGACATGACCGTGGTGCAGTACAGGGCCTATTTTGTAGCGCTATTGAGGTTTACGCCGTATTTAGTTGATGATGAGGGACGGAAGGCTCGCTGTTTCAAGAACGGCTTACGTTATGGTCTTCGAGACTGTGTTATTGGGCATAAGCTCCCAACCTTTCAGGCGCTAGTACAGAGGGCCTAGATTTACGAGACTGAGTGGGCCGACTCACAGATCGATCGAGATCAGAGGAGATGCCGAAAGAGGCACGCCCCCTCTAATAGCTCTCAGCAATATCGATGACCACAGAGGTATAAGAGCCACCCACTTGCTAGAGCACTAGCAACACCTCCAGTGCTACCCCAGCAGCCGTTTACAGGGACTTGTTATGGATGTGGTAGGATAGAGCACCGTGTGTATGGGTTCCCTCACCCTCATCTCAGAGCGATCGAGAGGGCCACACGACCTCAATGTGCGAATTTCTCCAACGTGGGAGGAACCCCATCGAAGGTGACCACGGCCACCTCGGCCGTCAAGGCCCTAGCAAAAATAAAGAAGAGAGATAGCAAGTATGTGTCGTCGCAGAGGCGGAATAAAGATCGGGGACCTAAGAGGAGACGGCACCTCTCCAGGTCCACTCAAAGCAATTTTATGTGGCTCAACAGGACCTGTAGACCTCCGGAGGAGTCGTTGAGGGTATACTTCCTGTCTCTTCATGCATCGTCCGAGTGCTATTTGATTTCGGTGCTTCGCACTCATTCATGCCTGAGGATTTTTGCCGATCGACTGGATTACCGACAGAGTCTGCTAGTGAGGGATTGACTATATCGACACCCTTGGGGAAGACCACAGTATTAGGCCATTTTTGTTCTTCTTGCCCTGTTCTGGTCGATGATATCTTTTTACCCACTGACTTATTCGTGCTGCCGGTGTTAGACTTCGACGTTATCTTGGACATGGATTGGCTTGCTGAGTACCACTCCATCTTGGACTGTTCCGCGAGGACATTTATGTTCTGCATACCAAGCTTGCCGCAGTTTTAGTTCATCGCCGAGCCTAGGGGGGAGTCATTGTCATGTTTGATGTTCTGCGCCGTTGAGGAGCCTGTTACCGTTTGTATTGATCAGTTGTCAGTTGTCTGTGACTTCCCTGACCTGTTTTAGGAGATTTCGGGGTTGCCGCTTCGCCGTCGTATTGAGTTCCAAATAGATCTTGTGCTTGGTACCGCGCCTATCTCGAAGGCCCGGTACCGTATGACACCTATGGAATTACTTGAGCTGCTGTGTCAATTGGATGAGTTGCGTGAGTTGGGATTCATTCGTCCGAGTAGTTTTTCGTGGGGACGTCGGTACTCTTCGTCAGGAAGAAGGATGGCTCGTTGAGGCTCTATATGGATTACCGCGAGCTCAACCGGGTCACGATAAAAAATAAGTACCCGCTCCCGAGGATGATTTGTTTGATCAGCTACAGGGTGCACAGTTCTTTTCAAAGATTGACCTACGTTCCGGGTATCATCAGATTCGGGTTCAAGAGGATGACATCCCGAAGACAGCTTTTAGGACGTGTTATGATCATTTTGCGTTTCAGGTCATGTCCTTCGGACTGACCAATGCACCCGTAGTCTTCATGCAGTTGATGAACGAGGTCTTTCATCCATATCTCAATCAGTTTGTTGTGGTCTTCATCAACGACATTCTGATATATTCGAGGACCCGTGAGGACCATATGCAGCATCTGGAGATCACATTTTAAACCTTCCGTGCCCACAAGTTGTATGCGAAGCTAGAGAAGTGCGAGTTTTGACAGGAGGAGGTAAAGTTCCTCAGTCACATGGTGACGAGGGAGGGTGTCGCAGTGGACCCCTCAAAGGTTGAGGCAGTGCGTCAGTGGGGTTAACCCACGATTGCATCTAAGATCGGCAGTTTCCTTGGTTTAGCGGGATATTATCGGCGTTTCATTGAGGGCTTCTCCCGTATTACAGCTCCGTTAACCAGGTTGACTCAGAAGGGTGCAGATTTTATTTGGACTGATGCATGTGAGTAAGCATTCATAGAACTGAAGGACCGTCTGACATCCACTCCTGTCCTCACTCTTCCCTCTGGGAGTGATGGATTTGTTGTATTACCGATGCCTCACGTATTAGTTTAGGTGTTGTCCTGATGTAGCACGGTAGGCCTGTAGACTTCACGTCTCATCAGCTCAAGATCCATGAGCTAAACTACCTCAAACATTTGGAGCTACCAGCAGTCGTCTTTACACTGAAGGTGTGGAGACACTATCTTTTTTAGGGTCAGGTTCGAGCTCTTCTCCAACCACAAGAGTTTGAAGTACTTATTCTCTCAGTCTGATCTGAACATGAGGCATAGACGCTGGATGGAGCTCCTGAAGGACTATGATTTTGACCTTTAGTACCACCCAGGCAAGGCGAATGTGGTGGCGGATGCCCTTAGCTGCCAGCCACGAGGCTTGATGGCACATATGATGATTCAGGAGTGGAGGATATAGCAGAGTACAACTTTGAGTTTGGTCTACAGTTTTCTATTGTTCAGCTATTGAGCCTGTCGATTCAACCCTCTCTTGTCATAAGGGTGATCGAGGCTCAGCAGGCAGACGACTCGTTACAGGATTACCGAGCAGAGGCAGCATTTGAGAGTCAGACAGATTGACAGATTGGTTCTGATGGTGGACTTCGCTTTAGAAGCCAATTATGTGTCTCGGATATTCCTGAGTTACGCAGAGATCTTATGACCGATGCACATCGATCGCGGTTTTCTATCCATCTTGGCTCAACGAAGATGTATCGTGATATGAGGAGACAATATTTTTGGGCGGGGATGAAGCGCCAGATCGCCAGTTTTGTCATGCCAGCGTGTCAAGGCTGATTATCAGAGACCCCCTGATCTATTGCAGCCGTTGAGCGTCCCGACGTGGAAGTGGGAGCATGTATCGACAAATTTCATTATGGGCTTGCCGAGGACTCAACGCAGTCATGACGCCATTTGGGTTTTCATGGATCGTCTAACGAAGTCGGCATATTTTCTTACAATTCGTGAGACTTAGCATTTGGACCGACTCGCCAGGCTGTTTGTTGATGAGATCATGAGACTATACGGTGTTCCTGTCTCAATCGTTTTAAACCAAGACCCGAAGTTCACGTCTTAGTTTTAGGGGAGCTTTCAGAGAACGATGGGCATTGATTTGTGGCTCAGCACCGCGTATCATCCGCAGACTGATGACCAGACCGAGAAGGTTAATTAGATACTTGAGGATATGGTTCGAGCTTGCGCGATTAATTTCGGGGGTAGCTAGTGTAAGACTCGTATCCTAGCCTGTACCGTTCCGTATGCATTCGCGGTCCTCCCGGTCGAATTCTGGTGACCCGCGACCTGTAGATTTCATTTGCACTCAACCCTGAGTCACACCTTGTACACCCGAGTCAGTTCAACCCAAGACCTATGTTATTGTGACCATGTCATCACCACGATTCTGATGCCACATCTTGTGCGTCAATCCGACGTCTAGATCCTAAGATATGACCCATGCACGATCATGGTGGTGGACCGAACATTGCAGACCATGGTGTACACGTTTCTCCAAAATCATAATGAGGATGATGTCATCCTAGGGATGACATCACCCTATTTTACAACCTAACCTACCCCCTACCTAGCCTACCCCATGAATGCTCTCATTTTTTTCAAAACTCATTATTACAAGCTCTTACAACCCATCATTACCGAGCTCTTACAATCCATCATAGCTAACTTATTACTAGCCATAATTGCCTATTCTCTCTCTCCCTCTCTTTCTTCCCATTCCAACAACAAGAACTCCCAAAACGTCCATGGCAGCCCTCCCATTTCCAGCCACATTCACCTTAGATCCCCTTCAATCTAACCATTAGAAGCCCATCTCCACCATTGAAAGAGCCTCATTAGAGCTTTGGAGCATTACAGAGGAAAAAAGAAGGTGGGTGCTTCTCTCTCTCATTTTTGTATGATGTGCGGCCCACTCGAATGGACCCCACCTTGATGTATGCCATATCCAAACCGTCCAAGTCATGTGGACCATACCCTTTTGTGATGAGAAAACATAAATATTAAATTGATCCAAGTCAAGTGGGCCACGTCCACGTGGGACCCACCAACCATGGTCCCCACACGTGGGACCCATCTTGATGAAATGTATAGTTCAGCATCCCTGGACGCTGGACATGGCCTGAAGCATGAACAGGCAGTGGGTTGTACTCACTGTAATAACAAAAAATGTCATTACTTTAGCCTTTTTGGGTGGGCCACTCATGCAGGCCCCATCTTGATGTATTGATCAAATCCACACCATCCATCCCATTCCCCAGATGATCATTTTAGGAGTTGAGCCAAAAAATGAAGTTAATCCGAATCCCATGTGGGCCATACCACAATTGCTAAGGGGTTGGGCTACCCACGTCATTTCTTACTTTTTGAATGGGAGCCCAAAAGTATTGATGTATTTCTTAGATCCACACCATACGCCCATTTTCTGGCACATTTTTGCCATGGAGCCCAAAAATTTACTCGATCCAACCATCAAATGGACCACACCACAACCGATGGTGGTAGTGAGAGCACCCCACAACCGCGGACGTGGGGTGGGGGCGTCCCAACCATGGACCCCACCTTGATGTATTTATTTAATCCATGCCATCCACCACCTTCCCCATGTAGTTTTAGGCTACGAGTCAAAAAATGAGACAATCTTAGTTCTTAGTGGACCGCACCGAGGGAAATAAAGTCCCACTTTTGGAACCTTCTAATACCTATTGTTGTGTGTATAAGTGGTGGACCTATCCATCATTAGACTCCTTTGGTCCATAGAGAGCTGGTCGATATAATAGACGGAATGGATTATCCACTAGTGGGCCCCATATAGTAGAATAAAATAAAAATAAAGGAAGAAAGAGAAGAAGAGGAAAAAAAAAAGTAAGGCCTTGGACGTTATTGTCCAGTGACAGTGAGGGTGGAAGCCTTACTGGGTTGCCACCACATGTGGATCCCACCATGATAAATTTTTTTAATCCACATCGTCCACCATCTTCTTCTTACAATTTTAGGCCATGTGCCAAATTTTGAGGTAAATATAAGTCTCGAGTGGGCTGTACTAAGGGTATTAATGCCCATCTGTTGAAACACTCTAGGGCCCTCTTTTGAGTCCCTCGTCATCCAAACCAGTCCTAGTCAGAGTCTGTTTGACCTCATTCGAGGTGGCCAAGATGGTAAACGGATTAGATTATTCACTTGGGATAGCCCACATGGCAGGAAACAGTCGTGTTGAATGTCTACCATTGAAACCCTTTTCTGGGTCCAGAAGTTTTAGATCATTACGAAATTTATTTTTCCTCTGCATCCTGGTATGCGTGACCTTACCAACAGATTGGGCGGGCCCCACGTGGGACCCAATGATGTATGTGTTTCTATCCGCACTGTCCACCACCCTGGACGGTGGGACCCACCCCATGTGTGGGGCTACCATAGTGTATGTGTATGTCCAGGCCGTCGAGGGCCTGGACGTGGTATATAATAAATATTATATTAATATATCATATGATATATTATATATTATACTAATATATATATATGAGGGTGGGCCCTACGTGGGACCCACCTCTACCCTTTTGTGCAGCAAGCTGCATGTAGAGCAGCCATTAGTTGCTCCTTTGGATGACAGCAAGCCCGTAGGCCCCACATTGATGTGTGTATTTCAGCTACACCGTTCACTATTAGGACGGTGGGGCCTACCATGATGCATACATTGCATCCAAACCGTCCAACTATATTGAGATATCATTTCATGGCAAGAGAAAAAGGGATGGGTCAAATTTAAAGTTTAGGTGGACCCCACCATTTAAATAGTGGACCGTGACATCCACCGTTCAACTTCTAAGGGCCACAGTAGTTCCTAATTAAGCTAATATTTGTCTTCACTTCATTTATCACTATGTTAACTTGTGAATAAATTAGATCTCAAATACATAACGGCGAGCCACACCGTGATGTGTCCAGCCCTTTGATTAGGTGGACCACACTGTAAAGAAACAGTGGATTTGAATGTCCACCATTAAACCCTTAGAAATTTTTATGGTGGAAATTCTTACCACCACTTATATTTAGGTGTGGGCCATTTGATATACATATGGCCCATGTGATGTGGCCCACTAGCCATATTTATGAGGCCCGTAGTTGAGGCCCACCTTAATGTGTATGAGGCCGTTGTTAAGACCCACCTTAATATATATGAGGCCCATGTTATGAGGCCCATTGTGATGTATGCAAGGCCCATAGGTTATGGCCCATTGAAATGTATGTAAGGCCCAATTTGTGCGACCTATTTGATATATATGTGAGGCCCATGTGATTAGGCCCATCTTGATGTATTTGTGGTCGTCCATTGAGGCCCACCTGTTGTATATATTTGAGGCCCATGTGTAGGGCCCACCTATTATGATTTAAACCCCATGGGCGTGGCCCATTGTGATACGTTCGAGGCCCTTGTAGCAAGCCCAACGCAATATATGAGAGGCCCATGAATGAGGCCCAATGTGATGTATGTGTGGCCGTTACGTTGTGTATGAATCCTTTATGTAGGCCACTCCTTAGGAGCAATGTTGGTTAGATGCCCACATTGATGTGCAATGTGGTTAGATGTCCTCATTGTGACCTTCCCGTAGGCTTTGTTAGGCCCATTCGCACCATTCTCTAAGTGGGTTAACCCAAATAAGTGGGCCTCTTTCGCCATAGACGGATGGCTCCGTACCATTAGATTTGATATAACCACGGCCGTGGGCTTATCTTTATATTATGGTTGATCAGCTGTACATCTATGGACCCCGCCTTGTTTACATGTTGGTTGTCGGTGCTGATTATCGATACCAATTATTGAGGCCGATTTCGATTGTCGAGGCTGAGTATTGAGGCCGATTCCGAGTGTCGATTTCGATTATTGAGGCCGATTTCGATTGTCAAGGCCGATTGTCGAGACCTATATGATGTATATGCGACCCGTAGTTGAGGCCCATTATGATGTATTTGAGGCCCATGGGTAAGGCCTATTGTGATGTATTCATGGACCATGGGCCAAGCCCATTGTGATGTATTCATGCCTATGGGCAAGGCCCATTGTGATATGTATTAGGCCCGTGATGCATGACCCATTTGATGTATTTGAGACCCATGTGTAGGGCCACATGTCATGTATTTGAGGCCCATGAGCAGGGCCCACCTATTGTGTATATGTTGCCCTTAAGTAAGGCCCATGGTGTTGTATATTAGGTCCTTCTATGAGGCTATGGGTCCATTATATGTTTGGCATTATATGCGTCATTCCTTAGGGGCAATGTTGGTTAAATGTCCACATTATCGAGGTTGATTGTCGAAGCCAGTAATTGATATCGATTATGAGTATGTGACAGCATATGTAAGAACCGTGTCCTAGTCCATACCATTTCGTAGGCTTCCACGATCCTACCGATCAAATTTCGGCTACCCTCGACCCCTTACTGACGTTTGCGCACGATCCTGAGTTAAGTCCTGCTTACTGAAGGCGGCTCGATTCGAAACTCGTACCATGGCGATCGCGCCGTCACCGCGGTTCCAATGTATAACTCGCGCACCGATCCGATACCTAGGGTAGAAGTTGTAGGCCCACGTTCAATTTGAAGAAAACATCGCGCATTGCAAACTTCGAGGGAATCTCTATGAGATATCCTATCAATCAATCAATTACTCATGTCAAGTACAAGTGAAGTCACTCCATACCCAAGTACAACAACCCATACCTTTCTCTTACACAAGCAAGCCCAAAGTCAACCCTCACATCACTTCACCTCTCTCTCCACCCATCCCTTCTTACAACACATCACTCCACCCATCATCCCATCCATATTAATCCATCCCCTCACTCTTTCTCTCTCATTTCCCCAAGCAATTCCCAAGCTCCATACGTCCCAACATTTCAAGCAAATCTCAAAGGCCAAGTGTGGCCCACTCTCTCATCTCTTATCCTCACCTTCAAGATCTCATCATCCACCGTTAAACCCGAAGGCAAGGAGCTAAGGAAGCTAGGGGAGCAAGAAGAAGGAAGAGAGGTGGGTGATCCACCGTTGATTTCCATTTAAAGGTCTACTTATGATGGGACCCACTTCGATGTATGTGATTAAGAGGGACCCATAGTGGCGGGGTCCCTCCACTCCACCGATCTCTCTCTATCTTATCGTATATCCCTCTCTACCTCTCTTTTCTCTCCCTTAAATGTAGTGGGCCCCACTGAATTGTGATAAATCGGCACTGTCTTTCAAATGGGTGGCCCATCACATTTTAGGTGAGGTGATTTAATGCTATTATATATGTATATATACACACATACATATACATATGTATATACATATACATACATTAGGTGGACCACGTCCCTGTGAGACCCACCAGGATGTGTCTGTTCATGCATGCCGTCTAGCGTTTCTGGACGCTGGACTGGCAGTGTTAAAACGCTGCCTATATAAAAAAATCTTTTTAGTGGGCTGCTCATGCGGGCCCCACCTTGGTGTATGTGATCAATCCAAGCCATCTATTTTGTTTCCTAGCTCATTTCAGGCGTTGAGCAGAAATTTGGGACCAATCCGACCTTTTGGTGAGCCATGGTGTAAGGAATGGTATTGATACCGTTAAAATACACTAATGTGTTCTATACACCAAAAACCATTCAATATTAGGCTTGATGGGTGGGTATTGAGCTATGAAGACCAATGGCAGGGCTAAATTTCCTTGATGCGGGCCCCACCTATCGAGTTCCTTAGAAAAATGTTAAAAAATAATAATAATAATAATAATAATAATAATAATAAAAATACAATTGCATCACTGCTTTTAGTTTGACGCCGGCAAGCCAGCGCGCCGGCGCGTGCACGCTACAAGGCAGGCCCCACCGTGATGTGTATGGCCCCACCGTGATGTGTGTGCATGGCCCCACCGTGATGTGTATGGCCCCACCGTGATGTGTGTGCATGGCCCCACAGTGATGTGTGTGCATGGCCCCACATGATGTGTGTGTATGGCCCCACTGTGATGTGTGTTGGCCCACATTACAGGCGACAGTGTTGAATGAACACCCACCGTTAAAAACATCACAGTGAGCCCCCAGGTTTGTGTGACCTATCCACAGGTGGATGGAAATTAAATATTATGGTGGGCCCCCCTATCCGGGTGACCTCATCAACAGGTTGGCTGAAAAATAAAATGTTACAGTGGGCCCCGTGGTCCATGTGACCATATCAATAGGTTGGCTGGAAAATAAACATTTCGGTGGGCCCCCTAATCATGTGACCTTATCAACAGATTGGATAGGAAAATAAACATTATGGCAGGCCTCACATGAGGCTCACTTTGATAAACATGGGCTGATGTGTTTAGGCTTATTATTAAGGCCCACTTTGGTATATATGGGCCCATGTATTTAGGCCCATCTTGGCATGTATATAGGCCCAATGTTGAGGCCCACTTTGATGTATATGAGGCCCATATGATTAGGCCCACCTTGTTATATTTAAGACCCATGTTATGTGACTAATGTGATATATGCAAAGCCCATGGGTTATGGCTCATTGCAATAAGGCCCGTTGGTGCGGTCCAATGATACGGCCCACTTGATGAATATAAGGCCCATATGATACAGCCCAATTGATGTACTTAAGGCCCAATCGGGTGCAATTAGGTCCATTGCAATGCGTGATCCCTCCGTGGTGTAGATAATGATGTTTATAATAAGTAGTGTCTGGGGAGCAATGATGGTTTGACGCCCACATTATAGGGACAATGTTGGTTAAATGTCTGCATTGTCACTCTTCCTATGGCCCGCTGATAAGCCCTTATCCGTTATGCACAAGCCCATTACCCCATAACATGTTTCGTATAGATTCATATGCATCATATGTATGCTTGGTATGAGGAGTGACTGATCATAGCAAACTGATCATAGCATATGCTTTTGGGTGGATTGTTTATGGGCTCCCTGATAGACGGAGATGCCCTACGTGAGCGCACGGTACACACAAGATTGTTGCATATTTGGTAGGATGATTCATGCACTTGCATTTGTGTGATCATGATTATTATATGCCCTAGCGACATTAGGGCCATAGCCTCCACAGACACATCATGGGTGGCTAGATTGGATACCGAAAATGTTTGGTTCTAGCATACGGGCACCATAAATGTCCCTGGGTGAAAATCCCTAAACTCAATGGTACCAGTGGATGACTCCAACGTCGAGACCGAGTGGATGTATGAGCGCACGAGGGCCGAATACCTGGAGGCCACATCTCCCACTGTGTCGTGGTCGGTTGGAAAGGGGTGTGGCCTTACTCGCCCGAGGATAGGAGCAATACTAGGCTGAGTTTGACCAACTCGTGCATGGATCCGCTATTGACGTGCCGGATAGGTATTATTAGTCAGGCGGATAGTGAGGTTTCTTACGCTCACTTAGACTGTGCGGCTAGGAGAGCGGTAGTGCCATTTGGAGTGTACTAAACCCTACTGATTATCCTGAATGAGAACTGTACTGATATATGATGAGGGTTGACATACTTAAGCTGTATCTTGCATTGCATGGTCTTGACATGACCGATAGCATCCATATCTTGCACCGCATAACATTGGTACGGCTAGTTGCATTCATATACTCATCAGCATGATTCTGCATTATTCTGACTATGCATTCTAAGCACGCTCATATTGCGCACACACTTACACCACCCTCTAAACTTTCTATAAGTTTATGCATGATTGATACGTGCAGGTGACTCCAGGATGCAGCCGTAGTCTCGCCGCAGTTGGAGCGTGCAGCCGAGCTTTTGGAGTTTCTGCTATTATCATTATCTTGTATTTCCCTTCATACGCATTGTACTCAAAGTTTTTCATCATAGTGAATTTTGTGATGGTATTCTTATGGTTATTGTTCGTGGGTTATACTTGGTTATGCTCATTACGAATCAAATTGATTATTAGAAATCCTCCTTGTAGCATTCCAGGATCGGAACCTGGTATATGGTTGCCGGGAGCCGAGAATAGAGTACTACGAAGTCTGTCGGCCCCGGATTCAGCGATTGAGAAATTTATGAGCCCGGTTTCTGAGTTCGGGGCCTGACAGAAGTTGGTATCAGAGCATAACTTGGGAATAACCGAGAACAGCATCACATATTTGCTATGACTTTAGGGCGATTAGGTTCTGAGTGCGAAACCTTCCGATTGAGTTCCCTAACGCGTGATTCTCAAGATTGATTGGCGGCTTATCTTTCCTATAGGACATGCTGTGCAGGCGAGTGACCCGTTCGACTCCCGCTCCACCACCTGAGGCTCCAGCTTTACCACCCGCGCCTCGTATTCTACCTCCAGAGATCTCTGCTCCCCTGCCTGAGGATGACGTTCCTCCGCCTGATCTTTGTGCAGATCCAACCGTGCCTGTGAGTGCCTCATAGTTACAGCAGATGTTGCAGGCTGTGACTGCTGCACTTCAAGGGCAGGGCAGACGCCCAGTTGTTTCTCCGGCTCAGGCAGAGTAGGAGCGTGTGAGTGCTCTTCTTCGAGAGTTCAGACAGCTTGATCCTCCGTGTTTTCAGGGCAAGCTAGATCTGACAGCAGCTGAGAGGTGGCTCTCCGATGTGGAGAAGATCTTCGATACTATGGCATGTACGACCGAGCATCAAGTCCGATTGGTAGTATTCCTTTTCCAGGGCGAGGCCGAGCATTGGTGGACCTTTATTACCTACGTCGCAAGACCTGATCATGTCTGGACATGGGAGGACTTTATCGACTGATTTGAGGAGCAGTACTTCCCTGACTACATTCGATGTCAGAGAGCACTGGAGTTCGAAACTCTAGTGCAGGGGGATATGACCATGGCGCAGTACGGGGCCCGTTTCATGGCGCTATCAAGGTTTGTGCCATATATGGTTGATGATGAGGGGCGGAAGGCCCGCTGTTTTGAGAATGACTTACATTACGGTCTTCGAGGCCGTGTTATTGGGCATGAGCTCCCGACTTTCCAGGCAGTAGTGCAGAGAGCTCAAATTTATGAGACTGAGTGGGCCGGCACACAGGCCGATCGAGGTCAGAGGAGGGGTCAGAAGAGGCAGGCCCCCTCCAGTAGTTCTCAGCAACATCGCGACCACAGAGGTACAGGAGCCACCTACCTGCTAGAGCACCAAGAGGCCCCAAGAAGACACTTCACGCCACCCCAAGACCATTTACGGGGGCTTATTTTGGATGTGGTGGGACGAGACACTTGCACTGTCCCGAGTGCCCCGCCCTCATCTCAAAAGCAATCAAGAGGGCCACAATGCCTCCAAGACAAGAATGACCTCATCAAGACCTCCCAAAGACAAGAATGTGCGACCTCATCAGCAGTGATTGCAGCCACCTCGGCCACTGGCAGCCCCACCAAAGAGAGAGACAAGAAGACAGGCCATCGCAGAGGCAGTAGTAGCACCAGAGACCTCAGAGGGGACAGGCACCTCCCCAGCCAGCTCAGGCTAAATTCTATGCGGCTCAGCAGGACCTGCAGACTTCCGGAGGAGTCATTGAGGGTATACTTCCAGTCTCTTCATGCATCGTCCGAGTATTATTTGATTCCAGCGCTTCGCACTCATTCATGTCTGAGGATTTTTATTGATCGACTGGATTGCTGACTGAGTCTGCTAGCAAGGGATTGACCGTATCGACACCCTTGGGAAAGACTATAGTATTAGGCCATTTCTGTTCATCTTGCTCTATTCTGGTCGGTGATATCTTTTTGCCCGCTGACTTATTTGTGCTGCCGATGTCAGATTTCGACTTTATTTTAGGCTTAGATTAGCTTACCGAGTACCACGCCATCTTGGACTGTTCCACGAGGACAGTCACGTTTTGCATACCAGGCTTATCGCAGTTTCAATTCATCGTCGAGCCTAGGGGAGAGTCGTTATCATGTTTGATGTCTTGCTCCGTTGAGGAGCCTGTTGCCGCTTGTATCGAGCAGTTGCCAATTATCTGTGATTTTCTCAAAGTATTCCAGGAGATTCTGGGGTTGCCGCCACATCGTCATATTGAGTTTCAGATTGACCTTGTGACCGGTACCGCGCCTATCTCGAAGGCCCTATACCGTATGACACCTATGAAGTTGCGTGAGCTGCAGCGGCAGTTGGACGAGTTGTGTGAGTTAGAATTTATTCATCCGAGCAGTTCGCCTTGGAGAGCGCCGATACTCTTCGTCAGGAAGAAGGATGACTCGTTGAGGCTCTGCGTGGACTACTGCGAGCTCAACCGAGTAACGATTAAGAACAAGTACCCACTCCCGAGGATAAACGATTTATTTGATCAGCTGCAGGGTACACAGTTCTTTTCGAAGATTGACCTGTGTTACTGTTATCATCAGATTCGTGTCCGAGAGGAGGACATCCCGAAGACGGCTTTTCGGACACATTACGGTCATTTTGAGTTTCAGGTCATGTCCTTTGGATTGACCAATGCATCCACGGTCTTCATGCAGTTGATGAACGAGGTCTTTCGTCCGTATCTTGATCAGTTTGTTATGGTCTTCATCAACAACATTTTGATATATTTGAGGACCCCGAGGATCATATGCAGCATCTGGAGATTGCATTGCAGACCCTCCGTGCCCACCAGCTGTATACGAAGCTGGAGAAGTGCGAGTTCTGGCAGGAGGAGGTGAAGTTCCTCGGTCACGTGCTGATGAGGGAGGGTGTCGCAGTGGGCCCCTCGAAGGTTGAGGTAGTGCGTTAGTGGAACCAGCCCACGACTGCGTCCGAGATCCGCAGTTTCCTTGGTTTAGCGGGATACTATCGATGTTTTATAGAGGGCTTCTCCCGTATCGCGGCCTCGATGACAAGGTTGACTCGGAAGGGCGCAGATTTTGTTTGGAGTGACGCATGTGAGTAGGCATTCGTGGAGCTGAAGGACCGTCTGACATCCGCTCCTGTCCTCACTCTTCCCTCTAGGAGTGATGGATTTGTTGTATTTACCGATGCCTTACGTATTGGTTTAGGTGCTGTCTTGATGCAGCACGACAGACCTATAGCCTTCGCGTCTTGTCAGCTCAAGGTCCATGAGCTGAACTACCCCACGCATGATTTGGAGCTAGCAGTAGTTGTATTCGCACTGAAGGTGTGGAGGCACTATCTCTATGGGGTCAGGTTCGAGCTCTTCTCTGACCACAAAAGCTTGAAGTACTTATTCTCTCAGTCCGAGCCGAACATGAGGCAGAGGCGTTGGATGAAACTTCTGAAGGATTATAATTTTGACCTCCAGTACCACCCAGGCAAGGCGAACATGGTGACAGATGCCCTCAGCCGTCAGCCACGAGGCCTGGTGGCACACATGGTGATTCAGGAGTGGAGGATGCTCGAGAATATAGCAGAGTATGACTTTGATTTTGGTTTATAGTCTTCTATCGTTCAGCTATCGAGCTTGTCGATTCAACCCTCTTATCGCAAGGGTGATCGAGGCTCAGCAAACAGATGAGTCATTACAGGATTACCAAGCAGAGGCAGCATCTGAGAGTCAGACAGATTGGCAGATTGGTTCTGATGGTGGAATTCGCTTCAGAGGCCAGTTATGTGTCCCGGATATTCCCGAGTTGCACAGAGATCTTATGACTGAGGCACATCGATCGCGGTTTTCTATCTACCCTGGCTCGACGAAGATGTATCATGATATGAGGAGACAATATTTTTGGGCGGGGATGAAGCACCAGATCGCCAGTTTTGTGGCCGAGGGTGACACATGCCAGCATGTCAAGGCCGATCATCAAAGACCCCCTGGTCTATTGCAGCCGTTGAGCGTCCCAATGTGGAAGTGGGAGCACGTATCTACAGATTTCATTATGGGTTTACCGAGGACTAAGTGCGGTCATGATGCCATCTGGGTTGTCGTTGATCATCTGATGAAGTCTGCACATTTTCTTGTGATTCGTGCAACTTGGCCTTTGGACCGGCTTGTGAGGTTATTCATTGAGGAGATTGTGAGACTACACGTCGTTCCAGTCTCTATCATTTCTGACCGAGACCCGAGGTTCACGTCTCAGTTTTGGAGGAGCTTTGAGAGGGCAATGGGCACTGATTTACAGGTCAGCACCGCGTATCATTTACAGACCGATGGTCAGACCGAGAGGGTCAACCAGATCCTTGAAGATATGCTTCGGGCCTGCGTGATTGATTTCGGGGGTAGCTGGGATAAGCATCTGTGATTGGCTAAGTTCGCATACAACAACAGCTATCAGGTGACCATTGGCATGGCTCCTTTTGAGGCATTGTATGGCAGACCATGCAGACCTCCGAGTTGTTGGACCGAGGTTGGAGAGCGGCACCTCCTAGGTCCCAAGCTTGTGCAGGAGACATCAGAGGCTATCGATATCATTAGATAGAGGATGCGCACAGCTCAGAGCCGGTAGAAGAGTTTTGCTGATCGCCGGGGTCGTCCCTTGGAGTTCGATGTAGGGGACCATGTGTATCTCAAGGTCTCGCCCATGAAGGGTGTAGTTCGATTCGGAGCGAAGGGCAAGCTTGTCCTGAGATTCATAGGACCTTTCGAGATCACTGAGGGCATTGGCACTGTGGCCTATCGGCTTGCCTTGCCACCTCAGTTGTCTAGCATCCACAACGTTTTTCACGTCTCTATGTTGAGGAAGTGTGGGTCAAACGTAGTTCCTGTTATCGATTGGCAGTCGTTGGAGGTTCGTGAGGAGCTTTTTACATTGAGCAGCCTGTTTGTATCCTTGATCGAAAGGAGCAGGTCCTCCAGACCAAGGTCATACCCTTGGTGAAGGTTCAGTGGGGTCACCATTCTGTTGATGAGGTGTCTTGGGATTGCGAGGCTGAGATTCGAGAGCGCTATCCCCATCTCTTTGATGATTGATTATATGTTGTATTTTGCATGATGTCTTTGATTTTATATGATGATGGGATGTTTCTTCGTCTATTATGAGTTATGTCTAGCTGCAAGATTATGCAATTTTTAAGGATGAAATTTTTATTTGGAGGGGAGAGCTGTAAGACCCATGTCCTAGTCCATACCGTTCCGTAGGCTTCCGTGATCCTACCGGTCAAATTCCGGCGATCCTCGACCCGTTACTGACATTTACGCACGATCCTGAGCCGAGTCCTGCTTACTGAAGGCGGCTCAATTCGAAACTCGTACCATGGCGATAGCACCGTCGCCGCGGTTTCAACCCACAACTCGCGCACCGATCCGATACCCAGGGTAGAAGATGCAGGTCCGCGTTTAATTCAAAGAAAACACCACCCGTTGTGAACTTCGAGGGAATCTCTACGAGATGTCCCATCAATCAATCAATCATTCATGTCAAGTACAAGTCAAGTTACTCCATACCTAAGTACAACAACCCATACCTTTCTCTTACAAAAGTAAGCCCAAAGTCAACCCTCACATCACTTCACCTCTCTCTCCACCCATCCCTTCTTACAACACATCACTCCACCCATCATCCCATCCATATCAATCCATCCCCTCACTCTTTCTCTCTCATTTCCCCAAGCAACTCCCAAGCTCCATACGTCCCAACATTTCAAGTAAATCTTAAATGCCAAGTGTGGCCCACTCTCTCATCTCTCATCCTCACCATCAAGATCTCATTATCCACTATTAAACCCGAAGGCAAGGAGCTAAGGAAGCTAGGGGAGTAAGAAGAAGGAAGAGAGGTGGGTGATCCACCGTTGATTTCCATTTAAAGGTCCACTTATGATGGGACCACTTCGATGTATGTGATTAAGAGGGGCCCATAGTGGCGAGGTCCCTCCACTCCACTGATCTCTCTCTATCTTACCGTATATCCCTCTCTACCTCTCTTTTCTCTCCCTTAAATGTAGTGGGCCCCACTGAATTGTGATAAATCGGCTCCGTCTATCAAATGCGTGGCCCATCACATTTTAGGTGAGGTGATTTAATGCTATTATATATGTATATATACACACATACATATACATATGTATATACGTATACATACATTAGGTGGACCACGTCCCTGTGGGACCCACCAGGATGTGTCTGTTCATGCATGCCGTCCAGTGTCTCTGGACGCTGGACTGGCAGCGTTAAAATGCTGCCTATATATATATAAAAATCTTTTTAGTGTGCTGCCCATGTAGGTCCCACCTTGGTATATGTGCTCAATCCAAGCCATCTATTCCGTTTCCTAGCTCATTTCAGGCGTTGAGCAGAAATTTGGGACCAATCCAACCTTTTGGCAAGCCATGGTGTAAGGAATGGTATTGATACCATTGAAATACACCATGTGTTTTATACACAAAAAACCATTCAATATTGGGCTTGATGGGTGGGTATTGAGCTATGGAGACCAATGGCAGGGCTGGATTTCCTTAATGCAGGCCCAACCTATCGAGTTCCTTAGAAAAACGTTAAAAATAATAATAATAATAATAAATAATAATACAAGAAGATCACTGCTGCTGCCGATGCTAGCTTAGCGGCCGCCAAGGCACGCTTACAAGCACGCTGTGCCCCACCGTGATGTGTGTGCATGGCCCCACCATGATGTGTATGGCCCCACTGTGATGTGTGTGCATGGCCCCACCGTGATGTGTGTGTATGGCCCCACCGTGATGTGTGCTGGCCCACATTACAGGCGACAGTGTTGAATGAACACCCACCGTTAAAAACATCACAGTGGGCCCCCAGGTTTGTGTGACCTATCCACAGGTGGATGGAAATTAAATATTATGGTGGGCCCCCCTATCCGGGTGACCTCATCAACAGGTTGGCTGAAAAATAAAACGTTACAGTGGGCCCCTTGGTCCATGTGACCATATCAATAGGTTGGCTGGAAAATAGACATTTTGGTGGGCCCCCTAATCATGTGACCTTATCAATAGGTTGGATAGGAAAATTATGGCGGGCCTCACATGAGGCTCACTTTGATAAATATGGGCTGATGTGTTTAGGCCCATCTTGATGTATTTTTAGGCCCATTATTAAGGCCCACTTTGGTATATATGGGCCCATGTATTTAGGCCCATCTTGGCATGTATATAGGCCCAATGTTGAGGCCCACTTTGATGTATATGAGGCCCATATGATTAGGCCCACCTTGTTATATTTGAGACCCATGTTATGTGACTAATGTGATATATGCAATGCCCATGGGTTATGGCCCATTGCAATAAGGCCCGTTGGTGCGGTCCAATGATACGGCCCACTTGATGAATATAAGGCCCATATGATATGGCCCAATTAATGTAATTAAGGCCCAATCGGGTGCAATTAGGTCCATTGCAATGCGTGATCCCTCCATGGTGTAGATAATGATATTTATAATAAGTAGTGCCTGGGGAGCAATGATGGTTTGACGCCCACATTGTAAGGACAATGTTGGTTAAATGTCCGCATTGTCACTCTCCCTAAGGCCCGTTGATAAGCCCTTATCCGTTATGCATAAGCCCATTACCCTATGACATGTTTAGTATAGATTCATACACATCATATGTATGTTTGGTATGAGGAGTGATTGATCATAGCATATGCCTTTGGGTGGATTGTTTATGGGCTCCCTAATAGACGGAGATGCCCTACATGAGCGCGCGGTACGCACAGGATTGTTGCATGTTTGGTAAGATAATTCATGCACTTACATTTGTGTGATCATGATTATTATATGCCCTAGCGACATTAGGGCCATAGCCTTCACAGACACATCGTGTGTGGCTGGATTGGATACCGAAAATGTTTGGTTCTAGCATACGGGCACTATAGATGTCCATGGGTGAAAATCTCTAAACTCGATGGTACCAGAGGATGACTCCAACGTCGAGACCGAGTGGATATATGAGCGCACGAGGGCCGAATACCTGGAGGTCACGTCTCCCACTGTGTCGTGGTCGGTTGGAAATGGGTGTGGCCTTACTCGCCCGAGGGTAGGGGGTAATATTAGGCTGAGTTTGACTAGCTCATGAATGGATCCGCTATCGACGTGCCGGATAGGTATTGATAGATTATTGGCCAGGCGGATAGTGAGGTTTCTTACGCTCACTTGGACTGTGAGGCTAGGAGAGCGGCAGTGCCATTTGAAGTGTACTAAACCCCACTGATTATCTTGAATGAGAACTATACTGATATGTGATGAGGATTGGCATGCTTAAGTTATATCTTGCATTGCATGATCTTGACATGACCGATAGCATCCATATCTTGCATCGCATAGCCTTGGTATGGCTAGTTGCATTCATATACTCATCAACACGATTCCGCATTACTCTGACCTTGCATTCTGAGCACGCTCATATTGCGCACACACTTACACCACCCTTTAAGCTTTCTATAAACTTATGCAGGATTGATGCATGCAGGTGACCCAAGATGCAGCCGTAGTCTGTTGCAGTTGGAGCGTATAGCCGAGCTTTTAGAGTTTCTGCTATTATCATTATCTTATATTTCCCTTCATATGCATTGTACTCAAAGTTTTTGATCATAGTGGATTTTATGATGGTGTTCTTGTGGTTATTGTTCATGGGTTATGCTTGGTTATGCTCATTATGAATCAAATTGATTATCAGAAATATTCCTTGTAGCATCTCAGGATCGGAACCTGGTATATGGGTGCCGGGAGCCGAGAATGGAGTACTACGGAGGCTGTCGGCGCCGGATTCGGCGATCGGAAATTTTGTGAGCCCGATTTTCGAGTTTGGGGCGTGACAGCATAACATCATGATACATGCCCATACGCATTATCTGCATGTTTGTTATGAGATATGGTTGGCCATTGCATATGTTATTGGGCAGGTTGTTATGAGACTCCCTGATAGGTGGAGGTTATCTCACATGAGTGCATGGTATGCGCAGGATTGATGCATGACTAGATTGTATGACTCATGCATCTTGCATTGTGTGTTACGATTATTGTACGCCCTAGCGACATTAGGGTTGTAACCTCTACAGTCATATCGTGGATGGCTAGATGGGACACCGAAAATGTTTGGTTCGAGCATCGGGCTATCATAGATGGCCCTAAGTGAAAATCCCTAAAACCCTTTTCGTACCAGAGGATGCCCCAACGTCGAGACCAAGTGGATACATGAGCGCCCAAGTGCCGAATACCAGGAGGCCGCGTCTCCCACTGTGTCATGGTCGTTTGGGAGGGGGTGTGACCTTACCCTCCTGAGTGAGGGGGCAATGTCTAGGTTGAGTTTGACCAGCTCGAGGAATAGGTCCACTATCAATGAGCCGAGTAGGTATTGGCAGACTACTGGCCAGGCGGATAGTGAGGTCTCTTCCACTTACCCAGTTATGCGCTTAATGGGTCGGCGGGTGGCATGGAGTGTACTAGACCCCGGTGATGATTCCAAAGAGGAACCATATTGATATGTGGACTTATTGAGCAGGAGTTGCATACTCATTCATTCATTCATTCACTATTCACTTGGGCTAATGGTGCGCAACTATTTGTTATGCGTGCCTTCGCAATGGCCAGGATTTCAGTTGGGGCGCGCGACTAACCTGAAATCAGGAGTCTACCACATTGAGTCTGACTATCCAAATTTAGGTATGGGACGGGTTTGAATAGAAGTCCCTTGTGATGGACCCCATAGCCTGCGATACTACGTACTATCATCTCGACTTCACACTCCAGCATGGTCATTCCATTCACACTGCATATTACATGATATCCGTGGCATATGACATTTTAGGTTACTGTGTCTCTGCATTTATATGGTCTAGATACGGTTGAAGCTATTTGTGAACTCATCAGGAATTACATATTGCATCCCATCCTTGGCATCTGATATTTAGCTCTTTATAACTCTTCATTCGCATAGCTGTCCTATATTGCGTATTCTGATATTGATTGACTCATGGACTTGTCTGTATTTCTGCTTACTCTGTTATTGTATGATTTATGATCTTGTCAATATTTTTGTTTACTCTGATAATTCCTTCCCTTGTTAGTATTTCTGATTATTCCGATATTATATGATTTATATATTACCAGTATTTCCGGTATTGTATGATGATAGCATTGTATTGAATGACACTTACCTTATGCACACACTTATACCACCCTCTAAGCTTTCTATAAGCCACGATAGATGTGTGTAGATGATGTTAGGTTGCAGCAGTGTTGAGCTTGGAGTGTGCAGCGGTCTTCTGGAGCTTGATTTTCGATTTATGTATTTTCCTTTCAGCATTGTACTCAAATGATTATATTAGTGGATATGTGATGATGATGTTGCCTTTGTGAATTGGGTAATCTTGTGGTTATGCCTATTACGAGTTAAATGTACAAAAAAAATCCTCCTAGCGTAGCATCTATACGCCAGAATCGGATCTGAAGTATGGACGCTACTACGAAGGCTGTCGACACCGGATTCGGCGATTGGGATTCTTGTCAATCCAATTTCCGGGTTTGGGGCATGACAGCTGGGATGAGCATCTACGATTGGATGAGTTTGCATACAATAACAGCTATCAGGTGACCATTGGCATGACTCCTTTTGAGGCATTGTATGGCAGACCGTGCAGATCTCGGAGTTGTTGGACCGAGGTCGGAGAGCAACGTCTCTTAGGTCCCGAGCTTATGCAGCAGACGTCGGAAGTTATCGATATCATCAGGTAAAGGATGAGCACAGCTCAGAGCCGGTAGAAGAGTTATGCTAATTGCCGGCGTCGTCCCTTGGAGTTCGCAGTAGGGGACAGAGTGTATCTCAAGGTCTCACCCATGAATGATGTGGTTCGATTCGGAGCGAAAGGGAAGCTTTCCTAAGATTTATAGGACCTTTTGAGATCACTGGGCGTGTTGGCGTCGTGGCCTATCGGCTTGCCTTGCCATCTCAGTTGTCTGGCGTCCACAACATTTTTCATGTCTCAATGTTGAGGAAGTGTGGGTCAGATGTAGTTCCTGTTATTGATTGGCAGCCGTTGGAGGTTCGCAAGGACGCTTCTTACATTGAGTAGCCAGTTCGTATCCTTGATCAGAAGGAGCAGGTCCTCCGGACCAAGCTCATTCCCTTGGTGAAAGTTTAGTGGGGTCACTATTCTATTGATGAGGCATCTTAGTAGCGCGAGGCTGAGATTTGAGAGCGTTATCCTCATCTCTTTAACGATTGATTATATGTTGAATCATATATGTTGTCTCCAATTTTATATGATGATGCCTTATTTCCTCTTCTAATATGAGTTATGATTACTTATATCGATTGTATAAATTTCGAGGATGAAATTTTTTTTATTTGGAGGGAGAGTTGTAAGACCCGTATCTTAGTCTGTACCGTTCCTTAGGCTTCCACGATCGCTCCAGTTGAATTCTGGCAATCCTTGACTCGTATCTCACATTTGCTCGCAATCCTAAACCAGGTCTCGCATATCGAAGTCGGCTCGAACCGAAACTTGTATCATATCAATCGTGTTGTCGCTATAGTTCTAACGCCGCGACTCGCGCACCAGTCCGATACCCAGGTTAGAAGTTGTGGGCCCGCGTTCATTCCGAAAAAATACCGTGCATTGCGAATTTCAAGGCAATCTCTACGACAAGTCCCATCAATCAATCAATCACTTAATGTCAAGTACAAGTCATACCCCAAGTACAACAACTAATCCCTGCTTTTCCCTTAAGTTAACTCTCTCTTTCCCCTCACCATCCCTCTTTTACAAAAAATCAAACTCTCCCATACCTTTCCTTATAACCATCACACCTCATCCCATCCATATCATCCCATCACCCCTTTTTCTCTCTCATTTCTCAAATCTCCCAAGCAAGAGTTCCAAACGTCCAAGCCTCCCCAGGCTTTCTCCCAAATGCTAAGTGTGGCCCACCCTCTCATCTCTCATCCCCACCATCAAAACCCCATCAACCAGCATTAAAAGTGAAGGCAATGGGCATAGGAGTCCAAGGGATTAAGGAGAAGGTCGATAAGTGGGTGATCTAACCGTCAATCTCATTATTTGAGGGCCCACATATGGTGGGACCCATCTTGATGTATGCTTTGTATGTAGGGAGGGCCCATAGTGGCGGGGTCCCTCCCCTTCTCACCGATCTCTCTCTCTCTCTCTCTCTCTATTCCTCTTGTATGGATGATAATGTGGTTGTGTGTGGCCCACCATGAAGTATATATATTTTATCCATGTCATTCACCTTCGTGGGACCCACCTGATAGATGTGTTTGATCTTCACCGTCCAGCCCGTTACCAGGCTTAGATAGAAGGAAAACACAAATATCAGATCGATCTAAGGTAGGTGGGCCATGTCCATGTGGGACCCACCATGTTGCCTGCGTTGTATCCAGAAGGTCCAGCGTCCAGGGACGTTGGACGTGGCCGGGCGTGGCAAACAGTGGAGTGAGAACTAATGGTATGGTGTACCATCAGGCAACAACACAAAAAAAAAGGATTTCTTTTGGTGGGCCATGCTTGTGGACCCCACCTTGATGTATGTATATAATCCACACCGTCTATCCTCCTTCTCTATTCATTTTAGGCGTTAAGCTGAAAAATGAGACCAACCTAATTTTCTAGCGAGCCGTAGCATAGAAAATGGTACTTCTACCGTTGAAATATACCCTGAGGTTTCTGTACACCAAAACCCATCAAATATTAGGCTTGATAGGTTTGTATTGAGCCATGGAAATCAATGGCCAGGTCAGATTTCCCTAATGCGGGCCTCACCTAGGAAATTCCTCAAAAATATATTTTTTTCCACTATATATATATATATATATATATATATTACTAACATTAGGCAGCAGCAGGCGCTGCTGCCGCTGGCACTAAATGACGCCACAACGTCATGTTGCGTGGACGCTAGAGGCAGGGACCCACGGTCCCAGCCGTGGGCCCCACCATGATGTGTGTGAAACATCAACACGTACATTTGGTGGCCCCCTTTTAGTGGGCCCCCCAAAAATCAGCCATGTAGTGAACCCAGGTGGCTCACATCGCATGAAACAGTGAGATTGAACGGCTACCATTGAAACCCTTTTGGGTTGTCACAGAAGTTTTGGATCATTATAAAAATTATTTTTTTTCCTCTTCATCTGGGTCTACGTGACGTTATTAATAGATTGGATGGAAGATAAACATAATGGTGGGCCCCACGTGGGACCCACTGACGTATGTGTTTCACACCTTCCATCAGTGTGGTCCCCACCATGAATTATGTGCTTTATCTATGTTGTCCATCCCTATGGGACCCACCATGATGCATGTGTTGTATCCAAGCCGTTCAACCATTTTGCAAGCTCATTTCAAGACTTGAGTTCAAAAACGAGACAAATCTAATATTAAGTGGACCACACAATAAAGGCAGTGGGGATTGAGCTTCTGCCATTAAAACTCTTTTGTTGTCACAAGAGTTTGGATCATTGGAAAATTCGTTTCCCTCTTAATCCAAGTCTGTGTGACCTCATTACTAGATTAGATAGAAAATAAATGTTATGGTGGGCCTTAAGAATTTTAATGGTGGAAGTCATTATCACCACTTATATTTGGGTGTGGCCCATTTGATATACATGGGTCCCATTGTTGTAGCCCATTTGATGTACATATGACCCATGTGATTAGGCCCATCTTGATGTATTTGTGGCCCGTTGTTGAGGCCCACCTTGATATATATATATATACGAGGCCCATGTTATAAGGCCATTTGATGTATTGGAGGCCCATGGTCAAGGCCCAATAGGATGTACATAAGGCTCATTGTAGTGTGATACCACCATAGTATATGTGTTGACCTTTATAGCGGACTATGCCTTGGGAACAATAATGGTTTGACGTCTACATTATAAGGATGATGTTGATTAAATGTCCACATTGTCACTCTCCCTAGGGCTCATTGTTAGGCCCATACTTGTAATGTGTAGGCCGACTAGGCCCATCTTTGTTATGAACAGAGCCCATCACCATATAACATGTTTAGTATAGATCCATGATTTATGATCATACCCATCATATGTATGCCTGATATGAGGAGTGACTGATCATAGCATATGCCTTCAGGCAGATTGTTTATGGGCTCCCTGATAAGCGGAGTTGCCCTACATGAGCGCGCGGTACGCCCAAGATTGTTGCATGTCTGGTAGAGTGATTCATACACTTGTATGTGTGTGATTATGATTATTGTATGCCCTAGTGATATCATAGTCACAGCCTCCACAGACACATCATGGATGGCTAGATTGGATACCGAAAATATTGTTTCTAGCATCGGGGCGCCATAGATATCCCTGGGTGAAAATCCCTAAACCCGATAGTACCAGAGGATAACTCCAATGTCTAGACCGAGTGGATATATGAATGCACGAGGGCCGAATACTAGGAGGCCGCATCTCCGACTGTGTCTTGGTCGGTTGGAAAGGGGTGTGGCCTTACTCACTCGAGGGTAGGGGGCATTACTAGGCTGAGTTTGACCAGCTCGTGAATGGGTCCACTATCAACGTGCTGAATTTGTATTGGCAGACTATTAGTCAGGCAGATAGTGAGGTTTCTTACGCTCACTTAGACTGTGCGGCTGGGAGAGGAGCAGTACCATTTGGAGTGTATTAAACCCCGATGGTTATCCAAAATGACAACTGTACTAATATTTGATGAGCTGTATGTGGATTTGGATGAGGATTGACATGCTTGAGCTGCATCTAGCATCACATGATCTTGACATGGCCGATAGCATTCATATCTTGCACTGCATAGCCTTGATACGGCTGATTGCATTCATGTACTTATCAGCATGTTTTCACATTATTCTGACCTTCATTCTGAGCACGCTTATATTGCGCACACACTTACACCGCCCTCTAAGCTTTCTATAAGCTTATGCACGATTGATGCGTGCAGGTGACGCCAAGACACAGCCGTAGCATAGTAGTAGCAGGAGCGTTCAGTCGAGCTTTTGGAGTTTTCGTTATTAGCACTATCTTGTATTTCCCTTCATATGCATTGTACTCAAAGGTTTTGATCATAGTGGATTTTGTGATGGTGTTCTTGTGGTTATTGTTCGTGGGTTATGCTTATGGTTATACTTATACAAAATCAAAATCATGTTTAAAATCCTCCTTGTAGGATCCCAGGATAGGAACCTAGTGTATGGGTGCCCGGAGCCGAGAATGGGGTATTATGGAGGCTGTCAGTTCCGGATTCGGCGATCGAAAATTTTGTGAGCCTGGTTTTCAAGTTTAGAGTGTGACAGATAGTATTTGGGTGAGTCCAACTCAAGTAGTCCCAAAGAAATCTGGAATAGCTATTGTGCAGAATTCTAATAATGAACTCATACCAACACATGTCACCATTGGTTGGCATGCTTGCATTAACTATAGAAAATTGAACCAGGTCACAAAAAAAGACCATTTCCTTTTACCATTCATTGATCAAGTTTTAGAGAGTAGCAGGTCACTCATTTTATAGTTTTCTTGATGGATATTCTGGATATAACCAACTAGAGATAGCCATGGAAGACCAAGAGAAAACCACGTTTACTTGTCCATTTAGCACGTTTACTTTCAAACGGATGCCATTTTGATTATGTAACGGCCCAGCAACTTTCCAACGATTTATGTTAAGTATTTTTTGAAATATAGTTGAGAAGTTTCTTGAGGTTTTCATGGATGACTTCTCTGTATTTGGGAGTAGTTTTAAGGAATGCCTTAACAATTTATCTCTTGTGTTATCTAGGTGTGAAGAGAAACACCTTGTCTTAAATTGGGAGAAATGTCATTTCATGGTACAAAAAAGAATTGTTTTGGGCCATGTTATCTCTAAAAATGGAATCGAGGTAGATCACTTAAAACTCGACATTATTGTTAAACTACCTATCCCCCGAATTGTTAGAGATATTAGATCACTTCTAGGGCATGCTAGTTTTTATAGAAGATTCATCAAGGACTTTAGTACCATTACTAGACTCTTGACTAATCTTCTTTAAAAGGATATTCCATTTAAGTGGACAGATGAGTGTGCAAGTGCTTTTAATAAAATTAAATCATCCCTTACCACTACACGTATCATACATCCACCAGATTAGACACTTCCTTTTGAACTAATGTTCGATGCAAGTGATTATGCCATAGGGGCTATTTTGGGCCAAAGGAAAGATAAATAGCCCTATGTTATTTACTATGCGAGTAGAACTCTAAACTTGGCCCAAGTGAACTACTCAACAACCAAAAAAGAATTACTTGTAGTGGTTTTTGCTTTGGATAAGTTTAGGTCCTACTTGATGGGATCCAAAGTGTCATTTTCACGGACCACTCGGCTTTAAAATATTTGTTATCTAAGAAAGATACAAAACCGAGACTTTTGAGATGGATCCTCCTACTCCAAGAATTTGACTTAGAGATAAAAGATAAGAAAGAAGTAGAACATGTAGTGGCCGATTACCTTTCCAGATTGGTGTTAGATGATTCCACTGAGGAGATGCATATCCAGGACACTTTCTCTGATGAACAATTATTTGCGATCTTCAAATTGCCTTAGTATGTAGATATAGTGAACTATCTTATAATGGGAAAAATGTCATATTATTAAAAGTCACAAGATAAGAAGCGTTTTGAAACCATGATTAGGAACTTCTTCTGAGATGACCCATATTTATATAAATATAGGATTGATTAAATTTTTAGACGTTGTGTCCCAAAGGATGAAGTTCAGAGTGTTATTTCTTTTTGCCACATGGAAGCATGTGGTGGCCATTTTTCTGCTAAGAAAATCGCTGCAAAAATCTTGCAGTGTGGTTTTTACTGTCCTACCATATTTAAAGACACTCATGTTTTCTATGTTGCTTGTGATAGATGTCAAAGGTTGGGAAGAGTGTTCCGGTGTAACATGATGCCTTTATCCCTAATTTTACCATTAGAGATATTTGATTGTTGGGGTATTGATTTTATAGGTTTATTTCCATCTTCTTTTGAATTTCTTTATATATTAGTTGGCGTGGACTATGTTTCAAAGTAGATTAAGGTAGTTCAAAGTAGGACCAATGACAACAAAGTGGTCATACGATTGCTCAGGGAAAATATTTTTTCTAGATTTAAAACTCCAAAGGCCATTATTAGTGATGGCGGGTCTCACTTTTGTAATAGGACATTTAAGGCTTTGATGAAGAAATATGGTATCAAACATAAAGTGAGCACCCCATACCACCCACAAACGAGTGGACAAGCTGAGATTTCTAATCGAGAAATAAAACACATTTTAGAGAAAACTATAAGGCCAGATAGGAAGGATTGGTTCCTCAAACTATCTGATGCTTTATGGGCTTATAAGACTGCTTATAAGACCCCGATTGGAATGTCCCCATACAGATTGGTGTATGGGAAAGCTTGTCACTTACCTGTGGAATTGGAACATAGAGCCTACTAGGTAATGAAGAAATTAAACTTTGATATGGACCAAGCAAGTGGACAAAGGAAATTAGAGTTGAATGAATTAGAGGAGTTAAGGAGAGACTCCTATGAAAATTTTAAAATCTACAAAGAGATGACCAAAGTTTTTCATGACAAAAACATCCTGAGAAAGAATTTTGAACCTCAGCAAAAGGTCATATTGTACAATTCCTGTCTCCAGTTCTTTCTGAGAAAGTTAAGATCAAGATGGACAGGCCCCTTCATTGTGAAGAATGTTTATACTCATGAGGCTGTTGAAATTGAGAATCCATGTAATGGCAATGTGTATAAAGTTAATGGTCAGATATTGAAGCCTTATGTGGAGAACTTTCATTTGGGAGAAGAGTCATTCCCTCTTCATGAGCCAGAATATTCATATTGATGCTCCTAGTCTAACGGAGCATTTATATAGGATCTGTATCATATTCAATTTTTTTTAGTGTCACCTAGTAGGTGAGTTCTTCATGGTAGGTACTATCCACCCTTTCTTTTATTTTTATTGTTCTCTGCATTACATTATCATTACATTGGAGACAATGTAAATTTTAGGTTTGGGGGGTGTGGATAGTCATCCATGTGAGGTTTTTTTTTTAGGTTTATGGAGAAATTTTTTCAACATTTTCAAAATAATATATAAAAGAATGTGAACATGATATTATGCGAATTCCAAAGGCAAAGTTAATACTTAGTCTAAGTCGATAGTAGTTAGAATTCTAATAACTAAAAATTATAGACTTAAGTTCAATTATCTAATCACTAGTTTAAAGTGAGTTGTAATTTGATTTACTAAATTCATAATACACCCTAGCTAACTAAGTAAGGAATATGATATGTGAACCAGAATAACAACTTTTGATTCAAACAAGGTTGAATGAACTAGTACCATTGATATATGTTTAAAAGAGAGAATATTGAAGGGAAAAAAAAAAAGAGTGATGGAAAAAAGAAAATTTTATTATAGAGCATGAATGCAATGACTATAACAATCGTATCAGTAATCTGGATTAAGGATACCTAAGTATCCATTACTGTTACCATTACAAGTACAATATCTTATGTTATGAAGCAAACCTGGTGGGAATCTTCATTTAAGGGTGATCTATAATAATGAGGATATGATGATAAAAGAAGAAATGTCATGACGGAAATGAGATAACTAGAGATTTCATATTCTTGGGATGATTGAAAAGAGTTAGGATAGGGAACAAGCATATTTCTTAAAGTTAGACTAGTGTCACGGATCACCTAAGTATATTAGATCATAACTATTCTAAATTTTGATTAGGTCTCTGAACTCAAGAATGTAATGGATTAGGAAACAGAGATTCTAACTTCAGGCTTAGGATAAGTATTGTTTTATTTTGAAATTCATATGATGAATGGAGGCATAATTGTATAAATTTCTAAGTGTTGAACTATTTTTTATATTTTCAATGTTTGTGAGTAACATTTCTGGAAACCCTCACGAGACTATAACTCGTCCACTAGGAGAAACCCAAGGGTTTAAAGGCTTGCTGCATAAGCTAAATGCAAACGAGATTACCTGCGAAAGTGGTGTAGTTAGAATTTTTTCATTTTCATTTTGTTTTTAGAATTGATTTTTATTTTTATTCTTATTTTTCTTCACTTATTTTGCTTGGGAGTAGCAAAATGTTGATTGAGGGTGTGTTGAGACTCAAATATTGCATAATTTCTCCCATTTATATCTTGGTTTTATGAACATGAATCAGCTTAATGTTCTATTTTACTCATTTATGTGTTGCAATGTGAATTTAAGTTCTTGGATTGAAAATTTGTGCTAAAAGCATGAATTTGATGCTCAAGAATCACCAAGGTAAGGGATGGATCTTAGGAGACCAAGATTGAAGAATTCGCATGCCAAAGATCCAAGAAAACCAAGTGAAGAATGAAGAGAATCGAAGATTTGAAGTGAAGACTTCCGAAATGGTCTTAAAAAAGTGTATTCTGAAACTCTGAAGTCTATTTTAGGAAACTGCGCAGCATGAAGACAAAATGTGCAACAAGAAGTCTATTTTGGAAAACTGCATAAATTTGAGGCGGTTTCTAGAGTTTTTCAACTTCTTACGAAAATTGGAGTTCCTCACTTATAAATAGGGCTTCCCAAGGTATTCCTAAGCATCATTAAAAGCATTCAAGAGCAAGATTTAGGATTTTTAGGGGGTTTTCAAATTTATTAAAGTTTTATAAGTTATTTTTTCCTTTTAGATCTTTTCTAATTGCATTTATTTCTTTCTTTCTCTATTCTAATTATGTTTTTCTAAGTTCCTTCTAGCCTAAGTTAGAAGGGAAGCACATGAGTTTAATAATTCTTTAAGTTATGATGATCGATTAATTTAATGATGAGAAGAATGATGTATGCATGTTATCTATTTTTAGGTTTTGTTTTTGATCATCTTATGAGATCCATATGTTTCCATCATATGAGATCCACATTGATGGATAGGATTACCCTAAATCAATCAGATTTCCTAGATAGTGTTAAAAATGTAAGTGTTTCTTGTACATAATGGAGGATAGAAAAAAAATAACGAGACGATCAGATCTATCGAGTTCAAGGCTCGACATGAATAGTCAATTTCTCAAGACAGATTTGCTGCCCTTTTTCTGTAAGTTCCAGCAAGTACAAACGAAGGTAATTTACAAATTATCTTCAAGATACAATGAACTCACAATCCGAATTTCAACACGAAAATTTGCACATTTAAGTGTTGAACAGATCTCTAGTGCTTTACACTGATATGCCTTTAAGACGTTTAGAAAAAACTTAGCAAGAAGTCAAATCGAGAGTAATTGCACAAAAGATGATATAATCTTAAGAATTATGAGTATTTCCTTCTAGATTAAGTATCCAGGATTTATATCAATTGAAGGGTTATGGATTTCTTCCTGAAGAGATGTTAATGTGTCTCTTCAAGAAATCCATACCCATTCACAGCAAACAATATCCCTTCATGAAAGGACATGACTCTTTGTCCTACAGCAGTTTTTTCTGTATCCATTCAGATAGAAACAGTTACTTAACAGTAAAAACTATTTCCATATAAGCGACACGTGACATAGGTGCCTCATGTGCAATCATGTCATAATTACTCTCAATTAACAAAAGGTAATAAATCATCAGGGTAAACCCTAGTCCAATTCCAGTTATACCATAGCCCAAAAAGTTTAAACCATGTGCCAAAAAAACTAAGGCTCTTGTTGTTCCTTGTGACGATGAGCATGTGCAAAGTGCTAACTGCGCCTAATAAAGCGCCCAAGCAGCCCTACAGCCCACGCTGTGTGTGCGTGCGTGAACGGTGCTTCGCACCATCCTCGATGAGATTTGAACCCTGGTTGCATAAGCAAAAACCCCTTCTCTTGCGACTAACTATACACACAATTTATGGAAAGTTTAAATAATTAACATATTACTTACTTTCTAAAAATAACTTTATTTTTTAAATTTAATTTTATTCTAAAAAACACAACAATCCCCCACAATTTTAAAAATAAAATGAGATTCTAGAACGAATGACATATCAGTATAAATAGGTGCATAAGTAAAGGTATCTTTTGGATTTGAACTTTTACTTTATTGTATATGTATCAAAGTTATGTCAGGTACTTAGTAACCCATTAGTCTTGAACTAAGGACCTTATATGACTCACCGGACACATAACATACATTTATTCATATATAACTGGAGATAAAAAAAAGTTCGCACATTTTTGCCCTTGTGCGTATCCTTATTTCATGAGTATTCTAGAGACAATTCCAATCTCTTCAAAAGCGACCTGACTTCTCTACTCATATAGGTAGATCTATCAAAGATGATTCTGCTTCATCTCAGCAAAGTCTGCTTATAGATCTATTAAGAGTTAGTACTCAGCCTCTTATGAAATGTAGAAACTAAACACTAGACTTTTAGGAATAAGACTCAAATTTTCTTTTTCTAGTGTATATTTCAGTCACATACTTGACTTGTTTGTCCCTTTGAACCTAGCCTATATTTCAAAATATAGGTATGGTTGCCATCAAGAGTGAAAGTTACATCTTTATGGATCTTAGTCTCATTCCTTTAGTGGTTCTTCTTATTTGATCTCTTGATAAACCTTTTGTTAAGGGATCCGTTAAGTTCAAGATGGATTTAACATATTCCACTGTAATTACTCCATCTCTGAGCAATCATTTAACAAAGTTATGCCTTAGACCTACATTTCTAGACTTACCATTATAAGTCTTACTCATAGCATGACAAAGAGTAACCTGACTATCACAAAAGATAGATATGGCAGAAGTAGGTTTTGGCCAATACGGGATTTTCAACAATAGGTATCTTAGTCATTCACCTTCTTTACAAGTAGCGCCAAGTGCAATAAACTCGTTTTTCATTATAGAGTGAGATATGCATGTTTGTTTCTTAGATGCCCATGATATTGATCCTCCTCTAAGAGTGAATACCCAATCACTTGTAGATTTATATTCTATGCTATCTACATTCCAGCTTGCATCGCTGTACCCTTCAAGTACAGCGGGATATGATTTATAATGCAGTCCATAGTCTATAATTCCTCTTAGATACTTTAAAACTCTCGAAATCACATTCCAGTGTATTTGTCCTGGATCAGTGGTATACCTGCTTAGCATTCTTACTGTGAATGTTATATCAGGTCTAGTGCATTTCATTGCATACATCTCCTAATAGCACTCACATATTTATGTTGTGCTATTTTTAATCAATTTAATACTTAGATCAAATGGGGTTGAAACTGATTTACCATCATAATGATTAAACTTCTTTAACACTTTCTTTAGGTAATGAAATTGTGTTAAGGCTATTCCATCATTAAGATTATAAATCTTAATACCTAATATTACATTGGCTTTACCCATATCCTTCATGTTGAAGTTGGTACTTATAAACTTTTTTATTTCTTTCACACAGTCCTCATTTGGTCCAAATATTAGCATATCATCTACATATATACAGATAATGATTTGACCTCTAATATATATGTACTTATCTACTTGGTTCACTTTAAAACCATTAGATTGTACTACTTGATCAAACTTCTCATGCCAATGCTTAGGAGCTTCCTTGAGCCCATAGAGAGATTTGACCAGTTTACACACTTTCTTCTCTCGCCCAAGTTAAACAAACCCTTCAAGTTGTTCCATATAGACTTTCTCATCTAGATCACCATTTAAGAATGCCATTTTGACATCCATTTGAAGAATTACTAAGTGGTGAATTGTTGTAAGAGCAATTAAAGTCCTAATGATAGTTATACGAGCAATAGGAGCATATGTATCAAAAAAATCGATACCTTCCATTTGTCTAAATCCTTTAGCTACCAATCGAGCTTTAAACTTATTTATGCTTCCATCAAGATTGAACTTTCTTTTAAAATTTCACTTACATCCTATAGGCTTTGAACTGGTGAAAGATCGGTCAAACACTAAGTGTTATTTAAGACTATGGAATCCATTTCATCGTCTGTGGCTTCCCTCCAAAACTGTGTATCAAGAGATGAGAGAGCTTCTCTAAGTATTGATGGATCACTTTCAATACTTAGTGGTAGAGTAATCTCATTTCGTATTTCATTTCTATCCCCTTCTATAAGGAACATAAAAAAATTCGAGCAAAAAAATGTTTCTTTTCTTACCCTTTTCGATCTCTTTGGTTTATTTCCTTCTAGATGAGTGTAAAATTTATCATGAAAGCTATTAGGTTCTTCGTTCATTGGTTCTATTATATTTTCATCTATTTGTTTTTTGTATGATTATTTATATAGTCTTTGTATACTATATTTTCAAAAAATATGGCATCATTAGACTCTATAATCATATTTTATCAGCAAAAATAGATTGTTCCAAAACCAAAAATCTATATACGGGACTATTAATCCCATAACCCACAAAGGCACACCTGATTCTTCTATGACCTAATTTTACTCTCTTAGAATCAATAATTTTGACTTCTGTTATACTTCCTCATACTTTGTAGTAATGAAGATATACTTTCTTCTTTTTTCACAATTCATATGGGGAGATATCTAATTTTTTATGTGAGATAGCATTTAAAATATGGTTTGCTGTTAATAATGTTTCCCCCCATAAATTCAGTGGTAATCCAGAATTTAATATCATATAATTGATCATCTCAACTAATGTCCTATTTTTGCATTCTACTAGGCCATTTTGTTGAGGTGTGTAAGGTGTTGTAAATTCATAGATTATACCATTTGATTCATAGAATTCATTGAATTTATTAGAAAAGTACTCACCCCCTCTATCACTTCTGAGGGTTTTAATCTTTATATTCAACTGATTTTTCACTTCAGCCTTATTAAGCTTAAACTTTTTAAAGGCTTCATCTTTAGATTTTATCAAGTATACATAGGAAAATCTAGTGAAGTCATCGATAAATGTGATAAAATACATTTTTCCTCCACGAGTTAAAGTATTATTTAAATCACAGATATCGGAATGAATTAACTCCAAGGGTTATGATTTTCTCATGCCAGTCCCAAATGATTTTCTGGTTATTTTAGAATGGACACACACATCACATTTCTCTTCTTGTTGAATTTCATATTTTGGTATAAATGCTAGGATCATCATTCTTTTCATTGAATGATAGTTAACATAACCTAGTCTAGCATGCCATAAAGATATAGAATCCACTATATAAATAGAAACGTCATTATTATTATTATTAACATTCAGTTTAATCATACCATTATATGAATATCATTTGCCTACAAACATACCATTCTTGGTGATAACCAACTTATTAGACTCAATCTTTATTTTGAATCCTCTCTTATTAAGAAGATTGCCTAACACTAGATTTTTAAACATGTTAGGTACATGCAATATATTTGTTAGTGTCAATCTTTTGCCTGATGTAAATTGAAGCTCGACTGTTCCTTTTCCAACAACGTTCGCACGAACGTTATTTTCCATCTTCACTTCTTGTCTAGTTGTAATACATTCATAGGTCTTGAAGATGTTTTGGTCCTTTGATATGTGAATGGTTGCACCAGTATCTAGCCACCATCCACCATCGGATATTACTATGTTAGCTTTAGTAACCATTGCTACAAGTTGGTCTTCTGCTATGTTAGCCTGAGCTTTCAGTTGTTTCTTCCTGTGTCGACATTCCTTTATGTAGTGCCCAGGCATATTGTAGAAGTGACACTTACCCTTTTTCTTTCCCTTTTTTTTAAACTATGTATCTTTCTTTGGGAGAATAGATTTGGAGTTTTGAAATTTTGGCTTGTCATCTTCTACTATATTTGCTTTAGAATGATTTTTCGAAACACTTTCTTTCTTATCTCGGTTTTTGGACTCTTCTTCTATACGAAGATGTCATTGAAGCCTTTCGAGATTGTACTTCCTCTCAACATGTTTCAGTTTCTTTTTATAATCAAACCATGAGGAGGGTAATTTTGCAATTCCTACACTGACCAGAAATTTTTCAGGAAGATATATACTACCAATCTTCAATTCATCAACCAAGTTCTGTAGTTCGATTACTTGGGAAAAAATTGGCTGATCATTTTTAAATTTGAAGTGGACATAATTGTCGATCAGAAATTTCTGAGTACTGATCTCTTCAGTTTTATATTTTTGATCCAATTTTATCCACAGATCTTTAGCAGAGGATATTTTATGGTACGAATTATAAATAGAGTTAGAGAGGGTGTTTAGGATATGACTTTTGCATAGAAAATCATCTTCCTTCACTTGATCTGAGTCGTCTTCTTTTGACTCGAGTAGAGAAGACAGATCATCATCTAGAATGTAGGATAACTTAAGAGTAGTCAGAAAGAAAAGCATCTTTTGCTGCCATCTTGAGAAGAATTGACTGTCAAAATGATCCAGTCATACAAAGTCTTAGTTCATAACTTGAATGGAATGAATTGCCTCCATTGTGAAAAGATAAAGAAAATCTATCTTAAATGTTAGAAATGTAAGTGTTTCTTGTACACAACGGAGGATAGAAAAAAGATAACGACACAATCAGATCTATTGGGTTCAAGGCTCGACTTGAATAGTCAATTTCTGAAGATAAATTTGCTACCCTTTTTCTGCAAGTTCCAACAAGTGCTAACGAAGGTAATCTACAAATTGTCTTCAGGAGACAATGAACTCACAATCTAAATTTCAACATGAAAATTTGCACATTTAAGTGTTGAACAGATCTCTAGTTTTGACACTGATATACCTTTAAGACGTTCAGAAAAAACTTAGCAAGAAGTTAGATTGAGAGTAATTGCATAGAAGATGATATAATCTTAAGAATTAAGAGTATTTTCTTCTAGATTATAGTATCCAGGATTTATATCAATTGAAAGGTTATGGATTTCTTCCTAAAGAGATGTTAAGGTGTTTCTTTAAGAAATCCATACCCATTCATAGCAAATAATATCCCTTCATGAAAGGACTTGACACTTTATCCTATGACAGTTATTTCTATACCCATTCAGACAGAAACAGTTATCCAACAATAAAAACTGTATCCACATAAGCGACACGTGACATAGGTACCACATGTACAATCATGTCATAATTACTCTCAATTAACAAAAGGTAATGAATCATCAGGCTAAACTGTAGTCCAATTCCAGTTGTACCATGGTCCAAAAAGTTTGAACCATATGCCAAAAAGACTAAGGCTCTTTTTGCTACTTGCAACGATGCTTAAGTGCTAAGTGCACATAATAAAGAGCCCAAGTAGCCCTACAGCCCACCTCGCAAGCGCGTGCGCGGACAGTGCTTTGCACCGTCCTCGAGGAGATCTGACCCTAGTTGCATAAGCAAAAACCCCTTCTCTTACCGACTGGCTATACACACAATTTATGAAAAGTTTAAATAATTAATATATTTATTTATTTTCTAAAAATAACTTTATTTTTGAAATTTATTTTTATTCTAAAAAATACAACAGATAGGAGAGATTCTCAACCTGTTATATTTCTTTGATTTTCATTATCTCATTGATATTGAATTCTTAAAATCACTGGCCCTTAAGAATATATATCAATGGTCCAAATCCATGATTTTCTAATCTTTTATATCATTTATTAAAATATTTAAACTATTTTATTTTCCAATTAGACTGACCATAGTGCTCAAATCCTAGTTGTGTTATCCAAGTCATCATGATTTTGGAACATTAACCTGTGTGTGGAACTTTGAAGCTCGAGTGTTGTTTTCAAATTTATTGAATTACATCTATTCAAAACTCTTAAAATCAAAACATTAGTTTAGTTTTTTTTTATTATTACTTAGTTTGTTTTGCATTTGATTTTCTCATTCTCACAATTCATCTCTCTGTGGGATCAACCCTGTATTCACGGGATATTACTTACGAACCTCTTCACTTAGAGGCAAGCAATCAACCCTTGATTGGTAGAGCAGCACCCTTCGACTGGTCAAGTAGCCCACTCGACCGGTCGAGAAGCTTGGTAAAGGCATTGGTGTGTTGGCTCCACACCTTAACATGGTACACATTCAATTTTATTTTTTAAAAATAATTAACTAGTTGAACCATTCAACCACTTTGGTTAGGGGGTTATAACCTCTATATATTGGTTAAATTTTAAAGATTAGGATCTTAATTGGCTGATTGGTTCACATGTAATGGATCATTAAAATAAAAAAATAATTAGTGGTTTCATAATGTCTCTTAAATTAGACGTGGCGATCACTCAATTTAATTTTGGGTTATGACCTATCTACACTCTGTTCTACTATTTGGATAGTTAAACTTGAGTTATATGTATATAAAGTGTAAAATTGCAAGTGCATGTGTGTGAATCATCGTAGTTCACACTCTCTAAAAGTCTTGGTACCCCGACAGACTACCACAACATATGTGCATGCACATGAAAAATACACATGCGGCATTAATGTACCTTGGTAAATTAGCCAAATAATGGGACTCATGGTAGATTGATTATATGACCCAAAGTCACAAATTAGATCATCCTAACCTTTGATTAATGGACATTTATTTGATGGCTAACGAATTTTGTTTCAGCCACCCATTATATGTACACCAATTGTCCAGTGTATGTTTTGGGAATGATCTATCTATAGTTAGGCCCATAATTTGGAGAGTTTTCTTTGGCCTACATGTATGCTACATGGATGGTTTATATATTAACGCATGTGGAGCATCGAAGCTTGTCGCTTCACGTCTTGTCCCCATGAATCCTAAATATATATAGTCTATTAAGGGATCTAAACCATTGCCAGGCACCAACATGGATTGGGTTGCAATGATTTATTTAATTTTTCTAATAACCATATCTTTGTAGAATATTATATCAAAGAGTAAAGATTTCCAATCTGTTAAAATTTTCATACATTGCACAATCTACAGTGCAATCCACCAAATCAATGGTTAAAATAACCCAATAGTGGAGACCTTGTAAAGTACAAAATCAATATTTTCAGATCGAGTAGCTGTTCTTATCAATTTATTTTGAGATGAAATAGAGTGCAATTTAAGGAATGTAAGCATTTTGTGTCGATAAGACATTTTCATCTACTTGGAAGGAAAAAAAAAGGGAAATTGACCGTACTCGCCTCGAAGTTTGGAAAATTACCTGGATTGCTACGACACTCCACATTTTCCCTAAAGGGCCTTCTGATAGCTTTTGGACTCTGTTTCGGATGAAAATGCCCCTGACCATGGTTCAGGAATTGTACGGTCCTGGAGTGAAGCGGAAGTCACCCGCTGCCTTAACCCCCGAGAAACGGACGGATCGGCTACTCCCGGGACCCCGTCCAATGGCTGGGGCTCGGCGCTCTGTGGGCCCCACCACCAAGTACGTGTTTCATCCATGTCGTCCATATATTTCTATGGATCATTTTATTGCACGAGACCAAAAACAAGCATGATCCAATCACTGTGGGCCCTACGGGGATGATAGTGGTGGATATCCAATAACGATAATTTTCATGCAGTGTGGTCCACCTAAGAGTTGTATCACTCTCGCTTTTCATTTCGAGCTGTAAAATGATATTTGAAACCGGACGAATGGCCTGAACAAAGCACATACATCTTGCTGGGCCCCACAGACCACCCATCACCTACACCACAAGCCTCGAATGGGGCAGATGTTGCACTAATGTACATTTAAAAGACCCTCTCCTTCCTCTTCTTTTGTTTATTTAGAGAAGCCAAGATCCAGGGACCAGCAACAGGAGAGAAACACTATTTCTCCTCTTCGCTTCTCTCGTCTTAAAGCCTTCTCCACTATGAGGTTAGTATTTCATTTTATTTCAACTGTATCTAGCCACCTGTCAAGGTAAAGGAAGGACAAAGTCGAGAAGCTGAGCTACTTTAGCGGTCACACGAAAGGGACCCAAACGTGGGGCACACCTTGATCAAACGCCCACCATTAGATGGTAGACAGCCATGGCATCATGTTTGTGACAGTATTTGGATCGTGTCTGCCACCTGTCATGAATGCGGTTGTCAGCTGTTATGGGTCGTGCTCGTCAGGGATATGGCACTAGATACAACTACGACCCAGCGTGATGAATTACCATGACACAACATGTAGGACAACCTCGATCTGCCGTGCTTCATTACCATAAGATTACGACCTAGTGTGCTTCATTACCTTAAGATTACGAAGACTACGTCGGTTGAATTTGATTTGATAATTAAAGTTGTATACGGTGATGCAGCTCGGAAGTGCACCGCACGAGGAATGACTGATGTAGTGAATCTAAGGAAAATGAAGTGTATGGGCGGCCAGTTTACACGGGACATTTCGGATGAGGTGAAGGTTTGAATTAAATCCCAGCGAGAAGATGGGCCAACACCCAGATGCTCAAGATGCAAACGAATAGGTCACAATCGGCGTCAATACACCTTCGTCCCTGCTAGCAAAGGATGAGGCTGAGGCTGGTGATGACATTTTTTTATTTTTTGTTGCTTGTGATAATGTAATGTGAACTGAAATATATGTACTTATTTTTATTTATTGATTCATCAACTTTGTTGCACATGAGTGAACCACTTTCTAATGTGTATGCTAACCTCGATCCATTGTGCATTTGAACCACGAGCCATATAGGAAAACATGAACTTAACAATAAGTCATGGTTATCATGACAATACGATCTTGATTGAAATGTCATATGGGTCGTCTTTCTCATTAGGTCGCGGTTGTCAGCGCCTAATCAACAAGGACGTCAACCACGATCCATTACAGCCACGTCCCATATCAGCTACGACCAATGATTCATGTATACAATGACAACAATGACCCATATAACACGACAACAATGACTCATGTATCATTCCAGTCAGGGTCTATGTATCATGACAACCACAACATATACAACCTCACAACCCTTACCCATATATAATGACAGCGAGGACCCATGTATTATGACAAACAACACCCGATGTGGATGATAATCAAGAGCTTTTATGCAGATGAACTACGTACTCAAAGATCGGAATAGTGTACATAACATAGGTCGTGGTTTTCGTGATTTTCGGATCATGGTTGTCCTGATAATCAGTCGTGCATTGACACTTCTACTCAATGCCGTTGTTGTCAACAACGAACCGGTATGGATGACAACTACGATCCATGACAAATATGACAACCATGACACATGCGAATCGTCAACCACGACCCATGCAACACGACTACCATGGATTGTTGTTGTCATATTCTATGGATCGTTGTTTTCATGTTATATGGATCGTGGTTTTCATGTTTTATGGATCGTTGTTTTCCTGTCATATGGATCGCTATTATCATGTTTCAAACTATCAACCTCGTTTGCCTGGAAACGAGAATAGTGCATTTCACTCGTATACATATATGCGGAGTTGATCACACCGAAATTAATGACTAGAATAGAAGGTGTCGAGAACTATGTGGACACCATATATCTTTGTCTGTACAGAAGTAATATGTCGCATGTACATACACGAAAGATGGCGTTCTAATGGTGGGAATCTATTGGTTGAACTGTTATGGTCTATTAGATTCCAATATCTTGACCATTCTTTAGGTTTCTTAATGTTACAAATAAAATGGACGGTGCAGATTAGAGAAAAGGCACTTCGATGTGACTTTCAGAACACCGACTATAACTTGGATGCTTACGGATGCTTTTCCGGATGCATACGATTACATCCCAAATGCAGAACATCAACGGACGTTGTTATGGATGGTTACAATTCTATCCCAAACGCAGAACATCAACGGATGCTCTTACGGCCGCTTACGATTCCATGACAAACACAGAACATCAACAGACGCTCTTATAGCCGCTTACAATTCCATGACAAACGCAGAACATCAACGGACGCTCTTACAGACGCTTACGATTCCATGAGAAACGTAGAAGATCAGTAGATGCTTTTATGGATGCTTATTTCGAAATGTAAAACTTCTACCGCTAGTCCTCATACGGAACACCGACTATATATTGCTGCTTCTTCGCTGACACCTCTTCACTTTCTCCATCCCTGACCCATTTCTACTGGTTTTAGATCTTCTTCACTGGGCCCCTCCATCGCCACTCAGTGTGTACATCTACAAGCTCAGTGCAGCTCAGTCAATATAAATGGCAAAGCAAGGTAATGGTTGACATGGACGGTGTACGGTGCCTATTATGTATGTGGGTCTGGGCTGCGAACCATGACTCAATGTATATGACTCTAACGAGATGCATAGCACGACAATCACAATCATTGTTGTGATCGGCGTTGATATGCAGAATGGATCGTGGTTCACAGGGTCAGTGTATCGTGGTAGGGACGGTGTATGCAACCCACCATACAGTAGTACTGTATGGTGGGTTTTATGTTATGTGCTCGTTACTGTGATCCACGACTCAACGCATATGACATCAACCATATGTATGGCATGACAACCACGATCAATGTCGTGATCATGGTTTGTTGCGTAATTGGTCGTAGTTGACAGTTGAAGTGGATCATGGATCACATCTTGTCTTGGTCGTGCCTGTGAACCACGATTCAATGTAGACAACAACAACGACCTGTATTCCATAATGCCTAATGGATCGTTGGCGACGGGCACATGGATGACAAAAATGAACCCTGTAGCACAACTATCAACCACGATCTAACACAGTTGACAACCACGATCCAGCGTATAGGACAACAATGAACCATGTTATAACTCGTTATAAACACTACCCTTCATGGATTTCAATCCCGATCCACTGTGTAGTACAATTACGACTGACGTTAGATTTTGTAAGATCATCCTATAATTATTAATTAACAATCCACGACCATATTGGAATGCAGGTCGAAAGAAGCCAACCATGACCACATGCCTAGACTTCGAAAAGGCACAGGTCTCTCCCAAGTGCTCTGTCACTTTTCTGAAAGTCCTGGTTGAAGATATGGAGAAGAAACCCAATAGAAAGAAACTATTTAGAGGCACCTATTTTGGATTTCAGCTGGACTTTCCAGTGACTGAGTGAACGGCACAGTCTCAGATCATGCATTGAATGATGCAAAGGCATGTTGGTGATCTAAAATTCGATGTTCAGGGCACCAAGATAAAATTCACCGAGCTCGACTTTGCTTTAATAATCGGTCTGAAATTTGGACCAGTTAGGACAGATGATGACGGTCGTGCCAATGCCCGAAGAGTAGAGGGAGGAAGATCTATTAGGGAGACCTACCTGAGAGTAGGGGGTGTTAGTAAACAAGAATTGAAAGAAGCCTATTTGTTAACTGACCGAAAAAAATGAACATATGGACACGGTGAAGCTGGCACTAATAATTTGCGTTGAGAGTCTATTGGTTGGATCTCCACAGAAGAATAACTGTATTGATACGTTTATCAACATGGTTGATGACCTAGATTATTTTAATAACTACCCCTGGGGTAGTGTGGGGTATGATTATTTGAAGAATGGAGTTAACGCTGCGTCTGGCACTATTATGGGTGAAAGGGCAACTGGCCAGTACCCCAAATCATACAACATATGCGGATGCGCATGTGCCCTACAAGTACGTCATTCTTGTCCTGATTCATACTTTGAGTTCATAATTTTCCCTTTTTCCTCCATACATGTCAACTAAGATGTAATGCATGATAATTGTTCTTATACAGATATGGGCCTACAAACGGTTCCCTCAACTCACTGGTGATTGTAGGTGGGCCGTTAGAAGGTTGCTTATAAGGATTCCATGAATACTAAACTGGTGTCACAGGAAGTCAGGCAGATATGACGCAATATCCGTCATCTTCACAGCTGTGCCGGTAAGATTTATTCAATTAGTATTGTAACTTAAATCATGCAGTATGTTTGTAATTAATTAACTAATCAATTTTGGTCTTGCAGGTGGTGCTAGCTCCAAATCTTCAACCAACGGTCGAAGAAGCGGAAAGCGAGGTTGTTAGGAGTATAACCGACGACGACATTCAATGTTTGGACAAGGCTCTGCGGTCAGCACCTACGGCAGAGACAACGGAGGATGATGTAAGAAATAAAGCTGAGGCTGATCTTACAACTTTCCTTTTGGAACTGAAAAATACAACTCAGCTTAATGGGAAATCTGCCCATTTTGGGGATGAACTGAAAGATAATAAGAATACAAGATCCGCAATAAGGAAATTGAATAAGCAGATTGATTTCCTCGCCACTGAAGTGCAAGTAATAAAGGGTGAATTGAAGTAGATTAATGAGTCTCGAGTAGAAATAAAGTACCTCATGGAGGATTATGCATCTTTACGAGAAGTGATGTTGAAGAGAGATGATATTAATACAAAACACGTACGTAAAATTAGCTTGCGTCATCTAACCTATTTACTAATAGCTCATGTAAAGGAAAATGAATCATGGATCGTGCTTGTCGTAAGCTTGAGGTTCGTTAATATCATACAGGACGTGTCGTGGTTTTCATGTGCCTAAGGTCGTGTAACATGATTCGTGGTTTAGATGAAATATGGCTCATTCTTATCATACACAATGGATCGTGGTTTTTCTACACGATGGTTCGTGTGGTTGAACCACGACCTAACATGGACATCAACCACTCCCCATTGGTCGTAATAACCATGACCCTATCCTTGATCGTAGCTCTCACCGACATATCTGTCAACCACGACCCGATTCGGTCGAGAAACACGATCCACTCTTTGTAATAACCACGACTCTTACTTCATCGTTGTTGTCATCCACTGTGTGTTGTGGTTCACATACATGATATCATGGTTGGGTTCCTTGTAGAAAGACATATTGAAATACATAATAATAGTTATTTTATTTATTACGGGACATTGTCTCTTCAATCAGCCCTCTCAGTGCAGAAAATTCTTCACTGCGTGAGCAGGTGAAGCAACATGGAGAGGAGATCAATGCTTTATTACATGAGATGGTGAGACAGCATGGAGAGGAGATCAATGCTTCACTGCGGGATCAAATGGAGAAAATCAGAGAGGATATCAATGATTCACTCCAGGAGCATGTGAAGTAAATTCGAGAGGAGATCAATTCTTCATTGCAGGCGCAGATGAAGCAACTGAGAGAGGAGATCCAGTCAATGAAGGTATATGAAGTTGAATCTATCTCAAATCGTTGTTATCATACACCGGGGGTCGTGGTTTGCATGCACAGTGGATCTTGGATGAGTTGCGAACGATATAAAATGATAGTCTTCTATGTAGACAATGGACGTGGTTTATACGAAATGTGGATCATGATTATCGTTCAGTCTGGATTGCATCATCATCCGTCACGATCGCTACTTCCACCAATGTCGATCCTGATTATCATACATAGTGGATCTTTGTTGACATTCACGAACCTCCATGGATGTGAACGACGACCCACTATGGAGGATAACTAGGCTCCAGTGGCCATGTTTTAGCCATTTCTGATATACGATTTCATTACAAGACAGTGTTCCTTCGACCAGCCCTCTGATCGTAGAGAATGCTTCACTACTGGAGCAGATGAGGCAGCTTGGGGAGGAAATTCAAGGAATAAAGGTATATAAAATAGAATTTTTCCGTTGTCATATTTGGCCGCTATTGTGTTCCTTTTTTGGTTGTGGTTATGATCTAATGAGGGTCGATGTTATATGCCCTTGCCCAGTCAACGAGTCCTCTGTCATGATAGTGCCTACTTGAATGAGGAGATGACGCAGCTTACAGAGGAGGCAGAAGCAATAAATGTGTATGGGATGAAAATTTGGTTGTTGTTGTGTTCCACCTTAGACCATGGTTAATGTCAATGATGGATCGTTGTTATCATGTGTGATTGGTCGTGGTTATCATCCACCATGGGTCTAGTTGACCCATGACCCAAAGTGGACGAGATAGGATATACATATAAAACATGTACGCAATTTGTCTCTGGTTTAATAACTAACGAGTCATTTTGTATATAATGTCCTCTAAAATATGATTTTATAATAGGTCTCCAATTTCGAGGCTGGGATCAGCCAGCTCTCTAGTTTTGAAGCTGGGATGACCCATCGTAGAGATGAGAATGCTGCACTACGGGCGCAAATGAAGCAGGATATGAACCTCCTAAAGGATGAAGTAAATAAGGCAATTGTACGTGAAATTACATTTTGGATCACCGTTTAAATCGGACATTATATTATGAACTCCATAGATAATGTGTCATTTTATTAAAGATCAACATCGTTACCCCACAACTCAGTGATTAAGGGAGACCACGTCGCAATACAGTGGATCCCGACAGAGCTCTAACTGTGAGTGAGCCTCGTCAGGGGCTCAGTGAACTCCATCGAGCTCTTACCGATGCCGAAGAGGACGAGTTGAGAGTGGTCAGAGAGTCAGGTTCAGTCGTCTGGTTGAAAAGTTTCTATGACCTAAATTCATGGGTCGACTCTGAGGTAAGTTTCTACCCTTTCTTCTTCATTGCTTCGTATCGATGCATGAATATTATAGTTACATTACACATTTTCCTCGTTACATAGGCCATAGACCGATACATAAGATACCTATCAGCGTGCCAGGACGAACGAGGGAGAGGTAAACAGGACTGCGCGTTTGTCTCATCGCTATTTACGATAAGGTGAATTTGAGGACCATAGTTAACTTCAAAACGTCATTAATCACTTATGTTTTCAACAATATTCAATATATCAATAGCAATGCATGGGACAACAACTTGACTTGCTGCGAACTTATGGCGTTGGGAACCATAAGGATAGTGGGAGCATAAAGTCTGAAAGGTTGTCTGAAGTGCTTATAGAAATAGTCGACCATAAACCGAAACCTCTATGGAAGTATAATGTGGTGAGATCTTAGTTTCTTGCACACATACATGGAGTTTAATGATTAGATGCATTTTTGGAAGGGCAATGTTGTAACTGTTGTTGTGTTTATTGTGCGTCATAGGTGTACATCCCTCTTAATGCAAGAAATCAGCACTGGCTGATGACTGCTGTTTATCCGAGGAAGAGAGAGGTCACTTTGTATGATAGCTTGAGTACCGAATTGGAAGAGAAAAATGAGCTGGTCGTCGCACAGGTAATGGACGGACTAAGGTGGTTATTCCATGTTCTTGATGACAGATCAATTGGGTGAGATAAGCCATGGATTGTGAAGCCATCCGCTGACAGGCCTACGTAACTAAACTCGGACGATTGTGGCGTATACATGCTGAAATATATAGACTTCCTTTGCAGTATGAGTGCAATTGACTTTACGCATGTAAGATATATTTATTTGCCTACATTCAATCTTGATTGCTTCGTATTTTGTTTTAATATTGTTCGTTCTGATTCTGTAGGAAGAAATTTCAAAATTTAGAAAGACGATTGCATATGACTGTTTGAAGCAGTCAAGAGCAGAAGATGCTGCGTTCCTACAAAAATAAGGAGAAGAGGCATCAGGTAGACCGGCGAAGAAAGCCAAACACTGATTTGATGTTGAATGATGAATGGATAGGCTTATTTGATGTTTCTTCTTCTTATCGTCATCTATAATAGGTTGGAGAGTGAGATGGGTCGTAATTGTCCGTGGAGAGTTTTCTATCCGCCATCGCATTTATTGAGAGGTGTGGTTGAGAAATTATATTATGAGTTATAAGTGTATGGAAATCTGCCCATCCACATATTTTGATCTGTTCCCATTGAAGTGTACGGAAATCTCCTCGTCAAAGTTAGGACATGGAATAGGTAGATACCGAAAATGCCATGTGTGTGTGTGTCTGTGTGTGTGTGTCTGTCTGTGTGTGTGTATATATTGGTCATTTGAGATATTAGAAAAAAGAACATCTGGATTGATGGATTACTGGTCGTGTTAATATTGGTCATTGTTGTCGTGTCAATATCTTCGTGGTTCATATATGTAATAGTTTGTGGTTGTCATCCATGTTGGATCATCGTTGACAACCACGGCAACGAGAGAAACACGATCCATACGTCATGGAAACCACGATCTATAAGTCATGGCAACTACGACCCCCATGTCAATGCAATCACGACCAGTTAAATTTGATGTAAGTGCGACATTTTCTATTATATTGTAAACTTAAGTGGAAGACACTAGCAGAGTCTTGCGCATCACTGAGCTTCTCTTCTCGCAGTTATTTTGTTATATGGGTCGTGGCTGTAGTGTTGTCTTCATCGTGTTTGTGGTGATTGTAATGTTATATGGGTTGTAGCCGCCATATTGCCTTCATCGTGTTTACGGTGCGCAAAGCCCTGCAAGTTGTATGGGTCATGGTTCCCATGACACCTGGAGTGGTTTCCATGATGTATCTGTCGTGTTCCTCATATGGTCGTGGTTGTCGAATACGATCCAACATGGACGAGAACCACAATCCACGACAACTGAGAGCCCCGACAAATTTAACAAGGAGATTGTTATTCATGGTGTTATCATAAGTATATGGATAGCATGGTTCTGGTCTCATATGGGTCGTGGCTCTCATGTTATATGGGTCATGGTGTTAGTGTCAAATGGGCCGTTTTCCTCATGGTTTAATTCACGATCCAACGTTGATAAAACGTACGATCCACTTCGCATGTTAAACATGATCACACAACAGGGTCGTGGTTGTCATACAGACTGGGACATGTTATATGGATCCTCATATCCACGACCTTTAGCTTCTCTTCTGGTAGTAAGGGAGTTGGATGGGTCGTGGTTTGCGTGGGTCATAGTGTTCATGTTACATGGGTCGTGGTTGCTATGCTATATGGTCATGTTTATCAGCGGTTTTAGCCTTTATTCTGGCAGTGAATGAAGTGATGGGGCAACGTTAGCTTCTCATCTGGTTGTGACTGTTATATGGGTTGTACTTGCCATGTTATATGGTCATCCTATATAAATACGTTCCCTCATTATATTCTGTTTAATTTCAGGTTATATACTTACAATCACGATCCATCCAACACAACCACGACCCACTGTGCAAGAGAACCTTGATCACACGGAACGATCGTGGTTGCCATACACATTGGGTTGTGATTGCCAATCGCGATCCATCTTGGAAGGCAACCATGACCTTTTTTCATCCCATCCACGCCCCCCCAGAAATAGCGTCACATTCTTCTTATTCACGCAATCACACTAAAGTTGTTGCTTCCCCGTAATCCATTAGGCAACGAGCGCAAATTGAGAGGGCTGTGAAATAAAGCTATGGTGCAGCTAAGGAGCAACACACTTTCATTGTAAGGCTGATTGCACTGGTCTTACGATATTGTCTTAAACCCATATTCATTTGGCTATCATTTTTTATGTGATTGAGACTGTGGAAATAATGTGGAGCAAATGAGTCAAGACATTGCCACCATTATTTCCTTTGATTCCGGAGGGTTGGAATCTCTGCAGATTGAAGACCTTCCGACATGTGGTCATTTTCAGATGAGCCAACAGTTGTGGCCTAGGCATTATTGTCCTTGTGCTCTGATATTTTGGTGTGTCAGCCTCGGAACGATGAAGCAAAGATTAAAAGTTCTTGCTGAGAAGCACAAAAGAGGACCACTAGCAAGGTGAATCAGAGCAATCAAGAAAGCAACATCTGCAACCCGAGGATCGGTGCTAGATTTCCCATGCGAGGTTTGGTCGTGGCTGTCTTCCCATGAACAATTCTCTTCAACAGGCACCCAGCAAGGGTTGCTCGTTGTTTACATGGAAGATTGGTCGTACCAATGACATCGGTCATTTTTCACATGAATAGTGGGTTGTGACTGTTACGGCATATGGGTTGTTGTTCTCATTTGACAACCATGATACACCATTCATCATGACCACGACACAACTCATTGGACAATTACGACCCACAATTGATCAAAGTTTCATTGGTCGCAATATCATTTCATATGGGCTGATGTTGTAATTTTGTATATTTATTGGCTGTTATGATATTAGGATCCTGCATGTAGGTAATAAAGGGTCGTGGTTGTCTTGTTATACCCATCGTGGTTGTCGTGTTATATGGTTCATAGTTAATACGAAGCATTGATCGTAGTTGTCATTTGGTTAGAACCTATTTTCTTTCACTGATTTTTCAGATAGTGGCCCAGATGCATAAAGGCTCGTGATTATCGTCCACTTTGGGTCGTCGTTAACATTGAGCAATGGTCGTAGTTGATCTGGTCCATGGTTGTCACGGTAAATAGGCTGTGGTCCACAGTTGGTGTGGTTCATGGTTGCCATCCAGGTTGGATCGTCGTCACGAACAAGCACGATATAGTGAGAAACACAACCCATACAACATGACAACCACTGTCCATGCCACAACCTATTGTTAAGCTCGATAAGACCTCTATGGGTCATGTTTCAAATGGTCACGAATTTGTGGTTCGTCGTTAACTTGCACCATGGTTCATAAATCAATAGGTATATATATTAGAGTGCCACGATAGGTATCGTTCACCATACACACCATGGATCGTGATTCAAAAGCACAAGAATTTGTGGTTATTCTCCACATTGGATCGTGGTTAACATGCATCGTGGTTTTTATGAATCAATAATATAGTTCAAACTACATTATCGCAGTCAAAAAATAAAAAATAATAAAAATAGACCAACATATGAGGTCATCACTTCAGCCATCAAGGATGAAAGTGCATCGACACCGATTATGACCAGTTCGATTGTATCTAGAGCACTTAGGTCTTGTCCTATCTTCTCCTTAGGATGTAATGCGAACCTTTTTTGGTCTTCCAACGGATCTTCTCATTTCTGTAGGCTTCATTTTCTCGCATAAAACCTTCACTTCCTCTGGAGTGTTCCATTGTGTTCTGTCTAGCACTGGGTAAACTGACTCTTGATATGTTTTACGATATATTTCATTGAAGTAAAATGGAGAGCAGTATTTGTAAATATCAAGCTGAAACTTATCACATGCCATTATCACATGAACACAAGGTAGCAGCATTTTTCCAAACTTATTGCACGTACACCTCATTTATATTAGATTCACTACATCCGTCACTCCTTGTGTGGTCACTTGGTACTCATCCACTGAAATCACAATGCATTGTGTCCGTCGCACCTCCGACTGATATATTTCGGATAGTCTTTTTGATGCCCAATGAGTCAAATCTTCTTTACGGGCCAAGGCCTCGTCCTATCGGTGGAGGAAGAAGTGTTGGATTTTACTCCTTATTGACTCGATAAGTTTAGTGACAAGGTACTCTCTTGCATCTACGAACAATTTGTTCATGCTTTCCATGATGTTGGTGGTGATGATATTATACCGCATGTTAGGAAAGAAAGCGTTCGCCCATCTTTCTTTTTCTATACCATTGAGGAATTGATACACCATGGGATTCACCATTTGAATGCATCGCATCATCTCCTAAAATGTGGAAGTACGGTATGTCTTCACAGCACCCCAAAAGTATTCTCGCATAGAATCATCCGAACATGCCTTATTCATGTTTCCAAGTATATGATGAGTACAATATCCATGGATCGCATGCAGGAACATGTCAGGGACTTCACTAACCAACCCTTTGTGACGATCTGACACTATCACTAGTCCTAGAAGGATCCCGATTGACCTGGATAAAATCCCAAGGAACCAACTCCAGCTACTACTGTTCTCAGATTCTCCAATCTCATACGCCACAGGGAGGACGTGATTATTTCCATCCAATGTAGTAGCCATGAAGAGAACGCCCTTGTACCTTCCTGTCAAATCTGCGGCATCAACACATAACACCCTCCGAACATGTAACATTATACTTCTGATGCACTGCCCAAGCGCGATAAAGCATTGTTCAAAACTATTCGTCTCCTCGTTCACTGCGACTCTTCGACAGTCCCTAAATTGGCCTTTTTCAACTCGTGAAGGTACACCGGGAGCTTGCTATAAGAACCCTGGCAGGATCCCAAGACTTGTTTGGTTGCCATCTCTTTACCCTTCCACGCTTTCTTGCAACTGATCTCAAAACCGTACATCTCACTCATACGATATTGAATTTTCTTTGCCGTGCAGGTCAGCTCCTCGCTCATACGACCGACGCCAAACTCGCTACTCATCAAACTGGTGGCTTGACGATGATCTCTCCCCTTCCTCTTCGATGTCACTGTTTCAGTACGGTCGTCCGCGTTCGTGGTCTCAGATTGGCGTATCTCCTCAAACGACATGGTACAGGTATGCTTCAAGTTGTAAGTCCTGATCTTGAACATCCCTATGCCATTAAGTTTTGAAGCATGTATCCTCCAGCTACAATATAGCCAATCGTATATATCGTCTTGTTAGAATGAAAGACCTTATACTGGAACTTACGGCGCATCGCATATTTACATAGAGAATACTGTAGTCGACCTTTGTCCTTGTACACTTGCCCACCTGATATTTCGTTCAGATCATCCACAAAATTCGGGTATTCTTGTCGATCTGAATTGACAAATGCATCATCAGATGGATCAACAGATGGATCATTGACAGGTGGGATTTGGAGATCGCACTGGTTAGCTATTCCTCGGTCATCATCTCGATCACTTGATGGGCCAGGTATGTCACGGTCATCATTCCCCAAATCATGTTGTGTATCATTGGTTGAAGGGCTGCCCATACCGCATTCGTCGATGACCCGCTCGTGACATCTATCACTACTTGATGTGTCAGGTATGTCACGGTCATCATTCCCCAAATCATGTTGTGTGTCGTTGGCTGAAGGGCCGCCTATACCGCAGTCGTTGATGACCCATTGTGACATCTATCACTATTGGATGGGCCATATATGTCGCAGTCATCATTCCCCAAACCATGTTGTGTGTCGTAGGCTGAAGGGTCGGCTAGATCGCAATCATCGAGCTCCCGATCGTGATATCCATCACTCCTAGATGGGCCAGGTATATCGCATATGTCATCATTCCCCACATCATGATGTGTATCATTATGCGAAGGGCCTCTTACATCGCAGTCGTTGACTCCTCGGTCTAGATATCTAACAAAAGTTTCAGGTATATTGGAATCATCGGCTATCCAAACATTGCCTGAAGGTTGCGTAATCTATGTTGTAATCCTCAACGACAGGACAACGCCTCACTTTCTCCACATACAATGGTATTTGTGTTGAAGGTGTCTATCCACAGAATAACATGTATGCTTCTAAATCTTCATCATCTTTAATTATATGTGAGCGTAGGAATCCATGAATTACATCACCGTACACAACTGTAATCAACAAATTGAATTCATCCGACGTAGTCTTCGTATTTGGTGCATTTTATTAAGCAACTATCGAAAAGTGATATCATCACTCACAACAAATCTCTTTGAGTCTCCACCCTGGTAGGTTGTAATGACTCGTAGATTTCCGTACAATGGCTTGAGTACTACCTCGACCAGAAATCACTTAGGATTAAATCCCTTAGAAATTTGACAAAGTTAACTAAGTGCTAAACTAGATTAGCCATGAAATCCATTTGAATCGCTTTAAATACGATCTACAAGACCCAAAACTTGTAGAATCATTGATGCTAGGTCACCCTAAAATCTAGGATCAAACTCATTACCCGATTGTTCTCGGGAACACATTGAAACTCCGTATCAGGTCTGGACCGTACATCGGGAGTCCGAATAGTACGAGGTTAAGGAATTAGGACCGCCTCACTGGGCTTGACAACCATCTCAAAAATCAGACCCAGACAGTGTCCCACGACTGTTCGCTTGAGTCCGGAGCGAAGGAGTGTGAAAACTCATGTTTCCTTTACAAAATAAATATCTTGAATAGTGATCTGAGACTTGATACTTGCGGTCAATTTGTAAGCAACTAGACCATCAGAATCTAACCCAAATACACCCTCGGATCAGGAAAAATTTCAAGAACATTTATATGTACTTGGAATTTCGGATCGAGGCCCACTGACCGTTGAACTGAAACTGGTCCGCCACGCGTGATCTGGGAATCCGACTGAGACGAAAAATTAACTCCATGTAGATCCACGGTTAGTGAGCTTAAGTCCGACTTTTGGCTCAAGGAGGCCCGCCAGAAACCCTCCGTTGAGCTGAAATAATGCCGCTTTGGTTATAACCCAAGTATACCTTAACCTTAAGTCTACTTTGGAGACTTTTTAGGCTATATAAGGACCTTAGAACACCCTCTCTCACAGCCATACGAATTTGAGAAAAACCCTAAGTGAGAAGAGAGAAAAAGGGAAAGAAAGCTAGAGGGTTGTGGGAGATCCTTCCTACTACCATCCCCTGCCACCACACAAGTTGCACCACCTATTTCTTATCGCTTTTCCGGCAATACCGACTCCGTTTCTAGGTAAGAAACCCTAACCCTAACCTGTTTTGGTGATGTGAAGGGTGTAAGTTATGAAATAGCTAACCTATTTCATTCTTTAGGCCACCAAACTGCCGAATACGGAAGCCTAGCAACCCTAGCTGATCCGTTGCGATTCCACGGTGTAAGGTGAGGACCTTAGGTGCATAGGTTACGATTTTCAATGCTTTCAATGTCAGATAATGATAGATTCATGATCTGCATGCAATTTCACATGTACAAAGTGCTTTCCGTTTTCTGTTTCGATTAACGATGTAGATTATGGAAATTTACATATTCTAGGTATTCATAGAAAATACCATATATGTATAAATTTTGGAAATGTGTTTGACATAATTATTTGTTGTATGAATATATGTTATATGGATAAAATACTTATTTGGCAAAAGGATTCGCCCAAATACATGTTTTACTAAAATACACTATGCATGTAGAAATACCGTATTGTAGAAAGTACCATATACATATATATATATTTTAGGAATGTGTTTGCCATGATTATTTGTCGTATAAATATAATACATATGCGTAAAATACTTACATGGTGAAAGGACTCGCCCTAACACATGTTTGCTAACATACACTATGTATGTTGAAATAGTGTATGTTAAGTGTTTGTAGAAATGCTTGTGTGAGTAAGGGTTTGGATGTTGATGCCTTAGGAGGGTGTTGAGATGGAATTCTCAACTACCTTAGAGACATGTATGATTTCCTCCATGTGGTTGTTTACTTAAATCGCTTACTTGTTCAACATATGTGTTTGTATTCCTATTTATGTAGTGCCTTATAACATGCTTTACAACATGCTTTATAACGTATTTGTTAACTTGCTTGAATTACTTTGTTTATCATGCTTTACTCCACATGCTATGGATGAGAATTGATTGAGTTTGGGACTATGTCTATAGTCCAGACAATCGGTACCAGACTTGAGATCATGGTTGAGATTCATTCTGCCGCGTAGGATGTGTTTGACGAACCCGAGTCGTACGTCAGTTGGCGATAGTGGTTAGGCCACACGAAGTGCTTATGCACTTCATGTCGTTTAGCTGATTGTGCGCTTGAGCTAGTCAGGCTCGTCAAGTAACCCGATATGCCTAATGTATGTTCACCATGTTTGGTCACCACTACTTGAACTTAGGGTACCAAACTTACCAGTAAAATCCCTTCTAACCATGGTACCTCGATCCGCTAAGACTCATGAACCGGACATGGTGGTATGGGAAACTATGGTTGAGCTGTCGGCCTACGCTGGGGCCACGTGCCTCCCCGTAGTAACCATTGAGCAACCAAACTCGTGAGCCGAATACGGTGGTATTGGACACTGTATTCGAGCTGTCGACACCTACGGCGAGAGCCGAGTATAGTAAGACCTGTATTCATGCTGACAGGCGACGAGTCCTCCGTAGTGTCTTTGAGTATACTCTAATGTCTGTGATTGGCGATGAGCCCTTCACAGCAACTAGAGCATGAGCTGAGCCGAGTACGGTGAGACCTGTATTCGAGCTGACGGCCAGCGATTGAGCCGAGTACGGTGAGACCTGTACTCGAGCTGACGGTCAGCAATTGAGCCGCATACGGTGAGACCTATATCCGTGCTGACGGGTGACGAGCCCTTTTCGATGCCTTCGCGATGCCTCTTGAACCATAATATCGTATGAGATTAACTAGGATTGATGACTCTAGAATGGATCATGTTTGGGAATGATATAAGGGAGGTACCTTAGTTTCCCAATACTGCTGTTTGAAATGGACTAATAACTACTCGGTAATCATGCTCATCATCGCACCGCATGTGCCTGGTAGATGTGGAGCACTGAGGGAGGTATGCATCCGCAAACGTAAGATGATGTCGCAAGAGGGTGGTTTGGCAAGGGCATTCATCATGTCATTTCATACTTGCATTTAATAAGAGTAGTTAGGATTGTTTAAATGTACTGCTTTATCATTACTGCTTAATTGAATTGATAACATGTTAACCTATGCTTTATTGTTCCACTGAGTTAGCTACTCACTCCCACGTTACGGGACAGTGTTTTACACACCAACCAGACTCTGTCGCAGGTATAGAGGATGCATCGATTCAGGAGGCAAAGCCAGAATACGATGAGGACCAGGACGAGTTCTCATACATACAGTACTCTGACGGCTATGCTTAGGCCGACTGGATCGCGGGGATTTCAAGATTTAACTTTAGTTGTATTTTGACCTTTTTATTCAGAAACAATACATATATATGGATACTCAGTTAGTGTTCATACTCTGAAGATCAAGATGGTTTTGTTCCTTTACACACATAATATATACAGTTTTTAGTCTTCCGCTTGCCTTTATACAATTGATATGGAGTATGAATTACTGTTTTGGTATAATCTCACTAATGTTTATTGCTCTAACACAGACAACATTTAATCATCATTATGTATGTTGCATATGTGATGCGTTGGAACTCAGGTGTTGAGTTATACTCGACCCCTGATTTTTAGGGTGTTACATAGGTAAACATTGCCTTATCGTATACACTCTCTCCATCATAATAACATAATATAGCCCTGCGACCCATACTCATTCGAATACTGGTTATTCTGTTAAAACAAAAATGAATGGGTCCAACTTGTGAGTAATGCAAGATACTAGTTGTCCATTAAATGTGTCGTGGTTATCATTCACATTGGTTCAGGATTGCTATCCACATTGTTTCGTGGTTGACGACAATGGCCCACTGTGAATGACAACAAAGTACCACGTGAAGGGTCGTGGTTTTGACCCAATGACAAAACTGAACCACTCGAGGGGTCGTAGTTTTGACCCACAATGGGTCGCAGTTGTGTTCTTATAAGGATCGTCCCGTTCACTTGACTGTGCGACGCGCAATTTGTTGGGGCGTGATCGTCATGTTATATGGCTCGAGGTTTTAAAGAGGGGTCATCATTGTCAAATGATGAGCGTCGCACAGTCCAGTAACATCTTAATCATGGTTGTCACGGTACATGGATCATGGTTGTCAGGCACGTCCAAGGTCCCATTGCTACATCTTATTCATTCATGGATTTCGTTGCTATTATAATCATCATGATGGAGAAGATATTCGATGAAGGGTTTGAGCCCTCCCCGCATTATTCCAAACATGGCAACCACGCTCAACGACCGATATACAACTTCGATCCATTGTTTATCATAATCACGATCTTCATTTGATGGCAACCACGCTCAATGACCAATTGTGCATGTCAATCACGACCAAACATTCGACCAGTCGTGGTTGTCAGCTGACATGGATTGGCAACCACGCTCAACGACCAATTGTGCATGTGAACTACGACCAAACGTTCGACGGGTCGTGATTGTTAGATGGCATGGGTCATGGTTCTCACGTTACGTAGGTCATAGTTTTCACAGTTGTTATATGGTTCGGGGTCGATAGGTTATATGGGTCGTGGTTCACAGTTATATAAGTGTCGTGATTTATACTTAGGAATCACTCAAAGGGTCATGGTTTTCATTCAAGATGGGTCGTGGCTCCCAGGGCAGTGAAAAGCACGACCCATATACACTAAGCTAGAATCACAACCATAACCCATAACATCTACCAACCATGACCCATGCATCATGATCTAATGTGCACGGGAATCCGATCCTTACAGCTTGACAACCAAGATCATTGTAACGTGACAACCAATATCAAATGTGCATAGGAATACGGCACCACAATCCACAGCATGTGAACCTTCTCGACTCTACCTTGACCTTAGCAAACTGACCTCCTAGTGGAAGAGGATTACAGCCAAGGACAAATAATGTGCCAAAAGTTGCAAGTGAAATGCTACATTCGGCCCTTCCAACGCTCATATATTCTTTCGTTTAGTCCGCGGGATAATGGACTGGCTACTCCCCTACCAGGCTGTCACCGTCCGTGGGCCCAACCATGACTTATGTGTTAGATCCATGCCGTTCACCTGCATCTACAGTGAAAGCCACGACCGGACCTTACAGATCATTTGTGGGCATGACCCCGAAAATGGGAGGGATAATTTTAATGGTCTACGATGGTGAATCATCACCATGCCATGTAATGTCCACCGCCCGTGATTGGAGTGTCGTTCATTTTTTGGACTCCTACCCTTAAATCATCTGGAGAAATGTATGGACGGCGTGGATGAAACACATAAGTGGTGGTGGGGCACACAAACCGCCGAGCACCAGCCATTGGCCGGTGTCTCGGATAGTAAACTTCCCGTCCATGGCTCAATGGCTGTAACAGCAGGTGACATCTGCTGCATCCATTTTTGTAGGTCTGTTGAACCAAGGTCAAGGGCAATTTCGTCAGAAACAGAAAGGTGTCAGAAGGGTTTCATGTATGGGCGAGGATTGCGTAGTACCCCCGCATGGCCCTAGCTCCCAACGGGCAGTTCTATGGGCAGGCCCACCGCAATGTATCTGTACATCCAAGCTGTCTATCCCTCATCTCAGGTTATTTTAAGATATCGAAACTAAGATGGGGTAAATCCAACGGTCAACTGGATCACACCACAGATACGTACATTCCATCAACAAAATCCGACTCAGACATTTCAACAAACACTACTTTATACATAGACTACACTACTTTCACAAGGGCATTGTCACACATGTAATGACATTTAATGCTTTGTGCATTTTAAAGCAACCAAGCGTATTATTTGGTGTGGTCCACTTGAGCATTGGATCTGTCGCATTTCTTGTGCCCATTCACTGCCCAGCATGTGTGCATGTCATCCATGCCGTCCATATATATGTCTAAATCATTTTATGGTAACCAACAAAACAATGAGACTTATCCCATTAGAAAGTGGACCACATCACAGCAAACAGTGGTGAATGAGCGCTGTCGGTGATCCCTCTCATTTTATTGATGAAGCATTAAAACGTTCTGTCAGAACAAATGAACGATCATGCCAGACGAAAATGCCCCTGACCTCGGTTCAGGAGACGCACGGACATGGAGTGAAGCAGAAGTAACCTCCGGTTTCAACTCCCGATAAACTGACCGAACGGCTACTCCCTATGACACCGGCAAATTATTAGTTCTCGGTGGTCTGTGTGCCCAATCACCACGTATGTGTTTCATCCATGCCGTTAATATGTTTCTCCAGATGATTTAACAATGAGACCACAAAGCGAACGACACTCTAATCACAGGTGGTGGACATTAAATGGAATAGTGATGATTCACCGTCGTAGACCATTAAAATTATCCATCCTATTTTCGGGATCAAGCCCACAAATGATCTGTAAGGTCCGATCATGGTTTCACTGTAGATGCAGATGAACGGCATGGATCTAACACATAAGTCATGGTTGGGCCCACGGATGATGATGGGGCCATAATATATAACAATGGGGACAATGGGCATATTACATTATAATCACGACCCATATTACATTGACAACAGCGATACACGTTACATTACTAACACGACCACTATACATGATAAGAACGACCATAACACGATTGTAACCACGGCCGATGAGCACCATGAAATAACACGACCACTATACATGGTAAGAACGACCATAACACGACCACTATACATGATAAGAACGACCATAACACGATTGTAACCACGACCGAAATAACGTGATAACTATGACCAGATGAGCACCATGAAAAACATAACAATACCATTATGAAGGAAGAGTGCAAGAAGGACTTGTGGTTCGGCTTGGCTTTTGAAAAAAGTGTAACCCAAGTACCATTTTTATAGGCTGTTCAACCTGTTGTTAATGTGGGGTTGGTGATTCCAAAGGGTCGCTTTGATTCTGAAGGATTTCGAGAAGGTATCGTCATTAATGCGATTTCTTACACTTGAATGTGGCATTGATTCCTCAGGGAAGTCTCGTGGATAGAACGAACGTTCGGTCGTGGATGTGAATCACAACTCAACATAGATAACAACAACGATATCTACAACATGACAATTACGCTCGTTGTTGACAGTAAGGAAACTCGTGGATCCGATGGTGGATGGTCTTGATTTATCAACGTCGACCGGGCATAGACGACAATGATCCTCTCTTCTGGCAGTTACCGTGTTATATGAGTCGTCGTTGCAATATTTTAAGGGTCGATGTTTTCATGCTACATTGTCGTGATTGTAATGTTATATGGGTTGTCACTCGCATGTTATACGGATCGTGGTTGTCATAATGACTGGACCGTTGTTGTGGTGCACAAGATCCCGCAAGAATTGGTGGTGGTTGTCGTTAACCATGGATCAAGGACTTAACAACGGGTCGTGGTTCTCGGTATAGATGGATTGTGGTTTATATGTTGTATGGGCCGTGTTCCTCATACCATCGTTGTTGTCGAACACGATTCAACATGGACGAGGACCACGATTCGTTACAGCTGTGAACGACGACCAATTTAACATTAGAACATGACACGTATCAACTATGACCCGTTCGTCGCGTATATCACGACCCATATTACACGACAACAATGATCATATATCATATCGTTCATGGTCCATGTATAATGACAACCACGATCCACGTTGAATGACAGCCTTATCGCATGATAACTGCAATCAATGCATTTCGTGACCACCGTTGAAACATTTATATGGCCACAAAAGTTGTGTATCGGCTTAATGTCTTGGCTTTTTCACTTCATCACAGTGAAAATGACTTTATAAACGGTTTGGATGGAATATAACCATCAAGGTAGCGGTTACGGAGGTTTCAACGGTTAGAGTTCCATTTCCACACTGCTTCATCTAGTATGGCCCACTTGCGTCTTGGATCCTCATTTCCGGTCTCCTGTCATATAATTTGCCCATAAAATGGATGGATAGGTTGGATTTCTAACAAACATCACAGTGGGGCCCGCACAGAATATTGCGCAGTAACATCATGCGAAAGGCTTTACTGATGTGTGGCGACGGTTACGCTTTAGGAAAATCCGCATACGAGCGTACGACAATCTTCCACTATCGTCCTCTCGTGAAAGGACGTGGGTCGACGGTTACGCTTTACTGACGAAATTGGATTGCGGTAGTGAGTTACTCAGTACTTATCGTACTAAGACACTCACAGTTGGCCCACTGTGAGTGTATATGGTTTATCCACACCGTCCATCCATTTTTCCTGATAGTTTTGGTGGATGATATCAAATTTCCAGTAAATCCAATGGTCAAATGGACCATGACACAAGAAATAGTAAGGAATGATGATTTCCATCGTCGATACCTTCCTATGGTCCACAGTAATGTATATTTGTCATCCAACCTGTTCATAACATCACAAAGACATGGACGAAGAGAAAGAGCAAACATCAGCTTGATCGAAAACTTCTTTTGCCTCTACTATTTTTTCAATGGTAGAGGTTCAATCACACTGTCATGTGGTGTGGTCCACTTGAGCTGTAGATATGCTGACATTTTGGCCTTAGACCCCAAAATTATCCATTAACATGAATAAAAGAAGTGGATAAAATAAATAAATAACTGTAAACCTCACAGAGTCTACTCAGTACGTTAAAGGGTACTGAGTTACTCTGTACACATTCCGCTTACTTTAAATGGCATAAATGCTAGGAATGGTGGGGCGAAGGAATGCACCACGTGTAGCGGAGGATCGAAGAGATCCCGGTGCTTTTAAATTGCTTTAAATGCTCAGAAGATTCTGACATTGAAGCATGGTCTTGGGTATATTGCACCATCCCACTGTTGAGGGTCAAATATTGCATATTAGACTCCATATATTGCCTGGATTTACGAGCATGATACTGTTTAACGCTTGATTTTAATCATGTTTGTGATGCAGGGTGTATTTGAGAGCATAGGTCTGAAAAGGATGTTAAAAGCATGGAATTGATGCTCTAGAATCACCAAGGTAAGGGACGGACTCCAGGGGATGGAGATTGATAGAAGTGCATGCCAGATATCCAGGAAAATCGAGAAACTGAAGTCCAAGTGACCCGAAATTGGTCCAGAATGCAAGATCACATGGTTCCCGCCATCCGATTGACACAAGACTTCATACATGTGATGGGAGTCATAAATTAACTGTACATATTAAAAATCAACCATTGAAGATCTCGGGAAGTGGGCCAACGGACAGATCAGCCCATGACTTTCTGATTTTGGGCCCACCTGATCTCCGGATTTGCCTCCATTTTGGAATCAACGCATAAAATAATACATTGAAATGAATGGATGGATTGGATTTCTGATAAAATATGCAGTGGGCCTCACATATAAGTTGGGTGTACACCGTGCGGTACATCTGAGCAGCCGCACCGGACCAAAGAAAAACGTTCAAAGTCGGTTTGACCGACCGTCTTCAGCAAAACGGAAGTTTTCGTTTTTGTTTTCTCAGCATCTGTGAAACGGAGGCTCGGTTCGCTGTTGTGGGCCTCATCCATTGTCCACATGGACAATCCAAACCATTCATCAGAATCCCTGACTCCCTCTCATCTACACCTAGGTGGAAGAATGGAATGAGACAGCGAGGATTAGTTTTTAGCCATTTAAAAGCAGATTGAACGGCAGATAAAAACATCATGTGGGCATCATCAACAGAAGAAAGAAACTACATATTCCCGATCGGAATCTTGTATTTCATCCGGTGGACGGTGTGGATTTTGCAAATAACAATGAATTGGGACCCACCGACCTCAACAGCGTAAGACGTTACGCAGCCCTGCCGTGCGGACGTCCGAAAATTTCGGGTGATTGGGGGCCATTATCTTTGGTCGGATCAGCAATCCGGACCGTTCAAGCAGGATAGAAACGGGCCTTTAACCCCACCATGAAGACGATTTTGAAATATTTGGACAGACAACCGAGCAATCTCAGATCAAATGCAAGACATTTTTGCGTTTTCGGTTGCGTAAAACAGAGTTCGCAAGTCCGGCTCTGTTACAAAGTGTATTGCGTACGGAGAGTCGTTTTTTCGACCCTGACCAACCTTCTCCAGTCTATAAAAAAAGAAAGAAGAGAATGTGAGAGGAGGGCTATCGGGTCTGGGAGCAGAGGCTTAGCTTGGCTGGAACGTTTAGAGAGAGAGAGAAAGACAAAGAAAGGGAAGTTTTTTTTTATATGTTTATTTGTTTGTTTGTTTTGAATTATGAAGAGATCTAGTCCATCCATGTCGGGCTAAGCCTCTAGGCTAGGGCCAAGAGGTGAGGCTTGTCGCGTGATGGGAAGATCTCTACGGCATTGATTCATGTTTGAACTGATTTTGATGCTAGTTGATTTTATGGGATGCTTTTAGTTTTTAATAGTCTGTTGTGACTAAAATTACAATGGGTCTGTGATAGCTTTGAGCATGTTCCTCTCTTTTTATGTTTATGACGTGAGGAAGCCCTGTTGTTCGCCATCGTCTCCTGGGCACGGTTGGATGTCAGTACCCTTCCTAACCTTTGTACATGTGATTGGTTGGTAATTAGTTTAATTCTGTTGTTTGCTTTGTCTCCTAGGCATGGTTTGGTGATGGAATCCATTCTAATTCATATACCTTTCATCTCTTAAAAACTAGATCAAATGAAGTTCAGTTTAATTTTCATGAATCAAGTATAGTTCTCCCTGATCTCTACAAGTGGATCCTCTGAATCCCTAGTTCCCTTCCTCTGAATTTCTCTACATCTTAGATAATTATTTCACAATTATTCTCTAAATTTCATTCAGTTTAGATTTCATCTTAGTCTAATTCTAGTTTTATTTAGTTTCAGATTACGTACAGGTTTCAGTCCTTGTGGATTCGACCTCGGTCTTACCGAGATTATTACTACATCACAACCCTATACTTGGGGAGTGAACAAGTTTTTAGCGCCGTTACCGGGGACTGACGGCTACGATTTTCTGAAATTAATTGGTTTTAGAATTAGTTAAGATTAGGATTTTTTCTAACTTTAGGTTTAGGTTTTTCTGATTTATAGAAACTAACCTGTTTTCTTGTTTTGTAGGATTTTAAGATAGAAACTTCTAATTAGGTGATATCTTTCTAATTTCTCTACTTTTTCTATTTTAGGCTTAGGGTTATATTTTCTATTTTTAGGAATTCTTCCGAGTTTAGAAACTAACTTTCTATTTTCCATCTTAGAATTTTCTAACTTTAGAATATTTATTTTTAGGAACTAATTTCTTTTGTTTTCTTTTGCAGGATATTAACATAGGAACTTCTTATTTGGTAACACCTTTCTAACTTCTCCTCTTACTTTCCATATTGTTGTAGGATCTTTTCTTTTATTTGTCTAGGATTAGATTCAGAGTTAGGGGTCTACCATGGAAGCATGGGTACGTGCATATGCCGAGATGGATAGGAGATATTGGAGAATGCCGGAGGGTTGTGGAATTCAACGAATACCTCAAGATTTCTCTCCATCAAGAATAGACATTGAGAACCGACTAGAACATTATGTTCCATCGGTTAATAGGGCCGTATATGATCGTAATTATGGGAATGAGGATTATTATCAACCATCTTACTCTCCCATGTATGATCAGTATGACTATAACCAGTGGAACCATCAAAACTGGGAAGATGAACCAACAACATATTGTAAGGATTATTCTCTTGGATCCCATACCCATGAGATCCAACCAGAAACGATTCAAGAGGATTCATGTTTTAATCTAGAACAATTCAACCAGCATGTTGCGAAAATGATGAAATCATTAGAAGCACTCAATTCGCGCCTCGAGAGGATAGAGGAAGCTCGCTCATCCCAACTACAATCCAATCCAGAAATACAATGCCAGGAAAGTGATCCTCACTCGCTTTTGACGAAATCTGGAATTTGGAATGAGGAGTTGGATTCCATTAATGAGCATACGGTTCAATTCCCCGATGAGTCGATCTCAATGACTGTTCAAAAGAATGATGGAGATACATGGGTGTCTTTCAAATACAGTGATGATGACACACTTTCCTTACATGACACACAAGATCTCAATGATAAGGTAGAGGTTAGTTTATTCGAACCTCAACCGAATTTAGAATGTGAGGAAAGCGATCCCATCCCAAGTGTGCACTGCACAGAATTAGACGATGATGTGTATTGGGATGATGATCCTGAATGTTCAACCCCAGTTCCCCTAGAATTAATCTTAAGTTTGGTCCAGGTCAATGATCGAGAAGTACACGAAGAGAACGGTCATAATGAGCTACTCCACTCACCTGACATATCTTATTTAAAAGTGGATGAGCTCCTTACAACCAATCCTTCTATCTCTTGTGAGACATGTTTGGACCACTCCCCTGAATTACATGATGATATGATTCGGGAGATGGACGAGCTACTCGATATGACTCTTGAATTTGAAACCACCCAGTTGAGGCCACCATCTAAACTGTTGAATAATGACGATTCAATGCCTCTTCTGAGTAGTATCAATGAGCAGAGTCCGCACATCAATATTTCATACACTGACCCTTAATCTGTCTATACAAGGCTGGAGCAAGAGAGCACACCTCCGTTTACCTTTAAAGACGATGGATTCCTTGAGCAGATCATCATGAGCTCTAATATGGAACATAAGTCACACTCAACTGAATTTTCCAACTCTTTGGATGCTTGCTTGGCACACTTTGCAGATTCAAATGATCCCATGATAAGAGACATAGTGAATGCCTTGCAAGACGACAGCTCGGTAGTCATCACTGACCGAAAGAACCCCTACCCTGAAGTCCCTTCTTCCACAGATCTTGAATGTTTACTGTTAAGGGAGAAGGAGCGGAAAATTGAACCGAAGTCTACTACTTCGGAATGTGTTGAAACTGCATCACTTTCTGAAGATTTTTCTGAAATTCATTTATGTGTAGTCTCTGATTCACCATGGGATACTAACGTTGAAACTTCTTCCGTTACAGGTGAATCATATATACTATGGATACCTCAAGTACTTCAACGAAAAATTTCTTATGAGGTACATAAATTTCTCTGGAAAGTCATGCTCCAGGGCGTCCAAGCCTATTGTAAAAATGGCTTTTGGATGATCCTGTTGAGAAATCTACTGAGAAATTTATCACGATACTGGCCAAAAGAGGAGTAGTTTTTCCCTGCTTTCATAGGACTAGAGTAGTTTGTTTTATGTTATTTTAGGATAGACGGTAAACTTAGCGCTCCTGGGAGGCAACCCAGCTTTTCATTCCATTTACTTTTCCTAGTTAGTTAGTTCAATGTTTGTGGGTAACATTACTGTAAACCCTCACGAGACTACAACTCGTCCACTAGGGGCAACCTAGGGGTTTAAAGGCTTGTTGCATACGCTAAATGCAATCGAAAGCACCTGCGAAAGTGGTATAGGTAGGATTTTATTTTGTTATTTTTGTTGGTTTCACTCTTATACTGACCTGCTCTCTCCCCAGCAATCTCTTGAAAAATCTCTCTCGATTCGTTATCCAGGTACTATCTTCCCATCACTTTTTCTTTATTGTCGTTGTCCCATGTGCATTGCATGTTTATATCTTTTACATTGAGGACAATGTAGATTTTAGGTTGGGGATGGGAGATTAGGTAACCAAATCAGTGTTTTCTTGGTCTTGAGCAAAAATTTGTGAAAATTTTTTTTTCTTAATTTTTTCTGGAATTTCTGTGAATTCGAAGTGATTCGACCATCTTTGATTTAGAATTACAGGATATGGAATGTTGGTGATTTACTACTCTTGGATTCAGTTGCTCGTTAGATTTCACAGTTAAGTTTGAATTATTAATCCATGATTAGAAGTTGTAAACATTGATTTAGTCATGATTTCCCATGTCACATCTCGCTTACACATTAAGATTTCAGTTTGAAACTGAAGGGTTAATTTGGTAATCACTGAGCATGAAAGGAACCACCCTAAAAAACAAAAATTTCAGCATCAGTTTATAAAGAAGAATTGAAAGAGTAAGTCACATAATCGTCATCATAGGTTTGCTCCCTATAGATGAAGATTCGATTCCCCATGGTTGACATGAGAAAAGAGTTAGGCGACAAGTTTTCACCATAGGTTTGCTCCCTATAGGTGAGGATTTGATTCCCCTCCTTGGCGCTACTGTTTATAAAGGAAATCAAAGGCTGATAGAACGAAAAGATGATCTAAAAGGCAAGTGTTGGTTTCAGTTTTGGTTGTCATGAATTTTGTTACCAATGATATCATGGAAAGTGACGATTGGATCTCTTAATGATGGTAAGTGAGATTATACTACACATGGAACTCAATGTTTAGAATTATTCTGGTTAATGGATTAATATTTGAACTTGATTATGAAGTTATTGTGAGCTTGATTCCAGGAGAAATTTATGCCTACCATTCATGAATCGCAGACTTCTAGTATCTGGATTGTTTTCAAAATCACTCGAGTTCTTAAAAATTGTTGGGTAATTCTCAACTTATTTTTCGCATATTTTGCTCGGGACTAGCAAAATACTGGTTGGGGGTTGTGTTGAGGGTCAAATATTGCATATTAGACTCCATATATTGCCTGGATTTACAAGCATGATACTGTTTAACGCTTGATTTTAATCATGTTTGTGATGCAGGGTGTATTTGAGAGCATAGGTCTGAAAAGGATGTTAAAAGCATGGAATTGACGCTCTAGAATCACCAAGGCAAGGGACGGACTCCAGGGGACGGAGATTGGTAGAAGTGCATGCCAGATATCCAGGAAAATAGAGAAACTGAAGTCCAAGTGACCCGAAATTGGTCCAGAATGCAAGATCACATAGTTCCCGCCATCCGATTGACACAAGACTTCATACATGTGATGGGAGTCATAAATTAACCGTACATATTAAAATTCAGCCATTAAAGATCTCGGGAAGTGGGCCAACGGATAGATCAGCCCATGACTTTCTGATTTTGGGCCCACCTGATCTCCGGATTTGCCTCCATTTTGGAATCAACACATAAAATAATACAATAAAATGAATGGATGGATTGGATTTCTGATAAAATATGCAGTGGGCCCCACATATAAGTTGGGTGTACACCGTGCGGTACATCTGAGTAGCCGCACCAGACCAAAGAAAAACGTTCAAAGTCGGTTTGACCGACCGTCTTCAGCAAAACGGAAGTTTCCATTTTTGTTTTCTCAGCGTCTGGGAAACGGAGGCTCGGTTCGCTGTTGTGGGCCTCATCCATTGTCCACATGGACAATCCAAACCATTCATTAGAATCCCTGACTCCCTCTCATCTACACCTAGGTGGAAGAATGGAATGAGACAGCGAGGATTAGTTTTTAGCCATTTAAAAGCAGATTGAACGGCAGATAAAAACATCATGTGGGCATCATCAACAGAAGAAAGAAACTACATATTCCCGATCGAAATCTTGTATTTCATCCGGTGGATGGTGTGGATTTTGCAAATAACAATGAATTGGGACCCACCGACCTCAATAGCGTAAGACGTTACGCAGCCCTGCCGTGCGGACGTCCAGAAATTTTGGGCAATTGGGGGCCATTATCTTTGGTCGGATCAGCAATCCGGACTGTTTAAGCAGGATAGAAACGGGCCTTCAACCCCACCATGAAGACGATTTTGAAATATTTGGACAGACAGCCGAGCAATCTCAGATCAAACGCAAGATGTTTTTGCGTTTTCGGTTACGTAAAACAGAGTTCGCAAGTCCGGCTCTGTTACAAAGTGTATTACGTACGGAGAGTCGTTTTATCGACCCTGACCAACCTTCTCCAGTCTATAAAAAAAGAAAGAAGAGAACGTGAGAGGAGGGCTATCGGGTCTGGGAGCAGAGCCTTGGCTTAGCTGGAACGTTTAGAGAGAGAGAGAGACAGAGAAAGGGAAGTTTTTTTTATATGTTTATTTGTTTGTTTGTTTTGAATTATGAAGAGATCTAGTCCATCCATGTCGGGCTAAGCCTCTTGGCTAGGGCCAAGAGGTGAAGCTTGTCGCGTAATGGGAAGATCTCTACGGCGTTGATTCATGTTTGAACTGATTTTGATGCTAGTTGATTTTATGGGATGCTTTTAGTTTTTAATGGTCTGTTGTGACTAAAATTACAATGGGTCTGCGATAGCTTTGAGCATGTTCCTCTCTTTTTATGTTTATGACGTGAGGAAGCCCTGTTGTTTGCCATCGTCTCCTGGGCACGGTTGGATGTCAGTACCCTTCCTAACCTTCGTACATGCGATTGGTTGGTAATTAGTTTAATTCTGTTGTTTACTTTGTCTCCTAGGCATGGTTTGGTGATGGAATCCATTCTAATTCATATACCTTTCATCTCTTAAAAACTAGATCAAATGAAGTTCAGTTTAATTTTCATGAATCAAGTATAGTTCTCCCTGATCTCTACAAGTGGATCCTCTGAATCCCTAGTTCCCTTCCTCTGAATTTCTCTACGTCTTAGATAATTATTTCACAATTATTCTCTAAATTTCATTTAGTTTAGATTTCATCTTAGTCTAATTCTAGTTCTATTTAGTTTTAGATTACGTACAAGTTTCAGTCCTTGTGGATTCGACCTCGGTCTTACCGAGATTATTACTACATCACAACCCTATACTTGGGGAGTGAACACCCACGTGTCCCATGACACTTTCTTCCTCCGGTGTTTGCAGTGATGGTGGCTGGTGGATCAAAGAGGAGGCGGCCTCTTCGCCCTCCTATGGACATCGTCCTCTCCTCTAAACAAAGGATGATAGCGGCGTCGAAGAAGAGGAAGGCTCCTGAGGACGAGGCGGAGGCGGCTCCAGTTGTAGACCCGGATAGGATCGTGCCAGTTACAGGCCTTCCAGAGGCTACTCCCGCTACTGCTCTGACCCTAGCCCTGAGGCTTCGGATGTAGGAGCTAATGCCCGAGTCGATGCCGTCAACATTTTGTCGTATTCTACAGAGGAGCAAGCCCCCAAGGCGGGTCCTTATAGGTCGAGGAGGGAGGTAGTGGGTGAGACCATCGCTGCAGCAGCCTCATCGTGATCTACATTTCCCCATGTTGATGCTGAGCCCATGGTTGGGCAGGCAGATGCACCTGATGTAGCTGTCCATTCTTCTGCGGCTAGCGGGATCAGAGGAGGTTCCACACCCTCTACAAGGGGAGAAGCTTTCGCATCCTCTCCAAATGGGAGAGAGTCTGCACCCTCTCCAAGGAGCCTGTCGCCCGATTTTTACATGGTTCAGCTGATTCCTTGGGCCGTTGAGCATGCACCAGAGTCGCTGATCGTCGACACCCTTTCCAGCCGCCACTTCGATTTCATGGATGATTTTGTGGCAGTATGTTACACGTCGCTGCCGAAGATTTTGGAGGTGAAGGAGAGGCTGAAGGAGATGGATCAACTCGAAGCTGAGCGGGCCAAACCTGTGGTCGAGAAGGCCAAGGAAGATGCTCAACGAGTCGAGCTCGAGAAGAGGCTGGAGGCCTCTGCTGCTCATTTATCGGAGCTGAGGGAGGCTGTTGTTGAAGGCGGGGTGAGAGAGCTTGCGCTTCAAGGTGAAATCAACTAACTTGAAGCTCGCTTGGATGTGGCCGAGCCCGAAGTCAGGAGGTTGCGCCGGGCTAACAAGGACCTCGAGTTCAGGGCCTTGGAAGCCGAGTCAGGGATCGAAGTTACGAAAGAGGAGCTCCAGTCGGAGCGACTGATGGCGGCGAACCAACTAGTCCAGCAATGAAATGTCCTTGAGGCTGCTGCGTCCGCGGAATAGGTTTCCTTACTATCAGAGGTCGAGGCTCAAGCAGTCTCATGGGTGGCCGCGGAAGTGGTGGAATATAAGGACTCTGCTGAGAGGGCTAATGAGCTAGATAAATTATACTATTTCGGCTATGATAGTGGCTTTGATGCTTGCCTAGTCGAAGTTAGGAAGCTTTACCCAACCCTCAACTTGGACGCCCTCACGGAAGACACCGCTAGTGACGCGGAGCTTGTCAGGGCAGATGATGAGGGTCGAATATTGCATATCAGACCTCAGTAATTGCTTAAATTTACGTACATGATAAGGTTTAATGGAGTGTTTTAATCGTGTTTTCATTGCAAGACGTAATAATGAGCATTAGACTGAAAAGAGAATTAAAAGCATGGACTTGATGATCCAAAGTCACTAGAGCACGGGATGGACTCCAGAGAACCAATAATGAAGAATTTACACGCCTGGGATCTGAGGAAAACAAGCTAAAGGGGCCCGAAAAGGGTCCAGAATGCAAGATCACACATGGTTCCAGCTATCTGGTTGGCTCGAAACTGCATACATGTGATGAGAGCCAAAAATCAACCGTACATATTAAATTTCAGCCATTGGATCACTATGGAAGTGACCTAATAGACAGATCAGCCCTTAATTCTAGATTTGGGGCCCACCTGCAATCTGGATATGACTCAATTTTAGTCCCAACTGTTTCAAAAATACGAGCGAAGAGATGGACGGAACGGATCTCTCATATCCATCACCATGGACCCCACTGGAGTTGAGAGTGCACAATGCACAAGTACACTTGATGTGCACTGGATCGCACTGCACAGTCAAAGTCGGTGTTGACCGACTACAATTCAAAAGGGGCAAGAGCCGTTCTCTGTTTTAAACAGGACCTGCGGTCCTGTGTTGTGGGCCACCATCAAGATTCTAGGGTCCAATCCAGACCGTCTATTAGACCATATTGGCCGATAATATCATCGTCTAGGTGGCTTCATTTCAAATGATAGCATAGATTGGTTTTTAACCGTACAAACGGCAGACGGATGGCAAGACAGAAAGCCACGTGGGCTACACCGAATCCACCCCAAAATCAGTCAATTCCCACTGATTTTTCGAGCTGAATCTAATGTACAGAGTAGATTTCTCAAAGCAAATGCAAAGTGGGCCACACCATTAGATCAGCGGGAGAGGTGTTACGCAGATCCATTTTTAGCACGTCCGACCGCTGCCGATTTTTACGGAAGATTTTTCGATCATGGCCATGATCGGATGGATGATCCGGACCGTCCATCGTGTAGGTCAGCCAAAATCCTTCCAAAAGACGTTGATCTTGTGGAGAGAAAGCAAGGAAAGTGGTGCTGTTAAGCGTGACATCTTGGCTGCGTAAATCAGTTACGCACGCCGGTGCGTAAAGGTCTCTCCACCGGTTGCTGCGGAAGTCTCCACCAGACTGACCTACACCTACTATAAGAGGACTCCTTAGGACGTCAGAAACGGGGAGGAATTCCAGATCCAGGGAGGAGATCCAGAGAAGAGAAGAAAGGAGAGAGAGAGAGAGAGAGAGAGAGAGAGAGAGAGAGAGAGATCGATTAGTTTGATGTTCCCTTTTTATGAATTTTGTTTATCCATCTTTTTAATGGATTTTATGGGTCACTAATCTCTCAGCTAGGGCTGAGATGAAGCCCCTAATTTGATTAGCTCTTGTATTGGTTGAATTTACTTTGAATATTAATTGATTTGTTTCTTTCTCTAAGTGGGCTTGATTGGTTTAAATTCTATACTTCTCCATCTATGCACTTGACCAAAGTATATATATGGATGTTGTTTGGATGCTTATTCTAGGTGCTTATGTCTGATCAAGAACAGGTTTCCTATAGAGGAAGAAACAGGGTACTTTAATGAACCGTACATTCCATGTGTCCGACCAAGGACATGGGGTATGTTATTCATGGCATTGTTTAAAGGAATTAGACATTCTGTATGCCCGATTAAGGACACAGATTGTGCTTTCTCTATATAAGTGGTATCAATCTAGATTAAGGTGAATCAACAGACAAAACAAGGGTTAGGATAATTAGGAGTGGATTCGAAAGTCCTAATGCTCTTTCTCTGATTGAATTTTCTTCCCTATTCTCAATTATTTTTTTTATAGAATTGTGCTTAGTAATTCGCTCCATTATTTGTTGGATTAGTTAAGGAGAGTCATAGATTTGAATTGTGACGACCAGTCCTCGTGGGAACGATCTCGTAATACATACCATATCTACATTTGATTCGTATACTTGCGAGTTTAAAAATCATTTAAATTATGTTGGTTTAAATAAAACATTAAGTTTTTGGCGCCGTTGCCGGGGACTGTTTCGATCCAAATTGAATTTAAGATTCTCTCTTATCATAATTCATAGTCTTAGGATTTTACTAACTTTAGATTAGAGTTTTTGTTTAGAAACTAATCTATTTCCTATTTTGTAGGGTCCTGATATAAATTTCTAAGTTGGTAATCCTGTTCTAAATTCTCTACTCTTTCTAATTTCTATTTTTAGAATTAGGATTTTACTTTTTAGAAATTTTCTAATTCTATAATTTCTTTTTTTGAATTGTTCAGTTTTCTATTTTTAGATTTGGATTCTTCTTTTAAGTAACTTTCTATTTTCTAGTTTTAGAAAAAAAATTTCCTTTTTAGAAACTAACTTAGCTTTTTATTTTTAGTAACTTTCTAATTCTAGGATTTCTTTCCTTTTTAGAAACTAACTCTTTTTTTTGTTCTTTAGAAAATTTCTAATTTTAGATTTTCTGTTTTAGAAACTAACTTGTTTTGTTTTCTTTTGCAGGATTCTAACATAGATCTCCAAATTGGAAGTGAAGGAGGAGCTCCCTATTCTTCAGACATTGATCGTCTCATTTTTTCGGGTTCTTTCTTCCAATCCTTGCTTACATAATTTTATCTTGTTCTAGTTTTACTTCTCTTAGGTTGCATCTTAGTTTAGTTTTCTTTCTTACATCGTAGTAACTTAGTTTATGCTAGGACGTAGATCTCTAAATATAGAACTAGCACCGTTTGATCCTGAAATAGAAAGAACACTTCGTGAAAGATTGAGAAATAATCCTGTTGAAATGGCGAATGAGAATGAACTTAAAGCTCTCAGAGATTATTCAGCTCCTGTCCAATTTAATGCACCTTCATGCATAGTATTGCCAACCACTACGGCAACACACTTTGAACTTAAACCTGGAGTCATACAATTGTTGCCATCCTTTTATGGGTTAGACAAGGAAGACCCATATCATCATGTGAAAGAATTCCTAGACATTTGCTCCACCTTTAAGTTCCAAAACTTCTCAGACGATGCAATCCGCCTACGCCTATTTCCTTTTTCTTTGAAGGATAAGGCGAAAGCATGGTTGAATTCTCTAGAAGTTGGGTCTATCGCTACATGGGATCACCTGTCTAGGAAGTTCTTAAACAAATTCTTCCCAGTTCACAAAATTAATGCTCTCCGTAGAGAAATCACTAATTTCACACAAAAAGAGGGTGAGCACTTTCATGAATGTTGGGAAAGATGGAAAGACTTACTTCTTAAATGTCCATACCATGGTTTTGAAAAGTGGCAACAGGTTCAATACTTCTATGACGGTCTGACACCCCAGAACCGTCGCATGGTTGATGCCACCAGTGGAGGGTCATTCATGACCAAAAGTGATGTCGAAGCGTGGAACTTCTTTGAAACCATGTGCGAAAATTCCCAAAGAATGGGACTATTCAAATAGAGGTGACGGAGTCCCCAACCACAAAAGAGAGGTGGTATATATGAGATAGGAGTCATGCCAGATCTGTGCGCCAAGCTTGATAACCTGACAAAGAAAGTTGATGCTCTGGTATTAAATAATGGACCTCCACAAACAACTCAAGCCGAGGCTTGTGCCATATGTTCTAGTCTTGCCCATCCTATGCAGTCTTGTCCATCTGGTGCAGCATCCCCAGAACTTCTCTCTGAACAAGTACATGCTATGAACACTTTTCAAAAACCTGGGAATGATCCTTACTCGAACACATACAACCCAGGGTGGGTTAGACATCCAAATTTTTCTTGGGCAAAAGGACCACAACAAGGAGGACCATCTGAAAATCCTCTCATGCAACCGCACCCCCAAATTGGCAGTCAACAACTTCAACAGTTTCCGCAATATCAACAACTGTCTGCACAATCACGGAAACCATCTCTTGAAGAAACACTCAATCTTTTTATCCAGAGTTCTCTCCAATTCCAAAAAGACACCCAACAAACCTTATTAGCCAACCAGCAAAGCTTATAAGCAAATGCGCAATCCATTGCTAAGATGGAAGTACAAATGGGTCAACTAGCTGCCACATTGAGTGAGAGAGAGAAGGGCAAGTTCCCTAGCCAACCTGTGGCTAATCCAAAGGGACAGTATGAGATTGGCTCTAATTCCAACCAAGGGCAATATCATGAACAGGCCAAATCGATCACTACCCTTAGGTCAGGCAAGTAGATTGACAACAGAATAGAGATGCCTAAGGATGAATCAAATTCTAAAGTAGAAGATCAAGATGAAGCAAAGAGACACACCAATGCATCAAAAGTCCAAAAGCTCTCTGACTCTCCAAGAGCCACTAATGTGCCACCCTACGTGCCTGAAGCACCCTTTCCTCAACGTCTGGCACCAATAAAGAAAAGAAACAACTTTGATGAAATCTTGGATGTGTTTAAAAAAGTGCAAGTCAACATCCCGTTGCTTGACGCTATCAAGCAAGTCCCTGCTTACGCTAAGTTTCTTAAAGATTTATGCACTCAAAAGCGTAAGCAAAATATTCATAAGAAAGTCTTCCTTGCAGAGCAGCTCAGCTCCATGATTCAACATAACACCCCTCCTAAATTTATGGATCCAAGAGCTCCCACCATTTCTTGCGGCATAGGAGATCATAAGATCGGGAAGGCATTGCTTAATTTAGGGGCGAGCGTCAATTTGTTACCATATTCGGTTTATGAGCAGCTAGGACTTGGTGAGTTGAAACTGACTAAAGTAACATTACAACTAGCTGATAGATCTGTCAAGGTGCCCCGGGGTGTTATTGAAGATGTGTTAATCCAGGTTGATAAATTTTATTTTCCAGTGGATTTCATAGTTATAGATACTCAGCTTGTCCGGAATCCGACTAGTCAGATCCCGGTCATCTTGGGTCGTCCATTTTTTACCACATCTAATGCTATTATAAATTGCTGAAATGGAGTTATGAAGTTGTCCTTTAGTAACATGAATATTAAACTCAATGTCTTTAATGCAAGACAACAATCCGCAGATTTGGACAACATATTTGAAGCGGACATGATCGAGAGTCTAGTGCAGGACTCTTTCCGTAAATCTTTTAAAGATCCACTTGAGACCTGCTTAGCACAATATAGCATGGATTTTGACATAGATAGTCTCATCCACGAAGTCAATGCACTGCTCGACTCTACTCCTATATTGGAGACTGAAAAATGGAGAGCGAAAGTGAAACCTCTTCATCCCTCTGAGACTATTCCTGACAGCACAGTTTCTAACTCTGAGAAGGCAAAGGAGAGCAGGCTGCTTAATGTTCTTAGAGCATATAAGGCAGCAATTGAACGGAAGATAGCGGAAACACAGGGACTATGCCCCACTGTATGTATGGATTATGCTACGGGAAGGTCGCGTGAAATGCAAAAGAAGCGTGATCCTAATATAAAAGAAGTCGTTCGAGCAGAAGTCCTTAAATTGTTTGACGATAGTGTCAGTTACCTCATTGCAGATAGCACAGCTCATGGGAACTCACATCACTTGTCTGGGATTGGTTAATCAAGGTGTTGAGGTAATTTCCTTGGCGGATCCAGGTTATAAAGGTTAGGTAATTCATGGTCCGTTCTTGTCTGGCTGAAGACGTTAAACTTAGCGCTCCTGGGAGGCAACCCAGCTTTTTATTCCATTTTATTTCTTTTCATTAGTTAGTTCAATGTTTGTGGGTAACATTACTGCAAACCCTCACGAGACTACAACTCGTCCACTAGGGGTAACCTAGTAGTTTAAAGGCATGTTGCATACGCTAAATGCAATCGAGAGCACCTGCGAAAGTGGTATAGGTAGGATTTTCTTTTGGTGATTTTATGTTTATTTTGCTTTTGTTGATTTCTCTCTTATACTGACTCATTTCTACATTGATATTTTTGAGAAAGCCTCTTGATTCTCCGTTCAGGTACTATCTTTCCCTCACTCCTCTTTTCTTTTCGTTGTCTCATGTGCATCGCATGTTTATTTCTGTTACATTGAGGACAATGTAGATTATAGGTTGGGGGTGGGAGATTAGGTTACCTAATCAGTATTTTCTTGGTCTTGAGCAAAAATTGTGACTATTTTTAAATTTTTCTGGAATTTCTTATAAATTTAAAGTGATTTTGAAGGATAGTTGTGATTTTAAAGTTACAAGGTACAGAATGTCGGTACTTTATGACTCTTGGATACGGTTGTCTGTTAGATTTCACAGTTCAGTTTGAATTGTTAACCCATGATTAGAAGTTGTAAACATTGATTGAGTCATGGTTTCACAGGATACATCTCGCTTACACATTAAATTTCCGGTTCGATAATTGAATGATTAACTTAGTAAGCACTAAGCATGAAAGGAACTAGCTTTTAAAAAAATAATAATAAAATTTTAGCATCAGTTTATAAAGAAAAATTGAAAGGGTTGGGCGATCGAATTTCACCATAGGTTTGCTCCCTATAGGTGTATATTCGATCCCCCATGGTTGATATTTAGAAAAAGTTAGGCAACAAGTTTTCACCATAGGTTTGTTCCCTATAGGTGAGGATTTGATTCCCCTCTTTGGCGTTACTATTTATAAAGAAAATCAAAGGATGTAGAATGAAAAGTTAATCTGTAAGGCAAGTGTTGGTTTCAGGTTTGGTCGTCATGCACTCCGTTGTTAATTACCAATGATATCATGAAATTGACAATTGGATCTCTTAATGATCGTAAGCCGAGATTACACTATACGCTCATGGAACTCAATGTTTAGAACGTTCTAATTGAGGGATAAGTATTGTGAACTGGATTATGAAGTTTACTGCAAGCTTGATTCCAGGAGAAATTTCTACTCATCATTCATGAATCTTTGAACTCTCATATCTCGACTATTTGTTCATAAGTCACTTGGGTTTACAGGAACTGTCGTTTATCTCTAAAATTATTTTTCGCATGTTTTGCTCGGGACTAGCAAAATGCTGGTTGGGGGTTGTGATGAGGGTCGAATATTGCATATCAAACCCCAGTAATTGCCTAAATTTACGTACATGATAAGGTTTAATGGAGTGTTTTAATCGTGTTTTCATTGCAGGACGTAATAATGAGCATTAGACTGAAAAGAGAATTAAAAGCATGGACTTGATGATCCAAAGTCACCAGAGCACGGGATGGCTCTAGAGAACCAATAATGAAGAATTTACACGCTTGGGATCTGAGGAAAATAAGCCAAAGGGGCCCGAAAAGGGTCCAGAATGCAAGATCACATGGTTCCAGCTATCTGGTTGGCTCGAAACTGCATACATGTGATGAGAGCCAAAAATTAACTGTACATATTAAATTTCAGCCATTGGATCACTATGGAAGTGACCTAATGGACAGATCAGCCCTTAATTCCAGATTTAGGGCCCACCTGCAATCTGGATATGACTCAATTTTAGTCCCAACTGTTTCAAAAATACGAGAGAAGAGATGGACGGAACGGATCTCTCATATCCATCACCATGGACCCCATCGGAGTTGAGAGTGCACAATGCACAAGTACACTTGATGTGCACTGGATCGCACCGCATAGTCAAAGTCGGTGTTGACTAACTACAATTCAAAAACGGCAAGAGCCGTTCTCTGTTTTAAACAGGGACCTGTGGTCCTGTGTTGTGGGCCACCATCAAGATTCTAGGGTCCAATCTGGACCGTCTATTAGACCATATTGGCCGATAATACCATCGCCTGGGTGGCTTTATTTCAAATGATAGCATAGATTGGTTTTTAACCGTACAAACGGCAGACGGACGGCAAGACAGAAAGCCACATGGGCTACACCGAATCCACCCCAAAACCAGTCAATTCCCACTGATTTTTCGAGCTGAATCTAATGTACGGAGTGGATTTCTCAAAGCAAATGCAAAGTGGGCCACACCATTAGATCAGCGGGAGGTGTGTTACGCAGATCCGTTTTTAGCGCGTCCGACCGCTGCCAGTTTTTGCGGAAGATTTTTCGATCATGGCCATGATCGGATGGATGATCCGGACCGTCCATCATGTAGGTCAGCCAAAATCCTTCCAAAAGATGTTGATCTTGTGGAGAGAAAGCAAGGAAAGTGGTGCTGTTAAGCGTGACATCTTGGCTGCGTAAATCAGTTACGCATGCTGGTGCGTAAAGGTCTCTCCATCGGTTGCTGCGGAAGTCTCCACCAGACTGACCTACACCTACTATAAGAGGACTCCTTGGGACGTCAGAAATGGGGAGGAATTCCAGATCCAGGGAGGAGATCCAGAGAAGAGAAGAAAGGAGAGAGAGAGAGAGAGAGAGAGAGAGAGAGAGAGAGAGATTGGTTTGATGTTCCCTTTTTATGAATTTTATTTATCCATCTTTTTAATGGATTTTATGGGTCACTAATCTCTCAGCTAGGGCTGAGATGAAGCCCCTAATTTGATTAGCTCTTGTATTGGTTGAATTTACTTTGAATATTAATTGATTTGTTTCTTTCTCTAAGTGGGCTTGATTGGTTTAAATTCTATACTTCTCCATCTATGAACTTGACCAAAGTATATATATGGATGTTGTTTGGATGCTTATTCTAGGTGCTTGTGTCTGATCAAGAACAGGGTTTCCTATAGAGGAAAAGAAACAGGTGCTTTAATGAATTGTACATTCCATGTGCCCGACCAAGGACATGGGGTATGTTATTCATGGCATTGTTTAAAGGAATTAGACATTCTGTATGCCCGATTAAGGACACAGATTGTGCTTTCTCTATACAAGTGGTATCAATCTAGATTAAGGTGAATCAACAGACAAAACAAGGGTTAGGATAATTAGGGGTGGATTCGAAAGTCCTAATGCTCTTTCTCTGATTGAATTTTCTTCCCTATTCTCAATTATTTTTTTTATAGAATTGTGCTTAATAATTCGCTCCATTATTTGTTGGATTAGTTAAGGAGAGTCATAGATTTGAATTGTGACGACCAGTCCTCGTGGGAACAATCTCGTAATACATACCATATCTACATTTGATTCGTATACTTGCGAGTTTAAAAATCATTTAAATCATGTTGGTTTAAATAAAACATCAGCAGACGTGCCTGAGAGCGCCCTGCCGGCTGTAGAGATTGGCCAATATGCCACTGTCACCGAGGTTGTCGTCGATACTCAGCCTGCTAGATCAGTAGCTAGTCCATCTGCTCGGCGAGGATAATAAGTTGTCGATTTTTTGTTTGGACAATTGTTTTCATTTATTGTTTAGTTGTTGTCCTTGATGTAAATGGACATATTGTATGTCAAGGATGATTATTTACATGGTCGTGGGTGTCAAACTGAATGGAACGTTATGACAACCACAATCTTATGAAAAACACCACCCAAGCGCGGTCCCCAACGAAGCATTCTAAATGTCCACCACCCATACCCAATGAGAGTCATGACCCATGTTCAACAAGGGTCACGACCCATATATCGCGTTTCGAGCGTGATCATAGGGCTTGTCTCTGTTCGAGCCCGACCTTACAATCTGAACCGTTCCCTCCCACTTTTCTGAGTTCCAGGCTGATGTAAAAGTCCTGTAACTGTGGTTGAACCTTTATCGATAAGCAGCTACTCGCAGTTGGGGGACCCGATGTGTAATGGCTTCTTCGGGAATCCAGACTGATATAGCCTGGCTTCTTCCGGGTTTCAAACTGATGTGAAGGCTCAATGAAAGCACTCGTTATTTTGTAGAACGTGCAAAAGCGATCCATACAATACCAAGACAACGAACCAAAAAACACGAAAAGGGCGACCCTCAGCAACCGACTCCACTACCCATGCTACAATGTAACCCACGATCCATATATCATAGCAACCACCATTAATTTTACATGAAAGACACGATAAAACTGTACACAGCGATTGTTTGTATAGTTTCGTGGTTGTCATGTTAATGGGTTCAGGGTTGTCGTTACAATGGGAAATGGTTGTCGTCTTACAGTCACCACCCTTCCAACATTTATATGGGGACTCATGTAACATGACATGAATGACCCATATCTATCAGAACCTACGAACCATAACAACCACACAACCACGACCCCATCTTATATTGGTGTGTTAAAGACCAATTATTTGGCCCACAGCTTTGTAACTATGTTATATGGTCGTGGTGCTAATGTTCGATGGGTCGTGATTGACACGACGATTTAGATCATGTATTCAGTATACATGGCTCGCTGTAGTCATGAGATGTGGATCGTGTATTGGAATTTTACGGACCAATACGCCGTCGACACGCCAAAAGATGTAATGATGAAAATGTAAGGTCGGCGCAGGCGCGCTTTCCTGTGATATAGCAGTGATGTAGCAGGAAGATCCTTCATTGGAATCCGAAGTGGGCCGCACACTGATGTTTGCGAGGAATTTATCCCGTTCATCCGTATCTTGAGGTCAATTTAGGGATCGAGACAAAAATTGAGTAAGATCCATGACCAGGCGGATAACATTCAAGGAAAATGCGGGCAGGCAAATTCCAACCTTTGAAACTTCCCTGGGGTCGACATTTATGTTTACACGCCATCCATACCGTTCATACCTTATTTCCTAATGGGATGAACTGAAAACCCATCTCCTGTCCTGACTCGACACTTCGTCTGCCCCATAAATATTTCAACTGTTGAAGTTCAATCCTCACATTTTCATCACATTTGAGCCTCAGGTCCGGTTCATCTTTTGGGTCCAAGCCCTAATATGAGCTCATGAAGTTGATGGACAGAGCTGATTTCTCACAAGCATCATGGATGGGCCACAACCCACAATATTAGTTTGTACTAAAAAAATACGTCGCCCATACATACATTACATTAAAATGGCACGTAAAGGGCGCCAGGGTCGCTTACAGTTCCCAACGCATATGATCAATCGTCGATCATCCTGATCAAGTCCATAGGCCCATCATAAATCAGATCTTCTCTGTTGGAATAGTTCATGGATGATGGATTCTTTGGATAAGTTTAATTGCGACACGTATCGAGCCATCAGTGGCCCACACTGCGTAAAGATGACAATTTGTAACTTTTGATGGAACTAACGCGTTTCTTCTGTTGTGGTCCATTAGATCTGAAATATTCCTATCATTCGTTGGGTAATTCTATTTCTTCTCGTTACAAATAGAATGGTCGGTGCGGATAAGAGTAAGGGCAGTGAATGTGACTTAGAAACGACCAATATTGGGATGTATACAGTGTAAAGCAACCTCTTCTCCCCATACGGAACACCGATTTTATATATTTCATTTATTATATATAATTATAAATATATATATTTAGAGCTTCTTCTCTAGGACCCCTTCACTTCCTACCCCTACCCTTTTTTTACTAGTTTCGAACCTTCTTCACTGGGCCCTCCATCGCCACTCAGCGACTACATATATACAATTAGGGTGCAGCTCATTTCTTATCAATAGCAAAGCAAGGTAATGGCTTATGCGGGAACAGTATGTCGTTGTTCACATGTTACGTGCGCAGCGCTATCAACCACGACCCAGTGTATACGACTGAAACGATTTATATAGCATGACAAACACTATGGTGGTTGTGATCGTGGTTGATATGCCGAATGGATCGTGGTTGACAAGCGCAGTGGATCGTTTCTCACACGTTATTTGGGTCGGGGCTATGAGTTATGGTGGTCGTGTTACATGGGTAGTGGGTATGCCATCCCAGCTGACAACAACGAACCGTTCGATGCGATTCGCTGTAAAATACAACAACGGTCTATATGGCATGACAATCACAATTACAGTTTTCATCATAGTTGTTGTGCCCAGTGCATCGTGTCTCACATGTTGGGTAGGTCGTAGATGTGAACCGCAACACGGATCATTGTTGACAAGCATAGTGGATCGTTGCTCTCATGTTATTTGGGACGGGGAAGTGAGTCATGGTAGACATGCTATAAGGGTACTGGTTATGTCACATAGATGATGACAACGAACCGTACAGATTGACAATCATGACTGTGGCTGCGATTCATTGTAAACGATAGCAACAACCCATATAGCATGACAATCACGATAGTCATTGTGATCGCTGTTGATGTGCCCAGTAGATCGTAGCTGACACGTTATGTTGGTCATATTTGTGAACCATCTGGTAAAGGTCGTGGCTGACATGGACAGTTTATGTCAAAATTGATGTGAACCACGACCCATTGTTCATGACATCACGACCGTGGTGACCTGTCATCGTGGTTAATTTACCCAATGGATCGTGTTGGCACGATCATTTGTGGGTGGTTAGTTTGCCTATTGGATCGTGGTTGACAGGACGATGGATCATGAATCACATTGTGGGTGGGTGGTATTGATCGTCGACCTCGACCCATGGTAGATGACAACAACGATCCGTGCTGCATGACAACCCCAATCCTTCAAAACACGTGATAACAACAACCCTTTGTTGGTTACATCAGGGATCAAGTATGTATTTCAGTCACGATCGTTGTGTTTCTGCAAGCCATTATTATTGATTGATCAGCAGTCAATGACCATATTGGTATGCAGGTCAAGGGAAGCCATTGATGACCACTTGCTTAAACTACGTAAATGCACGGGTCTCTGCCAAGTGCTCCGTCAGTTTTTGGGAGTATATGATTATGGACATGGAGAAGCATCCTGATAGACAGAATATATTTAGAAACAGCTGTTTTGGATTTCTTCTTCACTTTCCGAAGACTAGATTTAGGGCACACTCACAGATCTTACATTGCCTGATGCACAGGCATGTTAGTGATTTGAAATTCGATGTTCAGGGCACCAAGATAAAATTCACCAAGCTCGACTTTACTTTAATAATGGGACTGAAATTTGGACCAGTTAGGACAAATGATGACGGTCGTGCCGACGCCGGAAGAGTAGAGGGAGGAAGACCTATTAGGGAGACCTACCTGAGAGCAGGTAGTGTTAGTAAAAAAGAACTGAAAGAAGCCTATTTGTCACTGGCCGATTCAGACCAGCATATGGACGCGGTGAAGCTGGCTCTAATAATTTGCGTCGAGAGTCTATTAGTTGGATCTCCGGGGAAGAATAACTATGTTGATAAGTATATCGACATGGTCGATGACTTAGATTATTTCAATAACTACCCCTGGGGCAGTGTCGGGTATGATTATTTGAAGAAAGGGGTTAACACTGCGTCTGGCATTATTCAGTCGATGGGCCGGTACCCCAAGTCATACAACATATGCGGATGCGCGTTCGCCTTGCAGGTACGTTATTCTTGTCCTGGTTCATATTCTAAGGTTGAATGTGTATTACATACATGTCAATCAATATGTAATCCATGATAATTGATCTTAAGCAGGTCTGGGTATACGAACGATTCCCAAAACTCACTGGAGACTGGGTGGGCAGATAGAAGACGGCCTACATTGATTCCTCGAATCCTAAATTGGATTTTGAAGAAGTCAGGCAGATACGGCCCCTTATCCGCCATCTTCACAGCTGTACCGGTGAGAGTTGTTTAAATAGTAGTGTATTTTAATTATGCAATGTGTTTATAGTTAATAAATGAATCAATTTTACCCATGCAGGTGACGCTAGCTTCAAAGCTTCGACCGACAGTTGAAGAAGCAGAGTCCAAGGTTATCAGGAGTGTAACCGATAAGACTTGTATGATTTATAAGGCTCGGTGGGCAGCACCCACGGCAGTGACAACGGCAGTGGAGGCGGATGAAATTAGAAATAAAGTGGAGGCTGATCTTACAGCCTCCCTCTTGAAAATGAGAAATGAAATTGTGGCTGATGTTAGAGCCTCCTTCCAGTAAGATATCAGCAATGTATTGAGAGATAATAAGAAATCAAGGTCCGCAAGAAAGAGGTGTAATAAGCGGATTGAGTTCATTACTGTTGAAGTGAAAAGAATAGAGGACGCACTCGGAGAAGTAAATAACCTCAAGGCGGATAATGCTTCTTCGTGCAAAGAAGTGAAGATGCTGAGAGACGATATTAATACAAAATACGTACATGAAATTGCCCTGTTTTATTATTCGTTAGAGGTCTCCGTGAATGTACAGTCTTATATAACGATTTTAATAATACAGGGCAATAACCCAACAACAACAACAACAACAACTATTGATGATGGGATGGACCGTATCAAACGTCTTAAAGATGGGATGAGCCATCTTAAAGATGACAGTGCTTCACATGGGGGTAGATGAGTCAGCTAATAGTTGAGTTTCAGTCAACGAAGGTAAATGAAATATGGATCATGGTTATCATCCATATATGATAGTTGTTACCATCTAGTAAAGGTCGTGGCTTTCATGCTGATTGGGTCATGGTTCATACACAACCCAACATTGGTGACAACCACGATCCAGTCGAGTGTCGTGGTTTCTGTGTAAGATGGGTCGTGATTTATATGAAATATGGGTCGTGGATATTCTTCGAAGGGAAATACATAATAATATAGTGCTCCATGCAGGAATTCGTTGCTGCATTCAGCCCTCTCGTAGGAGAGAATGCTTCACTGCAAGAGCAAGTGAATCAACTTAAGAAGGAGATTCAGGCAACGAGGGTACATGGAATTGAACTTATCAATTTATCATGGACCTTACTTGGTCATTGTTTTGTCCCGTTTTGGCTCATTTCTCGTGTATGATTTTATTACAGGACAATGTACCTTCGAGCTGCCCTCCAAGTGCTCAGATTGCTTTGCTGCTCGAACAGATGAAGCAGTGTGGAAAGGAGATACAGGGAATGCAGGTATATGAAGTTGAAGTTTTCCTGAATCTGAGTGATCGTTGTTGTGTCCCTCTTTGGATCGTGGTTATGATACATAATGGGTCGTTGTGCCAGGCCCATGTCCAATCGGTGGCCGAGCTCAGGGACGAGAATGCGTATATTAATGAGTAGATGAAGCATATCGGAGAGGAGATCCAAACAATAAAGTTAAATGAAATTGCCAAAGAAAATGTAGTTGGGTACTACGTTTGGTCGTGGTCACTGTGAAGACCAGATCGTTGTTATCACGTGTGACTGGTCGTGTTTATCATCCATTAGGTCATGGCTGATGTTAAGACCCTGTGTTGACTATATAGGATACCACATGCAGACTGTGACCAGTTGATTGCCTCTGGATTAATATTTAACAAGTCACTATGAGTCTAATGTCACTGGGGGTCGTGGTTTCCAGCCACAGTGGGTCGTGAGTGGCTGGTGCACGACATGGTCTGGATGACGAAAACGATCCTATGAGGACCGTGCTCACTATCATCATTCTGGGTCATTGTTATCATCTATTAGTCGTGGGTATCATGTAATGAATATTATTCGTGGGTAAAGTCTATTGGTCGTGGGTATTAACCAGCGTAGATCTAGTATGAAGAGTGACACAGTATGGATGCCAAACTCGATTCACGTACCACGTCACGTCGGGTGTGAAGTTCAACCTTACGTGGACAATAACCACGAACCGGGTCGCGCTGTGGATGACGGCATGACTTCACTACACAGCGTGTTGAAATAGGTAACAATCAAGTAAATGCATGTGTTACAGGAGAAAATCCCTTCAGTACAACATAGCGAAGAAGAAATTCTGAAACTGAAGGAGCTCTAGGCTTCGCTGAGACAGGACATGAATCTATTACAGGATGACGCTAATAAGAAAACTGTATGTGAAACTGCTTTTGGATCGTGATTTGAGACTGGCCATTACGTTGTGGATTGCATAGGGAATAACGTATCATATTATTATAGCTCAATATCGGTAATTCGCAAGTGTGCGAGGAAGGGATACCACACCGAGATGGATCAGAACCCCGCCGAGCTCTACCCGTAAAGGAGACTCGCCGAGGGTACGTGGACCAGCACTGAGCTCTAACTGAAGCCGAAGAGCATGAATTGAGAGGTCTCAGATTATCGTCTGATTCACCTACCTGACTGAAGAGCATCTGTGATCTAAAATCATGGGTCGACTCTGATGTAAGTTTCTACATATTGACTCTAACTTAATATCGACATATGAAAATTACATCACATGATTCCTCGGTTTGTAGGCCATCGATAGATATCTACGCTACCTATCAGTGCGTTAGGAAAAGAGACAACAGGGTAGATAGGACTGCAAATTCATTTGGTCGCTATTCATGGTAATGTGAAACTGAGGACTATAGGTATCTTTAAAACATCATCAATTATTTATGTTTCTGAACCTTTCCAATGTATCAACAGTCTATCATGGAAGTCCAGCTTAGCGATTTGCAAACGTATGGAGCTGGCAACCATAAGGATCGACGGGACAACATCAAGAGTGGCAAATTGAATGAAATGCTTATAGATATAGTGAACATTCGATGTAGATCGAAGCCTCTATGGAAGTATGATGTGGTAAGAGGTTATTTGCTTGCACATATCCATGAACGTAAACAATATTATTTTGGAAAGGCACGTCTTTTAACTGTTGTCGTATTTATTGTGATTAACAGTTATACATCCCACTCAACACGAGGAACCAGCACTGGTTCCTAGCCGTTGTTAATTTGAAGAATAAAGATGTCAATGTCTACGACAGCGTGAGTACTGAGATGCAAGAGAAAAATAAGTTGATTGTCACGCAGGTTACGGACGGACTGCGATGGCTATTCCATATTCTTGATGATGGATCCAAGATCTGGGAGAAGCCATGGACTTTGAAGACGATCGATGACAGAGGCAGAGGGTAAGACAACTCGGATAGTATGGCGTGGCGTATTCATCTTTGAAGTATATAGACTTCTTGAGCAGCATGAAAAAAATTACTTCACGAAGGTCCGTGTGTGTGTGTGCGCGCGCGTGCATGTATCCGACTAGATTAAATCTTGTTAACTCTGTCCGTTGGTTTAACACTAGTTCGTTCCTTTTTCGGCAGGAGGACATCACAAAATTTCAAAGGACGATTGCATACGACTGTCTACAGCTCACGAGGTCAGAAGAGGCAGCTGAGACGAACAATAGACCACAGAAGAGAGTTAAAATTTTTACTGATAATTAAATGCTGGATGGATTGGTGTATTTGATTTTTGTTAAATAAATCTTTCTATTATGATCCACTGAATGATATAGGTCATGAATATGATGACCAATGTCTCGTGGTTAACATCCACAATCCATCGTCACTTGAAACCATCACCAAGTTTGCGTGAGAACCATTACAGTTGGATCGGGGTTGTCATCCAACCCCGATCGTGGATAGGAGTAGGGAATGACAACAACGACACATATAAGACGAGAACCACAACCCATTTACATGGGTCATATTTGTCGTGTTATAATGGATCATTTTCTACCGTTAAATGGTAGTTGTTGTCATGTTATGTGGGTGGTGGATGTTACAACCAGCATACAAGGTGTAACACACCACATGAAGCCAGCAGACAGAGACGAGCCACGTAAACCCGACCCACATAACATGATAAGGACGACCAATATAAGCTGGTCACACAGCACTACTTAAGCAGACAATAACGACCCATGTCATCTTCACGACCTTTCTGCCTTTGAACACCGACGATCCGTATAATCTCATAACATCATTAGTGTGCACTGCCATGTAAAATTACAAGTAAGGACCAATGTAACATGAAAATCAAGACCCAGTTATTATCTTATGGCCCGCTGATTACAAGGGGTCGAATGAGCTGCATGGATCATCCTCGGTGGTTGAGAGGAAGGGAACTTGGCAAATCCCTGCGAAAAGAGACGAAATCAACGATAAATGAAAGAGGATGTAAGGGATTGATGGCATCTTCGACTTTCTCCTCCATTGGTTTCAATGGAAGAGCAAAGCAAAGAATAATACACTGAAGTGAAAATCACGATCCATTGTAAAATTAAACAAACGCTCCATGACAACAACAATCCATAGAACATGATAACAACGACCCATATAATACATGCAAGCCAACAACTCGAAAAATTCTTCCACCTAAGTTTGCAAATGGGGATATTATCATTCTCCTCACTAACATCGTCTGTGCTTATAAACTACGGCCTTTCTGTCGAATTCAGTGCGAGCGGCCGGAGTAAGTGCCACATGCAACAGCCAAGCCATAATCCATCTAACATGCAGTAGGGAACGTAACGCCATGGTTCTAATTTCTGCTATATAAACAAAAGCTCTATTGTTTATTTTCGGCCTACTACCATGATTTATAGGGGGACCAGTTTAGGGTCGTGGTTGTGAACCAATCACGATTGTGGACAAAAACCACGATCTAACATGCACATGAACCACGAGATCAGATCACATGACAGTTTCATGGGTGTCATACAGACTGTGGCGTTGTTGTTATGGATCGTGGTTTTCGTCTCAGATGGATCGTGGATATTATGGTCAAAGGATCGTGGTTAAAAGATGATATGTATTGTTATTGGGGTTGCATGGTCATGACTTATTTATGTTGGTTAGCTAAATTTACATTGTTTGTGAGATGTCATTTGAACTGTAATATATATACTTCATGATACATGAACCTTAGTGAGTGTATCACTTCTCCCCACGAATGATTGTGCCTTTGAACAACGACCAATAGAGGTAACGGTGAGCTTAACAACGCGTCGTGTCACTCACAAAGGTGGACCATGGTTATCGTATAAATGGGTCGTGTTTATTATAAGATAGTGGTTGATTGCGACAATCGAACGTGGACGGCAACCATGAACAATTACAAATGCAAACCATGACCAATTTAACGTGACAGTCGCGTTCTAAATCAACTACAACCGTTGCTTCACGTATAGCACGACCAACATAAAATGACAACAAGGACCTCCGTTTCATGACATCTCAGGATACATGTTTCATGAAAACCAAGACCTAACCAATGACAATCATGACCCATGTTTCATGACAACCACGACCCAACATGGATGATAATAATTGGCCTTTATGCATCTGAGCCATGAATATATTGTACACAACCATAGGTAGTGGTTTTCAAGATACAATGATTGTGGTTGTAAATGGTTGGTGCCAAAAATCAGTGCAAGAAACTACAATCTGACCATATCAACTAACAACTACATCAAATTATTCACATCAAATACGAAACATATTACACGAAAACCACGAACGGAGTAAGAAGACAAGCACGACCATCTCATAATTTCATTCAGGATCCAAATTTCATCAGAACCAAGTCATATACAATGTTACAACAACCCATGTCAAATGATACCACGAACCACGTAGCTTTGATCAACAGTGGGGCATAATTGTTCATTGCGTTGTGCCGTGGTTATGGTGAGTAGGTTGTCAAATACATCACGACCAACTATTCATGTGAAACACGGCCCACATGCCCTGACAGTCACGACCCAATATTCATGTGCAACACAACCCATTGTAAGTCAGCCACAACCGATCTTACAGGGCAAATACATCCCATATTACATTACAAGCCACGAAATGTTTAATCCCACATCCAAGAATATATTTATAACAGGGAACAAGGGTAAAGAGGAAGGTAACTGCTGATGTCATTGAAGCACTGATCGGTGCATACCTTAGCACAGGAGGTGAAATGTCGGCATTATTTTTCATAGAGTGGCTTGGTATAAAGGTCAGAATGGTCGACAAATTTCCAAAAGTCAGACCAGTGCTGGTGAAACCTGAGAGTTATGTGAATATTAGCCATCTTGAATCACTATCACATTATTGATTTCGTGACTGATCTTTACTGGATGAAGCATTAACTCATGGGTCATATCTGATTCCACATATCCCAAGATGTTATCAGGTAATCGCTTGATCATTGTTCGTCTACTAAAATTTCTTTTGATCGTTATTGTAATCTATAAGAAGGACACCTGGAATTAAGCGGAAGAGAATGAGGGAACATGTTTAGGTAGGATCCATTCCATCCAGCTGACAAGGAGTCATATGTTCACCATGCATCATAAATTACATTGAGTACTTCAGTGAGAAGTATGGGGTTGTCCTCCACCATCATAATTACAGTTAGTATAGATCGTGGTGAACATGCAACAACCACGACCATTATTACATTACAAAAATGACAGATATACGTACCTTTGATTTTCAATATCCACGTATGCCATGTCATAAACAATTTCCGCTGGCTGAGTGCCACATGAAACTGTCGAGTTGGCACAGATCGAAAAATGTCTTCATTGGGGATTCGAATATCAGCTCCATCATTTTGAATGAGAGCACAAGGAAATGCATGTATCGGCTTGTGGAAGTGTCGCCAGAGAACCACTCTTATAGGCTGGACATTCAATGGTCAAGGCGTCGATTCTGAAGCGTCCCATGTGATTCGGTACGATCGCACTGATAACAGAGGGTCGCGCTCGGTGCCTAATGGATTACGGGGAAGTAGGGACTTCAGTGTGATTTTGCAAAGAACAAGAATGTGTGCACAATCTCCGGGGGAGCGTTGTAAAGGCGGTATTTCTAACATCGGGAAACCAATAGTCGCACGACATCCTACTGACATTAACCACTCGATTGTCGTCAAGTTCGAGGTTAAACAAAGCGATATATATATATATATAATTCATAATTTACGATTACAAAAGCTTCCATAATTTCATATTTATATTATTCAAGATGACAATTTACAACTAATAACCTCCGGTATTGTCATCTGATCCATCAGAACTGCTATTGGAGGAGTGCCTTCCTGTATTGTCATCTGATCCATCAGAACTGCTATTGGAGGAGTGCCTTCCTGTATTGTCATCTGATCCATCAGAACTTCTATCTATTTTTTCATATACATATTGGTTCACTTCATCTGAGTCGGAAGGCGAAGAGATATTTCCCTCGTGCTCTTTTACACTTTGAACTAGGTTTTTCAAACTTTCTTTGTGTGAAGAATTGTATGTAGTACCCAATGCCCTATAAAATTCACCGAGACGGGTCAGGAATTTGAATTTCTTACTCTTTTTCTTCTTCTTGGTTATTGCACTCAATCCTTCTTCAATATCGTGTTGTCTTTGACTCGAATATCGCTAGAGTCTAGAAACTTCTTCCATATTGCATTTTAAGGTGAGTTGGACATGTTTTTCCTCCAAAGCTATTAATCTGGCATCCTCCTCTGCATCTTTTATGATTGTCATTCGTGTACTAGATCCAGAAAAACATGGTTTGGATGGAGTGGAAGGGTTTCTATTCGAATCTAACAGGCGCTGAAACAGTTTTCGGAACTCATCGGGGGCATTGGAGCATGGTTTTGCATCACCACCTCGACATGACAAGTGTAACCGAAACCGATGAGTATTATTCATAATCTTTGCGCCACACAAACCACACTTGATCTTTGATTTTCCAGTTCCTAGTGGTGATTCAACAAGTGAAGCATAGACCCAAATGTCTGACGATGGGTAAGATGACGACATATCAACACTCAGTTTGTAACAAAAAAAAAGAAAAAAAATCAGAATATGACTTAATATGCTAGTTTAAAATTTACATTATTTGCGACATATCATTTGAACTATAATACATATACTTCATGGTACATTTTCAAGGGACCAGACTAGGGGGTGGTTGTGAACCACGAACCAACATGGGCAGTAACCATGATCCAACATGGACAGTAACCACGATATAACATGCATGTGAACGACGAAATCAGATCACGCCATAGTTTCATGGTTGTCATACAGACTATGTCGTTGTTTTTAAAATTCAATGGTTTTCATTTTAGACGGGTCGTGGTTATGATGTTAGACAGATCGTGGTTGTAAAATGATATGGGTCGTGGTTCTGATGTCACAGGGTTCCTGGTTGTCACGATATATAGATCTTGGTTGGCATCCACATTCAACCACCCATATACAACAATGATCCATTGTGCATGTCAACCAACTTCCAATTGTTCCCGAACAATTACGACCCATCTCATTCACCAACCCATTATAGACTATAAGTAGAAGAAACATCAAATGCAACAAATCATTTCCCCATTCATGTCAAATCAGTGTTTGGCTTTCTTCGCTGACGCCCCGTCTGTCAACCACGATCCATTATGCAATAAACCACGACGACGACTGTGATCGCGGTTGTCATACCATATATATCGTTCATGTCATATACATTGAGGCGTGATTCACAGCCACGACGTACATAACATGTTGGCCATGATATACTGACCGTGTCAACCACGATCCATTGGGGGTTAATTGTCATGCTATACATTTCGTTATAGTCATATCCATTAGGTCGTGGTTGACGTACACGACCCACATAACATAATAACCAGTGTACACCGACCCTGTTAACCATTACCTTGTTTTACACTGAGATACGCTGAACTTGTAGATGTGCTCGCTGACTGGAGATGGAGGTGCCTAGCGAAGAAGATTCAAAACCAGTAAAAAAATATAAAACAAGGATTAGGGATAAAAAGTGAAGTGGTCCCAACGAAGAAGCTCCAAGATATAGTCGGTGATTCGCATGCAGACACGTAAGCATCCGTAAAAGCGGCGACGATATAGTCGGTGATCCGCATGGGGACACATAAGCGTCCATAAAAGCGTCGAAGATATAGTCGGTGTTCCGTAAGACACATCGAACTGCAGATATTCTCTGATCCGACTTGTCTATTTAATTTGTAACATCGAGAAACCCAACAAATGGTCAAAATATTCAAATCCAATGGACCACAACAGTAAAACGAATAGTTTATGTAAAATAAATTAAATAAAATGATTTGAAGAACTTTACGCAGTGTGGGCCACTGATGGCTCGATACGTGCCACTATAGAATTTTCTGAAGAAATCCATCGTCCATGAACAATTCCAACGAATTGGATTTGATTTATGATGGGCCCATAGACTAGAACCAGGTGATCAACGATTGGTCTTCTGCGTTTGGAACCATAATCGAAATCTTGCCTTTTTAACACGCAAAATGTGTACATGCGTCATATTCGGTATGAACTAAGATGTATGGGGTCCACAGTGATATATATGTCATCTAAACCGACTATCGCACGGTAATGACCGTGTAATGGCTAAAATAAGTTGCCTGATTTATAGATCCTGAATGTAATGATATAGAGGTTGTAGATGTCGTGTAATAAAAATCGTGCTTATGTGTTATATGGTTCGTGGTTGACGTGAAGCTTTAACAGCAATTGTCATTCGAGTATGGTCGTCATGTTATACGAATCGTGGTTATGTTGCATGGGTCGTAGACCACATATATAATGCGTCGTCTTGTCATCGTTTGGGTCGTGTTTCAAAAAAGACGCTGACTGAAAGCAAGCAAGACGCATTAACATGACAATCACGACCTATGAATAACGGAAACCACAACCTATTGTTATATACATTATTTCCATATTTGGGTCATGCTTTAAAGCAATAATTACTTGTGATAATCATCAATATTTGTGTCGTGATTAACATGATACATGGGTCATGACTGTCATCAAAACTGGGTCACGACCCTGAATATTACATGAAAACAACGATGCATATTACATTACAATCACGCTCCATATACATCGACAACAACGATGCATGTTACATTATCGCCACAACGAATATTACATGATAACAACGATGCATATTACATTACAATCACGACCCATATACATCGACAACAACGATGCATGTTACATTACCGCCACAACAAATATTACATGATAACAACGATGCATATTACATTACAATCACAACCCATATACATCGACAACAACAATGCATGTTACATTACCGCCACAACGAATACATTACCGTCACAATGAATATTACATGATAACAACGATGCATTACATTACAATCACGACCCATATTACATTGACAACAACGATGCATGTTACATTACCGCCACAACGAATATTACATCGACAACAACGATGCATGTTACATTACAATCACGACCCATATACATCGACAACAACGATGCATGTTACATTACCCCCACAATGAATATTACATGATAACAACGACCCATAGTACAATCTAACCAGCGCCGATGTTCACCACGACCCACATAACGTGATAACAACGACCGATGAGCGCCATGAAAAAACAATTGCAATATTATGAATGGCTCTGTTTATTACGGCTATGTTTATTGCACAACCCATAACATGAGATATTCGATATCTACGTATGCCATGTCCTAACTTTGAAGAACTAGATTTTCATACTTGTCTACATGAACAGATCAAACTATGTGGATGGGGAGATTTCCATACACTCAGAGCTCATAACATCATTTCTCCAGCCACGCCTCTCCTCTATAAACACGACGGCCAACCTTTAGAGGGAGAGGGAGAGTAACCTTCATGTGTTAAAACTCTTTATCCCTTTAAAGGGAGAGGGAGAGTAACCTTCATGTTCTATTCATGGTACTGCATCCTCAGCCGTCCTTGTGATCAACTCATTAACCATTGAAGGACCGGATTGTCGAATGACCATAGAAACACCACAACCCATATATCATGATAACCACGACCCATAAAACATGACAACCACGACCATAATTAAAATACATTGTGAGGATCTGTTCTCTTCAAAGGGCACCCAGTGAGATGAATAACTCTTTTGGGAGTGTTTTGTTTTAACCTGACCAACAACTCTGTTGAGAAGGTGAGGCTTAAACAAGACACTCCCAAAAGTGCTTTGCAGCTTGATGGGTGCCCTTCAAAGAGAACAGTTCTTCACATTGTATTTTAACTATTGTCGTGGTTGTCATATTTTGTGGGTCGTGGTTATCATGAAATATGGGTCGTGGTATTTTAATGGTCATTCAAAGATCCAGTTCTTCATAGGTCAACGAGTTGATCACACTGACGACCGAGGATGGAGCACCATGAAAAACACACCATGGTTACTCCCACTCTCCCTACGGATAGAGAAAGTATTTTCTTCCTGGTATCGTGTTCATAAAGGGGAGGTGTGGCTGAGAAATGATGTTATGAGCTATTAGTGTATGGAAATCTGCCCATCCACAGTTTGATTTGTAATAGCTTAGAAGGATGGAAATCTGTCAATCAAAGTTATGACATGGAATATGTAGATACTGAATATCCCATGTTATGGATCGTGGTGAACATGCACAATAGGGGACCCATATAACATGTCAACCACGACCATATTACATGATAACCACGACCAATGCTCCATGACAGCCACAGCCCATGAAAATCGTACTCTCACTTCTCTGGTCCGAATGTCAGGTCGTGTGTGTGGGATGGAGACGTTTATCTCGAAATCGCGAACGACGACTATAAGCCACGACGATGAAGAACAGTTCTCCTCGAAGGAAGAGCAGTGAGCCGAAGGCATTTGTTGAGGAGTTATTTTTCTGCCACGGGCACCAAACGGTCTTTCGAATTTCAGGTAGAGGTCGTTAATCTTCAATAAGATCATCAACATTCATGAAGAAAGGGATGGGATCACCCACGAAGGAAGAACGCGAGTTGGACTTGTGGTTCAGATTGGCTTCTGAAAAAATGTAACCAAAGTACCACTTTTATAGGCTGTTCACCCAGTGGTTATGTGGGGGTGGTGATTCCGAAGGGTAACTTTAATTCCGAAGGATCCTGAGTAGGTATCGTCAGGAATGCGATTTCCTGCATTTGAATTTGGCTCTAATTCCAAAGAGAATGGTCGTGGATAGAACGAAGGTTGGGTTGTGGATGTGAACAACAACTCAACGTAGATAAAAACAATGATCTCTATAGCATGACAATCACATTCGTGTTTGACAGCACGGAAACACGTGGATCAGATGGTGGATGGTCTTGATTTTCAACTTCAACCCAGCATAGACGACAACAACGAACCGTGTAGCATGACAGCAACGACCCTTTAGAACTAGTCGGGTCGGGTAGGGTCCGGTAACCCAGAAGCTTTCAACGATGCATGTTTCCATTCCTAGTTTTTCATTTTATGCGGCCCACTTGAGTTTTATGCCGCCTTGAATGGTTTTATATTGAGATCCCCCATTCGTTTGATCTCAATCCCAATTGATGCATGGCCAATGAATCTTCAAAAACCTGCAAGGCAATGAAAGGTTCACCATGATTTTTTCTTTTCTCCTCTCCTCTGTTTTTTTATTTGGTTTTCCTAGTGAGCTTGAACAAGCTGTCCTCTGTTAAAGACACATAACAAATTACATAATTACTTGCTTCTCATTTCTAAAACCAAGTCTATGCACAACTATACACACACACACACACACACACACACACACACACACACACACACACACATGGGATTTTTGATATCCATGTATGTCATGTCCTAACTTTATTACATAACCATATGAATGGTTCAGATTTCCTATAAAAATTGTTATCAGCTTCAAGAACCTTTTAACGATGGATGTTTCTATTCCTAGTTTTTCATTTTATGCGGCCAACTTGAGTTTTATGCCGCCTTGAATGGTTTTATATTGAGATCCTCCATTCTTTTGATCCCAATTGATGCATGGCTAATGAACATATATCCTCAGAAACCTACAAGGCAAGGAAAGGTTCATCATGAGATTTTTTATTCTCTTCTCTCCTCTGTTTTTTTTTTTTTTTTTTTTTGGTCTTTCTAGTGAACTTGAACAAGCTGTCCTCTGTTAGAGACACATAACAAATTACATAATTACTTGCTTCTCATTTCTAAAACCAAGTCTATGCACAGTTTTATATATATACACACACACACACACACACACACACGGGATTTTCGATATCCACGTATGCCATGTCATAACCTTTTTTCCGCTAGCTGGGTGCCCGTTGAAAGTGTCAAGTTGGCAGAGTTTTGAAATTGTCTTCAGAACTTCATGTGGAGGGCGTTGAGCTTCAGGAAGATCGTAAATGTCCATGAGGAAGGAACAGGGATCACCCATGAAGGAAGAACATGATAGGGGCTCTATTGTTTCTTAGAATATCTGCTCCATTTTTTTGAACGAGAGGGCTTATAAATGCATGTATTGGATTGTGGGAGTATCACCAAAGTACCACTCTTATAGGATGGCCATTCAATGGTCAAGGCACTATTCTGAAGGGTCCCATGTGATTCGGTACGGTCGCACGGATAACGAAGGGTCGCGCTCAATGCTCAATGTTTTACGGGGAATCAGCGACTCTTCGTTATCCGTGCGCGACCCTTCATTATTCGTGCCACCGTATTTACAGGTTGGTCAAACATCCGAAAGGTCGCTCTGATTCTGAAGGGAAGGATCGTGAATATGAGGACACATATAACACGACCCAGTGTGTATGACAACCATGACCCTTTCATGTGATCGTGAATAACATGCACAGTGTATCATGGTTTTTATCCACGTAGGATCGTGAAAATAACAATAAGAACCATGACACATATGACTCAAAAACCATGACCCATGTGACATCGCACCACGACCCATATCACACTAGAACCACGATCCATATACATGTCATAACATCACGTATAACAATATACTTGTTAAATTGGTCGGGGCGCACAGTTGTCGTGGAACGTGGTTCTCATCCATGTTGGATCGTATTCGACAACCACGACCTTATGAGGAACACGACCCATACAACATGGACACCTCTCCAGGTGTCATGAGAACCACGACCATACAACTTGCAGAATCTTGTGCAGCACAACCATGGTCAAGGCAGCATGACAACCACGTCCATATAACATGGCAACTATAGTGCATATAACATTACAATCACGACAATATAAAATGGAAACATCGACCCTTACAACATTACAACAACGACCTATATAACACAGTAACTGCCAGAAGTGAAGCTCGGTGATGAGCAAGACTCCGCTAGTTTCTTTCACTTAAGTTTAAATATATGAACCATGAAAGTATTAATACGACAATGACAACCAATATTAACACGACCAGCGATCCATTTGTTCCATTTGCAACTTCCTCAAACGACCAATAAATATATATATATATAAATTATCGTGGCAACTACGACACATCGAACATTAGCGCCACGACCATGTATCGTAATAACTACGATACAAAGTTGTGGGTCGAAGAATTGATAAACACGTCGCGTCGGAACATATCTAACTTGGCCGATCACCACGTGACACTAGCAACTCCCTGTATATATTCACCACAACGATCCATTGTGGTTGGCATGTTAGATTGGTCGTGACTGACTTACAATGGATTGTGTTTCACATGAATAGTGGATCGTGACTTCCAGGGTATGTGGGTTGTGTTTCACATGAATAGTTGGTCGTGACGCATGAATAGTGGGTCGTGACTTCCAGTGTATGTGGGTCGTGTTTCACATGAATAGTTGGTCGTGATGTATTTGACGACAGAGATCCACTATTCATCATAACCACGGCACAAGGCAAGGGACAATCATGCCCCACTATTGATCAAAGTTTCATGGTTCGTGGTATCATTTGATATGGGTGGTTGTGACGTTGTATATGTCTTGGTTCTGATGAAATTTGGATCATGAATGAAAATATTAGATGGTCGTGGTTGTTATCTTATTCCGATCGTGGTTTCAGTAATTGTTAGTGCTATGATTTCATATCCCTTTGATTGTCAAATTTCGTAGTGCCAAAACCTACATGTCTTGTACTTCTTGTGTTTCTTGTTTGTGGCTACACACTGCTTCAAGACAAGATCATGGATGAAGAATGTTTTCAAGACAAGATCATGAATGAAGAATGTTTGCAAGACATGTCATGGATGAAGTCTACAAGAATGACTTCAAGTTTGCTTCTAACAAGTTCAAGATTAGAAGACTTCATCAAGACAAGTCAAGAGAGTACCAAGCTCTAGAAAGCCGTCAACTTGATTCAAGCTTCTCCTTCAAGATCATCTGAGAATACAGACCTTCAAGACTTCAATGTTCATCTCACTTCAAGGTTTGTTTGACCTTATATTGACCTTAAGCTGGTCTGTATGATAGGTCATTCTGGATACGTAATCTGAATATTTTAATATGCTTGTTATGACTGTTCTAAGACCAGTCCTAGAAATCTTAAGACCAGTCCTAGCTTTGTTTCGACCAGTCTTAGGTTTCTCAAGACCAGTCTTAGGTTATTACAAATTTTTAGATTTTCCTGGTTATCCTTCGACCAGTCCTGGACTTGCTTCGACCAGTCCAGGGAAGTTCTACGACTCATCCTTCGACCGGTCGTAGTCCTACGACTCGAACTCCAGCGACCTATCTAGGGTCCTACGACCAGTCGTAGGAGACACACGACCAGTCGTAGGTGGCCCACGACCGGTAGGTTACCTAAGACCAGTCGTGGGAACAGCTAATCTAATCCCGCAAAAATCTTTCAAAATCTTTGAAGCTACGACCGGTCCTAGGGATCTTAAGACCAGTCGAAGATGGGATTTTTTCAGGCTATAAATAATGCACGAATTTTAGAGTTTTATTTATTCCATTACATTTAATTCAAGCGATTTAAGGCTATACTCTGAGATAAGTTGTGATTATTTTTTAAGCTACTGTGCATATTTAATATTCCTTTTGTTAGCATTATTCTATTGTGATTTTGATCCACATTCCAATCTCATTTAGAAAAGAGGAATTTGTGATATTCCTTCTTCTGGGATCAAAATCAAATAGACCTTGCTCTTCTTGATTTAATCTAAAATCAATTAGAAATATAACCATTCTTTAAGTGAGTATTGGACATTGAACGATGTATCATACATCTACTCCGATTGGTTCTACTGGACTACTTCAAAAGGAGATCCAGGTATTTTACTTTGTAATTTACTTTCTCTGGTTTTGTTTGAGATTTGCCAGAAAATCTCATTGTATTGGTTATCTGAGGAAAGCCAGAAAACTCATATTCTGGGGATTTTTGGATTGTGTAAGCTCGAGATAAAAAGACACAATTGTGAAGGTTTTGGGTGAACCTGTGAAAACCTATTTTGAGAGTGCATGCTAATATCCCCTGTGTGAGGATATTAGGAGTGGAGTAACATTCTGTGTGGCTGTTGGCTAACAGTTGGTGAACATACAGGCGAACCACTATATATCGTTGTGTTGTGGATGTGTTTGATTTATTTATTCATTTATTCCTTCAGTATTGTGGATTGCTTTTGTGGATGAATGTTGTAATTTTCATTTCAAGCAAGTGTGGTTGAATGGTGTAATAACTTAGGATTTATTTCTGTAAGTTATTCTTGATTTATTTTCCATATCTTTTGTGATTTCTAGATTGTTCTAGAAATAAGGTTGTCCTACCATAAGCCATTGGTTTTTGGTGTAAGGTTGTCCTTGGAACTGATTCAATATCATTCTCATATTTCATGTGCTTTGAGATTGTTATTATTTCAGCATTATTATTTATATCTTTTATTATTCTGCTGTTTTAAGTTTTATTTGGCATTGCCCTATTCACCCCCCTCTAGGGCATATAGCTAGGCCCTTTCAGTAATATGTTTCGTATTTGATGTGAATAATTGGGTTGTAGTTGCTATTTGTTATGGTAAGATCGTAACAAGATGCACTGACTTTTTGCACCAACCATTTACAACCACCATCATTATATCATGAAAACCATGACCTATATTCATTGTTCATATGGTTTCCTGAATGAAAGTATTAGATGGTCGTGGCTGAGATGCATAAAGGCCCGTGATTATCATCCACGTTGGGTCGTGGTTGTCATGAAACATGGGTCATGACTGTCATTGGATAGGTCTTGGTTTTCATAATACATGGATCCTGAAATGGACTGAAAAATAGGTCGTTGTTATCATACAATAGTGGTCGCGTTATACGTGAAGTAATGGTCGTAGTTGATGTGGACCGCGATTGTCATGTTAAATTGGTCGTTGTTGGCATGCATAATCATTCGTGTAAAAGGTGGATGATTCAGTACGAATGGTTTGGTAGAAAAATGAAGAGAACATGTTAAAAACCACAACTATTATAAAGAAATCATGACAACCATGACCCGTATAACATGGAAACTACAAACCATATAGAATTACAATCACGACCCATATTACATGAAAACCGCGACACATAAAAAATTGCAACCTAGATCTATTTAACACAGTAATTGCAAGAAGAGAAGCTCAGTGTTGCGCAAGACTCTGTAAGTTTCTTCCATTTAAGTTTATAAATGGGGATATAATCATACTGTATTCCTTCCACTTAGGATTCAGTGCAACCTATTGGAATCGGCGCCACATGCAGCATGCAACCGACAGCCCTCTCGATGTTCAAGGTTCAATGATAAAATTAATCATGCGGCGCGCTAATTCTGAAGTGTAGCGCTGCTACGATAGACAAGCTAAGTAGTCCCATGTCATTACAGAAAACTCTTCTTCAAAAACTTTTTCCGCTAGCTGGGTGCCCATTAAAATTATCGAGTGACCGGAGTTCTGAAATTATCTTTGGAACATTTGTGAAGGCCGTTGAGCCCTGAGGAAAGACAAGGGATCACTAAGAAAGGAAGAACGAGAGATGGACTCAATGGCTTCTTCGAACATCTTCTCCATTGTTTTGAATGAAAGAGCAAAGAAAATCATGTACACAATAAATAAGGATTCTGATTCGGATTGGATTATGGAAGTAATATGAAGCCTAAGTGCTACTTTTATAGGCGGTCATTCAATGGTCAATGCGCTGATTCCAAATGGTCGCGCTGAATCTGAACGGTCGCACCATTCCGAAGAGAGGCACTGTGTTACCAAAGGATTGTGTGTAGATGTCACAACGCAAAACCACGACACATAAAAAGTCACAACAACGACCCATATAACATGGCTAGTGGTTGTTATACCGGTCGTGGTTATAATATCATATGGGTCGTCCTTACCATTCATTTATCAACAATCCACGACACAAATTACATGACAACAACGATCTAACGTGGATAAAGAACACGATCCAGTGTGCATGTGAATCACGATCCATCATGAAAGATAACCATGACCGTTCCTTTCAGATTGAGTGCGAACCTCCGGAAATAGCGCCACGTTCTACTTTTTCAGGAGAGGACATTAAATCGCTACATCCCCGCAATCCGTTGGGCACCGAGCGCGATCTTTGGGAATCCGCGCGACCCTTCGGAATCGGCGCCTTGACCATTGAATGACTCGCTACTTCCCCGCGATCCACTGGGCACCGAGCGTGATCCTTGGGAATCCGCACGACCCTTCGGAATCGCTGCCTTGACAATTGAATGACTCGCTACTTCCCCACAATCCGTTGGGCACCGAGTGCAATCCTTGGGAATCCACGCGATCGTTCAGAATCAGCACACCCTTCAGAATCGGCGCCTTGACCATTGAATGACCACCCTATAAGAGCGGTACTTCATCATGCTTATTGCAATACCTTTCTCATTAATCTACTTTCTTCTCCCTTTCATTCAAAATAATGGAGTCGATGTTCGAAGAAGCCATCGATTCCCTATCGCCTCCTTCCTTTAATGGTGATTTCGTTTCTTACCGCGGGGATTTGACTAATTTCCTGTAGCCACACCGCCCCCACAGGAAGTTCTGAAGACAATCGTGGCATGTCTTTCGACCCTCAGTAATCAGCGCGCCCCCATGATAATAAGTTCTTGCCATACAATATGACAACCATGATCACTATAACATGACAATCAGGACCATAATCATAACACTGTAGGAAGGACAGTCTCTTCAACGAGACTCAGTGAGCTGGAAAAAAAATTGGTGATAATGTCTTGTCTAAGACTGACCTTCTCAACAGAGCTTTAGATCAGGCTAAAACAGGACATTCTTGCCAGAGTTTTTTCCACTGACTGAGTACCTGTTAAAGAGAATTGCTCTTGGGATCGTCACCGTGAATGTGGTCTTGGCTGGCATGTTAAATCTACCGTGGTTGTCATACTTGAAAGGAAGTAATCCGATGGTTCGTTTATCTTGGTTGCCATGTTAAATGGGTCGTGGCTTGCATGTTGCATGTATCGTTGGCTGCTCGAAGGTCGTGCTGAATACGAATGGAGTTGTCGCACTGAATCTCAAGGGAAGGTCGTAGTTATTAACTGTGTTATATGGATTATACTTATCATGGATTGTTGTTTTAATGCTATACTGGTCACGATTTTCATGCTATATGGGTCATTGTTCGTAATTTTACATGGCAGTATACATTAACAATGTTATGAAATTATAAGGATCATGGTTGTCATCCGATATTTGTCGTGGTTTGAATAGCAGAAGTGTCGTGAAGATGACTAAGGTCTTGTGGTTCGACCAACCTGTGTGGGTCGTGGTTGATGTGTTATATTGGTCGTGCCTGGCATGTTATGTGGGTCGGGTATGTTACCTTACATGGGTCGTCACTTTCTGTTGATTTAATGTGGTGTTACACCTTATATGCTGGTCAACCCACAGGAATTCTGCCGATAACCAAGGAAATGTAACGTAACAATCACCACCCACATAACCTTACAACATCTACCAGTTAACACTAGAAAACGACCCATGTAACTTAACAATTACGAACCATTTAAATGGGTCATGGTTATCGTATTATGTCAATCGTGGTTGCCTTTACTCTCTACTCAGTTCAACCCTCCTGTGTTGGATGTCAACCACAATCTAACTGGATAACACGTTGCTGAAGACCAGGACTATCTAACTACGCCACCTTCTATTTTTTTATTTATTATTTTTTGGGGGGGTTAGCTTGTTAGTACACACCCTTATTAGTACACACTCCATGTTAGCCACCCCCACAAGGGATCGAGACCAATGTTTTATGGGGAAGTAACAACTTTAGGGCGATTACGTAGAGAACAGAAGGTGACGTTGTTTCCTGAGTTGTCATCCACGACCATAATTAAAACAATATGGGTCGTGCTGAACATGCAACAAATGTGACAAGTATAACATTAAAACATGACCATATTACATAAAAACCACGACACATGACAAACACAACCATATTACATGACAACGACGACACATGACAAACACGACCATATAACGTAACAGAGAGGAGCCATATATAGCATGATAACTACAACCCAATGTGTATTAAAGCCCATGACCATTTCATGTGATCGTGAATAACATGCTCGGTGGATCATGGTTTTTATCAACGATGGATCGTGAATAAAAACACAAGAAGCATGATGCATGTGACCCTAAAACCACGACCCATGCAACAAATGCACCACGACAAATATAACACCCGAACAATGATCCATATAAATTATAACACCATGAATAACAATATACTTGTTAATTTGGTTGTGTCGCACAGTTGTCGTGGATTGTGGTTCTCATCCGTGTTGGATCATATTCGACACCATGACCCTTTTTGTGGTCGTGGATCGTGGTTCTTGTCCGAGCAGTCCATGAATAACAATATACTTCGAGGGAAAGTAACCTTGATGTGTTATATGGGTTGTATTTGCCATGGTATACGAATCATGTTTGTCATGTTGCCTGGATTGTTATTGTTGTTTCAACATGTACGACATGGAATGGATTATGTACGCCATGGACGAAACACATAAGCACCAAGACATCCATGAGCCATGTCGTATACATAATCTATGGTTGTCCAGTTACATGGGCCACTGTTGTGACGGTATATGGATCATGGCTTGAAGGCTGTTACGAATCGCCTTTCCCATGTAATATGAGTCGTGGTTTTCATGCTTAAGGGTCATGGTACTGCACTTAGTTCCATTACTTCCCATGATGTACATATATCATGCAGGCTTTTCAAGGGTCTGGATTAGGGTCATGGTTGTGAACCATAAACAAACATGCGTGACAACCACGATCCAATGTGGACAATAATCACGATCTAACATGCATGTGAACCATGCGATCAGATCACATGACAGTTTCGTGGCTGTCGCAGAGACTATGTCGTTGTTCATATGGACCGTGGTATTTGTTTTAGAACGGTCGTGGTTATGATGTTAGAAGGATCGTGGTTGTAAAATGATAAGTGTCGCGGTTCTAGTGTACAGGGGTCGTGGCTGTCGCCATGTATGGATTGTGTTTGGCATTCACCTTCAACCACACATATACAACAACGATTCATTGTGCATGTTAACCAACATGGCTGACAGCCAGAGTGCAGTACAACTTCGAATTGTTCACGGATAATTACTACCCATCTCATTCACCAACCCATTATGGATCATAATAAGAAGACTAAACATCAAATACACGAATCCATTCATTATTCAACATTAAATTAGTGTTTGGCTCTCTTAGGTGGTCTACCCGATGCCTCATCTCCTTGTTTTTTTGGGAACGCAGCACCTTCTGCTCTAGTCCGCTACAGACAATCATATGCAATCGTTTTTCTAAATTTTGGAATTTCCTCCTACAGAATCAGAACGAGCTAATCTTAAAATAAAGTACAAAGTAGTCAAACTTGAATGTAAACTCATATTTAATAGAATAGAATATAGGATATATACATATATATATATATATAAACTTACATGCGTAAAGTCAATTACACTCATACTGCACAAGAAGTCAATGTATTTCAACATGTATACGCCACAATCGTCCGAGTTCGGTTGTGTAGGCCTGTCAGTGGATGGCTTCACATTCCACGGTTGCTCCCACTTAACTAATCTGTTATCAAGAACATGGAATAATCACCTCAGTTCGTCCGTTACCTATGTGACGACTAGCTAATTATTCACGCCCAATTCGGTACTCAAGCTATCGTACAAAGTGACCTCTTTCTTCCGTGGATAAATAGCAGCCATCAGCCAGTGCTGCCCCCTCACATTAAGAGGGATATACACCTTCGAAACACAATAACTATGACAACGGTTAAAGCATTGCCCTTCCAAATATGGACCTAATCATTTAGGTCCATGTGCAAGAAACTAAGATCTTACTACATCATACTTCCATAGAGGTTTTGGTTTACAGTCGACTATTTCTATAAGCACTTCACACAACCTTTCAGACTTCATGGTCCCACGATCCTTATGGTTCCCAGTGCCATAAGTTCGCAATAGGTCAAGTTATGGTTCCATGTATTGCTATTGATAAGATGAATATTGTTAGAAATAAAAATGATTAATGACATTTCAAAGACAGCTATGGTGCTCAGATTAACATTACCGTAAATAGCGACGAGACGAATGCACAGTCCTGTCTACTACCTCATGGTCGATGGTCCTGACGCGCTGATAGGTATCTTAGGTATAGGTCTATGGCCTACGTAACATGGAAATGTCTCATGTAACTATAATACCCATACATTGATATGAAACAATGAAGGAGAAAGGGTATAAACTTGCCTCGGAGTTTACCCAGAAAATTTGGGTCATAGACACTTTTCAACCAGACGAGTGAACCTGACTCTCTGACCACTCTCAACTCATCCTCTTCGGCATCGGTTAGAGTTCGGTGGAGTTCAATGAGCCCCTGATGAGGCTCTATTATAGTTAGAGCTCCGTCTAGATCCGTTGTATAGCAGCGTGGTCTCCCTACCTCACTCAGTTGCGGGGGCACGATGTTGAGCTGTAATAAAATGACATATTATCTATAGAGTTCATAATATAACGATGTAGCGCAGCATTCTCATCTTTAAGATGGGTCATCCCAGCTTCAAAACTAGAGACCTGGCTGATCCCAGCCTCGAAATTAGAGCTGTTGACATTAACCACGATCTAAGGTGGAACACAGCAACAACCAATTTTCCATTTCATACACAGTTATTGCTACCTCCTCTCTAAGCTTCATTCAAGTAAGAATTCTCATGCCTGAGAGGACTCGTTAAATGGGCAAGGGCATGTAACAGCGACCCTCACTGGATCATGACCACTACCTAAAAAGGAACACAACAACGACAAAATATGACAAGGGAAAATTTTAATTTTAAAAACCTTTATTCGGTGTATTTCCTCCCCACGCTGCCTTGTTTGCTCTAGCAGTGAAGCATTATCTACGGTCAGAGAGCTGGTCGAAGGAACATTGTCCTGTAATGAAATCGTATATCAGAAATGATTATTACAGCCACTGGAGCCTTGTTGTCGTCCATAGTGGGTCGTGATTCACATCCATGGAGGTTCGTGGATGTCACAAACGATCCATTATGTATGATAATCACAATCCACATTGGATGGGAATAACGATCGCAATGGATGATAATAACAATCCACACTTAACGATAATCACGATCTACATCGCGTAGAAACCACGTCCATTATCTAGATAGAAGACTAACATGCAGTGTCGATCGTGACTCATCAACTATTTAGTGTGCATGTCAACCACGACCCCCTAGTGTATGATAACAACGATTAAGGATAGATTCAACTTCACATACCTTCATTGTCTGGATCTACTCTCTAAGTTGCTTCACCAGCTCCTGCAGTGAAGAATTGATGTCCTCTCTGATTTGCTTCATCTGCTCCTGCAACAAAGCATTGATCTCCACCCTGAGTTGCTTCACCTGCTCCTGCAGTGAAACATTGACCTTCTGACTGAGTTGTTTCACCTGCTCCTGCAATGAAGCATTGATCTCCTCCCTGAGTTGCTTCACCTGGTCCTGCAGTGAAGCATTGATCTCCTCTCTACGCTGCTTCACCTTCTCCTGCAGTGAAGCATTGATCTCCTCCCTATGTTGCTTCACCTGCTCATGCAGTGAAGCATTTTCTACACTAAGAGGGGTGATCGAAGAGACAATGTCTGTATTGGGTCGTGGTTGAAAGATATGTGGGTGACAGCTACAATCAAGAATAGGGTCATGGTTATTACAACCAATGGGTCGTGGTTGTCGTCCATGTTAGGTCGTAGTTCAAACACAAGATCCATCGTGGATGAAACCCATGATCCACTGTGTGTGATAAGAGTGATCCATATTTCATTTAAACCACTAACCATGTTACACGAAAACCGCAACACTAGGCCATCAATGTTCGGTCATGGACCCTAGCTAATTGAATACCACGACCCTTCCTGTATAATAAAAACGATCCTGTGTGGATGACAACCACGATCCATTTTTCAGTTTCCTTTACAGTGAGCTATTAACGAATAATTTAGATGAAGCAAGGAGATTTCACGTACGTGTTTTGTATTCATATCATCTCTCATTGACGCCACTTCTCGTAACAAAATATAATCCTCCTTGAGGTACTTTATTTCTACTCCAAACTCATTATTTTGCTTTAATTCACCCTTTAATCCTTGCACCTCAATGGCGAGGAAATCAATCCGCTTATTAGATTTCCTTATTGTGGATCTTATTTTTTTATTGTCTTTCAATACATTCTGTAAATGGGCAGATTTCCTATCACACGTTATTTTTTTCATTTCCAAGAGGGAGGCTGTAAGATCAGCCTTAGCTTTATTTCTTTCGTCATCCTCTGTTGTCTCTGCCATGGGTGCTAACCACAGAGCCTTATCCTTCGTATGAATGTCGTCGGCAGTTATACTCCTGGCAAACTCAGTCTCTGCTTCTTCGACCGTTGGTCGAAGTTCTGGAGCTAGCACCACCTGCAGGAGCAAAATTGATTTATTAATTATAAACATACTACATGATTCAAATTACAATACTAATTGAAAAAATCTAACCGGCACAGCTGTGAATATGACGGATATGGTTTCATATCTGCCTGTTTTCTTTTGAACCCAATTAAGGATTCGAGGAATCCTTGTATGCAGTCTTCTAACCGCCCACCTACGGTCACCAATGAATTGAGGGAACCGTTCGTAGGCCCAAATTTGTATAAGAACAATTATCATGCATTACATATTAGTTGACGTGTATGGAGGAAAAAGGGAACAACTCGAACTCAAGTATGAATTAGGAAAAGAATGACGTACTTATAGGGCATACACACATCCACATATGTTGTATGATTTGGGGTACTGGCCAGTCACCCTTTCCCCCAGAATCATGCCAGATGCAGCGTTAACCCCATTCTTCAAATAATCATACCCCACACTACCCCAGGGGTAGTTATTAAAATAATCCAAGTCATCGACCATGTCAATATACTTATTAACACAGTTATTCTTCCCCGGAGATCCAACTAATAGACTCTCGACGCAAATTATTAGAGCCAGCTTCACCGCATCCATATGCTGGTCTGAATCAGCTAGTGACAAATAGGCTTCTTTCAGTTCTTTTTTACTAACACTACCTGCTCTTAAGTAGGTCTCCCTAATAGATCTTCCTCCCTCTACTCTTCCGGCATCGACACACCATCATCATCTATCCTAACTGGTCCAAATTTTAGACCCATTATTAAAGCAAAGTCGAGCTCGGTGAATTTTATCTTGGTACCCTGAACATCGAATTTTAGATCACCAACATGCCTTTGCATCAGGAAATACATGATCTGAGACTGTGCCGTCCACTCGGCCAATGGAAAGTCCAGCAGAAATCCAAAATAGGTGTCTCTAAATAGTTTCTTTTTATCGGGTTTCTTCTCCATATCTTCAACCAAGACTTTCAGAAACTTAACGGAGCACTTGGGAGAGACCTGTGCCTTTTCAAAGTTTAAGCATGTGGTCATGGTTAGCTTCTTTCGACCTGCATTCCAATATGGTCGTGGATTATTAATTAATAATGATAGGATGGTCTTGCAAAATCTAACATGGGTCGTAATGTATTACACAGTGGATCGGGATTGAAATCCACAAAGGGTTGTGTTTATAACAACCTCTAAGTGGATGTGATTATCATGCTAAACGGTTCGTTGTTGTCATCTACGCTGGAACATGGTTGTCATCTGTGATGGGTCATGGTTGACAGTCATGCTACAGGGTTCGTTGAAGTCGTCCATGTGCCTGTCACCAACGATCCATTAGGCAAACCAACCATGATCGAAACAACGATCATGGTTGTTATGGCATACAGATCGTTGTTTTCTACATTGAATCGTGGTTCACAGGCACGACCCATAAAAGATGTGATCCACGATTCAGTTCAACTGTCAACTAGACCCATTATGCAACAAACCATGATCATGACAATGATCGTGGTTGTCATGCCATACATATCGTTAATGTCATCTGCGTTAAGTCGTGGTTCACAGCGACGACCCACATAACACGTGGGCCACGATACACTGACCCTGTTGACCACAATTCGTCGGCATATCACCACCAATCATAACAACGATCATGATTGTCATGCTATACATCTCATTATAGTCATATACATTGCGCCATGGTTCAAAGCCCAGACCTACATAACATAATAACCACCATACACCATCCCTGTCAACCATTACCTTACTTTGCCATTTATATTGACTAAGTTGCACTGAACTTGTAGATGTACTCGCTGAGTGGCGATAGAGGGGCCCAATGAAGAAGATTCAAAACCAGTAAAAAAAAAGGAAAAGGGTTAGGTTAGGGATAGATAAAAAGTGAAGGGGTCCCAGAGAAGAAGCAGCAGTATATGTAGTCGGCATTCTGTATGGTGACGAGAGGTTGAAGTTATGTGTTTGGAAGCGTAAACGTCTGTAAAAGCGTCTGTTGATGTACTGCGATTCGAATGGAATCGTAAGCGTTCGTTGAACTTATGCGTTTGGGATGTTATATTCGGTGTTCCGTAAGTTACAACGAAGTGCATTTTCTCTTATCTGCACCACCCATTTTATTTCTAACATCAAGAAACCCATGGAAGGGTCAAAATATTGGAAATCCAATGGACCACAACAGTTCAACCAATAGATTCACACCTTTGGGACCCGTTTGGACGGGTGGATTGGAAGGGATTGAATGGCATTAGGGTTGATGGCATGGATCTCAAGGTAATGATGGTGTTGTCAATGGATTGTCTTAAGATCCATGGTATTGCTATATCGAGTCTGTTTGGCACGCCCGACCCATCCCGGGATTAAACCTTCCCATCCCTTCCAATCCCTCAAACCAAACACGTCCCAGACAGTCATATGTAAAGGCGTATCATAAAAATAAAAATAATAATAAGATTTGTTAGGAGGATGTACGGCCCACGTAGTTCTCAACAACTTTTAACCGTTAATTTTGGTGTCATCAACTATGCGATATATATACAATGACAACCACGATATATATCATCACGTCAACTACGATCCATTGAACATTAACACTATGACCCATATAACATTATAACCACGATGCAGAGTTTTGGGCCAGAAACTTGGGCTTCAAACTGGATATGGTGAGGGCTTTCGTTGTCACAACTTGATCAAAGTCATCCCTACCTTGCATAATGACAACCACGACACTTCGTAGATGACAACCACTATCCTTCACGTTGTCAATACACGATCGAGGCAAAGGATCATTGTTGACTCCGAACCTTTTTTTTTGTTTTTTTTAAATCGTGCTTTTCGTTTAAGATGGACTATGGTTGTTATGGTATATATGGATCGTAGGTTGTCAAAGTTACAAGGATAGTGGTGTCGGTTGCTATGGTCATGGTCTTCTTGTTTTATGGATCGTTGTTGTCGTATTTTACGGATCATTGTTGTCATGTCATATGAATCGTGGATTTCATGATTTGTGGATTGTTGTTGTCATTTGATATAGATTCGTGGTTGTCATGTTCGTAGTTGTCGTGTTGCATGGGTCGTGGTTGACGATTCGTATGCGTTGTGGTTGTCATATTTGTCATGGATCATGGTTATCATCGGTACCGGTTCATTTTTTACAACAACAGCTCTGAGTAGAAGGGTCGATGCACGACCGGTTATCAAGACAACCACGATCCAGAAATCACGAAAACCACAACCTATGTTATGTACACTATTCCGATCTTTGAGTACTTAGTTCATCTGCATAAAAGCTCTTGATTATCGTCCACATCGGGTACTATTTGTCATGATACATGGGTCCCCACTATCATTGTATATGGGTAAGGGTTGTGAGGTATATGTTGTGGTTGTCACGATACATGGACCCTGACTGGAATGATACGTGGGTCATTTTTGTCGTGTTATATGGGTCGTTGTTGTCATTGTATACGTGAATCATTGGTCGTAGCTGATATGGGACGTGGCTGTAATGGATCGTGGTTGACGTCCTTGTTGGTCAGGCGCTGACAACCGCGACCTAATGAGAAAGACGACCCATATGACATTTCCATCAAGATCGTATTGTCATGACAACCATGACCCGTTGTTAAGTTCACGTTTTCCTATATGGCTCGTGGTTCAAATGCACAATGGATCGAGGTTAGCATACACATTGGAAAGTGGTTCACTCACGTGCAACAAAGTTGATGAATCAATAAATAATAAGTAATAAAATAAGTACATATATTACAGTTTACATTACATTATCACAAGCAACAAAAAATAAAAAAATGTCATCACCAGCCTCGGCCTCATCCTCAGCCAGCAGGGACGAAGGTGCATCGACGCCGATTGTGAGCTATTCGTTTGCATCTTGAGCATCTGGGTTTTGGCCCATCTTCTCGCTGGGATGTAATTCGAACCTTCACCTCGTCTGTAATGTCCCGTGTAAACTGGCCGCCCGTACACTTCATTTCCCTTAGATTCACTACATCGGTCATTCCCCGTGCAGTGATGCACTTCCGAGTTGCATCACCGTACACAACTTTAATTATCAAATCGAATTCAACCGACGCAGTCTTCATAATCTTAAGGTAATGAAGTACACTAGGTCGTAATCTTATGGTAATGAAGCACGGTAGATCGAGGTTGTCCTACACATTGGGTTGCGGTAATTCATCACACTAGGTCATAGTTGTATCCAGTGCCATATCCCTGACGAGCACGACCCATAACAGCTGACAACCGTGTTCGTGACAGGTGGTAGGCACGATCCAAATACCGTCACAAACATGATGTCATGGCTGTCTACCATCCAATGGTGGGCGTTTAATTAAGGTGTGCCCTACGTTTGGGTCCCTTTCGCGTGACCGCCAAAGTACCTCGGCTTCTCGACTCTGTCCTTCCTTTACCTTGGCAGGTGGCTACATACAATTGAAACAAAATGAAATACTAACATCGTAGTGGAGGAGGCTTTAAGACGAGAGAAGCGAAGAGGAGAAACAGCGTTGCTCTCCTACTGTTGGTCCCTGGATCTTGGCTTCTCTAAATAAACAAAAGAAGAGGAAGGAGAGGGTCTTTCAAATGTACATCAGCGCGACATCTGCCCCATCCGAGGCTCGTGGTGTAAGTGATGGGTGGTCTGTGGGGCCTAATAAGATGTATGTGCTTCGTCCAGGCCGTTCGTCTAGTTTAAAATATCATTTTACAGCTTGAAGCAAAAAGCGAGAGTGATACAACTCTCGGGTGGACCACACTACAAGAAAATTATCGTTATTGGATATCCACCACTATCATCCCCGTAGGGCCCACCATGATTGGATCATGCTCATTTTTGGTCTCGTGCAATAAAATGGTCTATAGAAATATATGGACGACATGGATGAAACACGTACTTGGTGGTGGGGCCCACAGAGCGCCGAGCGCCAGCCATTAGATGGGGTCCCAAGGAGTAGCCGATCTGTCCGTTTCTCGGGGGTTAAGGCAGCGGGTGACTTTCGCTTCACTCCAAGACCGTACAATTCCCAAACCATGTTCAGGGGCATTTTCGTCCGAAATAGGGTCCAAAAGCTGTTAGAAGGCCCTTTAGGGAAAATGTGAAGTGTTGTAGCGATCCAGGTAATTTTCCCAAACTTCGAAGCGAGTATGATCAATTTCCCAAAAAAAAAAAAGAGCACAACCTTTTTTTTTCTCTCAAAAATTAAAATGAAGAGAAAATAATTTACCTCGAAAGTCATTATTTTAAATCACAATTTTGAAGGGAAAATGGTTTTCCTTTGTGGGATTGCAATCAAAGCAGTTGATAAATATGCTCCCATGCTTATAAAGCACCATAAGTTATGGAACTCGTACTCGCATTGGGATGCTTAGACCATCCTATCCATTAATCCAGACTATTCATTAGGTTCAAAGTAAATTTCGTGGACTACAATGAAAATATCCCACTAATATGAGAAATATTAACTATTTGATTAATTCCCACAAAAATTGATCATTAAGATCATTTATACAAAATAAAAATAAAAGATCTAAGCAATAAGTGCATCTATTTATTCAATATAATCATGGATTGCATATGATTCAAAGGAATCACTTTTATGAGGTAATCATAACCAGCCCATTCGTGATTTGGGAAAAAAGAATAGCTATATAGAAAATAAGGTCATATCAAGGATGGATTAGATCATCCAATTAGTGTGGTTTTTTCATGGTAGCCTATAAAATGTGTATTAAACTTAATGGATAGTGAACATCGATCAATTGGACCGTCTAAGTGAACCAATATAACTAGGAGTACTATAACTTATTATGCTTTAACTTATAATTCAAAGTACTTTAAGAGCTCGGAGCACTTTTATCAATTGGACAATTAAAATCAAACAACTAAGATTTTCATATTTTCTCCATCCACTTTATGACACCCGTCTTGAACAGGGACGTGGAGACTAAACTCTGCGGGGCACACCTTAATGTATGTGCCATTATCCACATCATCCATTTATTTTTTTTAGCTCAATTTAGGCATGGACGTGTAAACCTTTTAGAGCACGTGCCGAACTTCTTTCCTTTAATTAAGTAGATGGGGATCGGTATTGAATCGGATGTGAAAATCATACAGTTTAGAGTCGCCAATGGCCAAATGAAACTTAGAATATGTGGCCTGTTAAAAATGTAGAATCACTTAAATGTTGGAAGATCATGAGGTTTCCCAACTCAAGCAACTTTTGTGGCTAGCTTATGACTATAGATTTTGGGTAAGGGTCTTGGTGATAGAAGAGTAAGAGATTAGGCACCCTCTTTTGTTCACAAGATGTGTGATTTATACTTTATAATTTTATTTTTAAAATTTTTTTTTTTAGGATTCAGTAGAATTTTGGTGTTATTACATCTAACCATGCTCTACATAACTCATGAGGGTCAAATAAACAAAATAAATTTAGCTAGAGTTACTTCACATAGCTAAGTGGCTCCAAGTAGGTAAATAAAATAAAATGTAGTAAATAAAATGAAATGCAATCCTTAACTTACTTCATTGAGTTTAGGACTCCGAGTAGGAAAATAAGTTGCAAATGCAGTCCCAGCCTTACTTCACAGAGTTTAAACTCTAGACATGCAAATAAAGTATAGATAAATAAAAGAGAAAGAAAGTTGTAAAAAAAATAAAATAAGAGTTTGAGTTGATATTGTAGATATATTGGAAATGTGTGCAATAAATGAAATTTGAGTTTAGTTAAGATATGAGAAAGAAAATATGATACTAGACACTCTTATTCCACAACAGGGATGGTGTATCGGGGATTTGCAAGACACTTGGTGTATTTTTTTAGTGGGCTATCTCCTCTTTAATTAGTATTTTGGGCAACACCTTGGTGTATCGGGGATTTGCAAGACACTTTGAATCCTTATACTAACCTTAGACCACTCTTTCTCTCTGATCCTCCTTCTATTGTCCTTATGTGAATGACAACTATTGTGTGAGATTTATATACCTCCATTGTCGGTCCATGGTAGGTTGATGCCACATCCGCCCATTAATAAATTTTACTTCCGTAATATTTAGATAGCAATTTTGTTAAGTAAAAGCAAGCCAACCGGTCCGTCGGCTTATCACAAGCCCGCCGGGGGGGGGGGGGGGGGGGTCATCTACCATGTATGCGGAATATTTGGTATCTTGGTGGGTTCAGGTGATCATATGATATTTAGCTAGCTTAGTTCGGGAATTAACCGACGTCTCTGGTTGTTTTTAAAAGGTATTGAGAACCCTTTCGACTCATCCCATATAGATTTCTTTATACTTTTTGTGCTACTAAAAATAACTTTTATCAAAAAGATGCATGGTAAAGGTTTCTAAAAAGTACAGATGATCGACCATGATTTGATTTTCGGGTCCTAGATCTACTGATCAGCCCGTTGGTTGCTTTCCTGACATGTTGAGGCCCATACTCATTTGATCAATATGGATTTTCGACTATTCTCAAGTTGCCCAAAAATGGTTATATGAAAGTCTAGTTAAAGCTTGAAGTGTAGCTTATATTTTTTTTAAGGTGGGGTGTTTATGGAATCCAAAATTGAAGCATATCTAAAGCTCAAGCGAACAACATCACTAAAAAATAGTGGGGATAATGACGTCTTCCATTGAAACCTTCCTAGGACCCATCATATTGTTTATTTGTCATACAACCTGCTCACAATATCAAGTAGACATGGATGAAGGGAAAACACAAATATCAACCTAATGCAAAACTTTTGTGGCCCCCAAGAAGTTTTCAATGGTAGGCGTTTAATTACCACTATTTCATGTGGTGTGGTCCACTTGATCTTTGGATATTGTTCAATTTGGTTAATGCCCTGAAATGAGCTAGAAAAATAAATGAATGGCATGGATAAAACACACATCACAATAGGCTCCACATAGTTAACTCACTATACAATCCATGTCCCTTGAGCAAACATTGTTGTTCACATTTGCCACACATACAAGATGACATATCACATTTGAAAATTCATCTGATTCTAAGCCATTTCCCCCCTAAAATGGTAGCATGAGAGCCACCATGTCAGAACTTGTCGCCATCATTTTGATGGCATGTATGTTAGAGATATGGGCCACTCATCAAGTAGCCTACATTGATAGCAAGTATGTGGATTGCCAAAGGGATTAGTTGAGGCCAGAGTAACATCTAAGTGTGTGAGTCTAGGACAACGAAGCCCACCTTGAGTATGTGTGGTGTATCCAGCCAATCCATCGTTTGCTCTTGGCTTGTTTTTTGTCACATGTGGTGTGTGCAGGCGTGTCAGAACCGATTGTGTGGCTTGATTCAAACCGAACAACTTTTGACTCTAAGCGCCAAAATAGGTAGATATGTCAATAAGATCGATTGCCTATTCAACCATTCGTACAAGATTATTACAAGACGATCAAACGACTGGCTAAGGATGGGGTTCTTAGTCCGAAGATGGGTTGCACTTTGCCTTCCGTACAGAAGGACTTTTGATATACCAAGCAATTGGAAACAATCACACAAAAAAAGGAATATGCACAATTGACTGCAAGGGAGGGCTACAAGGAGCCTCCCTGAATGAAGACTGTATGTATTGAAATGAAACTAGTCCAGCATGAGAGCATGGACTCGGATTATAACTAAAGATGATCAATACTCCTAAGATAGAGCTAAAGCTATGATAAGGAAAGCTAAATTGTTTGGTTTGATTGGTTGGCATGAGACAATTTATTATATTGATTTCCCCTTCTACTTATAAGCGTTCGTACTACGCAAATACTCTGCATATTTTTATGTTCACAATTGTTTAAGGCAACTTAATCGTTGTCACATCAGTCTTCCAAATCCTTTTAACTCTTTATATTCTTCTAACTGTTTCTCTCGTCTCGACCGCTTTTCTGTCCCTTGAACTTCTTGACCGCGCCTGGTTATCAGATAACGTGTACTATCCAGCTCAGTACCAACCGTACTTCAATAAAAAGTTTTTCAAATATCTTTTAAGATCTTTCCCTATGCTATATATTTCCCTGTAACGAAACGTGTCATTTTTTATTAGCTATTCTAGAAATGGCCAGAAATACCCTTAGTGTGGTATAAGGATAACACACTTAGTGTGATGATATGTGCCTATCCTTAAGAGGTCCTGAAGCTTTTTACATGTCTCCAATAAGACACGACTGTAGTTCTACTTACTCAAAATTTGCGTATATATATAGAGAAGCAGAAATAAATGGTAGGAAGTGTGGTTTAGATCAAATGATACATACCTGAAAGTCATTAAGTATTTGATTTCTGAATTGAAAGGTGTCATGCCTGAAACAGATAAGGCCAAAACCTTCCTGACTGAAATGGGAAAATGATTCAAGAAATCTAGTAAGTCTGAAGTGGGCATTCTTTTAAATAAATTGACTCGCTCATCCTACGATGAAAAAAGAAATATCTGTGAATACATTGTAGAGCAGATCAAGGTTGTTTCTAAGATCCGTTCTCTAGGGCTTGTACTCACTGATGATCAACTGGTTCATTTGATCATGAACAACCTTCCTCCCCAATTCGGCACGTTCCTGATAAACTATAACACTCTGAAGGACATGTGGACATTGGATGAACTTATCACTCATTGCATCCAAGAAAAAGACAGGATGAGGCAGATGGTTAGAGTTTAAAATGTTAATATGGTGACTTCAGGTCAAGGGCATGGGCAAGGGAATAAAGATAAAAGGAAAAGGAAACAAGGTTCTAATAATAGAACCTTTGGTCATCCATCTGGAAACCATGAGAATCAATCAGGAAAAGGATCAAAACGGAAACGGGTTAAAGGCAAACCCTGCTTCTTTTGCAAAAAGGTAGGTCATCTAAAGAAAGATTGCGAAGGGTTTAAGAATTGTCTCATAAAGAAAGGTAATCATTCTATTCTTAGCTGTTTTGAAACTAATCTTACCGATGTATCGGTGGATTCCTGGTATATATATTCGGGAACTACTATTCACATATGCAATTCTATGTAGAAATTACTACAGGTCAGGCCACCAACTGATGCAAAGCGCTCAGTATACATAAACAATGGTGTCAAGGTAGACATGGAGGCAATAGGAGTTTATACGCTTAAGTTAAAGTCTGGTTATTTTTTGGATTTAATAGATACATTTTGTGTGTCGTCTATAAGACGCAATTTAGTTTCAATTTCCTGTTTGGATAAATTGAGATATTCATTTCAATTTGAAAATAAAAGTTTTAGTATTTACTTTAATTTGATTAAAGTTGGGACCGACTCTATGGTAAACAACTTATACCAATTAGACTTGATTGCCTCTCACGTCTATAATATTAATACCTTGCACGGAAATAAAGTGGGATCTAAGCGAAGGCGAGACTATGAGAATTCCTCCATGTTGTGGCACAGGCGGCTATGCTATATATCTCGTAAGAGATTAGACAGGCTTGTGCAATAATGAATTTTGCATTCTCTAAACTTCTCTGACTATAAAGTATGCATTGATTGCATAAAAGGAAAACAGACTAGAACTAGAAAGAAATGTGCAACCAGGAGTGTAGATCTATTAGAGGTGATACATACAGACATTTGTGGACCATTCCCTACAGCTTCATGAAGTAGACACAAATATTTTATTACATTTATAGATGACTACTCTCGTTTCAGGTACCTCTACCATATTAATGAGAAATCAGATGCCCTGGATGCTTTTAAGATCTATAAGGCCGAAGTTGAAAATCAACTTGATAAATGGAGTAAAGTTGTCAGATCTGATCGTGGTGGTGAATACTATGACAGATATGACGAATCAGGATGCAATCCAAGGCTATTCGCTAGATACCTACAGAATTGTGGCATTGTCGCCCAGTACACTATGCCTGGTACTCCAAAGCAGAATGATGTGGCTGAAAGGCGTAATCGTACCCTTATAGATATGGTGCAAAACATGGTTAGTAATTCGACATTGCCAGAATCCTTGTGGGGTGATGCGATCAAAACTGCAGTTCATATACTAAGCGGGGTCCCCAACAAAGCAGTAAGCAAAACTCCTTTTGAGTTGTGAAATGGGAGAAAACCTTGTCTTCGATAGCTAAATGTTTGGGGTTATCCTGCTAAGGCCAAATTTTATAACCCGCATGAAAAGAAGCTTGATCCTAAAACCGTAAGTTGTTTCATCATTAGATACCCAGAAAGATCAAAGGGTTATCGATTCTACTATCCTTCTCACTCTATTAGGATTGTTGAGACTGGGAATGTCAGATTCATTGAGGACACCGAAAGTAGTGGGAGTACAAATATAAGAAATTTTATATTTGAGGAACAAATGACTATGACTCTAGTCATAGTCACTCAAGATCACATAAATATTAATGATGCAGTCAATTTTGCAGTCACTATAGAACAGCACGTATAACCTCACATATCAACCACTGATGAGGAAAATAAAGATCAAAATCACACCCAATAAGAAGAACCATTGAGAAGATCTAAAAGAGAGAGAAGGCCTGTAAATCGAGACGATTACATCGTATACTCACAAGAGCGACTTTGACATGGGTGTGGAAAAGGATCCTGAATCCTTTGCACAAGTTAAACAAAGTTTTAATCCTTCTCGTTGGTTTGATGCCATGAAAGATGAGTTGAAATCCATGCGGGATAATAAAGTATGTGATCTTGTAGATTTACCCACTGGAATAAGGCCGATTAGTTGTAAATGGATATTTAAAACCAAGAGGGACTCCAAGGGTAATGTCGAAAGATATAAAGTCAGACTTGTTACCAAGGGTTTTAACCAATGCGAGGGCATTGACTTTAAGGAGACTTTCTCACCAGTATCTAAGAAAGACTTATTCAGGATTATAATAACTCTTGTAGCTTATATGGATTTAAAGTTACATCAAATGGATGTAAACACTGCATTTCTTAATGGAGATCTGAATGAGAATGTATACATGTTGCAGCCTGAAGGTTTTGTAACTAATGGCTTAAAACATTTGGTTTGCAAACTAAAGAAATCCATCTATGCTTAAAACAGGCATCGCGATAGTGGTACCGAAAGTTTTATGAAGTAATTTCCTCATATGGCTTTGTAAAAAACACTGCAGATGAATGAATATATATTAAAATCAGTGGGAGTAAATTCTTTATGATGATGATATTGTGTTGGCTAACAGTGATATCAGGATGTTGAGTTATACCAAGAAATTCTTATCTCAAATATTTGAAATGAAAGATCTTGGTGAAGCTTCTTACGTCATCGGCATCGAGAATCGTGGTGACAGATCACTTGGACTACTCAGCCTGTCACAGAGAGCCTATATTACTAGGGTACTCAAAAGGTATGGCATGCAAAATTGTGCTTTCGGACAGTCGCCCATTATGAAGGGCGAGAAATTTGGCTTATTTCAGTGTCCAAAGAATTATTTGGAAAAGAATCGAATGAAAGAATTTCTGTACGTATCAGTAGTAGGGAGCGTCATGTATGCTCAAGTTTGTACGCGATCGGATATTGCCTTTTATTGTTAGAATGTTGGGAAGATACCTATCTAATACAGGAATGCAACATTGGATAGCTATAAGAAGGTATTATGGTATCTACAGAGAACGAAAGACTTCGGACTCACATACAGAAAATCTGATTGGTTGGAGTTAATTGGATATTCAGATGCAAACTTCGTAGGTTGCATTGACATTAAGAAGTCTACTTTAGGATACATCTTTATGATGGTGGGAGGAGTTGTATCGTGGAAAAGTGTGAAACAATCTACCATAGCTTCATCCACTATAAAAGCTGAATTTATTGCTTGCCATGAGGCATCTAATCAAGCACTATGGCTACAGAGTTTCTTCTTAGGTTTGCGGGTACTAGAGTATATCCCGAAACCATTGAGAATATTTTGTGATAATTCAGCTGTTATTTCCTTCTCTAGTAACAACAAGCATCCATCAAGGTCGAGACATATCGACATCAAATATCTTGTTGTAAAGGAAAGAGTTCAGAATCGTCAGGTGTCCGTGGAATTCATTGACACTAAGCAGATGATTGTAGACCTGCTCACTAAAGGGCTCCTTATCACGCCCTTTCAGGAACATGTGACATCCATGGAAATCATAGATCCCATAGATGTTTTCAATTAGTGGGATTTTGAGAGCATTTTTAATTTTCACAAACATTTAAAGATCTCATTTTATACAGTTATTTTTTGATGATTTTGATATAAAGAATTATTTTTGCTTCTCTATATATATGTGCAAATTTTGAGTAAGTAGAACTACAGTCGTGTCAAATTGGAGACATGTAAAAAACTTCAAGACCTCTTAAGGATAGGGGCATATCATCATACTAAGTGTATAATTGTAACGTCTCTGAAAAATCTGTACAAAGACCCAAGTATCATCTCAGGCAGAAATCACTTAGGACTAAATCCTTCAGAAATCAGACAAGGGTTTAATATGTGCAAACCTAGATTAGCTGTGAAATTAGCTTGGATCACTTTAAATACAAACTGCAAGACCCAAAATTAGCGGAATCGCTAATGCTACGTTACCCAAAAATCTAGGATTAATCTCTAATCCCAGTTGCTCTTGGGAGCATATTGAAACTTCGTATCGGACCTAAACCGCGCGTCGAAAGTCCGATTACTGCGAAACTATATGCTTATGACCGCCTTACTGGGCTTGACAACCATATTGGAAATCAAGTCTTGATAGTATCCAGAAACGTACAACTTGAGCCTGGAGCGAAGTGTGTGAGAAACGCGAATATCTTTATAGAGTGAACTCAGATTTAAGTAATTTGGGCCATTCACTTACAGGCCAAATCTAAGGTTTCAGACCATCAAAATCTAACCCAAATAGATCAGAAAAATTTCCCAACACAGGTCAATGTGCTTGTGGCCCTGATTGAGTGTCGATGACCATTGAACTGAAACTGGTCCTCTGCGGTCGATCCATAAATCTGATTGGACCGAAAACTTAACCTGACCTAGATCCAATGTCAGGAAATTTCTTCTGAACCGTATGCAGAAAAGGGGCCTCTAAATGTGCTCTATTGGACCGAAATAGCCGCTATTTGGCTATGACCTAAGTATACCATGGCCCTGGGGCCATTCTCATCAGTTCTGGACCTATATAAGGGCCTTAAACTGTAACAGCCCGGATTTTCGCCAACCTGGAATTAGACGTCCTTAGGCAATGGGCCGCTCCTAATACCTTATTAACTTGTCAGAACTGAATCCCATAGTCTAAAATCGCTTCTGAACCCATTTCCTTCACAAATTCAACCCTTCACCACCTTATTCTTTTAATTTTCCTAAGTACTTTCACCCTAGACACTATCTTAAACTAGTTAAGTATTATAAATTGGATCGCCTTATATACAAACTACAAAGGCCTGAGTACCACATCGACCAGAAATCCCTTAGGATTAAATCCTTTAGAAATGAGACAAAGTAACTAAGTGTTAAACTAGATTAGCTACGAAATCCGTTTGAATCGCTTTAAATACGATCTGCAAGACCCAAAACTTGTAGAATCAGTGACGCTAGGTTACCCTAAAACCTAGGATCAAACTCATTACCCGACTGCTCTCGGGAACGCATTGAAACTCTGTATCAGGTCTAGACCGCACATCATGAGTCCGAATAATTCGAGATTAAGAACTTCGGACCGCCTCGCTGGGCTTGACAACCATCTCGGAAATCAAATCCAGATAGTGTCCCACGGCTGTTCGCTTGAGTCCGGAGCGAGAGAGTGTGAGAACACTTGTTTCTTTACAAAATAAATATCTTGAATAGTAATCTGAGACTCGTCACTTGCAGATCAGTATTAAGCAACCAGACCGTCAGAATCTGACCAAATTATACCCTCGGATCAGGAAAAATTTCATAAACATTTACATGTACTCGGAATCTCCAATCGAGATCCACTGACCGTTGAACTGAAACTGGTTTGCCACGCGTGATCTAAGAACCCTACTGGAACGAAAACTTAATAGAACGTAGATCCGCTGTTAATGAGCTTAAGTCCGACCTTTGGCTCAAGGAGGCCCGCCAGAAGTCCTCCGTTGAGCTAAAACAGAAGCTTTTGGACAAAACTCAAGTATACTTTCTTCCCAAGTCTATTTCGGTGAAGTTTTAGGCTATATAAGGACCTTAAACCCTCTCTCATTTCAGCCATCCGAATTTGAGTTTGAGAGGGGGAAAAGAGAGAGAAAGTGAGAGAGAAGTGGGAGCTTCTTCCTACCGTGCTTCCCTGCCGCTCCACGAGCACCACTACTCCATTCTCATCGCTTTTCCGGCGATTCCAGCTCCGTTTCTAGGTAAGAAACCCTAACCCTAATCTGTTTTGGGGTTGTATAGGTTGTAGGTTATGAAATAACTAACCTATTTCGTTCTCTAGGTTGCCAAACTGCCGAATATGGAAACTTAGCAATTCTATCGACTCCGTTTCGATTCTACGATAAAAGGTGTGGACTTTAGGTGTATAGGTTATGGTTTTCAATGCTTTCAATGTCAGATAATGATAGATTTATAATCTGCATGCAATTGCACATGTACAAAGTGCTTTCCGTTTTCTGTTTCAATTAAAGTTGTAGAATATGGAATTTTACATATTCTAGGTATTCGTAGAAAATACCGTATACGTATATTTTTTGGAAATATGTTTGACATGATTATTTATTGTATGAATGTACGATATATGGATAAAACACTTATTTGGCGAAAGGATTCGCCCTAATACATGTTTTACTAATATACACTATGTATGTAGAAATACTGTATTGTAGAAAGTACCGTATACGTATATATTTTAGAGATGTGTTTGCCATGATTATTTTTTGTATAAATATATTATATATGCGTAAAATACTTGCTTGGCAAAAGGACTCGCCCTAATACATGTTTGCTAACATACACTGTTGAGAGTCTAATATTGCATATTGGACCCCAGTTACTATCTGGATTTATGAACATCACAATGCTTAACGGGTTATTTTAATCATGTTTGTGATACAAGGTGAATCTAGGAGTGTGGACTGGAAAGGACGGTAAAAGCATGGATTTAACGCTCTGACATCACCAAGGCATTGGACGGGACCCCAGGGGACCAAGAATGATGAATTTACATGCCCGAGATCAGAGAAAATCAAGTTGTTCACGTTAAAGAGGCCTGAAATTGTACAGAATGCAGGATCACATGGTTTCCGCCATCAGATTGACTCGAAACTTCATACATGTGATGAGGGCCGTAAATTAACCGTACATATTAAATTTCAGCCATTGAAGATCTCGGGAAGTGGTCCAACAAACAGATCAGCCCATTAATCTCCAATTTGGGGCCCACCTGATATTTGGAACTGCTTCAACTTTGGTATTGACGGCTTAAATGATATGGCAGAATGAATGGAAGGAACAGACTGCTCATAGCATCTCCGTGGGACCCCTACATGCAGTGCATGTGCACGGAGCGAGAGTACACCGGGTGTGCACCTAACCACTCAAAAGTCGGTCAGCAGCGCTGACCGACTTCCGTTTTTAAAAAAATCGAAAACGAAAATTCCGTTCTCTGTTTCGCAACCGAAGCTTTCGGTCTCTGTTGTGGGCCCCACACATCGTCCGGACGGACAATCCAGACCGTTGATTCATCTTCTGGGCAGCCACAGTCCATGCCTAGTTTCTAAAAGTGAAAAGATTAAGTTGCTATTCTGTTTAACCGTTCAATGAAAGAATGAACGGTGGGTTTAAAATCCTGTGGGCCACCACAAGTATGATCCAAAACTTCGCATCTCCGACCGAAATTTCACAATGCATCCACTGGACGGTGTGGATTTTACAGACAAAGAGCGGAATGGGACCTACAGACTTCATAGCGGAAGAGGTCGCGGTCTCTGTTGCAGCGTCCGGAAAAACCGGCGATTCTCCTTCGTTCAACGGTCCAGATCGTGGTCGGTTCGTTGATCTGAACCGATCAAAGCATTCCTGTGGGGTGTCTATTCGCCACCAAGGAGTCTGAACGACTCATATTATGCGAACATCTACTCCATCGTCCGGGAAAAAAAACAGGCAAAACCAAGATCGCTGCTTTCTGTTTTTTTTTTTGCTACGCAAGCTGTTGCGGAAGATCTCCGATTCCAGCTACGGTCTGACTTCTGCACGCACTCATCTCCACAGCACCTATAAAACGCAGAAGAAAGAGAGAGGGGAGGGGGGCTGAGAAGGAGACGTCAAGAGAGAGAGAGAGACAGGGAGTAGAGTTTAGATTTTTTTTATTGTTTTCTTCTTCTTTCTTTTCTCTATTTTATTATGAGATCTAGCCCATTCATGTGTGGCTAAACCTCTTAGCTAGGGCTAAGAGGTGAAGCTTGTTAAGCGTGACGGGATGAGTCGATGCTTGTGCCTTTGCTTAAACCGAATGGATTTTGATTTAATTTTATTAAGGGAATGTTTTCGGTCTTTAATGGTCTATTGTGATTTGAAAATTACAATGGGTCTGCAATGGCTTTGAGCATGTTCTTTTCCTCTTTATGTTTATGACGTCGGGAAGCCCTGTTGTTCACCATCGTCTCTGGGCATGGTTGGATGTCGGTACCCTTCCTAACCTTCATACATTGATTGGTTGGTAATTAGTTTAATTCTGTTGTTTGCTTTGTCTCCTGGGCATGGTTTGGTGATGGAATCCATTCTAATTCATATACCTTTCATCTTTTCAAAATTACATCAAAGGAAGTTCAGTTAATTTTCATGAATCAAGTGTAGTTCTCCCTGATCTCTACGAGTGGATCCTCTGAATCCCTAGTTTCCCACTTCTGAATTCTTTTAAATTTTAGTTTAATTATTTCACCATTATTCCTCAAATCCTAATTGGTTTAGATTTCATCTTAGCCTAGTTCTAGTTCTAGTAAATTTCAGATAACGTACAGGTTTCAGTTCCTGTGGATTCGACCTCGGTCTTACCGAGTTTATTACTACATCACAACCCTATACCTGGGGAGTGAACATACACTAAGTATGTTGAAATAGTGTATGCTAAGTGTTTGTGAAAATGCTTGAGAGAGTAAGTGTTTGGATGATGATGCCTTAGGTAGGTGTTGAGATAGGATTCTCAACTACCTTAGAGATCTGTATGATTTCTTCCATGTGGTTGTTTACTTTAGCCATTTACTTAGGAAATATGTGTGTTTGTATTCCTGTTTATAACATGCTTTATAACATGCTTTACAACATGCTTCATAACACGCTCAACTGATTGTATGATTTTACCTATGTAATGCGCATATTTAAATTTATGTTTACGTTGTATGATCCATCATGGGTGATGGGGGAGTGGTGTAACGAATGCATGTAATAGTCCTGGCAGCCCTAAACGGATAATACCAGACCTTGATTGTATGAGTTGAATCTTGATCCACTACTGCTTTATCTATCTGCAATTGATTGTGTTTGGGGCTATGATTATAGTCCAGACAATCGGTACCAGAATTGAATTCGTGGTTGTGATTCATTTGCCACGTGAGTTGTGTTCGACGAACTCGAGTCGTACTTCAGTTGGCGATAGTGGTTGGCCACGCGAAGTGCTATGCGCTTCATGTCATTCAACTTGTTGTGCGCTCGAGCTAGCCGAGCTCATCAAGTAACCCAATCTGTTTAATGTATGTTCACCATATTTGGACGCTACTGCTTGAACCTAAGGTATCAAACTTACCAGTGAAATCCCTTTTAACCATGGTACCTCGATCCGCTAAGACTCATGAGCCGGGCATGGTGGTATGGGACACCGTGGTCGAGCTGTCGGCCTACGCTGGGGCCACGTGCCTCCCCGTAGTGACCAGTGAGCAACCAGACTCGTGAGCCGATTATGGTGGTATGGGACACTATATTCGTGTCGTCGGCCTACATTGATAAGGTGATGGGGGAGTGGTGCAACGAATGCGAGCAACAGCCCTGGCAGCCCTTTGTAGTGACCTCGAACATACTCTGAAATCGTGGTGAGCCTTAAAGTTTTGCCGCGGTATATAGAGTATGAACTAGGCCTGTTTCTGTATAGTGATGAATCGTTTAAGAGGTGATGGGGGAGTGGTGTAATCATTGTATGTAACAGCCCTGGCGGCCTTTGCAGTGACCTAGAAAAATACACCATCGTCTGAGATTAACTAGGACTGACGACCCTAGAATGGATCATGTTTGGGAATGATACAAGGGAGGTACCTTAGTTTCCCAATCCTGCTGTTTGAAATGGACTAATAAATACTCGGTAATCATGCTCATCATACATTGCATGTGCCTGGAAGATGTAGAGCACTGAGGGATGAAAGCATGCCGCGAACGTGAGATGGTGTCGCACGAGGGAGGGTGTGGTGAGGGCATACATCATGACTGCATTCATACTTGCATTAATAAGAGTAGTTAGGAGTGTTTGATTTTACTGCTTTATCATTACTTGCTTGAGGAGTTGATAACATGTTAACCTATGCATTATTGTTCCACTGAGTTGATCACTCACTCCCATGTTACGGGATGGTGTTGTACACACCAACCGGTTTGTTGAGTTTCGGTGATGGCGATGCTCATGAGCAGAGCCGGACCACTACTATGATGTTGAGGAGGAGTTCTCTTACATATAACTCTCTGACATGTCTATGAAGACCTGGTAATGTATTGACGAGGCTATGGTACTTGGGATAGAAGACATTACACTTCCTCACATTTGGTATATTTTAGAACTGTACTTGTAATTAATTAACCTGGTAACTTTATCACACTCTGGAGACTCACCACTGTTTTTATATTATATATATCTATCACAGTCTTCCGCTGCAATTTAATTGTCTCTGGAGTATGATATACTGTTTTGGCTTAATCTCACTCATGTTCAATGCACGAATACAGTCAACATTCAATCATCATTCATTTTGTTGCATAAGTGATGTTCTGGAACTCGGGAGTTGAGTTTATGCTCGACCCCTGATTTTCGGGACGTTACATAAACCCTCTCTCTTCCTTTACATACGAATTTGTAAACCCTAAGAGCGAGAAGAGAGTAAAGAGAGAAGGAAAGAGAGAGAAAGTGAGAGAAAGAGAGAGTGAGATGAAGTTCCTGGGATTCGATCCCATTACTCCACGTGCTTAACCACTGCTCCTGTATCGTTGTACCGGTGATTCTGATCCTGTTCTTGAGTAAGAAATCCTAACTCTAACCTGTTTTAGGGATTCAAATAAAGCAGATGGTGGAATAACTAACCTATTTCATGCTATAGGTTGTCGTTGTACCGTAGATAAAGACATAATGTTCGAACTGAGTTCGTTGCGTGTTTATCGGCGAAAGGTACAAACTATAAACATTTAGGTTATGGTTTTTGAGGCTTTCAATGTCAACAATGATTTATGTCTGACTTGATTGCTATCACATATGCTTAGATACAACGTTTTCCGTATGTTTCACATATATATAACTAGGTTGATTTTAAATGCATTATATGTGTTTGTTGAAATGTCTAAATGAATATGGAATTATGATTTATGCTTGTTATGATGGGTGTTTGGGAATACATGATTGTTATATGTGTGGCAACTCCTACGTGGAAGGATTTGCTATAATATGTGTTTTAACTAATTTATTATATATATATGGTATGTGTAGTCTAAGTGTTTGATAAAATGCCTGAATGAGAAAAGGCTTGTTGTAATGTATTTAATGAGGGTGTTGAGATAGGATTCTAAATTTCCTTATCCATAGTTACAGTTTCCTTCATGTAACCTGCTTTACTACTACGTGATTTATGGATGAAATGTTTATGTATGATAACATGTGCGCTATGTGTTTGTTAAAATGCTTAAATGAGATTTGTATTTGAATTAGTTGTCACATGTTGCTGTAACTATCACATATGAATGCTTATCGTAATTAAGTATGATTGGGGCTACAATGTAGTTTAGGCAATAGGTAATGATTTCTGAATTAGTGGCTGAGGTTGTTTGCCACACAAGACACGTTCGATGAATCCGAACCGTACGGTGATTATCGATAGTGGTTAGGCCACAAGGAGTGCATATGCACTCCATGTCGATTAATTCAATGTACACTCATACCAGTCGAGCTTGTCAAGTAACCCGATTAGCCTAATGTATGTTCACTATGTATGGACGCTGCTGCTTGAATCTAATGTACCAACTTACCAGTGAAAAACTTGTTTAACCTTGGTACCTCGATCCGCTAAGACTCATAAGTTGGGCATGGTAGTATGGGACACTATGGTCGAGCTGTCGGCCTACGCTGGAGCGACGAGCCTCCCCGTAATGTCCAATGAGCAATCTAAACTCGTGAGCCGAATACGATGGTATGAGACACTGTATTCGAGCTGTCGGCCTATGCTAAGATGACGAGCCTTTTCCATAGTGACCTCGAGTATAAACTAAGGCCTATGAGGATGGTGACGAGCCTGTTCATGGTGACCTGAACTTGCCTGTCCACTGCTTTATATTCAACGGTGACGTTGCCCTATAACTTGCATATCGTATATGATTAACTAGGATTGACGACCCTAGATGGATCAATGGTTGGGTCAACGATATAAAGGGAGGTACCTCAGCTTCTCGAATTTGCTGTATGAATAAATCTAATTAAGTATTGGCTAACATGATCATGCACCGCATTGCATGTGCTTTGGTGAGGAAGTGCACATGTCTAAAGTGGTGCATGCCGTGATTGTGAGATGGTATCACTGAGGGAGTGCAGGCGAGGGCATGCATCATTTCAACATTTCATTCCTGCATTAATAAGAGTACTTAGGACATGAATGTTGTACTGCTTTATTATTACTGCTTGACTGAATTGATAACATGTTAACCATTGCCTTATAGTTTCACTGAGTTGATCACTCACTCCCACTCTAGGACAGTGTTTTAAAACACCAACCAGATCCTGATTTAGCTGCAGATGATGGCGATGCTTACAAGGCGGAGCCTAACTTCTATGATGATGAGAAGGAGTTCTCCTACATGCAACTCTCTGGCAGGTCTATGTAGACCTGGAGTTGTGCCGACGGGACTACGGGGATATGGATAGTTTAACATTAGTTGTTACCATTTTGTATCTTTTAGAATTATACATGTAATTATTTAACGTTGTGACGTTCATGCTCTGGGACTTACAATCACTTATATGCTTTATATATTTATCAGAGTCTTCTGCTTGCATAATCAAATTGTCTCTGGAGTATGATATGTGGTTTTGGTATAATCCCACTCATGTTTAATGCACTAATACGGATAACATTTAATTATCATTATCTATGTTGCATAAGTGACCGTTGAAACTCAGGAGTTGGGCTCCTGCTCGACCCCCGATTTTCAAGGCGTTACAGTAATCCTTACATCACATTTCTTAGTTCCTGATCTATGTCGTTAAGATTAAAAATGAGGTTTTTGAGGGGTTTTGAGAGCTATGAGGGGTGAAATAGAGTGGAAATGATGCAAAGGGGGCAAAATAGAGGGCCCCACACGGTTTGCATGGCCCCACACATGTGGGGAGGGGTAGTGGGCCGTTGGACTTAGGCGCGGTGCGCCGCGGTCCGTTGGAGTGGGGGGCGATGCACCACCCTGAGGTGGTGGCCACCCCCTCCCGGGGTGCCGGAAATGTGTGGGGGACCTCCTGGGTCCCACCGATTTTTGTGGTTTGGGCCCCATCGTCCGTTTGAGGTGGTTTCAGGTCCCAATGAGTGCGTATTCAAGCTTTTGGGTTATTTGAGTGTGAAATTCACCGAATTATCATCCAAACCCGTCGATTGACAGTCTAGGAAGAAATCGAGATCATTTCACATGATCACAGATGTATACGGGTCACATTTTAACGGTCAGTTTCACCCGTCGGGGAAACTTAGGTTCTTATGATCATTTCTACGTTTTATCGCCCCCACCTAAGTAAAAGTATATTAGTATGCGTCGTGTTACTATAACCCAGGTCCAGTTTAATCCAAATCATGCTCTGATACCAACTTATAACGCCCCGAAAATCGAGGGTCGAGCAAAGCTCAACTCCCGAATTCCAACGCATCACTTATGCAACATAGATAATGATGTTTAAATGTTGTCCATATTAGTGCATTAAACATGAGTGAGATTACACTAAAACAACATATCATACTCTAGAGTTGATGTAATTAAGCAAGCGGAAGACTGAGATAAATATATAAAGTATATACGTGTTTCATAACCTCCAGAGTATGAACATGCTACTGGGCTGAATGTATAAATAATTTGTTTCAAAATATATAAAATGACAAAATGTGAATGTATGACTAATCCATATAATCCCTTTAATAACGGCGACGTAGCTCTAGGTCTACACAGACTCGCTCGAGAGCTGAACGTAGGAGAACTCCTCCTCGTCAAAGAAGTCCGACTCTGTCGCTTAAGCCTCGCCATAACCTGCATCTAAATCAGAGTTTGGTTGGTGTTTTAAAATACCATCCCAAAGTGGGAGTGAGTGATCAACTCAGTGGTACTATAAGGCAAAGGTTAACATATTATCAATTCAGTTAAGCAGTAATGATGAAGCAATATAACAATCATATCATAAGTACTCTTATTAATGACAGAATGATATGTGTAATGATGCATGCCCTCACCTGCACTCCTTCAGCGACATCATCTCATGATCGCGCATGGCAAACTCCTTAAACGTGCGCTTCCTCGCCAAAGCACATGCAATGCGATGCATGAACGTGTTAGCCAAGTAATTTATTAGGCATATTCATACAGTAGATTCGAGAAGCTAAGGTACCTCCCCTTATATCACTTACCCAAACAATGATCCGTCTAAGGTCGTCAATCCTGTTAATCACATATGGTAGGCAAGTTGTAGAGCATCACCCCTGATGAAAGTAGTGGATAGGTAAGTTTACGAGTTTACACTCAAGGTCACTACGGAGAGGCTCATCACCGTCAGCGTAGGCCTATTTTATACTCGAGGTCACTATGAGAGGCTCCTCACCTGAACGTAGGCCGATAACTTAGATACGGTGTCCCGTACACCACTATATTCGGCTCGCGAGTTGGGTTGCTCACTGGTAACTACGGGGAGGCTTGTCATCCTAGCGTAGGCCGATAGGTCGACAACGGTGTCCCATACACCACCATGCCCTGCTCATGAGTCTTAACGGATCTTAGTACCATGGTTAAACGGGCTTTACATTGATAAGTGGTACCTTAGATTCAAGCAGTAGCATCCATATATGGTAAACATACAATAGACCAATCGGATTTTTTGACAAGTACGATTGGTACGAGCGCACGTTGAATTAATCGATATGGAACGCATAAGCACTTCACGTGGCCTAGCCACTGTCGACAATCACTGTACGACTCGGATTCATCGAACGTATCTAATGTAGTGAAACTAGTTCGGCCACTCAATCTGGAACCATTATCGATTGCCTAGACTGCGTAGTAGTCCCAATCATACTCAGGTGCAATAGGCAGTCACGTACGTTAATCATAACAGCATTTAACGAACAATTCAAACATAATTTCCATTTGAGCATTTTATCGAACATATTGAACCATATAGTTATACATATGCATTTCAACCATAAATCACGTAGTAGCAATTTACGTTACATGAAAGAAACTATAACTGTGGACAAGGTAGTTGAGAATCCTATCTTAACGCCCTTGTTGGAAGCAATTTATGAAACCCTTTCTTATTCAGACATTATATCAAACACTTAAACTACATAATACTATATACATAAACTAAATTAGTTATAACATGTATTATGGCAAATCCTTTCACAAAGGAGTTGTCATCCACACAACAAACATGTATTTTAGGTTAATAGTCTTAGCAAGTATAAATCATAATTTTACTTTCATTCAAACATTTCAATAAATACATGAAATGCATTATGTAATCACATAATTCACATACATATAGTTTATCGAATACATCGTAACTACGATCATATGACAACAATCAAGTTAGACATAAATCATTGCTGACATTGAAAGCCTTGAAAACTATAACATTTATAATCCGCACCTTTCATCGATTTGCTCGTTACGAAATCGGTTCGTGCACTACGCTTCCTTCTACAGCACAACGGCTACCTAAATTACGAAATAGGTTAGCTATTTCGTCGTTTCCTCTATTTAGATTTCTAAAACGGGATTAGGATTATGATTTCTTACCCAAATCAGAGTTGAAATAACTTGTGTAGTTAGATGTAAATGCGATCTAGTGCGTGTAGTCGTAAGAGGGGACTCCGCCTCGATCTCCCAAACTCTCTATCTTCTCCTCACTCTTTTTTCTTCTTTTCTCTCTTCTCTCTCCTAATGTTTGGAGAAAATTCGTATGGAATGAGAGAGGGGTGGTTTAAGGTCCTTAAATAGGCCCAGAACTGGTTCAAATGGCCCCAGGGCCATGGTATACTTAGGTTATAGCCAAAGGGTGTCTGTTTCGGGCAAATGGGACCCATTTGGAGGCCCATTACTCACCTGTTTCATGGAGTAAGTTCTCTGACCATAGATCTAAGCTAGGTTAAGGTTTTAGTCCGATCGGATTTGTAGATCGACTATGGAAGACCTATTTTAGTTCAACGGTCGTCGTTCCTCAATCAGGGCCACAAGTGTAGGATATGAGTAGCGAAATTTCCCTAACCCATGGGTGTATTTAGGGTAGAATCTGACTGTCCAAAGTCTCCAATTTCGCTTGCAAGCGAATGGCCTAAATCACTTAAGTTTGAGTTCATTTTCCAAAGACATTCGCATTTCTCACACACTTCGCTCAAGGCTCAAGTTGTGCATTTCTGGATATCATTTAGGTTTGATTCCTGCGATGCTTATCAAGCCCAGTATGGCGGTCATAACCTTATAGTTTCGCGATAATCAGACTTTTGACGCACGGTTCAAGTCTGATACGGAGTTTCAATATGCTCCCGAGAGCAACTGGGTTTTGAGATTGCTCCTAGGTCTTTAGGTAATGTTGAGTTAGCGATTCCAATAGTTTTGGGTCTTGCAGTTCGTATAGATAGTGGTTCAAGATAATTCACCGATTAATTTAGCCTAGTACTTAACTAATTTTCGTCTAATTTATAAAGGATTTGGTCATTAAGGATTTCTGCCTGAGATGGTACTCGGGTCTTTATACGGATTTTTCCGAGACATTACATTTTCGCTTCTAAATAATAGTCTTACAAGTACAACATCCATCTATTTTACCAGCCCGTTTGACCACATCATAGGAAACCGTGGTGATTGACCTTTAAAACTTACCGTGGGCTGTAAAAGTTTTGATCAAGGTGATATTTCTCATTCCGTTCATTTAGGTTTGTGTGACCTCATCAATAAGTTGGATGACAAATAAACATTAGGGTGGAACCTAAGAAGTTTCCAATTGCGAGCCTTCAATGACCATTGTCTCTTGTGGTCCAATCCACTTGAGATTTGTATCTACTTTATTTTTGGGATGATATCTTACAATGAGGTGGTATTTGGAAGGTGCGGATATACCACACATACATCAAGGTGGGCCAAAGGGTTAAGGGCTCATCCATTGAGCTGGGAAGCAGGCCCCAACCTCACCATGCCGGTGCATCCCCTACCATTGGACTACCTTTACATATGTATTCTATGTCCAATTTGTGCATCTGTTTTGCTAGATCATTTTTGAACGTTATTCCAAAAAATGAAACAAATCTAAATCTCAAGCAAACCCATTCCATACAAAACAATGGTGATTGACTATTAAAAACTTATTGTGAGCTACAAATATTTTGGATTAAGTTAATATTTGATTATTATTATTATTATTATTATTTGTTTTTATTTTTTTGCCCTTCATTCAAGTTTACGTGAACTTGTAAATGAGTTGGAAGGCACCGTAAACATTGCCAAAAATATTATGGTGGGTCGTGGGAAGTTTTGAATGGCAGAATGTTCAATCACCGCTACTTCTTAACATATGGTTCGCATAAATTTGAATAGCTTTATTTTTGAGATCATGCATTAAAATGATCCAGCAAAATGGGGGACTATTTGGATATAAAATACGTAAATCATGATGGGTGGCAAGGGCCGCCCCATCTTAGGTGAGGCGGGGTCACACTTAATCTTATCTCAGCTACCACTGGCATGACTTCATTTATGAGATTTAATTGATGCCATGGGCTGCAATGAGAGATGCTCGGGTCTACTCTCAGGCATGTTTGCACGGCTCACGGTCGGCTCCCAGCCTTTTTGGATGAAAAGTTACTATTGGTATGTAGATCATCATCTACACTTGTACAAGAAAAAATGGAACCGTACAAATTCAGTGTACGTGTGGCTCGCATGACGAGCGTACTATTATTTTTCGTAGATGGCTTCCTCACCGTACGCTCTACGTAATGAATGGCTAATATTAACCACACGTTATGCCATGTAATGGTGGGAACAGCCAACCGTGAGGCGGGTCCCTTATCCTATTCAGATTCGGAACCCTGCCACCAATTACTTCAACAGCTCGAACCCTTCTCTTTTATATCGCACGTGTACTTAACCTTATTTCTCTGTGGTCCATCAATCAAATGGGAGAATTTTCAAGAAAGCTTCCACCAACACTACATGAGATGAGATAAATGGTCTGGATCACTGAAGCATGGCCCCACCAAATGTACGGAATCACGCGCGGCACTGAGATGTTCGTGTGACGAGGTGCAGGCGTGTATGACCCTATAATTCCCCTCTCTTCTTTGGTCCGCTTCGTCCGTCGTATTCTCCTTCTCCGAAGTCTTCGCATTTTCTCTGCAGCTGCAAACGTCGTTTGGAAAGAAGAATACGATGATTCGGCTCCTCTTTCTCGTAGCGCTTATACACCGAGTCTCGGTGTATGCCGTCTCTGGTTCCTGTGAACTCAGCGTCTTTCACGGCAGCTCGCTCTACAATTTCAGCTTGACTCGCCCTTCCCCAAAATACCCCCACGGCGTTCTCAGCGAAGACGGGTACCTTTTCCCCTTTTATTTCTCAGCATTTCTTTCATTTGGGTATTTTTTTAATTTTCGATTTTCCCATTTTGGCGCGCAATGCTAAAATGCGCTTCCTTTTGTGGGCCTAAGAATGGTCGACCGTGTATGGTGATCCGAACCGTTCATTCATTAAGAACAGCCATTAAAAAGGAAGCGGTTTGGCTAGTGATAGTGCCTGTAGCCAGTGGCTACTGGTCAGTGCTCTGTGGGCCCCACCATAATGTATGTGTTTTATCCACGCCGTCCATCCATTTTTCCAGATCATTCGATGTCCTGAGCCCAAAAATGAGGTAAATCCAACTCTCAATGGACCACATCACAGGAAACAGTGTTGATTGAACACCTACCATTAAAAACTTCTTGGGGGCCACAAAAGTTTTGGATCAAGCTGAAATTTGTTTTTTCTCTTCATCCAGCTCTGTATGACCTAATCAATAGGTTGGATGTCAAATAAACATTACAATGGGCCCTAGGAAGTTTTTAATGGCGGACATTCAATCACTACTGTTTTCCTGTGGTGTGGATCTGCTTTATTTTTGGAATCAAGCCCTAAAATGATCTGGAAAAATGGATGGATGGCATGGATAAAACACATACATCATGGTGGGGCCCACAGAGCACCGACCAGTAGCCACCTGGCTACTGGCAGTGTCACTAGCCAAACCACATCCCATGAACAGGCCGTGAACTGTAAATCATGATAATTGCAGACTCGTAGCCATTTAAAGAATGGGGCACCAAATCATTCAAATCTAGTCTTTGATTTCTCTGCAGCAAATTTCTGTATGGTTGAGATTGTACAGTTGCTCAGATTTTCGGTCCATGGTTTGTTTATGGAGCTTTACAATGAATGAATGAATGATTCAGATTCTCATACAGATATGCTGCATTGTGGAATAGACTGATGGATTCACCAGCCAAATTTCAGCAAAAATAAATAAAATGAGGAGTCATCACCAGCTGACAAAGTTCGCATCTATGTAGGGTTAGAATCCATAGAGCCACATAATCCTAAGGTCATATTTGATGACTTTGATTGATGATTCAACTAATGGTCAACTTCTAGAGATTCGAGTAAGGGCATCAATTATAGAGAAGGAATGTTGAGGTACCCTCTCCTACCATATGTGTCTATGATCTCTGCTTCGCAGAATTCTAAATTTTTAGGATTAGCACTTAAGCAAATATCCATAGAGATAAGGAAAATGATGCATGCAAGCAGGGAGGTGTGCGAAGGGAGAAATGTACCAAGGAAATACATAAGAAAACCTCCATCTTGAAATGTTCTATAGTTTCCACAGATGGTCCTAATTAGAGATTTGGGGGAGGAAGGAAGAACCTCTACAATGTTCCTCACTGCATTGGCTAGTAGGCTATTCCTCATGGTTGATCCTTGCACCAATGCATATAAGAACATTCATGAAGCTCTTAAATCCTTGGGCCTACTTTTTTCCTCTGAGGTTTTCCCTTCTTTCTCTCCCTCTCTCTAGAATGGGTTCCTATGAATGTTATCCTTGATAGAAATCTGAGGGAGGGAGAAAGGAAGAATATCACAATGTTCCCCATTGCATTAACCGATAGGCCATTCCTTGCAGTTGACCTTACACCAGTGCATAAAAGGAAGATTCTTGGAGCTCTTAAATCCTCTTACCCTATTCTTCGATGCTTCTAGGAGAGATTTCATAAGGGGATGGGTTCATTGACTCTTGCTTTGGTAGGTAACTTAGAATGGGTAGAGAGTCCGAATGTTTTAAATATCTACGATATCGGATGATATATCCCGCGATATATCTTGTATCTCACTGTGCAATACAAAATGCACAGGTGGTGCCGATATATCCCGCATGTTCAATCCGGTGAGCATTTTTAATTTATGATCCTTTTTTTTTTGTTGAAATTATATTAAATTAGTGTCAAATGGTTACAAATCCATTTGTTCTTTATGTTTTGCATGAAAAATCATGGAGTTGGATCTTTGATTTCGATATCCATTGGTTCTTCATGTTCTCCATTTTTTTTTTTCTCGAAATTTTTGTTCAACCAGCTGTCAATTAAGACTAATTTCAAAGTATTTAAGAATATTTCATGAAATGATCATCACATACACTCTAATTTCGAAATTTGATTGTAGGTGGTCTGATTTGAGGTAAGTTTGGGAAATTTTAAAATTTCTCTAATTTCTCCAAAATTGCTTGCAACGTTGCACTCCAAACATGAAATCAAGCATGTATGAAGGTTGATCTACTTATTCGTTAAGTCCTTGCCTATTTTTGAAAAATAAAAATCATTTTTTAAATAAAAATTAATAAAAACTAGTAAAATGTTTTATTTTTTTGAAATTTCTATTCAACCAGCTGTCAATTGAGGCTAATTTCGAAGTATTTAGGAGTATTTGATGAAATGATTATCACATACACTCTAAATGTTATGTATGCATTCATTTTGAATATAGTTACATTAGTTTAGTCAGACAACACATATCTTAAGACCTTATACAAAGGAAACCTATTATGTACACTTCTTTTTTGAGATGTCATGATTTAAAAGTGTGTATTAGGGTCTTTAAAATATATATATATATATATATATATATATATATATATATATATATATATATATATATATATATATATATATAAAAACAATCCTTGAAAGTTGCATTGAAAAATTCAACCATTTCCCCAACATTTCCCAATGTTTCCCAAAAAGTGTGATAAATTATCCGATACAAACGATATATCCCTTGCGGTAACCAATACGTATCTGTATCCCAAGGATGTAATACGTAACGTGATATCGATTTTCGAACACTGGAGAGTCCTAAGTGTGTGGGGAGACTAAAGATGTGGAGAAGCCAAGGGTGTGAGAAGTAGAGAGGCTATGGGTGCAGGGAGGAGCTCGAGTCAAGGGTCAAGGCCTAAGAGTGTATAGAGAGAGGGTGGATGGCCTAAGGTTGTAGAGGCTAAGGATGTAGAAAGAAGGGGTGTGGAACCTAGGGGGTAGAGACTAGAGAGTATTTGGTCAAGGGCCCTTTGTAATGAGATAGAGAACCTTATTTACAGATGAATGGGAAGGCATTTTGGGGATAAAGTAGGGTGTTCTGGTTTTAAATGATTTATGGAAAAATGATGTTATAATGTCATTTTTAAGAAAAGAAGTAGAGGAAAAGGGTGGTCATCATCATCATCTAAGCCTTATACCGATTAATTGGGGTTAGCTACATGAATCTTGTTTCACCATTCCATTCTATGTCATATTGTGCAGATTCACGATGGAAGTTATGGCATAAGGGGTCATTTGGCATCGTGGATGGGAGGGGGTTTCAAATCCCCTGGTTGTTTGGCAGCTTAAAGTAACCGGGGGTTTCAAATCCCCTCTTTGAGGGGGTTTGCAATCCACAGTGAGAGCTTGGATTACACCTAAAATCATTTCAATAGTTGAGGTGTAACATGTGCATCACTATACTATCATTCTATTGGGCATGTGGCCCACTAATGATGATCAGCACCGTCCAAACATTGTCCATGTAAAACAGCACTGTCCAAACATTGTCCATGTTAATCAACGATTAAAAATCGTTGGTTAGTCACTCAGACATGATCTTGTGCTTGTGGCCCATCTGAGACTTGGAATTTCATCATTTTCAGGCAAAGCATATATCACAACCATTGTGTCGAAAATTTCATATCTCACTAATTAGAGATATTAAAGTTGATTTAGTAATTAAATTCAAACCCCTGTAAATATACCATGCATATGTACTTTTGGATTAAACTTGATTCACACTCAAGGGTGCCAAACACAACTCCAAGGGGTTTCAAATCCAGGGGGTTCCAAATCCACTCTCCCAAACAGGCCCTAAGTTTGACGCTGCTTGCAACCTGATGCAACCTTCCTCCTTTATGGGTGTGGGACCGTCAATGAGATCACAAAGCTCCCATAGGCGCAATGTCATATAATATTTTACATAGGTTAAATACAATCAGTAGCTATCTAATAGTTTATTACATAGTTTGATTATGATCAACGAGTGTGGTAGAAGGTACCCTTTATAGGGTAGAAAATGTGTCATAATGATGTCATGAGTGGAGTGGGAATTGGATTCCTGTGCACACTCAACACGGCTTATTGTTGACACATGGGGTGGCATCTGGCATGTGCAAGTCGACATGTGTGGGCGGTGACATTGAATTCCTGCGTCTGCATTATTTTGGGAGAAATAGCATGAGGCTTTTATTGTGGAAGAGTTTGGTAGGTTGGTTAGGTTCTTGGGCTTGATTCTACTTAAAAAAAATAAAAAATTCTGTGTATCGGCGAGATGACTTGTCCAAAACTGTACAATTCCTACTGCTTCTTGAGCTGGATGAGGTGCGCTCCAAAATCGGCTTTGAAAACCTTGCATGATGCACCTATTCAACAGTTTGGGTCTTTCATAGTTCGTTTTTTTTTTATTGGAGGTCTCGATTAGAGAGGTGTTTCTGACAGGCTATTGACAATCCTTATTCTATTTGAGGGAGAGTCTAGGGATATCTTTATATGGGTTTCCAAAGAATTGGTTAAACCTAGGTAGTTTCTTTCCATTTTCAATGAGATTAGGGACAGTTTTGAGGTTAAATTTTTTGTTTCTTTGATATAAGCGGAAGCTACTATATTGTTAAATTCTATTGCTAGGGAGGGTGCAAGGCCCCTTAGGAGCGCTCTATGATATGTACTAGGGAATCTGCTTCCTTATCTTAATTTCTGTCTTTTCCTCTTTTACTGAAGTTTTCATATCCATCAAAAGAGGAGCACTTTGGCCTTGGTATGCACCTTTAACCAGTGTGATGACCTAAACCACTGTATAAAGAAAATTATGCATCATCTGCCAACCTATCGTAACTTTGTACAAGGACTTAAGGGCAGAGATGTTGTTGTCATGATATCTATGATATTCTCTCTAAAAGATTAGTAGAGCATTTTAGAATTAGAAATGAATACAGTGGAGGGAACTTAAAGATGAGGGAAATTAGACCTAGATGGTTTGGTCACGTGTAATGGAGACCAAGAACCAGTGTTCGAAATATCGGTATCGCACAATGTATCGCACCCTTGGGAAATAGATACATATCGGTTATCGCACGGGATATATCGTTTGTATCGCATAGTTTATCGCACTTTTTGGGAAACATGGGGAAACATTGGGAAAATGGTTGAATTTTTTAATGAAACTTTGGGGATTGTTAAAAAGGCCCTTAATACACACTTTTAAATCATAACATCTCAAAAAAAAGATGCAAATAATAAATTTCCTTTGTATGGGGTCCTAAGTTATGCGACGTTTAACTGAACTAATGCAACTATATTTAAATTGAATGCATGATATTTATAAATATATCATAGTCATGTATGAAAACACAACCAATTCATTGAAAAGCAAAATAAGAACCGAAAGTAAAATTTGATAAATATACATGTATTTGATGAGGACTAGTTGTGGTCTGACCACATAGAGTTGCGTGGTGGCTCATAATCATCATCTCCATCTCGACGGGTCATTGGGCATAAGTCATGCTGCTCCACTAATCCACAATATTGTACCTGTGTCATGAAGAGTGGTAGCAGCTTAAGATACTCCCGACATAACGCCGATACTCATCTTCTCCGAATCGAATCAATACGCCCATTCGTGGGTACTGCGTAATCGCCATCACAGTCAGAATCGATATGGATCTCGGGAAGGGCGGCATATGAAGCTCCTTGGTATCCATATTGTTGACCATATCCATACTTCTTGCTCATATCCTTGCCCATATGCGTATGAACTCTTGACCTGGGTTGAAAAATGATGTGCCGTAATGTTGGAGTCACTCGTTGCATATCCACTAGGTCCATATCCATACCCATGTCCGTGTGGTGACGAACTCGAGCTACTCTCCGTGTTTGTGATCCGATTCATGTTGTGGCCCGTAGCTCGAGCTCCCTCCCTCGTCCGTGATCCAAATCTAGAGCCACCTCGCCCGCCACGAACGCTTGTGTCCCTCATGCATTTTGCCGAACTCCTCCTCAAAAATCCGAAAGTTTATGAGTCTTCTTTTTCTGCAGTAGCTTTTCGACGCGTGTATGTCTTATTGTAAACAAGACGAGGTCGTGGTTCTCTGGACGAGAACCATGGTCGGCGTCTGCGTGGAATGATCAAAATTCTCCTCCCCGGTGCAAAGGGCTAAGAGGCCTCTTATCCCGACTCCCACCCGCGTCACCACCACCATCATCATCATCATCATCATCATCATCCTTACGTCATCGTGAGTCATCGTCACCCTTATCGCCGCCATCATCATCACCGACTCATTTCCCGCATCACTCTCTCGCCGAGTCTCGGTGTCGACAATGTTTCCCCACCACGTGTCCCTCGTGATAGTATTTGGATCGCCGCGGCCGCCCTCCGGACTCCTCGTTAATGGGTCGAATGCCTCATCGGGGAGACCTCTGCCGCTCCACATGTTTGTCAACATCAATCCTTGTGTCTCTCGCTTCGCCGCAATATGTGGCTCGGGTCGCCCATCCGAGGTATCTAAGTCATCCGACCTAACCCACTCGGTAAACTATGTCATCCTCTCGCATCCTCAAAGATATGCATGTTGTCCGACCATCATCGTGCTAGTGGGTCTTCCCGTGCTTTTCTTCTTCCTTCCGAGCGAGCAACCTTTCTCGTAACTTCATATCAGAAGGACAATACACTAGCTTCCAAGCCTCTCATACCCTATTCTATTACGTTTATTTGTATGTATGAGGAGAATGTACTCCAATTCCTTTCACAGGGTGACGAGGACACCGTCTGCGTGCAAGCACACGGACAACAATCGTTGTAAAACCTCAGCATCCCCATACATGGACCACCATTCACCTCGCATATCATAAGATTCTTTCATTATCCTAGATTTTCCAAAATAATATAAATGTTAAGTTTACTACGGTGACTCACATGGCATCATGGCGTTCCTTGACTTCACCGCAGGTGACACCCAAACATCCCAATCGTCGCGAATTTAACAATCATTGATGGCGTATAGTAACTAGAATAAGTATTTAATAATTGAGATGAAGATAAAGAGAATGTAAGTGCGAACATATTTACCTCACTACCAAAGGTGTCTTTCCCCGGACATCGGGGAATAAGTGATCAGACACCTCATGCATGTACCCTCTTTAATGAATTATCTTCGAAGAGGTTCCTACTGTAGTGGTATTTGGGATTTAGAAATACGCCGAAAACCAACATATACACATCAAGACAACCCTCGCTATTATCAGCATATGGAAAAAAAAAAAAATCCATTTAGGTACTACTTACCAAATTGATGTAGTGGGTGAGAAAGCGTCCTTTCCCAACGGTCGTCTATTATCAGCATGCACCCACTTATATGCATTGGGAGCTTTAATCATAATGGCATCTTTCATTAGTTGTATAGACGGATACAACGACCCCATCGACGGATTTGTCTCATTGTCCACCATCCTCAACACCACATAAATGGGCTCTAGAATACCCACAACACCACGCACTTTATCCCAAAATGTCTTTCCCAAAGACTTGACTCCTCAATTCTATAGGTTACTTTCGTCAACCTCCTTTTCCATTCTACGTAATCATGAGAGGCGAAAAGCTCTCGTAACCCTTGTTTGTGTTTGAGAGAAGGCTACTTAAGGCGATATAATTTGTGGCGAATCGCGTCGCTCCTGGCGCACTATATCCCCACCACACCTCTCGCGCATTGCGCTAATAACCACCGTGGTTGTAGATACAAAGTTTGTGATGAGTCGTGCATCGCATCATTACGCCTTCATCGACGGCCTATCCCCGATCCCCTCCAAAGATGAGATCGATGCAATGGGTCACGCGCAGGGGGTCCAATACATATGATACTTGCTCTGAATATCTTTCCCCGCCTTAACAAATGCACTCCCATTATCCGTAACAAACTGCACAATATTTTTCCTCCCAACATCTTGCATGATATTGTGCATTAGTTTGTAAATGTAGTTATGATCTTTGATCTTACTACTCGCATCTATACTCTTTAGGAACACCGCCCGTCCCCTGGAATAAACCATAAAATTTATAATCGACATCTTCGTCGGTCCAGGTCCAACCATCACACATGACTGCAAACCGTACATCTCCCCATGACTGCCGATACGAATCAACGTATGTCTTCATTTCTGCATGTTCATCATCCAAGTATTTTCCCATGATCTGTGCGGGTGTAGGTGGCTGCACACCCTCTCCCCCACGCTGCACTTCACTTATCATATTTTTGAAGTGCGGGCTTCTATGCGGCATTTGCGGGGATTTGACCGTATATAAAAAATTTTGCTATAAATTTTCCAACTTTTTCCTCACATCCCCTCCACTAAACATCTCCTTTATTTTTTTTGTGTCCCTCCCGCCTCTTTGTACATCCTCGGATCCGAAGGTGATCCCAAGACACCGCATCTTTGCTACTCCCGCCCATGCCCCATATTCCTCCTCGCCTACTTCCCTCCCCCGATCCACCCCTAACACTCTCCCCTCGCTCCACTCCCCCCTCGCTCCACTCCCCCACCACGCTCATGGATAGACCCCCAAATCGAGGCCTACTTGTATTCCACCTCCTATCTCGATCCCTCTCCCATCGATCCCGTATGGACTCTTGCATTGCAAGCGGTTGTATTCGGGATCATCATCATCATCTTCGAGATCCACTACATCATCCTCACCGCATATGGTGGTCGCCCAACTCCTCCCTAATCTCCCTCTCCCGTGCATGTCGTTCATCTTTTGTCTTCACATTTTTTTCAATATGCTCCTCATCTGTTCTCGCACATCTTGTGGACACTTTGGGCAATCCACAACATTGCGATACCCTCCCGCTAAATGCTCCTTTAAGCGGGTTACTCCACCACCCTCGATACATGGCCGCATAAATTACAAATACTCCCGAATCGATTATCTGAATGGGGTGACCAGTACCTCCACCCTATATCAGGTTGCCTACCTCCTCTTCCTCCTGACATATTTTCTCTGTAAAATAATATTATATAAGTCTTTATCCAAAAAATGAAGCTTACTAAAAAATCACTTTGGGCTGCGCAGCTGATATTTGGATATGATTCATTTGTTGGATAATGCTCTAATATGATCTCCAAAAATAGATGAACGGTGTACATATAATAAATACATCACTTTGGGCCCACGTAACTTTGATCTCCTTTGAACCGTCCGTGCAACTGGAGCTCAAGGAGCATGGAAACGGATTGGCTACTCCCCCTGACACCAACCCCGGGGCTGGTGGTCGGTGATCTGTGGGCCCCACAATGATGTACGTGTTTCATCCATTCTGTTCACACATTTTTACAGATCATTTTATGGCTTGGTCCCAAAAATGAGAGGTATATAAATCTCAGGTGGACCACACCACATGAAAGCAATAGTGGTTGGATATCTATCATTAAAATCCTCCTAAGGCCCACTGTACTGTTTATTTTACATCTAATATGTTGATTAGGTCATAGAGGTCCAGATGAAGGGAAAAAACAAAAATCATCTTGATCTGAAACTTTTATGGCCACATAATGTTTTTTAATGGTCGACGCTCATTCAACACTGTTTCATGTAATGTGGTCCACTTAAGATTAGGATATAACTCATTTTTGGTCTCATACTGTAAAATAATCCGTAATAATAGATGGACGGCATGGATGAAACACATACATCATGGTGGGTCCCACGGAGCACTGACCACCAGCCATTGGCTGGTGTCAGGGGGAGTAGCCAATCCGCGTCCAAGGAGCACGGACGCATATTGCGTCCTACCCCTGCCCGTCTCTAGCCCAAAACGGGCAGTTCTGTGGGTTGGGCCCACCTTGAACGTATGTGATCTATCCACACCGTCCATTCATTTTTCCATCTAATTTAAGGGGTTGAGCCAAAAACTGAATCATATTTAAAGATCAAGTGTACCATACCACAGGAAACAACAGGGATAATGATATCCACCGTTGAAACATTTCTAAGGGCCCACGTGATATGACACCCCCCGTTGAAACATTTCTAAGGGCCCACGTGATATGACACCCACCGTTGAAACATTTATAAGGGCCCACGTGATATGAAACCCACCGTTGAAACATTTCTAATGGCCCACGTGATATGACACCCACCGTTGAAACATTTCTAAGGGCCCACGGGATATGACACCCACCGTTGAAACATTTCTAAGGGCTCACGTGATGTTTTTTTAAACCATAAAACCTATTCATAAGGTCACGTAGACGTGGATGAACTTAAAACACAAATATCAGCTTGATCCGAAACTTCTCTGGCCCCAAAGAAGCTTTTAATGGTGGACGTTCAATCCCCACTTTGTGGTCCACTCAAGCCCTGAACCTGCCTCATTTACATCACGGTGGGCTCAATCCCCACGTTCAATCCCCACTTTGTGGTCCACTCAATCCCCACCCACCGTTGAAAAATCGTTGGACGGCAGGATGAAACAGTTACATCACGGTGGGCTCCACAGAGCCCTGCCCGGACGGATTACCGTCCAGGCGGGGGTAGGACACAATCCGCGTCCGCTGGTGGTCGGTGCTATGTGGGTCACACCATGATGTATGTGTTTCATCCATGCCATCCATCTGTTTTTACAGATCATTTTACGGTTTAAGTCCAAAAATGAGATATATCCAAATCTGAAGTGGACCACATTATAGGAAACAGTGTTAAATGAGGGTAGACCATTAAAAACATTTTGGGGGTCATAAAAGTTTTGGATCAAGCTGATATTTGTTTTTTCTCTTCATCTGGGCCTGTATGACCTAATCAACAGATTGGATGTCAAATAAACAGTATAGTGGGCCATAGGAGGATTTAAATGGTATATCCATTCACTATTGTTTTCATGTGGTGTGGTCCACCTGAGATTTATATCCCTCTCATTTTTTATTTCATTGAATAAAATGATATTTAAAAATGGATGAACGGAATGGATGAAACACATACATCATGGTGGGGCCCACAGAGCACTGACCACCACACCACGTCCCGCATGCATCCGGCGTACGCAATCCGCTTCCAGCGGATTACGGACGTTGTGTCACCAAGTTACGTGGGTCCCACCATGATGTATTTTTCCTATCCACACCGTCCATCCATGTTAACAAATCATTTTAGGGTGTGAACCAAAAAATGAGTCAGATCCAGAGCTCGACTGGACCCCACCACAGAAAACAGTGGAGAGAGTGACGTTCACCATTAAAAATTTCATGAGGCCACACAACAGATGAATGGTCAAGATGATATTTATGTATTTTATCCGCTCCGTCCGTACCTTTTAACAGATAATTTCAGGGCTTTAGGCCAAACATAAACCATATACAATGTTTAAATGGGCCACACCTTACAAAACAGTTGAAATGAACATCCACCATTGAAATACCATTTTTGGCCACACCTTACAAAATGGGTTTTTGGATCGACCCCTTAATTTATATGGGAAAACATATGGACGGTGTGGATAGACCACATACATTGAAGGTGGGCCCCAACTGAGTTTACTGAGCACGATTGGCACGTGCTCAGCAAATCACACCGTCCATATGTTTTCCTGGTTAATCGGGATTTGTACGCTGAGCGTACTGAGTAAACTCTGTGGGGTTCAACATGCCTATGCATTTTATCCAGTCCGTCCATCTATTTTATTAGATAATTTTATGATATGGGTCCAAAATTGAAGGATATCCATGGCTCAAATGCACCACACTACATGAAACAGTGTGAATTGAACTTATACCGTTGCAAAATTCTTGAGTGTCACAGAATTTTTGTATTAAGCTTATATATTTTTTTTTTCTTCATCCATGTCTTTCTGATATTATTAACAGCTTGGATGACAAATCCACATCATTGTAAGGCCTAGGAAGGTTTCAACGGTGGAAATCATTATTCCCACTGTTTCCTGTCGTATGATCCACTTGAGAGTTGGATATGCTTCAACTTTGGGTTCAACCCCTGAAATGAGCTGAAAAAACGTATGAACGGTGTGGATGAACCACTTATTTTCACGGTGGGCCCAACTGAGTTTACTCAGTACAATAAGAGCGTACTGAGTTACGGCGTACGCAATCCGGGGTATGATTTCACCCCTCCCGCGCCGGTCTCTTCATTTTCTCCAGCGAAGGCTCGCGATTTCCCTCCTGGACTCGCGATTTCCCTCCCCTTCACGCAGCGAAGTGATCGGAGGAGGTCTCTCGTCGAATCCGGCCCGATTTCTCGCCGAATCTCCGAGAAATCCGCACCGGCACGCTCCAATCGGCGAAGAAAGAGAAAAAATGAAGAAAATAGCAAGAAATTTTGGAAGAAAGGAGGATACAGGGTACTTACCTGTCGAATGGCCCACCTCCGATCACCGCTACAGGTATTTTCCGATCTCTCTCTCTCTCTCTCTCTCTCTCTCTCTCTCTTTCAAAAAATTTTGATTTTCAGCAACCCACGGCATCGGTTTTTTATTGCTGTGGGTTGTTGGCTACAGTGGGACTCGTGAGTTCCCTGCAAACGCACCCGTGAGTGTCCGTGACTCTGTTTGTCGATTTCCGACAATAATGGAGGCGGAAATACCGCGATATCTAAATTGGGGTGGGTTGTATCGGCGATATCGACGATATTGGCGCGATATCGCACGATATCGACGATATATCGCACGATATCTGGAGTGAGGGTTTTTTTGTATCTTCCGGGTGTTATCGGCGAAGTATCGTCTCGCTGAGGTGCGATACCGATAATATCGGCCGATATATCGGCCGATAGTATCGATATTGCGAACACTGCCAAGAACCATGCCGGTTAGAAAGAGTGAGTTGGTCCAAGTTAAAGGCTCCGAAAGGGCAATGAGAAGGTAAAGGACGTGGATGAGGGTAGTAAGAAAAAGACTTGATGACCTATGGTCTAACTGAAAGTCTGGCCCATGATTGAGTGGAATGGCAAAACAAGATTCATGTGTGCCGATCCCAATTAATGGGTACAAGGCTTAGATGATGGTGGAGGTGCTGCTGCTGATGATTTTCTCTTGGTTCAATAAAATGTGGTTTGAAAATCTTAAAGTTAATAAAGTTCGTCTTTTCTTGGCTGGTTCCATGCATAATCTTTGTAAGACAGATTGCATACATATCTTCATTCAGTTTACAGACTTTGGAAAGATACAAGTCGTTTTGTAATGATTATATTAAAAATTTTAATGACTGCATGTGTATATCCTGAATTGCAGGTTTTACAAGGTATCAGTGAATGAGACTTTGCTCTGGTTTCAGGTTGGCTTCATCAGGTTGCTTTTTTCATCTTTGTTCTTTTCAAGCACCACATTTTTCTTTATCTTAATGGTTACTATCCCCACATGCATCCTCTCCACACAAACTTCACAAGCAACACAGTAATTGTGCGAACATCTAAACTGTATAAAATGTTGTTCCCATTGTGGAGATGACCATATACAAATATAGGTTTGATCCCAATCATTAGGTAGGGTACCTCTATATGATTATGAAATGAAGTAAAGGTTTAGACGAGATTGCCATTATTCACATTCAACACAAATGTGGCCTGGTTGATGTCTGGACCAACCTAATTTTTGTGTGATCTTCATCATCCTGGTGTGTTCACCTTTGGAGCTACTCATATTTTCCTCTTTCTTGCCAAGTTGGAACACATGCTGGATGTGGAGAGGGGTCTGTGGGAGGCTAACAATCATCCAAATAATGAATTGATGTTTAAAGCTTCCAAGTTTTGAAGATTGATTTATTGTTCTTTCGTATGAATGCAAGCAGCTTTGCGATCGGATGATATTCAACCATGATCCCCCTAGATGTTTTGATTGTCAGGTAGCTTCTTCCTTTGATAATTCATAATATTATTGCCAATTTCCCTTGTATTTTTCCATGAGCATTTGATTTTATTATTATTATTATTATTATTTATTATTATAGTGTAATGCAGATAACTATATGTGAGGATTTTAGTTGGAGAAATGGTAAGGAGATTTGCATAAAGAGCATTTAGGATTTTCTTCAGGCCACATGTGCCATGGTGTCAAATGGGTGTAAGATTTGGGCCATTCATCTTGTGGAGCCTGCATACCTTGGCTAAAAACTAAGCAATTCACTAATCAAGTGGGCCATATGTGTCCGAGAAAAACAAATGATTACATAGAATGACCAACCGTCCATATGCAATGCACCCTCATGGCCCACTTTGATGGGTGGACCAATTCAAATCTTGGGATAGGGCATGTCTACAATAGCCCACTCCTTGGTGATGTAGGAGGGGGCAGGCGCACAGAAACTCTGAGGTTTGGCCTTCCGTGACGAGGAATCTGAATCCAGCAAGTGGCTCTATAATGGACTGTTTGAAATCCTTTAAGATCGAGTGATCCAGGAGCTTCTTGGGTGTCTATCAAACCCAATCTCAACAAGACCAAGAAAAGGGGAACCTTCTTCTTCTTTCTCTTTCTCTCTACTTAGAAGAGAAAATTAATTTTCATTTCAAAATTCCAAAAGCTCCTTGCAATCTCTCAAACATAGTATTTAGAGAACAATCCTAACTAACCTCTAACTAAAGGCTTCTTTTGTAGCTCGAGGGGTCTTTGCCAGGGAGATCCATTGTCTCCTTTTCTATTTTTATTAGTAGGGGAGGCCTTTTCCAGAATGTTGAGCAAGGGCCAGGAGGTAGGAATTATTAACGGATTTAGAATGGAAGGGACTGCAACTTCGATATCTCACATTCAGTTTACAGATGACATGCTCTTGTTTTCTGAAGTAGATCATGAGAAAATGAGTAATTTGAGGACCATAATTAGATGCTTTGAAGCAGTCTCAGGTTTGAGAGTTAACATGGCTATGACTAAAATGTTTGGGGTGAACATGGAGGTAGATCAGGTTGCAAAGTATGCTGATTTTTTTCAATGTGTGATGGGCCGTTTTCCAACTACTTTTGTGGGTCTTCCTTTGTGCATTGGTAAACCCCCAACAACTTTACGGGACAAGGTGATTGAAAGAGTGGGTTCCTATCTAGCTAGATGGAAATGTAGATACTTATCCCTGGGAGGCTCACCCTTATCAAGGCAGCGCTTTTGAATCTTCCCCTATATTTTATGTTTTTATTCAAATGCCCAACGGTAGTATTGGCAGCTCTCGAGAGACTTAGAAGGGATTTTTTATGGCATGGGAAAGAGGACAAGAAAAAGTTTCTCTTGGTTAATTGGAAGGAAGTGTGCAAGCATACTAAAGAAGGATGGGCTGGAGTAAAAGATCTCAAAAGCATGAATCGGGCTCTTTTAGGCAAGTGGACTTGGAGGCTAGGGACCAAGAATGGTACTCTTTGGAATAACATGATCAAAAGTAAATATGGTTGTTCAGAAGGGGGTGGTGGACAAAAAATTCCTCCACATACAAAGCCTGGAATCTTTGGAAAGGTATTCTAGAGAATAAGGTGAAGGTTCTTAAGGAATGGGAATAGCGATTGGGAGAGGTGATCGCACTCGATTCTGGGAAGATATATGGGTGGGTAATGACACTCTTGTGGCAGCTTTCCTGTGAATTTCCATCTAGCTCCAAATCAGTCTATTTTAGTGGATCTTGTTATTCGATCCTAGGGGGAGCATTCGTTTGGAGTCCAGTGTGTAGAAGAAATCTCTGTGTTAAGAGGTCAAAGAATATGTCGCTTTGCTTAGTCGCATTCAGAACAAGAATCCAGATCAGTCCATTGAAGGCAGATTAGTGTGGCGTCTTGATAAAGAAGGGCAATTTTCAGTCAGGTCCCTATACAGGTATATTGTTAAGAGTGCTCATCCGGTTGAAGAGGCCCCATCTCACCATGTTTGGAAATTTCAAGTGCCTCCAAAGATAGCTTACCTTTGGGTGGTTGATTGCAGGGAACAAGGTTATGACAGTGGACAATTTAAGAAAAAGAGGCATGTGCATCACTAATATCTGCTTATGTTGTGTGGCAGATGAAGAATCTGTGGACCATTTGTTTGTGCTCTGTCCGTTCACATATCGTATTTGGTCTGAAATCCTGTCTCGTTTTCAAGTTCAATGGGTTTTCCCGGACTCGGTTTGTAGCTTGCTAAAAGCTTGGCAGGGAGTTAGGTGCGGTAACCAAAAGACTAAACTTTGGAAAATTTCCATCTTAGCAGTTTGGTGGGCTGTGTGGGAAGAGAGAAACGGGAGATGTTTCAATGACACTTCAAAGTCGATAGAGGATACGGTTAGAAGGGTTATTCAGTTTATAGTTGAATGGGCTTTTGCTGTTGATAAGCTAAAGGGGTGTAATTTGCTTTTCTTAAGGTGCATCTGATCGGCTATCTCAGCTGATCAGGCCCTTGTCTTTTTAATCCCTTTTATTCTATAAAATTTCTCGTTATCTGTCAAAAAAAAAAAAAAAAAAAAAAAAAAAAAAAAAAAAAAACCTCTAACTAATTTTGGTGATTAGTGTGTTAATCATGACTAACCATTAACAATTTTTTTTTTAAAATTATTTAATTGAAAGATAAACAACTAACTCTAACTACCTTATAACCTCCTAATTAACAACTAACAAACACAAGGAAATGGCCAAAATAGCTCCACACAAGCTTAGAATTATAAAGAACCCTAAATCCCATCAAAATAGAGATGACTGGGTGGTCGTTCATTCCCATCTTGGCCCCCGAGATAAGTGGGGCCCATGTGACTGCATCACTTGGCTGCCTATTAAAGGCTTAGTTCTCTAATCTTGAGTATTTTTGTGCATGAGTCATCCATGGCGAGGCCCATAAATTTTTTTTGAGAGAGAATTGAAATTATTATTATTATTATTATTATTTTTTATAAAAAAGTAACTGCAAATATATTGAAGAGAAAGAAACAAACAAAAGAGAAAAGGAAAAACAGAAAAAAGCAGAAAGGAAGCGAACTGCTGAGATAGCGGAACGCTCCTAAACACCAAGAAACAACAAATCAACCCTCTTTAAACCCTCTACATTTACAGCCCATTCGAAGACCAGCCTTTTCGCCTTAGAACCAACTACCCTACCCAAGGACACCCGATCATTGAAACACCTATTATTCCTTTCTTCCCACACCACCCACCAAATCGCCAGGAGAGCCATACGGCAAATGATGGAATTGATTTTACCGAGCTTAAAACCATTCCAATCGGATAACGTCTTCTCAGCAGACTCTGGTGCGCACTAACTAACTGAAAAGTGCTGGCAGAAATCTTCAAGAATAGAGGATATGAAAGGGCAATGGACCAATAAATGGTTCACAGATTCAGCATTTCCCATGCAACAGAGACAAACATTAACCAGCTGCAGGCCTCTCTTAGATAGGTTATCTAAAGTGAGGATCCTATTACGACTAACCAGCCACCCGAAACAGATATATTTAGGCGGGACCTTGTACTTCCAGATGAAATAGGGGATTTCAAGCATTGGGCACGCGGTAGGATAGATAGCTGTGTATAGAGACTTAACGGAGAAAGACGCAGATTTCTCGAGAGGCCAAATGATACTATCAGGCTGAGAGATGGTGATCTGCACTTGGGAGATATATTTCAGAAGCTCCATATATTCATCAATTTCTCTTTGATTCAGATTTCTAGTGCATCTAATATCCCAAACTGGCTGATCGGACAAAGAAGTGCAGCAGCTGTTAATATATATATTTCTGTCTGGAGCAAGCCTGTAAATCTGCGGGAATAGAGTCTTCAAGGAAGTGTCACCACACCAGATATCTTCCCAAAATCTGATGGCGGCTCCATTACCCAACTCAAATCTGCTATTAGAGCAGACAGGATCTTTTACTTTCAGAATACCCCTCCATATATGAGAAGCCTTGTAATAGGAGGAATTTTTCGGCCACCAACCGCCGTGAGAAGCTCCATATTTACCCTTGATGATTGAAGTCCACAAAGCATCCCTTTCTGAAGCAAATCTCCATGTCCACTTCCCCAGTAAGGCTTGATTCATGAGCCTCATATTCTTCACATTTGCACCTCCGTCTCTGAAAACTTTACAGACTTCCTTCCATTCAAGCAAATGGAACTTCCTCTGATTTTCCTTGCCAAACCAAAGGAAATCCCTTCTGATTTTATCAATGCTCTTGATTACCGATCCGGGACATGTGAATAGCGACATAAAATATAGGGGAAGGCTAGAAAGTGCTGCTTTAATGAGGGTCAATCTCTCTCCAAGAGACAAATACCTACATTTCTAGGAAGCCAGGTACTTGTGGAATTTGTTGATTACCTTGTCCTACATGTGCTTAGGCGGGGAACCGATGCATAAAGGCAGCCCAACAAAGTAAGTCGGAAAGGACTCAACTCGGCATCCCAACGTGCTGGCAAAGCTCTGTAAGGACTGAGTGGGGACATTAAGTCCTAGAAGTTTGGACTTAGAGAAATTAATCAACATGATTAACTGCCTTCACATAAGAAGCCCAACCTAAAAGTGAGAAAAGAATACAACCCCTACTCTACATCTAAAATATAGAGCAAAAATCAACATGATTAACTGCCTTCACATAAGAAGCCCAACCTAGGATGCTATATTTGACCTTACAAATAATTATCTCCACTGAGGATCCCCTATTTTGAAAGCAAAGGTTATTCAGGTCACCCTAAATAGCCCATGAAATGGCCATAATGGTCAATCTCCACAAAGCTCTCCAGGCTATTCTCACCCACCTCCATGCCAGGCCCAAAGAAGATCAACAACATACCTTGGCATCACCCAAGTTACATGAAACATGGTGAAGAAAAGCTCCCACACTTGCCGTGAAAAAGCACAATGAATGAACAAATGATTAGTTGACTCCGCATCTCCCATACACATTAGACAAATGTTTGGAAGAACAAGGGATCTTCTCTGCAAATTATCAATAGTTATCACTCTCTTTTTGCCCACTAACCATGAAGTCCTCAACTCTAGGAGGGGTTCTATAAGACCAAGGATGGAATGAAAATTGAGAAGCAACATCCCGAGTTGGATCACATATCAAGCTGAAGAAAGATCGGACCGAAAAACGTCTCGACCTATGAATGTGCCTCGCTATTGAATCCTTAGGCAAGGGCACGGCATTCTTCAACCGGTCTAGCAAAATTTCCAACTCCTCTATTTCTTCATCCACCAAATTCCTGCGACATGGGGGAATCCACACCATGGATTCATCATGCACTGAATAACACTGATCCAGAAAAATGCTCCTATCTAGAGCAAGAGACCCTAGGGAAATCCTCCTGAAGTGAGATCCCTTAATATTGATGGTTTGAAGGAATTAATCATGGGCCTCACTTGCACAAACCAATAACTGGAATGGTGCTATGAAAACTATATACACGAAGAGATTAAGAAGAATGAAGAAGGAAAAAAAAGGAGAGAGGGCTGAACAACTTTTAGTAGTTTTCCTCTTCGTTTCCTCATTTCCCCATAATGGAAGAGGGAGAAAAGAATGATCCTCCAACATGTGCTATGTGTATGAATGATGCCGAGATGACAAACCATCTATTCATTCATTGTTTGTTTGTTGTAAGGTGTGGGAGGATCTCTTAGCGATCTTCAAATCAAATGGGTGATATTGAAGTCCGTTGTAGACCTTTTGTGGGCTTAGCATGGTGGAGGCTTAGGGGAGGAAGGTGAGTGATATGGCACCTTGTGTCGATGCCTGTGTTATGGAACATATGGGGGGAGCGGAATAGATAATGTTTTCAGAATAGGAGAGGATTAGTGGAGGTGATTTTATGGAAGGTGAAGATGGAGGTGGTGGAATGGGTAATTGGATTGCCAATAGTGGACGTTTATAATCTTAAGACTTTGTTTGGGTTGTAAATACTAGCATTGTATTCTTTGTACCATGGCTATTGCTTTGGTGATTTCTTAATAAAAGTACAGTTAACCTTTAAAGAAAAAAGGAAGAGGAAGAAAAGACTTAGCGGGCAACAACATTGCTTCCCTTTAGATTCCTTAATTTTTGACTTTGCTTCGCCAAAAGGCAAAATGTCAACAGATTCCCTAGGGGGCTGTTTGTTTTTTAATTCACATTTGTAAATCCTTGTAGATAGGTAATAATTATTCATCGATGTAATTCCAACGGCATTCTCAATGCTGGTGTTGACAACATGCTTTTTGAACAGTAAAATTGAGGATTGTGAAAAAATGTGGGGACCATTGTGATGTTTGTGGCTTATCCACACCGTCCATCTGTTATGGTAGCTGATTTTAGGTTATGAGCCCAAAAATGAGGTAGATCCAAAGCTTAAGCGGACCACACCATAGGAGATAGTGGGAATTGAACGCCTACTGTTAAAAACGTTTTTGGGGCCCCAGAAGCTTTGGATCAAGCTGATATTTGTGTTTTCCCCTTATCCATGTCTATGTGACCTTTTTAACAGGTTAAATGACAAATAAACATCAATGTGGGCCCTGGGAAGGAAACAAGTTCCAATGTGGATTAAGACCACTATTTCCTGTTGTGTGGGCCACTCGAGCTTTGTATCTGCCTCATTTTTGGGCTCATGTCCTAAAATTTTCTGATAAAATGGATGGACAACGTGGATATGTCACATATATCATGGTGGGGCACACAAATTTTAGTCAGCCCTTTTTGGACTGGTTTTCAAGGCAGAAATCCTCACTGACTTTTAAACATGCGTTAAGAGTAATAGTGAGCTATTTATTGGTATTTACAGAGGAAATGAAAAATCAAACAGCCCCTAGAGGATAGGAGAAAACTTCCAACCTCAGCCTTCTGACTTGAACCGTGAATTAAATAGCTTGGATTATAATCAAGGAACTCTTTTGACTAAATTAAAAGTCAACCAAGAATGCCATACTTTCACTTTCAAATTGAGTACCTCAACTGCCCAACCTATCCAACAACCAAAGGAGCTGAAATTAGGGGTGGAAATGGGCTGGGCTAGGGCCCAACTAGAGTTGGCCTTGGCCCGACCCTATTCCCCTAAGCCCTGGCCTAGCTTAGCCCTACCCCTAATCGTATTAAAATTTCTTAACACTAGTCCTAGCACTATGGTTATGGGTTGGCCTTGTAAGGAAAAGAGTAACACAATAAAAAAATTGAAATTGTTTGAATCTAAGAAAGTTTTTGCAATATCCCCATCATCAGTGATGAATTTAATCGTTTCAATGGTTTTGATCAAAGATATGTGACCATGAATCGAAAAGTGCTTTTAAACTCTACTTGTGCGTTGAATGGGACTCACAAGTGTCTTCAAATCATCCATTCTTTTGTATAACAACGACCCACATGATGATTGGATTGGCCTAATGGGCCAGGCTATTCATCATTGGCCTTGGCCTAGCCTAGTGCAAACATTGGGCCTAGATTTCAAGCTTGGGCCAAGTTTATTTCTGGAGAGCGTAATTGATGCATGACACATGATTTAATGCTAGCATGCAATATAGAGATTATGAAAGAGTCCATAAAGTAATTCAATTAACAAAAGATGCTAACTACCACGTAATTAAGAGTAAACAATATGAACTAAAATATGATTTAACCTAGATTACATGCCCACATGCTAAGAAATCACATAAATCAATTAAAACTAGGCTCGATGGAAGGATAAAACTTCCAATTTAGCATAGTCACGTTCCACACTCAAGGGACCGACTTGTTGATTCTATGATTAGGGTTAGGAATGGGAAAATCTGCAATTTGGAAAATTAGGGTTCATGGGAATTGGGGATTTTGGAATTAGGGTTTTTTAGAATTTGGGAAAAAGATGAAATTAGGGCTAATTTGGGTGAATTGGTTAAGGGGATTGATGGGTTTAGGTATTGGTAGAGGGGAATTAAGGTTTCAATGGTGATCCTAACTTTCTAATGTCAACACAAATATAAGCTATACAAGAAATAATGAAGCATGTAAATAATCTAAACAACTGAACTATTCCGTGGCTCGTGGGGGTCCACGATCAAGATGTCCGATGATGATGATCCAACGGTCCAATCGTCGTGTCCATCAAACTCCTATATATAGCCTACGTGCATCTTCCTAGTGTGGGGTCTTCAAAGATTTATGAACATGCACGTGGGGTCTTCAACGTGGATATGAATGTGAATTGGGCTAAGTGGGCTCCATGTAATGGTCGTCTAGCCATAAGGAGCCTGGCTTAGCCCTCTTCCTCTGGTATGATGCTCGGATGCCCTCATCAATAATTAATGGTGCTTCAGTAATAAGAGGCAGTTGGCAGCTAGGATTCTTGTGCGGCTTTGAGTGTTGTTTATGAATTAGGCTCCATAGTGTGCTCATGGGGGCCCGGGGGGTCTGGTTTTCTTGTTGTTTATGGGGTTTGGGGCTTTTCTAGTTGCTTTGTTTAGTTTCTTTTTGTAGTTTGTTTTGTTTAATCAGATTGCTCCATTGGCATACGTGTGTTGGTACCTGGGTCCTCCAAGAGTGGTATTGTTTGGTTGGCTGGCTGCAAATTACTAGATTATGAGGATTGACTGTAAAAAGAAACATGGCTATTATAAATTGATGCCTTTTATGTTGCAAAGATGCAACATCAGCGAACTGTTTATTCATCCATGCAAGGTGGTGTTTGCCCTTTGGGGGCAGTGTTTTAAATATTGGCGATATTGGCCGATATATCCCATGATATATGTTGTATCCCACCTGTGCGATACGAAACGCACAAGTAGCGGGATATATACCACGTGTTCAATCTGGTGAACATTTTTTTATTTTCGATCCTTTTTTTTTTTTTTTTTCCCTTCTTCTGTAAATTATGTTAAATTAGTGTCAAATTGTTACAAATCCATGATTTTTCATGTTTTGAATGAAAAATCATGGATTGGGAGCTTCAATTCGAGCTTTGGAGAAGGACTGAGTTACGGAAAATTGAAAAAATTCAAAATCGAATATGTATGTAACCTAATCTAGTGATTCTTCTTTTGCTTTTGAATGTATTGTTTGTGTTTCCACACGTTTTCTTATATTTAGAAATTACATGAATAGACTTTGAATAGACTTGCATCAATTCGGTTAGACAACGCATAGATTAGGACCCCATACAAAGAAAACCTATTATGTGCACTTGTTTTTTGTAATGTTTTGATTTGTAAGTGTGTATTGATGTCTTTTTTAACAACCACTAAAATTTCGTTAAAAAATTCAACCAATTTCCAATGTTTCCAACAACAACGATTCATTACGTGATACAACCGATATATCCCATGCAATAACCAATACGTATCCGTATCCCAAGGGTGTGATACGTAACGCGATACCGATATTTCGAACACTGCCTACTAGCAATGTTCAAGTTGCAATGGGCCGAATCTTAATTGACCAATGATTTGTTCTTGGCATGGAAGGGGTCTTCCTTCAGAAAAAAAGAAGATACTTTGGTGGTAGTCTCTTAGCTGGCCTTTGGACACTTTGGGAAGAGTGAAACAACAATGTTTAAGAACAAGATGGAATTCAAGAGCAATATTCCAAAGGGTAAAAGGATATGGTATTTTGGCTATCGTGGGTTCCCTAGTTCAAGAGGTGTACCACGGAGGAAATAGTGGAATTGCCAATAGACACATGTTAGGATAAGTCGCGTTCCTAAGGGCTAATTTCTCATCATCCCTTGCGTTTTTCATGTGCACTTGTACACTTCTACTAGCTATAATGTATCTTATCATTGTTGTTCAAAAAAAAAAAAATGAAAAAAAAGAAGAAGAAAACATCCTATCCTATTTCCACAAACAAGTGTCTAAGAATTTGAGGTTGGGAATGTTTGGTGTTTAAATATATACATGGTGTATTACACCAGAATTAGTGCATTTGAAATTTGTTAAGCCCACACGTATGTACCAAAAATGAAATGGAAAGCATGTGTCTGAGGTCAGAAGGGAAACTCGAATCATCCCGTAGAGGGAACTGGTGTTCGAAGTATTGGTATCGCTATAAGTTTCGTTGGCCGGGGATACGGAAACAATATCGATATCACTGATAACAGGAAATGCGGGAAAACATGAGAAAAATGGTGGAATTTTCAGCAAAACTTCAGGAGATGTTAAAATGGACATATTTGCATATTTAGAAATAAAAAAATTTGTAAAAAGAATGCATACATAACAAGTTTCCATTTAATGGGGTCTTAAAAGCATGTGCTGTAGTAAGAAATCAGTCTAACTCCAACCATCCCATTCGACCTATTTAACCATCCAACCTTCCATCCAAACATCCATCGATATTGTAAAATATCAACAACACATGATATTTCACCAAGAAATCATCAACAATTGGAAAGGAAATGAAAGATTGTGGTCTCAATATCACGCATGTTGTGATATCGATAAGATCGAGATATTATCAATATTATCAATGACAAATTGAGCACTTCATACAAGCATGTGCCCATGAAAAAAAAAATTGAAATGAAAATTTACTATTGAAATATCATCGATACACATGATACAAGCATTACTTGGAATTTTCATAGTCGAAAATATTGCCGATATTGATGCATTGACAATACAAGCGACACCTAGAATTTACTTAGTTGAAAATATTGGCAATTACATTAACGATATTGATATGTTGGCGATACTTAGCGATACATTACTATACCTAGAATTTCTAATACTACTAGCGTTATCAGTATCGCTACCAGTGTTATCGGTATCGTTGAGCTGGAGATAAAGGTAATATCGGAGATAATTCGAACACTAGAGGGAACCAACCGAAAATCTGCTGGAACTAAGCGTGTGCCACACCATAACATCTTTCTCCCCTTGAACTGGAAAGTAGAAGCGAAGCTTATCCAAAAGCAGCTCGAACTCGACGATCTCCTCTTCCAACATCTCTCCTACATGGGGGCAACCACAGTTCCAAACTTCCAGATCTAGCAAAGCATTTGTCCACCGAAATATCCTTCTCAATCGCTAAGTTAGCTACCCTTGGAAAGGTGTCTCAAAGAATAAGACCCCTCCACCATGGGTCCTCCCAAAAATGGATCCGGGCGCCTTCACCTAGCACAAACAATATTCCTTGACCAACAATAGGAGCTCCTGTCTCAACAGCCTTCCATAAGCTTCTGAATCCCAAGGGTGTGATGTTATACATGCATTGGTACCATTACGGCAAACACTGATCATATCTTAAAGATTGACATCTAAATTCTAAATCTAAAAAGGGAAATAACAATAACAAAAATGATTCTAAATCTTGAAAGGCCTTTCCAAACTAGATATTGATGACTTAACGACACATACGAACCTATTAAAGATGTCCCAAGACACAAATCTCCGAAAATAGAAAATTAGTAATGATTTACTGACACATGATCCTATTGAATCTCTCTCCCCGAAAACCTTTACTGAAGACTCAGAAGAATCAAGCTATAACCACACATGGAATCTGTATCTCCTTAAAAAAATCTAAACACAACCCCATGTATGGTGCCCACTAAATGAGCCATAGGACCTGGAAATTTTGGGCTTTTGTGACGCACATCTTCATGTCACGCTCTTTGTATTGTATCTCAAGGTATTCAAAATCGGTTACGTATTGGCTATAATGGCCAATACGTAACGGTAACGGTTGATACCGTTATGCGATACGGCTTCGAAACGGGGCACTTCTATTTTTTTGGGTTTGTAACGGCCATTACGGGGCCGTAACGGCTGTTACGGTACCGTAACAACTGTTACGGGCCATAACCTTAAAGAAAATGGGAAAAATGAAAAAATATAGATACCTTTAGTTTTTTCTTTTCTTTTCTTCTTCTTCTTCTTCTTCTTCTTCTTCTTTTTGGTCATTTCATGCGTGACGTAATGGCCGATTCTTCTTTGCCCTTCTTCTTCTTTTCTTCCTCTCTCTCTCTCTCTCTCTCTCTCTCTCTCTCTCTCTTCCCTCTCTTCTTTCTCTCTTTTCTTTTTGGTTTCCCTCTCTCTCTCTCTCTCTCTCTCTCTCTCTCTCTCTTCTTTTCATTTTCAGTCTTGGAAAAAATGAATGGAGTGCGTGGTTGTTTCACAGCCACACACTTAAATTATTTTTTTGATACTTTGCGGTGCACGTAGCGCAGTGCACTTGCATTGTTTTGTTACGTGGGGCCCACCTTGATTTATGTGTAGTATATCCATGTCGTCCATTAATTTTTCAGGTTCATTTTAGGGCACGATGCTTGAAATGAAGGGATCCAAATCTCAATTGGACCACACAGTTGGGATTGAATGCCCACTGTTAAAATCTTCCCAGGGCCCACTATAATGTTTATTTTCCATCAAACCTGTTGATAAGGTCACATAGACCTTGACCTTGATGAAAGGAGAACACAAATAAAAACTTGATAAAAAAAATGTCTTAAGAAAATTTTAATGGTGCGAATTAAATCCTTATTTCGTGGTCCACCTAAGATTTGGATCACCCTCATTTTTTGAACCATGCCCTAAAATAAGTTGGCAAAAAGGATGGACCACATGGATATACAACAAATGCATTTAGGTGGGCCCCATTTTTAAAGGGATACTCACTAGTGGTCCATCGAAGATTTAGATCTACTTGAATTTTTGGACCATGCCTTAAAATTAGTTAGCAAAACGGATTGACGACATGGATATTCAAATACATCGAGGTGCCCCGCCTGGCCCACTAGTGGTCCACTTGAGATATGGATTTACCCTTCTCTTTTCCAATGCCCTTAAATGAGTTGCCAAAACGAATGGATGACATGGATATATAATACATAATCGAGTGGACCCCAGTACATGGCCTTAAAAATTTATACAAGAGGTGTATATATATCAACCCAAAATTAACCAATTAAATTTTGGGACCATTGTTGCTAAGTCACAATCCCAAAATTAAATTGTTTGGACAATTTTCACTATTAGTGTCACGACCCTAAATCTAGTGTTGGTAATCCACGATTACTAAATACCAGATTTTGGTTGATAGCCTCCGTAGAACTCCGATTCTGGGGACTTTCAAGTAGCACATACTAAGTCCCATAAGCGGGGCTCCACAAGGAGGATTTCTGAAAGTAAAACCAGCAAACACGTTGCATTTCTCAAAATTTCATCATATTCACTGTGTACAACTAAGCACCTCAGGGCAAAACCAAAACATAAACCACGTCATATTTATTATACCTGATGTACATATGCAGGGTATTACAAACAAAAAAATACACACTGATATGTACAAAACAAAAAGGACGTCTGGAGTCTGTAGCCTCTACTCCTGCAGCTCCCTATTCTCACCTGAAAAAAAATAGAAAGGAAAGCTTGAGCTACTAAGTCCAGTGAGTGCGTGTGTGCCGTAACAATGCATGTTTCATGTCATGCTCATTTAATGCACATGAATTCACAGGCTTCCAAATCATTTTTATATACAGAGGTAGGACTTCTACCCACTTGTAACATACACACGCTTTCAACATTTCCACAACTTTTCATATTTCCCAATTGGATCACCAAAGTCTAAAACAGAGGTGGGACTTCTACCCACTTGTATAGACTTTTCCACTGTGGTCAACTACAGAGGTGGGACTACATAGTTCACGGGCCGAACTAGTCTAACCCACTTGTGTTGAACCTCACCATCTGCCTAACAGCGATAAGTCATAAGTCGCCTGGCAAAACGATAGCGGACAATTTACGAGCTCGTCACACACAACCTATCTTTGCTTCCCCATAAGCAGGTCAGGTCAAACCTCTCAACCAATCGACATGCGTCGGTGGGAGTCGCTACCTACTTGGGTATTTCGGCATTTCAGCGCTCTGTTCTTCCACCCGGTCTAAGCATTGGTCGCTCCCAATGGTACCAATCGGGGTTTAGGGACTTTCACCCACGGACCCTCTAATCATGTCCTGTTGAATTATACATTTTCGGTGTGGTGTCCAACTCAAGTTATAACAACGTATGTTTCATTGCATTTACAACTACCATATGCATAAGTTTACATACAAGCACAATATGTCATGATTTTCAAGGCAAGCATAGGACGACCTTCCTCATGTGGTCTCCTCATACATTTAAGTTCCACAGTTAAGTTTCTCATAAGGGTCTCATTTAATACAACATGTATCGAGGCAGTTTACATACTCATCATAGACACATCGTGTGTCGCACCACAACCCACTATGATCACCACATCATGATATGATTCATTCACTCTCAAGCAAACAAGGATATAACAACTATGATTTATGCATATGATATGCACATGACTTAGTTAATCTGCTATAAAACTTCATGCTACAAGCATGCTTTTTCTTAAGAATGATCTACATTAAAAGGATGAAGGATATTCCTTTGAAACAATTTGTCAAACAGGTAGCGGGCGAATATTGGAAGGAACAAAGAGAGAAATTGTTAGAAATACGTATCACTTGCAACAAAACTAAATCTTATCTGTCATCCAATCTTCCATTCATAACCTAATCAACTAACTCAGCAAAGCCAGCCATACCCGTAAGAAAATCCAGCAATAACCTCATTCCAGCACCTAATTCCAGCACCTAATTCCAGCAATATATAATTCCAGCACCTAATTCCAGCAATATATAATTCCAACACCTAATTCCAGTATATAATTCCAACACCTAATTCCAGTATATAATTCTAGCAATACAGACTTCCTAATTCCAGCTCCTAATTCCAGCACCTATATAATTCCAAAGACCTAATTCAAAGAATAATAGACTTCCTAATTCCAAGACCTACTTCCAAAGACCTAATTCCAAAGTAATATATAATCCAACAATATTAATTCCTACAACAGAAAATCTAGCAAAACCCTAACCCTTCAACAAAATCCAGCAATTCTTTAACCTTAAAACTGTAAATTCAGCAAAACCCTAACCCTTAAACAAAATCCAGCAATTCTTTAACTTTAAAACTGAAAATTCAGCAAAACCCTAACCCTTAAACAAAATCCAGCAATTCTTTAACGTTAAAACTGAAAATTCAGCAAAACCCTAACCCTTAAACAAAATCCAGCAATTCTTTAACTTTAAAACTGAAAATTCAGCAAAACCCTAACCCTTAAACAGAAATTTCAGCGATAGGGTTTTGAAAGAAACCTCAACGTACACATCTAAGTGCTCCTAATCTATGCACTCACCTGAAAGTATCAGAGGTTTGGCTCTCAACCTCAGCTTCTTTTTCTTTTTCTTCTTTTTCTTTTCCTCTTCTTCTTCTTCTTTTCCTCAACTAGAGTGTTGGCTGGAAATGAAATGTTTGAAAGTGGGTTTTGTCTATTTATGGGCTTAAAAAGGTTTTAAAGTGGCTTTTAGCTAAAAAAAAGGTTTATGGGATGGTTTAGGATAATTTTGAGAAGTTTAAACGTATGGTAGCAATAAACAAAATGTTATGTAAGTGATTTGACAAAAAATATTCCAATGATTTAAAAACAAACCCGAGGTCATTTGAGTTATTTTATTAAACTATACATGTACATATCGATGCGTAACTTACAATCCAGGTATCATATTGACATGCCGTTTTCGTCAGTAACTCCGTAACTTGACTACGACCACAATGGTTAGGCTCTCCGACCTAACGGATTTGAAAACTCGATGCTTAAAATAAGGACATAATGGTCATTTCTCAGATTGTTTAATTTTAAGTCCGTATCTTAACATTCGGACATCGGGTTGACATACGGCTTGCGGCTCGATAATGGAACAACATTATGATCAAGTCAAAATATTCTCGGGGCCAATGGACCTACAACCAACGGCTATCCAGTGTACAAACCAGATTTCTGGGGTATAGGGTCTTACAATTAATTTGTCGACACTTGTTTTTTTTGAAATAGGACCATTTGATATTTTTCATTTTTCACTGTCCAATTAATGTCCACCAATCCATTAGTGGGATAAGTGCCAATAGATTGCATTAATTTGAGGCTAGTTTGGGGCATCAAATGGTCCCCAAATCAGCCCCAATTCGACAACACTATTTACCTCAATTTAATTTTAATTTTTTAAAAGATCTATGGGGGGAAATGATATCAAATTGTTAGGTATATGAATTACAAAATAGGATACAAAAGTCCCTAAACTCCATATATTGAAATGAAATGCATGTGAGTCATGAAGTATGCAATGCACTAGCACTATAAATAAAAGGAAAAGTTGAAAATATAAGATGTTTTGGTATTACATTCATTATAGTAAATTTATATAGATATTATATAGTTAGAAAACTAAATATAAAAGGTTTGCAGTTAATTCCAGGTTGTCAGGTTCATAAATCCATCAGACAGCCTGATGTAGCATTCTCACCAAAGATTGGACCGTTACACCACCATAAACATGTTTAAAATTATAAATGAATGCATATTTGGAATATTTAGAATATTCCGGGTTTAATGAATATTTTTCCAAATTTTTCTGACAAAAAAATAAAATAAAAATCGACCGTTACATACCTCGTATCGGCCGATACGGGGTGTATCCATATCGGTAATGGTGGGGACCGTTACGCCCATCGTTACCGCAACGGAACACCTTGTTGTACCCACTTGCATTTACATTAGATAATTGTAAAGAACCCAGATGAAAGTAAATTGAATTCAAATATGAGCTATGTTTTTTAATACATTTACTACATTCTTGTATAGGCCCTAATGATTGGTTTCTAGAGGATATAATATTGAGTAGGGGTATGGGATATGATAGATTTGGCTTTAGATAGGGTTCGAAGTATCAAAATCGCACTATGTATCACACCCTTGGGATATGGAAATATCATGGAAACATTGGGAAATATCGTCATGTATCATTGTCTGAGGGACTGGGGAAACTTCATGAAGGTGGTGGAATTTTTCAGTGAATCTTTAGGAGATGTTTAAAGACACTTGAATAGTCTCTTAGGACACAAAACATTCCAAAAGAAAAACATTGCATACTATGTGTTGTCCGCCACTAGTGATGCAATTTAACCAAAATGAGTTCATATCATTGAAATGTCATAAGATAAAATCTAAAAAGCACAAACAATAAAACATGAGATCAATGCATAGTTTTTCGACACAAATTGTGATTTTAAAGGGTGATTATGGTAGAAACTCGGATTTCCCCAATTTTATCCACCTTCACCTTCACCTTCACCTTCAAAATTGGAATTCCTTGCTTGAAACCCATGTTGATGCAGGAAACTCATGCATAGATATGGATTTGTACCTGTTTTCTTTCTAATTTGTTGAAAGAAAAGAATTTAAGGAAACTTTTGTCACCTTTAGGGTTTTGGCCCAAATTCGCTCTTTGATTATGATTTTCTTTGTCAAATATTTTTTTGAAGGATAATGATTTTATTCAAAAATGCCAAGCAAGAAGCCAAGCACCAAGAAAATAAAAATAAAAATGGAAGCAACAATTATAGCCTCAAGAAAGATTGAGCAAAAGAGACACGACTACGTCGAGAAGAAGAAACCCAATCAATCACATCTGTTTTAGACTTCCAGAATCTTTTTTCCCAAGGCCCCGATCTATATCAGAAAGACCACGCATTACATTCCTCTCACATATGCCACGGGACCACTAAGAGGAACAAATGCCATAAAATCCAAAGGTCCTTGGCCATTCTTACCTCATGCCAAACTCGGAACAGATACTCAACTGTAGAGGCATCACCCAAACAACGCCAAGGTCCTTTGTCAAATTTATGTTTTGATGAGAAACAGCTCGAGCGGATTTGTTAAAACAAACTGAGAAACATAATTCCTTTCTTTTTCTTTTTCTTTTCTTTTTTTTTTTTTTTTGCAAAAAAGCCTTTTCTAAAATGTTTTGGATTTTTTTTTTTTTGTTGAATATCGCAAATATCGCTCACATTTATTATTATTATTATTTTTTGGAAAGATAATGAGAACAATATATTAAAGGGAGGAAAGAAGCATATTACAACAAAGACACCCCATACATAGGGAGGAAGGTTACAACTACCAAAAGATTCAATACACGAAGCCAAAATACATAGGGGAATGGCTCATGTTGATTGATACTTGTGAAGTATCACAAGCATTGTCAAAGTATGCATCTATAACACATACTTCTTACCAAAATAATGTAATAGTATCAATATCACTATATATTGTATACAATGTAATTTCGTGATATACCCCTTGTTTTGTACTGTTGATTTGTGATCCGCGTAGCATCGGCTGATCCTATTGATACATTGAATGCTGGCTACAGCTATATTCTATTGTCTTTTGGAACTGTTTATTATATATTTTTAACTACTGTAATATCTATAATACATTATATTATATTGTAAATATATTGTAATGACATTTCAAAATAATAAAGAGACGAGTATTATATTTTTTTCTACAAATGGATTTTTTTCGGCTCTTAAGAAATTTTCTAATGATCTCATCGTATAAATAATAATTGATAACAAGTGGATTGCCATATGTTGGAAAGACAGATGCACCTGTATTATATCCCAAGTTTTTATGGAAACTACAAGTGTTTCTGTTTCGATATCCATGTCTGTATTAGTTTATTATATCCTATGGGCTTCTTTTAATGTCTTGAGAGTGTAGGTCCGTGGACTTGATTTCTGCATAAAACTGATAGTCACACTTGTTTCAGGTGTTACTTTACAGTTGAAACAAGTGGACTATCAATTTTGAAGTAAAGAAGGTGGAAATTGAGCCTGCTTAATATGGATTCTGCTTTTTGCCGCCCAAATATCGTGCTGGATTAATTGGGGGTGGGGGTGGGCTGGGCAGCCCAAGTCCCAATCCTCTAGGGCCAGGGATTGGGCTTGAAATCTTGGCCCAGTGTTTGGACAAGGCTGGCCCAGGGCCAATGATGAATGGACCGGCCGGTCACCCAGTCCAATAATCAAATGGGTAACTGTTAGGCAAAACGATGGATGATTTGAAGACGCTTGTGAGGGTCTGATTCAACTTTTATGTGTAGTTTAAGGGGACTGTTTCAATGGGGGGGGGGGGCATGCTTCTATCTTTAAAACCGTTTTTATAACGTGACTTGTTGCGGATGGGGGGGATACCACAAACGAATTCTTAGATTTAGACTATTTCAAACATTTGATATATATTTTTTTCTTTTTGAAAGAAATCATGTCACTCTTTTCCTTACTGGGGTCCTTGCTGAGGCCTTCTTTGTCCAATTGGGGCCAGGGTTTAGCAGGCTAGTGCCAAGCTAGGACCAACCTCGACCCGGCCCATTGCCACCCCTAATTGGGGGATTCATCACCTTGATATCCACCCCAAATGTAATTTTTAGAAATGGATTTTATGGTTAAATTTCACCCTATGTGAGGTTGCAATGAATAAGTTGGCTTATTCTTGTCTTGACCATCATGCTTAGTAGTAGAAGGTTGCATTTTAGCAATGAAAAGATCTTCTTACTGCAATATACCTTTGTGTACTTCTGATTTGTTGTCCTTTACAACTATTAAATTATGCTGTTCGAGGTTTCTTATAATCATGATATAATATAGTCAGCTTGTAAATAATTATTTTTCATTGTGAGCTATCAAATTATTTTTTTTTGAAGTCTAAGTGAGCTTATGGATGAAAAAAATATTCTACATTCCCTGCCATTATGGCTTTCAGCTGATTTAACCGTTTTGCTTGATATCATAGGATTGTGGAGGCCCATTACATTGTGGGATGAAGTGTAGCGCACTTGTGGCAAACAACGTAGGAGGTAGACACATTTTTATCAGTTTCATTATTCTGATGCAAAGCTTTTGCACTTATTTATCAAACCTGGAAAAATCAGTGATGGAATTCATTATTAAGAGTACATGGATGGTGGTGGTGCCCAGCATCACGCATTCATTGGTGGTGATCTAAAAACAATAATCCACACTAGGATTTGTTCCCTCTCATGTCATGAGAATTACAATGATCATGATATAACATTAATGCAACTTCAATTCATATACATGGATAACAACCTATGTAACAATCTGTATCAGAAAACATAAAAGAGTATATGGCCAGAAAAGGTCATCAAAACACTAATTTCTTGTACTTAAGTTAGAGGAGCACAATGGCATGCGCTAATGCCAGTGGTACATGCAGGATATTATGTTTGTGCAGCTATTGGGAAAGCCTCAAACTCAGATATTACCCTCATCGGTAATTTTAGTTTTTTCTGTTCAATGTAACTTTTGTGCCTGCTTAAAAGTATCTAGTACACAATGCTTATATCCATGGTGTTGGGTCAGATATGGTTGCTTGTGATGAGTGGCCAACATGTATATTTTATCAACTTTGATGTTTTTGAATCAACTCTTGAAGTGCCTCTGGCTTGCAACTTTTCAGAATGGTCCTGCTCATCAGTAACCGTACAGTTTGCTAACCTGTAGGAATCCACACGTGGGTCCATGGTTCGGTGATCTAAACTGTTATATGATGAGATACACAGTTGATAGGAGCTTTGTCAAAAATCTTCAAGATTAAGATCCAAACCTTTTGATTGGTGGCCCACAAAACGAAGGTTGAGGGGCGGTCCATATGCAAAGAAAATAGTTGAATGATCAAAGTGTTGAAATATTCCAGTGCGGGAGATTTTTTGGGTGTACCCAATCAGTGGCAAGGCTCATCATATAAACAGTTTGGATGAGTGAAACATGTCCCCACATGTATGGATTCCTACTTGTCAGCAAACAATACTTTTGCCAGAGTGAGGACTGTTTATATAAGTCTCTCTGTTCTCTTCCTTTCTTTTTCTCTTTTCTTTCTTATCGTATTGTGTATTTACCGTTTGTCCTAAAGTGATTTAACATAGAGGTTTCTCTCAAGGAATAACATCATTTGCTCTCTACAACCCTTTTTCGCTTATAAGATGGTACTGGAGCGTGTTAAAGAGAATTAGGCATTCCCTTCTCCTTTCCCCAATGTTTCCAACATCCTAATCTTTACGTGTGCTGATTGGTACTGGTTTTCCTATTCGGTTTGATCTGATCATGGTGCAGTGAGAATGGAGAACTGGTACCCAGTGCATTCTGATTATGGTGCAGTGAGCATGGAGAACCAACTCATGAGATATGGTAAATGAAATCTAGTCCGTACAGCGCTAGGATTTTCAGATCTGCACCAAAACAGTCCTGGTGAATCAAATGTGTTGTTTAGCATGAGATACTGTCCTAATGAGCTCAAATCTACCATATAATTTCAAAAGTGCCAAAAGATTGGGGTGCATGAGCAAGATTCTGCTTCAAAATGGTAGCAAGTATGAACAGTTAGAAAGCAGGAGATGGATCTGTTCAAATTTAATGCGTTCAGATCTTCTAGAATCTTACTCAGTGCTGCCTTATTTCAGTCTCTGATCAGATTTTGGCACATGATTCAGCTGCTCATTCAGTCTCAGTGCTGTTCTTGCCAATTTGTGATGGCAGATTTGATCCAAATGCCTATATACAGGTCTATTTGTTGATCCGATTATCTTTTTCCATACATCTCAGATCATCCCAAAGAATTGTTTCTTGCCTTTTCTGAGGACATCAGTGAATACATTTACTTTATTTCTTACCGAGATGGCTAAAGAATCTTCATCAGAAATCCTCACCAGTGATAATTGTTGCATAATTTCTCGTAATGTCATGATTGTTAAATTCTATGGAATGTGAGTCGCTGTATGTTGCCACATCTAAGAAGATTTGCTATACTGTCCAGTCCATGAGCTTTACTTTGAACAGAATAACTTGCTCAGAGCTATCAGTTATCTCATGAGATTGCATCTCATAAGGCAAAGCAAAAAGTCTCTCGCAGTTTCATACAAAGTTGAAGGGGCATTGACGAGAATTGGCATCTTTAGATGACATTTTGTTCCATTGATGGGGGATATTGAAGAGTAGAAGAAAAGGATTGTTGCCAAGCATGTGTTTGAGTTGTTGCCTGGTCACAACCCAGATTTGAGTCAGTTTGTGCTCAAATTCTTCAAAATCCAACTTTCTCAATCTGAATGGTGTTTACTTTCTCTTGCAGAATGATGAAAGACATCATTGGGTTGTAATATAAACCAATACAACCATTTTCGAAATATCTGCTCCTGATGCCAATTTCAAGGGAATAACTCGTGGTAGAGGTCAAATACTCAGGAAGTTTTACTAGCACCACCCAAAAGAGGGAGTCAAAACCGACGTTACATGGAAGGGATGGTGAAAGATCATCTTCCTACCCTTAGGATTAAGAAAAGACATCCCAAGAATCCAAAAAATCTTCCCTTTTACATCCCTTAATTGGGAGAAACCTCAAAGCTAAAAAGTACCCTACCTTTTATCCTATGTGAAATCGTTTTGTACGACACTTACCTATTATTGAAAGTCCTATACCACATTCTTTCCATATGGACCAGACCACAGAAAGCAGAGAGAGATGCCAAAGAAATTTTTTTCCTTTTTTCTTGTGCCCCCAATTCTAGACTTGGAAGAAAGGCATCGATTGACCATGGCATGATCCACGCTAGGTCAAATTGGCACAAAATTTTCCTCCAAATTGCAAAGGCAAACTCACAGTGGCTGGGTAGATGACTATCAGACTCAGTATCTATAAGGAACATAAATCAACCTTTGGTCATGGTTATCTTTTTGTTGTGAAGGTGATTGATGTCTAGGATTTTGGATTTTTACCTTTTGCTACTAGCCAGTCAAAGGCTATCACCCCTGAAGGAGTAAGATAGTGCCAATAGGGTGCCAAATTCACTACATAACTTTCCTCGACCTGCTTCTTAGAAATCAATTGAATGATTTGATTGTGAAACTTGCTAGAGAGTTTTGAGGGTTTGGGAATACAAAGAAGAGAGCTTCGCAGACTTAGCAGACTTTGCAGACTTTGCTGCATTTACAACTCAAAAAAGAAGAGAGCTTAGCAGACAAACATGCATTTACAAAGGATGCCCAACCCAAAACGAAGCTCTTAACTTTTCTAATGACTCGTTCAACAGAAGATCCCTTGTTGCGAAAACAACGACTATTTTGATCACCAATTCACCACGGATAGAGCAAAGAATTTCCATAATGAGAAGCCTCCAGATGGCTCTTCTAGATTTCCCTACCCCACCCCGTGCCAAGTGCCTGTGCCATGTTGTTTTGCTTCTTCCTTTGGGATTGTTGAAGAGTCTAGCTTTGTTGGTAACGAGATTGAGGTATTATAGTCTGATCCATTGTTTGATATGGCCAATGGTTCTACTCTGGAAGTCAGTGGGCGAGAGAAGGCCCTAGAGGAACTAGAGCAGTTTGAATCTTTTTAAGGACCGCACGTGGGAGATTGAATTGAATCCTTTTTTTTTTGGTCTTTTTTCTTCTATACTAAAAGATGGTGGCGCAAGCCCAAGTCAGGTGCTGTGCCAGGTGGTTTTGCTTCTTCCTCTAGTATTGCTGAAGAGGCTAGCTTTGTCGGTAAGGAGATCGAGGTATTATAGTCTGATCCATTGTTTGATACGGCTGATGGTTCTACTCTAGAAGTCAGTGAGCGAGAGAAGGCCTTGGAGGAACTGGAGCATTTTATCTGGTGGATGAGGTGGCTAGTGTCGATCACTTTGACGCCTAGGATGTTACTTTGTTGCAGGTTTCGAGGGAGGATCTGGATGAGACAAGAGAAGCCACATAGTTTATCTAGATTGTAGACTATTTTGGGCAAGCTGATGGTGTTCGCTCAATGTCAGGGGAAGAGCTGGATTGGTACCAAAATATTTTGGAGCGTGTTGGTCGATCACTTTGACGCCTAGGATGTTACTTTGTTTCAGGTTTCGAGGGAGGATCTGGATGAGACAAGAGAATCCGCATAGTTTATGTAGATTGTAGACTATTTTGGGCAAGCTGATGGTGTTCGCTCGATGTCAGGGGAAGAGCTGGATTGGTATCGAAATATGTTGGAGCGTGCGGGCTGGTTAGTTGGCTTATCTTTTGGAGCAGGTGATGACGACATACATGCTTTTATCTCATTTATTAAGGAAAGAGGTAATCAGAGGCTGAGGGAAACTTAGAACAGAGGCTGAAGAAGGTTCCAAAAAGCTGGAGAGTGCTGTTGAGTTTGGTGTGTGCAGTAAACTATGACTCAAATAGCAAATCTAGTAGTGGAGGGAATTTGGGTAGAGGGGTTCAAACAGTTTCTCAATGAAGGTACTTAGCTGGAATGTTAGGGGGTTGGGGAGCAAGGAAAAGAGAAGTCATGTGAGGGAGGTTTGGAAGAGGTACAAAGTTCATATTATATTTCTTTAGGAAATGAAGTTGGGATCTCTTGTCAATAGATTGCTAGACTCATTGTGGGGAGATAACAGTAAGGGTTGGACCACACTGGATGAGTTGATTCAGCAGGAGGAATTGTGGCAGCTTGGAACAGGGACTTCTGGAAATTAGAAGAGAGCTCAATCGGTTCTTCTATCTCAGTATCTGTATCCTTCAAGGAAATAGCTTCAGGCTTCAATTGGCTATTCGCAGCAGTTTATGGCCCGTGTCATCTAGATTGAAGCTACCTGTTCTAAGTTGACCTAAACTCAATCATAGCACGGTTCAACTTAACTTGGTGTGTAGGCAGCTTAACGTAATAAGATTTAAGTATGAGAAGTCGAGTGGTAGCCGAATTACTAAAAGCACGAGGGGTTTTGAGTAGTGGGTGAGCTGTAATGAGCTTGGGGGCTTTCGTGGTTGGATAGATTTTTGTTGTTTGCTGATTGGATTGAGAGGTACTCGTTGGTTTATCTCTAAGGTCTTTCTAAGCCTATCTTTGATCATCAATTGATATTATTGGAAGTTAAGGAAGAAAATTGGGTTCGGGGGCAAGTTCAGTTGGTCCAATGAGAGGGCAGAGCCAGTGTTGTCTTGGTTGGATAGATTCTGTTTTCTACCGGCTGGATTGAGAGGTACCCATTGGTTTATCTGTCCTAGGCCTATCTTTGATCATCGACTGATATTATTGGAAGTTGAGGAAGAAAGCTGGGTCTTAAGTCATTTTGTTATGAACTAATGTGGTTAGAGGTGGAAGACTTTGTGGATATTATCAAAGATTGGTGGCTATCCTTGAAGGTTGAAGGTACAACTAGTTTTAAATTGTCTCAAAAGCTCAAATCAATGTTTGTAGTATTGATAATATGGGCCGATGTTATCGTTATCGTAGCTGGGCAGTACGATATAGGCCTGGAATGTAGAGAATTCCATGTATCTCACAATGTATTGCATGCTATCGGCAGTGTATCGCAATTTATCGATGGTATCACAATGTATCGCGATATTATCTCAATTTCTCTTTATAAAGTTGTTGCGTATCGACGATATATGTCGATATTAACAGATATCGTCAATACTTCATAGGAATCGACCGCATTTCACCCAAAAACCCATTCTCCCTCTGTTTTTATTTTTGCCATTTTCTTTCAACCTTTCCTCTTTTAAACATATTCTCGGTGGATTTTGGTTAGGCCTTTGCAATCTTTTCGTAGAAAAACGTAGATTTCAAAGTGGAATAAAGATTTGAAAGGATTTGGGGCTCTCATTCAGTGAGTTATGTTGCATTTTGGTCCATTTTTTTAAATCATACAAAATCAATGTAGAAAGGTTAAAAATCCTTCATTCTTCATGTTTCTCATGGAAAATCGAGGATTTGAACCTTCGATTTTGAGATTTGAGGGTAGGTGATCCGATTTGGGAGGAATTGGGAAAAAATCGAAATTACCACAATTTCTCCCAAATTGCTTGCAATCTTGCACTCCAAACCCGAAATCAAACATGTATGAGGCCCTGATCTACTGATTCATGAACTTTTTGTGAATTTTTAGAAAAAAAATATATTTTTTAAAATTAATAATAATAAATTATTATTATTATTATTATTATTTTTTGGAATTCATTTCTATTAGTAGTCAATTAAGTCCAATTTCATAGTATTTAGGAGTGTTTGATGCAGTGTTTCAAATAGCGCCCGTAGCGTAGTGTGGCCATAGTGCCCCAAATAGCGTAAATCCGTACGCTACAGGGGTCGTAGCGCACGCTACAGCTACGTAGCGCGTAGCGTAAGCTTCAATGTATTTTTTTACTATTTTATTTTTTTATTATTTTTTTCACGTTTTCTTTGTTTCTAATGTTAAGGAATGTGACAGTTGTATTATACTTGATACTTTTAACTTATGGGATTTTTATTTCTTTTCATAATTGTGACTTGTAGTTTCAATTTGACATTATTAATTAAAGTGGTTTGCTTAGAAAGTTGTTGATGTGATAATTATTTGATTTGGCTTATGTATGTGGATTGACTTTTGATAAATGATAACTAATAACTTTTTTGAACATGCTTATAATGGATAAAATGAATTATCTTTTAGGCATTTTTATATTTTTTTCCTATTTAAATTAAAAAATAGAAGTATTGTGTAGCTTACGCTACATGCTACATATTTACGCTACACGTTATAGAGGGCTGAGTGCTACGCATTACGCGACTGCTATTTAAAACACTGGTTTGATGAAACGATCATCATATACACTCTAATTTCAAAATTTGAGGATAGTTGGTTCAATTTAGGGGAAATTGGGAAAAATTCTGAATTTCCCCAATTTCTCCCAAATCGATTGCAATCTTACACTCCAAACATGAAATCAAACATGTATGAGGCATGATATACTGATTCATGTATTTTTAAAAATATTTTTCGGAAAAAATTACATTTAGTTAAAAAATATTAAAAAAATATTTTATTTTATTTTATTGGTTGTGTTTCCATCTCATGTCTCTGTACATTTATAATTATAATGAATTCCTTTGAATATCGAAGCATTAGTTCAGTCAGACAATGCATAGCGTAGGACCTTATGCAAAGGAAACCTAATATGTGCATTTTTTTGTGATGTTATGATTTAAAAGTGTGTATTAATGTATTTTTTTAACAATCCCTTTTCATTGAAAAATTTGACCAATTTCCCGATGTTTCCCGTTGTTTCCCAAAAAGTGTGATGCATTACCCAATACAACGATATATCCCTTGCAATAACCAATACATATTTATATCCCAAGGGTGTGATACATAACACAAATGGATCAAATTGCTCAAGGGCAAGCTGAATGGTTGGAAAAAGGAGTTTCTAGGTATGAGGAATGATGTAGTTGAAAGCATGATGTTTGAAATTCACGGGCTAGATATTAAGGAGGGTGGTGAATTATTTGAAGAAGAGCGTATCATATGCTTATCACTGGGGGCAGATAATTCCAAATATTTGAAAGAGGAAGAAATAAAGTCGCAGTAGAGATTGAGGGCTCTATTGTTAAAAGAAGGTGATAAGAATACTCATTTTTTTCCACAACATCAATGTTGTTAGGGCAAGGAACGATCGGATATGCATTCTAGTGGTGGATGGGGATAGGATTGAAGAGAAGATTCAAATTTGTCCACTTATTGTGCAATTTTATATGATTTTACTATCCAATGATAGAGGGAGAAGACCTAGACTGGACAATCTGCCTTTTGCTCATCTATCAATATCAGAGAAGGAATCCCTTGAGAAATTGGTTTCAAAAGAAGAAATCAAAACCAATTTCAAAAGAAGAAATCAAAGGTGTAGTAAAGTCTTTTGGGAAGAGAATGCCCTGAGCCCAGATGGATACACTATGGCCTTTTATCAAGTATTTTGGGACGTTCTCAAAAGTGACGTGATGGAGTTTGTAAAAGAGGTCTTCTAAAAAGATCAGCTTCCTGCGAGGATTGGGCCTTCGTTTACAACCATTTTTCAAAGGAAGAAGGTGGAGAGTGCTAGAGTCCCTTATGGACTTTCAACCTATTAGTTTGATTGGCAGCCCTTACAAGATCTTGGCAAAAATCCTAGCATCCAGATTCAGGCACGTTTTAACACATGTCATATACAAAAATCAAGGGGCATTCGTGGAAAATAGACAAATTTTAGATAGTGCACCCATTGCTCATGAATGTATAGGCTCAAAATATATAGAAGGCAAGAAAGGAGTGGTATGCAAACTAGATATTTGTGGTGGTTTCTAAAGCTTTACGAAGAATGTTAACAAGAGGTCAAGAAGTGGGTCGTATCTCAGGGTTCAAAGGATCAATTCAAGGGGATTGTCTTTCCCATTTGCTGTTCGCAAATGACACAATCTTATTTTACGATGCAGAAAGTTCAAAGGTAGACAATTTGAGGAAAATACTAGGGTGCTATGAGGAGGTGCAGGGTTAAAGGTGAATGTCAGTAAAAGTGAGATGCTAGGTATCAACTTCCAAAGAGGAAGTATATGGCAGTGTTCGAAATATCGGTATCGCGCAATGTATCGCACCCTTGGGATACAGATACATATTGGTTATCGCACGGGATATATCGTTTGTATCGCGTAATTTATCGCACTTTTTGGGAAACATGGGGATACATTGGGAAAATGGTTGAATTTTTGAATGAAACTTTGGGGATTATTAAAAAAGACCTTAATACACTTTTAAATCATAAAATCTCAAAAAAAAAAAAAAAAAAAGTGCACATAATAGGTTTCTTTTGTATAGGGTCTAAGCTATGCGCTGTCCCATTGAACTAAGACAACTATATTCAGTTTCCACCCCATCCATCCGTTTTTCCATATCATTTTAGGACATTATCCAAAAAAAATGAAGCAGATCCAATAATCTGAAGCAATGGCGATTGACCATTAGTGGACCACAAAAGTTTTGGATCAATCTGATAATTGTTTTTTCTCTTCATTCAAACTTATGTGAAGTTATCAGCAGATTGGATGCCTAATAAAATATAGGGAAAATTAAGGTGCACCCTAAGAAGTTTTTAATAGTACCGTATTCAACTACCACTGTTTTCTTGAGTATAGTCCACCTGATAATTGGATTTTCTTAATTATTGGGATCATGCTGTAAAATGATCTGAATAAACGGATGGATGGAGTGGATACAAAATACACACGTCAAGTTGGGCTCCACGATAGGGTTTTACAGTCTTGGGTGAGGCCGAGGTCTCACCTAAAACCATAAAATTATATGGTAAAATGGATGGACGGAGTAGACACAGAATACACACGGATGGACGGAGTGGTCATTAATCACTGTTTCATGTACTGTGGTCCACCTTAAACTTTTATCTTATTCATTTCTGGTACCATGGCATACAATAAGCTAAAAAACATATCAACAACGTGGATATATAATTCATACATCGAGGTGGGCCCTATGGTCAGCGGTCCCACACACATTGCTGGTTCCGGGGACTCACCCAAGTTGCGATCGGACGCTGATTAGGTGTTATCTGGGTAACAATTCTTTGGGTGTTACCCTTACCATAGGGCCCACCTTGATGACATTTAGTATATCCACTATGTCCATTCGTTTTTCCAGAATATTTTAGGACAAGTTGCTAAAAATTAAGCATGTCCAAATCTTAGGTACCGCACCACATGAAACAGTGATGATTGAATATTCACCATTAAAAACTTCACAACGCCCACTTCAAGCAAATCCATAATGTTTATTTTCCATCCAACTCGTTGATAAGTTCAAGTAAAAATGAATGAAGGAAAAATACAAATATTAGCTTCATCCAAAACTTGTGGCCTACAAAAAGCTTTTAATAGTTATTTACCACTTTTTCCAGTGGTGTGGTCCACTAGAGATTTGGATCAGCATAAATTTTGGGATAACGTCCCTAAATGAGCTAATAAAATAGATGGACGTCGTGGATATGGATAAAAATCATCAAGGTGGGCCCCACACAGTAAGGTTAACACCCACGGAACTCTTATCCAGTAACAGTAACAGCTAATCCACTCCCTCCGCCCGTGCATAGTAAGAGATGGATGGACCTATCAAGAATTGTATGGGGCCCGCCGTATTAAGTATTTTTTATCCATGCCGTCCATCCATTTTGACAGATCATTTTAGTGCATGATCTTAGAGGCGCATTGAAGGCTCCGAGAACACCACATTAAGCAAGGTGATTAAGTTATTTACCATCCAACTTTGAAAACGTGGTAGGGCCCATCGTAATGGTTATTTGGCCATCCAAGCTGTTCATAAGGTCACATAGACCAGAATGAAGGTAAAAATTGAACAGCTTGATCCAAAACTTCTATCCCTATCAAAAAGTTACCAATGGTCAACATTCATCTCCATTGCTTCTTGTGGTGTGGTCCATTTTAGCCTTATAAATTCCTATTTTTTGGACTCATGCCCTAAAATGATTTTCCATAATGAATGGACGGATTGGATAAAACATATACATCAAGATGGACCCCACAGAGCTCATGATACGATCGTCCGTCTTCAGCTAGCGCGGCTCACTTGCGTTGGTAAAACGATTTAAAAGCCAATTTTCGAAAACTTGCAAACAGAGAGGGTTTCGGAAAATCTCTCGAAAAAATCCCTAAAATCAAGGGAAATCTCTTGATTAAACCCAAATCAATAGAGCTTTCGCAGATTTCTTGCCGAAATCTCCTATACAATGTAAATGGAGCATCTATTCGAAGAAAATCAAGGGAAATTGAGATTTCGTGGAGCTTACGACGCACCGCTATGGATCAATCGAGTGGCCCACCAAATTTTGCTTCTGATTACGCAATGTTCTTCTATAGGTACCGAAATCTTCTGGATTGAATGATTTTCCCTATTTTTTTGGTGATATCGCAAAAAATTGTGCGATATGGTGCGATATATCGCATGATACATAGAAATATATATATATATATATATATAAAATTTCCGAGGGGTTTACAACGGGTTTTGTTTCGCTGGCCAGCGACAACGATAATATCGGCCGATAGTATCGATATTACGAACACTGGTATATGGTCTCACAATAGTGTTTGGGTGTGGTGTTGGGACATTCCCTTCTACTTATTTGGGCCATTTGTTATGTTTGGGAAAGCTAGTGAAACATCTGTGAAGTAAGGTGATTAAGAAATGTGAGAGTAAACTCTCTAGATGGAAGAGTTATCACATATCGTTAGGAAGGCGAATCATGCTTATCAAAGCAACATTTTCCAACCTCCATGTCTACCTCGTGTCATTATTCAAGTGCCTGAAGTCTGTCTTGGACAAGTTGGAAAAGCTAAGACATGAATTCTCGTGGAGAGGGGTTGGTGATGGGCCCAAGTTTCATCTCCTCAAGTGAGAAGAAGTTTGTAAACCGATTTCTAAAGGCGGAGTGGGTATAAGGGTGTTAGAATCCATGAACGTGGCATTGGTAGGGAAGTGACGATGGAGATTTTGCATTGATTAGGCTATGGAGAGAGGTTGTAGCTTCTAAATATGGAGTCCAATTGGGGGGGAGACAGAGAAATCTTCGCATTATCAAGCATCGGGTATCTGGAAGGTCGTCGTCTCTATTTGCACTCCAAGCAAGGATTTTTTTTTTTTTCTCTTGGAGATGGAACTCATTTTCATTTTTGGGAGGATTCTTGGTGCGGGGACAACCCTTTGGAATTAGAATTCCCTTCGTTGGCAAGATTAGCCTTATCAAACTCAACTAGTAGGCTCCTAAAGGCATGGCATGGTGTCAAACTTGGTAAGCAAAGATCCCCAATTTGGAGAATAGCCCTCCTGGCTGTTTGGTGGGCCGTGTAGGAAGAGAGAAACGGTAGATGTTTTATAGATGAGTCGAAATCGGTGGAGTCCCTAGTGCGCAGAGTTAAGCAGTTTATTGTAGAATGGGCTGCCAATGTAGACAATCTAAAGGGCTGTAATCTTCTTTAACTCGGAGCGTAGGTGGTCCACTACCTCAACGGCCCCACTCCCTTGTTTCTTGTACCTATTTCTTTCCCTTTTAATAGAAATTTTGTGACTCTTCAAAAAAAAAAAAAAAACATGTTTGTAGCTAACTGCTTTTCCTTACTTGGTGGCAATGGTGTGTGATGCCTTCCTTGCCAAGCGGATTTATATGATGAGGAGGCGTCTAACTTCGCTAAATTATTGGAGTGTTTAGAGAATTTTCATCCCTCATTGGATTCTAAGGATTCTTTGGTTTGGAATGCTTCTCCATCGGGAAAGTTTACATTTCAGTCCTTCTACCAGGTGCTCTGAAAATCATCGATCTCTTGAAGTTAGGAATTTTTTCATGGTTTGTAATTCTATGGAGCTTCAACCATGGTGGTGGCATTTGCATGGCTGGTAGGGAGAAAGAGAGTTTTAAACATAGACAATCTCTAGAAAAGGTTTATCTTTCCCAATATTTGTCTCATGTGTATGAATGATGCAAAATTGGTAGATCGTCCCTTCATTCATTGTCCCTTCGCAAGGAAAGTTTGGACTCCAGATTTGGTAATATTTGAAGTCCATTGGGTAATGCCTTCTTCAGTAGACTCTCTTCTTTGGCATTGCATGGTGGGAACCTAGCAAAGGAAGAATTAGTCATTTGGTGCATGATCTTGCTAGCAGTTTTATGGAAAATTTGGGGGGAACGGAGTAGTACGTGTTTCATCAACAAACAAGGATTGTGGGACGAGATATTTTGGAAGTCCAAACGGGACGTGCTACAATGGGCATCTGGGGTAAACAATGTGAAAGATTGTATAGTTTTGTCTTTGCTCAAGTTGTAATGTTTGGTTTGTATTCTTTTCTGCTTCGACTTTTATCTTAGCGGTTCATTAATAAAATTAATTATCCTTTTAAAAAAAATCATCTGCATGGAAGAAGCTAGTGTTCTTCTCCTTCTTTAAGCCATGTTGATCGCGAAGCTGAAGCCACACAGTTCCCTCATCCCTAACTTTCCTTTACACTCAGCTTGAGGTGATCCTGTTTACATTTTTTCCTCCATGGACAACATGGATGATTCTTCCTTGGGGTTGAGGATCTAGATATTCTGCATTATTGAGGCCTTGGTGAATGGCGATCCTCACAGCCCCAAAGTGATGTTGTTGCCAAGCTTTTATGAATTCTTTCAGTTTTTTTTTTTTCCATAAGCTTAATAGCAGCCCATCCATCAAGAACTCTACCATTTTTTCACCTTATTGGTGTAGCCTTCCTCTTCTAACCACATCATTTTGAGATGAAATTTAATTAGACCCCAAGATTCCTCATGTCTAACCAAAGAAGTATGAGGGGTGGTACCTTGGATGATGGTCAAGCACTGATCAGTCTGATCTTCTTAATCAGCTGAGATTAGAAATCTGTTAATTCTAGATATGGTTGGATTTTCTTGATCATTGGTAAGGTGCTCGTGTCCATCCACCAATCCAAAAGATCCATTCATCGCATGGAGATATTCTGCATTTGCCTCCTCTTGTTTGAAAATTGCATCACATTAAAGTCTCCCCACATACACCATGGGAATTTCCATTTCAACTTCATGTTATTCAATTCATCCCAAAAATCTGAATGTCGACTAATGGAACATGGGCTGGAAATGATCAACAGAACCCACATGAAACTCCCATCCATTCTGTTCCAAAAAAAAGAAGAAGCTTGATAATTATGTTCAGTTGTCAAAACATGCTAGATCTCCAACCTATTGCAATGGCTCCTGAGACATCGACCAAATCCAATGCTGCCCCAGTCCGACCTGTTGACACAAAAATAAAAAATGAAGAGAACTACACATTTGCTGGATTTTTGTTTCCTGCAATGTGATCATGTGCACCTTTTGAGTGGCATAGATGTGTTTGATTTGTGCCCTCTTGATCGGACATTGCATCCCCTGGACTTTCCACGATAATATCTTCATGGTATAACATTTTCATAATCTCTTCCCTTGTTTTCAACCCCATCTTTGACTAGTTTCAATTGGGATCTTTGCTGCCGCCATTCCCTTCTCATAATTAAGCTATGATAGTTCACGGTTACCTCTATACTTCCTCCTATGACTCTCTATCCTAGGCTCGGTTGTTTCTTCCTCTCTCACTAGTTGCTACTCCAAGTATATAAGGAGAGAATGACAAATCTTCTATATCCTCTACAAAGGCCATATGAATCTAGATCAAGACTTCAATGGCATGCATTTCCCCTTCCTTTAAAGCTCTCTCATCTGGCATTAGGACGTTACTTGTATTGTTGCCAAAATTCCTCTGTCGCCTTTGGTATGGGATTGAAGGGAAACTACCAATGTCAGCTATTGATGGGTTTGATTGAAAATTCATGTTTCATCAAGCTCCACCTTAGGGACACCCACTCTATGCCTTTTAGGTCTAAATTGTTCTCCTACATGGCCGAAAGAACAAAAGAATGATTCCAACAAATCAATTCACAATTTTTTGCCACTAAATAGCCAGACTCCACCCACAGACTATTTTCATACTGCGGCCAGTGTAACAAACTCTTAACTGACTGCAACCCTTATCCTTAGTTATGCCTCAATCACGACAATCTCTCTGTAAGTCCCCCTTCTTGGTGAATGAGTTGCCTCTTTCCTTGTCTCCATCCCCTTTTATCCTCCCCCTCCACTTGGGATTTTAGTAGTACCTCTCGATTTATGACGCAATACTCCCGGGCCATGTTGTCGAATCGCATATGCGATTATGTGTGATCGCATATGCCTATGCACATATGCAACTGCATATATATATATATATATATATATATATATATATATATATATATATATATATATATAAGGTTTAGGTACTATGCGCTCGAGCTCACAATAAGCTCTCGTGAGGTCGAGCTATGTGGGCCCCACCGTGATGCGTGTCGACCAACACCGTGCATTTGATGGGTCCCCTTTAAATTATGGGATATCCCATAAATCAGCTGTATACGGAACTCAAGTGGGCCATACCATCTAAAATCATGTGAACACATGCCAAAAACATATAAAAGCACTTGGTGGGGCCCACCTGAGTTTTGAATCTTTGCTAAAACTTGGTCTGAACCCTCATCCAAGTGGGACACACATAATGGATGGGCTGGATTTGCAAACAACATCTCGGTGGGCCCAAAAAATGTCCCATGAATGTTTTAATGGTGCACGGCCCCTCTCCACTTCTGTATGTGGTGTGGCCCACACAAGTCACGGATTGTCTTGATTTTTGAGACCTAGGCCCACGATGGAATGGTGCATCTAACTGATGGGGTAGATGTTCGAAACGCATCACGGTGGGGCCCACATAGCTCGACCTCATGGGACGTTCCCATCAGCTCGAGCGCATAGTACCTTTTTCCATATATATATTGAAAAATTAAAAATAAAATGAAAATAGGGAAATTTTTTTAAAAAATTGTAAGAAAATATAAGAAATTAACGGAAACTTTCCTAAGTTAATAGATAACTAATTTTATTTATTTAAAATACATTTGAGAGAAATAAAATCAATTAAACAATGAATTAAACATCAACTCATCAACATTCAACAATATAGTTAACAAGTAACAACAAAATTAACAAGCTATTATTATTGTAAAAAATAGAAATATAATTTACAAGTCTTTAGTCCTTGTCTACTTGTAACTTGTTGTAGGTATTAGGTAGGCTTGTAGCTTATAGCCTACACACCCTTGAAATAAAATGTAAGAGAAAGAGGGAAAAAAAATGTAGAATCAAGGTGTTCCAAAATGGTAACGGTAGCCGTAATGGCCACCACCGTTACCGTTATGATACGGGCCATAACCACCACCGTTACCGTTATGATACGGGCCATAACGACCGTTACAGCCCCCGTATCGGCTGTTAGAGCCTTTTTTTATTTTTTGAAAATGCTGTTACCGGACCGTTACTGCACGTTTTTCTGTAATGGCTGTTTCGACCCCGTAATGCGTAACGGTTATGACCGTTACCGTTACGTAACCGATTTTGTTGTGTAGAATGTATTATGTAGAGAGAGAGAGAGAGAGGGAGAGAGAGAAATGTAGAAGTAGAAATATTAGAATGTATGTAAGAGTGTGTGCTTTAATGTTGAACTTGAAACTTGAAAGTGCTTTATCTTAATCTTCCAACTTGCGAGAGAGAGAGAGAGAGAGAGAGAGAGAGAGAGAGAGAGAGAGAGAGAGAGAGCTACTTGAAATTAAGAAATGTAAGAGAAGAAAGAGAGTTTTGGGGTGAGAATATTGCAAATGGAGGAGGTTTGGAAACCTTTTTATAGGCATTTTTTATTCTTTTTGCAAATAAATAAATAATGTGCCAACATTTAGATTTTTAACCATTGGCCATTGTATGCAATCGCATATAGCACATATGCGATCACATATGTGCCATGATCGCATATGCGATTTGCATATGGATATGTGCATATGCAGTCACACATGACAACATTGCTCCTAGGCCAGATTATGCGATACTCATGTTAAACTTTCTTCTTACTATATATATATATATATATATATAGTCCCGGTCTCCTGCGCATAGTACTGCATGAGATATTTTGCGCACCAACCAACACAAGTAAAAAGGGTGGGCTGGGATTAGGCCCCACCATGATGCATTCATGAAATCCACCCCGATCATTAGGTCTGTGATAGAAATTTAGTAGTATGTCTTAAAAAGTAGGTAGATTCGTGATTCATATGGGTCACACCAAGTGAAACCGTTTGGATAGTGGGCATCCCCTACACTTTTTGGTCATGTGGCCCACTAACATTATAAATGTCGCTGATCTTTTATCCCTATGACTAAATTATTGTCACACACCTTATGGATGGAGCGGATTTCAAATAAACATCAAGTTTGGCTAACCCCTAGCCAACTCAATAGTGGTTGGGATGCGTTGGGATGCGTCAGAGACGTAGATTGCATGCTGACCCTCTCAGTAATTAACGACCTTGCTACTGGTTGGTGCTAGTGGGCCCAACAATGATGTATATATTTAATCCAAGCTGTCCATCCATTTTTCTAGCTCAATTTATGGCATGATCCCAAAAATGCATAAGATCCAAGTTTAAAGTGGACCACACCACATGAAAACGCCCATCAATAAAAATTCTTAGGTGCAGTTTATCTGCCATCTAACATATTGATTAGGTCACACAGACTTGGATGAAGGAAAACACAAATATCAGCTTAATCCAAAACTTACGTTGGCCCAAAGAATTTTTTAATGGTGGGTTTTCTAGCAATCTTTCTTGTGGCATGGTCCACTTGATATTTGGATCTGACTCATTTTCTAGATCATGCCATACAATTAGCTGGCAAAATAGATGGACGACTTGGATTAAACACATACATCATTGTTGGGCCGACGAGCACCAACCAACTGTTAGGTGGCTAATGACCGTCACAACATGTAATCCACAGCCTAGGACAACGTCCCAACCAATACTGGGTCAACTGGAGGTGGGCCCACCTTGACATGTAAAATCCACTCCAACCATAATGGGTCAAGATGATAATTTAGGCATATTTCTCCAACATCAGACACATCTATGATTCTAGTGGGCCACATGAGTAGAAACTGTGTAGGGGACACCCACTATCAAAATCACTTCACTTGGTGTGATCCACATACATCATGTATGGGTCTAATGTTTGGTCTCTGTGCATTAACCTCTACAAGGCAATTAATGGATGGAATGGATTTCACATAAACATCATGGTGGGCCTTTCAAAAATTCAAAGGTAGGCTTCTCCTCCCCCACTGTTTTCTGTTTTGTGGCCCAGTAAATCACAATCAGCCATTTTTTTTGCACCCTACGGTTCTATTGATATCACGGACTGAATTGTCGAAGTGGATCACAGGAACACATCATAGTGAGGCTCACTTACAACACACTTGTTTAGGTTGGCATGACCAGTGGTAATTTGGTGCGCAAAAGGTCTCCTGTGGTATAGTGCGCAGGAGACCATTACTCTCTCTCTCTCTCTATATATATATATAGAGAGAGAGAGAGAGAGAGGCATGCTCACCTACACACGTGCGCACCTTTGCACACGTGTCATGGGTGTCGAATCTGAACAGTCCATAAGATGCAGAATCCCATGAAACCTCAAGGGGTGAATTTTCACCCCGATCTAAGATTCTGGTGGGCCATAGCAAAGATAAATTCAAATCAAGGGAAGAAACTGTTTGCATTTTTCATGGCCCACCAAAGTTTTGGTTCAAAGTAAAAATTGGTACCAGGGGGTTTCATGAGGTTCTACTTAATATGGACCATTCAGATTTTCGAGACTCATCAGATATGATGAGTTCTCAAAAAAGTTTGTATGTAGTCCGTACAAACTGGTTCGCAAGTGAGCGTTCCGCTATATATATATATATATATATATATATATATATATATATATATATATATAAATATATATATATATAGTAAAAGCCAAAAAGTCGAAAAACAATAACAGAATGTGCAAAACAGTTAAAAAAAAAAAAAAAAAAAAAAAAAAAAACAGACACGAAGGAAACAAAACAGAGAAAGAAAAGGAAGGAAAACCTAGGGACTATACAACTCAAGAATGGGGCAAGTCCCTATAGACAAAACTAAGGAGAGGAGGACATCAGATCCTGGGCCCTGATTATGGCCACCCACTCATTTACGTCTCTTAAACTAAGGGAGAGAACTCGATCCGCAGAGGACCGAGAATGTTGGAAGGTGCACGAGTTGTGTTCCCTCTAGATGCTGCAAAAGATATCAAGAATGAGGAGCTTGTGATGAAGAGACGAAGAGGTACCCCTGCTACCAGCGTGCCAAGTGAAGAGGAGGTCGACGACAAAAGATGGCATGACCTAGTAGATCTGCGATGTGTTCAATACACCCGACTAGATCTCTGAAGCGAAGATGCAATGAATAAATAAATGGTTGATCGATTTAGCATTCCTCATGCAAAGAGAACAAATGTTTGGGATAATCATTCCATCGAACTCATTATTGGTGGCCTTTGCCACAAATTTAGCTGCTAACCTGAAACCCACGTCTAAAACCTGATTTCTAGGATAACAGCTTTTTCAAAGTCAAACTGACCAAAGTGTCTGTGGAATTCTGCCCTGTTCTAGTCTTCGAGGAAGTTCTCGATGAAAGACATTATGACTTTGCTATCGTTTTGCCTCAGATCCTTATTTGTGTTCCTTTCTTGAACCCGATCTAGTCACCACTAGTCATCACCTTCTATGGAAAAATAATAATATTTGAAAAGGAAGCAAATAAAGAGTGCTAAACAAGTCCATACAACCAACAAAGAGCCACACCTGTCATACAAACGCCAAGTTCTTGACTAGAATTGATTAACTTGAGGTGGGAAGGGAAGATGTGTTGGCTTGTTAAAAAAAATAAAGAAAAAAGAAAGAATGACTTTTAGAACAAGGAAAACCATGGGAAAAGGACAATATTTTGACATGGAAGTCTGAGGAACTTCAGGGACACTATCGGTTGTGGTTATGGACATGGTTGAACGTCATTGTAGTTCATGGTGGAAGAATTATTTATTATAGAGTCAATTGTTGGGCACTCTGAAGAAAGCCATCTGGTTGTAGCACTTACCAGTGGCAATGGATGTGAGTAATCCTTAGTGGCATGATCCCTCCGATCAGGTGTTGCTGCTGCTTCAAACTCCTGCTCGATGTTCTTGCTTCTTAGTTTTTCATACTTTTTAACATTTTGAAACAGAAGATTCCCCAGTCAAGTTCCCGAATTTGTTCTCGCTTCACTTTATGCTTCATGTAACTATAGAGTGATCATCTCCTTAGTACTCATAATGCCCCTTTTTCTTTAGGTATTGATCAACCACTCTTGAGAGTGGCCTCGATTAAAATCTCACGAGCCAAGTATGAAGCCATGATCTAATCCCTGTTTTAGTTTATGATATATAAATATATTTTCCTCCAAGTCATTTGTGTTCAAATTCTCCACACGCAGATCAGTTTAAGTACAAATTAAGTAGCAAGGATATTTTGGTGACAAAAGGGAAAGCAATAGTATACTTTAACTCTTCAACGACTGAATACAACCAACTTTCACATTTCCTAGATGGTATTACCTCTCCATTTGTTAATGCAGCATTTGTCGTTTCTACTAACGTTGCTTTGAGAAAATGGATAATAGTTGTACTATTTGTGATGTAGGACAATTAACCACTTGCTCTAAAAGCTCGAACTAATAGAGCATGGTGAATCAATCCTTTTATCTCATAGCCCATGCCCCACATCACATGGGTTCCACCACACATGAGCCACCCGCCTCACACGGGTGAGGCTCGCTTCACACGAGCCGTCCACCCTGAGTATGCCCTTGCATCCCACATGCCACCCCACTAAAGCCTGGTGTGAAAATGCCCCTGCATTAATCACCCCCGGTGAGGAGTCTCGAACGCGTGACCTCCCGCTCTAATACCACTTTGATGCAGGACAATTAGCCACTTGCTCTAAAAGCTCAAATTAATAGAGTATAACGAATCGATCCCTTTATCTCATAGCCCAGGCCCCACATCCCATGGGTTAGGAACTTGGCCGAACCCCCCTCGTGGGTCCCACATCACATGGGCTCTGCCTCGCACGGGCCGCCCACTCCAAGTGTGCCCTTGCATCTCACAAGCCACCCCACTCGAGCCCAGTGTGAAAATGCTCATGCATTAACTTGTCTCATTAACAGGTGTGTCTCCTATCAACGTTTATCTCCCATGCATAGGTTCTTTCTTGTCGCACTATCTTCTTACTCAAAGTGGCAGTCAATGTTGTCAAATCGCATATGCGATCAACATATGCGATTGCACAATCACATATGCCATGGCATATTTTTTATATAATAAAAAAAAATTTTTAATGAAAAAAATAAAAAAATTGAAAAAATTCTTAAAAAATAGGAAAAACTTGCCTAATTAGTACACATGATTGGATTGGGTCATTTTACTTATTTCATTATAGTTTGAGTGTTTCATTAAGTTATATGTATAATTAGTATATTATATTCTATAAATTTTAACAAAACAATCAAGCTACATTAAAAAGAGAACTAATTATTATAAACTTCAAACAAAGAAATTTTATTGATAAATGGATAACTTGAAACAACTTATAAGTTATAACTTACAACTTAATTTACAAAAAGTAAGCACAACGTATAAAATATAAAAAATAAACATAGTTGAAATAATTGTGGAGAAATTAGAGTAAGAGAGAAAGTGTAAGAGATTTAGAGCTTGGGAGTAAAGAATAGTGAAAATGGAGGGGATATGAGTGCCTATTTATAGGCAAAAGTTCTCCAACTTGAAAAAAAATAAAAACATACTTCCACTCTGGCTATTGGGAAATATGCGATCGCATATTGGTCGCATATAAAAGTATGCCATGGCATACTTGCCAGGATCGCATATGCCATCATGGCATATGCCATTCGATCCACAATATACGCACATGCGATCGCATTTGACAACAATGGTGGCAATTCATCTCTCTTGGTATCAAGTTATGGAAAATGAAATGCCTGCTCTTGAAACAAAACACATGCATGTGATTTATAACAAATTGTGTGAACGAAGGTAACAGACGGTCTCATAAAGTATGCAAATTTTATGCACGTGTAGGCTACTTGTGATAGTTGTCCAGCTTGAGTTTTTAGCCAAATCATCTATATGGTGGGTCACACTTACTCCATGCTTGGATGTCATCCTTATTGCCACGTTTGCAAGTGTAACCATGTAGAGGTTTTTGTGGAGAGGTGTAGTGGAGATTCGGTTGGAGAACCTTTTGTTTTTGGTTTTTTTTTTTTTTTTTCACACGTACTCACACCCCGCACACACCCACGCACTCACACCAGAGTGGGATTTCACCACAATGGATGCTCAAATCCATGACCTCGTGTTGAAACTCTTGTGCGTCTATCACCGAGGCATGAGTAAGGACCCAAAAAGAAAGTCATTTAGAAATAGCTTTGGTTATAAATAAGAGATTAGAAATAGCCAAAGTCATTTAGACCAAGAAAAGGGGGGAAAAAAAAAGGGCTAGAGAAAATTTACCATTCAAGAATAGATTCTCAGCACCATTGAAGAATGAATTCTCAACTAGCTTTGGTGAGATCAGACAAAGAAGACTGGAAACTTTTAATTCCCTTGTATTCTAATTTTGTCCCAATAACATTGAACTAAGTGATCTCTTTCGAACAATTTCCCAACTGCCAATCTTCATGGAATTAACTTATGTTGCTTCAGGTGAGAGGTTCACAATCCTAGACACATCCCTCCCCACTCAACTCAATGCGCCATGACATGTGTAACATTGGATATGTCTACATCTGATCCATGTATCAGGTGGGAAACAACTTGCATATCTTGTGGATAGAAAGTCAAGGCCATCAACCATTAGGTGGGCCACACATGAATGAAGGCAATGGGCAGCCTCCAAAAGTATGCAAATTTTGTGCACGTGTAGGTTATCTGTGATAGTTTTCCGGCCTGAGTTCTTGGCCAAATCATTTACATTGTAGGTTCCACTTACTACATACATGGCTTGGCTGTCATCCATTTACAAGTGTAACCATGTAGAAGTTACTGTGGAGAGGAGTGTAGAGGAGATTTGGTTAGAGAGCCTTTTGTTATAAATAAGAGTCTAGATATAGCTAGCGTCACTTGGATCAACAAACAGAAAAAGAAGGCTGGAGAAAATTCACCATTCAAAAATGAATTTTCAAGAGAAAAATCACCATTCAAGAATAGATTCTCGGCATCATTCAAGAATGAATTCTCAGCTAGCTTTGGTGAGATTATGTGAAGAAGACCGGAAACTTTCAATCGCCGTCAGATTCAAGTTTGGTCCCAATGACATTGAATTAATTGACCATCTCTTTCGAAAAATATCCAATCTGCCAATCTATCTTGGGATCATCGCTGAAGCCAATATCTACGTTGCTTCAGGTGAGAGGTTCGCTATCCCAAACGCATCCCTCCCCACACACCAAATCCTCAGTTAAACTAGAGGTCATGAAGTCCTTTCTTACTACCTCCACCCGTGTTCTTTTGGGCCTTCCTGTTGCCTTTTGGAGCCTTCAACATGTGTGTATGCAGGTACTAACATGCCTTCTACATGCATGTTTTAGGGTTTAGGGTATGTACATTCATAGAGTACTTATGTGTGTATGTATGTTTGTATGCATAAATAATAGGTTTCTCTGAAGGAACGACACTTTTGCTTGACTAGAAATATAGAAAATAAAGCAATTGGTTGAACCAACCCTTGACTAGTACTATAAATAATAAGTATAGACACTAAAGCATTTGGTTGAACCAAACCCTGGAAGCTTGATGTTTTTTGTTGTTAAGGTAGAAAATCAGTTGATTCCAATCTAATAAACTTGGCTACGTTATGTTGTTTATTTGTTATGGCAGTCAGATTCATAGGTTAATCTATGAAAAGAGTCTATCAAGCACTGCAAATTGAAAGGCATCACCATTTCACTACATATGGAAATGAACTGAAACAATAACAACATATGATGTCAAGCCTTATGTGAAGGACTGTTGCTTGATGGAGGTGTGCTAACGCGTCTCAAACTTATGAGGATTTTTGAACTTTGTTGATGGCACCTTTTTATGTCTCTGGTAACTTTTAAGTTTTAAGATAAATGTCAAAAGCATCATTTGTCATTGATTTGAAATCGATCTGATAAATAAGAGTTGGGTAGGGGCCCATCTGGCATGTGCCATGCCCATTAGATGCAAACTGGAGTTTGCTTCCATAGCACAGAATGAGAATGTATGGTAAGCGGCTGTACCTGTTATCAACTTACCATTACATTCTCATTGCAGGGCATGTTTTGCGTAGTGAGCGCTTAGCAGATCCTGCCATCTGCATTTTGTAGGATGCATCAGGTGTCTACAGTTCTGCTTAATGTGTATGAGCTGGGAGGTATTTGTTTCCATTTTTATTCTGAGGCATGTCCAAACTGGTCTTAAAATTCAGTGTTGAGATTTCCATTGTATTGAATTTCAGCAAATATGCATATTTCAACTGTGTGCAAGTTGATTCATTTTTTGATAAAAAGCTTTTAACACCATAATTGAACAACTGTGACCTGTTATAAAACTGCACAAACAGGTCCTGAGTAGCTCTATCATCTAATGTTGTGTGTGCATCTTTGGAATTAATTCCTGTCATGGATTTCCATCGAAAACAAGCAACACATATTTTTGAGAATTATAAACTTTCTTTAGAAAATTGGATATAATGAATATTATTTATTTGGAAGCTATCCTGATGGTGGTACGCAATAATGGAATATCACATAATTTCCCAAACCGGTGTTGTTCGGTTTGAGGAATGGAAAACCAGCATGGAATGACTCCTTTATTGCTCCATCTGGTAAATGCCAATGAAATGAAAAAGAATTTTTAGTGGTTCACGGATTTCCCAGGTCCTAACCTAAAATATGAAAAGAAAAGCTTGAAATATGTGAGGCTTCTAAAGATTCATGGAATTCCCAGGTCCTAGCTCAATGAAAGAATTTTTAGCGGTTCTAAAAGTATGGCTAGATGAATTGCAGGGGATGGAATCGAGATAGCGTAAGCCCTTAAGCAACAAGAAAAGAGAAGTCTTCTTCCCTAAGGGAATCAGCATATGTGGCCCACTCGATCACCAAGTTCGAGGCTTTGAAAGAAACGGACTCCGCTGAGGAGGAGGAATTTCTAAAACATCTTTCATTTCTCTCGGTCCAAACCGACCACCATATAGTAAGGAGGGCCATCCTCCAAATCTAAGTCTTCTTCTTCCCAAATCTGAACCCATGCCAAGCTTGAAGAAGGAGATCCACGGAACTAGAAATGCACCAGTTGATTCGGAATCTACTAGCGAAATCCACCCATATTTGGTAAATGAAGGGACAATGGATTAGTAAATGATCTATCGACTCCGCGTTCGTCATACAACATAGACAAACGTTGGGGAGAATCATCCCTCTTTTCTCCAGATTGTCGATGGTGAGAATCTTCTTATTGACAACCAACCAGGCAAATGCCACAATTTTAGGGGGCGCGGAGTGGGACCAAACAAGAGAAGAAGGATGGGCCACTTCCGGAAACTGAGGAAGAAGCATCTTGTATAGGGAGCTAACTGAGAAGGAAGATGACTCATCCATTTTCCAGATTGTTCTGTCTTCCGCGTCGGGGCTGGGGTTGGATTGATAAATACATTCAAGCAGATTGGCCAGGATAGGGATCTCCCAATCTTCCAAATTTCTTCTGCACTGGACGTTCCACTCCCTCTTCCCTCCCATACAAGTGTAGCTATTGGCAATGCTGATGTCTTTGGAGGAGGCTATCCTATAGATGGCAGGGAAAGCCTCGTTAAGGGGCCTTTCACTTATCCATTGGTCCTTCCAAAATCTGATCCTGTCTCCTCTGCCTAACTCAAAACCGACGCCTTTAACAACCTCATTTTGAATACAGAGAATACCTTTCCAGATGTTGGATGCTCTATAGACTATAACCAAAGGATTTCATCTTGCAAACATATAATATGAAGCTTAAGTGTAAAGGTTTAGGCAAAACTGGTGGTGTTGGATGTCCAAATGCATGTTATCCTTAATTGCAATGCAAATACTAAAATGTTTCATGAAATGAATGAATTAATGCAAAATTCTCATGCGTCAATAAATTCGTTGTACCTCAATTTTTTAAACTTTGCCTACTTTGCTTCGGCCTCGAACAAGGAACTCCTTTTTTTTTTTTTTTTTTTGTCTTTTTCTGCTTCTTTTCTATTCTCTAGAAAACATGCAATGCACTTTGTAAGTTGTGATATGAGTTAAAAGGACTTATGTTCTGTCTAATAAATTAGCTCGGAATGCTCTCTCCTGTTACTGTTTGGTTCTTTATTCAAATAGGAAATATGTAATGCCCGATTGAGCATGTGCTCGGCTCAACAAGCTGTACTTTTGGAGCTGCTTTTTTAGATTTAAATTGTTCGCATGGCAGACCCATGGTGGATGGGAGATACTCTGGATGTATCTTCAATTGGTTGATCCTAACAGCTCAATCTAAGCCATTAATGAGGACCATTGGTTGTGGTTGACAGTTTTCATATAGGATCATCTGATGGGGGCAGTGTTCGAAGTATCGGTATCGCTACAAGTTTAGCTAGCCAGGGATACGAAAACAATATCGATATCGCCAATTTCTAGAAATGTGGGGAAAACGATGGAATTTTTCAGTGAAACTTCAGGAGATGTCAAAATACACATATTTGCATATTTAGGAAAAAAAATATTTGCAAAAAGAATGCATACACAATAAGTTTCAATTTAGTTGGGCCTAAAAATATGTGTTGTCATAAGAAATCAGTCCAATAGTAACACACTAATCACTTAAATATTATTAAACCAATTAACATGCAAACAAATGTGCATAATGCATTCATACATTATATATCCATGCATAACTAAGCATATTAACACAATACAACATGCATGATGATCCAACCATCCAACCATTAATCCATCCATCCCATCCATTCATCCAATCCCTCCAACCATCCAATCATCTAACCATCCCTCCATCCCATCCATCCATCCATCCCATCTATCCATCCAACGAACCATACCATCTATCCATCAAACTATCCATCCCATCCATCCAAACATTTTTTTAATAAACAAAATTTTGGCGATATCAATGCATTGGTGATGTTATTGAAATATCTTCGATACACTGGCAATACAAGCAACACGTAGAATTTACACAGTAAAAAATATTAGCAATACATTGGGGATACCGATCTGTTGGCGATACAAGCGACACCTGGAACTTTCACAGTTGAAAATATTGGCTATATGTTAGCGATATCATTACATTGGCAATACTTCGCGATATATCGCCGGTACGAAAATATTGGCTATATGTTAGCGATATCATTACATTGGCAATACTTCACGAGATATCTCCGGTACCTGGAATTTCTGATACTACCAGCGTTATCGATATCACCGAGCTGGAGATACGGACAATATTGGGATATTATTGTAATATTAGGGATACTCTGAACAATGGATAGGGGAAATATAGGGCATGGCCCATCAATTGATGGAGCCTGGATATGGCTTAGATTATCCAAAGGTGGGCCCTGTGCCATTGCTCAATTGTACAAACAAAACTGCCTCTTTGAATCATGCATCATTTAGTACTGATTGTGAAATCGTTTTTTTTTTTTTTTTTAAATTATTTTGAGGATTAATGGAAATTTTATTAAAGACCAACTTGCAAACAAGCGGGAAAGGAATACAGCGGAAGGAGAACAACTTGCAATTACAGCCCAACAAGAGACTTAAAACTTTGAAGATAGAAGCCCATTCAAGAACATTAACTTTTATAGATAACAGAGTGGCATTGAGAGAAACATGAGCCTGCAGTGTTGCTGGCTGCTTTTTCATTAGAATTTAGCACTATAAATTATCATAATTGCTAGCATGAACTATGTTGTTGTATTTCTTTATGTAAATACTGTTTGTAATAATATTTATACTTTGTTTTATGAATTCAACAGATAAAAATGATCCTCAAAAAGGTGTCACCGTTAAGATGTCAACTAGTGTCCCGGAGAGTAGTTGCTCACTATCTGTATCTGTTTTCTGTGATTCAAAGGGGACTCTAGTGAGTGGCACTTCCTCCCACTTTGAGGTGTTCTGCATGTATACATTTTTTTGTCCTCCAGTAATATTTTTATTGTAAAACATTTTTTGCAGGGACCATATTCACTGAATAGATCAGGGGACTGCAACTATGTGAGTGTATAAAAAAAAACTGTTCTGTTTCTTCAGTATTTATTTTACAAGATTGTAGATGTTGTCCATCCATGTGATTTTGTAGCTGGGACAAATCTATGACAATAACGATGACAATGATTGTAGACCATCCATGTGATTCCATTTATTTTTTGTGGAAGAAGCCACTCTCTTTCTAATATAGAATAAAGTAGGTGAGGGAGAAGGCTTGCATGTACAAGAAATGTCATTGTTGTGATTTTCACTACAATTTTCTTTTCCTTGTGCGTAATCTTTAACATTTTACATAATTGCTCATTACAATCTAGTAAACTTGGCAAGGAGAGGTCAGTATTGGCAATTAACTGGCCAGAATGAGAGTTGCAAGTTGCAACTTCGTAAACAGATATGCACAATGACCAGGATACCATGTATTTCCCTTTTCATTCCATACTCAAAACTAGTAAAAGTACCTTTTGGTGCAGGGTACTTTACTGAAATGGTTGCCACACCATTGCGTAGGGTTTTGGGGGTGCCTTGTATCCAAGTGTAGGAGAAAGTGTGTGCATGTGTGTGGGTCATGGTTATTATGTACTCCTGCAGTGTACATTAGCGACTTTGTGTAAGTGAATATAAATAAGAGTTTTATGGGTGTGAGCAAGATACAACACCTCTCTCTCCCTCTCTTATTCCTTTCTTTCCCTTTTCTTCTCTTTTTCTCTACCATAGAAATAAACGTGGTATCGGAGTGGGAAATGAGTTAGATCAAGATTGCTGCGGGACAATTAACCACTTGCTCTAAAAGGTCGAATTGTTAGAGTATGGCGAATTAATCCCTTTATCTCATAGCCCAGGCCCCACATCTCATGGGTTAAGACCTCGACCGAACCCCCCTCATGGGCTCGTGGGCCCCAAATCACATGGGCCGCCCACCCTGATTGTGTCCCCGCATCCCACGGGCTACCCCACTCGAGCCCGGTGTGAAATGCCCCTGCATTAAAGATCCTCCCAGGTTGCTTGCAGTACCTGATGACTCTGTCATGATCATCTATTGTCTTCTTTTTCCCATTTGGACCTCCGGTTGTTCTCCTTGCGATATCTAGATTATCTAAAAGTCTTTGGTAAATTTCTACAATGTTCAGTGGTCTAAAATTCTCCAGATATTGTGTTAAATGGGGCGAAGTATCACAATTGGTGAAGTGCAGGTGTCAAGGAGAATCTTCGACAAGATCATCCTACACTAAAGGTCAAAATTGATTGAAAAAATTACTTGGAGTGGTCTCACTCTGCAACAATGTTTATTGGAAGTAAAAAAGAAAATTGGGTTTTATAACTAATAACAAGGAGCTTCTTGCATATGATCCATCACATCTAGATTGGTAAAGCGACAATTTGACAGTTATGTCATGGCTCCTTCATTCGGTGCAACCAAGAGTTGGTCATTGATTATAATTCCTATGGATTGCAAAGGAGATATGGAACACTGCAGCTAATACATATTCTCAAAGGGAGCATATGTCGCGTGTTTGTCAGCTGAATAGTGAAATAATGAACATGCAAAAAGCTGAGATGTCAGCTGAAGAATAATTTGCATCTATGAGACAACTGGGAAGAATTTGACCATTGTAACTCCATTGCTCGTGCCATGGAGAATCTTAAGAAGCATATAGAACAACAAAGAACTTTGAATTCCTTGTGGCACTGTAGAGAATCAAATGTCTGGTCATGTGGATTACCGTTGTTTTTTACTCTGTTTTTAGTAGAGAGTTGTTTAGTCATGCATTTTACTGTATTGGACTCCTATTGTTGATATAGTGTTAGGGGGAAGTCTAATGATTGCCTAATTTCTTTCCCTCCTCCCCCTCCCTCTCTCTCCCCCATCTTTTTCTTCCCTTGGAATCCTCAAGAGATGATTCTGCTATTAGGATTGCAGGAAACAGTGAGGAATTGTCTCTAGCATTTATTGAGGATTTCTCTTGGAAGAGAAATCATGTTTACTTGTTCCACAAAATCACTGTTTTCTATCGTTTGGGAAGCGATGAGGAATCCTCAATACTGTTTCCACTCCATCTATTGTGGTTTTGGAAGTCATGATTACATTTTTCCATGTCCTCACCTTGGATTACTCCTATCTAAACAGATCCTAAGGGAAATTTTTATAAGACAGCTATTCAATACACTGTGCCCTATGGTGCAAAGTGTTTGGCTATTAGAAGACAAGTAGAGGATGTGTTGCAGAGTTGAGGATGTTGAGGTGGATGTCTGGAAATAACAGTGATGAAGATGTTGAGAAGGATGCATGGAATGAAGGATGAAATCAAGAATGCAGATACCTTAAACAGCCTAAGAGTGACCCAATAAGAGATAAAATGATGAAGAATCTTTTGAGATGGTTTTTGTCATAGCTGATTAGCATAATCTTGTGTATCTGTAAGATTGGTTAGATGTATCTTATAGATATGCATACAACTGTTTATGCAGCGATACATAGGTATCCTCTATTGTCTATAGATACAATTCCTTATGTCAATGAAAATATATAATAATCCCATGATGTAGTCCCTACATTTACAGTTTTGGCATGTGATTCTCCATACCAGGTTAAGGCTTTTTTTTTTTTTTTTTGGGGGGGGGGGGTCATTTGTGAACCCATATGTAAATGAAAGGTAACTTGGAGGCATGAATATTTGGTGAATCATTCCCAAAAATGCATATCTGTAGATAGAACACGACATAAATGGATGGGTTATATTCAACGAGAATAATGAAGAATCAAATAGGTTTCTTTGTCTTTACTAAGGAAAAGATAGGAGTAATCAGCTGTGACTGCATTCAGTAAATAGTTCCATTCATGGCTAATCATTTATTGGCTAAACATGGGCAAAGGAAAGCAGATAATAACAGAATTCATTGGATTATGAACTCGCTATGTTTTTCAAAAGTTGGATCAACCCTTTCAGTTGAATGATCAACTCCAGTCCTGTATGCTTCTGAACGAAGAACTATGGAGGGTTTGAACTGTTTTTCTGGTTGAATCGTTTTGGTTCTTTATTGGCTTGTCCTCGCCCATTGTCAATGTGTACAATTTAAATAAACTAACAAACATCCATATGAAAACAATAGACCAATTCATTAATTATGAGAAACCATAAGCTTGTGGCACTACTAGTTGCATTGGGCATGTGGATTGCCCAAAAATGCTCTGGACTATCCATGCATTCCTATCCACTGTTTTTTAGGCAAGAAAAATGCACATCGGAGAATGGCAACCATCCATTCTGTGCTCCCCACCTGGGAGTGCTTATGATTCTTAAAAAAAAAAGATCATTTTGGACAAATGATAACAACCATCTAATCTATGGCTTGGAACAGTGGTTATAACCAACAGATCAAATGGTTAGGATCATCAGATCAATGACATTTTTGCATTGTGGACCTGCAAATAGTGAAATGGAATGAACGGGCAGCCTGGATTGTTGATTGGAGTCCATGTGTTCAATACAACTAGTTGTACTCAATGTTCGAAATATCGGTATCGCGTTACATATCACATTCTTAGGACATGGATACATATTGGTTATCGCATGGGATATATCAGTTGTATCGTGTAATGTATCGCTATTGTTGGAAACATGGGGAAGCATTGGGAAATTGGTTGAATTTTTCAATGAAACTTCGGTGATTGTCAAAAAAGACATCAATACACACTTATAAATCAAAACATTACAAAAAACAAGTACACATAATAGGTCTTCTTTGTATGGGGTCCTAATCTATGCAGTGTCTAATTGAATTGATGCAAGTATATTCAATGTCTATTCATATAATTTAGAAATGCAAGAAGACATGTGGAAACACAAACAATACATTCAAAAGCAAAAGAAGAATCACTAGATTAGGTTACATGTTTTCTTGATGCTTAGACACAAAGATTGCAAACGATTTATGAGAAATTTTGATTTTTTTTTAAAATTTTCCACAACTCAGTCCATCTCCTCCAAATCTCGAAATAGAAGCTCCCAATCCATGATTTTCCATGCAAGATATGAACATAAATTTGTAACAATTTGACACTAATTTAATATGATTTATAGAATAAAATGATCGAAATTAAAAAATGCTCACCAGATTGAACATGTGGGATATATCGCACTACTTGTACGTTTTGTATCTCACCGGTGGGATACAACTACAAGATATATCGTGGGATATATCGGCCGATATCATCGATATTTAAAACACTGGTTGTACTTGTATCTGATTATTCCTCATATATCTACCTGCATAAATGCATACATACATTAACCTTGTCATCCTCATTCCTAGTCCCCATTCCCCAAACCAGTACCACAACTTGACAACTATTGTACCGATCTAAATGAGATAATCTTTATTCTTCAGTTAAAATTCTTTTACCTAACTTATAATACTGTGATGGAACATTTAAGATCATGCCAAGAAAGAAATAAAAAAGTTCTCCCTTTCTACTAACATGTGTACAATATGGTTCTACACTCCAGTCAATAACAAGTCTTCAAAGGACATGCTAGCAATACAAATTTCAGGGTTAAAATAAGGGAATCATATGTGAAGTCTCACATTTATGTGAACTAAGGGGTCAATATTAGAAGGTGAATGTACATGCCCATGCAAAACCAATAAGGGAATCATATGTGAAGGCTCACATTTATGTGAACTAAGGGGTCATATTAGTAGGTGAACTAAGGGCTCTGATACATTCTTAGCAATACAAATTTCAGCATTACAATGCACATGCAACATGAAGTTGACGCCGACGAGAAGTTGACATTAAAGTTACTCATGGAAAATCGGAGACAATGTGATGATTATGCCGTGGCCGACGATGAAGATCATCGAGCCTGGCAATAGGTAAGACTAAAAACTATAAAAAACAAACACTCCTCCTCGGTCAACTGTCGAAGACTCTACCCCACCTTATTCGTCAGAGGATACCCGCCTGGATGGTTACCGATCAACATCCCGGGTTTTCGGTCGAGCAGGGGCAGTGATGGATGTCGTCATGCCTAGAGATCGCAACACTGGAGAATATCGTGGCTTTGCGTTAGTTCGTATGAGCTCAGAAATGGAGCTTGCCAGGGTAGTGGAAATGCTCCATGGGGTGAAATATGCAGGATGTCCGATGTTAGTTCAACCAAGGTGTGCCGTATCCGTTACGATACGGCCGTATCGGCCGTCCCGGTAACTGGCCATTACGCGATACGGGTCGAAACGGCCGTTATGGAATTTTGTGACGTAACGGCCGTTCTGCACCGTTACGGAAATCCATAACCATGCGGCCGTTACGGACCAAAAATCATACGCCTTGAAAAAAAAAAAAAAAAAAAATAAAAAAAACTTACATTCTTCTTCTTCTTCTTTTTCTTCTTCTTCTTCTTCTTCTTTCTTTCTTCTTCTTCTTCTTCTTCTTCTTCTTCTTCATTCTTTGCTTACTTGCCTTTCTGCCACTCTCTGGATTTCTTCTTCTTGGCCATACTTCATTTCTTGCATTCTTCATTGCTTGATTGTTAGCTCTTTACAAGACGATCTCTCTCTCTCTCTCTCTCTCTCTCTCTCTCTCTCTCTCTCTCTCGGTCCCTCTGTTTTCATCTTTTCTTTTCATTTCCCTCTTTTTTCTTTTCTTTTCTTTTTCCAAAAAAATCAAATAATGTCATTTGTTTCCGCATGACCCACGCAGCTTTTTTTTTTTTTTTTTGTATAATCTGCATTACTGCACTTGCATGGTGCACACTCACTTTATTGCATGCGGTGGGGCCCACCTTGATTTATGTATGGTAAATCCATGCCATTCATAATTTTTCAAGTTCATTTTAAAGCATGATCCTTAAAATGAAGGGATCAAAATCTCAATTGGACCACGCAGTTGGGATTGAATGACCGCCGTTAAAATCTTCTTAAGGCCCATTTTGTGATCCACCCAAGCTTTGGATCAGCCTCATTTTTTGGTCCATGCCCTGAAATAAGTGGGAAAAAAGGATGGACCACATGGATATACAACAAATGCCATTTTATATATATTTTATATTTTTTTCTATTTACGCATTAAAATTTGAAAAATCATTTTTTAATGATTGTTTTGCTATTTTAATCATGCCATGTGATGTGTTAATCATAGTAGAACATGTTAATATGCATTTTACAGATTTGGGGTGCCATTTTATATTTTTTTCTATTTACGCATTAATTATGGCCCTTTTTTTTTTTTAAATTCAAAAAGTCATTTTTTAATGATTGTTTTGATGTTTTAATCATACCATGTGATGTGTTAATCATAGTAGAACATGTTAATGTGCATTTTACAGATTTGGGGTGCCATTTTATATTTTTTTAATATTTTTTTCTATTTACGCATTAATTATGGCCCTTTTTTTTAAAATTCAAAAATCATTTTTTAATGATTGTTTTGATGTTTTAATCATGCCATGTGATGTGTTAATCATAGTAGAACATGTTAATGTGCATTTCTGATTTGGGTGCCATTTTATATATTTTTTATATTTTTTCTATTTACGCATTAATTATGGCCCTTTTTTCTAAAATTTAAAAAATCATTTTTTAATGATTGTTTTGATGTTTTAATCATACCATGTGATGTGTTAATCATAGTAGAACATGTTAATGTGCATTTTGACATTTGGGGTGCCATTTTATATTTTTTTTATATTTTTTTCTATTTACGCATTAATTATGGCCCTTTTTTTTAAAATTCAAAAAATCATTTTTTAATGATTGTTTTGATGTTTTAATCATGCCATGTGATGTGTTAATCATAGTAGAACATGTTAATATGCATTTTACAGATTTTGGGTGCCATTTTATAATTTTTTTATATTTTTTTCTATTTACGCATGTTCGAGAAATTCCTCAAAAATAATTGCAAACACCAAATGTAAGATATTTTCATATTACATTCATTCTAATATATCTATCATTGATAGTAGATAGTTAGAAAATTAAATATATGAATCTTGTAGTCAAATTCAGGTTATCTAGTTCATAAATTCATTAGACAGTCCGATACAACTTCTTACCAAAGAGTGGACCGTTACACCACCATAAACATGTTCCAATTTATAAATGAATGCATATTTGGAATGCTTAGAATATTCCGGATTTAATCCATATTTTTCATATTTTTTGGCAAAAAAAAAAATTTTACGCCGTTACGGGCCGTTACGCCCCCGTATCGCCGTTACGCCCCCGTATCCGTATCAGTTTTGGAGGTCACCGTTACGCCAACCGATACCGATACGGCACACCTTGAGTTCAACGGGCTAGATTTGGTCCCCTCCATAAAAAACCAATCGCTGGTGACTGTGGCTGCCGAAAATCCGATGAACCAATCCAACAAATCTACCAGCCTCCAGCCCGCAAGGTCGGATAGCCATACTTTCAGGGACGCTCTTCTCCACAATACTCGTCTTCCTCCCGCACCTACTTTGCTTCCATTACCTACTTCGTCCCGTAATCCGGCTTTGCCTCACGCTCCTACATTGGTACCCACCTCCCATGTCCACAGCGATCCGGTCGAGCCTCTTGCAGAATACACCGTATCGGTTGATCAGGAAAGCTTTAACAAGTCTAAGGCGGACTTGGCAAGGACGGTGGTCATTAAAACTAGAGAGGGTGCTACGATTGCTCAAGTGAAGGATGGATTAAAGAATGCTCCGGTTTTACCCCTGGCAACTATATTATCACTCCGCTGGGATACAATGATCTCTGGGTTAAGGTTTGCCCGGGCATCAACCATGAAATGCTCACCATGGCGGGGCATCTGCATCCCTTCAGGCCCGTTCTAACAGTTATGCCTTGGGATGAATTCTCCATGTGTGGCAGAGAGAATGTATGGATTCAGATCTGGGATGTCCCCTTGGAATGTTGGTGTGATGAATTTTTAATCGCAGCAGCATCCTCTCTGGGTTTTCTATTGGAAATGGACCCTAAAACGAAAATGGGTGTCGAATTAGGAATTATCAGAGCCTGAGTGCAGAGGAAGAAGGGTTCTTCCTGGCCTACCCACTTGCAGGTTAAGATTGATGATCAATGCATCAAACTCCCGGTTCTAAAGGAGCAGCCTGGCGTTGCTTATCCCAGATGGGGCAACTTTTGGAGAGCTAAAGAAACGGAAGCTCACTTGCCGGAAGCCACGCCAGAAGTCAGGCCGGAGAGGATGACCAGTGAAGGTGCATACATCTCATTCTCCCGCGTACCTCCAAATCGGCCACAAGTCTTTTCTCCTGTCAGTCGCCATGATGCCTCCTGCAATCGCGCAGGCCCTGCATCGAACGCCTGGGCACGTGGCAGCCTCGAAAGGGCCTCTGCGTCGCTTCCGAAAGACGCCGCCCTTGCCTTCCTCGATATGCTCCCTCGCCAACCGGAGATGGCGCCACGTGTCCCACTTCCATTCGCGGCATATCGCGATTCGAGCCCTCGAAGCGATGACTCTGACCCCTCTTTTCAGAGGACGGCCCTGATCGAGCCACATTCTTCCCTATCCGTATCTATCCCTAAACGCTTTGACACCTCCATCTTGAGATTAGCAAATATTCGACGCTTGTCCTCTTACCCTATGTTAGCGAGACCCCTGTCTCGACACGTGGTGTCCTCTCCTGCCGCCCCGACTCTCACATCGTTAATCGATATTGGATCCCATTCCGGTTCGACTTTGGGTCCGGCCCTACCCCGACTTCAACTATGTTCTCCAAATCCCTTACCCACCATTCTATCCGAACCCCATCCCTCCAACCTGCTACCCGACAACAACACTCCTACCCATCCTCAATCTGACAACATCCTCACTCGTATTTCGTCTCCCCTACCCGATCATCCGGCCTTATCTCTCCCTCTTTTGGACTCGGAGGTCAATATGCTACGTCTGGAGGACATCGATAGTCGATTCTCCGAATCCCAGCCTTACTCCTCGACTCCTTCGCCAGTCACCTCTATTCCCCAGTCTCGTGGCTGGAGCGACTTGGGCCCCATTACCATCTTTCAGGAAGGTTTACCGGATGATGTGATAGACGCAGAACCCCTTCAGATGCGGGCAGACGATCAACAGTGCAACGCCACTACAATCACTCCTCAAGAAAAAAGCAAAGAAGAGGTTTATGAATCAATACACAACAAAAAATGGATCAGGGATGCGGTGGGCTGCGTTGGTAGATCTCTCGGGGCTCTCCTTTGGAGAAAGGGAGGAAGATTATATCGCCCTATTTCAGTGCATTGAAAGTAGAGGACGACCTCTCCCCCCTCAGAAAACCCCTTCTAAACATGTTACCAGATCTTCCAGCAACAGGGAATTATTAAATCTACAATCGAGCCCAGGCCTCCGTGCCACTCCCAACGCAAGACTCGGACGAAATGCTCATCGGGGAAGTCTTGTTTCCCAATGAGAATCCTCTCTTGAATGTGAGGGGGTTGGGCTCCAAACATAAAAGATGCTTGATCAAGGAGTCCATCCGTAGAAAAGATCCGGACGTCATTTGTCTTCAGGAGACCAAGGTCCCCTGTTTCAAAGATCGTCTGCTGGAGTCCATCTGGAATTCTAGGGACGCTAAATGGATATCTCTTGATGCTGTTGGATCCTCGGGAGGTATTCTAATTGCCTGGAAGTCGTCTCGTTGGGAGGTTCAATCCTCCTCGACTGGGGCTTTTTCGGTGTACATTACACTAAAAGATAAGTCCTCTAACTTCATCGGTTTGATTTGTGCCATTTATGGTCCAAATAATGATTGTCTTTCGCTGGTCCTTGTTGTTTCGTAGGAGACTTCAATGTCATCCGCTTTCCGGAGGAACATTCTCGTAAAAGAAAAGTTTCTAGTTCTATGCTCGCCTTTTCTGACTGGATTCAAGCTCTTGGGCTTGTGGATCTCCCTCTCTCTGGGGCCAGATTTACTTGGTCTAACGGCCGCAAAGCACAAATCCAGTCGCGTTTGGACAGATTTCTTCTCTCCACAGAATGGCTGGAGGCTTTTCCTGCGGCTTCCCAACTGGCGCTTTTCAGGCCTACGTCAGATCATTGCCCGATTCTGCTATCCATGGATGATCTGAATTGGGGTCCCAAACCCTTTAGATTCAATGTGGCTTGGCTACAGATTGAGGGGTTCCATCAGAAAATTACAGAATGGTGGTCTGATTGTCAGGTGGAAGGATTCGCAGGTCACAGGCTCATGTCCAAACTCAGATTTATCAAGGATAAGCTCAAATCTTGGAAGGAAACTGATCTTAGAAGGCGGGAGGTGGAACCTGAGGTGCTATTTGAGGATCTCCGCCATATCGATAACAAAGCCGAAGGTGGCCCATTATCGTCTGAGACACTTTCCAATCGTATCCGTATTATCCAAGCTATTTCGGCCAGGGCTTTGCAAGATGAGATTTCCTGGAAACTCAAATCTAGAGCTAAATGGATATCCGAGGGGGACAAAAATGCCAGATATTTCCACAACTTAGCTAACATGCATGCCAAATCCAAAGCCATCCACAGTATGTTGATCGATGGCAATCAGGTTGAAGACAGACAACAGATTGTTGATCGTGCCACCTCGCACTTCAAATCTATCCTTTCTTTTGAGGCCTAGGTTAGACCTACTCTAGACGGGATAGTGTTTAGATCCCTTGACGACTCTGAAGTGCAGTTGCTGGAAGCTCCTTTCTCGGAAACTAAGGCCAAGGTTGCTATCGACTCTATGCGGGGTGACAAATCTCCCGGACCTGATGGGTTCCCTATGGCGTTTTTCCAAACCTTTTGGGAGACCATCCGTCAAGACGTTACGGAATTTCTTCACGAGTTTCATCACAGGGGTAAACTATCAAAGGGCCTCGGAGCTTCTTTCATCACTCTTATCCCTAAGGTTCCGGGTGCTAGTTCTCTCTCCGATTTTCGTCCTATTAGTCTCATAGGGGGCCCTTATAACATTCTGGCTAAAATGCTCTCGATCAGACTCGCTCAGGTTATGGGGAATCTTATTTCTAAATACCAGAACGCCTTCATAAAGGGGAGACAGATTATAGATTGCGCTCTGATCGCTAATGAATGCTTGCACACTTGCGTTAGGACCAGTCTGAAGAGCATATTTTGTAAATTGGACGTTGATAAGGCTTATGATCACGTGGAGTGGGGCTTCCTTGACTACCTGTTAAGCCGCATGGGTTTCGGTAACCATTGGAGGGGATGGATAACAACTTGTGTTGATTCCGCTCATTTTTCTATTCTGCTTAATGGTACTCCGCACGGGTTCTTTAAAAGTTCACGGAGTATTCGTTAAGGGGATCCCCTTTCCCCCCTTCTTTTCTTACTCATCGGAGAAGCCCTTTTGCAGATGCTTCTTAAGGGCCAGGAAGCTGGAATTCTTAAAGGAATCACAATGCCTGGCGTGTCTATTCCGATTTCCCATATTCAATTTGCGGATGACACCCTCATTCTATCTTAAGCAGATTTCACATATATCGACAACCTTCATACTACTCTTCGCTACTTTGAAGCTGTTTCGGGCCTGAGAATTAACATATCCAGAATCAAAAATTTTCGGGGTAAATTTATCAATTGATGTTCTTTCATCTTTTGCTGCACATCTGAGCTGCCTTGCTGCCTCTTTCCCCGCCACGTTTGTGGGTCTCCCCCTTTCTATTGGCACCCCTCCTATATCCATGTGGGATTCGATCGTCAACAAAGTTTAGAAGCACCTGGCCACATGGAAGTGCCAATACCTTTTGACGGGGGGTCGAATGACTCTTATCAAAGCTGGTCTATCCAACCTCCCTATATACTTTGTCCCTTCTTCGCTGTCCTTCGACGATTCTTCTTCGGATCGATAAGCTGCGCATAGATTTTTTATGGAATGGGAAAGATAACCAGAAAAATTCCATCTTCTCGACTGGCATGAAGTTTGTAAGCACTTCCAGGAAGGGGGTGCCAGCATCAGAAATTTAAAGATCATGAATCAGGCCCTCTTGGGGAAATGGACTTAGAGACTGGGGACGGAAAATGATGCTCTATGGAATTCTATTATTAAAGGGAAATACGGAACTTCTGATGGGGGCTGGTGGACCAAAGAATTTTCTATGTACAGGGCATCCCACATTTGGAAGGGGGTTTTGCGTTAAAGGAATCAGATTATTCAAAATATCAGCTTTCAGCTGGGTAATGGTGCTGCTATCAGATTTTGGGAAGATAGGTGGTCAGGTGATGACCCCCTTAAGCATAGATATCCTAATATCTATCGGCTCACCCCTGACAAGAACATTATGGTGAACAGTTGTTATGTGATTTCTGCTGACAGAATCGTTTGGGAAGTTAAGTGCATCAGGAATCTTCACGAAAGGGAGATCGATGAGTATACCAGGCTGCTGGATTTCTTATCTAAGATGGCCCCCCGATCAGGACTCTTGCAATTACCTCCTATGGCCTCGTGATAAATCCAGTTCCTTCACAGTAAAATCCTTTTATTCCTGTCTATCCTCTCCTCCCATCACGCCAATCTCGGCTTTTTCCTTTATTTGGAAATACACTGTCCCCCCGAAATTTATCTGTTTTGCCTGGCTGGTTGGAAAGCGAAGGATTTTGACTATCGACAACTTGAGGAAGCGAGGTATGCAATTGGTTAATGTTTGTAGTTGCTGTATGAAGAGGGAGGAAACAGTGGACCACCTTTTGCTGCATTGTAAGTTCACGGCCCAAATATGGTGGGAAGCGTTCAACACTTTCAACATCAGTGGTTGCATCCCGGAAACCACCCCTGACATGATCTGTTCGTGGCATGGTGCTAAGCCGGGTAAACTTCGGACTCGTTTATGGCAAATGACTCTCATTTCGATCTGGTGGTCGGTTTGGGAGGAAAGGAACGACAGATGCTTCAATGATAAGAACTCCTCAGCTCTATCGGTGTGGACAAGGGCGAAATTTTTGGTTATTGAATGGGCGAGTGCTCTCAGCGGTCTCAATGATTCTGATCTTTTGTTTTTTGCTTCCTAGTCTTTCTTTCTTTTCCGTTTTTCTATGCTTTCTTGCTTTTCTGCTATCTCAGCAGTCCCCTTGTACTTTTCACTCCTTTTAATATATTCTCGTTGCCTTTATATATATATATATATATATATATATATATATATATATATATATATATATATATATATATATTAGCAGGTGAATGTGAGGTATGAGAGGCACCACATGAATGATGTGAAAAGCATATAAAGAACTTAATTAGTAGTAAGAAGCAATTTAATGGAAGACAAATGCATGTAATTCATGAATGTGAGACAAAGGGAGTGATGCAGAACCATTCATTGCATTTTTTGTTTTTTGGAATGGGAGCACTTAGGTTATAGATACAGAAACTGTAATGCCATGCTCCTTGGTTGAGCAAAGGGGATGGGTGTTAAAGCTTTTGGTGTGGTGAAATTACACAAGTTGTCTATGACTATTTATCAGATGCTGGTAATTTTATGTTAATGTTTATGGTCCCAATTAATAGAAAGGAATTGCAGAGTGCATGATGCAGGATGAATGGTCTAGACTAATATGTAATAGTTCCACTCAAGCGATTAGAATATGAAAATCATGCTTTTCCATCACAAATTCAAAAAATCAGATTTATACTACGGCATGAATTCAGACCATAAACATCCCACAATGCACTTAATTATAAAATAAGATTAAGAAGGGCCCTATGGGAGGTAAAATCCCATCTAGCATAGGGTTCACTCACATTCACATAAAATACATGCATTAAGTTAAGAAATTTAAAGGTATAGGGTTGTCCGGTTATTGTGGGTTGGGTTTGAATGGATTGGGATAGGATTGGAGGGAATTAGGGTTGGGATGGCTAGGTTTAGGAATGATAGAATTGAGAAATTAAGCTTTTAGGGTTAGAGATTGAAATTGGGAATGGGAAATTGAGGGGTTTTGATGTAGGATGAGGGAATTAAGATTTTGGATAGGCAAGGGTTATGAATTTGAGTGTTGGGAATTCATGGATTTTGGGAAATTTGGGGATTTGACGAATTGGGGAAAAATCAGAATCCTAGGGTTAGGGTTTTGAGAGAGGGGTACTAAGGGTTAACATATGGGGTTTTAGAGAGGGAATGAGGGAAAGGATCAAAGGAATAGGGACCCACACGTGGCTGTCCATACGGACGCATGTGCGTGCGTGTGTGTGGACGTGCATGTGTGCGTGGAAAGGGGGAGAGGGGGATGGATGGGTTGGGTTGGTTGTTGTAGGAAGGAAGAAGAAGAAGGAAAGAAGAGGATGAGTGTGGAAGAAGAGATTAGGGAAAGAAGAGATTGTTACCTTGAATCCAAGAGAATGAAAGATCAATAGTTGTGGAATCTCTCCATATGGGTCTCACACCCTTTCTAATCTTTGGAGATGCAAGAAGGCTTTCTCACGAAGCCATGGAAGTTTTTCTCTTCTTTTTTTCTTTTATCAAAAATTGGGGTGAGCTTGGAGTCGAATTCAGAAATTACAAAATTGCCACTCTGGTTCAAATAAAGTGGTCCACCTAAAATTAAGTAATATAAAACACTAATATCCAATCGAAAACGTTCAATATGTTAAAAATAAATACTAAACTAGAAAATAAAATGAAGGGACTTATAGAGTCCAGAATTTGACGGTCCAAAAGAACCAACGGTCCGATCATTATGATGTGACAGTCTGATGTGCCAGCGAACGAAATCCAATGGTAAAAAAACTCCAATTAAAGCAACCCGCATGCATCTTCCCAGTATGGGGTCTTATGGATGCACGAACCATGCATATGAGGTCTTCAATGGAGCCTGTTGGGCCCTGCATAGCAATCATCTAGCCATAGCGAAACTGGGGCCCTAGTCGGGGTCTTCCTCCACCGGTTGACAGGATAGGATGATGCTCTGATATCCTCATCAATTCTCCCCGACTGAAAAGAATTCGCCAATGGCGAAATATGGCTATGGAAGCGCTCGAGGAGATCCGTGTCCAAATGACGAAACTTTGATTATGCGATCTACGTACTATCCAACGTTGGCCTGTTCTTCCACTTCACAAGATACTTCTAGTACCCTCCATGTTGGGTGGAAACCACGATGTGATCCAGAATATCCTCTATCTCTTCTCTTCGTTCAGGTATAAATGGTGGAGAAGGTAAAGGGTGGTAAGAAGGATCAGACATGGGCCAAGGGCTTCGGGAAGGGTCAAGTTCATCACCATCTTGAACAAAGTAAGGATTTGCAGGAGGGCTATTGGGTGAAGTTGTTGGTCCATCACAAGATACAAGGTCTTCCACATTGAATGTGGAGCTAATGTCCATATTAGAGGGAAGATCCACCACATACACATTAGAGCCCATTCTTCTCAATATTTTATATGGACATGCACTATGGCCATGTAATTTTTTAACGGTTCCTTGCAGAAACCGCTTAGGCCTTATGTGAACCATGACATAGTCACTCACCTAAAATTCTTTAAATTTGCGGTGAGAGTCAACAATGATCTTATATTTCTCATTACTTGCGTTAATCCGTTTTCTGATCTCACGTTGCAAATCATGTGTCACGAAAATGCATCTGCATGATGGCCCATGAGAGATAGACATGGGTATGAGATCTACCGGCTTCTTAGGCTTGTAACCATGAACGACCTCAAATGGACTCATGCGTATGGACCTATTAACAGAATTGTTATATGCAAACTCAACTACAGGTAGCACTACATCCTAGGTCCTAATATGGTCTCCCACAAGACAACGTAACAGATTACCAGCACTCTGAGGATGGTATGCCGACGAGAACTAAATCTTCGTTCTCGTCATGTGCCATAGTGCCCTCCAAAAATAGCTCACGAAACACACATCTCCATCAGACACAATGGACTTCGAACCTGGTCTGGGCCGGATACTTTCCTTTCAACTATTCAAACCTAGTCACTTTTACACATACTTTAGAGTGGCACCACGCGACAACTAAGGGCATCAACAGGTTTGTTCTTGACCTCGGCCTTGTGTTTGAGAATGAAAGAATATTTCTAAAGAAATTGAACCCATTTAGCATGCCTAGGGTTTAGTTTCTTCTGGGAATTAAGGTAACATAAGGCCTCGTGATAAAAAAAACAAGACAAATTCTTGTGGTAACAAATAATGACGCCAAAGGTGTAAAGATTGAACAACTGCATAGAACTCCTTGACATAGGTAGATTACGGTTGCTTTGCTTCATTCAACTTCTCACTAACATAAACAACGGGGTGCCCCTCCTGACTAAGCACTCCACCTATACCTACACCAGATGCATCACATGCAACTTCAAAGACTTTAGAAAAGTCTAGAAGGTGCATAACGGAAGGTTCGCTCATCTTGCCATTAATCTCCGTGAAAGCTCTAGAGGCTGCTTTAGTCCATATGAACTCCCCTTTCTTTATGCAATCGGTAATGGGAGCCATGATGTGACTAAACCAAGGTGTTCCGTATCCGTTACGATACGCCTGTAAAGGCCGATATGTATGGGTAACGGTCATTACCATTCTGCGATACGGGGGTGAAACGGGGCAGTTAGCTTTTTGGGACCGTATTGGCCGTTATGGGGTATAACGACTGTTACCCCCGTAACGGTAAAAAAACAACCACATTTTTCTATTTAAATACATTTTTCACTTTTTTCATTCCAAAAACTTTCATAGATAATTTTACAATAGATTTTGACCACTCTTACTATAGTTTTTAAGATTAAAACTGTAGATCAAACTGATTTTAGCGAATAGTAGCTCCAAGGGACTTTAAAAAAAATGAAAAAGTAATATTTATGCATTTTTTATGATTTCTAATTCTAATGCTTGATTGTGATGTGTAATCATGTTCGCAAATTCACTAGATAGCCCGATACAACACTCTCACCAAAGAGTCGATCGTTACGCTAAGCATAAACATGTTCAAAACAACAAATGAACACATGTTTTGAATATTTACATTATTCAGGATTTCGTGTGTGTGTGTGTGTGTGTGTGTGTTTTCAGAATTTTTCAGGCAAAAGAGAATTTTCAACCGTTACGAGAGTTGTAATGGTCGTTACGCCCCCGTATCGGCCATTACGGCTGATACCCGTATCGATAATGGTGGTGACCGTTACGACCACCATTACCGATATGAAATACCTTGAACTAAACCCTCTAATGAATCGTTTATAAAAAGTTACTAAGCCGTGAAAGCTCCAAACCTTTTGAATATTGCGTCGTTCAGGCCACTCAACTATGGCTCTGACCTTTTCAGGGTTGATGCAAGACATGAAATTCAAATATGATATACAAGATCTCAAGCTTAAGATTACGTTAGTTCAGAAACAATTACACAAATTCGATATACCACACAAAAGTCCAAACATTCAATTAAGGGGAATCTATGCGGGTCCAGGCCTACACAGGCTAGGGCTGGATCAATAAAAATTATAAGCCAAACGATATTCAAAAGGAAATAGAAATCAACCACATATGCATGGTAATCAGCCACTAATCCAAGGGATTCACCAATTTCAATTCAAGGAGCCCTACGGTGAGAAAAGGGGTAGAAATTGGGGATTTAGGACAATATAGGTCTAGGGTTAAGGAAATCAAATGAGAGAGGAATGAAAGAGAGGAGAAAAGAACCTGGAATCAACTCGCGTGCGTGGACAACGAGGGGCTGACGCACACGCACTAATGGCCGGCCGCACGTACGTGGGGCCCACGAACCCAAAAAGGGCTCTCTTGGGTCTGGTCGGCCAGACCTGGGCTTCAAAACCCCAAAATCTCACGTCGATCCGACGAACGGCCTGGGCGTGGTACTCCGCCGAAGTTTCGGCCCTCCTGTAGGGCCAGATTCTGAAAACTGGTTGGGGAAGGAAGAACAGTTGCAAAGCAAGTGGATTTGAAGCGAAAATGATCGTAGGATAGGTGGAATAAGATGGAGGGGCGGATTGGGATAAACGTGGCTTCGCACCACGATAGTTCGCCCTTTAAAAAGGGAGGGCTTTGCACCCTGTAACGCTCTGAAAATCGGGGGTCGAGCATAAACTCCACTCCCGAGTTCCAACGCATCACTTATGCAACATAGATGATGATGATTGAAGGTTCTTCATATTAACGTAATAAACATGAGTGAGATTATACCAAAACAGCATATCATACTCCAGAGACAGTTAAATTACGTAAGCGGAAGACTGTGATAGATATATAAAATATATAAACTGTTGTACGTCTCCAGAGTATGAACATGTTACCAGGTTAAAGATAGATGTGTATACACCAAAAATGAACAAAAGGAATATACATGGGTGTTCCAAAAGTACAAACTAAAGTAATCCCTGTACTCCCGTCGATCAGAAGATGGTCTACACAGACCCGCCTGATCATTGCATGTAGGAGAACTTCTCACCATCATAAAAGTCTGGCTCCGCTTCACGAGCATCGCCATCATCTGAAACTACAACAGGGTTTGGTTGGTGTGTACAACACCGTCCCATAACGTGGGAGTGAGTAGCTAACTCAGTGGAACAATAAAGCACAGGTTAACATGTTATCAATTCAATCAAGCAGTAATGATAAAACAAGAAATCACAAATCCCTTAGTACTCTTGTTAATGCAAGAATGGTATGTATGTATGATGCATGCCCTCGCCTGCGCTCCCTCAGCGACTCCTTCTTACGTTCGCGGCATGCCACACTCCCTCAGTGCTTGACCATCAACGCCAAACGCACACGTATGCGGTGCATGAACGTGATTACCAAGTTCTTTATTAGTCATTTTCATACAGCAGGATTGGGAAACTAAGGTACCTCCCTTATATCACTTCCCAAACAAGGATCCATTCTAGGGTCGTCAGTCCTAGTAAATCTCATGCGATGATACGGTTCTAGGTCACTGCAAAGGGCTCGTCACCTTATCAATGCAGGCCTAGTTATACTCTAGTTACTACGGAGAGGCTCGTCGCCTCAACGCAGGTTCAGAGTATGCTCGAGGTCACTACACCAACGCATCATCTGGGGCTGACGCAATCGCAATACCCCTTCAGATATTGTCCAACCAATAGGTATCAGAGTGCGCAGCGGTGGTTTTGTTTGGCAATGGCCCACACGAGGCTCACGCACAACGCGTCTTCTGATCAGTGTAGGCCGACAGCTCGAATTCAGTGTCCCATACCACCGTATTCGGCTCACGAGTCTGGTTGCTCACTGGTCACTACGGGGAGGCTCGTCGCCCCAGCGTAGGCCGACAGCTCAACCACTGTCCCATACCACCATGTCCGGCTCATGAATCTTAGCGGATCGAGGTACCAAGGTTAACGGGGTTTCACTGGTAAGTTTGGTACCTTAGGTTCAAGCAGTAGCGTCCAAACATGGTGAACACACAATAGGCCCATCGGTTTATTAGACAAGTTCGACAGGTACCAGCGTACGCTGAAGTAACCGACAAGGTACCACTGTCGACAACCATCGTACGACTCGGATTCATCGAACGTGTCTTTTGTGGCGAAATGACCTCAGCCACAACATCAAGCCCTGTTACCGATTGCCTGGACTATACAATAGCCCCAATCATATTCAATTACAACAAAATATCCTAGAAGATAGTTAAAGCAGTTATGAATCAAGATTGCAAATCATATAATCAAAAGTCCAATAATGTCCGCTTTAGGGCTGCCATGGCTGTTGCACGGAATCGTTACACCGCTCCCCCATCACCCGTCACGGATTTGTTTCTGCATTTTATGGACTACAACTTAAACATAAATCCACACATATGCATTCCATAGATAAAACAGATGCTATAATATACGGTACATGGAGGAAATCATACACATAGTTAAGGGAGTTGGGAATCATAGCTCAACACCCATATAAATTTTAATTTACTAACCACTTACTCATTCAATCATTTTAACAAACACTTAGACTACACGTACATCAACATACATGACGTATGTTGATCACACAGGTAGTAGGCCAAATCCTTTCACTAGGGAGTTGCCCCGTATACTACACGCATATACCCACGACGGATAATCATGGCATGCATGAATCCGGGTTTCATACTCATTCAATCATTTCCACAAACACGTGGGCTACACACTTAGACATATATACGTGCATTAGCCGTGACGTGATTTAGGGCAAATCCTTTCGCTAAGGGTTATCGCCTATACAACCATCATATATCCATGACTGTTGGTCACGGCGAGCACGAATGCGAATTCTATACTCATTTAGTCATTTTCACAAATACAAAGGCTACACAATATAACATACACAACGTATGTTGATATAACATGCCTTAGGGCAAATCCGTTCACCCAGAAGTTAATACTAGTAAGTCTAGCATACATATACAGCAGTTAATCATAGCCAACACAATTTCAAATTTTATACGTATACGGTATTTTTTATAAATACATTGAATACAATATATTCAACATAATTAACGTATAACTGAAAAACGAAACGAACAGCACTTTGTACATGTGCAATAACATCCAAATCATGAATCTATCATTATCTAACATTGAAAGCATTGAAAACCATAACCTAAGCGTCTATAGTCCGCACCTTACGCTGTAGAAGCGTAACGAAATCAGTTTAAACACTGAGCCTTCGTCTACGGTACCAGAATAACCTATAACAGGGAATATGTTAGCTATTCTATCAACTGTTCTATTTGAATCTCTTGAATCTCTAAAACAGGTTAGGGTTAGGATTTCTTACCCAAATACGACGTTGGAAACACCGGAAGAACTACACGGGAGTGATGTTTCAGCAGGTGGATTAGCAGGGAAGAATCCCCACTTCTCTCTCTCTCTCTCTCTTTTCTTTCTTCTCTCTCCTAGGGTTTCCCAAATTCGTATGGGATGAGAGAGTGAGGGCTTAAGGCCCTTATATAGGCCCAAAACTGATGGGAATGGCCCCAGGGCCAAGGTATACTTAGGTTATGTCCAAAATCAGTCTGTTTCGACTCAACGGAGCATTTCCGGAGCCCCCCCCCCCCCCTTGAGCCAAAGGTCGGACTTAAGCTCACTGACCTTGGATCTAGGTCGAGTTAAGGTTTCGTTCCAGTCGGGTTCCCAGATCACACGTGGCGGACCAATTTCAGTTCAACGGTCACCGAAACTCGATCAGGGCCACAACTACACTGACCTGTGTATGAAATTTCTCCTGATCCGAGGGTGTATTTGGGTCAGATTCTGACGGTCTGATTACTTATATTCGGCCCGCAAATGACAAGTCTCAGATTCGAATTAATTTTCAAAGGAAACCACGTTTTCTCACACACTTCACTCCGGGCTCAAGCGAATTACTTCGGGACACTATCTGGACTTGATTTCCGAGGTGGTTGTCAAGCCCAGCAAGGTGGTCTCGATTATATAATTTCGTAGTAATCGGACTTTCAACGTACGGTCCAGATCCGATATGGAGTTTCAATGTGCTCCCAAGAGCAACTGGGTAATGAGACTGATCCTAGATTTTAGGGTAACCTACATCGATGATTCTACAAGTTTTGAGTCTTACAGATCGTATTTAAAGTGATTTAAGCGGATTTCACAGCTAATCTAGTTTAGCACTTAGTTAAACTTGTCTAATTTCTAAAGGATTTGAGGTTTGAGAGGTTAATTAAGAGTTAAGATCAACTCCTTGCCTAAGGACATCTAACTCCAGGTTGGCAAAAATCTGGGGCGTTATAATCTACCCCCCTTAAAAATAATTTCGTCCCCGAAATTGGCTAAGTGTAAGAAGTAAAGATTTTATTATTTCTTTTGCCTAGGTTTTATTGATTTCAAGTTTATATGCGTGGTAGAGTATATACTGTCTATGTTATTCTGATTCATTTTAGTCTACCCCCCTTAAAAACTTATTTCTTTATCTCGTGCTTATACCCTAACGGTTTGCTACAAGTTATTTCTTCATCTATTTAGAGTCGTGACGGTGATTCCCACCTATTTAGAGTAAGATATTTGTTTTCAATAGTCGACCAACACGGAGAGACAGTTGTAATGGGCTTGATTCTGATACATCGATCGTCTACCTGATCAGGGTAGAAGGCTCATCGTATCCCTTCCATTGATGTTGTGTACTATGGCATTGGTACCTATGGTTACAGAAAGGAGCTAAAAATGATGGGTGTTACGGTTGATTTCTGGGACGGGTATGAGTTTGTGGCAAGATGCCTAATTCTCCAAGGAGTTTTGTCACGGTCCAGACTTACCCTCTTTAATCATGTCTAGTTTAATATTGTAAGATAATCTATACATGAAAGAATTTGGACAAAATAGGTTAACGGGCAGACTAACCTTCTAAGTTCATGTGCACAATATGTATGCCAGGATGGTCTGTGATTTTGGGACCTAATTCCTAACTGTCTGTTGCCCCTTTGAGAAGTTTCTTAGGCCCGAGCAAAGTATCCCTATTGGCTATATGTTCTTAACACTTCTCAAAGGCGAAGTAACAAACTTTTGGTTGTAAGTGGTAGGGACAACACGGAAGGAAAGTTGTGTAGTGGGTCTGAGCCGGATACATAGACCTTCTGCCTCGCGAGGACAGAAAATTTGTCGTATCAGTTCTTAATCCTAGTCGATCCCGACCTTTTGCTTGATCAGAGCATAGAGTTCATTGGTAACTACTAGGATTGAGAATTCAATTCAAACCACGAATACCTCGTTTATATATAGTTCTCTACTCCATGTTCCCCATTGTAATAAGCCCTTGAGAAGACAATCCTAGGGGGTGTGTTGTTTTGATCTAACGTTCAATCAAAGGGATACATAGTTTTTCTCTACGCATGAATAGTTTCTAATCAAAACAACCTTCTTAAGAGTTATGAAAGAAGCCTATACGTATTAAGGGGATTCAACGAAGGAATGAGATCTCACTCCAACCTAATCAAGCCAACTAACTAAGTCTATCGTTCAATTGTCTTAGCATAATCTGTGTTTTACATTCTTTAGTATAACCAACCCATAGTTGTAATCCAAAGTCTATGCTCATACGCTAGATGATTTCATACCCTTTTTAATATAAGAAATTGTTTATCGCTTAGGGTCAAATGTTGTCTGATTGGAATTGAGTTGCCTGAACCAAGGTGTCCCGTATCGGTATCGGTTGGCGTAACGGTGACCTCCAAAACCGATACTCTGACATCTGGATGAGTAATAACTTGGCGAAAAAAAAATTTTTTGCCAAAAAATATGAAAAAATATGGATTAAATCCGGAATATTCTAAGCATTCCAAATATGCATTCATTTATAAATTGGAACATGGTTATGGTGGTGTAACGGTCCACTCTTTGGTGAGAAGTTGTATCGGTTTGTCGATGAATTTATGAACCAGATAACCTAAATTTGACTACAAAATTCATATTTTTAATTTTCTAACTGTCTACTATCAATGATAGATACATTAGAATGAATGTAATATGAAAATATCTTACATTAGGTGTTTGCAATTATTTTTGAGGAATTTCTCGAACATACCTGTGGTCTGTGCACGTGACTGTGATTCTTGTCTATAACTTTGTCATCCTCAAGTCAAGAATATTAAAAAAATAAATTAGTAGTGTCGATATACTCCCCACAACTTGATTAAGGATTACTTGATTGGTTGTCGGGAGTTATTTTAAATACAAGTTCGACAAGGTTGTCAAGTGTGTGCATGATGCATGGCTTCTTGCAATATCTTTCTTGTGGTCATCGCTACAAATACTTACCTAGTTACCTTAATACAAATATATACTCACAATCACAAGTCACCACCAAAATGAAAATCTGCTTTTTTGTGGTTGCTCTGACCTCCACATCATCGTCATCGTCACCATCAGGTTGAGGCTGTCCAATAGGTGTAGGTCTTTGCATATCCATAATATCCAAGGTGCAGGAAGGAAATACTAGATCAACGAAACCAAGATGACTGATCCCTGACTAGGCAACGACTCGACCCAAGTAAGGATATCCACCGATGCCCGTCGAATAGCCATACTGGTGCCCATACTCAGTGTTGAGAATCTTGAGATTGAGAGTGCGTCTGTGCGATGAGTAACTTGGATTTGGATCTGGATATCTATAATCATATGAATATTGATCGGGAGGGCTACTCCAACATGAATGTGATGGAACAGGCTCAGTATAACCATCATAATCATAATCCAATTGACCATAAGAATATCCATCATAATAACCAAGACCATGAGCCTGCTGATGTTCCGGACCTCTCGGACCCCGTGCACCACTAGATGTACCCTCATCCGGCTGGCTGTATCGTGACTCGGTACACTCGTAAGTCCGACCTCGTGTACCACGTCGTCGATGTTCATCGCCATCGCGATCTTAGACGGCAGTATAGGGGTAAGCAACACCGTGAAGTGCGCCACTGGGCGGGGGGGTCGTCATCATCCGACACGGCCACGCTACCACCTCGTACTATTTTGTTCTTGAGCCGTATCCGTACGTGGCATAAACGCCGCCCCTCTTCTTGGGTCCAACACATCTACACGACTCTCTTGTTGCAACTGCCATGTATTTCTGGATCATCAATTTCCAATTCTTCACTATCCTCTTCAATTTGCTTTTCCTTGTTTCCAACCAAGGTAGAAGTGGGTCATCCTCATCATAAATATTGTCCAAGTTTATTGGACGATGAGTCTCCGTCATCGGCAAATTGTAATGCTCCTATGATGTTGTCGCATTCTTAGTTTTATATTGTAGTGCATGAAGACAAGTCTATCTAATGTTCTATGCCTGCAATCTATTCCTATTCTTTGAATGAATGAGCGAAAACAACTCCAATTCCTTTCGCGACTAGAGGAAGATGTTGTTTGGCTCAAAACTTTTATCGCAATTTTTGGAGAGCCTTCATACTCTCTCTCCGAAATTAATCCACCATTCGGCCGGTGCAAACCTAGACACTTGCATCTTTGTGCAAGAACATCTCCAAATACCAAGGCGATTTCCAAATGTATCTAATTCATTCAACGCCTTTATTTGTAAATCTAAGTCAGGCTCTAATCTCTTTATCACATTTTTTAGCCCGACACGAACTTCATCATCCTCAACAAATGATTGGGCATATCTATACCTAGGATTTAGGTAGTAACCTGCTGCATGAAGATCGTGATGGAGTTGTTTTGTCCATCTCCTGTCGATCATCTTCCAATAGGTCTCCCAGCTTCTACAATCACGTTGAATTGCAAGCTTTGCCTTATCCATGGCATCATATAGGAAGCCCATGGTAGGTGCTTCATCGGTTTCAACAAGACGGAGTACCCTCATTAGTGGCTCCATCACTTTAGGATCGCTTTAACCTTCTTCCAATATTTGTCGTCCCGTATGGTATTCACAACGTCGACCGGTGTGCCTGATGTCTTCTTCCCATGTTTTGTGTTGAGCCATTCTCGGGAAGCAAACATCTCACTCAACTCTCCCTATCTTTGGAATAAACTCTCTAATGCTATAAAGTTTGTTGCGAATCTAGTCGCCGCAGGCCTCAACAACTCTCGTCCTTTCGTGAACTTTCTCATTATTGCGACTACTTGATTATGGTTGTAAATAAACGTCGTCACTTCCTTTGCCCTTTCGACCATTTCCTTAACATTCTTCTTCTTCCCAATATCTTCCAATATAAGATCGATACAATGGGCAACACATGGTGACCAAAAAAGATGTTTTCTCTCATCCATCAACATATGTCCTGCAAGCTTATATGATGCTTCATTATCTGTCACAATCTGCACTACATTCTCCTCTCCAATCTCATCCACAACTTTATCCATTAGACCCATAATATATTCAGAATCTTTTGTTGCTTCTGAGGCATCAATTGACTTGTGGTATATAGTTCCTAAGTGGCAATACACCATGAAGTTGATCATGCTACGTCCTGGTTGGGCCAGTCCCAACCATCACACATGATCGTGCATCCTCCGGCTTGCCATACAGTCTGAGTTAAGGTAGCCACGTATGCTTTCACATCCACATACTCGCATCCGTCCATTTCCCCCTAATCTCCTTAGCCGTGGGAGCTTTTATTCCTTCACCGCTGCATTGCTGCTTTGCATCGATTACCACACACCGCCAATATGGAGAATTGGCCGCATTAGGAGGTATGTTGGCATGTATAAATAACTTTCTTCTTTGCTCTACCTAATTTCTCAACGGAAGTTCTACTCCACATTTGTTTTATTTTTTTTGTTTAGTTGATTCTTTCCTAAATAGGATTGGATCAATAGAGGGTCTCCTAGGCTCATTTACTTCTTCATCCAAACGTATAGGGGCATCACGTGAAGATGTCTGTCGTCGGCTCCCAAACATACGTCGTAACCCACCAAACCTACCCCCCCCACCCTCAGTCCCACTGGCAGTTGCACTTCCAAACTTTGCACTCCCCTGTCCCACTCCCACTCCCACGCTTCCCCTCAGTATCACGCATCGACCCATGCGTGCCAAACATGCTTGGCGACGTTCTTCCTCTTCACGAGCTAGACGCACGCTCTCTCTCCTAGCTATAGTTAATTCCCGATCTGAATCTTCGTCGAATCAATAATATCTTCATCACGAACGCCCATATATTCAGGACCAAACACTTCTTGTCGAGCTGCATCCAAAATATCATCTTTCTTCTTTTGTACAGAAGCACGTTTACCCTTCGACTCATCCAAACTAGCTTGCATTAAAAGCATTATCTCTTTCGGTACTTTCGACACATGGCGCAACTTGCCCTTTCGATGTGCTAAATGTTGTTTGAGACTCGGGTAATTCCACCGATCACTAGTCTATCACAATACTTGCACTTCATTTGATGCCTAGTACCACCAACCCTCTCACAATGTTGCCATCCAATATCCTCACTTACTTGTTGTTGGCGGACCAGATGACATTTCTTTAGGTTTAGGATATGAGTATAAGTGTATGACCTATGTTAATAAAGATAATTTTATGTTCTAACTAAACCCTAAGAAGCTCCAAAACCTGTTCAATATAAGCAAATAAAAATATAAAGTCACTAATTTGAAAATACAAAAAAAATTTATAAAATGACACCACAAATCTGTAAAATGCACATTAGCATGTTTTACACTTCTACTATGATTAACACATCATATGACATGATTAAAACAAAGAAAACAACCCTTAAAAATTGATTTTTCAAATTTTAAAAAAAATGGTCAAAATTCATGCGTAAATAGAAAAAAAATATAAAAAATATAAAATGGCACTCCAAATCTGTAAAATGTACATTAACATATTCTACTATGATTAACACATCATATGGCATCATTAAAACAGCAAAAGAATCATTAAAAAATGATTTTTCAATTTTCAAAAAAAGCGGCCAAAATTCATGCGTAAATAGAAAAAAAATATTAAAAAATATAAAATGGCACTCCAAATCTGTAAAATGTACATTAACATATTCTACTATGATTAACACATCATATGGCATCATTAAAACAGAAAAGAATCATTAAAAAATGATTTTTCAATTTTCAAAAAAGGCCAAAATTCATGCGTAAATAGAAAAAAATATAAAAAAATATAAAATGGCACTCCAAATCTGTAAAATGTACATTAACATGTTCTACTATGATTAACACATCATATGGCATCATTAAAACAGCAAAAGAATCATTAAAAAATGATTTTTCAATTTTCAAAAAAACGCCAAAATAAATGCGTAAATAAAAAAATATAAAAAAAATATAAAATGGCACCCCAAATCTGTAAAATGCACATTAATATGTTCTACTATGATTAACACATCATATGACATGATTAAAACAAAAAACAACCCTTAAAAATTGATTTTTGAATTTTAAAAAAAGGGTCAAAATTCATGCGTAAATAGAAAAAAATATAAAAAATATTAAATGACACCCCAAATCTGTAAAATGCACATTATCATGATCTACTATGATTAACACATCATATGGCATGATTAAAACATAAAACATATTTAAAAAATAAATATCTATTTTTGATAATTTCCTCTAAAATGGCCCACCGAGCTTTGATTCAACCAAATCCGTGATATAACGTGTTTTTGTCCCAAATAATCACCTCAAGTTGGTCGAAATTACTATTGGAAGGTATGAAAAAGCAGTTTAGAAGCAAGAACTTTGAAAAAAAAGCAAAAAAAGTCATTAAAAAGACAAAAAATATAGCCGTTATCGGACCGTTACGGTGACCGATCTGAGGCGATGGGGCCGTATCGGCCGATATCTGAGTGCAAAAAAACGTAGCCGATCGACCCGTGCGCGTATCGGCCAATACTTATTACACGTGATCGGCCGATATGCGTGAATCTACCTGACACCTTGGCCTGAACTTGAATTTAACTACACTCAAACACTACACACATGCTCATACTAGCTAAGAAGGTTCTAGAGTTCACGTTATACTTTATTAGATTCCCTATACTGTCAAAATTTTCAAAATCTAAGACTACCAACTTTAGGTCCAAATCTCTAAGGGCTTGTTAAATGGGATTACATTGCTAATCCCACCTCGGAATAGGGAGTGACATGTTTGGTAGGAGGGTGGGATGGGATTAAAATCAATTTCATAGGCTTTGGAAAATGAGCCTTGTGTTGGAAAGGAAAGTGTGAGATGGGATTTCCAAATCCCACGATGATGGTGTTGGAAACCATGGGATACACATACATTTATTGTTACTTTTACAATTCCATCCACCTTAATCTCACCGAATGCAGTTGGCCGAACGGGCCCTAAATGTCCCAACATTTGGAGGTTTGTGAAGAAGACGGTGGAGACGGTTATGTAGAGAAGAAGAAGAAGAAGATATGAGAATGGAGCGGAGATTTGAGAGGGAAAAATCAAATTTTCAGGGAGAAATGAGAGCTTGGAAGGGTGTGTGAGGAAAGAGGAGGGTATATGAGCAGGAAAAGGGGGTCCCCACGTGATTTGGTGGGCCCCACATGTGTCTAGGGGTCGGCCCTACAGGCCCGGCCGAACCCGACCACGGTCCACCGCGGCAGGCGCGGCGCCGCTGCGGTCCTCTGGACTGGGCGCTGTGCTGCCGTGGTGGGGCGGTGGCCACCTCCCTCCCGGGGTGCCGATGGTATACAGGGTCCACTATGGATCCCCCTGAAGTGCACCGATTTGGCCCCAACTCCGTTTTGAGTCGTTTCGAGCTCCCATTCGCGTATATTCATGTGTTTTCAATTTGCTGAGTGTGGGACCTGAAAGTGTCACCTAAACCCGTCGATTGACGGTCTAAAATGGTGTTGGGATCATTTCACGCAATCGGGAAAGCCTACGGGTACGATTCCTATAGTCCGCTTCGGTTGATTTCGCTGTTTGGCAAAATGGGAAATCCTAAGTCTGTCTCTACGTTCCGTCGCTCCCTCCTAAGTCAGAGTACGTCAGTGTGCGTCATGATCTAACGGTCTGATGGGCCGCCAATGGACAAAATTCAATGGTAAAAAACTCTAATGAAAGCAACCCACATACATCTTCCCAGTATGGGGTCTTCCAAATGCATGAATCATGCATGTTGGGTCTTCAATGTAGCCCGATGGGTCCTGCTTAGCAATCGTCTAGCAATAACGAAACTGGGGCTCCAATAGGGGTCTTCCTCCTTTGCCGATAGACACGATAGGATGATGCTTTGATATCCTCATCAGTGCAAAGCCTTGGAAACATAATAGTTTTCAGAGGCGCACGATTCCATACATGTAGAGTTGTAGACCCCATGATTCACCGGTCTAGTCAGTTGAGCTGATGGGCCCAACTGTGAATGGGGGATGATCAAAAGGTCTCCCAGATTGGAACCCTTCTATTAGTGTCCTAAATGGACATGTAAAAAAATTTACAGAAAGTGTCTGCACTTGATGGATAATTGGCAGACAATCAGATGGCCAGGACCTTGCAATCCCCCTTCCAGGACAGGACCCATGAGATCAATGCTCTGGATCACTGAATCATGGAACTGGCATGTACATGATCATGCACCACAGTTTGAGCTTCAGCACCATATAATTTCTGACAAGTTGATAGAGCACATGATGTTTCTGCTCACTGCAGTCTCTCACAGGCTACCTTGCTGAGGCATCCTTCTGGTTGTTTCCCAGATAGGTAGATCCTAATCCTTTGACCAGGGCCCTGCAAATATATGGTTAAAGAAATAACACTGTGTGCATTCAATTAATAAATGAACAAGGTTTGAATGGGTAGGATCTTCTCTTTCATGGCAGAACCCATTAGTTCAATGATCTGGATCACCAGGCGATGGGCTCAACATGTACAGAACCATGTGCTCCAGTAACCTATACATTTGCTGAGCCTCAGGCACCCTATAATTCCTAACTAGTAGATACAACACATGATGCTATCTATACTGTTACATATTCATGATCTGGGGTCTCTTACAGGCTACAGAGCTAAGGCATCCTTCTGGCTGTGCTACGATTATTTCTATTCATGGAAGAGGGTGGGGCTGGTTTGGCACTGTCGTTACCATGTATGTGCTTTATTCATTTCCCTTGCTAAGAGTGAGTTGCGGATTTTATCAAATTACCTAAGCAAGACTTACATGGAATTAATTGACAGATTTTTCTCCTGTTTTCAGACTTTTATGCCTCTTAGGCGGGTATCTACTTGTTGGAACAGTTTATCGGTATTTTTTCCTCGGAGTTCGTGGTATACAAGTATGTTTCTTCTTATTATTATGTTCCTTTTCTTAGTAATCTGTATTTGCTGTCTTGCTGACTTGGCCAGTTCACAATTGCAATTTTTTATTGAACTGTACATCTCACTATTTACATCATCTCCATTTTTTGTTCTTGTTTGGTCTTTTCATTGTTTTATTTCTCTGCTGATTTTGGAAATCCGTTATCTACTTCTACATTTCCTTTTTTGCGGTTTATATATTTTGATGCTATATACTGCGGCAAGATGGATTTCTAAGTCTGGTTACTACAAAGATGGGAAGAAATGGAAAAGCGATTTGTAAGTAATGATTGCTGGCATTGCTCACCCTCCTTTCTCTTCCATGATTGGTTGGCCATTGTACCTGGAAATGGAAATGGATGGTTGGGAGCATTTCCATTCCTTCTAAAATCTGATGTAATTGCAGAAAATGGTGATGTCATATCTGTTTGATGGAAATGGATCTAGAGCTGTTGATTTCAAAATTATAATCATTGGAAGAATTAGCCATTGAAAGAAAAAGAAGAAACAATTGTGTGCGGAGTAGAAGTGCTGGAAAAAAAAAAGTGCAGCATTTTGATAATTTTTAAGATAAGTCATCAATCATATTTTCTTAGGGGCTATTTTTCTTTAAAATAACAATAGAGAAAAATCTGGCTATTCTAAAAACCTGGGAAGTCTCTCACCCAGATTTCTGTCCTATTCTGTTTTTTTTTTTTTGGTAACAAATGGAAAAATAAAAAATAAAAAATTAACCGGAGGTTTGAAAGATGGGGCTTACTTTGTTGCCTTTCTTAGGAGCTGGTGTTTTGAACCTTGGATGGTAATGACTGTATCAACTGCCTGTTGCACTGTTTAAAGAGAGAAAGGGAGACAAACAAGAAAAGGAGCAATTAAAGGGGCTGTTTGTCTGATAAGACAATCATTTTACCAGTTGCATTCCTGATATAGACATGGAAATTGATTTATTTAGGTTTTTGGTGGAATGTCAACATGTTTTTTTTGTGGAAATGGAAAGTGATGGAAATTCGTAATACATTTTCATGGAAATGGGACATTTCCACAGACTCGCAAACAGCTGAAGCATGGCGTTTCCGTGGAGATTGATTTCCTATATTTGCCCAAAATGGGCCTTAAGTTTGCTTTCAGTTTTCTATATTTGATTGAATTGTTTGGCAATTAGAAGAATAGTTTTGCCAGGAAACTTAAGAGTAGGGAGGGTTGGAATCCACTTGAACCAAGGGCTGAAATTTCACGGGGGTTTAGAGTCTATTTTCAAGGGACTTCTATTGTTATATTTTTCAGTTTTCCTACAGATTTTCAGCTAGAGTCATGATGATCATGTTTTTTTGTTGACTTCATTGTTATTTTACTCATCGTTATCATAGCCTTGTACCAGCTATTTGGGGTAGATTCACTCCCAGTCACATGTTTATGTATATTGTCTTTGTTTACTGGTTGGAGTAGTTTCGAATTTTATATTTATCTTCCCTTTTCTCCAGGTTGTTCCAAATTTGGAGTTTTGGCTCAGTTTACCACGAAAAGCACAGGTGCGTTTGAATCATGACCTTTCGAATGACCAACACTGAAGCACTTCTCTTTTCCCTTTTTCTCCTTACAATGTTGACAATGTTGTGATACAATCACATCTATTGCTGTGTTACCGCATCTTCCCTAGTTATTGCGTGTACACCTTTTTAGAGAGAGACTATAGAAAACACATTTTGTAAACATAATTGTTTCTAAATTGTGTGCTCTTATGATTACCAGAAACCCCCCCCCCCAAAAAAAAAAAAAAAAAAGAACGATTAATACCCTATCTCTGTGGGAAATAATACTGACCATGGTTTGATTGAATGCAAATAAATGGTTTTAGATAAGAAATGCAATGGTCTTGATGCATCCATGTTTGGGATGTAAATTTGGTTGTATTCTTTGCTGCTTTGTTTTCTGAGCAGCTTTTTTTTTTTAATCAGACCTATTACCCTCCAAAAAAAAAGGGGGGTCTCCAACTTCTCGAAGCCAAAGATTGGATGGTTAGGATCTTCCTTTTAGAGCATAAAATAGCCATTTTATCATTCTTTTTTCTTATGTGGGTAAACTTTATGTTTAGGAAGGTTTTGGTCCATCAAGTGTGATACTATATGGTCTATACTTAAGTAAAAACTACTAAATGTGCTCCTTTTTGCCTTATTCTTCGTTTTATTTCTATCAATTCTTATGGTAATAGAACCCTAGGCCTATCTTTAGAGATTTTCGACAGTCATACCTCTTCCTTCCCTTCTCCCTTTCATCTTTGCTATTTTCACATTGTGAGTCTGGATCTTTAATTGCATGGTTTGGTGGTCTTCTGTATGTTTTTTGATTCTATGTCAAGGACATCTATGATTTTCTTAGTTGGATAATTTGTCCTGTATGTGGAGAGCCATCTCATGTGTAGTAAGTTTGATTTTATGTAATCTCAAATCTGCACTAGATTTTAGCACCCTGCTTTTGTTTGTATGTAATCTGTGTCAGCTAAGGAGAATGCCTCCACCCACCCGGTTTCGAGAAATGGCTCCAGTAACCGCTGCATGGGTGGGTTTAAGTGATTGTCCTTCTTTTATAGTGCTCCAAATCTCAACTTCATGTGGAGAGCTTTGTGAGTCAAAAGCCCTTAGTCTAATTGAGTGAAAACCACATTGAAGTCGGAGTTCCCGACTCAATACTCACCACATCCATTTGTTTATTAGCAACTTCTAATTTTCTATTGCTTATTTTCTTTTGTTTATTTTCACATTACTGAAAATCTGATTCCAAGGATTTTATTTCCTGCTAAGTAGAGACCATTTGTGGACATGGATAAAGAAGGTGCCTCACCCACTCCGTCATCGAGACCCTTGTTTGAATTTTGGGAGAGACCATTTTAGAGTCAAAGTTATTCATTCTTTGTCTATTTCCACATAGAACTAGCTTAGGCTCTGTTTTGGATTCACTAAAATATAAATTATGGAAACATCATTTCCATGAAACTAGCGTTTCCATTGTTTGTTTTTGTAAATTTGTTGGAAATGTTGTTTCCATTTCCTGAAAAATGTTCCTTTTTTGTTTCCTTGCCTAGACTTAGGAACACCATTTCTAAGAAATTGAGGAAAATATGAGAAAATGACCTCTTTCATAAAGTACCCCACATGGTGGTCACATGTGTCATTGCTCCTCCTAAGTACCCTGCATGTGCAACCGTCTAACATGTGCCATGTGTGCCACGTGGTCGTTGCTTATCTTTAAGAGCTTCGTATGCGTGACAAATGCTAGTATGCAAAATATGCAACATGTGCCACCAACCACCTTCATGTGCCCCACGTACAAATGTCCATTTGAGTGCCCACATGTGTCAATATGCCGCATCTGCTACAATCTATCTTAAAGCACCATACACATGCCAATGTGCCACATGTGCAACATGTAAAACCGCCCATCATCAAGTGTGCCGATGTGCCACATTGCAACATGTGCTACCCTCATGTTTAAGCATCCCACGTGTAAATGTACCACATGTACCACCATGCATCTTTAATTTTTCCACATGTGCCACAATTCCCTTGTCTTTGAGTAAAATTTTCATGAAAAAGTTGGATTATTTTTTTTTAACAACAGATTTTGGAAGAATGAATTTTTTTTCAACAAAATCATGTTGAAGACAATAAAGGGGAACACATTTTGATTTCTCTTTATTTTCTAGAAATGGTGTTTCTTGATAAACACCATTTTCCTATTTTAAAAAATCCACAAATTCAAACAGACCCTTAATGATTCTCTAGCCATCCACGGGATTTTAAATCTAAAAAATCAGGCTAGTGGCGATTGCTTTTAATTTATTTTTTCTTCTTTTTATTACACCTGCTATCTTCAAGTGGGCGGTGCCCATTTGTTTCATAAGTGTAATAGGTTTTAAAGTCCTCATATGATGGTAAATTGAGTGAGTGTTTTAGGCTTAAAAAGTTGGGTCTAGAGTTGTTTGTGGTTATAGAAATTTTGACATGAATATCATCGATGAAATAAAGCTTTATTAGAAAGGGAGAAAGGAGAAAGGGGGAAGAAGAGAATGGAAAATAAGTGAAAGGGAAAGGAATTAAGAGTGAAAAAGAGAAAGAAAAGAGAAGAGAGAGTTTGGGCAAAGAGACTATTGTGTTAGCGTAAATGACTAACATTACTTATATTATGAGGAACAAAACATGATGCAGGACAATTAACCGCTTTGCTCTAAAAGCTCGAACTGTTAGAGTATGGCGAATTAATCCCTTTATCTCATAGCCTAGGCCCCACATCTCATGGGTTTAGGACCTCGGCCGAACCCCCTTTGTGGGCCTCAAATCACATGGGCCCCGCACCTCGAGTGTGTCCCCGCATCCCACGAGTTACCTCACTCGAGCCCGGTGTGAAATGCGTATTAATCACCCCTGGTGAGGAGTCTCGAACACGAGACCTCCCCCGTGGGCCGCACCCACCCCGAGTGTGCTCTTGCATCCCGCAAGCGACCCCACTCGAGCTCAGTGTAAAAATGCCCTTGCATTAATCACCCCCGATGAGGAGTCTCGAACACGAGACCTCCCCCGCTCTGATATCAATTTGATGCATGACAATTAACCACTTGATCTAAAAGCTCGAACTGTTAGAGTATGGCGAATTAATCCCTTTATCTCATAGCCCAGGCCCCACATCTTATGGGTTTAGGACCTCGGCCGAACCCCCTTCGTGGGCCCCAAATCACATGGGCCGCCCACCTCGAGTGTGTCCCCACATCCCACGGGTTACCCCACTCAAGTCCGGTGTGAAATGCACATTTATCACCTCTGGTGAGGAGTCTCGAACACGAGACCTCCCCCATGGGCCGCACCCACCCCGAGTGTGTCCCCGCATCCCGCAAGCGACCCCACTCGAGCTTAGTGTAAAAATGCCCCTGCATTAAAACATATGATACTCCACATGATTACAATTGCCTCACATTCACATATCTATATACTCCCCCTCAAGCTGGAGCATTATCAATCATGCCCAGTTTGTAACACATGTAGCAGATGATGATGACTAGTCCCCTTGGTTAAAAAGTAAGCAAATATCATGCGATACCACTTTTTCACAAATAAAGTAGCAATTGACCTTGATATTCTTGGTGTGTTCATGATAAGCCGGATTAGAGAAGATGTGAATCATGGAAAAATTATCACAATGAAGTTCCATGGGTGAAGTAACTAAGAGAACTAACTCCATCAATAAGGTCATCTACCAAAGAAGTCCATATACATCATAAGCCGTAGCCCTATATTCAGCGTCAACACTAGAGCAGGCCACAACAAATTGTTTTTTTGATTTCCCATTTGACTAGATTCCCAGCTACTAAGGTGCAATAACAGGAAGTGGAGTGACAATCGGAAAGAAAGCCAGCCCAATCCATTTTCTTTTAGGCCTAAATATGAAGATAATGATGCTTGGAATAGAGAATCCCCTGAGTATGCGTTAAGTAGCATAAGTACTAGTGTGGGGCGCATGAATGAACTGACTTACTTCGTTAACTGCATAGGCATTATCAGGATGAGTAATGGTCAAATGGATGAGTTTTCTAACTAATCATTGATATAAGCCGTCATCAACTACAGTTAGGGCTGTCAATAGGCCGGGCCTGGCATAGGTCTCGGCCTGAATTTTGAACTGTTTCGGGCCAGGCCATCAGGCCGGCCCTATTCAAAATTCTGATTTTTAAGGCCCGAGCCTGGCCCATTGACACCTCTAACAACAGGTTCACCACTATCATGTTGTAGGTGGTGATTCTGCTCAATGGGAGCATTAACAGGTGAGCACCAAGAAAAACTTTATCATCTACTCCATGGAGTGGCGAGAAAAGAATGGAGGCAATTGATCGCGTATGACAAGATCTCAACACTGGGAAAAAGAGAAACAGATAGAAACAAACAACGGGAATGAAGAGGGAATTGGAGAGGAAGATGGGATTCGAGGGGTGGGGTGGGGTGGGGTGGGGTGGGGTGGGTGGGTAGTAGTGTCCAAAAGGAAGCCGGAGCAATAGAGTAAAGGATTGAAGGGAGGGGTTAAAGGGCTACCAGAATTTCCAAAACTGTACATGGAAGGTTTTCCAGGGGGGTGGCTGTTGGTGAACTTCAAGAGAGTTTTTGGACGTGTGGGCAAGGTAATGGAGGTGGTCATTCCACGTGAATGGAATTCCCCTAACATTCGTGGCTTTGCATTTGATAGGGTGTGCTTGGAGGAGAAGATTGAAACGACAGTGTAGACGTTAAACGTTAAGAGTTTTGGAGGAAAGAAGCTTCTCGTCCAGAAAGCCCAATATGATCCAGAGAGGAAGAATAGAGAAGGGGCCGGATGGATAGAGGAGAGATAGAGAACAGGAAAACAATGATGGGAAGGTAGAGGGCAACTATATCGATCATGCAGGAGGCTCGTTCAACGTTAAATGGGTTAAGTGTCGGCAAATCTTATAAACAGACAGTGATCAATACCCCAAGTCAGGAAACTACCAAAATCTCAGACAAAAGAATCCAAGATGACAGAGGAACGAGAGGTTTGGAGGACGGACCGGAAGTATGTATCCATAAAAAGGTGCTTGAGGATTCAATGAAAGCCTTTGCATTCACTTTCATATTTATGATCAGATTTTGTAACGCCCTGAAAATCGGGGGTCGAGCAGAAGCTCGGCTCCCGAGTTCTAACACATCACTTATGCAACATAAATAATGATGATTGTATGTTGTTCATATTAGTGCATTAAACATGAATGAGATTATACCAAAACAACAGATCATACTCCAGAGACAGTTAAATTATGCAAGCGGAAGACTGTGATAGATATATAAAATATATAAACTGTTGTAAGTCTCCGGAGTGTGAGCATGTTACCAGGTTAAATATATACCTGTATACTCTAAAAATGAACAAAATGGATATACAAGGGTATTCCAAAAGTGCAAATTAACAAGTGGAATGGCATCTAATTAGCAACCCTGTCGATCAGAACACGGCCCGCATGAACCCGCCTGAAAGCAGCATATAGGAGAAACTCTCCTCATCATCATAAAAGTCAGGCTCTGCTTCACGAGTATCGCCATCATCTGAAACTACAACAGGGTCTGGTTGGTGTGTACAACATCGTCCCGTAACGTGAGAGTGAGTAGCTAACTCAGTGGAACAATAAAGCACAGGTTAACATGTTATCAATTCAATCAAGCAGAAATGATAAAGCAGTAAATCACGCATCCCTAAGTACTCTTGTTAATGCAATAATGGTATGTATGTATGATGCATGCCCTCGCCTGCGCTCCCTCAGCGACTCCTTACGTTCGCGGCATGCCACACTCCCTCAATGCTTGACCATCAACGCCAAACGCACACGTATGCAGTGCATGAACGTGATTACCAAGTTCTTTATTAGTCATTTGCTTTGCATACAGCAGGATTGGGAAACTAAAGTACCTCCCTTATATCACTTCCCAAACAAGGATCCATTCTAGGGTCGTCAGTCTTAGTAAATCTCATACGATGATACAGTTCTAGGTCGCTGCAAAGGGCTTGTCGCCTTATCAATGCAGGCCTAGTTATACTCTAGGTACTACGGAGAGGCTCGTCGCCTCAACGCAGGTTCAGAGTATGCTCGAGGTCACTACACCAACGCGTCATCCGGGGTTGACGCAATCGCAATACCCCTTCAAATATTGTCCAACTAACAAGTAGCAGAGTACGCAGCAGTGGTTTTGTTTGGCAATAGCCCACACGAGGCTCACGCACAATGCGTCTTCTGATTAGTGTAGGCCGACAGCTCGAATTCAGTGTCCCATACCACCGTATTCGGCTCACGAGTCTGGTTGCTCACTGGTCACTATGGGGAGGCTCATTGCCACAGTGTAGGCCGACAGCTCGACCACGGTGTCCCATACCACCATGTTCGGCTCATGAGTCTTAGCGGATCACGGTACCAAGGTTAACAAGAATTTCACTAGTGAGTTTGGTACCCTAGGTTCAAGCAGTAGCGTCCAAACATGGTTAACATACATCGGTCAATCGAGTTATTTGACGAGCTCGACTAGCACGAGCACACATCGAATTGATCGACATGAAGTGCATAAGCACTCCGTGTGGCCTAACCACTGTCGTCAACCGATATACGACCCGGATTCGTCAGGCACTTCTCATGTGGCAAAACAACGTCAGCCACTAATTCAAGGCTTGGTACCGATTGCCTGGACTATATAATAGCCCCGAACACAATCAATCTCAACAAACTAGCATATGAGATAATCGAGCAGTAATGCATACATAAATCATACAATCAGTTGAGCATGTGATGAAGTACAACATAAACATGAATTTGTACATATTCAATTCACAAACAAACGGATATCTAACCATGACATAAATGGAGGAAAACATACACATCATTAGAGTAGTTGAGAATCCTATCTCAACACCCAATTAAAGAGCAGTCAACCAGTATTTACTCGCACAGACATTTTTACATACACTTAATCTACACATTACATCATACATGGTATGTAGTAGTTAGAATACGTATTAGGACAAGTCCTTTCGTCAAAGGATTGCCGCCTATATACCAATCACATACCCACGATGGTTAGTCATGGCGTACGTTAATATATAGTCTATACTCACTTAGACATTTTCACAAACACTTGGGTTACACATGTGTACATACACGACGTATTTAATATAACATGTATTAGGCTAATCCGTTCACCCAGAAGTTGATACACATGCATCTAGCATACATAGACAACGATTAATCATGGCAAGCACAAATCCGTATTTCATACGTATACGGTATTTTCTACAAATACGAGGAATACAGTATATTCAACATAGTTAACGTATAACTGAAAGAAGAAACGGACAACACTTTGTACATGTGAAATAGCATCCACGTCAGTAATCTATCATTAACTGACATTGAAAGCCTTGAAAACTATAACCTATACGTTTAAAGTCCGCACCTTACGCCGTTAAACAAGTTTAGAACTCAGTTTGTATACCGAGTCTTCGTCTACGGCAGAACGGCAACCTATAGCATGAAATAGGTTAGCTATTTCATCACTTACGCTATTTGGAACTCTAGAACAGGTTAGGTTTAGGTTTTCTTACCTAAGAACGGGATCGGTATCGCCGGAAGAGCGACACGGTAGTCGTAGATTGACACGTAGTTTAGTGGGATTGAATCCCAGGAAGAAATCCCAAGTCTCTCTCTTTCTCTCTCTTTCTCTCTCTCTCTCTCTCTCTCTCTCTCTCTCTCTCTCTCTCTCTCTCTCTCTTCTTTCTAGGGTTTAGGAAATTCGTATGGGTTATGAGAGAAAGGGTTTAAGGTCCTTATAGAGGCCCAGAACTTCCGAAAATAGGCCCAGGGCCATGGTATACTTAGGTTATGTCCAAAGCCCATCTGTTCCGGCTCAACGGAGCACTTCTAGAGGCCCCTCTTGAGCCAAAGGTTGGACTTAAGCTCCCTTATGTTGGATCTAGGTCGACCTAAGTTTTCAGTCCGATCGGATTCGCAGATCGACCGCGGTGGGCCAATTTCAGTTCAACTGTCCACGATCATCGATCAAGGCCACAAGTACACTGCCATGTGTATGAATTTTTCTCTGATCCGAGGGTGTAATTGGGTCAGATTCTGACGGTCTGAATCCTTATATTTGGCCGGCAAGCGACGCGTCTCAGATTACTTAAGTTAGATTTTTATTTATAAAGATATTTACGTTTCTCACACACTTTGCTCCGGGCTCAAGTGAATAGTCCCGGGCCACAATCTGGATTTGATCTCCGAGATGGTTGTCAAGCCCAGCAAGGCAGTCTTAATTATATAACTTCGTATTAATCGGACTTTCGACGTGCGGTCCAGATCCGATACGGAGTTTCGTGATGCCCCCGAGGGCAACTGGGTAATGAGATTGATCCTAGATTTTAGGGTAACCTAACATCAATGATTTTACAAGTTTTGGGTCTTGCAGATCGTATTTAAAGTGATTCAAACGGATTTCGTAGCAAGGATTTGAGGTTTGAGAAGCTAATAAGGGGTTAGGATCAACCCCTTGCCTAAGGACATCTAACTCCAGGTTGGCAAAAAATCTGGGGCATTACAAATTGGGAGCTTCTGAGACAAAAATGGGGGAATGGTTGGAGCAAAATTGCAGTGCGGTCGATGAGGAGGACACAGTAATGAAGAGGCTGAAGGAGGACGTCATGCTGGTCTCTTCAAGCTCTCAAGAGGATGCAGATATTGTGTTCTTAGCATATAATCTATATAGGGATGCCATGGTGAAGAAAATACAAAGATGGGAAGAATGGTCTATATTAGGATGAGAGCAGCACTGGTACCAGTTCTGGGGAATTCCAATGTAATTCTAGATAACTGAAGTTTTCAAGGAAATGGGGGCTTTCATCAGCACAATTATGACAATAGATCCTCACATGGAAGATAGCCTGGAACTTCGGTTTGCTAGGATTTGAATTTGGAAGGAAAAGCAAGTATCGAGCTTGGAGAACATTAGAATCAGAGTCAGAGAGGCTTCCATATGGGCGAGAGTGCTACAGGAACCAGAAATATGGCTGGAGGAAACCAGAAAAAAGGGGACCAGTTCGTCAATGGCAGAACAACAGAGAATGGATGTATTGATTGCCGCTATCAGAACACAATATTTTTAGTTTGGCCTCGAATAGATTAGCAACCATCTTATGAAATATCTGAAAAATATAGAAGACCTCATCCTTAAATTTCATAAGATAAGACCCAAGTAGTTCGGGTTCAATTATCAATCAAGGAAAAAATAACATTGGTAACCAAAAGCAGAGGTACCTGGAGAGGGACCCCAAACATTAGAATAAATAATGGCAAAGGCACGTCACATTTTCCATTAGTGCTAGTGGGGTAAAAATAATGAGAATGTTTAGTGCTAGTGGGATAAAAAAGAACAAGAATGTGTAGCAAGCTGGCATGTTTCACAAAGTAGTTCACTCATACTACTAGACCTAAACTGTAAGACCCAAGGCCCCGACATCTGGTTTGTACACTGGATAGCTGTTGACTGTAGGTTCATTGGCCCCGAGAATATTTTGACTTGATCAAAATGTTGTTCTGTTATCGAGCCGCAAGACGCATTTCAATCCGATGTCCGAATTTTAATATACGGACTTAAAATTAAACAATCTGAGAAATGACAACTATGTCCTTATTTTATCTGGCGGTGCGCCATCATCAAGTTTTCAAAATCCGTTAGGTCCGAGAGCTTAACCATTGTGACCGTAGTCGAGTTATGGAATTACTGGCGAAAACGGCATGTCAATATGACACCCGGATTGTAAGTTATGAATAGATATGCACATATATATTTCGATAAAATAACTCAAATGACCTCAATTTTTTAAAAATCCTTGAATGTTTTATGTCAAATCACTTAAATAACATTTTTTTTATTGTTACCATCAGCTTAAACTTCTCAAAAATATCACAAAACACCTCCCAACCCTTCCTTTAGACAAAAGCCAATTTTAAAACCATTTTCAAGTCCATAAACATAAAAACCCTCTTTCAACAACCCATTTCCAGCACTCTCTTCTAGCTTAAGTTTGAAGTTGGGAAGAAGAAGAAGAAAAAAAGGAAGCAGAAGCCGAGTTTGAAATCCAATCCTCTGATTGTTACAGGTGAGTGCATAGATTAGGAGCATGCATATATGTGCGTTAGATTACTTGAAGGCCCTATAAAAGACTAGATTTTTTGATTTAATTGGTTAGGTTATTGCTGGATTTTCTGATTTAGTTGGTTAGATTATTGTTGGATTTTCCTTGAAAGCCCTATAGAAGAATAGATTTTCTGATTTAGTTGGTTAGGTTATTAATGGAAGATTGGATGATAGAGATTAGAGATGATTTAGTTTTGTTTAAATTCATACGTATTTCCATCGGTTTATCTCTTTGTCCCTTATAAAGTCCGCCCGTTACCTGTTTGACAAAACGTTTGAAAGAGTTATCCTTCCTCCTTTTGGTGTAGTTAACTCTTAAGAAAAAGTATGCTTGTGGCATGAAGTCTTATAGCGAAATGAATCCCGGATTGGATTTAGATTGGCCAAGTCATGTGCATATCATATGCATGGTTCATAGTTGTTGTATTATTGTATGATTGAGAGTGAGTGATTCATTTCATGGCATGGTGATCATAGTGGGTTGTATTGCGACACACGATATGTCTATGATTAGTATGTGAACCGTCTAGATATAGGATGCATTACATGAGACCCCTATGAGGAACTTAAATTCATGAGGAGACCATATGAGGAAGGTCGTCCTATACTTGCCTTGAAAAATATGATATATTGTGCTTGTGTGTGGACATAAGCATACGGTGATTGTAAATGCGATGAAACATACTTTGTTATGACTTGAGTTGGACACCACACTAGAAATGTGTAATTCAACAGGACATGATTAGAGGGTCTCTGGGTGAAAGTCCCTAAACCCCAATTGATACTATTGGGAGCAACCAATACTTAGACAGAGTAGAAGAACAGAGCGTCGGAATGCCGAAATACCAAAGTAAGCGGCGACTCCCACCGACGCGTGTCGATTGGTTGAGAGGTTTGACCTGACCTGCTTATGGGCAAGCAAAGATAGGTTGTGTGTGATGAGCTCGTAAATTGTCCGCTATCGTTTTGCTAGGCGACTTATGACTTCTCCCTGTTAGGCGGATAGTGAGGTTCAACAAAAGTGGGTTAGACTAGTTTGGCCCAAGAATTATATAGTCCCACCTCTGTAGTTGACCACGGTGGAAAAGCCTGTGCAAGTGGGTAGCAATCATATGCGAGTCCCACCTCTGTTTCAAACCTTGGTGATCCAATTGGGAAATGTAGAAAATTTGGAACATGGAAAGTGGCATCATGCATTGTATCTTTCTTTTATTGTTATCGGCCCAGTAGGCCATATCATCATATTTCAACTTCCTAATCTGTATGAGTAGGGTTGGACTTCTTGGACTTTGAAATAGTCTCATCTATATATCCTAACTTCTTCTGGCCTCCAATGAACATATAGGCTAACCTTGACCATGCTAAATAGTTTCCATCTTCAAACTTAATGTTGGCAATATGCAAACTTGAACTATCATTCATTCTGAGAACATATTGACCCTCGGAATCATTGAAGAACCTTGAAATATCACTTGCAGGTAAAAAAGTACCCTCCAACTTACTGTGATAACTATCTGACTACTTTAAACTACAAAAACATAGGCTCAAGATTCTCACAGCTACCCACACAATGAAACATACACAGCTTTAACACACCACAAGAACTCTGAATGACAAAATTAGACAAAATGCACCAAAAAATTAGACAAGGGCTATAGGGTAACATTGCTTCACAAATGTTATGAAAAAAATCTCTTAAATCTCAACAAAATGAAATGATTTTTACTTCCAGTGGTGGCAACTGCTCAACCGCATCTAATCAATGTTAAAAAGTTTCAGTAAAAAAACCATAGAAAAACAGCACGGACACGCGCACACACACACACACCAAAAAAAAAATTAAAAAATTGAATCAGACCCGTTTTTCAAGATTTTTGTGTTTCGTGCAAAACACTGCCAAATAGTTACCAAATAGTCCTTAAAAATTGCCATAATTTTTCTAAAATCATTCTCTTCCCAATCTCGTACTTCTCTTCTTTATGGGGTCATTCGCCTGACGTCATCACCTGTATGGCCTAATTGCCCCTCCAAAGAAACCTTCAATCTGCGTAAGAACATATCCTCTGATACCAAGTAAAAATGGCAAAGGAGAAAGGAGAAGAGGGAGGGAGGGAGGGAGGGGCAGGTTAAGACAAAAGGACTATTGCTTAATTATGAGGAACAAAACATATGGTACTCCACAGCATTACAATTGCATATAAACTCACACACAGACAGGTTTTATTTTGTTTCTAGTTGAGTTAGAAGTGTTTGGATACGTGGATTCCATTTGGATATTGTGGATAACGCAATGATTGGCCAGTGATAATTTCTATGATCACTGTAGAGGATAGGATTCCAAAAATGGGGTGTTTGGATAACGAGTGGAATCTTTAAGTCATTAGACAACTGTTACCTTGTTTCTCGTGCCAGAGACCATAGATAAGAATAATGATTATGTGTGGAATCCACATTTCCAAACAGCCCAACTGTCTTACAGTGGAAAACAATTTCCATTTTTACATGGTTCTATGTACACAAACATGCCCTTAGTTTCCTAGTGATTTTCTGGTTGTTAAAGCTTCTTAATATTGCCTATTTATCTATTTGGAGAAATTTTGCATATTGTATTGGTATTTCTTTGATTGGAATTCCAATCCTAGAATCTAGTATGTGTAAGCCATCTTTACCTATTTCAGTTTGGGCTTAAGTTCCACTGTGTACGACGCCTGTGCATGTGTGGGTGGTGAGGGGTGACAAGTGGTTCTTAGAAAACTGCTATCAGCGTCGTATGAAGGTTCAAGGTTCTTGTAACCATCCCATTTTATAGACAGACAAACCAGTTCGATAATCAATTTTCCCTTTTTATCTATCCTGTAAGAGTCAGATCCTTCTAAATCAGCATTATGGAGTATGGACATGAACTGATTCCATATAAAGGTTCATTACCCTCAAGTAATTAATATATAATGCTAGTGATGTCTTCTTCATTGTATCTTGTATTTCTTTCAAAGATTGATTATTCATCCATCTGAAATTTTATATGGATTTTCATGCTACAATAATGTACAAGTGTCTGATTTCATTTCATGTTATCCTTTCCAGAGTTTAGTCATGTCTTTGGTGAGAAGATTTAGAAGACAACCTCGAGGCAACAGTAGTTCATATACCCAAGCAACCTTCTGAGCAGTACATTTTCATCGCATACATGCAAATTTTCATTGGTGGTTTTAGTTTTGGACAACCCTGTGCTGGAAATTTCACATCTGTGGAAGAGAACAACTGTGGCGATAATCCTGTGCGCTGGCCTTCTTCCTCCATCAAAAGATCCGAACCCAAAGCGTCACATTGATGTAGCATTTTTATTTTTTATTTTTATTTAGACTTGTATCGATATAGTATGAGAGTAGTTCTTTTGGAAATTTTGTAACAGGTTCGCATTCAATGAATGTTACAGTTTCAAAATGATACTACCATTTAGTAGTGCGACTAAGCTAGCCCCCTTTGGCAGAATTTCTGCATGTGGGATATCCGAGCCGCACATTAGATGGACCCCGTCATGTGGATGATGTGGTTCAAAATTAGGGTGGCCAACTTTTCAGGTGTGCCAAACCTACCAGATTGATAAAAAAAATCCAAAAAATGTTCCACATAGATGTGTGCCACTCATGAGTCGACTGGTACAATTTTGGGGCCAGGCCATCTAGATGGTGCACGGTTCGAATGCTCCACCCAGGTTGGCACATGGGGCCATATTTTAGAGGTGCATGTGGGCTTGGGAAAACTCCTACCTTTATAGAAGGTAAGGAAAAGAAGTTGAACATGACTGTAGTCTATTCCATTTTAAGCTACACTGGTGAAGGTTCTAGTCACATGGATTCAAACTCAGTGGCGAATTCATTATGGAATCCAGGGGAAATAGATTTTGGTTTCCCATTCTTGCTCAGATCTTTCAAGTCGTCTCTGAGACTACCCGTAGTCTTAAGGGCCTGTTTGGTAGATGCCTAAAAATGAGTTCATCTCATTTCAGTAATCATGAGATTACTTGAGAATCCTCCAATACGAACATGGCCTTAGGGACTGTTTGGATTGGGAATAGCGGTCCATAATATAATGTACAATCGTCATCATTACAATTTCACAATTTTGTTTAAACACATAAATAGTCAAATTCGACAGTCAAATGTAGATGTAATAAGAGAAGTAAAGGAATTTATAATTATTACAATTTTATGTTGAATTGCAGTTGAAATCTCCTATCAAAACGTGGACATCATTATTGTATTTTTCATGTTGATTTGACATTTTAGTAATGTAGAAATGTCATTATTACAATTTTACCACATGGGAATTGTCTGTACTTATTTTTCAAGAGACATGTATTGTAATTTTTAACCATTGTGTTTTTAGAATATATTACGGTTGTAATGCACAATCTAAACAGGCCCTTAGCCATACACTTACATCCCTTGGACATAAGTCCCCTCATGAGAACCTAGATGGTTACCCATAAACACATACAAATCATAATACAAACAAATATTATAAAATAACAAGCTCGGCAACATATAACAGCATAGAACCGGATATCTATCCATAATTGACATGCAAGTCTATGACATGACCAAGGCTCTAATGGGACTAAAAAGTCTATGTACCTGGTAGGTAGATGCCTAATAAGTTCATCTCATTTTTATTAGTAGCAATTTTATATTAGAGATCTTGATCTTTGATATAGAGTCACTCATTCTTAAGGGGTGTTCAGATAGTAAGTTACTTAAGATAAGCTACTTATTCCACATGTAGCTTAATAAGATAGGTATGTTTGGCAAACAACATAATTATTAACTTCTCCTCTCTTTCATCTCTCCTGATGCCTCTCTTTAGCAACTTAATGAAAAGTAGACAAGTTAAAAAAATTAACAGAAGTGATTATGTACTTCTAGTAAAAAAGTTATTTATAACTAATTATAAACCAAACTTATTTAAAATAAGTCACTTATCTACTGCTGTAAGTAGAAAAAGTAACTTATTTGGTGGTATCCAAATGGCCCTTTAGCGTTTACAAAATAAGGCTTAACACTTAGGTAAGAGGATGGTTAAATCATCTGAACATCAACGCGATCTTTACATGGAAACACTTTACACCATGGTTTTGAATGGAGAAAAATAGTATGAAATGTTTACAACCTGTAAAGAGTTTATACCAAAATTCTCCAATTTAAATAGGACACAAGCTGAGGAATACAAACAGCAGACACATCGATAAGACATTTACACTTGTTTTGGAAATGCATAGTGTTTTTATTTGCTTTTTCCTCCTCAACATAGTACATCTTTTTCTTTTTGGAAATTAACAAATGCAAAGGTATGGTGTTTTCAGTTGTTTCTCTTGCCCCAATAAAGGAGTACCACCATTTTTTTAAAGTCAAATAGAGGAGAAGAATTTGTCTTTGATGTGACATTTTAAATGGCAGTTTTGGATAGCAAAAGGTGTCCTTTATAAGATTGCAATCCAAACAATTTCAAGTGAAAAGGAAAAGCATTTTCCATGACCTTTCTTTAGCAAATAAACAATACAAATATTTTGTTTGGCTTTGCTTTCCCTTGCATTTTCCCAGTTTTCCTTCAATCTAAACAGACCCTAAATGTTTACATCCAGAATAGTGTTTTAGTTTACCCAATCTCTTAACATCCGATCCATCATGTTTTTCAGATCTTTACCAATACTTTATAATTCATAAGAGAATTTTACTAATACCCAAAAAACAAAAATAAAAATAAATAAATAATTGTTTACCTTTTCCAGTTAGCCAAACATGACAGAATGAAACAATTTACTTATGTAGGAATTTAAATTAGTTTTTTTTTTTTTTTTTACCAGTACCCAAATGGGCTAATGGATCATGCTAATTGGACTGTCTAGGTGGAGGTTTGCATGCCATATATGCGTTGGTATGTCAGTAAAGTTGCCTTTGGGTACGGTAGACTCACACCTTAGTTCTGGTCCTGATTTTAGAATCGACATTGTTTGGAATGAGTGGTCATGTCAATTGAAAGGAATGAAAGAATAATTGAGGATGTGAAGAAAGATGCCTAAAGACTTCTAAGCAATCCACACGGCTCATTCTCCTCTTCAAGGAAAATCCAACCCAGAACAAACCAAAAACAAGTGAAAGAAAGAGATCTTTATGAGCTATTTGTGGTGGATAATGCCTATAATTTGCACGGTCCTGACTTAAAGAGTACATTATCCAGTGGCTTTGGCACTTTTTTAGATCACTCTTGTAATGCGACGTGTATAAGTGGAAACTGAAATGGTGGGAATCAACGTCAGAGACGCGTGCATTACACACGACAGTGAAATGCAAGTGTGAATGTCTTTGAGCGTGTGGGAGTGGAGTGCACTTGTGTGAGTATTCTTTTTTTTTTTTTTTTTTACACTTGCATGATCACATGTTGAGATGTGACACACGTGTGAAGATCCAAGCTGCTCATCTGGTGGGACCCAGTGAGTAGATGACCTGGACCAAAAACTTGGGCCAATCTATTGATCAGATGGGCAACACCTGTAAAAAGGAAATTGACCAACAGTCCACGTTTGATGTTCATGTGTGGCCCAGATCGGTCTGATTTGTTCCAAGGCATCCACAGTAGCTGTCCTGCATGATCAACGTCTTGGATCTCAGACACGTGTGCCACGTTGAAAGTGTGAAGTGGGAGTTGTATGAGGAGTGCACTCCCTCGAGTAGTGATCATACTCAACATCAAATGTAATGTTTGCTGACTCACAGGTACACGTGGCGGACATATTTCAGCAATCTAAACCTTTCATATGATGGGCCTCACATTTGATTGGGAATAGCCAAAAAATCTCGTGCATTGGAATATTTCAAATCTTTGATCGTTGAGCTATTTTTCTTCGAATATGGCCCCGTTTCCTCAACCATCTTTCATGGCACACTGATCGAAAGATCAGTATCTTTCTATGATGAAGACTGTCAAGGAAGTCCCCATCAGCTTCGGATGTCATCACATCAACGGTTTGGATAGCCCAACCATGACCTCACATGTACGGAACCATGCATATACGTTTGCTGATGAGTAGGAGTTTTCATGATCCCTCTTCTCCAATAATGGTGAAAGGAGATTCCACACGTGATTGTGATGGAAATGGTATAAATCTGTTGGAAGTTATCACTTATCAGTAGGCGATATGTAAAATTGAAATCGGACTGCGTACTGAGTTGGGCCCACCGTGAATTTTTTTTGGTTTATCCAAGCCGTCCATCCGTTTTTCCAGCTCATTTTATGGGTCGATACCAAAATTGAAGTATACCCAAAGTTCAAGTGGACCATACCACAGGAAACAGTACAAATAGTGATTTCCACCATTGAAACCTTCCTAGGGCCCACAGTGATGTTTATTTGTCATCCAAACTGTTCAAAAGATCACAAAGACATGGATGAAGGGAAAAAGCAATATCATCGTGATCCAAAACTTCTGGGGCCCCAAAGAATTTTTCAACGGTAGACGTTCAATCCACACTTTTTCCTGTGGTGTGGTCCATTTGAGCTTTGGATACTCCTCATTTTTGGGCTCAACCCCTAATTTTATCTGGTAAAATTGATGGAATGAATGGATAAAATACATAAATCACGGTGGACCCCACAGAGTTTACTCAGTTACTCAGTAGGCAATCGGCTTCCTATATATTTGGGGAAAAAAGGGAAAACAGTGCGGAAATTAGTGGACCATGTCGTATATATGGCACACGTTTCAATGGTCACCAGGTGTAGCATAAGAGGACCACTTGTAGATGAGATAATACAAGTAGAGCCCATGGTCCATCATCTAGACCATTGATCTGATGGGGAGCAATGGCTCCATCTTCGAATCGATCTTCCGCCTTTTCTTCCACTGAATTTGGACCGTTGGTGTATCTTTTTTTCAACCATCTATTTGAAATCAAACGATTGGAAGGATAGGATTATTCCATTGAGCAGGTTTTTGGGTCATGATCCGTTCAAGATGGGCCCATCAGATCAATGAAGCCAATTAGACTTTTGTAAAGGTTTGAAAAGTGCTTAACCTTTAGAATTATATATTTAGCTCAAAATTAAATATTTTTTCCTCAAATATTCCACTAAATTATTCACTGAAAATTCTTCTCATTGTATTTTTTTATGAGAGTTCTTTTAATGTTTAGGTGGGCCCACTTATGATTGTTGGACATTATTTGGATAGGTGTAACAAAATCCAATGTTCATTATTTTGAAATTTGATGATTCTAGGATTGACCCATGAGGCTTTTCTTTTATCCAGTTACCCCTGTTTAGGTTGGCTCGCTTCATGACACACTATGGCCAGGGCCTATGCTTGCTTGCTGTCGATTCCTAGAATTGGCTTGCCCACTCAACCTGGTCACTGGGTCATGAGAAATGAGACCTAAAGAACTCGTGCCTGATTTCTTGAGTCAAAGTGTGACTCAGTTGATGAGTCAAAGTGTGACTCAGTTGATCCAGATGAGTCAAGGCGAGTTGGGTTCATCTTTAATGGCAGATTTGTAACTGTTCATAGATTAATTAAATCATTTTATAATAAGAATAATAAAAACTAGTCTGATTTTTATCAATGCATTATATTATAGATTATCACATTGTGCTTGTGAGTTTTCTACTCTCTCTCTCTCTCTTAGGCCGAAACTCCAATAAAAGAGTATTGTATCGGGTTGGCAACCATCATAGAACTTCTATTGTTATATTCATTGTGAATCCAAATGGAGCAGGAGTCAGGTAACCCGTTGTTGCTTGAATTTGGATAAAGATTCGAGCAACAACAGATTATCTATTATTTGAAATTCGGTTAATGCATTTACAAATCAATTCAGGTTCTTACTTTCTGAGCTCATATATTCTGAGTTTGGAAGTACGAGGCAACTGTTATGAGAAAAATTGAACTGACCTATTACATATGATGTATGGCCAGCCATAGAAAGAGAATCTCGAGGTGATGCTGACTAAGAGTTATCCGAACGGACTCCTTAAGCTATCAACACATCAACTGTGAGAAGAGCCAACCTCAAAGGGCTAACATCGAGCTGAGGCCCAAGGTCAAATCTTAGATACATAAATCAGTTGCCGAGCTGACCTGATCAAGGTCGGCCTATGAAGCGAGATCTCCGGAGAGAATCTCATCCCGTGCTAAGAGAGGAAAGGTCTCACAAGACTGTGTCCGAAGATCACGCTAGCCGAAGTTATCTCGATGATATCTCCGGAGGAAGATCCTCATTCAAATACAGGCCCCTCAGCATATATAGCGTAACCCAACGTATTTCATCAAGATATGTTATCTCAGAAGTCACCCATGCTTCCTATAAATACACCCACCGTTATTGAAGAAGGTGAGGACAAGAAAACCCTGGCTAAAGTTTCATTTTTATTTTAAGTCCATTTGCCTAACTTAGGCTTCGGAGTATCCCGGACCATAACCGGCACCCTCGTCGTCCGTCATATACTCTTGGTGCAAGTATTCACATGCCCATAGGCATGGCCTAGCTTATCCAAATTCGAGTAACAACAAAACCGACCCTAATTATGTTAAATAAGGATTAGATGATGATGGTGTTAATAAGAATAATAAAGAAAAAGCTTTCTTCGACCCACTAGTTAACCCACCAACTCTCGGGTTGACCAAGAACAAGTCCCAAGCTTAGTGTTAATTATATGTTAAAAATAAAAAATAAAAATGAGTCTTGGTTGGCAAAGTCTGTTGTGAATCTTTACTAGGAATTTTCAGTCGACTACCATATTGTAAAAAGATTGGCTAATAGTAGTTGCTGCCAATTCAATCAAACAAGGCCACAATGTGAACAAGGGCTTAGATTGGTTTTTTGTGTGTGGGTAAGATACACCAGCATGCCAAAGTCTACTCAACTCAAAAGTTTAATTGAATCATTGGTGTTCCCCCTGCGTCGAGATGGACAGATTGGAAATTGGACACGGGGTCCACTTATCCTCTCAACCACTGGTTTGCACTCCGTTAAGGTGATTGGTAGAAAGGTAGGAGTTAGCACTTTTGAATGAGTTCTTTTGCCTTGGGACAATAGACGTAAGTCTGTGAACATTTTCTTCCACCAATCTTTAGGTTTATATGTTTCTCAAATGAATAAGAATGTCCAGATAAATAAAATAAGGCTAAACAATACAGATTTTATTGACGTTTAAATGTGTGGCCCATTACAATTGATAGAGTAACAATTAACAAAATAAATAAATAAAAAGGAAAAATAAATACATGGGTGCGACTATTGGAACAGACAATTAAGGTAGATGGTTCAACGAATGTGAGCAGATTGAAATGAAAAACCAAATCAAAACTTAATTTATTATGATCCGACAACTTAAGATTGATGATATTTACTCTAGTACTAAGATATTGTAGTAGGAGCCGCTATGCAATAGTTATCTATGCTAAGTAAGCTAGGTTAAACTAAGATAAATGTAAAGTAGATAGATGTGTTTGGCGTGGAGCCTCAAGCTCTTCCTCATGTGCTCATTTTATAGCTTGTCGAGGCGGTGAAAGCCCTTCGCTGGGCTTCATTGCTGCTTCTGGATCCTTTGCGCTCACGATGTGGTTTTGGACAAAGGAATTGCCTTGATTGATCCAGAACGGGAGGCTTGCATTGAAAAGAAAGGATTTATCTAGATCTGGACTCATTAGCTTCTCGGATCTTCCTCTTATAATTGGTCCACCTCCAGATGTCGTTGTGTCTCATTAAATGAATTTGGGACCGTGCTTGAAGGGTTGATCCCAGATATCAAATCGATTGTGGCCACTATCCGATGGCCCATCTCCTACTCTTCTGCTTCGAGGTGTTGGACAGTCCATTAAACCACACCTCTTGCATTTTCACTATTCACTGCAAGATGATTTGGAGTGCTGGAGGGGATAAATGGACAGGTCCCATCACATCCTAATCTTCCAAACTCTTGATCTCAATTGGGCCACAGCTTGGGTCCTAATTTAGATGGTGTGTATGTCTCTCCTGACTTGGGCACAAACCAAAGCCGAATTAGCTTTGACATTGGTCCGATCTCCAAACATCTCTTGAAAAAAATTTCATTTTGAAAGAAGTATGAGAGATGGCCTCATCAAAAATATCATAGCCAAATACGTGATTAGATCTGTTCCTTCGACAGGTCTTTTTATAGTCGTGTTACATATGCTGCTTCATTAAATGGGCATGTTGATGGTGGTCACGTGGCATGCGACAGTTCATCACCTTAAAGGCATGCTTAAGAGTCTATGCCATCACATTAATAAGAAAATGCAAAACACTGAAGGAAAATTAACCGAAAATCTCTTCAAGTGCAAACACATCTTCTATATGTGCCAAACACGTAATGATCACGTGACAATTTTCTACTGGACCACACCAGGGTGCCGAAAATGGGTGTAAACAATGGTGATAATGATCGACAGTAAATGGTTTATTAAAGTTTGGTGCTTGCAAATAATTGTGTTTCTTTTAACATTCAAATTTAGGACTTGGCATTGCTATATTGGTTATGCAACAAGAATTATCTATTTATGTCCTGGGCTATTTTTGGTCCAAAGGCCCACTTGCATAATGACCTTTTGGACTGCTATCGACCAGATTTTATGTTAGTTTGGGCCAAAATTTTAATACTTTAATTTGGACCACAGTCTAACCTAAATATAGTCCATTTTGTGGTCATGATCTGAGGTCAATTTTTAGCTTGAAAACTAGCTAATAGTGGGCCATCATTCAAGACCAAATCTGATCATTCATTGGGGCCAGATTTAACTGTAGATGTAGATCATTCTTGGGCTCTAATATAAAACAATTAGGGACCAGATTTTGATTCGGTTTTAGGGTCAGATTTTAGCCACTTATCAAATTTTTTGAGCCATCATGGGTCTATTTCTGGTTGTTAAATCTAGATCCTCTATATGTGCAATATGGATAAATTTGAGTTTGATATCTAGGGACAACTTGTCCATTCCTCTAGGCCTAATCTGACCGTTCCTTCTTGGGTCAAGCCCGGCCGCCAATTGTGGATCAATTTTTAAGGTTTCTACAGACCTAATTTAATTTTTACTATTGAATATAGTCAATTATGTTTTGTATATCTAGATTAAATCTGATCATTCTTTTGGACTTGATCAAACCGTTGGTATTTAGCTAGATCTAATTGTTTCTAATGGGCAAAATTCGACCATTGTTTTGGTCATATTAAACGCATGTTTGGGTAATGTGCTTGGGTAGCAAATCACATGACAGTCCTCAGTCATAACCTAGGTTCGGAATTGATTATATTCGTACTGAGTAAACTCTATGGGGCCATTGTTGTTTATTTATTTTATCTACTCTATCCATCTATTTTACTAGATAATTTTAGGGCTTGAGGGAAAAAATTAAGTATCTGCAGAGTTCAAATGGACAACACTACAGGAAACTGTGTGAATTGAATGTCTACTGTTGAAAATTTTTTGGGGTTCATAGAAGTTTTGGATCAAGTTGATAATTTTATTTTCCCTTCATCCATGTCTGTGTGATCTTATGAACAGTTTGGATGACAAATAAACATCATTGTGGGCCTTAGGTAGAGCTGGGCATCGGTCCGGATTGGATCGGATTAGGCCTAACTCAGTCCAATCCAAAATTCCAATAGTCTGACCCGAACTCGATCCGATCCGAGACAGAGTCCGGATCACCTGACTCAGATCGATCCAATGTTTGATTGCCTTGACCCGAACCGAGTCCGACTCGGTTAGGGAAACCGAGTCGGATCTGGTTGGGTACGATTCAGATCATTTGATATGGTGTGGTCTACTTCAGTCTTCAATATATCATACTTTTATGTTCAACGCCTAAAATGATACGTCAAAATGGATGAACGACTTAGATAAAACATATACATCAAGGTGGGCCCTACATGACTATGAAAGAAGTGCATCACCCTTTCTCTAAATGTTATTACGTTGACGTGCACTGCACGGCAGTGACTTTCTTTTCACGCAAGTCTGTGACTTGCTGTATTAAAGTTAGCAAGTTTTATGGGTCTGATAGTGGGGTATGTGTTATATCCAAACCGTCAATTCATCTAGCGAGCTCGTCTTAAGGCTTGAGACTAAAAATAAGACAGATCTAACTATCATGTCGACCGCACAAATTGTTTAATGGTGAAAATCATTCTCTGCTGCTATTTGTGGTGTGGTCCAGATGATCTTTGGATATTATTCATTTTTTGGACAATGCTCTATAATGTTCTCTAAAAATATATGAACGGTGTAGATATAATAAATACATCACCATGGGGCCTATGTAACTTTGATATCCTTTGAACCGTTCGTACAACTCGAAGATCAAGGAGCGTCAGTGCTCGTCTTGGCACGACACGTACCTACAGCTAGCGCTTGCAGTAGCCAGCTACATAGCTGTGTGCGGTACACCAGCAAATCCACTTGTTATTGTACACTCTAAACTCTGTTGGGGCCCACCTTGAATGCATGTGATTTATCTACACCGTCCATTCATTTTTGTAGATCATTTTAGTGGTTGAACCCAAAATTGATGCATATCCAAAGCTCAAGCGAACCATACCACAGGAAAAAGTAGAAGGATCAATAAGAACTACGCCGGATCGGGTAGGATCAGATCATTCGGATCGGGTTTTCGGGTCGAGTCGGGTCGGATCAGGGCCAATCCGAACTCAACCCGAAAAGATCCAAATCCGGGTAGGATCAGATCATTCGGATCGGGTTTTTGGGTCGAGTCGGGTCGGATCAGGGCCAATCCGAACTCGACCTGAAAAGATTTCGGATCTGGATGGGGCTACCCGATCCGCATCGATCTAGACCGTCGGTTCGATTCTAATCGGGTCAGATCGGGTCTGGTCAGGTCGGGTCCACCGATTCGGGTCTGTTTTGCCCAACTCTAGCCTTAGGAAGGTTTCAACTGTGGAAATCATTATTCTCATTGTTTCCTGTGATGTGGTCCACTTGAGCTTTGCATGTGTTGCTCAACCTATAAAATGAGTTGTAAAAAAGGATGGACGGCATGGATAAACAACATACATTCTCAGTGGGCCCAACAAAGTTTCCTCATTATAATAAAAGCATACTCATTCGTAATCCAATTTCATGTCAGTAATCAAGATAACCTCAATCAATAAAATTTTCAAATTTGGTTAGAGTCATGGATTCCTAAAGACATATTTAAAACTATTTTTCGTCGATTAGATTTTTTCTTTACAAAATTATTTAAAGTTATTTTTTATTTAGATCACGAAAGACATGTTTAAATTAATTATTTATCTCCAATAGTTTCTCGTCATAAAAGGAAATTTGGATTAATTAACCCACTTATGTCTTATTAAATGATTGATGTAATATAAGGATTGACCATAGACTTTATTGAACTGGGTTTATCGATCTATTTTAAATGAAGACTTTATATGTCATTTGATAATTTTTAAAGGATTTATTACTCCAAGTGTCATCACACATGATTATCAAATTACAAGTTGTAAACAAATTATAAGTTATCCAAACACAAATGATTATTTATGTGTAATCAGATTACAACTTAAAGTCAAACATAACAAGCTATAAACACTTTACACCTATAATCATTTACAACTTAATGATTTTATAGGCACCTAAATGACCCCTTAGGGTCATAGGGAATTCTTGTGACCCAAGGTTACATGCAAGCCAGGTTCCACAAAACATCATTCCACTTGTTTCTTGTCGAATTACAACAGAATGACATTTTGACTTTTGAGCAGGTTAACCGGAGGGGAAAAAAGAATATAAAGAAAAAACCATTCCTCATTCCTATATATAAAGAATATTTAATTTTTTATGCCTTTTGTTGAAAACTTATATCGAGCGTCTTCCAAGCATTGTTAAAATGAAGTGGAAATGACTGAATTGTAGTTAGCTTCGTCAATATCCATAATAAGGTATGAGAAATAGACTTGGAATTGTAGTTAAATTCCTTTCAAGTCGTGTTGCAAGTAGTGTAGTTGATTTTAGAGGGACTTGCCAACTGTACACACTCATCGATGCAACACTCATAACACCCCCAATGCTACTCAAGTAATTGTACTAAGTAGATGACGCAAGGATGAACATGATGAGGTCGAGCACCATCTTCCTCAAGAGGATAACTATCCCAAATCCATGGAACTTCTCTGGACTCCTCACAGAGGCTTCTCAAATCCACGAGAAAAAAAGTATGCAAAATAGAAAATAAATTCTATAAAATTCAAAATTGATTAATGAATGAAACAAACGACTTCACAACCTTTTAAATAGGGGTACCAAGCAATGGGAGAGATATTAGAAGCAAACTATAACTAAAACTCCTAGAATTCGCAACTTACTATAAATATAGACGGTCGTGATGTCTACTATTGTGCAAGGTTTTCGCCAAAAATAGTAAGTGTCCTATTTGTCTTCACCAAACCATTCTCCTAATTATTCTAATTTCTTTTCACGTTGGGCGCAACTCCGAAAGCCCGACAGATGAAGAGTTATAATCAAACTAAAACTTAGTATTTATAGTAAAAACAGAATTAAAATAGGGAAACGACCATTGATCCGGGGGTATTTCGCAAATTCGGTTGTGTAACCCGGCATAGTGGGGTTGGTTGGCTAAAGTATCTCGTTCTACCCTAAAATCATATATCTTACGCCCGAAAACTCATTCCGAATTGTGAGATGCACCCGATCTAAGGTTCGACGGTCCAGATCACTTCTGTCGTTGACTGGGCTTCTTCTGATCCATTTGCCCATGAAATTGTCTGCGACTCGCTCTACATTAGTGGAAAAGTTTATGACTTCGAGGAGTGAGTCCCAAACATCAATTCCCCTATATAGGCATAGAAAATCTCTAGAAGCATACATCAATGGCCCGAATGATGTGATATAGTATTTGTCTTACTCTTGAAACTTTATACATTAATCGACATAAGCCTAAGTACAAGACTTTCCTAGAGAACTTGGTGTAACCTGATTATTGAGTTAAATGAGATATGATACCCGAATCATGAAAAATGGACAAAAGCACACCTACAAGAATATTCGGGTAGAAAGCCTGAATATTTAATGAGGATTTCAAAAGTTCTTTTCTTTTTTCTTTCTCTTTTTTTTTTTTTTTTTTTCTCGAAAAAGTAGCCAAGTAAAGCATTACAAGGTGTGTATATGACATCCAATTTATCTATTGCCAGTTAAAAATTCACAAATAATGGTGTGCACTTATCTCAACTATTATATACAATATTAGACACCGAGTCAACAATTAAGAGCGTCGTTGATCCAGACCATTAAATAAGTCTAAATTATTTTAAATTATCCTCCACTAAGTTAACAACCAAAATCAACATTTTAGAAAGCTATTCAGAAATGTGCACTGCTCAACGGATTAATATAATGCTTCAACAGTAAATCATTTGCCATATCAAGTTACGAGTTATATGAAGATTTCAATGATAGACCTCTGTAACGTCTCGGAAAAATCCGTATAAAGACCTGAGTACCACCTTAGGCAGAAATCACTTAGGACCAAATCCTTTAGAAATTAGACAAAACTAACTATGTGTTAAACTAGATTAGCTATGAAATTAGCACTATCACTTTAAATACGATCTGTAAGATGTAAAATGAGTAGAACCGTTAACACTAAATTATCTAAAAGCTTAGGACCCATCTCTAAACCCAGTTGCACTTGAGAGCATCATGAAACTCTGTATTGGACCTGGACCACACGTCGAAAGTTCGATTACCATGAAACTATATATTTATGACCGCCTTACTGGACTTGATAACCATATCGGAAATCAAGTCTTGATAGTATCCAGAAAGGCACAACTTGAGCCCAGAGCTAAGTGTGTGAGAAATGTGAATATCTTTGAAAATTAAACTCAGATTTGAGTGATTTGAGTCGTTCACTTGCAGGCCAAATCTAAGGTTTCAGACCGTCAAAATCTGACCCAATTTCACTTCGGATCAGGGAAAATTTTCAACACATGTCAGTGTACTTGTGGCCCTAATCGAGTGACGATGACCGTTGAACTGAAATTGGTCCTCCGCGGTCGATCCGTAAATCTGATCGGACCGAAAACTTAACTCGACCTAGATCCAATGCCAGGGAGCTTAAGTCCGACCGCATACAGAAAAGGGGCCTCCAGATGTGCTCCGTTGGACTAAAACAACCATTATTTGGCTATAACCTAAGTATACCATGGCCTTGGGGCCATTCTCATCAATTTTGGGCCTATATAAGGGCCTTAAACCCTATCTCTCTCATTCCATACGAATTTGCAACCCTAAGAGAGAGAAAGAGAAAGTGTGAGAGAAAGCGGGAGATCGTTCTTAGGATTCGATCCGGCGCTCCACGTGCTTAACCACCATTCCTGTATTGTTACATGGGCGATTTTGATTCCATTTTTAGGTAAGAAAACCTAACCCTAATATGTTTTAGGGTTTCAAATAGTATAAGTGATGAAATAGCTAACATATTTCATGTTATAGGTGGCTGTCGTGCCGTACACGAAGACTTGACATACAAACTGAGTTCGATACTTGATTATCAACGAAAGGTGTGGACTATAAATGTTTAGGTTATGGTTTTCAAGGCTTTCAATGTCAGAAATGATTTATGTCTAACTTGATTACTATCTCACATGCTTAGATACGATGTTTTCCCTATATACACATACACGTAACTATGTTAATTTTGAAATGCATTCCATGTGTTTGTTGAAATGCCTGAATGAATGTGGAATTTAGATTTGTGCATGCCATGCTTATTAAATGCAAATATATAATGGTTGTATGTGTGACAACTCCTTGTGAAAGGACTTGTCATAACATGTGTTTTAAACTAATTTATTACATGTATGTGATATTTGTAGTCTAAGTATTTGATAAAATCCCTAAATGAGAAAATGGTTGTTTGCATGTATGTAATGAGGGTGTTGAGATGAGATTCTCAATTTCTTTATCTATGGTTATAGTTCATTTATGTAACCTATCCTATTACTATGTGATTTATAGATGAAATGCTTATGTGTGGTGGCATATGTATTATGTGATTGTAGAAATGCCCAAATAAGATTATGTTTAGATTTGGTTGTCACATGCCGTCTTGGCTATTACATGTTAATGTTATTTGCTTAGAGTGTGATTGGGGCTATGATGTAGTCTAGGCAATTGGTAATGGTTAACGATCGGTGGTCGAACTGTTTTAGCCACGACGGATGCGTTCGACGAATCCGAGTCGTACGAAGTTTGACTATAATGGTTAGGCCACGCGGAATGCTTATGCATTCCATGTCGATTGAGTCAACGTACGCTCGTACCAGTCAGGCTTGTCAAGTAACCCGATTGGCCCAAGTGTATGTTCATCGTGTATGGACGTTACTACTTGAATCTAAGGTACCAAACTCACTAGTGGAAAGCCTGTTTAACCTTGGTACCTCGATCCGCTAAGATTCATGAGCCGGGCATGGTAGTATGGGACACCGTGGTCGAGCTGTCGACCTACGCTGGGGTGACGAGCCTCCCCATAGTGTCCAGTAGCAACCTAAGCTCGTGAGTCAAATACGGTGGTATGAAACATTGTATTCGAGCTGTCGGTCTACGATTAGGTGACGAGCCATTCGTAGTGACCTCAAGTATACTTTGAGACTACGATGAGGCGACGAGTCTTTCCGTAGCAACTAGAGTATAAGCTAGGCCTGCATTGACGTGACGAGCCCTTTGTAGTGACTTTGAACCATAACATCGTATGAAACTAGCTAGGACTGATGACCCTAGAATGGATCATTGCTTGAAAAATGATATAAGGGAGGTACCTTAGCTTCTCAATCCTACTGTATGAAAAGGTCTAATAAGAACTCGGTAATCACGCTTATGCACCGCATTGCATGTGGTGTTGGCGTTGGTGTTGAGCACAGAGGAAGTGGTGCACGTCGCGACCGTAAGAGGAAGATCGCAGAGGGAGTGTAGGCGAGGGCATGCATCATTAATACATATCATATTTGTATTAACCAGAGTACTTAGAGATGTTTGATTGTATTGCTTTATCATTACTGCTTGATTGAATTGATAACATGTTAACCTTTGCCTTATAGCTCCACTGAGTTAATCACTCAATCCCACGTTCTGGGACGGTGTTTTAAACACCAACCAGACTCTATCTTAGCTGCAAGTGATGGCGATGTTCATGAAGCAGAACCAGACTTTTATGATGACGAGGAGGAATTTTCCTACATGCAATTATCAGGCGGGTCTATGTAAACCGTGTTCTGATCGACGGGGCTTACAGGGATGCTGACTAGATATCATTGCACTCGTTATGATTGTATTTTGGAGCACACATGTATATTCATTTTGTACATTTTAGGAGTATACATGTATATATTTAACCTGATAACATGATCACACTTCGGAGACTTACTACAGTTCATATATCTTATACATCTATTACAGTCTTCCGCTTGCGAAATTCATTTGTCTTTGGAGTATGATATGCTGATTTAGTATAATTCCATTCATGTTTAATGTACTAATACGGACAACATTTAATCATCATTATTTATGTTGCATAAGTGATGTGTTGGAACTCGAGAGTTGGGCCTATGCTCGACCCCCAATTTTCGGGGCATTACAACCTCTCAAAAAAAAAAATCGATCTGATTATTGGAAGGTCAAACTCAACTTTAAGCAATTGGGTCAATCTAAAGGGTCGAATTTGTAAAAAGAGTTTAGATATAAATATATCACTATTTGGCCCAGTATAAAGTCATTGGTGTCCATTACAGGGTTTAATGGCCATCTAATTCATAGGTGTTGGGTCTCTTGAATTTTGTGAAATATACATATATAGTCCAGCTTTATATTTACGAGAACCACTTGCATGTTGCGCTCTTGATATAAAAAAAGATCACAATGATACTATGAAGTTTTCTCTAGAGCAGTTAAAGTATGCTCATCGTTGATATGTGGTTATGGCTTACATGTAGGGGTGTACATGAACCGAGCTAGCTTAGTTAGCTCACTCGACTCAACCTTAAAAAGCTCGATTCGACTCGGTTCGAAGCTGACTTCGAGCCAAGTCGAGCTGATATTTTGAGCTTGAAAACGAGTTCAAGCCAAGTTCGAGCAGGCCCCAACTTGACTCGACTCGGATCGAATCTAGCTCGAATCGAACCAGTTCAGTGACTCAGTTACTTTGCCATTGATGTTGCTCACCAACTGTTTGATAAAATGACTCAACGAAATGTGGTTGGTGGTAAGGAAGGTTGTTTTTTTTGGATTTTATGTTGCTTAGAAGGTGTTTGATAAAATACCTGTAAAACCATTGCTTATGTTTGTAAAACAGTGGGATTTTGAAGTTGCAGTTTAGGTGTTTGTGGAAATGCCTCAATGGCGAACTCGACTCGATCTTGGCTCAAACTCGGCCCGAGCTATTGACCGAACTGAGTCGAGCTGGCCCGAGCTACTGACCGAACCAAGCTGAGCTGGCTAGTCAGGCTCGAGGATTGAGCTAAGCCGAATTTGAGCTGAGGTCAGCCAGTGGCCGAGCCGAGTTGAGCTGAGGCCAGCTTGACTTGGTTCGACTTGATGTACACCCCTACTTACATGTCTGACCTAGAACTACATTATGCTTGATCGTCATGCCAACGGCTAACCTTTTTTTGTTTTTTTTTTTTTAAGATTAGCTTGTTAATACACACCCCATTGTCAGTACATACTCCATGGTTAGCAACCCCCACTAGGGAATTGATACCATGACCTTAGTGTTGAAACGAGGTATCTTCACTCTGCCTACCACTCGAGCTATGGATCAGGGTGGGCTAACCTATACACGACTAGATAGCATTTTCTCATGTGTTGGCTTAAGTCAAGGCACATATATTTGTTATTGGTGTGAGTTGGGCATTGGCATGAAATAGGGCTTAATTTGTAAATGGTCCTGATCCATATCTACTTACATGCCCAATTAATAAACCACCGGACCGAGAGACATAACTCATAAGAGAATTATTTTTTAAAAGGGATTTTTACCCAAATATTCCTTAAGTGTCTTATTTACCCAACAATGCTTTGACTATTTAAAATGACCAAAGAGTGCTTTTTGAGGAGGACCCAAAAGTTTTTTTCTTTTTGTTTTCACAAAAGAAGCCAAGAAAATTATTAAGGGCCTTATATATGACATCTAACTTATCTGTAACCAGTTAAAGATTCACAAATAATGGTGAGCACTTAACTATTATATAGAATGGCAGAGACACCAAATCAACATTTTGAGAGCTCCAGTTATTGGTCTAGGCCATTAAATAGGTCTAAATCATCTTACATTATCCTTCACTAAGTTAATAACCAAAATCAATGTCTTAGAAAGCTATGCGGAAGTGTGCGGTGCCCATCGGATTAATATAATGCTTCAATAGCACATTATATGGCTTATTAAGTCATGTCTTATGTGAAGATTTTAATGATGGACTTCTTAAAACATTAGTTGATCAGGTTATTGGAAGGTCAAACTCAACTTTGAGCATTTGGGCCAATCTAAAGGCTGCATTTGTGAAAAAGAGCTTGTAATAGTCCTTGGATGTGATGAACAACTTCTAAAAAGCCTAGAGAGGATGGTCTTGATTTAAAGAGAAAGATAAAAAATAATCAAATGGGCCTAGCAAACAGCCTAAGTTGTGTGACACAGCTGACTAGCTAGTCACACACCTTGCAAGCTATTGGGCTGCGCAACCAACCATCGGTGATACACCGTAATAAAACAGACATATCTTATCCGTTATAGATCAAATTTTCATCATATTAAGCTTGTTGGAAATATAATTTAATAATATTTTATATGACATTAAAAGTATTATATTTAAACCTCATTTCATATTTGAAAAGTGGATCACAGCCGGGTTGATCGTATCAACCCAAGTCAGCCAAATTTCATACTGATGTGATGCCAGTGGCTACCTGGCTATGGGATGGTGCTCTATAGGCCTCACTATGATGTATGTGATTTATCCATACCATCTATCTATTTATCCAGCTCATTTCAAGGTATGAGCCCAAAAATAAGGCAAATTCAAATCTCAAGTGGACCATACCACAGGAAAATATTGGTGATTGAATGCCCACCATTAAAAACTTCCGCCAGCCCACTGTAGTTTTATCTACCATCCAACTTGCTGATAAAATCATCCAAACTTAGATGAAGGAAAAATACAAATATCAACTTAGATCCAAAACTTCTGTGACCCCTAATAAATTTTTAATGGCGGACATTCAATCATCACTTTCTCCTCTAGTGTGGTCCAGCTGCAACTTAGATTTACCTCACTTTTTTTTTTTTTTTTTTTCTCATGCCATACATTGAGATAGAAAAATGGATGGATTATGGTGGGGCAATAAAGCACTATCAAGTGGCGAGCAACTCAGGGCCATTGTTAGTGGGCAACTGCCCATGTAACATAAATTGCTCATCCTCGATCGTTAAGGCTTGTTTGATGCCACCAAATAAATTACTTTTTCTACTTACAGCGGTAAATAATTAATTTATTTTAAATAAATAAGTTTAGCTTATAATCAATTATAAGTAACTTTTTTACTTAATTATCACTTAGTTAATTTTTTTTCATTTTCTACTTTTCACAAGGTGCTGAAGAGATGAGTCAGGAGAGACAAAAGAAAGAAAAAGCTAGGAAGTATGTTGTTTACGATTCACTTATCTTCTTAATAAGTAAAAAATTAAAGTAAGCTACTTGTATGATCAGTACCTTATGTTAAGCAACTTAGGATCTAAACGCCCAAACATTTGGAATATCCTACTTGTGCGGTTTGATTGTGCAATCCGGAGGTCGACGTCAATGCAACATGTGAGGAGTTGTCACCGCCCTAATCTAGGGCGGTGTAAAGCGGTAGTAGATTAGGTGTGGCCAGGCCTCACCTAAGACAGTGCGGCCCTTGCCATGGCGCCCACCTTAATGTATGTATTCTAAATCCACACTATTCGGCCATTTTTTCAAATCATTTTAGGGAAAGAGACAAAAAATGAAAGAGATCCAAATATCATTTGGACCATATTTATGAGAAATAGTGGTGATTGAATGCCACACCAATAAAACTTCTTAGGTCTTATTTTAATGTTTCTATGATGATTATTTGTCATCCAATCTATTGAAAATGTCATACAAACATGAATGAATGGAAAAATATATATATTATCTTGATCTAAAACTTTTGTGGCCTGCAATGAGTTTTTAACAGTCAGTCACCGCTATTTCTTAAGGTATGGTCCAGCTGAGATTTGGACTCTTTAATTTTTGGGATCAGGCTCTAAAATGATATGGAAAATGGGTGAACGGTTTGGATATTGGATACATACATCAAGGTGGGCCCCTCGGTAAGGGGTGCACCGTCTTTGGTGAGGCTGGGCGGTGTAGCCAGGCCGCACTGAATCCTCTCCCGCGTGAAACCACAACGCGAGGAATCCAGTCCCATTTTTACGAAGGGATAAAACGCTTTGACTATCTGAATGCTTTTGCCAACCTGTATTATGAGAAGGTGCATTCTAAGGGTTGAAAAATGTGGGGCTCACATCTAGAAATTGGGCTGCACCTATGACATCCAACTTATCTAACCGATGCATCCAAGCATGATTATGAGAACAACCAAAAGCACAAGCCAATCCCCTCATCAGGTGGGCCACACCAAAAAAAACAATATACACCACCCAAAATATCCACCTTCATTCACGTGTGTTTCATCTCATGATATTTAATCACGCATGAATTTTGTTTTGGCTGATCATCGAGGTGGATAGCATTTGTTGAGCGGGTTAGATGTCAAACACACCCGCCCCACAATTCTCCACTTTACCAATTCTCTAAGAGAGAATAAAAGAAGGTATTTGGGTCATTTTAACCCCTCCAAAATAAAATTTCAGTTTGTCTAGGAATCACATAGTAAAATACAATTTTTTTGGAAGATTTTGGTCCATGTGATTAAATTGTATGGAATTGTATTATATGGGATTAAAACCATTATTGTATGATGATTGCATGTTTCCAAAATCACAACCGCACGAGACCAAATATAATTCAATCCTACCTAATATCAATCATTATTGTCCTCTGCAAACACTAGATGGAATTAGCATAGAACCAAATGTAATTCCATTGGGATCCTTACACTTGGACGTGTGGTAGACTCCTGGTAGTTTCAACTCCCATCCCAGGTTCCTACCAAATAGGCAAAAAAATAAAATAATAATAATAATAATGTAATTCCATCCCATCTAAGCCCACCTACCAAATAGGCACTTAACTAATTTTTGTACTTAAAATCACTCATATAAATACATTACAACCATGACCTTTGTATTCTAGGATTTTCACTGCAAAATCTAGAAGAATTTGCATTTTCCCAAATAATACCCGACAGTCGGAAATTTCAAGGGATGCTGTGGAGGAAATTACCCAAGTGCCTTCATTTGTTATTTTCTAGAAGTAGTAAAATTGGGAATTGTGAGGCTCACATGGTATTTGTATAACATCCAATCAGTCAAATATATGCAATTCATAATGACGATCACAAGAATAAGAAATTTGGTCAATAGAATCATCTTATTGGCCACACTTGCTGAATTTGGATGTTTACAAGTAGCAGACATTATTTTTTATGGTTTGATTTGTTATATGAATGCGTTGCTATTCAATCAAACACAAAAAACCGTATTCAGTCAAACATATGTGATTAAAATAGTGTAAGTCATGCTAGGGATGTAATCAACTTTGAGTTTGATTGAATGCTTATAACCTTAGACACTAAATTAGTTGAGGATTAGACTTACAAAGGTTGATCTAACTGTCTGGCGAGCAATATTGCAGCAATCAGGCGATTTAGGAGTAGTCCTTCAATAGAATTTTTTATATATTTCACTAAGGACTTTTTTTTTAAACAGTAATGGTGATTATCGGTGATTATTTGCAAGGATAGACAAATAATATTAGAAATAAGGGCTAATCATAATTTTATTGATTTATAACCTTATAATTACAATCAACAAGAATATAAAGTAAAGAAAATAAAAAATAAATTACTTACAACTGTCCGTATACACAAACAATCAAAGCGTGTGGCCAACAGATGTGATCTATGCGATCTTTTAAGTATGGATTCAATTGATTAGAGATCCAACAAAGAAGGTCGTGGATATTTAATCTACTCCTACATTGTATTCAGGGGCGGCTCTAAGGGGTAGGCAGGTGAGGCAATCGCCTAAGGCCCCCTATTTATGAAGGCCCTATATCATAGGAACAAGCTTTTAATACTACAAATAAGGGAATCTATACATATGCATAGAAATTTTAATTTTTTAAATTAAATTATAAATAAAAGCTCCTATAGATGGTTCATGAAAAAAAAAAAAAAAAAACAACACACAATGAATGGTTCAACTAATTCTTGTAATAAACAAATTATTTGAATTCAATAAAATTTCCAAATTGGAAGATAGAATAGCTAAATCAATGGATTTTTGTAATTTAGCCTATCTAGAATGGATCACCTAATTTAGACGGTTTGGATGGAGTCAAAATATGCTATATTAACAATCTAGGAATGCCTATTTATTAACTATAACGGATACCATACAATTCTAAATTCATTATTCTCACAACAGACATGGATTCCTGTATCCTTGAGCTCTGTGGGGACCACATTATTATATGTGTTATATCTATTCCGTTGATCCCTTTCTTCATCCCATTTTAGAATATTAGAAAAAAACATGAAGTGGAACCAAAGCTCAAGTGGACCACAACACCAAAAAAAAGTGGATATTGAATGCTTACCATTAAAAAGTTTTCTACAGTTTTGGATAAGCTATATTTAATCCATCTAGGATTCACCTATGAACATTTAGTAATTTTATCTATCGAAACTGATTTATTGGATAAACTTGAATATAAAACTTTATTACTTTTTATAGTTTAATTTTGAATTTATTAATTTTTTTATTTTTTAAACTAAAAAGCCTCATTTTTATGACCTACCTAAGGCCCCCAAAAATGTTGAGCCGCCCCTGATCGTATTGCGACAATGACACTCGACAGTTACATATAAGTTATACTAAACACCAAACTTGTTGTAGTAGATTAAACAAAAGTGAATAAATTATGATTAAAAGTAAGAGAGAGAAAGTATTGTGCTAGGAAGAGAGGTTGTGTGTTGGCGAGGCAGGCTTTTATTGTTGAAGGGTTACTTGGTCATATCCTATTTGAATTTAGATTCTTCATTTATGTTCCAATCTTTTTTCTTTTATTTTTTTGAAAAAAAAAAACTTGTTTTGTAACTCTATGTAGTTTATGTGAAAACATCAATTATTTTTGAAAAATTTTCCTTTTTAATATGATTGTGTGAGATAGTATTGTCATGTGTATTCAGATTTTGATATATTAGACGGCGGGGTTTTATATAGCTGGTTAAATATGCTGTTTAATCACATGTGCCACTTGTACAAAAATCACATGTCATCTTTATAGTAAAACTTTTTATTTTTTCTTACACCATACATGCCCATACAAATTTTAGCTATAGTGATTTTGGCAAGATACGTGTTATCCAGGGAAGTGGATTGAGAGATATTTTTGAGGTGCAACGTGCAAGTGAGGTTGATACATGGCAGCATCCGATGGACTGCATCAGATAGGATCTGACATATTTTCTGCTTGTTTCGTAATCTTGGTGGGGCACATTTATTGGATGGTTTGGATGTCATATGCATACAACTCAGGCCACTTCTTAAATAAAAATCAAACAAAGGCGTTTGAAGTAATTTCTCCCCATAAAAACAAAAAGCCTCATCCAGCAACTGCCTTGTATTTTCCTTTTACAACTCTTATCTTCTAGTTGTTCGAGAAGGATGAATCACTGCCATTTTTTAGATGGTGTAAAACTAACAAAGTAGGTATCTATGGCCCGAATATTATAAATATATTACATCCATCGCCTCTCCAATTTCCTTCCCTGGCTCTTATCGCGTGATTTCTTCCTTTTACACACCCATCATTTTTTAATCGTTTTATTGACTAAAATTCCAAATAAAAAGGAAAGAGAGACCGCTCCAGCCACCATCACCACAACCCTCCATCTCTCTACCCATCTCTCTATCAGATGTGACTGCCTCTGTCTCTATTCTCTGCCCAAAAATCAAACCCAAAAGTAAATGAAAGAGAGAGAGATTATTGAATGGCGACAACCCAAATCTGGCCAATACGAAAGCAATTTTCATTCCATAATTCATCCTTTTTATACCCAATCAACCACAACCCCTTCATCTCATCCCCACTCTCCTCCAATGGCTGCTGACGCCTCTCCCCAATTCCGCGATGCTGAATTCACCGACTTTCGCGACGCTGCTCAGATCAGCGTCTCCCACGATGGCCTCTACTTCTGGCAGTACATGGTCGCTGGTTCCATCGCCGGCTGTGTCGAGCACACTGCCATGTTCCCTATCGATACCCTCAAGACCCACATGCAGGCTCGCACCGCCTGTGCAGTCCAAGCCGCCGCCCCCACCCTCCGGCAGGCCTTCCAATCTGTCCTCAAGCTCGAGGGCCCCGCTGCCCTCTACCGTGGGGTCGCTGCCATGTCCCTCGGCGCCGGCCCAGCCCACGCTGTCTATTTCTCCGTCTATGAGTTCTGCAAGGAACGCCTGTCCGCTGGCAACCCCAACAATTCTGCTGCCCATGCTGCATCGGGCGTCTGTGCCACCATCGCCAGTGATGCTGTCTTCACGCCCATGGACATGGTGAAGCAGCGCCTGCAGCTTCGGAGCAGCCCGTACAAGGGCATCTTGGATTGCATTGGCCGGGTACTGAGGGAAGAGGGCTTCGGGGCTTTCTATGCATCGTACAGGACGACAATCCTGATGAATGCGCCCTTCACGGCTGTGCATTTCGCAACGTATGAGGCAGTGAAGAAGGGGTTGATGGAGGTGTCTCCGGAGAGCGTGTCCGATGAGAGATTTATTGTCCATGCTACTGCAGGGGCTGCTGCGGGTGCGCTGGCAGCTGCAGTGACGACGCCGCTCGATGTTGTGAAGACCCAGTTGCAGTGCCAGGTAAATAAATGTTCTTCATCCTCTTCTAATTAAATTACTTATGTTATTTTTGTCCTTTCTTGTTGTTGTTGTTGTTTTTCTTTTTTCCTTTCATTTATGCACTTTTCATTGTTGTTGTTGTTACTTCTACCTGTGGGGGCTTCTTTTACTGTTTGTTGCACTTCATTGGAATGCTGTTTTAATTTCTTGAGGGCTTTGCTTTTACTTCTTTTGGAGAAGCAAACATGATTATTCACCTCGAATAATAGTAATTGATTAGGTTACATTGACAGTTCCAGTTTGCATTCTAAATAACATCCTAGAGGAGTTACACCGTATGTTAGCGGAGTATGATGATTTCACATGCATGATTCTTTGTGTGCATGGGATACATGTATATTAATCCTAACTGTGTGAATAATTGGCCCCACTCTAGATGGATGATAACCTCAACATCCTTTTTTAGAAGTTAGAAGTTAGCCCCTACCGCAGGGTCGATTTTGGTACCCCCTATCCTCTTTATGGAGAACTTCCTGGAGGGGTGGACGAAGGCCAATATTTGGTGGGTTTTTGGACAGGAGGGGGAGGTGCAGGAGGTAGTGATTCCGAAGGAGAAGGGATTTGGGAGATTGAGGGTCTTTGTATTTGTTTGTCTGAAAAGGGCCGAGGAGTTTCCGATGGTGATCTCAGCTTTTTACCAGAAACTTTCAAAGGTCGAAATATTTCTAACTAAAGAGTAAAGTATCGTCTTAAGGCGGCTAACCACCAGATTGGGAAGAAGGTGGTGATGTAGGACAATTAACCACTTGCTCTAAAAGCTCGAACTGTTAGAGTATGGCGAATTAATCCCTTTATCTCATTGGCCAGGTCTTACATCTCATGGGTTAGGCCCTCGGTCGACCCCCCCCCCCCCCTGTGGGCCCCAAATCACATGGGTACCGCCTCACACGAGCCACCCGAGTCACACGGGTGGGCCCGCATCTCACGAGCCACCTGCCTCACACAGGCTGCCCACCCCGAGAGTACCTTTGCATCTCACAGGCCACCCCACTTGAGCCTAGTGTGAAAATGCCCCCACATTAATCACCCCCGGTGAGGAGTCTCAACCACGAGACCTCCCGCTTTGATACCAATTTGATGCAGGACAATTAACCACTTGCTTTAAAAGCTCGAACTGTTAGAGTATGGAGATTAATCCCTTTATCTCATTGCCCAGGCCCCACGTCTCATGGGTTAGGCCCTTGGTCGAACCGCCCTCGTGGGCTCCAAATCACATGGGTACCGCCTCACATGAGCTACCTGAGTCACACGGGTGGGGCCCGCATCTCACAAGCCACCTGCCTCACACAGGCCACCCCACCTCAAGTGTGCCCCTGCATCTCACAGGCCACCCCATTCGAGCCCGGTGTGAAAATGCCCCCGCATTAATCACCCCCCGGTGAGGAGTCTCGAACACGAGACCTCCCGAGTCACACAGGTGGGGCTCGCATCTCACGATCCACCTGCCTCACACAGGCCGCCCACTTTGATACCAAAAATTGATGTAGGAAGACCTAATCTAACCTTAAATGAGCATGGTATATGAAAGGGGCAGATTTATGCAATCTAAAATAAAAAAAAAAAAACAAATAAAATATCAGCCTTATACATCATAAAACAAGAAAGAAATAAGGTTAATATAGTATTGATTATGGCCATCCATCACAAACATGAAGTATTGAATCTTAAAATTTGAGTTTAGTTGGATCCGGCGAAAGATAGAACTTTCGTCTTATAATAGGTCCGTCTAACGATCCAAGTGGATTTTCTAATCCAGAAAAATAGAAATTTCCCGGATTGGAAAATTTGGGGATTTAATGATTTAGATAAAAAGAAACAAGATTTAGCTTCTAGATCTAAAAATTCTAGGAGAAAAGGAAGAGAATGAGGTTAAAGAAAAGAGTACCTTGAGAAAAGAGAAAAGGAGAAAAAAGTAGGGGATAAGAAATCGTTACCTGGGCCTCACGCCCTCTTCCAATCACTGGAAGTCGAAGACGAGATCGTTAGAAGCAAAAAGCTCTTTTTTTTTTCTTTCATAAACATAATATCACATACTATGGGTTTAGGGCAACCCTTATAAATTCGTAATTACATGAAATTACCAAAATACCCTACTAAAAAAAATTCAAAAAAAAAAAAAGAAATTTGCACAAAATTGTGCACAAACGGTCTCAAAACTTAAATAAGTCAAATGTTCATAAACTAAATGCAAATTGAAAATGCTCAAAGGGCCCCGATGATAGCGTCGTGAAGGTGGTGTAATGAAGGTGGGCCGTGACGATCCAACGGTCCGATCACACCATCCTCGCGATCCAACGGTCCAAGTGTCTTCTATAAGCAACTTACACATGTCACGAACACATGTGTAAGGTCTTCAACCTCTACAGACTCGACCCGTATCCGTTATCCAACCACATTGACACGGGTAACGCACGCCTCCTGCGTTGATATACTTTGAATGGCCTGGTGTCCGCATCAGGTGGAGAAGAAGGCGGTTGGGCAGCAAGCTGGTGTTGGGGTGGGTATAGTTCTGTTGGAAGCCCAAGCTCTAACATCTAATCCTAGTCTCTCTTTCAAAGATGTAGTGACTCTGGGAGTCGGAGGGAGGTTTAACAAGCGGAGGTGGCATCTTCGAGTAGGGGGATGCAACATGATTCCAACAACAAGGATGTTTGGCTTTAGAAAGGGAGTTCGACTGGTGGCCCTATGGTGAATGTTGACTCCAAGGTGGTGGAGAATGCTTGGGGATCCCTTTAGTGGAGCTTGGTGGCAAAAGTTAAGGTCGGCGCCACTCTAGGGGAGGTGAAGGATTGATTGCTGGAGTTGGGAGGGTTTAGAGGAACGTGACTTCACTCTTAACGTCTATCAGGGATGGATGTTTGGGTGTCACTCAACCACAGATGGATATTGACAAATTATTGATTTCCGGGGTCATCTTTAACACGGCCCGGTGGAGCATCTCCGAAGGTGGGAAGATCGGTTAGTGTTTGGATGGGGCAGGGCTTGGTTTCAAGTTTGGGGCATTTAGTTGAAGCTCTTAAATTGGAGGTGTTTGTGATGGTGGGCTCATGTATCGGAGAGATATTGTTGGTGGATCTGGCTATAGAGGAGGGGTTGCAAGTTAGGGTGTCGAGATGGTGCAACCTAGAATGACTAACTCTTACCCTATCCTCCCTCCCCCTAGGAATCAATTAAATTTTAAAGATGTGTTTAAAATGTTCATTGCATGCGTGCTTGTGTTGAGCGGAAGAGATGATTAATTGGGGATTTGGGAGAGAGTTTGATGCCCTCGAGGACCATCATCAACGATGTGGCAACATGCTAACTTTCCACATAAGGTGGCCCAAGGACCTCCAATAGGTTGAGCAACAAGAGGCTGACATTCAACGATGGAGTGAAACCATAACCCTAGAAAGGTGGTTATGGGCGAGGGACTAGTGTACTCAAGGTGGTATAAAGTTGCTCCCACATACTTCAAATGTGGGCAATTGGGTTGTCATGGTTTTTAATGTCCTTTACATTAGTCTGGACTTAAAAGTGGATTTGGTTGAGGAACGGGACTATGTTGAGAACATGCTAGACTGTGCATAATTTAAAAGTAGAGCAGAGATATCAATAAATTGTTAATGGATTTTTTCATATACCCGCCTACTCTTTACTCCATAAACCAAAACCCACTTGTTTTTCAAAACTTTCTTTTAAGCCGCCTCTCTTTTGCGTCATTAGACATACATGCGCTCACCGTTGGGATGCTATGTAGAGCATCATATTTTCAAAGTGATGAATTCGTCCTTTCCTAAAGCTACCCTAACCAACCCATTTACAAGCATTTACCATGGTTAAAAGTGTGATAAATGCCCTTTTACCTTGTTCTCTCACTGGTACAATAAGAAAACCTGGATATAGATGCACATACCTTAGGGTGACTTGGTGCTATTTCTTTGCCAAAGGTCCATTACTACTTGGGTAACCAAATATATGTACCAGTAATTCGGTGGGCCCTATCGTTAGGGTTATTTTGGGTTTGCAGTTTACACGAGAGAACCAAAGATTCAGTGATCTTGACCAGTATCTCGTAGAGTGTCGCCAAGGAAATTGCCCAACATTGTTGGCTAGGATCTTTAGATCGATGTTACTTTTGAAGCGTAATTGATGCATGATGCTTCACATCAATAGTCTGGATAATTGAACTGTGGGTCCTTGATGCAGGACAATTAACCACTTGCTCTAAAAGCTCAAACTGACAGAGCATGGTGAATCAATCCCTTTATCTCATAGCCTAGGCCCCACATCCCATGGATTAGGACCTCAGCCGAACCCCCCTCGTGGGCCCCACTTTACATGGGTTCCGCTTCACACGGGTGGGGACTGCCTCACACGAGCCACCCGCTTCACACGGGCTGTCCACCCCGAGTGTGCCGCTGCATCCCACAGGCCACCCCACTCGAGCCTAGTGTGAAAATGCCCCTGCATTAGTCCCACATGTACAAACTGAGAACTTGAGGATATCGCCGTTGTTGTCGGGTCGACGATTGTAAAATTCCCCCAATAAATTAAGGAAATGGTCTTGCATGGTAGACACTTGTATAAAATTATCTTGTCAAGTTAGGAGTTCCAACACAGCACGAGAAGCGTCCATGGTTGACCTAGGTTTCCGCAGGAGATAATATGGTAGGGTTGGTGGAGCCATTATATCTCAACCATACACTTTGTAGGATGGCTTATCTATCAATCGTGTTCGTCCATATATTTAATCATGATTTGGATGAAAATTGGTTCAAAAAAACACACAGATTTGATAATCCTAGCCATTTGAGCGGTTCCCTCAGAGCCACAGTTGAAATTATGGTCAAATACTTGGTGGGGAATATTGAAGGAATGGGATTGTCGATGGATCAAAATGTATGCTCCATTCCTTATTGGGCAATCGATTATTTAGATTGGGCTAATGTTTTACTGATCCACACCATTCATTTGGTGAGCCCATCATGATGATGGTCTATGTCCCAAAATCTTTCTTCCTTGGGCCTGTTTGGATCCGTTGAAACATAAATTAAGGAAAGACAGATCTATTACTCAGGTGGGCCTCACGTTCAGACCTTTGTGGGCCCCACTATGATCTCTTTGAGACATCTAGTCCGTCCACTAGTTTAACCAACTAAAATTAGGGTGCGGTCCCAAAAATTAGGCAGAATGAAAACTAGGATGGGCCACGACACAAGAATTAGTTCTTGGTATCACCAACCGTTGATACCTTTGTGGGTCCCACCACGATGTCTTTGCAGCATCCACTCTGTCAATTAGTTTTGCAATCTTATCATAGGAAGTCACTTAAAAAGCTAGACAGATCTATAACTCAGGTCAGCCACACTACATGAAATATTGTGAAGATTTTGAATGCGTGTGTTGAATTCCATTGTTTCATGTGGTGTGGTTCACCTCACTTTTGGATCTGCCTATATTTCGGTCTCATGTTTCGCCATGCGCTTGGAAAGTTGATGGACGGTGTGGATATCTCAACAGCACACCGCGGACCCCACCAAATTGTTACATACCCATCCAACCGTCCACTTGTTGCAAAAGGGATGAAAGATTGCTGCAAATGGGTAAAATAGTGAATTCTATTTCAAACGAGGGATAGATAAGTCTTTTTTGATACAAAGGGGATCTTCTGTTATGGAACCGTGTGCGTTAAAGTCAATCTAAGCATTTTTTTGGAACATATTCTAGAAGGTAGGCGGCTTAAAAGAAAGTTTTGAAAAGCAAGCGAGTTTTGGTTGATAGACTGAAGGGTAAGCGGGTATGTGGAAAAAAATTCCAATTGTAAAGAACATGCATATGATGATAGGGATGGCCTATAGGAGATGTTGCATATCTATATGGAAATAGGGTGAGATGTTGGTTGTCCAATGGATGAGGGTGATGGTTATGGCCATAATTATGGTAAATAGGGAAGTAAGGAGATCATAGTCTCGCAAAAATGGTGGATAAAATCAAGCGTTCGAAATATCGGTATTGTGTTACGTATTGCATCCTTGGGATATAGATATGTATCGGTTATCGCACGAGATATATCATTTGTATCAGGAAATTTGTTTCACTTTTTGAGAAACATTAGGAAAGTGGTTGAATTTTTCAATGAAACTTCAGGGATTGTTAAAAAATACCTTAATATACACTTTTAAATCATAACATCTCAAAAAAGAAGTGCACATAATGGGTTTCCTTTGCATAGGGTCCTAAGTTATGCACTATCTGACTGAACTAATGCAACTATATTCAAATTGAATGCATAACATTTAGAGTGTTTGTCATGATTATTTTATCAAACACTCCTAAATACTTCGAAATTAGTCTCAATTGATAGCTAGTTGAAGGGAAATTTCGAAAAAAAAAGAAGTAATAATTTAATAAATTTTAACTAAAAATGATTTTTATTTTTCAAAAATTGACAAGGGCTTAACAAATCAGTAGATTAGCCCTCATACATGCTTGATTTCATGTTCGGAGTGTAATATTGCAAGCAATTTGATGCGGGACACATGATTTAATGCTAGCATGCAACATAGAGATTATGAAAGAGTCTATAAAGTAATTTAATTAACAAAAGATGCTAACCCACAACATAATTAAGAGTAAACAATAGAAAATAAAATCTGATTTAACCTAAATCACATGCCCGCATGCTAAGAAATCACATAAATCAATTAAAACTAGTTTTGATGGATGGATATAACTTCCAATTTAGCATAGGCATGTTCCACACTCAAGAGACAAATTTGTAGGTTTTATGATTAGGGTTAAGAAGGGAAAAATCTGAAATTTGGAAAATTAAGGTTCATGGGAATTGAGGATTTTGGAATTAGGGTTTTTAGAAAATTAGGGAAAAGATGAAATTGAAGATTTAGGGTTTAGAAGGTTGTAATGGAATGGAAAAGAGGTAGACAAGAGAAGAAGAAGAAAAATACATTTCGAAGAAGAGAAAGAGGAAGGATGTACCTTGGGGAATACTCCACCAAACAAGCTTCCACCCTTCCACAATTTAATTGGGAGGGAGGGTTTTTCAAAAAACCTTAGAAAATAAGGAGAAAAATTCCTTCACACAAGATAACTTTTCTCTTCTTCTTTTTTCTTCTCAAATCCCCACTAAGGTTGGAACTCCTCCTCCCCTGTGCTTTTATAATTAAAAATTCGGAATTAAAAATCCAGCATAATTACAACTATGCCGCTCACTCAAGTGAAGTTGTTCATCATCTAAAATAAGAAAACTAAAACATTTATTATCAATCTTAACCATCAAATAACTCCTAAAAATAACAAAAAACATAAAGAAAGAAAGATCATAGTCCAAGGGGCCTAGATCTAAAAGATTTGGTTGCCCGATGGCCTGATCGACAAGATTCAATTGTTGGATCGACACGAAATAGAAATCCCATAACTAAAATGATCTCCTAACCAATCCACGTGCATCATCCCAACGTGGGGTTTTCCTGATGCACGTCCAATGCATGTGGGGTCTTCAAAATGGCCCGACGGATCCCATCTGGAACTCGTCTCCCATCCACAAAGAAAGGTACGCTGATGTGAGTGGTCGTTTTCGTCTCTGGTACACCCGAGTAGGTCATTTGATGTCCCCATCACAATTTGGGAGAAATTGGAAAATTTTTGATTTTTTCCCAATTTTCCCCAAATCGGACCACCTACACTCAAATTTTAAAATTAGAGTGTATGTGATGATCATTTCATTAAATACTCGTGAATACCTCAAAATTAGTCTCAATTGATAGTTGGTTGAACGGAAATTTCGAAAAAAATGGAGAACATGAAGAACGAATTGATATCGAAATCAAAGCTCCAACTCCATGATTTTTTATGCAAAACATGAAGAACCAATGGATTTATATAACCATTTGACACTGATTTAACATAATTTCAACAAAAAAAAGGGGATCGAAAATTGAAAATGCGCACCAGATCGAACATGTGAGATATATCGGCACTACCTGTGCGTTTCGTATCACACATGTGGGATACAAGATATATCATGGGATATATCAGCCAATATCGTCGATATTTAAAACATTGGATAAAATAAAACTGAAGAAACATTAGCATTTGCCTTTGTGTCAAATTCGTTGGTTTAAGAAAGGAGGTGAATTCTCTTTTAACGTCAAGTTCTTCGTATCCTTCTTTTTCGGTTCCAAGTATAGTGATGAGGTTGGCGTGACATGCCCCATGGATGCATGGAACATTCTGTTGGAGAGAACATGGATGTGGGGATTGAGATATGGTGTATTTGACTTTGGCTAACACTTATTATTGCGTTAAGGGTAATATTAATATACCGTTTAAAAAATAATGGCGTTAATATCATGTTACACCTGCTGAAGCAACTCCTAGCACCCAAATCTGATCAAAAGGAGCAAATTCACTCAATGTACAACGGTTTGAAGAAGAAAGTAAGATTGTTGGTGCCTGAAGAATGTTCCACCTATGTTATGTACGTTCCTATGTTAATATTAGGACTTGGTGCCTGAAGAACAGTTGGTTGCACTTAGTATTCAAGACCATATTAATTTGGTGCAAGGTTCAAGCCCATCGAATCCTATGCACTACCAAATGAAACCAGCCAAGCACACTGAGCTCCACTTTCAGGTCACAAAGTAACTATAAAAGGCCAAAAGGGGTTAATCCTAGAAATATGTGACCATGTCTTGTTCCTGTGTTGTTAACTCTTAAGAAAGACGGGTCTTGAAGGATGTGTGTGGACAATAACATGATCAGTTGGTTCACAATTAAGTATCGGTTTCTTACTCTATCTTTCAATGGTATATGGGATATGCCACACGGAGTGAAGATCGACCCAAGGAGCGTGTATCATCAGACTCAAATCCAGCTGGGGGACTAGTGGAAGGTTGTGTTTAATACATGGGATGGCTGGATGGGTTGTATGAGTGCTTCGTGATGCCATTTGGTCTTTCAAATGCGTCAAGTACTTTCATGGTGTTGATGATAGAGGTATTTCATCCTTCATGAGGAAATTCTTAGTTGTTTATTTTGATGTTGTTATTAAGTCCTGAATTGCCTGTTCATCTTTATGTTATATTATGGAAGGACTTGCTATATCTTACCAAAGGTTGCTATTTGTCTTTACGCTAAGGCGACAAGTCAACAAATCATTTGTTTATTCACTTTCACCTCTAAGCGGCCTTATGGTGGAAACTTATCAGTCTTCTGGGAGTTAATTAGGTGATACCTTTTGTTCACTATCACTTCTGAGTGGAATTATGGTGGAATCTTACAAGTCTTAGGGGAGTTAATCTATCCATGAGTTGTTTGTGGAATGCAGGTCTCCATTGAGAAGAAGTCATAAACCTATATGGTGACTCTCTTTGCTCTCAAAGCTTCAGTCCTGTAAGGAACAAAACAAAAAGGCCTTCTATAATTCATCAGAGTTAGGAGAGGATGTGGTGTAGGACAAGTCAAGGGTAGTTGTATGGAGGGCTAAGATTGAGAGAAATCATGTCTTATTGACTCTTAAAAAAAAATAATTAAAAAAAATAGAGGAAACAACATTTTTTTATAAAGCTCACATAGTGGGAAAAGAATACAAAGCAGAAAAAGATGAAGCGCAACATTAGCTGCATCCAGTGTTCGAAATATCAGTATCACACCCTTGGGATACAGATACGTATCGGTTATCGCACGGGATATATCGTTTGTATCGCATAATTTATCACACTTTTTGGGAAACATTGGGAAACATGGGAAAATGGTTGAATTTTTCAATGAAACTTTAGAGATGGTTAAAAAAGACTTTAATACACACTTTTAAATCATAACATCTCAAAAAAAAAAAAAGTACAGACAATAGGTTTCCTTTGTGTAGGGTCATAAGCCATGCGCTGTCTGATTGAACTAAGTCAACTATATTCAAATATAATGTATAACATTTATAAATGCATCAAAACATGTATGAAAACACAACTAAGTGGACCCCACTACAAAAAAAAAAAAAAAAGTGGGGGCAGTGACACCCACGGTTGAAACCTTCCTGCTTTGAAACCAACATGTGTGTGGGACCCTCAATGTGGCCCTTGCCATTATATATGAGTTGTATCCACACCGTCCATCCATTTGGAGAGATCATTTTAGGTCCTGAGCCAAAGAATTAGGCCGATCCAAAGCTCAAGTGGACCCTACCATAGATAACAATGGGGCAATGACACCCACCGTTGAAACTTGAAACCACTTTTATGGGTTCCACCATAATGTTTATTTTAGATCCAATCAACTCATAAGTTCATACAAATATTTGCCAAGGTAAAACACAAATATCAGCTTGATCAAAAACTTTTATGGCTCTCACAGAGTTTTTAATGGTAGGAGTTAAATCACCATTGTTTATTGTGGTGGGGTCCAACTTTGGATTTGACCCACAGGTGTTACTTTTACTGTAGGGCCCACCTTTGATGATATGTTATATATCCACTATGTCCATTAATTTTTATGGATCCTTTTAGAACGTTTTTCCAAATATTAAGTAATCCAAATCTCAGGTGGACCACGCCACATGAAACAGTGATTATTGAACGTTCATTGTTAAAAATATATCAAGGCCTACTTTAAGTAGATCCTTAGTGTTTATTTGTCATCCAAATCAATCAAAACAAGGAAATATACAAAGATTAGTGTAAACCAAAACTTTTGTGGCCTATAAAATACTTTTAACGGTCATTCACTAGTTTTTCTGGTGTGGTCCACCTGAGATCTTGATCTGCTTAATTTTTCATATAATGTCCTTAAATTATATGAAAAGATGGATGGACGGCCTAGATAAAAAATATACATCAATGTGGACCCACCATTACAGACCGTGTCTATCTCTGGGCATCAATTAAAAAAGTACCCATTGTGTCCTACCGTAGCCCGTCTCTAGCCGAGAACGGGCAACACCTTTAATTGGCCACCGTGATGTATGGGTCTTATACACACCATCCATCCGTTTCTTCGTATCATTTTAGGGTATAAGCCTAAAAATAAGGAAGATCCAAGCCCACCACACCATAGGAAGCAGCGGTGATAATGACTCTCATTGTTGAAACTTTTCTAGGGCCCACTGTGATGTTTATTTTCCATCCAACCTATTCATAAAGTTATGAAGACCTGGATGAAGAGAAAACACAAATATCAGCTCCATCCAAAACTTCTGAGGCCCCCAAGAAGTTTTCAACGGTAAGAGTTTAATCCCCATTGTGTAGTCCACTTGAGCCTTGGATTTGCCTATTTTTGGGTTTATACCATATATGATATTAAAAAATGGATGGACGGTGTGGATAAGACCCATACATCACGTGGTCACTCACGGAAGCAGATTAGCTGGTGTACCACACGCCAGCTATATAGCTGTTGTGGGTACGTGTTGTGCGAAGATGAGCGCTGACACTCCTCGAGCTCCGAATTGTACGACCAGTTCAAAGGAGATCAAAATTACATGGGCTTGTTATATCCACACCGTTAATCCATTTGGCGAGATCATTTTAGAGGATGAGCCAAAAAATGAATCATATCCAAAGCTCAAATGGACCACACCACATATAGCAGCTGTGATAATGATTTTCACCGTTAAAACATTTTTAGGCCCACCATAACATTTATTTTCCATCCAATATGTTCATAAGGTCACAAAGACCTGGATATATCATATTGATCCAAAACTTCTGTGACCAAAAGGTTTTCAATGGTACACGTTCAATCTTCCCCTGCATTTTTTAGTGTGGTCCACTTGTTCTTTAGATATGTCTTATGTTTCGGCTCAAGACTTACGATGAGCTTGCCAAATAGATGGACGGTTTGGATACAACGTATACCTCATAATGGGACCCACGGAACTTGTTGACGTCAATACAGTAACTATACAACTGGTGTGTGGTACACCAGCTAATCCGCTTCCACCACTCAAAGCAGCTGCTCGTTCCCAGCTTCAGAAGAAGATGACGTCTTCAAAAAAGGCTTCCGAGTCCCTTCTTGCAGCAATAGGGATAGGGTTCCGGGAAATTTTAAAACTTTTCTAAAAAATCTCCTCAAATCCCTGCGAGTTTTGGCGGACCTCTCGATCGAGTGGCCCCACGGTTCCAATCATAAAATCTTCTTTCACAGGTACCGAAATCTCCTCTTAAGAAAGATTCCCCCCCCTCCCACCCGTTTTTTTTTTTTTTTTTCTTTTCCTGATTTTCGGGTAAATCTGCGGATACTACACGATAGTATCGCTAATATTGTCGATTTTGCAAAAAAATCATGCAATATTGTGCGATATATCGCACGATAAAAAGAATTTTGGTTTTTTTTTTTTTTTTTAAATTTCCGAGGGTATCGGATGGGTTTTGTCTCGCTGGGCAGCGATAACGATAATATCGGCCGATAGTATCGATATTAGGAACATCCAGTGTTTGAGTTGTCGGTATTGCTACAAGTTTCGCTAGCCGGATATAAAAATATAGTCAATGTTTGAAATATCGGTATCACGTTACATATCGCACCCTTGGAATACAGATACATATCGGTTATTGCATATGATATATTGGTTGTATCGCGTAATTTATCGTTGTTGTTGGAAACATGGGGAAACATTGGAAATTGGTTGAATTTTTCAACAAAATTTCAGTGATTGTTAAAAAAAGACACCAATATACACTTACAAATCAAAACATTGCAAAAAACAAGTGCAAATAATAGGTTTTCTTTTTATGGGGTCCTAATCTGTGCATTGTTTAACTGAATTAATGCAAGTATATTCAAAGGCTATTCATATAATTTATAAATGTAAGAAGATGTGTGGAAACACAAGTAATACATTCAAAATCAAAAGAAGAATCACTAGATTAGGTTACATACATGTTTGATTTTGATTTTGTTTTTTTTTTTTTTTTTCAATTTTCCACAACTTGTTCTTTCTCCGCCAAATCTCAAAATCGAAGTTCTCAATCCATGATTTTTCATGCCATTCAAAACATGAAAAATCATGGATTTGTAACATGAAAAATCATGGATTTGTAACAATTTGACAATGATTTAACATGATTTACAGAAAAAAGGATCGAAAATAAAAAAAATGCTCACCGGATCGAACATGTGAGATATATCCCACTACTTGTATGTTTCGTATCGCATAGGTGGGATACAAGATATATGGCTGATATCGTTGATATTTAAAACACTAGATATAATATCGCTATCGCCAATAACCGAAAATGCGGGAAAATGGTGGAATTTTTTAGTGAAACTTTAGGACATGCCCAAATACACATAGTTGCATATTTAGGAATTAAAAAAATTACAAAAAAAAAAAAAAGCATGAGAGATGAGGACATGCCTAAATACACATATTTCCCTCTCATGTGGCCCACTTGAGTTTTGGATCCACCTCATTTTTTGTAGCACATCCTAATATGAGGTCACAAAACTGATGGACTGGGTGGATTTCTCACAAACATCAGGGTGGGACCCACCCATTATCCCAATGCAGGAACTTCCTGCCAAAGGCTTTGAGGAAATCAATGTCCATGTTTTATCTAGGCTGCCAGTAACGTGGTGGCTACTGGACAAGTGTTATGCGTGCCCACCATGATATATGTGTTTATCTACGCCGTCCATCTATTTTAAAAGATTAATTTATGGCTTGGGCCAAAAAACAGGACAGATCCACATGTCAAGTGGACCACACCACAAGAAACAGTGGTGATTGAACACCCACCATTAAAAACTTCCTAGGGCCCATTATTATCCTGTTGATTAGGTCATGAAGTCTTGGATGAAAGGAAAAAAAAAATCAGCTTGATCCCAAACTTTTGTGACCCTAAAGAGGTTTTAATGGTGGCGTTCAATCACTGCTAATTCATGTGGCATGCTCCAGATGAGATTTGGATCTGCCTAATTTTTTGGATCATGCTCTTAAATGATCTTAAAAAAATGAATGAACAATGTGGATAAACACAAACATCATGGTGGTGGGTCCCACAACATCGTCCAACACCCTAAGTAGGAAATCCACATCCTTCATGGGAGCGGATCAGGTAACACCACACCCTTACTGTGTGGGGCCCACTATCATCGTTGTGATAAATCCACCCCATTCATTTGTTTCAGAATATAATTTTAGTACATGGTCCAAAAAATGAAATAAATCCAAGTCTCAAGTGGACCAATGATTGAATCCCACCATTAAAAACTTCTTAGGGGCCATGAAAGTTTTCAATCAAATTGATAATTGTGTTTTTGCTTCATCGGGTTTGTGTGACCTAATCAAGAGGTTGGATGGCAAAAACAAAACATTACAGTGGGCCCCACAAAGCACCAAGCCATCTAAACATGTCGCGCGTGCGACTTCATCGGGAAGATGGATTGTATACTAAGGCCGTGTTTGTTAACGCTGAATTTTTGCACTTAACGCGGAATGGGGAAATTTTTCCGTGTTTGGTGGTGTTTGTTAATGCGTTGTTAATGCGGAAGATGGAAAGCGCTAAGTGGTTTTTCACTGAATTCTTTCCGTGATAGGAGTCTGACTTAATGGTGAACACGGAATGTGCTCCGTGATTTTTCATTAAACAAAAATATTTTGCTTCCAAAAGTACCCCTTTTCAAGTTACTACAGAAATTGTTTTAAATTGTTGGCGCGATACAAAATCAATCTTAAACCTGTGAAACTTCTTTATGCCCCACCATGATTTATGTATTTTATCCACACCGTCCATCAACTTTTTTAGATAATTTAAGGTGTGATCCAATAAAAGAAGCAAGTCCAATGATTAATCGGACCATGAGGTGGGGATTGAACGTCCACCGTTAAAAACTTCTTGAGAGCTCGAGAAGTTTCAGATCAAGCTGATATTTGTGTTTTCACTTCATCCACGTCTACATGACCTAATGAATAGGTTGGATGGTAAAAAAAATCACAGTGGACCTGTGAAATTTTTTAATGGTGAAAATCATTATCCCGCTGCTATTTTTTAGTGTGGTTCATTTGAGCATTGGATCTGCCTCATTTTTGTGTTCATACCTTAAAATAATATGAGAAAAGGGATTAACGGTTTGGATGTACAGGTACATCACGGTGGGCTCACCCACAGAACTACCCATTCGGAGCTAGGGACTGCGGGGGTAGTATGCAATCCGCGTCTGCGCTCGTCCTGGATACAAGGGACGCGGATTAGCTACTCACAGGCTAGCTACTGAAGTGACGTTACCAAGTTCTGTAGGCCCTACCATGATGTGTGTTTTGTATCCACGCCGTCCATCCATTTGGAGAGATCATATTAGGGGGTGATACAAAAAATGAGTCAGATCCAAAGCTCGAGGAGACAACACCTCAGAAAAGAGTGGGGGAGAGTGATGCCCACCATTAAAAATTTCTAAGGGCCACAGAAGTTTTCGATCAAGCTAATATTTGTGTTTTCCCTTCTTTCATGTATGGGTCAACACATGAATAGGTTAGATATCAAATAAACATCACGATTGACCTTGGAAAGGTTTGAACAGTGGGAGTCACTCTCCCCACTGTTTTCTGTGGTGGGGTCCACAGCCTTAGATATGCCTCATTCTTTGGCCCATTCCCTAATATGATCTCTCCAAATGTATGGACGGCATGGATACAGTGCATACATCATGGTGGGGCCCACAAAACTTCAGGACGTCACTTCAGTAGCCCGTCTGTCTACTCAACCCGTACACAAGACGGGAACGGATTGGCTACTCCCACTGCCACTGGCCAATGGCTGATGGTCGGTGCTCTGTAGGCCCTACCATGATGTATGTTTTTCATCCATGCCATCCATCTATTTTTTCAGATTATTTCATAGTATGGGACAAAAAATTAGTTATATAAAAATCTCAAGTGGGCCACATTATAGGAAAAAGTGTTGAATGAGCGTCGACCATTAAAAACCTTTTGGGGGCCATAAAAGTTTTGGATCAAGTTGATCTTTGTTTTTTCTCTTCATCTGCCTGTATGGCCTAATAAAAAGATTGGATGTCAAATAAACAGTACGGTAGGCCTTAGGAGGATTTTAATGATGCATATCCAATCATTATTGTTTTCCTATGGTGTGGTCCACCTGAGATTTATATCCCTCTAATTTTGGGGATAAAGCACTAGAATGATCTGTAAAAATGGATGAACGGAATGGATGAAACACATACATCATGGAGTGGTTAACAGAGCACCGACCAGGGAGTAGCCAATCCGTCTCCAGTCAGGGGACGCGGATTTCCTGCGAAAGGCTTTCGCGGGAAGTTCCTGTGTTGGAAACTTAGGTGGGGCCTACCGTGATGTTTGTGAGAAATCCATCTCGTCGATCCGTTTTTTGAGATCATTTTAGGACTTGAGAGAAAAATTGAGAAGTATCCAAGACTCAAGTGGGCCGCAATGAAGGAAAATGTGTACAAGGAAATTCCTGTCGTTGATACGTTCCTGGCGTAGAAAGTGATGTTTATATGCCATCTATACCGTTTATAATGTCATTCATACTGGGATGAAATGAAAACAAAAATATTATCCTGATTCAAAGCTTTTGTGGCCACACAAATATTTCAACTGTTGACGTTCAATACTCACATTTTTGGCCCACCTAAGTATCAGATACGATTCATTTTTGTCCTTATGTCTTAAAATGAACTCACAAAATGGATGAATGGAGTGGATTTCTCACAAACATCACGGTAGACCCCACCTGTGAATTTGTTTTTCCTCTTCATCCAAATATTTTTGACCTTATGAATACATTAGATGGAAAATAAATGTTAAATAAACGTTATAGTGGGCCCTGTGAATTTTTTAACGATGAAAATCATTATCCCACTGCTATTTTTGGTGTGGTCCATTTGAGTTTTGGATATAATTCATTTTTTGGACAATGTTCTAAAATAATCTTAAAAAATTTATGTACGGTGCGAATATAATAAATACATTATTGTAGGGCCCATGTAACTTTGATCTCCTTTGAAACCTTCGTACAAGGCGGACCTTAAGGGGACAGGGATTGCGTCCAACCCCCGCCCGGACGGTAATCTGTCCGGGTAGGTTACTGTTCGGGCAAGGATTTGTGGGGCCCACCATGATGTAGGTATTTTATCCACACCGTTAATTTTTTTTATATGATTATTTGAAGGTATGAGCCAAATATTGAAGTAGTTTCAGGGCTTAAGTTGACCACAAAGTGAGGATTGAACGTCCACCATTAAAAACTTCTTAGGAGTTGGAGAAGTGTCAGATCAAGTTGAAATCTGTGTTTTCACTTCATCCAAGTCTGCATGACCTTATTAATAGGTTCGGTGGTAAAAAAAAACATCATGGTGGCCCTTAGAAAGGTTTCAACCATGGTCGCCATTATCACTTTAGACTTGCTTTGATGTGGTTCACTTTGAGTCTGTAATATCCGCTTCATTTTCTTATGATACCTTAAAATGATCGTATAAAAATGATTAACGATGTGGATAAAATACCTTCATCACGGTGGGCCCCACAAAGCCCTACCGAACGGATTACCGCAGGCGGGGTAGGACGCAATCCGTATCCGACCTTGAGGAGCGTCTATGCATGACACGTATCCACGTATCAACAGATTGGCTACTCCCCAGCCAACAGCCTGGTGGGTGATGATCAATGCTGTGAGGCCCCATGATGTATGTGTTTCATCCATTCAGTTCATTCATTTTTTACATGTCATTTTATATCTCTATCCCAAAAAATTCCACCACACTTATACATACAAATCATTAATTTGCAATTTGTATTCATGAATAATAATATTTTAATTTTCTATTAAGTATTTTATAGTTTATTTGAATTAAATAGAATAATTTTATTTTCATTTAATAAAAAATAATTTCTTTATAATGTAAAATATTTCCAAACAGGAGGTAGGGGCAAATGTGTCAAATCAACATATTTCAGACAATTCATATGTTTGTTAACAAACAGATTGTTTCAAATTCAATACTTAATTTTCAGACTTCATCATAATTACCAAACAATTTTTTTGACTTCAGATTTCAGATTCAGGCTTCAGATTTCAAATTCAGCTTCAGATTTTAGATTCAGGCTTTAGACTTCAGATTTAACAAACGGGGCCTAAGTAACTCAGTAAGTTGAGCATACTGAGTAAACTTTGTGGGCCCACCATGATTTATGTATTTTATCTACTTCGTTCATCCATTTTACCAAATAATTTCTGTGCTTCATATAAAAAATGAAGCATATCCAAACCTCAAGTGGACCACACCACAGGAAATAGTGTGAATTGAATGTATACCGTTGAAAAATTGTTAAGGGCCACAAAAGTTTTGGATCAAGCTGATTTTTTGTGTTTTACCTCCATCCATGTCTGTATGATCTTATGAACAGGTTTACTGACAAATAAACATCACTGCGGGCCCTAGGAAGGTTTCAATGGTAGAAATCATTATTCTTACTGTTTCCTATGGTGTGGTCCAATTGAGCTTTGGATATGCTTCAATTTTGAGCTTAACCCCTAAAATGAGCTGGAAAAACTGATGGACGGCGTGGATAAACCACATACATTCAGGGTGGGTCTAAGAGAGTTTACTCAGTACAAGAAAGCGTAAGAGTTACTCGGTACGCAACCTTTGTCGAAGGCTCGAAGCTAAAAAAAACCCTCAAATTTCATTCACGAGAGGGATTCTCGCCAAAGTAAAAGGGGTTTTTGATTGAGGGTTTCAAAACCCTAAATCATTCCCCCAAATCGAGAGGAAATCACCAAAATCACTGATTTTTTGCCGGAATTGCGACATCGAGCTTCCAATCGAAAAAGAAATAGGAAAATTTTGAGGTTTTTCTTACCTATATCCAATGTTCGAAGATTGGCGCTGTCGATCGAGGTATTCTTCCGAGTTCCGTATTCCGATCAACCAAGTACAAAAATCACTCATGCATTTACGAAAATAGCGAAATCAAAGATTTTTTTATTTTTATTTTTTCAATTTTTACATATTTACGCAATTTCAGCCGCCCCATCTGATTTTTTTTTTTTCCTTCCGAGGTTTACCTGCATCGCGGAAAAGAAGTCCCACACTGTCCAAGCGAAGGGGCAATGAATGAACAAATAATCAATAGACTCCACATCCTTCTAGCACATCATACATATATTGGGAAGAATTAGGCATCTCTGATGCATCATGGAAGAATCAGGTCTTATTGGTTGATATGTGGCTAAAAAAAGAGTTAACAGAACCATGTGTATAATATATGATTGGAAAGCTATCAATGAGCTACATCCTAGCCAATGCCAAACCTCAAACAGTTTCAAAATTTAATTGGTTTAATGGTCAAGTTTGAGTTTGAAGTCAAAATTTATAAAGTTACAATTTACTCTTGTTAGGGTGTCTTAGGTTTTGGGGGGTTTTATGATAGCTTAAAGTTCTTTATGACTCATTTTGGAGAGTTTGAGTCAGTTTAGACGTCTTTTACTATTTTTTTTAGAAGTTTACTATTTGAGAAAGTTATGAACCAAGGCTTATATAAGCCATATCAAGTACATCGTGAACAATTCATTCAATTATTATCAATTTTATTCTCGTTTTTAGGGATTTTTACCTTGTGGAATCAAGGATTTATCATAGAGGAGGAAGACTGTGATCCCTTGCTCCTCCTCTAGCATGCCCTTGCTGTGTTAGGATGTCTTTTGGTGGATGAGATGTTGGGTCATAAGTTGGGCATTAGGAAAGGGTAATTGGAATGGGATTACTTTTGATATATAGAGGGGAATGGGATGATCCCTCATTCTGGAGTTGTATATTTCTTTTTGTGCATTTTTTAATAAATTTTGGTTGCATTAAAAAAAAAAAAAAAAAACTCGAGTTCGATGATAGTAGGAAAGATAGTTGAGGCAAATATGGAAATTGTGTTTTCATGTTTATCAATTTGTCCTAGGGCCACACACATGAGAGTTATGATGAATGTTTTGAATAAAAGACTTGAGTTTTTTCATTGTTTCTTGCTGTTGGGATTCTCTTTCTATTGGTGCAATGCCATAAGAAATTCTAGTTGTGATGTTGTAGGCTTGTATGGAGTGACATCACTTATTTATTCTTCCATGAGTCATATTGGAGCTTTAAAATCCTGTACCTTAATCCTCAAACTGCAATTAGTTCTTTTCTTTCTTTTCTAGTTGCATCCCTTTGACTAAGAGGTTGGTCTTGTTGGGGCCACTTGCCATGAAGTGGATTTGGAGCATTAAAAGAATGATATGAGGACTGCATGTTCAGCAAGGTGCTCGATAGATGTGTGGATGGCCGAGATCCAAAGTGTGAATTCATCTCAGACAGCAGATATTTATTCAAGGAATCTTGCTTGTGCATTCTTGAAGGATTGACCTTGGAAAAGATCTTATCCAAGTTCTAAGGAGGATTGGGTGTGCATTTCAAAAGAGAAAAGCATTGGCGATCATGGAGGAGGCCCTACATGCATCATGACATTGGGCTATTGCATGGTGTCACAAATGCCAAGTTTGTGAAGGGCATGTGCAAAACACTGACCTTTATATGCCTCTGCCATCCTAATTGTGTTATATGTTGATATTACCATGCAGTTCATTTTGGGAATTCATAGAACGTTGAAGGGAACACATGATTTTTCGTCATAGTGGACCACTTTTGGAAAATGACTAATTTCTTACTGTGCAAGACGACAATATACTTTATCCATATCACAAACATCTTCTTCTTCTTCAAGGAAATTGTGAGATTCCATGGGATATTGAAGACTAAACTTTTGGACTACAATTCGAAGTTTGTGGGGCACTTCTGGCATTTTATTGAAGCTTTTGAGGACTAAGATTTAGATCTCCAGTGTATATCACCCTCAAAGACAGATAGGCAAACTGAGGTAGTTAATAGCATACTCAGTTATCTTTCAACGAGCATTATAGATGATGATGTACCAAAGTAGGACATGGCTTGACTCCAATTAAGTCTGTCTACAACGGGTTAGTAACTCGTATCAAATCCCATTTGAGATTGTAAATGGGAGCAGTCCACTTGATGTACTTAACCAATACTGTTACATGATTGGCTTGTCAATGATGGTGATGCATTCACTGAACACATCCGGGTCTTGTAAGTTCGGACGAAGAGGGTTGAAGAGAGTCATGCACAGGGTGTGTGCGTGTGCATGAAGAAGAGGGTTGAAGCTGTGAATGAACATTGCTGAGAGAATATTTTATGTGTGGGTGTGTGATGAATGTGACTTTGTAGGGTTTATTTACATAAAGAAAGGTTTCCAAGGGGAGCTTATGAGACTGGGCCATGCTACATCGAGAGGTTGTTGGGTAACAAAGCTTATGACATCAAGTTGACATATAACTTAGAAATCTCTCTGACTTTCGACTTGGACGATTTGTTCAAGTACCTTTACGAGGTCTAACATGTTAGATAAAGTTATTGCTGATATGGGCAAATTGCCTGAGGAAACAGGAAAACTCCAATGCTAGAAGAGGTTGATACATGCAGTGTTGGTGAAAATAAAAAGCAAGTCCCATTATGAATGCAGGTGAATAAAAAGTTGGTTGCTGACCTCTACTATATCAAACTCACTGTAGTCGAATTATCTCCAACCTTGGGGAATGATGCAAGTCCACATATGCTATTTTTAGGTCATTATGATTTGGCTTAATTCTTGTGGATATGGAGTATCCTGTTTCGGATGATTATATTAATTTGAAAGTCGTCTAAGAGTTGGCAAATCGTGGTTAAAGATTTCATAAGGATTCTAGGAGGTAGAGGAATGTTTTCCCGAGTTTTCCTAAGTTTCTTATCTAAGTATTTGTTCCTAATACAGAGATTTTGATTCAGCAAGCTGTTTAGCCATTTCAATTTGAACATTCAGGTTGAGGTAGTATAAACTTCTATGAAGAGACTTGATGACTTATGGTCTAACTGAAGTTATGGCCTTTGATAGAGTGGAATGGCTGAATAGGATTCATGTAGCCAACCCCAATTAATTGGGATAAGGCTTAGATGGTGATGGTGATGGTGATGCATTCTTACTGCCTAAGACTCATTCACATATAGCGCAGCTGGCTGAAAATATTTTAAAATTTTAATAACTCTTATAAGTCTTAATCATTATGTGAATATGTTGTGGTAGGGTTGAGCCTGATCATCGTATGCCTGAATCATGCCATATATGACACTGCTGCTCTGAGGGATTTGAAGGATCTGGGATTCTAGTATCATAGCTCACTAGTGAGGGATTTGCTGATGTTGTTGGGAAGATTTGTCTTCTTCTTTATAGATTGAAATAGAATCTCAATCAAATTAAGTTGGATTTTCATTTGGAGATTTCATCTAGGTCACTATTGGAAAGCATCTCGCCTTATGTTCCTGTGTTCTCTATCGGAAAACATTATTTACAAGTCTTCATAGGAGCTGTTATATCTTACCACTCTAGGGTCTCTTTTGCTGATTACAATCTTTCATATACTATTGTTTCCAAACATTATCTTTCGTATGTTGGGTGTCACAACTCTACAAAGATTAGAACAATCTACTCGATCAAGGTATGAACAGTGTGTGGAATAACTTCATTGCCTCCCTCATAGGAACCAAACATCTGATAAAGGAACAAAACTTTCAGTGCGAAATTCTAAATGTGCATGTGAAGTTGCCTCCGTCGTAGGAACCAAGAGGGATGCATGTTTATCTAGAGGTAAAAAGGGCTCTCGTGTTTATTAACATCATTATATATATAAAAAATGGTATGGACACTAATCTAGCTTCCAGTTTTGATACAAGTTAGGGGTGGAAGGGATTGTGGCAACTCTTAAGTTGGTTGCTGCCTTATCTCTCTCCACATTTCTCCCATGTTAGACTCCAAGGTCTTCACTCAGCCTGAGGATGACACCTATTCGTTGTGGGACTTACCATGGGCCTATACTGTTCAAACCATCCGAAACTATTCTAGGGATCTCTTAGATGGGCCTGCCTTTAGAGCACCTATTGAAAGGAATTTTAAACTCTTGAATTTAGTTTGGTGCCTGTCATGTTACTTGGGCCCCTAAATGGCATGCCATTGTGGAGTTTCCTCATCTTATTTTGGTACTTTGATGGGTAAGCTCTGTGTTTCCAACTGGAGAACCCCTTTCCACTTGTTCTTAGAAAAAGCTCCAGCGCCAAAGTTGTTGGATAGTATGTGAACCACAATGCACTGTGGAAGTGAGTGGTATAACTGTTTGCCTTTGTTACGATCAACAACAATTAGGTGGGTACTTACATCAAGTTGTGGTTTGAGGTAGCGGAACCCTCTTTCCCGTTTTATCATTGCTTCTGCGTCCATTTGTATTTGTCATTGCTTAAAGAGCTTGTGAAGCTTATATCACTTGTGGCTAGCCTCAAAGTTTGTATGAAGCTAACCCAAGCTTCATGTGGACGGAAGCTTGATTTTGTTGATAGGTTGGACCGAAGAGACCTTTTTTCTGCAATTTGAAATAGACCAAGTCTATTTTTGAAATATTTTTACCTTTTTCTAAATGAAGTCACCATCTTAAAGGTACATATGTTCCTTGAAAGAAACAGTATCTTCACAAATTTATTGTAATGTAACTGATTTTATGTATCTGCTTTTTCTTTATGGCTAACGAGAATATTGCTCGTTCGATTGAATGTCTACTCCTGGAAGCTTCATTTGCCACGTGCCAGCCCTTGGAAAGGAATATGCTGAGGCTACTTACAAAAGTAGGTTCTCCATTCTTCTCCTGAAATGGTGCCAATGGGGCATGCACATGCTGTGGTCTCAAAATCAGGCATCGGTCCATCAGCCACAGGTGGACCACATGTTTACATTGGATGTGGACTGCTGGTCAATTATTCGTAACCTTTGATTTTTTTTTTTCTATATATGCCCGATGACCAGACTGCCTGATTCTCCGGCCGTGGCACATAGATAGTGGGACCCGCTGATATGATGATTCACACTCTTAAGTGCTGCATTTGCACCCGTAGTGAGATTTGGTTCTGAAATCCTAATCTCATGTAACTTCTGCATCTCTCACTCCAACTTATGCAACTATTTCACTGTTTGTGTAAATGCTTGCAACTGTTCTCTTGTTAGTTGTTTCCACATATCCATCATTGCCAAGTGTTGTTGGGGGCTGTTTGGGTGAGCGTTTTGGGGCAGGGATTTTTGAAAGTAATGGATTTACCAAATCCATAACCTTATAGATCCATGGATTTGGGTCAAATAAAATAAAATAAAGAAAGAAAGAAAGAATGAAAACACCAAAGACTAGACAAATCCACACAACAAGACTCTCAAAAGTGATAAAATTTATGCCCTTGCAATAAATGCTCTGCTATTGCAATAAATACTCCTAAAATCCTTGGACTCGTAGGTTGATCACCAAACAATGGACTTTGGGATTTGCCAATTCCAAATCCATGAATTCAACAAGTTTCTGGATTTAACTGTTCGTCTTATTTCACTTACCATTTCTTAGTATGATAATTATTATCGGACTATAGAATAATCTTCATTTTTCCAATGGCCTGTGCAGGGCGTCTGCGGATGTGACAGATACACAAGTGGCTCAATTGGGGATGTCATTCGAACCATAGTGAGGGAGGATGGATACAGTGGACTCCTTAGGGGATGGAAACCCAGAATGCTCTTCCACGCTCCTGCTGCTGCTATCTGCTGGTCTACCTATGAAGCAGCGAAATCCTTCTTCCAAGAACTCAACGAACGCAACAAGACGCAATCCTGAAACCACGGAAGAACATTTTCTAGAACCTGCTCTCTATACGGAATCAGTCATCTGATTTTCCATGTCAAATTACATCGCCAAACTAAAAGCACAGGAATTTCACGGGGCTGTTGTCATCGACAGGTGAAGTGGTAGGTAGTTGGTGACGATCTGAAGATTTATTTGTATTATATAGAGATTTATTTGTATTATATAGAGAAATGCTTCAATGCTCTCAGACTGTATGTTATAGTACTCCTATTTGCATTGAGACACTTGGTCCAATCCATTGATCTAGACTGTTCATTAGGTCCAGTGCACATTTCATGGGTTACCACACAAACATCACACTGATTTGACAAATATTTAACCATTTGATCAATGGCCTTTAATGTGGACGGTCAAGATCATCTGCATAAAAAATAGGTCCAATCAATAGGTTGCTTATGATTCTTAAGATGACTTTAGAAAATAAGGCCAAACCAAGGATAGATTGGATTGATCAGTGCAGTTTTTCCATCATGGCCCGTGAAATATGTTCTGGACTTGATGGACAGTTCAGATCGATTGATTGGACTGTCCAGGTGAGCCAACGGCAACTGGGAGCACTGTAACATACAGCGCTCTGCTCTGAGAGCACTGGAGCATGTCTTTTATATATATATATATATATATATATATATATATATATATATATATATATATATATATATATATATATATATATATATATGTTGCTGTTCAGATAATAATAATGTTAATTGAGAATTCAAAGGCTGTTTGAATTTTGTTCACCCAGTGTTGTGTTAGGTTATCAATGGTGAAATTATCATGCACTAATCTTTGTAGTTGTGGCGATTGACAGTTTTGATTGCAGCAGAAGATTTTGATACTTATGATTAAGAGTCCTATAAGAGTCCTATCAATGGTGAAACTATCTTGCATTATGGTCAGCTAATGGTCTTGAAATCTTTGTAGTTGTGGCGATGGATGGTTATGATCGCTGCAAATGATTTTGATACTTCTGTTTAAGAGTGTTATCTATGGTAAAACTATCTAGCATTGTGGCCAGCAAATGGCCAAAAAATGTATGTAGTTGTTTGATGGACGGTCGTGATTGCAGCAAGCGTTTTCAAGTATAGGTTCTTTTATTGCTGTGATGTAGAGCTGTACACGAGCGAGTTAGCTTGGTCAGCTTGCTCGACTCATCTCCAATTTGAAATTGGATTCGAACAAAGTCAAGCTGGTTTTTGGAGCTCGAAAAAATTTCGAGTTGAGTTTGAGCATGCCTGAACTCGACTTGACCTGGCTTGAACCTCAACTCGAATCGAATTCAATCAAATCGGCTTGGTGCCTC